>CM028130.1:214700000-215950000 GCA_016271365.2 Neoceratodus forsteri | reverse complement strand
GTTAGGGATTGACTGCTTGCCAGGATTACTATGTACATATTGTGTGGGGTGGCTTATTTTGTAACTTTTGCTTTTGCTTGCCAGAGTTACTACTTACATGCTGTGTGAGGTGCATGGCTTATTTTGTAACTTCTGCCTTTTTTAAAAAATTACTGTTCCCTGCAGTGTTATACTTGCGATCTTGCATGATCGCGGTATACCAGGGTCCCAGCATGGAGGTCGCAGTGTTGTGGAGGCGGCAGCACGCTTTCTACTGCAGTTTGGAATGTCATAAACCTACCGCTGGTGTGCAGGCAACCAGCAAAGTATACAGTTGAATCGAAAGTCGGATGTCAAAAAAAAATCAGACGGCTTTGAAATCACTAACAATGGTACAATGCATTTATTTTTTAGCAAATCATTAAGCGATCAGTTGGACATGCTGTTCAGTGACAATTATTTATGCTGAGAGCAATTATGAATACGGAGATGCAAGGCTTGGTGTGTAAGGAAAAAAATGGCGATGTAAGACATTTTCAAAATTCTGTTCGGAATGAGTGGGAGAATCACTGAGCCCTACGCTCCTGCGTTCAGGCTAGTATGCTGGGAGTAGTTAATTACAGTGCAATATTGTCTGATATTGCACTGTAATTAAGCAATAGGAATAGTGGATTCTTCTATGCTATTTTATAAAGTGCCTGTTAGTGACAAAGATTGCTAAGTGCTAAAATGCAAAAGCACCTTTTCAGACAGAACCAACACTTTCTTTTAAATTACTAACATTTTAAAACCAATTCACCCAAAAGTGAACTGGTTTTAAAATGTTATTAATTTAAAAGTAGGTTTTGATTCTGTCTGAAAGGCACTGTTGCACTTCAGCACTTGGCAATCTTTGTCACTGACAGGCACTTTATTCACCTCTGTCACTTTAAAATTCATAATCAGTGTGGAGAATGGTGTCATTTGTTTGTGATTGGTTGCACAGTATTTTTTAAGTGTGTCTCCCACTTCTTACCGGTATCCCTCTGAAAAAGCCTAATGAGGCAAAACCAGTCGGAAGGTTGTGTTGCTGCTTTCCACGGTATTTTGGAATAAAACTGCATTTCAAAAAGTAAATGCGAGTCTTTGTGCTGGCTTTTTTCATGCTTGTTGATATGTACTACAGCAGCAAACGAGGAGGAGCACACTCATACTTTCTCTGCATGGAGGCAATGAGAGTGTGGGAAAGGCGCCAGGTAGCAGGGGATCCTGCTCCAAGCAGTCTATCTGCCAGGAGTCCAGAAACTCTGGCAGACTAACTCGGTCAGCAGAGGCCGATCCTCATGAGTGGTCACTAGCTCCAGATGTTGAGAGATAGCTCTTCAATGAGTGGGATACCCAAGATGTGGATCTTTTTGCAGCCCCACTCAACACCAGATTAGTTCAGTTCTTCTCCAGGACATGGCGCTTTCTGTCAGGAAGCATTCAGACTGCAGTCCATTTCTACAGTGGCGTGAAAAAGTATTTGCCCCCTTCCTGATTTTCTCTATTATTGCATATTTGTCACACTGGATGTTTTCAGGTCTTTAGACAAAATATAATATTAGATAAAGGGAACCTGAGTGGACAAATAACACTTTTTTTTTTTTACTTATTTCATTTATTTAATGAAAAAAGTTAACCAACACCAACTGGCACTGTGTGAAAAAGTAATTGCCCCCTAGTTAAATCAACCCAATTAAAGGGATAATTAGAGTCAGCTGATTAAACACAGCCAGGCTTGATTACAGCCAGCCCTGCTTAATATAAACCTCACTTATTTTGGCCCTTACCATCAGAGTCACATTGCCAGGACAAAGATTCAACAAGCACATTATGCCATGATCAAAGGAAGTTCCTGAAAAGATCAGAAAAACATTTTGTTGCCCTCTATCAGTCTGGAAAGGGTTACAAAGCTATTTCTAAGGCTCTGGGACTCCATCAAACCACAGTGAGAGCCATAATCTCCAAATGGAGAACACTTGGAACAGTAGTGAACCTTCCAGGTGGGCGGCCTGCCAAAATTACTCCAAGGACGCAGTGTAAAATCATCCAAGAAGTCTCAAGGATCCTAAAACAACATCCAAAGAACTGCAGGCTTCTCTTGCCTCAGCTAAGGTCAGTGTTCATGACTCCACAATCAGAAAGAGACTGGGCAAAATGGGCTTCATGTGAGAGTAGCAAAGTAGGAAACCACTGCTAACCAAGAAGGACATAAATGCTCGAATCTCTCATTTGCCAAGAAGCACCTGGATGATCACAAGCCTTTTGGGAAAATGTTCTATGGACAGATGAGTCCAAAGTGGAACTTCTTGGACAACATGGATCCCATAATGTCTTCAGTAAAACAAACACAGCATTCCACAGTAAGAACACCATACCAACAGTCAAACATGGTGGTGGTAGTGTGATGGTGTGGGGATGCTTTGCTGCCTAAGGACCTGGATGACTTGCCATAATTAAAGAAACTATGAATTCTGCTCTGTGCCAGAAAATTCTTAAGGAGAATGTCCAGTCATCCTTCCGTCAGCTGAAGCTGGAAGCGTGGTTAGGTCATGCAGCAAGACAATGATCCAAAACACAAAAGCAAGTCCACATCAGAATGGTGAAAAGAAGTAAAATTAAAGTTTTGGAGTGGCCTAGTCAAAGTCAGACTTAAACCCAATAGAGATGCTGTGGCAGGACCTGAAGCGAGCAGTTCATGCTCGAAAACCTACCAAATGTTACTGAATTAAAGCAGTTCTGCGAGGAAGAGTGGGTTAAAATTCCTCCACAGCGATGTGAAAGACTGATATTGAATTATAGGAAGTGTTTGGTTGCAGTCATTGCAGCTAAATGTAGGCGTAACCAGTTATTAAGACAAAGAGGCAATTACTTTTTCACACAGTGCCAATTGGTGTTGGTTAACTTTTTTCATTAAATAAGTGAAATAAAAAAAAAAAAACAAGTGTTATTTGTTCACTCAGGTTCCCTTTATCTAATATTACATTTTGTCTAAAGACCTGAAAACATCCAGTGTGACAAATATGCAATAATAGAGAAAATCAGGAAGGGGGCAAATACTTTTTCACACCACTGTATATGCATTCCCTCCAGTCTCTCTTACAGAGAGAGTATTGCTCAAGTTGGAGGCGCAAGGGGGCAAGATGATTCTAGTGGTTCCTTGCTGGCCTCGACTGATTTGGTTTCCTTGAACAGACTTTCAGTCAGCAAACCGAGGACTCTACCACTCAGGACAGAGTAATTGACTAACGGTCACCTGGTCTGTCCCAGACTACACTCCCTTCACCTTCTGGCCTGGTTCCTGAAGAAATAGAAGTGAACAGGTACAAGGTTATCTCAGAGCATCTCTGAAGTAATTTTGGCTGTGTGTAAATCTTCCACTAGGAAGACAGACACAGCCAAATGGAAAAAACATGCCCTCTGGTGCTCCAAAATCTACATGGTCCCCTTTGGGTTCCCGTCTGATAAGGTTCTGAAGTACCTTCTAGACCTTTTGGATACAGACCTACAGTATTCCACAGCAAAGGTCCATCTGTGCACAGTATCTGCATACCGTGAGCCCATCAGCACCCTCTACCTGGCACAGCTGCCACAGTTCAAGAGGTTCCTCAAGAGCATTCTGTACATAAGACCTCCTATTAGAAAGCCAGTATCTACACATGATATCAACCTTACATTGATAAGCTTACTCGCAAGGCCTCTGCACCCCTTGCAACATTTGAATTAAAATGTTTAACTCAGAAAGCAGCATTTCTAGTGCCCATTACCTCTGCTGTCAAAGTATCCAAAATCCATGCATTGGTCTCAGATCCTTCATATACTGTTTTCCATAAGGAAATTCCATACTAACCCCAAGTTTCTACCAAAAGGGTGTTAGGGTTTCATCTTAACCAGCCCCTTGTCCTGCCTCTCTACTTTGCCAACTTTCAGAATGAAGGCGAATGCACTCTCCACTCACTGGATGTTAACAGGCTCCTTAGCTTTTATCTAGACAGAATCAAGGACTTCAGACAATCCAAATGGCTCTTCATCTCCTTCGATCCTAATCGAATGGGACAGCCTGCTACAGTCAAGGGCATTTTTGTCTGGACTATGATTGCCAGTGCCACTTCTTTGCCATGGCTCAGGTTAAATTGGAGGGCCAGGAACATGCCCATTCCACCACAGCAGTCGCCATGAACCTAACAGAGATTCACTCTCTTCCTGTCAGAAGTATTTGCAGAGCTGTAGCTTGGAGCACAGTGCACACTTTTACTAAGCACTGTGCCCAGGATGTCCATGCCAGGCAGTAGACAACCTTTGACAGGACAGTCCTGAATGGATTATTATCCTGAGAGAGCCCTCAGCTCCTACTGTCCTAGTCTGTGGGATTTTTGTGTGAACTTGGTACTCTGACCCACTAGTGGGAATCAGTGGTGAAGATTAATTCCTGGAAGATATGAAAAGTACGTTCTTACCATAATTCTCGATCTTCTGGGAATATCTTCACCACTGATAAACATGACTGCCATCCCCTGGACTCATTCCAGTATGTTGTGTTTGTCTCCATCCCTTTCTCTTGGTTTGGACTGTAAAGACACTGTGTTACTGGTTTAGTGGCCCTGTTTATACGGCCCACCAGGGCTATGTTATGCCCTTAGGTTATCTACATAGGTACCTGTTAGGTTATGTTGCACCTCCTCAGTTAAAAACAACCATTTGTCAATGCCAAACTTTGGTTGCTTGTTAAACATTTTTTTTTTTTGCAATTCTGAGCCCAAATTTTGAAGATTTCAACTCCTGCCCGAAAGGTGATTTGCACTTCGATTGTGAAATCACCTTTCGGGATGCGAAAATACATTTTGGCCAGGATCTGAAAAATGGCAGCTGTGAAATTCACGAGGTGCTGTGAAGAAATGGCTATGTTGAAAATTTGGTGTCAAAATATTGAAAATTGACGAAGTTACAAGCCTGCATTCACAGAGTTCAGTGCAGGCTCATAACTTTGTTGTTTGTGAATATTTTTGCCACAAATTTTCAACATACCCTTCTTATGACTCTACCTCATGAACAAGTGCAGAGAAAAATTTCAACACCTGACCGAAAGCAGCAGAAGAAAGAGCACTCACCACTCATACAGGAAGCAAAAACCACAAAACTGTTAGTTCAATGACTGTATAGTTTTATTCCATTTCCAACAGAAGATCAAACAATCAAGTGGACAGGAGTGCTGCTGTACAGCGGTGCTGTCATTATACCCTGATCTCAGGGCTTCTTAATGTGAAATTCCTGCCCAAGGTAGTCTCTGAGACTAAATCAGGCGTACATTTTACCTAGTTTCTTTCAAAAGCTCCACGCTTTGGAAAGTGAACACTGTACACACTAAGGCCGGGATATTTTAAGATCCTGGATTAGGCCAGCCAAATATTTGCTTCAGAAGCAAACAAGTGCCTGGAGAAAACCACGGGTATATTGGAATATGCTGAAGCAAATTGTGAGTGCTAAAGGCATGTTCCAGTATATCGGCCAGGCACTGTCCTGATTGCCTGTACAATCCCCAGCCCCCTACCAGCCGCATACATCATGTGGCCAGAAGGGTGCCAAGAGTCATGCAGGAGCCATCTGGCTGTTAGAGTCCACAATCAGCCATTGCTACTCTGGAGTAATCTACCTTATCCGTACCTCTGTATATAAATTACCCCGTAGCAGTAGCAGGGCACTTTGGGGTAATTAGCGTCTCATAAGAGCCTCATCACAGGTCAGAAGTAAACTGAGTTTGGAAACCTCACACGCACAGTGTCAATATGTGCTGCCATTCAGCGGTCCCTCCTACCCCCACCCCCCTCTGATCGCCTGCCCATTTAATGTGTTACATTCCCTGGTAGTCCAGCAGTCCCCCCGGTAGCCCACTGGACCACCAGGGAATTTAACACATTATAAAGACTGTCAACTGAGATGCAGGAAAACTGCTAGACCACCAGGAAATTCAGCTTATTACATGGGCGGGTGATGGTGGGGGGGGGGCTGGGTGGCACCTAAAACCTGGTTTGGGGAGGTGGTAATCAGCAATGCACATAAGAACATAAGAATTTGTTGGCAGAAGAAGACCGTGTGGTCCATCTAGTCTGCCTGGGTTTTCTACCCCCCACTGTCAATTTGTCTTGCTAAGGTGACCATACTGTCTGTCCCATGCCTGTTTGAATTCACTGACTGTATTGGCTGCCACTACCTCGGTAGCAGGCTGTTCCAAGGGTCCACCACCCTCTCCATGAAAAAGTACTTCCTAACATTTGTTTTGAATTTACCTCCCACCAGGTGTATGTTGTGTCCTCTAGTACGTGCAGCCCTGTTTTCCCAGAAGAGGTTCCTGATTTGTACTGTGTTGATCCCTTTAACAAATTTAAATGTCTCAATCATGTCTCCTCTGTTCCTCCTCTGCTCGAGGGAGAATACATTTAGCTGTCTGAGCCTAGCTTCGTATGTTGCGTGGTGCACACCCTGTACCATTTTGGTGGCACGTCTCGGCACGGTTTCCAGACAGTCTGTGTCCTTTTTTAAGGTGAGGTCTCCAGAACTGCACACAGTACCCCAAGTGAGGTCTCACCAGGGACCTGTACAGCGGGAGGATTACATCATGCTTCCTACTGGTAGTACCCCTACAGATACATCCAAGGAGTATGCTTGCCTTTAGTGCCGCTTTTTCGCATTGCTTCCCTACTTTTAAATAAATTTTAATTACACCTCTCCAAACCTACCAGTATGGCAGTATGCCTTCATGCAAGGCACAGCCATTTGCTTTGCATAGGTACACTGGCATATGGCAGGGCCACTTGAAAACGGGTTAGCGACTCATTAACCATGCCATTCAGTATGGCATCTCCTACTGCTGCCCCATTTTGTGGATGCTAAGTGGTGTTATCAAGTCACTAACCTGTTTGACAGCACCAAATCAGCTTCCACTCTGCCGGCCTAGATGTGTGCAGGGTTCTGCTCTTCTACCAGGAGCCTATGGTGGAATTGTGTGGTGAGGCTTGCCTGCTGTTTGTCACACATGCTGAGCTGCCCTAGGCAAATCGGCAGCCAGATGATTGCCCGATGGATAACCTCCTGCATCATCACTTTGTAAGAGGTTGGATAGGGGAAGCCACCGGTGGGGATGAAGACTCACTCCACTAGACATATTAGTGACTCCATTACTTCTACCAGGTACCTTCCCATTTCTGAAATATGAAGGGCTGCTACCTGGTTGAATGCATACCCATTTATCTCCTATTACAGCATCAACTTGCTCCGTTGTCATGATGCTGCTTTTGGGGCCTTACTCCACCACTCTCCATTATGCCTGATTTGGAGTGCACGTCTTGCCCCTCCTCCTGAGGGCTGCTAGTAGTCTGGCTAAATCTGGATAGTGAACTGCATCTAGGTAGTTAGAAATAGAGGCTACATGTAAATGTAGTTTTACCACAAGCATTCAGTTCAAATCCACACAACCTATCTGACCTCCCCTGGCAAGACTTGCTTCAGATTCCTGTTCCAGCATGCATATCTGAGTGCAAAGTGGGTGAAGCCCAAGGACCACATGGTTGGGTAGGTGGAGTCGAGCAAGAGGACTGCTGTAGTGACTGAGCATGCTCAGTGGAAGACTGCTTAAGTGTGAAAGTGAAGTGAATACAAGCAGTAGAACTATGCTTACAAGTAAGTAACCTCTGTGTCTTGCTGTACGTCACCTCAGTTTCTTCCTATATTTCTCATGTGAGTTCAATGACTAATAACTGCTTATACTACACACATTTATTTTTTACTAATACTTTTGGGGCTGCAGTGATGGTAGGTCTCTCATTTGAACTGCTAAAAGGATATGTAGTGATATCAGTTAATGAGTTAATGAGGGTGTATGAATAAAGCTATCTCACCCTCCTGATTTTTCCTGTAGTAGATACCATGCTCATTGGTCTGTGGGGCTGACAGTCAGTCTCAGTGTAATCCAGCAGACCAGTGAGCTGCGCATTCCCCTGCTCCGAACGTGCAGGCACTGGTGTGAAATGTAGGCTTAAAGCTCATGTGTAGGAAAGCGTATAGTTACACTCATCCTCCTTCAGTGCATCATGGGTAATATTTACATTACCCCCAAAGGTTTATAGTTCATTAAGCAAGATTATAAAGTGCAGAAAGGCCTCACAACCATCTTGAAAAAAGCAGGAACAGCAGACCATAGACATGTGAACTAAGTTGCGTTGTGTTCTGTTTGTTCATGTGGAAGTTAAGTGTTATTTTGAACTGCTTTTCAGCATAGAATCTTTTATTTGTTTCCAGGGGCTGTGCAATAGGGATGGCAACTAAGATGACAGTTTCTTTTTCTTTCAGATGTTATCAATCTTACTGAATATTGTGATCTTTGAGGACTGTCGGAACCAGTGGTCAGTGTCCAGGCCGATGCTGGGTCTTATCCTTTTGAATGAAAAGGTAATGATTGTTATCAATCCTACTGAATATTGTGATCTTTGAGGACTGTCGGAACCAGTGGTCAGTGTCCAGGCCGATGCTGGGTCTTATCCTTTAGAATGAAAAGGTAATGATTGTTATCAATCCTACTGAATACTGTGATCTTTGAGGACTGTCGGAACCAGTGGTCAGTGTCCAGGCCAATGCTGGGTCTTATCCTTTTGAATGAAAAGGTAATGATTGTTATCAATCCTACTGAATACTGTGATCTTTGAGGACTGTCAGAACCAGTGGTCAGTGTCCAGGCCGATGCTGGGTCTTACCCTTTTGAATGAAAAGGTAATGATTGCTGAATAGACTCAAACAACAGTGAACAGGTTGTCAGAGAACAGGAGCTGCTTTACGAAGGCTGGAACTATGGGGGCCTACAGGATCTGCACCTCAGAGATAAATTCACGTAGTGCGGGAGGCTCAATGGTTGACCACTAGAACTTACAGTTGGTCACTGCACTCTTTACTTTTTATTCCAGTCTCTCCATCTCATCTTTCTAAATCCAGACCCTGCAGCCTGCTTCCCCAAATTGTGATATCTGCCATGTTTTTTCTAAAGGTACAAAATGCCAGTTCCTTTTAGTTTTGAATTTGGTGTCTGTTGCCACCTATGAGAAGCACTGCCCTGGTAAGTGTCCAATTCAGCTGCCATTCTACTCCTGAAATCAGAATAATTTGCCTGGTATGTCATACTTGGAAGTAGCAGTCACTTTCTGCTGTGTCCTCAATCTGATTCAGTCCCTCAGAACATCTGCCACAGTGAGGAAATGTGCAAGGCACATCACCCACAACAGTTCTTGGTGGTCAGCAGCTGAGGTTTCCTCAGGGCTTTTGCCACGGTGAGGTGATATGCAGGACACAGCACCCACAGTAGTTCTACCTGTCTGTAGCTGAGATCCCCACAGAGCTTCTGCCACATCAAGGAAATATGCAAAGTGCATCACCCACGATAGTGCTGCCAGATTGCGGCTGAGATTCTCGTGTGGCTTTTGCCACAGCAATGAAGTATTCAGGACACAGCAACCACAGTAGGTCAGCCAGTCAGCTGCTGAGGCTCCCATGAGTTTCTGCCATAGCGAGGAAATATGCAAGGTGCATCAATTAATGTAGTGCTGCAGTCAGCCACTGAGGTTCTCACGGGGCTTCTGCCATAGTAAGGTACTATGCAATGCATGGCACCCACAATAGTGCTGCCAGTCACGATCTGAGATTCTCACGGGCCTTCTGCCACGATGAGAAAATATGCAAGGCATATCACCCACGGTAGTTCTGTCAGTCAGCAGCCAATGTTCTCACATGGCTTCTGCTACAGCCAAGAAATAAGCAAGATATGGCACCCATGATTGTGCTTCTGGTCAGCTGCTGAGGTCCTGCAGGGCCTCTGCCATAATAAGGTACTGTGCAAGGCATGACCCCCACAAGATATGATGAGGGCTTAAAACTGTCAGCAATGATAAGTCACAGGAGGAAAAAGATGGAGAGGAAACAATTTGGTGAAATTTGTGCTCCTAATCATAAGTTATTTCACGTTACCACCAAAAGAAAAGTGAGTTGTAGTCTAAGAAATAAGTGTAGTTGGAATAAACCAAGAGATCTTACTTCAAGAGGAAGCTCTTGCAGAAGATAATAACTTGTAGGACTGGTGCCACCTAGCGGCAGATCATGGCAAACCTTTTTCCAGCAGTACCTAGGGGGCCACCCACCTTATGTCAGCTCCGCCCCTGATGTCCCTTCCAGTATATAAGAGGCGGCGATCTCCTCGTGCTGCAGTTCTTTTCCGCCATCGCTCACACAGTTGCTTTCAGCAAGTTTCACCAGTACTGACCGCTGACTTTCTCCACTTCATCCGTTTTTTGATTCTTCCTATATGTCAATTCCGTCAATGGGGCACACAAATAAGTGCTCCTGTGGGCGTCAAATCCGCTACAAAGATGGCCATTCTGCCTGTCTTTACTGCCTAGGCCCAGATCATGACACTGGGGCCTGCTCTCTCTCTGCCAGGCCTTCAATAGCAGAACACGCATAAGGCGCCAAAAGTGTCTCCAGGCCTTTCTGGCGCAGGAAAAGTTGGCCACCATGCAGAGGGGCTCCTCCTCCAAAGGGGACGTGTCGACTCCCGCTAAAAAGAAACATCGCAAGGACAAGCATCGGGAGAAACACAGGGAATGGGAGAGATCCCGCTCGAAATCCTGGTCCTCCAGTTCGCAGATGCACTCGAAATCCAGCTCCTCGGGCCATGAGTTCCGCCTGACGGCCCTCAAGTCCACCGCCAGATCGACTCCTCCGGCCAAGGCTACTGTTTCTCTTTAGCCTCTCAAGATCCACCCTCCCTGCGTTCAACGGGGACCAAGGCGGATGCAGGTAAGTCCTCCTCCTGCTCGGCCTCCGTTTCTGGTGCCGACTCCTGGGAAGGAAAAAAGGCCTCCAGACTTGCGGGAGGCAGGGCCTTCTCCTTGCCTCCTAAGACTAAGTCTTCCGACTGCCATCAGCCCCCAGCATCTGATAGGTGTTCGATAGATAAGCCTAAATCTTCTGACCACCCCCAGCCTTTGGCTTCCCAGGGGCATCCGTCTGTCATGACTCAGAAGCCGCCCCAGGACCGCCAGCCCGGCGCCGGTCCCCCAGCTTCTAATCTGCCACCGCTGGTCAAGGTTATTACAACGCCAGCGCTTCCGGCTACTGCCGACACTGGGTCCGACATCACACCACTGTCACGGGCCCAGTTGCCAGTTAGGCTGCTCTTGGAACCCGACAACGGCCTACAGACGGTTCCACCGTCGTCAGCTCATCTGATACTGGATTGACCCGACGCTGGTACCGGCGATAGTTTGGAAACACCAATGCCTGAACAAGCTCCTAGCTCTCCCAGGCTCAATATGACTCAAGTAAAAAGTGCTTTTTTCTCATTGGTGGGACACTGTAAAACAGGATTTGACCCCCAAACGTGGTCCGCTTTCCATCCCACAGCCTGATCCGGTTCCAGACCCTACTTCAGACATTGTGGAGGTTCCAAAGCTGCAAGGGGTGGACACTGAAAAACCTTATTTGCCACACAGTCCTCGGAAGCACACGGACAAGCGTAGGCACAGAAGGTCATGTTCCCCAAGCTCGTCTCATTCCCCTATGCCGGATAAGCACAGGCGTAAAAAGAGGAGGCACCACTCCTGTACTCTTTCTTCTTCCTCTGATTCTTACGTAGACTCGGACTCCACTCCACCCACGTCCAAAGTCGAATCCTTGCCTGGGGTCACTGAGGACCAACCGAAGTCTCCTCCGGATGACCCCAGCTTCATGAAGGTCATGCGCCACATTCAGGAGAATATGGAGTGGGATACCGAGGACCTTGACCTGGAGCGCTTGAGGCTGGCTAAATACTTGCGCCAAAAGGACCCCAGGCCCATGGTCATCCCACCCTTAGTGGACACCTTCCAGGCCATTACGCAGGCTACCAGGAGGCATCCGCATTCATCCTCAGTGGCTCCTAAGAAGGCTCACCATCTGTACCGGGCTCCTAAGGACCATCCCTTCCTGGCCGAACACCCAGCCGCAGACTCAGTGGTGATTTCGTCGGCTCATGACTGTTCGCAGAGGCCCAAACACTTGAGCACCCAGCTGCCTGACAGGAAGTCAAAGCAGCTGGATTCGTTGGGCAGAAAAGTGTACACGTCTGCCACTTTCAGTATCAGGAGTCTCAGCTTCCTGACCCATATTGTCCAGTTCCAAAACACCCCTTGGGACCAAGGACTGGACATTCTGCAAGGCATGTCTGACTGCCCGCAAAAGACAGAGCTTGTGAAATTACTCCAGACGGGCTCCGACGTTGGTATGCATGTTTTACGTTCTGCGTATGACTCTGCGGACACATCATATGTGTCTCTGGGTTTCAGGGTTCATGCCAGATGGTCAGTTGAACATTCCAGACACCCCCTTTAAAGGCTCCATACTCTTTGGTGAAGAGTCGGAGAGGATTATTTCAAAGTTACAGGACCCTGGCAAGGCTGTCTGTGCCATGCAGTCGATGTACTGCCAGAAACAGGGACATTTTCGTAGGTCCCGTTTTCGTGGCCGAGGGGGACACCAGCCTCAGCAACCCTGCTTTCAAAATCAGCCCCAGCGGGGAGGCTTTGGTCGAAAAGGTGGTGCCAGGGGTTCTGCTGCCTCCACCTCTCGGCAGGCTAAACCAGCCCCTGCCACCTTCCCCCCTCCACCAAATGCATGACTACACATGCGACCCTCCTCTTCTTGACATTTCATCAGGAGAGCAGGTGGGAGGTCGCTTTTCTTTATACGTGGATGCCTGGAGACAAGTAACATCTGACCAGTGGGTCATCGAACTATTGGAATGCGGGCATTCCTTCGAGTTCGAAGAGATTCCCCCAGACAGACCACCTCCCCCCCATCCTGCCACCCGAGGGGATACAGGCTACAAATCTGACGGGAGATTTGGGCTCTGTTAGCCAAAGAGCTATAGAACCCGTTCCTCCCGCCAGAGAGAGGACTGGGGTTATTCCACTTCTTCCTGGTTCAGAAGGAGTCCGAGGATTTAAGACCCATCTTAGACCTTAGCAACCTAAGTCTGTGGGTGTCATACAAACGATTCCGGATGATCTCCCTTCCCAGTCTCCTTCCCATGGTTTCCGAGGGAGATTGGTTGGCCTCCATGGACATGCAAGATGTCTGTCTGCATATCCGCATCGCCAAGGGACACAGAAGGTTCCTGAGGTTCCGATTCGAGGGAGAACACTTCCAGTTTCGGGTTCTTCATTTTGGTCTCTCCTCGGCCACAAGAGTCTTCACAAAGTGCATGGCAGTGGTCACCGCAGCACTAAGGAGGATGGGCCACTTCATGTTCCCCTACCTGGATGACTAGCTTCTGCTGGCTCCCTCTGAAGATCACCTGCAGGTCATGATCCGTGACACCCTCGCTCTGTGTCAGCGTTTGTGCGTCACAATAAATCCCAACAAAGCATTCCTAGTTCCCATGCAAAATCTGCAGTTTATATGGGCTCTATTGAACATGGTCCAAGGGAAGGTGTTCTTAACAGTAGACCAGGTGGAGTGCATTCGGGCTGTAGCCGGCGCCATCTCTTCTGTCTCTCTAGTTCCAGCCAGACTTCTACTCAGCTTACTGGAACACAAGGCAGCAGTCATAGTCTCCGTTCCCTTCGCACGATCGCAGATGAGAACGATTCAGTGGACCCTTCGGGTCCAGTGGGATCAGAACCTGGACGAACTTGATGCTCGGGTCAAGAGGGAGCCAGTCTGTCGGGAACTTAAGTGGTGGATGTCATCCTCAAAGCTTCTTGAGGGAGTTCCATTCCAACCCGGGAATCCTTCTTAGGCAATGTCTACGGACACTTCGAACTTGGGATGGGGTGCACACTTGGGGGATCACAGGACTCAAGGTCTTTGGTCCTCATCAGAGAAGAATCTGCATATAAACGTCCTCGAGTTGAGAGCAGTCCTATATGCGCTGCAGGCTCTGGACTCTATCATTCTTCCGGGCCACCTTCATGTCCAGATGGACAACACTTCAGTGGTCTTCTACATCAACAAACAAGGAGGTACCCACTCTTATCCTCTCTGTCGAGAGACCATGAGAGTTTGGGATTGGGCCACGGCTCATCATCCAGTCATTTCCACCATTCCCGTTCCCAAGATCCAGAATGTATTAGCGGATGCTCTCAGCAGGTCGAGGTCGCAGGCCCATGGATAGTCCCTTCTTCAGACCGTGACAGGCGATCTGTTCGCCAGGTGGGGGACTCCAGATGTGGACCTTTTCGCTTCTCCATCCAACGCAAAACTGCCCAGTTTCTGCTCGCTAGATCCAGGGCCTGGTGTTTTTTGGCTAGGTGCGTTATCCCTCTCTTGGAAAGGGAGGTTCCTTTATACCTTCCCGCTCCTGCAGAGGGTTCTCCTCAAAGCGCATTCAGACGGGACTACTTTGATCCTAATCGCCGTTCTGGCCTCGGCAGATATGGTTCCGCTTGCTGCAGCGTCTCTCTCAGAGGAACCTCCTGTGCCATTACTCAACACATCTTCTCTCTCTGGACAATGGGTCCCTGGATCATCCGAACCTGCGTTCCCTCCACCTGCATGCTTGGCTCCCCAGTACCTAGCCAAGCTTAGGTTCAGAGTCTCAGATAAGGTGGCGCAAGTCCTGGTGGAGGTGAGAAAACCCTCCACGAGAGCTACTTACACTATGAAATGGAAACGTTTCTGTCTTTAGGCCACAGTGAGACATTTGGATCCATTGGTCCGTCCAACAAATTCTATCCTAGAGTACCTGCTTTCCTTATGTTTATGTTAGGTTTAAGTTACGCCTCCATTAAGGTACACCTGGCCGTTCTTTCTGCCTACCATGCCCCTGTCCAAGGCAGATCAGTGGCTCAATTGGAGGTGTCAAAAGCCTTTCTTAGAGGCATCTTGCACATCAGACCCCCTATCCGGGACCGTGTTCCTCCTTGGGACTTACTTTTTGTATTGGAGAAGCTGACGCACCCTCCCTTTGAACCAGCCACAGATTGTGAGCTGCGTTTTCTGTCTTTGAAAACGTTGTTTTTAGTTGTTGTTACTTCTGCTTGAAGGATTTCCGAACTTCAGGTGCTCATGTGTAAGGAGCCCTACCTGATTTTTCACAAAGATTGGGTAGACCTGCGCACAAATCCTAAGTTTTCACCCAAGGTAATGTCAGAGCTTACATTGAACCAGGCGGTTCAGCTCCCTGTGTACTACCCGAACTACTCTAACAAAGAGGAGGCTCTTCTCCACACCGTGGACGTTCATAGAGCATTACATTGTTATTTGTCCAGAACCAAGGGGGTCAGGAAATCCGATCAGTTTTTTCTGTCCTTTGCCCCCAGGTCCTTAGGTTGCCTGGTCTCAAAACAGACGCTTTTGAGCTGGTTGGTGCATTGCATTACCTTTTGTTACCAAAAACATGGCAAGTCCCTTTCAGGCCCAACAAGGCGCACTCCACCAGAGCGGCGGCAGCATCGTTCACATCTCTTAAGAGGGTATCATCAGCAGACATTTGTGCGGCAGTTACGTGGCACACTGTTCATACCTTCATCAGGCATTACAGTCTGGACATCGCCTTCAGACGCAGAGCTGGTTTCGGCCTTGAGGTTCTGCAGGGCTTGATCTCCTGAGGGGTTTCCCTGATATTCTTCCTATCTTTCCTCTCCTCCCAGGTGGTTGTCTTTAGCTTTATAATGCTTGGGAATCAGTCCTATAAGTTATTACCTGCTGCAAGAGCTTCCTCTCAAAGTAAGATAGTACAGTTGCGTAAGAACTTACTGTAACAGTAGATCTTCGAGAGAAGCTCTTGCAGCAGGTATATTTTTCCCTCCATCCCCCAAGGATCAGGTCTCTTCGGCATTGGCCATTCCTACTCATCATGTGGCGAGGGAAGTATGGACAGATTATCCTCACGTTCACTGTTGCATCCTCATGCAAGGTCTGACGTTCCAGCATCTAAGAACTGGAGCACGAGGGGACCGCTGCTTCTTATATACTGCAAGGACGTCAGGGGCGGAGCCTTCTTAAGGTGGGCGGTCCCCTAGGTACTGCTGGAAAAAGGTTTGCCGTGATCTACGCAGGTGGCGCCAGTCCTACAAGTTATTACCTGCTGCAAGAGCTTCTCTCGACGATCTATTGTTACGGTAAATTCTTACATAACTGTACTTTAGACAGGGACATACAGACAGTCTTTGATTATGAGGGAGATTGACCAGTGAGTTGTAACTCCTACCTAGGAATAGTAATAGAAGATATAGTTAGAATCCTGGTAATTATCAAATATTAAAAAGAATAGTTTTGTGAGCCAGCTACAAATACGGTAATAGATGTGAAATGGTTGATTTGGGTAGTATATTCCCTTTTTAATATAGCATTCAATGAGTAATTTATTAAGATTGCATTTTTTTGTATGTGTTATGTCCTCAACCTGATAGGATAAGTTATTTAACATATTAGATTGATTAGTATCTCTGTGTATTTGATATGATGTTAAGGCATACAGTATAATGTTATGGGTACAATTTGTAAATTGTAATGACCTATCTGTTCGGTTCTCTGAGTAGGCTGCAATCTGAATACAAAAAACTAAACTGAAAAATAGTGCTGCCAGTCAATGACTGAGATTATCACAGCGAGAAAATATGTAAGGCACATCACCCACTGTAGAGCTGCTAGTCTGCAGCTAAGGTTTCCACATGGCTTTTGCCACAGCCAAGAAACAAGCAATACATGGTGCCCAGGATTGCACTGCCAGACAGTGGCTGAGGTTCCTATGGGACTTCTGCCATACCAAGGAAATATGAATGACGCAGTGCCCACACTAGTTCTGGCAGTCTGCAGGTGAGGTTCTCACGATGCTTCTGCCACAGCGAAGAAATATGCAAGGCACATCACCCATGGTAGTGCTGCCACAGTGATGAAATATGCAAGGCTCATCACCCGTAGTAGTGCTGCAGTCAGCTTCTGAGGTTCCCATGTGACTTCTGCCATAGATTGGAAATAAGCAAGGCATCGCACCCACAATTGTGCTGTTAGTCAGCAGCTGAGATTCCATTGTGGCTTTTGCCACAGTAACGAAATCTACAGGATGCAGTACCCATGGTAGTTCTTCCAATAAGTAACTGAGATTCCCACTGGGGTTCTGCCACAGCAAGGAAATATGCTAGGTGCATCACTCATGGTAGTGCTGCCAGTCAGTGGCCGAGGTTTCCAAATGCCTTCTGCCACAATGAGGAAATATGAAAAGCATGACACCCATGGTTATTCTGCCAGTCAGCAGCTACGTTACCTACAGGGTGTCTGCCTTAGCAAGGAAATATGCAAGGTACAATACCTACAATAGTTCTGCAAAGTTAGTAGTTGAGGCTTTCACTGGGCTTTTGCCACAGTGAGGCAATATGCAAGGCACAGTGCCAGTGGTAGTACTGTCAAGTCAGTGGGTGACATTTTCACAGTCTGTGAATGATTGCTTTTTTTTAACTCTGTAAGCTGTGGCAGTGAGATAATAGCTGTGTATATGATTATTTTTTGTGTTACTTATTGTGTTGTGTTCAGCAGTGTAAAGCTGTGGTTTGTTTTGCCATGGCAATGCACTGGTACAGTGAAGGTACCTCCACTATTACACAAGATGTGTGCACTAAGAACATCTATTGGGAGCCGGAGAAGGGTGACAGGCTGCAGCGAGACTGTGCTAACAGAACTGACTTTAAGATATCTTATCAGAATTCAAACTTAGTGACTGAGGAGGAAAATCTTGTCCTTCTGATGTGCCTCTCTAGTCACGTCGACTTTGCCTGAGAAACGATAATGGAAACCGTTGGACACTCAGGCCTTTGCCTTTGATAACCTATTTCATGTCTTTTACCTCCGGGCTGTCTTACCTCTGGATAGTCAGCATGTTACTGGATTTGAAAATGAATGAATTGGCTATGGAATAAGTCGGCACCGAGCAGAGTGAGACACCGAGATTAGCTCCCGTTGCATACATTAAAATTCAAAGTGAAATCCAAGCAGCAGGAGGAAAATAAGCAAAGAAGAAAACATATAAAGAAGTGGCGAGCTGTGTCATCACTCACCTGTGCTGAAGGATCCAATTTTAGCCACATCCAATAGCAGCATCATTCATCATCCCAGCTTTATTGTGATTTAAATCCAAGCTCTATAAAGGATAGCAGTTCTTTTAAAATGATTGAGAGAGAATAAGGGTAAATTCAGTGTTTAGAAAAAGCCTGTGACATCACATTATTATACCTTACAGATGGAGGCAATATTTCATACTTGGGCCAGGAAACTAATCATTTCCCATCTCGTGTGAGTCAGTATATCATTATAAAAGTGAAAAATAAGTGATTTATTATTATTTTTTTGCATTTCTGCTCTTGTTTCAGTCAGGCAGTTTTTATTGTAATAAGTCTGACATATAGTAGTTAAGAATGAACCCCCGACAATGTATTAATTATGCATCTGATCCATGTTTGATGTTCTCTGTCTCAAAATATGATTACAATTAAGTCTTTCATTTTGGGATCAAAACTAGACACGTTGTAGATTATGTGGCAGTAGTGGCTCCCGTCCATATAGGAAAGCAAGATCAGATCCAGCTAACTGTCCCTACAGTCCAACACCAAAGTTACCAGCCCCTCCCAAAAAAGATTATAAACCGGGGGCATAACTAGAGGTCAATTTTGACTGTGGTGAAGTATGTACGACAGGCTGGGAGTCCAGACACCAAAAGCCAGAGGTTTTTAGATGTTCTATTTGTCATTTTAGAGGTCATGATAAAGATTTTAACACAATTTCCATCCCACTGTAAACTCTAGCTTAGCTTTGAAGTAGAAATTCAGAATATAAAATGGGCTTGGGCAGCTGTCTCCCCCCCACCACCACCACCACCCTGCAAATCCAGTAGCTCAGCCCATCAGGCAGGTATCCCTGGCCCCTGATGAATCATCTTTCTTTCTTTTCTAAATCATGTCCATCTCCTTTTTTATTTTTTTTCTTTCACCCATCTCCATCCTGAGTCCTTCTGTATCCCCCCTATTTCAGGCAGCTTGGCACTTGTCAGAATTTGGTTTGGGGGATGCCTCCAACTGCACACACTTTCGTACCCAAAACCAACACCCTGTCTCTTAACCCAGCTTTCACCCAATAGAAACATAGACATTGCTGGCAGAAAACCGTCCTATGGCCCATCAATACTGCCGGCCCTACATAGCTACTGTAAGTTTTGTGAGGACCCTAGTGACCCTTCACTCTCCATTCAACTCCGCCTTTTTGATAATGTCTTTACCAGGCCCATTAGTCTGTCCTACCTGTGTTTGAATCCCCTTCCCCACTAATTTCACACAGACTCCATGCGTTGAAAGCCCATTTCACCCTTCTATCATCCTTTCCATGAAGAAATGTTTTGTCAGTGGGGCTGTATCTGGTCCACTTTCCCCATCGGGGAAGGGTTGTGACCATGGATGGTCCACTGCCCGTAAGAGAGGACAGACCTCCTAGAAGCACAAAAAGAAGCAGGCCCAATCCTGGTCGGGTTCTTGGCTCTGCTTGGCCTTGAGTTCTTCATCTTCCTGTCAGAATGGGAAGAAAAGGTATCACTCAAGGTCACTCTGTGTGAGATCTGCTTCAAGAACTTCAGCCTCTCCGAGCTGGAGGCCCTCACCAGCACCATCAGTGTCACTGGGGGTTTCTGGGTCTGGGAGGTTGAGGTCTCAAGTCTACAGTTCCTCTCTATCTGTAAGAGGGGACTCCGGTGGGCAGTTCCTCCATTGGGCAGCTCTTATGGAGCAGTGGGTGCAGTGCCTGGCTTGTGTGCCTCTGCGCAGGTGGAACTGGAGAGCATCTGGCTCCAGGAACAGCCTCTGGCCCTTGCCAATGACCATGTCGCCGACTCCTGACCCACAGGCCACACCCTCACCCTCATCCTGTGTCACAGTGGTGGGACTTGCCATGGTACCATTGCCAGTTACTCCTGTGCTGGCAGGGTAGTTGGCGCTGAGTTTAGGCACTCTGGGGCCTGGCCCAATGCAAGGGTTCCCCCAGTGCCAGAATTGGTTCCTGTTCCAGTGCCGCCTTTGGCACCAACCCCTCATCCTTTGGGGCCGGTGTTGCTGATGCTAAGTTCTAGATTAGAAGGCCTGCAATCAGAAGGTCACGTGTACCTGCCTAAGATGTCTGCTTAAACCCTGAGCTCCCAGCTGGCCAATTGCAATCTTCCTGCATCCATTACCTACATCAATGCCTAGCAGCTACCAGTCCCATCAGGACAAGTGCACCAAGGAATGTGGAGTGATTGGACCAATTTGCAGCTAGAAAAGTTATCCATGAGAAGGAAAAAAGACATTGACAACTCTCTCCCGGCTCTGCAGCTTCCGGCTTCCAAGATGGTGCATCAGACTCCTTGAAGTCGTCCACCTCCTGAAGACCCTGCACCCTCACTGCTGTCTCTACTGGAAAAATAGCAGCCTCTGTATAAACGATCTGAGCTACAGCCCTGGAGACGCAGGTGAGTTTTTACACTTTAACCGGCCGTGTTGTGGTGACTGAACAGCAATTATCCTCCATCACAAAGGGTGAAGAAGGCTGCGACAAAAGACTGGCTGCCGCAGAGCAACACATTGAATGGCTATCTAGTAAACTGGAAGCTTTAGAGGGCAGGGGATGCTGAAAGAACATCCACATAATGGGGCTGCAGGAAGGAGAGGAGGGCAGAGATCCAGTTCGTTACCTACAAACTAACTTCCCAATATAGCTGAAACTGGACCCTTCCAAATATGTGTTTGAGATCGAACATGCTCACAGGAATGAATGGGCCTGTACTGCATCGACCACCAATAGACTTCGGCCATTTATTTTTAAACTGTTACACTTTGTGGATAAAGAGAACATTCTAAATAAAGCCTGTGAGCTCCGTAAATATTGAAGTGGTGGGAGCCTGTCTTTCCTTTTACCCTGACTACCCTCAATCTGTTTTGGAGTGGCACCAAGGATTTGACAAACTTAAACAAGAGCTCCGTAATCATGGGCTTACTTACTCACTGCTATATCCAGCTATCTTCCAGGTCACCTACGAGGGCAAAACTGTGCAGATCCAAAATCCTGGTGAGGCTAATGCTTTCTTTCAGGCCCAACTGGACTCGGTAATCTGCACTGAAATCACCTCGGAGACTCCATGACAAGCATCCAGTTCAGAGACTGCGGTCCAGGAGGCCGCTCACAGCTTGTCGGGCTCACTGTGCGACCCAAGACAGCACCTGAAGATATGGACAGTTGACCCATCAACTTGCTGTTCATAGATTGTGACCTGCTCTGGGTTGAGGTAACATCCAGACTTACTCCTGCTTACCATCTATAAGTATGCTTTTGTTTCAGAGCTCCCCAAGGAAACCACCATTTTTGCCCATCCTCTGCTTGTGTGCTATTCAGCGGCTCTCAGAATTTGGACTTGGGCCATGAGAGGTACAAGTAACATTGGACAGTATCCCACTTTAACCTCTTCTCAGTTTATTGACTAGTAGCCGCAAGGCTGCAGACACCGCTCCATGCCCTAGCATCAATGCCCCAGTGATTGTCTGCACTCTAAGTTTTTCAAAATTCAAGCCTTACTATGGTGGAGACACTGGGAATCTGGATGGCCGCCCTGTGTGCCTATTTTGCTTGTTACATTTATCTCCGGAAGGCTCAATGCAGCGATTACAGTGCTTAACATGGTACCCTCTCTCTCTCATCTTTGCCAAGGCATTTACATCAACAGGAGAGGGACACTGCTCTGAGATGCATTCCCTGATCAGGACTTTGGGATTCTGTCTATCGGGTGTCTACCTTATATAGACACTGAGGGTACTTTTCCAGCATTTACAGCTTTTGAATTTACTTGGTTTAATACAACTACTGTAGTGGCAATTTACATATCATATTGTACCATATACTTCCGGCGTCTATAATACCTGCTCTCCATGCTACTGGCAAAATTCTCAATTCACTGGAGTGGGGGAGCTAGTCGACCTCCTGTCAATTGTCACTTTGAAACCCCAGCCACTACCTCTGGGTATGCCTCAGTTACATTGGAGCCAGGATGGAGATAAAAAAACAAAACAACAGCTATTATTTCATCCGTATGGAAACATAGAATTTGACGGCAGATAAGGACCGCTAGGTCCACCTAGTCTGCCAGTTTCCCTACCTAATGGATAAGATGCAGATCCTAGTTAACCAACAGCCTACTTCCTCCTACCCCCCACTAGAATTGCCTTATGTCTGTCCCATGCATTCTTGAATTCCTCCACTGCTTTTGACTCCACTACCTCCTCAGGAAGGCTGTTACATGTATCCACAACTGTCTCCGTGAAAAAATTCTCCCTCACATTACCTCTGAGCCATCCCCCCTCTATCTTCAGATTGTGCCCCTTGATCTTCTCTTGTCAGTCTTCACTGTTCATTACTGCTTGGGTTGTGCCAGAGGCACGCACCACTATAAATTTTTTCCTTCAGTCGGCTCAACAGCGCCGCCCCCAAGAGCGACGCGCTGCATCATGCGCGAGGGGCAGCCGTTAGGTGCCGCAGACTCCTCCTCCTCCATTTCAGTTCTGTTTCTCCCGCCATCAAGGCTGCACCTGCTACCGCGTGTGTGAGATTGTGAACCTGCGTCATAGGCCTTCCTTCGACACCTTCTCCAGTTCCTTCCGACGCCGTTGAACCGTTTTCAGTCCGGTAAGACCGTTCCTTAGTTCTACAGTGCGGGAGCCTTTTCTGTTTTATATTGTTTCGTATCATGTCGGTTCAAAGCAAGCGTAAATCTAAAGCGGGCCGTGCCCCTATGCGTCGGTGCTCCTGTGGCCGGCATTTTTCCGTTACGGACTGGCATGATGTTTGCCTTCGCTGCCTGGGACCCAACCATGATATGGATTCATGCGACAACTGTTTCTCGATGGACCATCGCATCCTAGAAGTCCGCGCGTTCAAGATCGGCAAGGCTTCGCCGACTTTCGGGGGACGGTGTCGCTCCAGGGCTTCCCTGGTAAGATCTTTAGACCCTTCCTCTGGGTCCCCTCCCAGGCTTATACGGTCTGGAAAGGAGGAGGAGGAGGCCTCCTCATCTTCTGGTCTTGCCGAGGAGGAGGCCTCTTTCGTGGTGTTGGGGGAATGCTGCGGTCCCACCCGTGGCCGCAGTGGAGACACTGCCTTGGCAGTCACCTCTTCGAAGGTGCAGGCTCCCCCAGTATTGAGGCCCAGATCTGTTGGGCCTGGCGCCGGTGGACCCTTGATGCCACCCTCCAGTGCCGTTCCGGATCCCGGCACCGTTCGCGGCACCGGTGATCGGGGCGGCACTGTTCGCGGTGCCATGTTGGCTCTCGGTGGCGCGTGGGCCCAGTCGATTCTTCTAGCAGTGCCGTGTCAGGTCCCGGTGCCGAGGGCAATGTCGGGGGTCTGAACAGTGCTGTTGGTGTGTCAGGACTGGGTTCTGGTGTATCTGATGCGCCGAAGCCACCTGGCGCTGTAGCAGGCATCGGCGTCGTTCGCAGTGCCGTTTCTCTGGAGGTCCCTGGGGTGGCCAGTATTGAGGTCCAGCTGGTCCCTTCCTCCTCAGAGGAGGGTGATTCGGACATGGTCCCATCCTGGCACCCTGACACTTTGGAGTCGGGGTCTCCATTGAGACGAAGTGCTAGACAGCCCAGCGTGCCTATTCCTCTGTCTCCTCTGCTGTCCTCTCCTGAGGCCTCCCAGGCTGGGGGTGGCCTGGGGTCCCTGGAGGGGGATGGCATGGAGGCAGGGGGAGGGGCTCATCCTCCTGAGGGGGTTGCGATAGCTGCCGATCCGGGTGCTGCTGCACTTGCTCGGGGTGGGTTGTCGCTGGGGTCGAGGAGGAGTGTGTTCTTAGAGTCCAGGGGGTTGAGAGACAGGGTTGAGGCGCCTTGGTCTTCATCTGCCACCCCTCGGGGTGTGGGTAGGAGCCGTAGCGCTGGGCCTCGTCTTTCCCTCTCGGACTCCAGGGACCCCTCTGGTGACGTTGCTGTGGGCTGCCCTTCTGGACCCATGCAGCCCCAGGTTCGTCACAGGGGAAGATCCCCTACTATGCTCTTCCAGGCTTCGCATCCCCAGGGTTCCGTTCTGCGACCTGATTTGTTGTCCGGGATCCCGCCAGCTCAGACTCTGTTTTCCGGATTTCAGAGTCTCAGCAGAGGACAGTTGCCTCGTCATAGGTGTCCCTCTCCCGTTCCTCTGCAGCCACCCCCATGCCATGTCTGTCCTATGGGCCCGTTATTCTGGGAGACGTTCAGAGGCTCTCCGGCGGCCTTCCCCTCATACGTTAGATGTATGCATGAGCAGGTGTTTCGCCAATCCCCACCACCACAGGAGTCCTCTGGACATTCGAGCTCCCCATCATCCTCGGAGGGAGAGGAACCCCCTGCTCATCTCTCCTTCGATGCTGATTTCACTGAATATCAGCAATTCCTTTCGAGGATGGTGAGGGATCTTCGTATCTCCTTTGTTAGGCGAGACAGTACCGAACGGGAGACGCGTGAATTCCTCAGTGAATTTAGTGGCCAACATTTGGTGGTACTGTCCTGGCCTATTCCTTTCCAGGAGGCGTCTATCCGTTCCTGGTAGTCGCCAGCCGTCAGTGTTTCAGCCCCGGCAGACTGCAGGAGAAGGTATTCTGCCCCATTGGAGTCTCTAGGTTCCCTTCCCAACCCGCCTTTGGGATTGGCATTCCTAGAAACTCCCTCCGGGCGTCACCGCCTAGCGCACGACCGCCCACTGAATTCATATTCCTTACAATTTGACTGGTGGGGCAGAAGGGTGTTCTCTTCTTTTCGTGCGATGCTGTGCATTGCCTCACATCAGGCGCACCATGCTGCCTACAGTAGGCATTTATGGTCGATGCTATCCCAGCTTCTAGCATCAATGCCTGATTCGGAGCAATCTAGACAGGCCATTGCCCTCTCTGCTATAGGCCTGGAGCTGGCAAGACACCAAGCAAGGGCATCTTACGACGCTAATGAGGTGGCTTCCAGGCCTGCAGGGATAGCGATCTGTATTAGACGGACGGCATGGCTTCGTCTATCAAGGGTATCATGCCTGGCCCGGCATAGGGTGAACACGCCTGGCCCGGCATAGGGTGAGTCGCTCCGCTTTCCGGGGGACCTGTCTTTTTTCCTCCAGGGCTAGGAGGCTTCTGCAGGGCTTCCTCTGTCTTCCCATCCCCGGGAGACACCTCCTAGCTCTCCTCCGCCATAAGCTTCTCGTCTGATTAGCCCAGGATCTTCCCCTCCTGTTTCCCACCAGCAGGAGGCTGAGGGTCTTGTTCCCTCAGGGTTTATATTACCCGGGGGGAGCTTGGTACTCACCCAAGCAGTAATGAATGGTGAAGATTGACAAGGGAAGATATGAAAATGACATACCTATCGTAATTGTTGATCTTCTCTTGTATCGTCACCATTCATTACTGATACCTGCCCACCTTCCCCTCAGTGGCCTCCTATTGCAGCGTCTCCCTCTCCCTACTCATTCCTCTCCCTTCCTCATTGGCCTTTAAGCAAAAAAAAAAAACCCTATCTTGATTTTCCGTTCTTCTCTGGACAGATACTTTTTCCTCATGGTAAAGGGGAATGAGTAGGATTTATTCTATCCTGAGGGAACTCTTTCTGATTGCCCCTAGGGGTGACCTCTTGGCTTCTTAGCCATGTTGTTCAGTCCACAGCTGAAGAGACCATCCCTCTATGGCTCGGCCCCAATTTTCAGGTTCTCTCTGGCAGGTATTAATTAATATTGTGTCAGCTTCTTCTGGTTGGTGCTTCTGGCACTTCATTTACCTTGAGCTGTTGTTCCTGCCTTGCCTTCGGAGAGTCCGATTGAGTTCCCACTCTATCCTTTTATACAAAGCTGCCTTCTGTAGGGCTTACCCCCTTCCCACACACATCTGTGTTAGCACTTAACAAGGTGCTAAGGGCTTATTCCCTTCCTAGTTGGGCGCTCTCTTTCCGGAACAGAATTTCTGCCTGGGCAGTCTGTGAGCTCTCAGCTAGAGTGTAGGGATGATGGGAGGTTACAGAATCTGCCCTTTGTGTCCAATCTGTACAAGCAGTTCAGTTGAACCTTCTCTCAGTCCTATCAGGAGGGATTCTTGCTCCCTTGTTTTTGTTTCCGAGCTTATAAGCTTCTCAACCAATATATCTGTGGGCAGTGTTCTCCCCTCTCAACATCCCTTGTTTCCTTCCCTTTCTTCTTCTTCCCCCTTTTTCTCTTTCTCTTTATCTGTTCCTCCCTTGGAGCTGCCCCAGAAGTGAGGCCCTGCGGTCCCTTAGGGTAGGCATTCTCTCTCTCTCTCTCTCTTTCTTTCTGTCCTCTACCGGCTTATTCCTTTTTCAGTTTATATCCTTTCCTTTTTCTGTCCCTCGGCTCTCTTGCCTCGCTCTCCCTTTTCCTTGCCCTTTGTTTCCACATCCGGCTACAGGGAACTGAAATGGAGGAGGTCTGTGGCACCTAACATTACCCCTCATGCATGGCCATGGCGTGTCGCTCTCGGGCGGCGCCGTTGAGCCAACTCAAAAAATAAATCTCCGGCGTGGCGGGTGCGGCCTCCGGCACAACCCAAGCAGTAATGAATGGTGATACAAGAGAAGATCAACAATTATGGTAGGTACGTAATTTTCATTTCTTGCACATCTTTTTTTCTGAAAGATGCTACCCTCTTGGACTTTGTTGATTCCCTTGAGGTACTTGAAAGTTTCTATCATGTCCCTCCTCTCCCTCCTCTCCTCGAGGGTATACATATTAAGCTCCTTTAATCTCTCTTTGTATGTCTTCTGGTGCAGACCCTGCACCATTTTAGTTGCCCTCCTCTGGACAGCCTCCATCTTGTCTATGTCCTTGCAGAGATAGGGTTTCCAGAACTGCACGGAGTACTCCAGATGGAGTCTCACCAACTGTCTCTACAGAGCGATAACAACTTCCTGTTTTTTTACTGGTGATGCCTCTCCCTGTGCATCCCAGTATCTCGCCAGCCCTCCTTACTGCCTTCTCACATTCCTAAAGCTGCACGTACATGTCAGGCCAGTTCGGCTGTAATCATGGCACACTTCTCCAATGCCCTCCTAGGGTCATTGGATGAAGTACTTCCTCACCTCTCCACGGACATGCAGACCACAGTCAAGCAAGTCCATGATCAGGGCCGTGCTGTTGCCAAACAGCAGCTCCAGATGGCCCTGGACGTCAGGGAATCTTGTGCCCGCTCATTAGCAGCCTCAGTGGCCACCCGCCGCAGGGCTTGGCTGCAGTTATCCTCCTTTCCGGCGGATACCCAGCACAAGTTAGCTGATGTGCCTTTCCTTGGTACCGACTTGTTCGGCCCAGGAGTGGCAGGCCACCTTCAGCGTATTGAACAGTCCAGTGCCACCTTGGACGCCACAACTGCTAAGGGTTCCTCGGGCAAGAACCAGCAGAAGAAGAAGAGGAAGCCTTTTTGGCAGTCCTCCCCTGCGATCAGGCAGCCCTCTTATCAAGGAGGTCAGCAGCACCAACAGCAGCAGCAGGCTCAAGCTTGGCACCTTAGGCCCAAGCAGGACCCTCAGCAGCCCCGTAAAGGAGGCCGAGGCGCTGGTCCAGGAGCTTCCTCCTCCTCCTCCTCCTCCTCTAAGCCTGCTCAGTGACGAGTTGGGGGTTGCCATCCCTACTCCCGTCACGGCTGCCCTGGGTCCTCCCGTGGGGGGTCGGCTCCGCCACTTTCTTTCCGCCTGGTCCGATATAACTTTGGACAGGTGGGTTCTAGAAGTGGTCGGGCAGGGACTGCCTCTGGAATTCGAGCAGTACCCGCCCAGCTGAACCCGTGCCCCTCAGGAGCAAAGAATCTCTGCTCGCATGCAGTCGGCCCTTTGGGACGACATAGCTCAGCTCCTCCGCAAGGAGGCAGTAGCTCCAGTGCCGAATCCGCCTGTAGACCCAGGCTTCGTATCCAGGTACATCCTGGTGCCCAAGCAGACGGGGGGTTAGTGCTCCATCCTAGATTTCCACGACCTGAATTAGTATCTCAGGTCTCGCACCTTCCGGATGGTAACTCTGAACCAGATCATACCATCCCTGGAGTGAAACATGTGGTTCTAGGGACATGGATATGCTGTTCATCCACACTTATTGGCAGGTCCCTTGCCGCTTTAAATCTTGCGGAAGGTCTTCAAGCTGGCTCCTCCCACCCAGGTGGTAAAACTCGGCTCCGCCCCATGGCGTAGATCTTCCTTACAGCTTGAGCTCGGGTTCCCTCCTTAGCGCTCTCGTTTTCGACTGGTTCCTGAAAAGTTCGGTCTTGAATTTATTGAAGTGTCCTTTGAATCTTCGATCTTTTCTTCTTCGCTACAGCGATGGCTTTTTCCGGCCCCGAGAGGCATACGGTTAATTCCTCCAGGAGGGACTTGCACTCCACGTGCTTTTTTTGCCTGGACTTGGATCACGATCCTCAGGCTTGCAACTTTTGTTCTGCCCTTTCGGTCAGCTCTCTGGAGGACCGCGCGGCCCGTTCGGGGCTCGGACATCCAGTAGTTTTCTCCGCTCCGGAGATTCCATCGGACCAGTGGGTGTCCGCTTCGACTGTTTCTCTGCAGTCTGATCCTGCCGAGGAAGGGGCGGGTTCTCCCCCCCTCTCGGTTGCGGGACTTATCCCTCTCCTTGGATTCTTCTCATGCAGCTTCGTTCAGGGGCTTGATCATTCCCTCTCCTCCAGGGAGGGACATGAAACCACAATAAAACGGCCTGTGGCTAAGGGCATGAGTGGGGTCTCGTCCCGGCGGGGCCAGGATCTCTCCCCTCCCTCATCCGGCTCCAGCTTGACTTGATCGGGATTCGGCCTGACCACTGGCCTCACGGTATCCCGTCAGGTCAGCGGCCCAGGTTCCCCTCGGCGTTGTCAGTCTCTCGACCCGTCTTTTGGGGTCTGCTGATCGCAGTCTTCCCGCCTTTGGCCTAAGCTGAGAGCTCTGTCCTCCCCTTGGTCGACAGCCCTCGGTCCTTTCTTCCGAGCGAGGAGGCCGCTTCTTCCAGGCCGCCCTTGGTCCCCAGTTTGGGTCTCGGTCTCGGTCAACCTCTTGGTCTAGCCTCTCGCCCGATCTCGGTGTTCTCGGTCGAGCACGAGTTAAGTAGCTTGCCATTCTTCTCGTCCCCTCCTCGGATGAGGCGGTTTGATGCTGTTGGCATCGGTGTTACGAGGAACTTATGTGGCGACAGCAGTTGTTGTCTGGGTTTCAATCGACCCCGATTCATTCTCCGGAGCGCAAGTAGCCGCCGCTTGGTCGACAGTCGTTCGAATCGGTCGAGGAGCCTTCTCCAGGGCCAGTTGCTTGTCCGACCCTCGCTGCCCCTCCGCCTTGACGAGTTCAAACCGTGGCCTGTCCTTCCAAATCACTGGTCCCTCACTCCTGCCGCCCCAGCAGGCAGAAAGTGTCTCGGGCCTCGGCAGCTTTGCGAGACCGTTCGGAGCCTGGAGCAGGCTCTCCATGTTCCTAACAGGGAGGACCCCGGGTCTTCCAGGAACATCCAGTAGACAACAGCCCATCGTCTTCAAAGGGTCTACTTCAGCTCATTTCAGAATTTACTGGAATGCAGCTCAAGCCCGTCTCCGATTGGGCGCCTTACCCCCTTATGGAGATTCTGGATCGAGGGGGTTCTTCCATGGAGGCCTTCCCAGTGGCTGAGGCTATCGTGGGCCCAGCCTTGGAGCTATGGCGGCGGCCTACTTCCTGCCCTGCGCCTTTGGCCAGGGTGGCTCGGAGGTACCCTATCCCTGTCGGTTCTCTGCCCGGTTTCTTGGAGCACCCCTCGGCTGAAGGGGTAATTACCGACGACGTTTTCCAATGTCTTGGAAATGCTGGGGATGTGGACAGACCCCCCGACAAGGAGTCCAGAAGGATGGACTATGTCAGGCGTAAGGTTTACGCTGCGTCCTCCCTAGGCCTCCATCATGCCAGCTCGGTTGCACTGATGGCACATTTCTCCCACACCCTTTTGGACTCCCTGGACGAGGTTCTCCCTCATCCCCCAGGTGACCTGTGGACCACGGTTCGGCAGGTGCGGGACCAGGGTAGGGCGGTGGCGAAGCAGCAGCTCCAGACGGCTGTGGATCTAGGCGACTCCTGTGCCAGATCGGTGGCGGCTGCAGTGGCCATGCACCGCAAGGCGTGGCTGAGGTTATCCTCCTTCTCTTTGGAAACCCAGCACGAGTTGGCAGACATCCCCTTCTTGGGGACTGACCTTTTCGGCCCTGGAGTGGAGGGATACATCCATGGGCCCGACAAGTCCGATGCCACTCCGGACTCGGTCACTCTCGCCCGGAGGGTCAAGGGCAGCCGTCAGCCTTTGCGTAAGCCCCTTTGCCCCCTGAGCCCTGGGGCCCCCCCGGCCCAGCATGAGGGTCAGCAGGCATGCGCTGGGCGGCCTGTTGCCAGACCAGCATCTTCCTCCAAAAGGAAGTGGGGAGGCAAGAAACCGAGGGGCTCCTCAGCTCCTTCCCCCTCTAAGCCTGCTCAGTGACAGGCCAAGGGCATTGCCCTGGCCCGTCGTCCCAGCCCGGGTTTCCCATGGGGAGGTCTCCGCACCTCATTCTGGAGGTATTAGGTGGATCCTGTCGCTAGGTTAAGTAGCAGTTCCCTTTGAGCCGCTGGCCTCATGGGATCTTGAGTTCACTGCCCTGTGTCGGTCGTCCAACATGCCTGGCTCTCTAGTTAGAGGTGATCAGGAAGGCTGGATTCCCCCCATTCAACCCTGGGTTCGCGTCCAGGTATTCCTGGTCTCCTCGGACGGGGGCTTGCGCCCATTCTCCCTGCGCCTGGATGGCTCTCTTCTTCAGACATCCCATCCTCAGAGCGTGGGTGTAGCTGTTTCCTGGTCTCCAGGATGTACCTACCCTCGTTCCGTCCGTTTCTGGGAGGCTCCACCCCTTCTTGCGGGGGCTCCTTACGAGTTCCTAGCACTTCCTTGCTCAGCAGTCTCTGCGGCATTGAAGTCGGATGTCACCCACCCAGAAGGCAGACTGGTCTCCCGTTTTGGGAGCCAGGTGAGAACTCGATATCTTAGCGGTGAAGCTTCTTAGACTAAGCTCGACTTTTGAGTCCGAGCCGGCTCCCGAGCGAACAGGGCGAGGTTCTTCCTCCTTTGCCGGTCGGGTTAGCCAGGAAATTACCTCCTGCCAGGACCTCCTGCTCCTCCTGGGCCTCAGGGCGGCCTCCCCTTAGTGGGAGGGGCCAGCCAGAGGTCACAGCGCTGCGTCCCTTGGACCAGTTTGTGACTTACAGCCCAGGAGTTAAGAGAACGCTCCCTTGGACCATTCTGACTCCGGCAGGAGAACATCCTGCTTGTTCGCCCTGAGTTGGCGGTCTTCTCCGACCAATGCTTCTCGGATGGGTGGGGTGCCCATCTTGGGGAATACAGAGTGCTTCGCCTCTGGTCCTCTTGCGAGTCCCAATGTCCTTTCTGCTCGCTGGAGACAGACGGTCCGCTTAGCCTGCACCGCTCGCTCCGCTTGTACGGGGTCTACAGGTCTAAGTCCAAGTAGGACTATTCCAAGACCATGTGCTACATGAACAGGTGAACAGGACCCAAGGCAGCATGGATTCACAGCAGGAAGGTCATGTCAGACGAATCTAATAGATTTCTTTGACTGGATGACCAAAGTAGTAGACTAGGGAGGGGCTGTGTACATGGCCTACCTAGACTTTAGCAAGGCATTTGACAGTCCCACACAAAAGATTAATAAATAAGTTAGCCAGCCTGGGAGTGGGTCCCAGGTGATAGCATGGGTAAAAAATTGCCTGGACAACATGACACAGAGGGTAATAGTAAACAGAGTCCATGCTGAAGAAAGGGGGAGTTACTAGCGGGATACCGCAAGGTTCAGTACTGGGACCGGTCCTCTTTAATGTCTTTATAAGTGACATTGCAGAGGGACTGGAAGGAAAAGTATGTCTCTTTGCAGACGACACAAAGATCTGCAACAGAGTTGATACACAAGTGGGGGTGGAAAGGATGAGAAGGTACTTGGCAAGGTTGGAAGAATGGTCAAAAGTATGGCAGTTTAAATTCAATGCAAATAAGTGCAAAGTAATGCACCTGGGAAATAGAAACCAGGGAAGCATATACAGTGGGGAGTACTAACTACAAAAATGGAAAGGAACCTGGAGGTAGTCATATCAGATGACCTAAAGGTAAGCAAGCAATGTGAGAAGGCAGTAAGGATGGCTGGGGGGATACTGGGATATATATAGGGAGAGGCATCACCAGTAGAAAACAGGACGTTGTCATCCCTCTGTACAGACAGTTGGTGAGACCCCATCTGGAGTACTGCATGCAGTTTAGGAGACCCCCATCTCCGCAAGGACATAGACAAGATGGAGGCAGTCCAGAGGAGGGCAGCTAAAATGGTGCAGGGTCTGCACCAGAAGCCATACGAAGAGAGACTAAAGGAGCTTAATATGTATACCCTCGAGGAAAGGAGGGAGAGGGGGGACATGATAGAAACTTTCAAGTACCTCGGAATCAACAATGTCCAAGAGGGTAACATCTTTCAGAAAAAGAGATGCATAAGAACAAGGGAGCACAATCTGAAGATAGAGCGGGACGGCTCAGGGGCAACATGAGGAAGTGTTTTTTCATGGAGAGGATGGTGGACACATGGAACAGCCTTCCTGAGGAGGTCGTGGGTTCAAAAACAGTGGGTGAATTCAAGAATGCTTGGGACAGACATAAGGCAATTCTAGTGGGAGTTAGGAAGAAGTAGGCTGTTGGTTAACTAGGATCTGCAGCTTATCCAATAGGTAGGGAAATGGGCAGACTGGGTGGGCCAAGCGGTCCTTATCTGCCATCAAAGTCTATGTTTCTAGTAAAAATAATGCTGTTCTTTTTATGTCTTTGCATGGGAACTTGTTAAGAGAACATCCTGCTTCTCACACTTTGTTCTTGTTAGTTTCCTTGCAGGTGCTACAAACAGAACATGGTGACCCAGAACTGACCTCTTGGTGACAGCTCTGCAAAGATTTTGCAAACTGCATCTCAGGTTAACCCCCTAAATTCCAGATAGCTTTGGGATCCCAGTATCACTTACAGTTTCACATTTATTTTATAACCGCAGATATGCAAGGGGGAAAGAAGCAAAGACAGAAACAGCAAGTGAAGGAAGAGAGATAGGGAGAGGCAGAAAATTGCGAGACCATCGGAGTGATCAGTTCCTCGGTCTCACGAGAATATTTGGTTGCACAACCAGGCAGACGAGACAGAAAAGGAGATGATAGAACATATCCTTGCATTTAACTCTTTCTGCATAACAAATGGGACAGGACCTTATTCAACCCGGTCACACATCTGTTGTCATTCCAGGCCACTAGCCCACGGTTTTCAGTCTCTGTAGGGTCTTGTCTACCCTTTGGTGTCCACCTATAGGGATGTCATGGACTTAATGGATGAATTCTGATCAGAGTGTTTGGGGAATCACCCAAAGTTTTTGATCACCTGAGTGATGCAGGACCAGCTTCTGATCCTGGGAAAGATGGAGGTTGTCCGAATGTCTTTTGAATGGGTTATTCACCGACATTTCCTTTTCTGTCTCCTTGGAGAGGTATTCATTTACCTCCTTTATCTGTGGATCTGCCAGTTATACTTCAGTCAGATCCAGGGGGATCATTTTGGTTCCTTTGTGTGCAGCCACTACGTGTGTGTTGCAGTGGGAGGAGGCATGGTCCATATTTCAAACAACATGAAGTCTTGCTATATTATGACATATGCAGTGAGTCCCAACCTTCGAACTGCTCCGGAGGTGAAAGAGTTAACTTTCTAGGGACATGGATATGTTGTTCATCCACACTTATTGGCAGGTTCCTTGCTGCTTTAAATCTTGCTGGAAGGTCTTCAAGCTGGCTCCTCCCACCCAACCGGGTGGTAAAACTCTCGGCTCCGCCCCATGACGCCAGATCTTCCTTACCACTTGGAAGCTCATTCCTTAGTGCTCTGCGTTTTCGACTGGTTCCTGAAATTTTCAGTCTTCGAATTTAATTGGAAGTTTTTCTGAAACTTCGATCTTCTTCTCTCGCTGCCGCGATGACTCATTCGCTTTCCGGCTCTCGGAGGCGCCTGGTTAATTCCTCCAGGAAAGACACTCACTCCGCGTGCGTCTACTGCCTTGACATGGATCATGATCTGCAACTTTGCGATTTTTGCAGTGCCCTTTCGACCAGCTCTCTGGAGGATCGTGCGGCCCATTCGGGGCTCGGGCGACCTGAATTTTTTCCCGCTCCAGAAAATTCCTCTTGAGACTCATCGGGCAGTGTCCATGTCGGCTGTCTCGGTTGAGCAGCTCGATCTCCCTTCCTCCGGGGAGGGGGCGGCTGCCCCTTCCTCTTCCTCGGTCGTGGCACTCATCCCGCTCTCCTTGAGTTCTCCTCATGCAGCTTCATTCAAGGAGCTTCGCCAGTCCCTTTCCTCGAAGGGAGAGGGAACTTCGGGACCTGCCTCTCGGCCCAAGTCCAAGGAGTCGCAGGCTAAGTCCCTTCATCTGCGCTGGAGGAGTGGGAGAGTTCCCCTCCTCCGCTGGCGGCGTTAGAGCTTGATCGAGGTGCGGCTCACGCCGCTGCTTCCTGATGTCCCGTCAAGTCAGCCGGCCAGGACTCCCGTCAGCGTTGTCGAGTCTCGACCCGTCATCGGGCTGTCTTCTGCTGGAACTGCCATCCCTTCACCGGTTTCCCCGGCGGAGGCTGAGGTTCTGCCTGTACCTTCGGGTCGACAGGCCTCGGCCCTTTCTTCTGAACCGAGGCAGGAGCGGGCGCGTCCCGCTCCTTCCCAAGCCCGCCCTCGGTTTCCCCGAGGATTCGGGTCTAGGTCTCGGTCCTCCTCTCGGTCAAAACCGCTCCACGCCCGACTTCGGCGTTCTCGGTCGGGGCACCGAGTTAAGTGGCATTACCGTTCTTCCTCGTCACCCTCCTCGGATGAGGAGTGGCTTTGCTGCAGGTAGCGTCGGCGCTACGAGGAATTCATGTGGCAGCAGTTGTTGTTGTCCAGGAATCAATCGACTCCAATTCATTCCCCATCCGGCAAGCAGCTGCCGCCCACTCAGCTGACTCAATCGCTCTCTGCAGTCGAGGTGCCCACTCCTGGGCTGCTTGTTCGTCCGAACCTTGCTGCCCCACCGCCCTCGGTGGATCCTCGGTCGGGTCACGACCTGCCCCACAGGTTGTCTGTCCCCCTCACTCCTGCTCGCCCTCGGCGGGCGAAGAGTGACTCAGGCCTGAGGCAGCTCTTTGCAGACCCCTCGGAGTCTGAAGTCGACTCCTCTATGTTCCCCAGTCGGGAGGACCTGGGGTCCTCTCCGGAATGTTCTGTGGACGACAGCCCATCGTCCTTCATGGGTCTGCTTCAGCTCATCTCGGAGTTCACCGGAATGCAGCTTGAGCCTGTGTCCAAACGGGCCCCTTACCCCCTGACGGAGATTCTAGACTGAAGGGGTTCTCCCTCGAGAGCCTTCCAGTGGCCGAGGCCATTGTAGGCCCGGCCTTGGAGCTCTGGCGGCGGCCTACTTCCTGCCCTGCGCCCTCGGCCAGGATGGCCAGGAAGTACTCTGTCCCTGTCGGTTCTTTGCCCGGTTTCTCGGAGCACCCTTCGGCCGATGGATTAGTTACCGACAATGTTTTCCAGCGTTCAGGGAACACTCAGGATGTGGATAGGCCCCCCGACAAAGAGTCCAAAAGGATGGACTACGTCGGGCGCAAGGTTTACGCTGCGTCCTCCATAGGCCTCCGACAGGCCAGCTCGGCTGCACTGATGGCACATTTCTCCCACGCCCTTTTGGGCTCCCTGGACGAGGTGCTCCCTCATCTCCCGGCCGACCGCCGGCGGGTGCGGGACCAGGGTAGGGCGGTGGCGAAGCAGCAGCTCCAGACTGCTCTGGACTTAGGTGATTCCTGTGCCAGATCGGTGGCAGCCGCGTGACCATGCTGCTGCAGGCGTGGCTGGGTTATCCTCTTTCTCTTTGGAAACCCAGCACAAGTTGGTGGACATCCCCTTCTTGGGGACTGACCTTTTCGGCCCTGGAGTAGAGGGACACCTCCGGGGACCAGAAGTCCGATGCCACTCCGGACTTGGTCACTCCTGCCTGGAGGGACAAGAGCAGCGGCAGCCGGTAAGCCTTGCCCCCGGTCCCTGCACCCGGCCAGCCCAGCGAGGGGCCAGCAGGCTTTAGCTGGGTGGCCTGACTCCAAGCCAGCGTCTTCCTTTAAAAGGAAGCAGGAGGTAAAGGCCAGGAGCTCCCTCAGCCAATTCCTCCTCCAGGCCTGCTCAGTGACGGGCTAAGGGGCGCTGTCCCCGGCCCCTACCCGGGTTCCCCCGTGGGGAGATGGCTCCGCACCTCCTCCATCTGGACCGCTTCCCGGACCTCTAGGTGTCGGAGGTGCTAGGGGAAGGCCCTGGCTCGGGTTTGCGAGCAGGTACCACCCTTTCAAGCCGTTGCCCCACAGGGGTCTTGGGGTCCACAGCCTCGTTGTCAGCCCGCTGGGCCGACTTGCCTGGCCCTCTAATTAGAGGTGATCAGGAAGGTTGCGGATCCTCCTTCAGATCCTGGGTTCGTGTCCAGGTATTTCCTGGTCCCAAACGGACGGGGGGCTTGTGCCCCATTCTTCCGCATGCCTGGATGGTCTCTCTGCCTCAGATATCCCATCCTCAGAACGAGGTGTGTGGCTTCTTTCCTGGACCTCCAGGACGTACCTACTCTTCGTTCTGTCTGTTTCTTGGGAGACTCCTCCCTTTCCTAAGCGGGGGATCTCCTTACGAGTTCCAAGCCAGGCACTTCGATCTCTGCTCAGCAGCTTTCTGCGGCATCGAGGGGTCCGGGTGTAACCCCACCTGGATGGCGGCCTGACTACAACCCTTCCAGGCGGAAGGGGATGATCCAGAGCTCTGGCTCTCAGACTGGTCTCCTTTATCAGAGCCACGTTGGAACTTGTGTCTTAGCGGGTGATCCTTCTTAGGGACGAGGTTCGACTCTTGAGTCCGAGCTCGGCTCCTGGCGGACAGGGCTGAGGTTCTTCCTCCCTTACCTAGTCAGGTCCGACTGGGCAATTACGCCCTGCCGGGACCTCCTGCATCTCCTGGGCTCGTGGCGGCCGGTTCCAGCATGGTCTATTGGACCCGCTGGTTCATGCATTCCCCTAGTGGGGACTGGCCAGCCAGGGCTGCGTTCCTTCGGACCAGTTCATGACTACAGCCCAGGAGTTAGGGGAACGCTCTCCCTCAGACCGTTCCAGCTTTTGCAGGAGGACATCCCGTTCGTCCGCCCTGAGTCGACGGTCTTCTCCAACCGATGCTTCTCGGATGGGTGGGGGTGCCCATCTAGGGGAATACAGAGTGCTCCGCCTCTGGTCCTCTTGGGAGTCCCGACGTCTTTCCTACCCACTGGAACTCTAAGTGGTCCGCTTGCTTGCACCGTTCGCTCCGTTTGTGCAGAGTCTAGTGGTTAAGTCCAAGCGGACAACACCACGACCATGTGCTACCTACCCCGCCAGGTTCGGTCGAGCCCCTTGCCTCTGCGCAAGGAGGTTCTCTGCATTGGGTCTTTCACGCAGCCGGAAGGCGGTTTCCTAGACATTCGATGGCAGGAGCCTCCAGCTCCCTGGCTGATGCCCTAAGCTGGACATAGGCTGCGCCTCACGAGTGGTCTCCCCTGCTGAGGTAGCACAGTATCTTCTCCCTCCTTCCCTCCAGGGAGAATACGAGGCTGAGACTGTCTCATGCCCGCCCCCTCAGCAAGGTTTGCTGTAGGGGATGCCGTCGAGGCCGCGGACCCCGGGCCTTTCTACGCCTCTCCCCCATTCCCTTGACCCACGGGCAAGGCGAGGAGGGACTAGGTGCAGGCGATGCTGGTAGCCCCAGACTGGATTGCCAGCTCTGGTATCCAGCTCTCCTCAGTCTCAGCCCCAGGCTCCCAAGGCGGCTTCCAGCCCGCCCGGTCCTGATCGCTGTCTTAAGGGGAAGGTTTTCATCTGGACCTTCAATCCCTGCACCTGAAGGCCTGGTCCCTGTGCGGCTAGGGGCCTGGCCGTGGGTCCTTTGACAAGGTCCTCGACGTTTTCGAGGCGTCCTGCCAGAAGTCGGCCAATCATGCTCGCCTTCAAATAGAAGAGTTTTCCATTTGGTGTTAGGATAGGGTTTGGGCCCCTCTCCCGTCCCTCGCGAAGCATTCCAGACCATCTGCGGTCCGTTCCTTTTCGAACAGGGCTTCGACCGACGACCCTCTAGGTGCTTCTGTGTTGGTCACCCTGTCTTCCGGGCGCGGCCGGAAGGCAGTCGATGCGCAGAAAGGTGGTCTGGCACTTTCTAGGCCTTGATCACACCTCCCTTTGGGGAGAGTATCCCATTCTGTGGGATCTGCGCTGGTATGAGGCTTAGCTCACGGGCATGCCCGTTCGAACCTTTGCACAGGTCGAAGTCCCACCTGTTGTGGAAGAACACCTTCTTGGGGCTACCCTGCCATCCAGAAGGAGGAGAGTTCAAGCGCCCTTTGAATCTCCTTATCTGGTCTTCCACAGGGACAAGGTAGTCCCGCACCCCACCCGAAGTTCCTTCTGTAGGCGGTGGCGGAGTCTTTCCCTAAACCGGGTATTGTCTCTGCCGGGGTTCATCCCCATTCACGCCTCGGAGGCCATATATAGGATCCATGGGGACCCTATTTCACACTCTTCTATCCAGAGAGCGTAGGGCTGAAGTTCTGGAGAGGTTCGCCAGCTGTTTGTCATCTACGCTGAAGCCGCACCTGGCAGGCCTGCAGCCAAGCGGACGACAAGCAGGCGAGTCACCTCCTGCATAGGTCTCCACTGTAGGTGGGCAGGCATGGAGCCCCCCAGAGGGATAAGTGCTCATTTTACCCACCCTTCTGCTGCATCGGTGGCTGCTTCCGAGGATACTCCTGTCTAGGATATCCGCAGGGCTCCTACCTGGAAGCAGGCTATACCGTTTCCCCTTCCACATCGACCTTGCGTCACGCCGGGATGTTGGTCAGGGCCTTGGTTCTCCAGTCTTCATACCTAAGTAGGGGTGTCGCCTTGCCTCCCTCCTCCCGGAGAACTGCTAGGAGTCTGCCAATAGTGTGGATGAACAACATATCCATGTCCCTAGAAATACAGGTTACTCACCTGTAACAGGAGTTCTAGGAATGGTATATGTTGTTCATCCTACTTTTCTCAACCTCCCAGCTTCGACGCACAACCTGGCTTCCAGCGGGCTAGATCTGGCGTCATGGGGCGGAGCCAAGAGTTTTACCACCCGGGTGGGTGGGAGGAGCCAGCTTGAAGACCTTCCGGCAAGATTTAAAGCGGCAAGGAACCTGCCAATAAGTGTGGATGAACAACATATACCATTCCTAGAACTCCTGTTACAGGTGAGTAACCTGTATTTCCATGCCAGGCATGGAACACTGAGCTCGAGCTCGGTTGAAACTCTGTCTGTTGTTCTTCAAACTCAAACCGTCAGATTCTTTACTCCGCCTCACCGAACAGTCGCTCTGGAGATTTCTCCTTCTGCTCGGTTCATTTTGTCGGTTAAAGTATTGTTTTTCTTGGTTTTCGACCGAATTTAAACCGCAACCGGTCGGTTCAGGCTCTGTCTGTGGTATTTGTGAGTACTAGATAGGTTTTACATTAATTCTCTTCTGTGTGGAACTTGTAAACGGTTTATCGGTTCGGTTTGAACGATCAAGTTGTTTAAAATATCTTAATCTGTGATTTAGAGTGTGGTTACTGGTTTTTATCGGTTCTAAAAAAACGGATTTTATTACGTTTTTCCACGCACCCGTGACACGTTGGGAACCGATAAGAGGGTCTTACTTGGCGGATGCCATAAACGGGTCAGTTTGGTTAGGACTGGCACTATGTCAGAGAAACCCAAAACAAACGGGCCACTGGGTTTCAACACTGCAGTGTGTGGGGAAGTCTTTGCCAAGGCTGACCCACACCACCTGTGTGTTTGTCTGAGGTTTGACCACCTCAATGCAGACTGCCAGATTTGTAAAAATGTTCCTGCAGCTACCCTGGAAAGAGAGTTGGTAGGCTCAGGAAAGGAGGCAAAAGTCCGCTGAACCGGATATCCAGCCCGTTCGGTTCCAACCGAACCAGAGGGGTCCCTCTGACCAGGGCGAGACTTCTTCGGGCAAAGGAGCCGACTCTGAGGAGTCAGTTCCAGCAAAGGACTAGGAAATCAGCTGGTGTGGAGCCAAAACTTTCCTCCAACCGCTGAAGAAATAGCCAAAGCGATTAAAAATTGTCCAGTAACACTTTTCGGTTCCGACCGAACCGGCACCATCAGAGGCGCGCAGTTCGGCCGGTTCCACCGGTTCAAGAGTATGATTTAGAGGAATATTATGAACCGAGGAGGGAAGAGAGTATGAGGAGAGTGAATGTGGATTTGAAAGTCTGGATGTGCCCATTGACCCGGACATCTCCCCAGACAGACCTTCAGGAGTGTCTCCTCCTAGGCTTTCTGAGTCCCCTTCTCATTTTATGTTTTATAAAAAAGTGGCTGAAACCCTCCAGCTCCCTATGGAGGAAGCTGTGGATGATCAAGAGGAGCCTGACTATGTGGAAATGATGGATATCCCAGAGTCTAGGAGACTGTCTGTTCCCTTGCATAAATCTTTTGGGAAACAGACATTTAAAATTCTAAAAACTCCTCACACTATACCTCCTGTGGATAAGAGAATGGACAAGAGGTACACATTGTCAGGCTCTGATACGGAGTTCCTTACACAACAATGCAGCCATGTTGGAGTAGTGCAGGCTGCAGCCTGTGACAAGGCAAATATTCCCTTGGCTTCACACACCCCCGGACAAGGACTCCAGGAGGATTGATGCCATGGCAAAGAAACAGTACATGGCAGCATCCTTGGGACTCAGACAGGCAAATTATATGGCTTATGTTGCTAGATATCAGAAATCCAGATGGGATACTGTTATGGCTCTAGCAAAACAGGTCCCTGGCCAGCTTGTCAAGGAGCTGGAGCAGGTGGCTGCTGATGGTATTGAGGCATCCCAGGTGCAATTCCATGCTGCAGTGGACTCAAATGATGTGTCATCAAGAGTCATGGCTACATCTGTGGCACTTTGCAGAATGGCTTGGCTCAGATGTACTAGCCTGTCTAGGATACCCAGACTAAGGCCATGGATTTTCCTGTTGTGGGTAATTCTCTGTTTGGGGAGCAGACAGAGAATTACATGAAAAAAATGGATGAGTATAGGACCACCCTATAGGAGTGCACAGGCCAAGGAAAGGCAGGCCACTCCTCAAAGGCAGCTTCCCAGGGCAGGGCAGGCCTTTTACCAAGCCCAGGCCTCCTCTTCTGTTTATGCCCAGAGGGGTTCTTTAGAGGAGAGGCAGAGGGGTACAAGCAGGCCTGCTTCCACCCCTCAGCCCAAAGCCCCTGCCAAGCAGGCACCCTGATGGGGTTGCCAGGCCGATTCTCAGCTACCTGTAGGGGCAGGCTGGCTTACTTTGTCCAGGACTGGGAGTCTCTGACATCAGACAAGTGGGCCCTGGAAGTAGTAAGCCAGGGACTGGTTCTCAGCTTCAAAAGTTTCCAAAGATGAGAACCAGATCCTTTCCACCTGCAAATCTACCAGAGGCACTTGCCTAGAGGCAGAGGTCTCTTCCCTCCTGGTTCTCAGAGCTGTGAAAAGGGTTCCACCCCTACACCAGGGCAAAGGGTTGTACTCCAGGTACTTCCTTACCCCAAAAAAGAGGGGAGAATGGCGGCCCATCCTGGATCTCAGATACTTAAACAAGCACCTTTTAAAACCAAAATTCAAAATGATGACTCTGGGAATTATTCTACCCTTTCTAAGGCCAGGGAACTGGCTAGCGTCCCTGGACCTCAAGGATGCCTACTTCCATATTCTCATCAGAAGTACCTCAGGTTCGAGTTGCCCTCAGGCCATTACCAGTTCAGAGCAATGCCCTTTGGCCTCACCTCTGCTCCAAGGGTATTCACAAAACACCTGGCAGTAGCAGTTGCTTCCCTAAGAAGGCAAAAAATTGCCATCTTCCCTTACCTGGACGACTGGCTCATAGTAGGCCAGTCCCCAGACCAAGTCAAGTTACACCTACAGATAACTCAGCAACTGCTCACCTCTCTAGGTTTCCTTCTGAATCTTTCAAAGTCAGTTCTAGAGCCTGTCCAGCTCCTCACCTTCATAGGCGCAGAGCTGAACACAGAGAAAGCCAGAGCCTTCCTTCCTTTGGACAGGGCAAGGACCCTGGTCTCTCTGGCCTCCTCATTCACCCTGCAGGTCTCTCGACCAGCAAAGCATTTTCTACAGCTCCTGGGGCACATGGCTGCTTCTACAGCAGTAGTGCAGGGAGCAAGATTTCAGATGAGGGACATCCAGTTCCATTTGAGAGCCTTTTGGTCTCAAAGGAAAGACCCTCTAACCAAATTGATCCCAGTGACTCGAACCCTGATCCAGGCCCTACAGTGGTGGCAGGATCAGAGCAATCTGAGACAAGGGGTTCCTTTAGTCACTCAGTCTCACTCCTTAATCCTTACTACAGGTGCATCCCTCTTGGTGTGGGGAGCTCACATGGGCGACCTCACTACCCAGGGGTTGTGGTCCTCTCAGGAATCTCTGCTCCACATCAATCTTTTGGAACTCAGAGCAGTTTTTCTAGCACTTCAAGCTTTTTCCAAATCTGTTCAGAACAAAGTTGTACAGGTCAGAACAGACAACACCACCACAATGTGGTACATCAACAAGCAAGGGGGCACTCGGTCTACAGCCTTGTGCACCGAAGCAATGAAGTTGTGGTCTCTGGCTTACTCCCTGAACACCTCCCTTACGGCAGTTCATCTCCCAGGCAAGGACAATGTCCTGGCAGATGCTCTCAGCAGGATTTCCCAGGGCCATCACGAATGGTCACTGGACCCCCTGGTCTTGGAGGTGATATTTGCCAGATGGGGCACCCTGCAGATAGATCTTTTTGCAGCCCCAGACAATCACCAACTTCCCCTTTTCTGCTGCAGGCCCCCATTGTTGGGCTCAGTCCCTCTGGATGCCTTAGTTCTCAGTTGGGAAGGGAAGTTTCTCTATGCTTTTTCCCCCTTCCCTCTCCTGTTCAAAGTGCTAGTCAGAATTAGATCTCAACCCTGCAAGATGATCCTGATTGTTCCAGATTGGGCCAGACAACCCTGGTATCCACTCCTACTCTCCTTAGCAGTCCATATTCCCCTGTGTCTTCCCAGGAATCTCAACCTGTTAACCTGTGCTCAGGGGAGGGTTTGGTACCCGAACCTCAAATCTCTCAATCTCAAGGCCTGGCTCTTGAAGAGTTAGAGTTTGCTGATCTACACCTCTCCCAAGGTGTAATGGATATCCTGAAGGCTTCTAGGAAACCTTCCACCAGGGCTACTTATAATTCCAAATGGAAGAGGTTTTCCACGTGGTGCTCTGGAAAGCATATTTCCCCAGAATCTGCTGATTTACCCACAGTCCTGGATTATATGGTCCACTTAAATACCTTGGGGCTGAGACCAGATACCCTAAAAGTGCATCTGGCAGCTGTGTCTGCATTTATTTCAGCAGGTAAGCCCTCTTCTCTTTCAGCTCATCCTGTATTCTCCAAGTTTTTCAAGGGATTGCTTCACACCAACCCTCCATTCAGGGACCCTGCCCCTGCCTGGGATCTTTTTTTTTTTTTTTATACTTTCTTTTTCTCTCTCCTGTTTTTTTCCTACCTTCTTGATCCTACTCCTTCGGGCCTCTCAATCCTCATAGCCGTCCCCTAGATCTGCCCCTAGAGTGCCTCCTCTCCTTCCCTGCACAGTGGGGTCTGTCTGGTGTGGCGGTCTGAGCAGAGAGGCCGTCATCCAGGACCCGCGGTGATTTTTCCCTTGTCTGTTGGTCCCATCCCTGGGATGCCGGTGGCAGGACTGAGTCGAGGAGGTAGCAGTGCTTGACCGTCTAACCTCTCATGCGCGCTGCAACGTCCCCTCCCTGACCCCAGAATCGAGTCACCCGTCCTTCCAAGAATTGGTGCTTCCACCGACTCTTCTATGGAATGATGGACGCTTGTGCGTCCCGGGTATCCCACCCCTGAGGGAGGAGAGCATCCATAGGGATGCTCGATCCTCCCTCCCCCTGCCAGCCCCCGGCTCCCTGAGTCCGTTACCGAACCCGGGTCGCCGGCATAGCGCGAGGTGTGGCATCCAGTGCCTCAACCCTCAGCACCACCGGGCCAGCTGTGCCTGGGATCTTAATGTTTGCATTGCTGAGCTTATGCAACCCCCCTTTGAGCCTTTGTCTTCAGCAGAGCTTAAGTACTTGACTTGGAAGACTGTGTTTCTGGTAGCCATCACTTCTGCCAGACGCATAAATGAAGTACAAGCTTTGTCAGTGGAGCCTGATTTTATCTCCTTTCATAGAGATAAGGTGGTCCTCAGGACTAACAGGAAGTTCTTGCCTAAGGTGGTTTCAGATTTCCACCTGAATCAATCTATATCTTTTCCAGTGTACTTCACTGACCATTCCTCCTCTGACGAGAGGAGGCTGCACAGCTTAGATGTGAAAAGAGCCCTTAGTTACTACATAGAGCGTACCAAGGGTCACAGGTTTGAATCCCTCCAACTGTTCCTCACTTATGGTGAGGTTGGGAAAGGGAAACCTGCCACTAAAAGATCCATTGCCAGGTGGATTGTCTCTTGTATCCAATTTTGCTATGAAAAACTGGGTAAGGTTCCTCCCTCAGGCCTGAGGCTCTCTCTAGAGGTACAGCTGCTTCCTGGCTGCTGCCAGGGACATCCCTATTCTAGAGATATGTCAAGCAGCTACCTGGAAAACAGTTCCACTTTTACCAAGCATTACTCCTGGACATCCAGGCTAGGAGTGATGCTCGGTTTCACAGCTGTGCTTCAGAGCCTATTTCTAGTAGGTTCTGTCCCTCCTCCATGGAGGTACTGCTTTGTAGTCTGCATATGTCATAATATAGCAAGACTTCATGTTGTTTGAAGAAAAATTACTCACCTTAGTAATGTTGTTTCTCTAATGGAGTCTTGCTATAGCATGACCTCCCCTGCCTGCCCCACTCAGAACCTCTGTTTTTGGGATGTGGGTGGGCAGTGCAGTGTTGGCACTTGTAGGTGCCCACCTTGTTGTTTTTCACCCTTCCTTTCTTGGGGTTGTGTTTTTCATTTTTTGGGTCTCCTGACTTGAGTCTTTGTTTTGGGACCAAAAAATGTGTTCTTATGTTTAGTAGCCAGTTGGCTAGTGTAGGTTTACAGCTTCCACACAGGACCTCAGTGAGTTTAGCTCGAAAAGATCTGACGGTTTGAGTTTGAAGAACAACAGACGGAGTTTCAACCGAGCTCGAGCTCAGCGTCCCATGCCTGGCATGGAAAGTTAACTTTTTCACCTCCGGAGCAGTTCAAAGGTTGGGACTTACTGCATATGTCATAATATAGCAAGACTCCATTAGAAGAAACAACATTACTAAGGTGAGTAATTTTTTCTTCTCCACCTCTCCCGAGCACCATCTTTGGCAAAGGTGTCTGCTCAATCATTGTATTCATGGAAGGGTTCAGTCTTGGAGTGGGTCTTAACCTTGTGTATGTATAGCCTAAAAATGAATTGCTCAGCAAGACTGACAATGTGAATGAGCAGATCCCTGTATTTCACAAGGGTACTTTCTGAAGAGATAAAATCATGGGCCTTCCAGAAAGGAAGGAACTCCATCAAGAAATTGCACACCCAGGAAGAATCTGAGAAGAGGATGGTATCTTCTTCTCCTTTGCCATGGATGATTTCCAGGGCATAGGCAACTGCAGCAAGTTCTGAATACTGTGAAGATTTAACAGTGCACTTTCTGGTCACCGCAAAGGTGTCACCTGCTGAAAGAAGAACGAGGACCCCAAAGCCTGCAATTTGTTCTCCTTCATGGTAGGAGGAGGATACATCTGTAAAGATGCGACACAGTGCATGGTCTTTCAGGTTGCTTTCTGTTGCAGGGAGGAAAGGGCCTGGTTCTGGTAGAGTGGGTGGCTCTAAGTCACACTCATGTGGATTTCCTTTGTGTAGGAGACCATGTGCCAAAATTGGGGCATTTTGGTGGGAAGCACAGTGATGTCTCGATCCTGTAGAAGGCAAAGACCAATGGATGAGTCTGGTGTTAGACACGTTGCCATCCTTGATTCTGTCTGTCAACAGGAAGTTGGTAGGGGTGTGGTTGGTGTGCAGTACAATAGGGGAAAACTCTATGATGTAGGTGAAGTGGTTGGCAGCCCAGAAGGTTGCCAGAAGATTCCTCTCACATAGGGAGTACTTCTGCTCTACCAAAGAGAGCATTTGTGAGGCGTAGGCAATAGGACTGAAGGTGCCATTAGTCTTTTGTGCAAGGACTGCTGACATGCCCACCTCAGAGGTGGCAGTTTCCAAGTGGAATAGAAGGTCTGGGTTAGAACTGACCAATGCTGGAGCAGAGGCCAAAGCTTTTTTCAGAGAAATGACAGCAGCTAAGTGCTCTGGGCCCCCCTGTCATGGGACGTCTTTCTTCAGCAACTCATACAGGGGTGTGGCCTTTTGTGCAAAATTACAAATGAAATCCCTGGAATAGTTAACCATTCCAAGGAAACGTCTCAGGGTAGCCACACTGGTAGGTACTGGCAAATCGTGGATGCCCTGGACCTTGTTCAAGGCATGGATCCTGCCCTCTCCAGTGATGCACAAGCCCAGAAAGGAAACTTCTGATAGGCACAACTGTACCTTTGCATCAGATCATATTGCTTTTTACATAAACATGTTATCACGTGTGATGTGTACTAGTTTGTCGTTAATATGTCTGTGTGTTGTTGCTATAAAATTTTCCTTTTTAGTATCATATAATATTTGTTTCTTATGTAATATGTGCAATATTGAAAATGTTTGGAACCTTTTGTAATTTGTACATAAACATCAATAACAGGATCACCATGAAAACAGGCCTTGTATAAGACCTATGGTGTAAACTTTTTGCATTGTCAAATTGTTTTTTGCCTGTATAAATAAAAATGTTTTTACTACTTACTACTACTACTACTACTGTCTGAGGCCTGCCCTTTGTAGGAGCATTAGGGACTCATCTAGGAACTCCAGATGTTTATCTAGGCCAGTTGTGGCCAAAAGAAGAATATCCATATGTTACAGGAGGCATTCTGGTGTGGAGAAGCCACGTATGGCATTGCTCATGTGGATGTGGAATAAGGAAGGGCTGTTGTGGAACCCTGCGGGAGGCAGTTCCACATGTACTGACATCCTTCAGAAGTGAAGGCAAACCTGTATTGGCTCTCTGGGGCCAATGGGAGTAACCAGAAACCATTGGAACTGTCCAATGTTCTGAACCACTTGCGTTCAGGCTTCAGACGTTTAAGCCAATTTAGGGCCAAGGTCACGGTTGGTGCACAACTAGTAGTGACTTTTTTAAGTCTGTGGTAATCAGTGATTCATGGGTTTGGTTCGAGTCAAGGAGTAGCTGTGTACCCATGATGACTCACCACTTATCAGTGGTACTGTCTAGATTTATCCATGCCCATGTATTGATCCAGAGTTTTTTTTTAAGAAATCCATGGTTTTACATGTTACACATAGTCTGGTAAAGCATTCCATGCAGCCAGCACCCGCTGACTAAACCATTTGACCCCTTTTAGTCATTTTATATAGCTCTCCCTTGATTGATTTACCATTGGATCTGGTGTTTATTGTATTGGCTTGTTGCTTCACTGGGTGAGCTAGCATTACACCAACCAAATTGGGGTTGTGCGCTGCAAGGAGGCTGGGTGCGACTTCTTCAAATCGGGCCGTTGCATCACTATGCACCGCTTCTGCTAACTTACAATGTGGGTTCCACAGTTTGTTTCAAACCCTGAACTCTATGCTCAGCTGGGAGGCTGAGCATTTCACACTGCTTTTGAACCTTTTCCAAATGGCAACTCAAATTGTCGCCAGAGGCCATCTGGCCTGCTTTGTCCGCAATTGTTTGGATGGCCTGTGCAGATCATTCGGGGTATGCCCCTTTTTGCCTTGACATGGACTTGACTACTGCCTCAGCCATGGCAGTGGCCACGTCCTGAAGGAGGCTGTGCTGTTCCACCTCCATTCTCAACAAGTCGTTTGTGCCTGTTGGATCGCCATTGATTCCTGCCTTAGTGACTGCTCAATCAAGGCCTTAGCCTCGGTCTTGTTGGACCTACTCAAGACAGTGACCGGAGGTGGACAGGGCCTCCACCCTCCAGTGTCCCAATATCTGCCATCTTGGAATTCTCTGTCATCACCTTCATCATCCTCTGATGACATCAGGTCAGTAGGCGAGGCATATGGCAAAGCTTTCACATGACCCTTCAGGATTGCCAACTGCTGATGTAATCTCGCCATCTTTGCTCTACACTTAGAATGATCTACTCTGCCTTTGTACTGTCCCTCGCTAACATTGCAAAACTCTATACGTGGCACTTACTTGGTGATTTTCCCTCTGCGACAGGGAGATCCTGCCATTCTTGAGGACCAACCTTTTCTTAAATCTGTTGCAACAGTTCTTCTATTACTTAGCCTAATCTATCTTTCACAATTTCTAGTCTATATGGTTGGCCACCTGTGAGCACCCCCTCCTCTTTCTTGACTATGCTATAGTGTCCTCTTTAATTTTCCTTTTCCTTCTCAGGTCCTCATGCAAGGGAGTTAGTGTGGTGACCTCCAAGCTGATGTAAAACAACAGGCTGTGTTCCTCATTGGATTTAGTATGCAATTGCACTATGTCATAAAATACCTTGATGTACATGCCTTATGTGTATGAAACCTGTAAATGTTGAAAATACCATGGTACTAGGTGTTTTTAATAAAGGTAAAAAGTTCCTAGGGGACTATATTATAAAAACTAAGTTACCAGGCTAGAGATATCAGAAAACCGCCGTTGTGTTGTTTAAAATTCATGTAAATTACAGGTTGTGCGAGAGGCCCTTTGGTACCATGCATTCCTGCTTTAAGCTGAACCAGCCTAAACTTTCATGGTGATTTGCATGTGCATCCCATGTGTGTGATGTTGTGTTTCTTTGAAACTTGGCTTTATTGTCAGCGCCCTTTGGGGTAACCCTTGCTTCAGTACTTTTGCACTGAAGTTCTTTGTCTTTAGCTTGTTTTTTTTTTTTTTAGCTCCCCATCACCCAAACACACAAGACCAACATAGGGAATGAAATAATTTCCACTTAAGAGATAGATCAGTAGATCAGTGGGTCAGTAGGTGCTGACTAAGTATTGAGGAAGGACATGCATAGCCTGTACCTACAAACTGATGTATTGAAGAAGGGATATGATATTGCTTAAGGTTATCCCCTGTGTTTTAAATAAACATCACACAGAGATTGTGTGTTGAACCTGAAGTTCTGTGTCTGGTCCATCTGTTATCCCACAACCCCTCCACACCCTGATCTCCCTGTCCAGTGCTTCCTGACATCTCCCTGTCTGATCATACAACTCCTTGTCTGTGCACATATCGACTGGGTCGGTTCTTACCAATCAGGTCCTTGCCACAGTCGCCATTTGTTGGATTTGGCAGATTCTACCCCTGATGGCAAAACACAATGCAGGAGACAGGTGCTACAGAATAAAGATTTATCCCCAAGTACATGCCAAAAGGACAGCAATAATTCCTGCTGGGAGTCCTGAACCTCTGAACACCGGGTGTCATAGAAAACTCAAAGAACAATAGTCTCACATAATGTTATATCCTTAGAGATAAGAGGGTCCCATTACTTGGTAACGTGCTCATTTGCATAGTAGAGACGCAAGGCAAAACATTTCTATTGGTGTACCTGGTGGGTGACTCGCTCCCAAGACCATTATATGTTGCACATGCACAGTGATAAGTATTATGCTGATTACAGCTACTTCGTGTTGCAATAGAATTATTCATTATAGTGTGCTGATCATAGCATCATGACTAATAACGGTAGGCAGCGCACTGAGACCACAAATATATCTCTGCTGGACAGTAGTTTGTAAGTACATCATAGCAAACATCAGTAAATACTGGTATACCTTATGTTATATAATAGAAAATGGTAGTCCACATTAGGGATGGCAGGTCTGCATCAGAGAAGTGTCATGCTGGGAGACCTCTATCACCAAGACACTGGGGTACTCGAATCATTTGATGAATTACATCTCACATATGATATTCCTCGTACCTACTTTTTGAGATTCCTCCAACTGAGAGATCTCCTTAGGACAGTGGTCTCACCCAGTCACCTGCTCCCAACACCCTCTCTATGGGACACCTGGTTAGGGGGTATCAAGAAAGTAGGTCATCTGGTGAGACATTTCCTTTACTTTAGAGCAAGAGAACAACTTCACCACAACCACACAAATGGCAAGAATATGCTGGAAACAGAAACTGGGTCACAATTCCCCCAGTGAATTGGAATAAGAACTGGCAAGCAGCTTATAAGGAGAACAGAGAGCCGCAAGCAAAAAAACATGCAATATAAAATCTTACATAGAGTTTACGAGCCCCACACTGGCTGTACAAAGTGGGGTTCGCCAATGATAGTGATTGCTGGCTATGCACTTCCCCGCAAGCCACACTCACACACACATTCTGTGGTCTTGGTCCCACAATTGAGAGATACTGGAACATGATATGGGACACCTGCAGCAAGACTGTACCTCTACCCCCAGTCAGGGAGCCCAGACTAGGCCTCCTAGGGTTCCCCTCAGAGATGCAGCATCTTGTGCCTCACCAGCTGCAGTTGGTCAATAGTGCCCTGGCAGCTGCAAAGCTAATTATACTTTGGCACTGGAGAGACTCTAACACACCTGCCGCACAGGAGTGGTAGGCTCTGCTGGCTCTTAGTTCTTGACATGAAAGAGTGGCCCATGCTGCGGCAGGTAAGCTGACCCAGTAAAAGAAGGCCTAGGGACCTTACCTGGACTCTCATGGAAATGGGACACTGAACCTTCCTCCAAACAGGTGAATTTACTCTAACAATAGCAGGCAGCCATCCTACCAACCACTGTATCCACTCTGGCATACCTCCCTCTAGGCTCAATTCTGGCCTACAGGCCAGAGGATTCTAACAAAATGTTAGAAGTGTGTATACTTCAGCCTAACCAGCAATAGACGTGCTCTGAGTAGCCTGTCCTGAAAGACTTATTTCAAAGCATTCTATAGCCAAACAGTTTTGCCAAATATTAATTCATATACATGGACATAACTCAGTTGAGAGACTATGCTTGGAGGATACAGATATTAAGGAGACCTGTGTTAAAAGATATTCTTCAGGCCTTCCAGCTCAAAGAGCCTTGATGAATGTTAATTGGACATACTTTGGCTGAAACAAACTAATGAAATGTGCCAAGAGCATAGTATTGCAAGACCCGTTTAAAAAAAAAACAAAAAAAAAACTACTATTCGGCATTAACTCTGTCAGAGGACTAAAACCACAACTTGTGACAACCCCAGACACTTCAGCCAGTTTACTCAAATCAAATCAAATCATCTTTATTTCTAAAGCACCTTTCAAAACCAAGGCGCTGTACAGAGAGATCATACATACATATTAAAAACAGACATAAATTAATCAACCATGGCTAGGATACGCTAAACTAAATAAATAAGTCTTTAGCTCCATTTTAAATCTCTTGATGGTTGGACATTCTCTTAACCAGCAAGGTAGAGAATTCCACAGGGTTGGTGCTGAAAAAGCAAAAGCACGAGATCCTGATGTTTTTAATCGAACCCTGGGAATCTCCAGCAATCCCTCGTTGGCAGAGCGGAGAGGACAGAGGGGGCAATAGGGTACCAAGAGATCCCAGACTAGTTCCTCAAAGCTGACCACCACTTTCTGTCACTATTTTATTATTTTTTTTATTTATTTTTTGATAACCGGGTAGGTGCGCTAGACACAAAAGTGACTATTTTCAGGCACGACCCAGGAGGTCAACAACAAAGACCACCTGCTACTACAAACCACAGCCCTTTAACCATAGTTACAGAACTTCCAAACACCTTGTCCTAAGCATGCGCAGTGCAAGGTCCTGAGGTCAGGAGTCTAGTAATTGCTGTCTTGTGGTTAGGTCAAAAGTACAATTATATAAATATGCTGATTGAGATCCTGTGGCCGGAAAACCCAAGTAAGTAGACTCCAGGACCTTGCAGTCAGACAAGGACATCTGCCTGGAGATCCAGCTGGGCCAATGAGAGACTGGCAAGTATCTGTTGCTAAACCAATGGAAGACACCATGTTATCTGCAGTGGAACAGCCCTGCATAAAAGGAGGGTGTCAAGAGACAGAAAGCCGTATACCGATCTTGTTTTATATCTCTGCTATACGCTCGCTCTTCTCTAACAGAGACATCAGCTATACTTCACTCTTTGACTTTAAGACTGTCATTTCTATAAGTCTGCAGAAGACTTTGGTTAATACCAAAGAAAGAAGAATACACTAGAAGCTCTAACATTATAATAATTCTGTTCAAATTAATTTTGCATCAAACTTGAGAAGAAAAAAAAAGGACTTTAAACCAAGGAACCAAACAACAACACAACTCATCCCACCTCCAAGGAAAATCCAGTCTCCAGACGGGAGGGAGAGGAGGATAAAAGACTTGAAAGGACTTTGGCTGAGTACTGTATATTTAAAGACTTTTAAGGTGCTCACTTAATGTGTGTCTTTTGAGAATCAAGGTTCCATATTAAATACATAAGAATAAAATGCACTATAGTATTGTCTAAAGCTAGCAATGATCATTAGTACAAAAGAATTGTACACGTGTTAATTAAAATCGTTCTTGACAGAACACTGCCTTAGACCCAGAAATAGGGACAGATTAAGGCCATATAAAGAAAAGGTTACAAGTGTGTAGTTGTAGAAACACACAACTGACTGAGTCTACTCAGGTATCCTAAGATTATTTAGAAGATTATTGTGTTTTATGTTGTTGTCTGTAAAACTAGAAAATAAACTGCTTTAATTGCAATTCGTATCTAAGGAGAGTGAGACATCTCAGTCATTACCCCCACATAATTGATGAGTGCAGTTCATAGTAAACCTTTCTAACAAACAGCCAAAAGAGATTTTCCCCTTTAAATTTGTACAGAGACCAAGTTACAGTAATTACTGGCAATTGCACCCACTGTACATCCCTATTGGTCCAACTGCTTTTCACAGGTCACCCAGACCTTCCTATAGATTAAGTCAGCATAATTCAAGATTGTTCACTTGGGAACATAAGCAGGAGGCTGGTAAGGACAGAGAGGTCTGGGGTTATATTCTGTTTTAACTGAAATATTTGAATAGTTTTGTACGTGAAATTAGTTCTATGTGTTAAAAATTACTACTTTGAGTTAGAACTGTTACTTGGGCTGTGATATTGTAACTTTTGAGGCTTGGGAACACTTGTTTGGCAGTGATAATTAGAGTGAAATTTAAATGTGATGTTTGCCTGGTGTTGGTAAGAGCCCTGCCACCCACCCTGTTTTGTAGGCTTTCTTAAATACTGAAAAGCCACTGGGGGTTGGGATTGAAGGGCTGTGTATTTCTGTTTGGGACTGAAATTCAAAGCAACAGGAACAGGTGGGCCTGTGACATCATACGGTACCCGATGTCTGCATACACACACTGTTAGTGGGACTGGACACACACTGGACTGTATGTGTTTGTGAGATTTGGGAACTTTATTGGTGGGGTTGAAATTGGGTTTGTAAATAACTGTAGTCAGTATAGAGAGAAACTGTATTCCAGGGGGAAGGGACTGAGAAAAGGGGGTGTGCCATTATAAACAGAGGGGGATAAACAGGGTGGCCATATTCCCACCATGGCAGGCATCTTCGGAAGGGTTGTAGGCTGCACAAGCTGTGGATGGCACAATTCTCAATTGGGCCTGAGAGAGGGAGGCTGCCCACTCTGTAGACAGCTATCTTGTATCAGGAGTGAGGTATATTGGTTAAGGAGTAAGCTGGGGAGCTGGGGGGTGTCCATGATAAGGGTGTGGATATGGACAGCAGAAGGGTGGGGCTGAGGGGAGGCTAGGGCAACACTCTGAAATTACAGGACGTTATGTTACAGCAAGCAGGAGGGGGGATATTAGGGACAGAGGACCCTTAGATAGGGCTGTTGACGCTAAGGGGAACGCGTACGGGGTGAACATTCCAAATACAAAGAGAGTGGAGGGGGAAGAGTCAGGAGGGGCTGTTGTGGGGAAGCCTAGTAGAGCAGACATTGAGAAGGGAGGGGCTGTTGTGGGGAAGCCTAAAACAGCAGACTGTGGGAAGGGAGCTCCTAAGGTGAACAGAGCAAGAGGGAAGAAGAGGGCAGTTTAGAGGTGCAGTCAGGGAAACTCGGGTTACTTGATGGAGGCTGACATAGAGTGTCACAACAAATTTGAGCTACTAAGCAACCTAGAGGGAGGAAGGGGTTGGTGGAAATGAGGAAACTGATACAGAGGCCGGGAGGGAGTCGGATACCCATAGGGCATCACAGACCAGCAATGGAAAGGATAGAAATAGTCCCAGAGGAGAAGGAAACAAAATGTTAAGCAAATGGGGAGATGCAACATATTGCAGACATGAGGAGGAGAGCATGACTGAGAGAAACTGGGAGACAAAGAGGTGGAGAGGACCCCTTCAGCAGGGGGTCAGTACCAAGGATGGGGCCCTAGCTAAAGGGGACCCACAGAGAGCCTCTGGAGGCAGGGGTACTATTACAAGGTGGGGGGATGGCGGTGGGGAAGGGGAAACCATCAGGGCCAGGATAAATGGTTCGGATAAGAGAGGGTTAAAGGGGACACCTGTTCAGAGGGGTCTGAGTTAAGTGGGCAAAATAACGAGGGAGGCAGAAAGGGGAGGGTGACAAGGGGGTCTCTAATAAGGCAGGAAGACTCCATGGAATGAGATCACGAATAAGGGGGGATGGGGCTGAGAGGGCATAGTGGAGGTAACCATAAGGATGATGGCGGTGTTAAGGTTCTGTTATTGGGAGACTGATGATTAGGGGTATCCAGTGGAGGGACGGGGTGGATGCCATAGCCAGGTGAAGGTAGTGAGTATCTGGCTGACAGTGCACAGAGCAAAGTTCGTGGTGTATGAAATGGTTAGGATTGTGAGGAAACCGGATTTCCTGGCATTTGGGAACCAACGATCTAGAGGGAAATAGCGCTCTAGGGACATGGATATGTTGTTCATCCACACTGTCTGGCAGGTATCCTTGCTGCTTTAAATCTTGCGGAAGGTCTTCAAGCTGGCTCCTCCACCCACCTGAGTGGTAAACTCTCGGCTCCGCCCATGGCGTAGATCTTCCTTACGCTTGAAGCTCAGATTCCCTCCTTAACGCTCTACGTATAAGATTGGTTCTAACTTTTCAGTTTTACGAATTTAAAAGTTTTGCATTCTGAACTTGAATACCTATGCCTACCAAATGCGATGGACAAATATTCGGTTTTGGAGATGCCCTTGCGGGCAGAAGATGTCTCGGACAGATCCGCACTCCAGGGTGTCTACTGTTTCAGGGCCTTGACACGCACCCGCAGGCTATGCATCTGTGCTCTTCCTTCGCCACGCCCCCGAAGACCGTGGCTGCCCGCTTACAACTGGGGCGCCCCGAGAAACGCTTCTCCGTGAAGTCAAAAGAGGCCCGTCACGTTGCTCACGGGCGGCGGTTTCATGGATCGCTAGAGCAGATGATCGCCTTTAAGAGGAGGCGGCAGCGGGCCACATCTTACCGGTCACGCATTTATCCTGTTTCCTGGATTCCTCTTACAGCTTCCTTTATGGAGTTTATTCTGTCCCTTCCACTAAGGGAGAGGGACCAACGCCTGCTGGACCTTCTTCTCGGTCCAAAAGAAAGACAAGGGTAAGTCCTCCATCGACGCTCTTGGTAGCGGAAAGGTCCCTCTCTCAAGTTGTCGATCGTTGGCCGCACTGGTCCCGTCAGGTCAGCCGAGACTCCGTCGGCATGTCAGTGATTTTCTCGACCTGGACGGTTGTCGACAGGCTGCCGAGAACTTCCTCTCCCTGCTCCCGGTGGGAGTTGAGGATCCGTGGCTTGCCAGTGCCTCCAGTTCCGGAGCCCTTGGGTGAACCCTCCGAGCTGAGGGGAAAGCCGGTTCCACCTGCTCCTTCCCCGCACTGCCCTCAGAAAGCCGAGGTTCTCGGTCCGACTTCTTCGCGATCCCGCTGGGTCGGGTGGTCTCGGCATCACAGTAGCGGGCGCTGGCCGTCCTCCTCCTCCTGATGAGGGGAGGCTTCAACATAAGTTACGTCGACGATATGAGGACCTCATGTGGCAACAGCTCCTTCTGGCCGGGAGCAAGCCGACGCCGTCACCTACCCCGGCCATTAAGTGGCTGTCACCGGAGTGGCCGAAACAACCCCTCGACTTACCCGAGGAGCCTGTTCCCAGGTGGGTTATTCGGCCAATACCAGCTGCTCCACCGATTCCGGTGGAACCTCCGCCTCCACAGCCATTATTTGGGGCTCCGACCAAGAATTCTCGGTCGGCTCAGGGCCTGCCCCATAGGCTGTCTGTTACCCTCACTCCCATCGACCTCGCAGGTGGAGGTGGCTCAGGCCTGAGGCAGCTCTTTGCAGACCCTCCGAGTCCGACGACGATTCCTCCCTTTCTCCAGGCGAGTAGACTTGGAGTCCTCTGAGGTCAGTTGCTGGACGATAGCCCTTCGTCCTATCTGGGATTGCTTCAGCTCATTTCAGAGTCCACCGGGATGAAGCTCGAACCCGCGTTTGGTGCGGCCAAGTATCCCCTCACGGAGATACTGGACCGAGGGGATTCCCCTATGGAGGCCTTTCTGGTGGCCGAGGCCATAGTGGGCCCGGCCTTGGAGCTCTGGCACCACCCTGCTTCCTGTCCTGCACCCTCGGCCAGGATGGCCAGGAAGTATGCGGTCCCTACCGGTTCCTTGTCCGGTTTTTCGGAACACCCCTCAGCCGAGGGGCTAGTTACCGACAGTGTTTTCCGGCGTGCCGGGAACGCTAGGGACGTGGACAAACCTCCCGACAAGGAGTCCAAGAAATTGGACTATGCCGGGTGAAAAGTCTACGCTGCGTCCTCCCTTGGCCTTCGCTAGGCCAGTTCGCCGCACTCATGGCATCGTTCTCTCAAGCCCTGTTGGGCCCCTGGACGAGGTAGTTCCTCATCTTCCGTGGACCTCAGAGACCACGGTGTTAGGCAGATGCGGGACCAGGGCAGGGCAGTGGCTAAACGGCAGCTTCAGACTGCTCTGGACATTGGAGACCATGTGCCAGGTCAGTAGCGGCCACAGTGGCTATGCGCCGGGCATGGCTGAGGATATCCACCTTCACTGGATACCCAGCACAAGTTGGGCGGATGTCCCCATCCTGGGACCGACCTTTTCGGCCCTGGGGTGGAAGGTCACCCACAGAATCGAGAAGTCCAATGCTACCTTGGACTCAGTCTCATCCGCACAGAAGGACAAAGGCCGCAGACCACAGCCTAAGCCCTTTTGGTCCCACGGGCACGTCCTGCCCAGCAACGCTAGGGGCCAGCAGGCACGAGCTGGCATCCCAAACCCAAGCCTCGGCTTCCTCCTCCAGGAGGCAGGAAGTGGCTCCGGAGGTCCCTCGGCCGTCCTCCTCCAAGTTTGCCCAGTGACGGGTTGAGGGTGTCTCCCCAACCCCGCCACTCACCCCAGGTTCTCCATGGGGCGGTCCACCACTTTCTTTCCCGCCCAGTCCATTATTACCACAGACCGTGGTGTTTGGAAGTGGTCGGAAAGGGCCTGCCTCTGGAGTTCGAGCAGGCCCGCCTCTTCAGAGCGTGCCACACCGGGGCCCGGGCCCTGAGCTTCACTGTTGGCTCGCCGAGCCGACATCGCCTCCTCCTCGAGAAGGAGGTGATCAGAGAGGCAGGACCCTCCTTCAGACCCGGGTCAGGTCCAGGTACTTCTGGTTCCAAACGGACGGGAGGCTGGCGCCCATTCTCACCTGCACAACCTAAACAAGTTCCTAAGGTCTCTGACCTTCAGGATGGTCACTTGGCTCAGATAGTACCATCCGTGGAACGCGAGCGTGGTTCTGCTCTCTGACCCAGGACGTTTTTCACGTCCCTATCCGTCCGTCACATCAGAGATCTTCGCCGGAGCGGAGGGATCCTTTTCGAGTTCCGAGCCATGCCCTTCTGCTTGTCTCCAGCTCCCAGGGTCTTCACCAAATGCATGGCAGTGGTGACAGCATTCCTGCGGCGCCGAGGGGTCTGGGTGTACCCTTACCTGGATGACTGGCTGATAGCAGCCCCCTCCAGGCAGGAGGTGGAGCGGTCCAGAGATCTGGCCCTCCAGGTTTGCTCTCAAGTCGGCCTTCTCATCAACGAGGCCAAGTCGGAACTCGAGCCGAAGCAGGTGATTCTTTTCATCGGAGCAGAGCTCGACTCTCTTCGAGCCAGAGCACGGCTCCCGGCAGACAGGGCCAAGGTTCTTCCTCCTTTGCCCAATCATTTCTGGTTGGGCACCGCGCCTGCCCGGACTCCCAGCCCTGGGTCTCATGGCTGCCTGTACCAGCGTGGTCCGCTGGGCCTGTTGGAACATCGCCCTCTTCAATGGGGGCTGGCCAGCCACTGGTCTCAACGCTGCGATCCATTGGACCAGCTAGTGACGGTGACCCAGGGGATGTGGAACGCGCTCCAGTGGTGGACCGTTCCAGTTCATCTGCAGGAGGGCATCCCATTTGTCCGCCCCGAGCCGACGGTCTCTCTATCGACCGATGCCTCTCTGATGGGTTGGGGTGCCCATCTGGGGGAACACCGAGCGCATGGCCTCTGGTCCCCGCGGGAGTCTGGATGTCACATCAACCTGCTGGAGCTCCGAGCAGTCCGCCTAGCTCTCACCACCTTTGCTCCGTTTCTCCGGGGTCAAGTGGTCCGAGTCCAGATGGACAGTACCACGACCATGTACTGTCTAAACCGCCAGGGCGGGATGCGCTCCATGCTTCTATGCAAGGAAGCTCTCCGCATTTGGTCACTCGTGCGCAGCCTGGAGGCGGATCTCCTAGCCATTCACGTGGCAGGAGCCTCCAACACCCTGGCCGATGCCCTAAGCCGGATAGGGGCTGCGTCCCACGAATGGTCTCTCCTGCCAGAGGTAGTACAAGATCTGTTCTCCCATTGGGGCACACCTCAGGTGGACCTGTTTGCCTCCAGGAGAACGCTAAGCTGAGGCTGTTCCATGCCCGCCTCAGCAGGGCTCGCTGCAGGGGGATGCCTTCTCGAGGCAGTGGACCCCAGGCCTCTTCTACGCCTTTCCCCCATTCCCCTTGATACACAAGGTGCTTCTCAAAGCAGGGAGGGACAAGGCACAGGTGATTCTGATAGTCCCAGACTGGCCCCGCCAGTTCTGGTACCCACATCTCCTCAGCCTCAGCTCCAGGCTCCCGAGGCAGCTTCCAGCTTGCCCGGACCTGCTCTCAGTCAATCAGGGGAAGGTGTTCCATCCGGACCTTCAATCCCTGCACCTGACAACCTGGTTTCTGAGCGGCTAGAGTTCCAGGCCTTGGGTCTTTCCGACGAGGTCCTCAATGTAGTTGAGGCGTCCTGTAAGTAGTCGACCAGGAAATGCAATGCCTTCAAATGGAAGAGATTTTCCATTTGGTGTCAGGGTAAGGGCCTTGACCCTTCCTCCTGTTCCCTGGCGAGCACATTGGACTATCTGTGGTCCCTTTCTCAGCAAGGGCTTAGGTCGATGACCCTTAAGGTGCACCTGGCAGCCATCTCTGCTTACCGGGCGCGGGCTGGGGAGCAGTCGGTGGCGCAGGAGAAAGTGGTCTGGCGCTTTTTCAAAGGCCTTGATCACATTTCCCCTCCGGTGCGAGAACCTCAACCTCCGTGGGATCTACTGCTGGTACTGGCAAAGCTCATGGGCAAGCCATTCGAACCAATGCACAGGTGTGATCTCTCTCACCTGTCGTGGAAGACCGCCTTCTTGGTGGCTATCACGTCAGCCAGAAGGATGGGAGAGCTCCAGGCGTTTCCATCGAGTCTCCTTACCTGGTCTTCCACAGGGACAAAGTTCCTCGCGCCCACCCGAAATTCCTTCCGAAGGTGGTGTCGGAGTTTCACCCAACCAGGTGTTGACTGTGCCGGTGTTCTACCCCAATCACACCTCGAGGTCAATATAGGCTCCATACTCTGACCCTAGAAGGGCGCCTGCTTACTATAAGGAGCGCACGGCTGAAATTCGGGAGTGGTTCGCCAGCTGTTTGTCACCTATGCTGAAGCCGCACTGGCAGACCTGCAGCCAAGCGGACGATAGGCAGGTGGGTCACCTCCTGCATAGATCGCTGTATAAGTTGGCGGGCATGGAGCCTCCCAGAGGATAAGAGCTCATTCTACCCGTCATACTGCTGCATCGGTGGCTGCTTCCAGGGATCGCCCCATCCAGGAAATCTGCAGGCTGCTACCTGGAAGTCAGCACACACTTTATTACCCATTACCACATCACCCTGAGTCACGCCGGATGCTGGTTTTGGGCCTCGGTCTCCAGTCTTTATTCCCTAAGTAGGGGGTGCCTTGCCTCCCTCCTCCCGGAGAACTGCTAGGAGTCTGCCAATAAGTGTGGATGAACAACATATCCATGTCCCTAGAAGTACAGGTTACTCACCTATAACAGGAGTTCTAGGAATGGTATATGTTGTTCATCCCACCCACCCGACCTCCCGGCCGATGCACAACCTGAGCTTCCAGCGGCAGATCTGCGTGTCATGGGGCGGAGCCGAGTTTTACCACCCGGTGGGTGGGAGGAGCCAGCTTGAAGACCTTCCGACAAGATTTAAAGCGGCAAGGAACCTGCCAATAAGTGTGGATGAACAACATATACCATTCCTAGAACTCCTGTTACAGGTGAGTAACCTGTATTTTCTACCCTCCTGGCTCTCAGAGCTGTGGAAAGGGTTCCACCCCACACCAGGGCAAAGGGTTGTACTCCAGGTACTTCCTTACCCCAAAAAAGACAGGAGAATGGCGGCCCATCCTGGATTTCAGATACCTAAACAAGCACCTTTAAAACCAAAATTCAAAATGGTGACTCTGGGAATTATTTTACCTCTCTAAGGCCAGGGACTGGCTAGCATCCCTGGACCTCAAGGATGCCTACTTCCATGTTCTTATCAGAAGCTCCCATCAAAGTAACTCAGATTCGAACTGCCCTCAGGCCACTACCAGTTCAGAGCAATGCCCTCGGCCTCACCTCTGCCCCGAGGGTATTCACAAATGCCTGGCAGTAGCAGTTGCCCACTTAAGAAGGCAAAGATTGCCATCTTTCTCATCTGGACGACTGGCTCATAGTAGGCCAGTCTCCAGAATAAGTCAAACTACACCTTCAGGTAACTCAGCAACTGCTCACATCTCTAGGTTTCTTCTCAATCTTCCAAAGTCAGTTCTAGAGCCTGTCCAGCTTCTCACCTCATAGGTGCAGAACTGAACACAAAAGAGGTCGAGCCTTCCTTCCTCTGGAAAGAACAAGGACCCTGGTATCTCTGGCTCCTCTTTCACCCTCTTGGGTCTCGACCAGCAGGCATTTTCTGCAGCTCCTGGGCACATGGCTGCTTCTACAGCAGTTGCAGGGAGCAAGATTTCAGATGAGGGACGCCCAGTTCCATTTGAGAGCCTTTGGTCTCAAAGGAGACCTCTAACCAAATTGATCCCAGTGACTCGAACCCTGATCCAAGCCCTTCAGTGGTGGCAGGATCAGAGCAATCTGAGACAGGGGTCCCTTCACCCTCAGTCTCATCCTTCAATCCTTACTACAGATGCATCCCTCTTGGGGTGGGGAGCTCACATGGGCGACCTCACTACCCAGGGATTGTGGTCCCCACAGGAATCTCTGCTCCACATCACTCTGTTGGAACTCAGTGCAGTTTTTCTAGCACTTCAAGTTTTTTCCACATCTGTTCAGAACAAAGTTGTACAGGTCAGAACAGACAACACCACTACAATGTGGTACATCAGCAAGCAAGGAGGCACTCGGTCTACGGCCTTGTTCACCGAAGCAATGAAGTTGTGGTCTCTGGCTTATTCCCTGAACACCTCCCTTATGGCAATTCACCTCCCAGGCAAGGACAATGTCCTGGCAGATGCTCTCAGCAGGATTTCCCAGGGCCATCACGAATGGTCACTGGATCCCCTAGTACTGGAGGTAGTATTTGCCAGATGGGGCACCCCGCAGATAGATCTTTTTGCAGCCCCAGACAATCACCAACTTCCCCTTTTTTGCTGCAGGCCCCCAGTGTTGGGCTCAGTCCCTCTGGATGCCTTCCTTCTCAATTGGGAAGGGAAGTTTCTCTATGCTTTCCCTTCCTCTTCTGTTCAAGGTGCTAGTCAAAATCGGATCTCAACCCTGCAAGATGATCCTGATTGCTCCAGATTGGGCCGGACAGCCCTGGTACCCACTCCTTATGTCCTTAGCAGTCCACCTTCCCCTGTGTCTTCCCAGGAATCACAATCTGTTAACCTGTGCCCAGGGGAGAGTTTGGTACCCGAACCTCAAATCTCTCAATCTCAAGGCCTGGCTCTTGAATAGTTAGAGTTTGCTGACCTACACCTCTCCCAAGGTGTATTGGATATCTTGAAGGCTTCTAGGAAACCTTCCACCAGGGCTACTTATAATTCCAAATGGAGGAGATTTTTCATATGGTGCTCTGGCAGGCATATTTCCCCAGAAACTGCTGACTTACCCACAGTCCTGGATTATATGGTGCATTTGAATACTTTGGGGCTGAGACCAGCTACCCTAAAAGTGCACCTGGCAGCCGTGGTTCGCTTTCTATCAGCAGGTAAACCCTCTTCTCTTTCAGCTCATCCTGTATTCTCCAAGTTTTTCAAGGGATTGCTTCACACCAACCCTCCATTCAGGGACCCTGCCCCTGCCTGGGATCTTAATATTTGCATTGCCCAGCTTATGCAACCCCCTTTTGAGCCCTTGTCTTCAGCAGAGCTTAAGTACTTGACTTGGAAAACTGTGTTTTTGGTACCCATCACTTCTGCCAGGCGCATACGTGAATTACAAGCATTGTCAGTGGAGCCCGATTTTATCTCCTTTCATAGAGATAAGGTGGTCCTCAGGACTAACAGAAAGTTCTTGCCTAAGGTGATTTCAGACTTCCACCTTAATCAATCTATGTCTCTCCCTGTGTACTTCACTGACCATTCCTCCTCTGGCGAGAGGAGACTGCACAGTTTAGATGTCAAAAGAGCCCGTAGTTACTACATAGAACGTACCAGGGTCACAGGTTTGACTCCCTCCAACTGTTACTCACTTTTGGTGAGGTGGGTAAAGGGAAACCTGCCACTAAAAGATCCATTGCCAGGTGGATTGTCTCTTGTATCCAATTTTGCTATGAAAAACTGGGTAAGGTTCCTCCCTCAGGCCTGAGGGCTCACTCTACCAGAGGTACAGCTGCGTCTCTGGCTGCTGCCAAGGACATCCCTATCCTAGAGATATGTCAAGCTGCTACCTGGAAAACAGTTCACACTTTTACCAAGCATTACTCCCTGGACATCCAGGCTAGGAGTGATGCTCGGTTTGGCATAGCTGTGCTTCAGAGCCTATTTCCTAAGTAGGTTCTGTCCCTCCTCCATGGAGGTACTGCTGTGTAGTCTGCATATGTCATAATATAGCAAGACTTCATGTTGTTTGAAGAAAAAATTACTCACCTTAGTAATGTTGTTTCTTCTAATGGAGTCTTGCTATATTATGACCTCCCCTACCTGCCCCTCTCAGAACCTCTGCTTTTGGGATGTGGGTGGGCAGTGCAGTGTTGGCACTTAGTAGATGCCCACCTTTTTTTTTTCACCCCTCCTTTTTGGGGTGTTTGGGTGTTATGTTTTTAATTTTTGGATCCCCTGACTTGAGTCTTTGTTTTGGGACCAAGAAAAATGTGTTCTTATATTTAGTAGCCAGTTGGCTAGTGTAGGTTTACAGCTTCCACACAGAACCTTAGTGAGTTTTGCTCGTAAAGATCTGACAGTTTGAGTTTGAAGAACAACAGACAGAGTTTTCAACCGAGCTCACTATCAAAGTTCCATGCCTGGCATGGAAAGTTAACTCTTTCATCTCCGGAGCAGTTCGAAGTTTGGGAATCACTGCGTATGTCATAATATAGCAAGACTCCATTAGAAGAAACAACATTACTAAGGTGAGTAATTTTTTCTTATTCTTGGACTTCAGCAAGGTGTTTGACTCTGTCCCCCTCAATGGTCTGGTGGAGAAACTGATGGGGTTAGGAGTAGGCCCTTTGATGGTCAGATGGATTGAAAACTGGCTAGCTGGACGCACCCAGAGAGCAGTGGTCTGTGGGGAGCTCTCGAACCCTAGAGAGGTTGGTAGTGGGGTACTGCAGGGCTCGGTCCTGGGTCCGATCCTGTTTAATGCATACATATCGGACATCAGAGGGTATAGGGTGTGAAATGAGTCTCTTCGGATGACTCCAAGATGGGAGCAGTAGTTGAGGGAGAAGAGGGGAGGTTGGCCCTGCAAGGGGACCTGGACACCCTGGAAAGCTGGGCTCACACATGGAAATTAAATTTCAATATCACCAAGTGCAAGGTGTTGCATCTTGGTCGGGGAAACCCTAAACACAGGCACACCCTGGGAGGGGAGGTGCTGGAGGCCTCAATAGGGGAAAATACCTAGGGGTCATGGTGGATGCATGTATGAATAACTCTGAGCAGTGCAGGAGAGCGGCTAGCAAGGCAAACAGGATGTTGGGATGCATCGTAAGGGGGATCACCTCTAGGAGCAAGGAAGTGATTCTGCTGCTGTACAATGGACTGGTTAGACCACACCTTGAGTACTGTGTACAGTACTGGAGACCACATTTGAAGAGGGACATACAGCTCCTGGAGAGGGTACAGAGGAGGGCAACTAAGATGATACGAGGGCTAGGGGATTTGACGTATGAGGACAGACTTGAGGAGCTCTAGCTGTTTTCATTGGAGGAGAGGAGAGACAGGGTGGACATGATTGAGGTCTTCAAGTACCTCAAGGGAATAAATAGGGTAAACATGGAGGGGATCTTTAGACTAAAGCAGGGAGGTATCACCAGAGGGCATGGTTTGAAGGTGGAAGGGTGAGGGGGGGAAAGAGGAGGAGATTTTCACTGAGAGGGTGGTGGACCCTTGGAATGCACTGCCTGGCTAGCTGGTTCAGAGATCCACAGTGGAGGGCTTCAAGAGAGGGTGGGACAGACACAGAAAGTGGATGTATCAGATGATGGCCTGTCCCAGGGGGGTGGGGATGGATGATAGGGGTTTCTGGAGCACAAGGGAGGGGAGGGCCTCGGCACCCAACTAAGGATCTGAGGTTCGAGCAGACTCGATAGACCGTAAGGCCTAATCTGCTGGCAAATAGTATGTTAGTATAATAAGGGGTGCTAGCTGCACATTCGAGCAGACTTGATAGACCTCTAGGCCTTTATCTGCTGGCAAATTTCGTATGTTCGTAACTGTCTTTCCCACAGTGGGCTCTTACCCTGGCTCCTGCACGTGAGACTGTACATTCAATGAGAGTGCCCCGAGGTGTTACTGAAGTGGTTAAATGAATCAAAATGACTATCTTTTGTTGTGTGAGTACTGTAGGAAACACATAACAGATCATTATTGGACATCAGTAGTATTAGGCCCCCCTTGGGTGGTGTACATACAATGCTGTTTGTTTTATTGCTACATCCTTACAACTTACACAATGAACCCATACCCAGCCTTACCATAGGTCTAAGACAAGATATTGATGGGTATGTGTTATACAATTTGGACCTTATCAATTAGGCATGAAGTCCTGATTATGTACGATTCATTGTTGTTCGGTGTCCTGCGGTATATGAACTGTTATTCATGTATGTAGGAAACTTTATTGTTGTCTACTCGTTTTAAAAATTAATGCAGAACTATATACCTATGTTACTTAATAATAATAATACATTTTATTTATAAGGTGCCTTATCCATAACCATGGCGCACAACAGTTTTAAAAACAAATCAAACATCAATACAATTAACATTAAAATCAATATACCATGCATCAAAAAGGAAGATCAGTCACTAAATGCCTGGTGCCACAAAAATGTTGTTTGTACTTGTAGCTCATGATGTTATTATTGTACTTTGTGTAAAAGTGAAAACCTAATAAAAACTTATATGACAAAAAAAAAAAAGACTGCGATCCACCCCTTCTGTATGACCCTCCTTCCAGGGAGGCTGTAGATGGGGACAAATCTGACCCCAGCCTCATCATTTCTGAGGGTGGCGGCGATGACTCATTTGGTAGCCTTGACACTATGGACCCAGGCCCGAGTGTACCTCGGGAGGTTCTAACTTTCCATGCTTTGCTAAGAAATATGCATTCTGCACTTCATTTTGAGCATACAGTACATCCATTGACCAAGGTAAATGTCTCCATCGGCAGTGGTTAAACATTTCTGCCATTGCTGGTTAATTAGTTCTTCCTGTTCCACCCGCATTTGAAACTCTGTCTGATGCAGTCTGGAGTAGGCCTGGTCAAAGGAGATAGGAAATGATTTACAGTTGTTTGTATACATCATAAACAACAAGCGGTGGTCTCCATGTGTGTTTGTCATTACTTGAGATGATTTAAATTAATATTTACATGCTGCTTCTTAATGTTGAAACCTCTAGCCGTTTTGACAGACTTTTTGTTTTAATCGGGAGTCAGCGCGGGCCAAGCTGTGCAAAACTGTCTTCACTGACTCCAATTTTAGACTGCTGAAGTCTGCACACTGCAATACCATTCCGTTTGAACAGCAATTTAACCAAAGGATGATGCCACACTCCCTCCTGGCATATGCTAATAGGGCCAGGCACCAGACTCAAAACAACTATCATTTTTTGGCGACTGCTCCGAACCCCCATCCCCGCATACACACAGGCATACTTGCCCAGTTGCATTACTAACAGAACAGTTAGGATATGTACTGATGCCGGGCTGAAAACAGGTTTTTCTGCGACCAGCTCATGCAGCAACGTCCACCATCACACACACACACTCTTACCCGGTCACTGTACTAATAGCAGAATAGTCAGGATAAACCTCCTGTTGTATTTTGTGGTGTCCTCTAGGTTTCGTGTGTCCCGAAAGCACCATCACTCTCGTGCACTGAAATCACTCCTTTAGCGACTGCAACCGCCTGTGTCTTTGCTGCCACAGTGCTCTCTTGAGTAGCATCCTGGCTGGGGAGCACTTGAAAAGTCCACAGGTGCTTATTTAATTGGCGGCGAGAGAGACGCCCAAGGAGGCCGTTCTCTTGGTCACCCCCAACTCTGCAAATTGGGACTGGGAAATAAATGCAACCATTGCCGCATTTTTTTTTTTTTGCAGCCAGGAAAGCCCTGTGTTTTACTGCTCCCCTACTCCTTTGGGACATACAAAAGGAAAGGGTCAAGATAGGTTAAGCTCCTGCCCTGGGGAGGGTTACTGGGTCTAGAGGACACCACAAAATGCGATAGGAGGTTTACTAATATTGTGACTATTCTGCTATTAGTACAGTGACCGGGTAAATGTGTATATGTGGGGGGGCACAGTTGCTGTGTGTGCTGGTCGGAGAAAAAACTATTTCTAACCCCAGGAATTCTTCAATATTCCGAACTCTTGCAGTCAGTCTTTTGAGTAGAACTGCCTGGAGAATGGAACGTATGTAAATGATGGAACCCATCACTGGCTCGTGCCACTTTTCAAATGCTGCCCTTACTAAGTGCTGCATTCTACAACTCCTCAGATTTCATTCTCCGCCTGCAAAGCCAAGACACCTTGGAGATTTCTCCTAACAGTCATGAATCTTGTCAAGTGTTACTTCAAGAAAAATGTATCTTTAGGTTTATTGCATCAGCTGTCTTTATTATCTGTTTTTATAGTTAGTGCTAGTTTAGTGTAAAAAGGTGTTAGTTTAGTTGTTCCTCTCGGTTCGTGGTAACTGCTGGGGAACTAACGTTTATCTTTACTGTTGTTGCTATTTATTTTAGTTTTGTTTATCGGTTACTTCAGTTTTCTGTCAGAACCTGTATTTTCGGTTCTCTTTTGGATTGCGATCATGGTTCCTAATAGGATTTAACCGCAGTCACGGAACCAAGCTAAACCGCCAAAAAAAAACAAAGAAACTTGTATTGCGGTTACCATTGGTTTGTCATTTAACTAAAATGTCAGAAAAAGCAAAGAAGAAAACTGGGCCTCCGGGTTTCAAAAACTGTTCATTGTGGAAAGGTTTTTGCCAAGGCAGACAAACATGATCAGTGTGTTGTCTGTCTTGGTGAATCCCACTTCACAGCTGATTGTGAAATTTGTATGTCTTTTCCATCTAAAACCATTGAAAAAAGGATGGAAAGACTGAAGAAAATGTTTGCTTAGGGAGATAACGGCTCTGACCAGCCTTCTCCCTCTAAGAATGCGGGTGAAACCGCTAAACTGAAGCCAACCACTCCTGATAAGGGTGAATCTCCACAAGGTAAACAAATCTTATGACAAAGCTTATTACTAAGCTGCTAAGGACGACATAACTCTGGTATTGTTTGCATCCATCCTACCTGTACCAGCTTGTTTGTATCTATGTCTTAATTTGCTTTTATACTTATGTGTTGTACTGCTATACTGTGTATTTTGGTTTGTCTTACTGTGACAAGGTACCTTTGTAAATGAGCCTATGGCTCAAAGGTTTTCCAAACTGCTGTTTAAATAAAATAAAAAAAATAAATAAATAAACTGGTGAACTGGTTGAGACACCCGTTCCAGCCAAGAAGTTTAAAAAGGCAAAACACACAGAACCCCCTGCTGGAATGCACAATGGGACATCTGGTGGACAAAGTGAGATGCCTACACCTGAGGTCATCACTCAGGCATTTAAGGTTCTCTAGGGGAATTTACCGGTTCCACAGACACCTGTTCAATCCTCAGTTCAGCAATGGGTAGCCCCAGTTCAGTCCTCTCTCCCCGAGTTTCAGGAGCATGAGGAGTGCGAAGATTATGATGAGGATGATGGGGAACCCATTGAGCCTGAGGTGGCCCCAGACCAAGAATTTGAATCCCCACCGAGGGCTTCTGAAGATTTCTCCTCGCATTTTACTTTTGTGAGGAAAATGGTGGATGCACTGGATATTGTCACTAATGAAGTGGTAGCAGACGAAGAGGAGGTGGAATACCTCAAGCTCATGGGGCTTACCCCAACAAAGAAACTGTTGCTCCCCATAAACAAATTCTTCAAAAATAACATTTTAAAGATACTGCAAACCCCAAACTCTGTACCAACCCTTGACGAAGGGGCCGAATTCTTATTTTCCCACCTTGACCATCAGGGTGTTGTGCAAACTGCAGCCTGTGATAGGGCAAGAGTACCCTTGGCATCTCTCCCACCTGAAGAGGATTCAAGGAAGATTGACAGCTTGGCCAAGAACGGCTACCTGTCAGCTTCTCTATCCAGTAGGCAAGCTTATTATCTGGCCTATGCTGCCCAGTATCAGAAATTTCTGTGGTAGTCGGTGTTGGCCATGGCTGATAAGGCTCCCTCTGGCCTATCAGCTGACCTGTCTGAAGCTGCTAAATTTGGATTAGAGGCTTCCAAATATCAATTTCTAATGGCAGCAGATGCCAGTGATACTGCTGCCAGGTGGATGGCCCTCACAGTGGCCCTTAGGAGATTTGCATGGTTCAGGGCCACCAATCATACACAGGATACCCAGGCAAAGGCCATGGATTTCCTGGTCGATAATAATTCTCTGGGGACAATACAGAAAGCCTACATGAAGAAGGTGGATGAATATAAAGCCACCTACAAGAGCAATTCAGCCAAGGAGAAACCTTCGCCTTCCAGCAGGCCCTATGGAAGGGGAGACAAGGGTAGACCTGGTAATAGCAGGTCTTTCTTCCAAGCACATGCTGTTCAGCAATACCAACAGTACCCCCAGCAGGAGTACTTTAGGGTAGAGGCAGAAGGGGGTCAAAACGTGGGTCGCGGACTAGTCAGGCCCAATCCCAGTCTAAACAGAACCCTTGATTTAACCCTTAGGCTACCGATAGAATTGTAACGTATAGGAATTTTGGACTGATATATCTTTCCGCGGCACAGCAAGGGTTAATTGCCAAGACTGCCTCCCACATTCGGTAGGGGCAAACTGGCTCACTACTTCCAGACTTGGGAAACAACATAGACAAGTGGGTCCTGGAGTAGTGAGTCAGGGTTTGTCCCGTTTCAGATCCTTCCCATCACTAAGAACAAGTGTTCAGACCAGCTTCAAACTCAGAAAGGAGGCTGCTAGAAGAGGAAGTGGCAAATCTACTGTTGTTAAAGGCACTGGAACCTGTCCCCCCACAGCAAAAGGGGAAAGGTTTTTACTCAAGATACTTCCTCACCACGAAGAAAAATGGGGAGTAGCAGCCTATTCTAGACCTAAGGTTACTAAACAGACACTTGGCAAAGCCAAAATTCAAGATGGTGACCTTGGCAATGATTCTGCCAACCCTCCAAAAAGGAGATTGGTTGGCATCACTGGATTTAAAGGTTGCTTACTTTCACATCCCCATAAGGGAGTCTCGCAGAAAGTACCTCAGGTTCAGACTCCCATCAGGTCACTACCAGTTCTCAGCAATGCCATCTGGCCTCACTTCAGCTCCAAGGGCATTCACAAAGTGCCTGGCAGTGGTAGTGACTTATCTAAGAAGGCAGGGGTTAACCATCTTCCCTTACTTCGACGACTGACTGATAGTGAGAAAGTCATCACAGCAGGCAACAGAATCCCTAAGGACAACCCAGGACCTGCTGGAGTCCTTGGAGTTTCTGGTAAACCTAAAGAAATCTGTCCTACAACCAGTGCAGGTACTGCACTTCATAAGAGCAGAATTGGACCCATTGAAGGGAAGGACATTTTTACCCTGGTACAGGGTAAACAACATTCTTCGGATTGCAGGGTCCTTCAAACTGAACAGTCAATGCCAGCAAGGCAGTTCCTGCAGCTCCTATACCATATGGCTGCAGCAACAGGGACACTCTTAGGAGCAAGGTTCCAAATGAGGGACATTCCGTTCCACCTCAGGGTACACTGGTGCCAAAGAAGGGACTTGCTGGCAAAGTTGTTACCTGTGACAAAAACTCTGCTACAGGCACTTCAGTGGTGGCAAGTAAAGAAAAACCTCAGGGAGGGAGTTCCATTCCAACAGGAGCCACCATCAGTAACTCTCAGTACAGATGCTTCCCTCCTGGGTTGGGGAGCTTATCTAGGGGCACACACCATACACGGCACTTGGTCAAGTGCAGAGTCACTCCAGCACATAAATCTGCTGGAACTTAGGGCAGTGTTCCTAATTCTTCAGGCCTTTGCGTCCATGAATCAGGGCAAGGTGGTACAGATCAGGACAGACAATATTGTGACGCTGTGCCCCTTGCTTATGATTATGTTATGATATCTGTAAAATAAATAACTGGTGGGTGTATGAAATTTGGCTCACACAAGTTGGCAGATTTGGCCTGTAACTTCAAAATGTCAGTAGCTCAAACCAGGAGGTAATTAAACAGACCAGAAGGAAACCAGTTGAGACATCCTTCCAGAGACAGTTTATTGCCTACTGCTGCTTTTAAAGTTGGAACTTAAATATGAATTTTATGACGTTTCAAGAGAAAGGTAATTAGGCCAGTTCCTCTCCTCTTAGCAAATAGATGAAGAGTCATAAAATACCTCAGATCTCACTGGCAGGAAATCAGCCAAGGGACATGACAGATGTGGGAATGATAAGATCAAAGAGAAATGTTTAATTAAAGGATGCCATATTTAGGAAATGCTTTTTCTAGGAGCGTGGATATGTTGTTCATCCACACTTCTTGACATGTCCCCTTCCACTTTAAATCTTGCCGTAAGTTTTCAAGCTGGCTCCTCCTACCCACCTGGATGGTATATACCTCGGCTTCGCCCCATGACGCCAGATCTTCCTTTCCACTGGAAGGTACAGGTCCCCTCGTGCTCTCAGCATATCGTAGGCCCTGGATCCTGACCGTCAGTTTTTACCGAAAATTAAACTCGAGTTAGTGATTGTGCTTTCGTCGCATCTGCCATGGAGGAAAAATCTTCTCCCAGATTTCGCCAGTGCCCCTGAGGCCAGAAGATGTCGCACACCGATCCTCACCTCACATGCGTCTACTGCCTAGGTGTCGGCCATGACACCTCGTCGTGCAGTTTTTGCCTGGCTTTCCATCCCAACATCCTGGACGACTGCAAGGCACGCTTGAAGCTGGGGAGACCGAAGAAAAGGAACCTACTGGTAAAATCAAAGGAGGCGAGGTGGGCTGTTTCTGCGGCTGCGGGATCCGCCGAACAGCTGGAGCACATGAAGGCATTCAAGGAGGAAGCAGCTCGTGCTTCGGCCAGTCAAAGCTTTTTTGTTCCTCTGAACCTTGGCTCCATCTTTACGGGCTCCTTCAAGGAGTTGTGCCAGTCCCTCCCCACTTGGGTGAGGCACCCTCGGGCTCGCACTCCTCCCACTCTCGGAAGAGAGAGAAGGACCCAGTGGCCCGTCTCGGCGAAGAGCGTTCCTGGGACCGAGGGTCGAGTCCCAGGAACCGCAGCGGTCTCGACTTCGGTCGAGATCGCAACCTCGCCCGCCAGCTTCACGGATCTTCCGTCTGGCCAGAGGATTGAGGAAGTGGCCGACGAGGTCGAAATTATCCTCGACCCGATAGACCCTTTATCGCTGGCCATGGCCGACGACTCATTGGAAAGGACTCCGGTCCTTGTATTCCCTGATGTGGAGAACCAGACTGCTAGTGTCCCCATCAAGGACCCAGTTCTGGACCTTCGGTTTTCACCGACCCCAGTGTCTCCTGATCGACTGAATCGGCCTCCCCAATCTTGCTGGAGGTCCAGAACCCCCTTGGCCGAACAACTGAGAAAGAGCCATTAGCGCTCTTAAGAAGAGGCATCGCCGCAGGTCCTCATCCTCCTTGGACGAGGCGAGGCTCCAACAGAAGCTCCGTCAGCGCTATGAAGACCTTATGTGGCAGCAGCTGATTCTGACCGGGCAGAAGCCAGTTCCACTGCCCACCCCAGCCATAACATGACTACTGCTTCCTTGGCTGACGCCAGAACTGAAGCCATCGGTTCCTTCGCCTGTGGGGCCAGCCCATCTCCTGGTTCGGTCTATTCTGGTCTCTTCACCGATTCTGGTGGAACCACGCCTAAACAGCCTGAGGGAGGGGCACCCTCGAAAGATGACCGACAAAACACCGTGCTTCTCCAACGTCTGTCGATAATGGTCACCCCGGATCGCCCTTGGCACATTGAGGGTGACTTAGGCGATAGACCGCTTTACCATGACTCCTCGGACTCGGACATCACCGGCTTGCACTCACATCCTGGGGATGATGAGTCATCAGTCAGCGCAGGGTTGGAGGAAGGCCCTTCCTTCTTCCAGGGCATTCTCCACCTCATCTCTGACTCCACCGGAATGCCCCTGGAGCCCATCCATAAAAAGGCGGAGTACCCTCTTACTGACATCCTCAAGAGAGGGGATACCCTGACGGAGGCCTTTTCAGTGGCCGAGGCCATTGTTGGCCTGGGCCTTGAACTTTGGCAGCTCCCTGCCTCTTGCCCAGCATCTTCTGCCTGCATGGCCCACAAATACGTGGTGCCCATGGGGTCCCTTGTGGGGTTCACTGAGCACCCTTCGGCCGAGAGCCTGGTGATCACTTCGGTGTTCAGGCGTACTGGTAGTTTGGCCGATACTGACCGACCCCTGGACAAGAAGTCCAAAAATATGGACCACTCTACCCGCAAGGTCTACGCTGCCTCTTCCCTGGGCCTTCATCAGGCCAGCTCGACTGTGATTATGGCACACTTCTCTCATGCCCTTCTAGGGTCATTGGACGAGGTCTCCCTCATCTCCCACCGGGTATGCAGACTACGGTCAAGCAGGTCCGTGACCAAGGTCGTGCTGTCAGCAAACAGCAGCTCCAGACAGCCTTGGATATAGGAGATTCTTTTGCTCACTCGTTGGCAGCCGCAGTGGCCTCTCGCTGCAGGGCTTGACTGAGGCTTTCCTGCTTCCCAGCGGATCCTCAGCATAAGCTTCCTGACGTGCCCATCCTGGGGACCGACTTGATTGGCCCTGGAGTGTCCGGTCACCTTCAACGTATAGAGCAGTCCAGTGCCACCTTGGATGCTACTTCTGCCAAGGGTTCTTCGAGCAAGAACCAGCAGAAGAGAAAGAAGAAACCATTTTGGCACTCTTCCCCTGTGGTCAGGCAGCCCTCCTTTCAAGGAGGTCAACAGCAGCAGTAGGCTCAAGCTTGGTGCCCGCGGCCCAAGCAGGGTCCTCAACAGCCCTGTAAAGGAGGCAAAGGCGCAGGTCCTGGAGCCTCCTCCTCCTCTAAGCCTGCTCAGTGACGGGTTGGGGGTCGCCACCCCTATACCCGTCACACCAGCTCTGGGTTCTCCCGTGGGTTGTCGACTCTGCCACTTCCTTTCTGCCTGGTCCGCTATCACTTTGGACAGGTGGGTTCTCAAAGTGGTCGGTCAGGGATTGCCTCTGGAATTTGAGCAGTACCCTCCCAGCCAAACCCGCGCCCCTCAGGAGGAACGGATATCCGCATGCACCCAGTTGGCTCTTCGAGACGACGAGGCTCTGCTCCTCCGCAAGGAGGCAGTAGCCCCAGCGCCAGATCCTCCGACAGACCCAGGCTTTGTTTCCAGGTACTTCCTGGTGCCCAGGCGGATGAGGGGTTGGCGCCCCATCCTAGAGCTCCACGACCTGAATCAACATCTCAGGTCTCTCACCTTTCGGATGGTCACTCTGAACCAGATCATACCATCCCTGGAGCAAAACATGTGGATCTTCCTGGACATTAGTCTCCACCACTCATTCACACTAATGGGATCAGCGCCGGAGGCACTAGGACCCATCGGGAGCAAACGTTTTTGTAGGAAGGTCGGCGCCTGAGATGGCGCCACGAGGAGCGGCACCGCGAGCCTCAGCTGGTGCGGTAATGCATATCTTGGCGTCGACCTTCCAACCGCCTCAGTTCCTTTTTTCCCGCCGTCGAGTGCACTTCAGTGATGACGTCGCTCGCCCTCTGGGAGTCAAATTTCAAACTAGCAGCATAGTTTTCAGTTTTATTGTTTTGTAATAATATCTCGAATAAGTATCGCTTAAGTTTATTCTCATTTACAAAGAAGTCTCAGCCTACTTTGACGGAGTCGACCATTAGCGGGTCAGGTGACGGTAGGGAGCTTTCGTATCAAAGCTGTTCAGTCAGCCGGGCTGGGTCCAGTCCGACGCCTTCTCCGGGGGGTGTCTGACAACGGTCAGTCCAGTGCCCGAGGGCACGGGCGGTTCCCTCGAAAGCATAAAAATAAACAGTTGCATTCTTGGCACCGTTCAGCCTCGAGCTCTTCTTCGGCCCGTAGGTCAAAAAAGAGAAGGCATCACTCGAGGTCGCCCTCTGATATGTCTGCGCGTAGACTGTCAGTTATTGGAGCTAGTTGCCGGTCTCCTCCTTCGGAGCCAGCTTCTGATTCTGGTAGCTGACGTCTTTGACATCAGAGCCCTACCCTGCCCTCTGGTAGGTCTTCAGATGAGCTGTTTCATCAGTGGGCTGCTCTTATGGAGCAGTGGGCTCAGAGGTTGGTCCAGCTGCCTGCCCGGTCACTCCAGGGCCCTTGGGCTTCTTGGGAGACCAGGTAGGGCGGTTGAGCCTCCCTGGTCGCGCGACACCGTCTTCGGTGCTGTCGACTCCGTGCTTAGGTGTTCCCCCCCTCATATGGCTGTGGCACAGGGGGCCACACCGATGCCTCTATCTCCTGCTCTTCTTCCTCCCTTCTCCTCAAATCCTGTTTTTCGGAGTCTTGGGGTATTTTTGATGCCCTTGGCGTTGATGGCGTGCTCGGCACGTCCTTAGTGCTGATCTGTCGGCGCCGTGTGCTGTCGAGCGCCGTGGCTGACCATCTTGACGCCATGTGGTTTCCTCAGCACCGTCGCGGCTTCTTGGCATCCTGTGCTCTTGTCTTTGTCTTGCGGCCTGTTAGGCATTTCCTGCGGCACCAGGGGTCTTCAGAGCGTCCTCCTCCTCCTGAACCTCTTTAACCCTTTTCCTCATTTCCATCTGAATTCCTCCTTTCCTGTCCATACAGTCCCTCCAGGACTGTCAGGAGATGACATTGAGCCTGACCCAGACCTTAGGCTGGGTGATGAAGTGGAAGAAACAGGATCTGTTACTGCTGCAGAGCCTGTGGTCGAGGACCTGTCTTTTAAGTCTCTGCCGAAAAACTTGATTTCCACCCTTTCTCTCCAAACTACAGACATCGATCCTGGGAAATTGCTAAGACTCCAATATCTCCATGTTCCGGAGATCCCTACGGATTTGACTCCTCCGGTACAGCCATCCTTTGAGACACTGTCTCAAATGGTATGGAGTAATCCTGCTCTCATTCCTTCGGTGGCTAAATCCATAGATAGGAAATACTCAGCCCCCAAGGATCGACCCATTTTGGTGTCCCAAGCTTTTGCGGATCCTATTGTAGTTTTGGCAGAGAATGATAAGGTTGTCCTTCCTCAAACTACTACAGCACGACCTATTAACAAAGAATCTCATAAGATAGACACTTTAGGTAAGAGAGTCTTTGCTGCTTCCACCCTGGGTATGCGTATTGCCAGCTACCAGGGCTATTTCTCTCAATATGAGTATATTCTTTGGCATTTGCTCAAACAGATGGTTGAAGCTCTACTGGAATTGGATACAAAGTCAGAGCTTCTTCAAACTATTACCAGGGTATTGAATCCAACAACCTGCAGGTTAAAGCGGCTATGGATGCTTTCGATACTGCTTCCAGAGCGGCGGCGGCTGGCATTTGTACCCGCCGTCATTCCTGGCTGTGCACTTCAGGTTTTACAAGTAGACGCAACAGCAGGTAATGGTGTTGCCTTTGATGGTGTATCTCTTGCCCTCAAGTAGAACAGGCTCTAGAAGCTACACAAAAAACTAGGTCAGCCATTAAGTTGGCTCGACCTCCTTCTGTCCCCTCTCGACGGGGTGTTAATAAACACCAGTTCCATAACCCTCAGTCCTTTCGAGGCAAAGGCAGAGGAAGTTTTCACAAAAACCAAGCCCCCAGCCTCAAAAGAAAATGCAACAGAAGGCGCAAGGACCCAAAACGCCAGCGCCACCTTTTGAGTTGTTGGCCCAAGTCCCACCTCAGCTGCCTGAGGTGGACTCTTCCTCAGCGGTGGGAGGTCATCTGATGCACTTCCACAATCAGTGAAAGCCCATAACCTCAGACAAATGGGTCCTCCGGATAATCCGCGAGGGATATTCACTCAATCTTGTGGAGACCCCTCCGGATCGTCCCCCAAACGACAGCCCAGGCTGTCAACACTTCAGTCAGACCTTCTCGCCTCTGAGATTCAGGGCCTTCTGAACAAAATGGCAGTAGAAGTAGTTCTGCTGCACCAATGGAACACAGGGTTCTACTCCCATTACTTTCTGGTTCCAAAGAAAACTGGGGGCATGCGCCCCATTTTGGACCTCAGAAAACGAAACAAATTTCTGCCCAAGGAGAAATTCAAGATGATTTCAGTAGGAACCTTGTTACCTTTGCTTCATCAGCACGACTGGCTAGCCTCCCTAGACATGCAGGATGCTTACCAGCACATCTCTATTCACCTGAAGCATCACAAATTCCTAAGGTTTGTGGCTCTGGGACAGCATTATCAGTTCAGAGTCCTGCCCTTTGGGCTATCCTTGGCACCACGAGTTTTTACAAAGTGTTGTGCAGTTCTCACAGCGCATCACAAGTCCTATGAAGACAGGTTGAAGGAACTGAATATGTACTCCCTGGAGGAGAGGAGGGAGAGAGGGGATATGATAGAGACATACAAGTATCTCACAGGGAGGAACAGGGTGCAGGAATACACTATTTTTATCGAAAAAGATGTTCCAGGACTAGAGGGCATGGGATGAAGTTGGAGGGAGGACAATTCAGAGGAAACACGAGGAAGAATTTCTTCACAGAACGGGTGGTGGACAAGTGGAACATCCTGCCAGAGGAAGTGGTGGGGGCTGAAACAATCACAGGATTTAAGAATGCATGGGATAGACATAAAGGAATTCTGGAGGTCAGGGGTAAGGGGCAACAGACTTCTAGGAAAACATAAACTGAACTTACAAGCTCAAATGGGCAGACTGGGGGGGCCATAGGCCCTTATCTGCCGACACTGTCTATGTATCTATGTATCTCAGAAAGGTCGAATTCAGTGTTCCCTTATCTGGACGACTGGCTTCTGGCAGGTCCTTCCAGGCAGGGAACTCTGGATGCCGTAGCTACGACTTCAGGCCTTCTCACGTCCATGGGAGTCCTGCTAAATCTCAAAAAAATTGCAGCTGCAGCCCTCCCAGAGACTCATTTTTATAGGAACTCTTCTGGACACCTCCTGTGCGAAGGCTTTTGTTCCAGAGGACAGGAGGAGCGATATCCTTCAGATGGCCCGTCACATCGGGGAGAGCAACTCGGTTCCAGCTCTCTCGATGCAACGGATGCTAGGTCTCGTGGCATCCTCGGTGTTCACTGTACCCCTAGCACGCCTTCACATGAGAACTTCTCAGTGGATGCTCAGTACTCGGTGGTCCCCAACCACTCACCCGCAGTCCTTTCTCATCAAGGTGGCAGAATCTCTAAAGAGGTCACTCACCTGGTGGTCGCAAGAGAACAATCTCCTAGAAGGGTATTCCTTTGCTCCCTCTGGATCATCAGATTTCCATTACCATAGATCGTCCCTGATGGGGTGGGGGCTCACTGTCAGGCTCTCCACACTCAAGATCGTGGACTCAGGTCGGGTCCCAGCTTCACATAAATGTCTTGGAAATGAGAGCCGTCCTTTATGCGGTCCGGGCGTTGAAGGACATCTGTCACAAGAGCATTCTCCTTCAAACGGGCAACAAAGCAGTGTTATATTACATCAACAAACAGGGCGGCGCTCACTCTTACCCCTTATGCAGAGAAGCGATGAGAGTGTGGGAATGGTGCTTGCAGCACAAGTCTCTAATTCAAGCGGTCTACCTGCCAGGAGTACAGAATGAACTGGTGGACCGCCTCAGCAGAACAGAGACAGATCCTCACAAATGGTCTCTCGACTCAGCCGTAGTTCAGTCAATATTCGCAGAGTGGGGAACTCCAGACCTGGACCTTTTTGCATCCCCACTCAACACAAAACTGCCTCTCTTCTGCTCCAGAAATCCAGGGCCTGGCATTTTCTGTCAGGATGCGTTCAGGCTGCAGTGGACAAAACGCTTTCTATACGCCTTTCCGCCTCTTCCTCTAATTCAGAGGTACTTCTCAAGTTCGAATCACAGGGGCACAAAATGATCCTCATTGCTCCCTTCTGGCCTCGACAAATGTGGTTTCCACTACTCAACAGTATGTCGGTAGTACGAAACCACTCCACTTCAGGCGAACCTCTTGACTCAAGGGCGGTTGTTCATCCCAACTTGAGTCGCTTCACCTTCCAGCTTGAGCTCCTGAAGAGATAGAAGTGAATAGATTCAGTGTCTCTTAGGATTTCAGATATTCTTTTGGCTGCAGGAAGCCAGCCACTAAAACGTGCACAGCCAAATGGAAGCGTTTTTCGCTCTGGTGTGCAAAAACCTCTTTAAATCCCTTTTCCTGCCCACCAGATAAAATTTTGGAGTACCTCTTAGACCTCTCAAATTCAGGCCTGCAGTACTCTACAGTCATAGTTCACCTTTGTGCCATTTCAGCTTATCATGAGCCGGTACTTTCCTTGTCACTAGCTCAGTTACCTGTGGTTAAGAGGTTTCTTAAGGGAATTCTGCATACCATACCTCCTATAAGATGTCCAGTCGCAGCCTGGGACATTAGTGTTGTGCTAGACATGCTCACTCGAAAGCCTTTTGAACCTCTGGCTACCTGTGAGCTAAAATTTCTCACCTGGAAAACGGCCTTCCTGGTGGCCATTACCTCAACCCGCAGGGTTTCTGAGATACATGACTTGGTCAAAGACCCTCCATATACTGTGTTCCATAAAGACAAAGTAGTCCTTAGAACCCATCCTAAATTTCTTCCTAAGGTTGTTTCGGAGTTCCATCTAAACCAACCTTTAGTCCTTCCCTCTTACTTTGCGGACTTCCAAAATGAAGGAGAACGTGCTCTTCATTCCCTGGACGTCAAGAGAGCTTTACGTTTCTATCTAGATAGAACAAAGGACTTTTCTAAAGCTCAACATCTGTTTGTTTCTTTCAGCGAGACCCGGCTGGGTCAACCTGTCGCTATCAGGTGTATCTCAGCATGGCTAATGGCATGCCTTCGCCACCGTTATTCCATGGCGCAGGTTAAGCTGGAGGGCAGAGTGTACGCTCACTCTACTAAGGCGGTAGCGGCATCTCTGGCAGAAATCCGCAATGTTCCCATTGCAGATATTTGCAATGCGGCTACCTGGAGCTCAGTGCATACTTTCGATAAACACTATGCCCTGGATGTTCATGCCAGACGATATCTGTCCTTTGGCAGAACCATCCTTAATGGACTTCTGTCCTAATTTTGTGAGCTCTTGGTCTCTTCAGCCACCCTCTCGGGGGATTATTAGCTTGGTACTCTCCCATTAGTGTGAATGAGTGTTGGAGACTTATGTCCAGGAAGATATGGAAATTACGTACCTACCGTAATTCTTGATCTTCTTGGATGAGTCTCCACCACTGATTCACATGCCCACCCTCCATCCCCGAGCTCACCTCTGTTGTTGGTCTTCACTCCCTCAAATCTTTAGGCTGTGAAGACTTCTTTGTTGACCCTTCTTATACGGGTCTTCCGGACTATCTTATGTCCGGTTTTTGGTTAGGCTATCCTTCTAGGTTAGTTAGGCTACACTTCCTCGGGGGAAAAAGTACTGAGGCGGTTGGAAGGTCAACGCCGAGATATTCATTACCGCACGAGCTGAGGCTCGCGGTGCCGCTCCTTGTGGCGCCGTCTCAGGCGCTGACCTCCCAACAAAAATGTTTGCTCCCGATGGGTCCTAGTGCCTCTGGCGCTGATCCCATTAGTGTGAATGAGTGGTGGAGACTCGTCCAAGAAGATCAAGAATTACAGTAGGTACGTAATTTCCATTTCTGTTCACTGGATCAACAGGATGCGTTCTTTCACGTCCCAGTCCGTCCGTCCCATCAGCGGTTCCTCCACTTCAGGATCGAAGGGACCCTGTACGAGTTCCAAGCCATGCCGTTCGGCCTGTCGTCGGCACCTCGGGTCTTCACCAAATGCATTGCAGTGGTGGCGGCTCACCTTCAGTGTCGAGGAGTCAGTATCTACCCTTATCTTGACGACTGGCTTTTGGCAGGTTCCTCCTTTCAGGAGGTGGAGAGGTCCAGGGATCTGGCCCTCCAAACGTGCTCCCAACTCGGCCTCCTGATCAATGAGGCCAAGTCGGAACTCGTGCCCTCTCAGGTGATGGGCTTCATCAGGGCAGAGCTGGACTCTTGTCAAGCCAGAGCTCAGCTCCCGGCAGACAGGGTGGAGGTTCTCTCCTCCTTTGCCCAATCATTTCTGGTTGGGCACTTACGCCCTGCCTGGGACTTTCTGCGCCTTCTTGGTTACATGGTGGCGTGCACCTCAGTGGTCCATTGGGCCCAGTGGCACATGCGCCCCCTCCAATGGGAGCTTTGCCACCCAGTGAACTCAGCGATATGGTCACTTCGACTAGCTGATCACTGTAACCCGGAAGATGTGTGACTCTCTCCAATGGTGGACCGCCCCAGACCGGTTGCAGGAAGGGATCCCGTTTGTCCGTCCCTAGCCAATGGTCGTCCTTATGAGCGATGCCTCTCTCATGGGCTGGGGAGCCCACATGGGGAGAGCACCAAGCTGAGGATGTTTCATGCCCGCCTCCCTCAGCAGGGCCCGCTGCAGGGGATGCCTTCTCGAGGCCATGGACCCCAGGCCTCCTCTGCGCCTTCCCTCCATTTCCCTTGATCCACAAGGTGATCTTCCTGGACATAAAGTTTCCACCACTCATTTACACTGATGGGATCTATGCCGGAGGCATAGGACCCATCGAGAACAACTTTTTGTTGGGAGGTCGGCGCCTGAGACGGCGCCGCGAGGAGCGGCACCGCGAGCCTCAACTCGTGCAGTAATGAATATCTCGGCGTCGATCTTCCAACCGCCTCAGTACCTTTTTTTCCCCGAGGAGGTGTCGCTATCACGACAGTGTTACTCCATGGTGCAGGTTAAGCTGGAGGGCAGAGTGTACGCTCACTCTGCTAGAGCGGTCGTGGCATCCCTGGCAGAAATCCGCAACGTGCCCATTGCAGACATTTGCAGTGCAGCTACCTGGAGCTCAGTGCATACTTTCGTCAAGCACTATGCCCTGGATGTCCATGCCAGGTGACATCTTTCATTTGGCAGGACTATCCTTAATGGACTTCTGTCCTAAATTTGTGAGCTCTTGGTCTCTCCTGCAGCCTCTTGGGGATTATTAGCTTCGGTACTCTCCCATCAGTGTGAATGAGTGGTGGAGACTTTATGGCCAGGAAGATATGGAAAATACGTTCCTACCGTAATTCTTGATCTTCTTGGATGATGTCTCCACCACTCATTCACACGCCCACCCACCATCCCCCGAGCTCACCTCTGTTGTTGGTCTTTACTCCCTCAGTCTTAGGCTGTGAAGATTTCTTTGTTGACCCTTCTTATACGGGTCACTTGGACTATCTTATGTCCATTTTTTTTTTTGTTAGGCTATCCTTCTAGGTTAGTTACACTGTGCCTCCTTGGAAAAAAAGGTACTGAGGTGGTTGGAGGGCCAACGCCGAGATAGTCATTGCCGCACGAGCTGAGGCTCGTGGCGCCGCTCCTCGTGCATCCATCTCTGGCGCCGGCCCTCTTGTAAAAAGTTTGCTCTCGCTGGGTCCTAGCGCCTCCGGCCTAGATCCCATCAGTGTGAATGAGTGGTGGAGACTTTGTCCAAGAAGATCAAGAATTACGATAGGAACGTAATTTCCATTTACTCAAGGTGAGGAGTGACAAGGCGAAGGTGATTCTGGTAGCCCCAGATTTGCCACGCCAGTTCTGGTACCCAGATCTCCTCAGCTGCAGGCTCCCTGAGCGGCTTTGTACACACCCGGTCCTGATATCTCTCAACCAAGGGAAGGTCTTCCATACGGACCTTCAACCCCTGCATCTCACAGCCTGGTACCTGAGTGGCTAGAGTTCCAGGCTCTGGGTCTTTCCGAAGATGTCTACACCGTGGTGGAGGCATCCAGAAAGTAATCGACCAGGAAATGTTATGCCTTCAAATGGAAACGTTTTTCCATTTGGTGTCAGAGTAAGGGTCTGGACCCCTTATCCTGTTCTGTGGCTAACATTCTTGACTACCTTTGGTCTCTCTCCAAAGGGGGTCTATGGTCATCGACACTTAGGGTGCACCTGGCAGCCATTTCTGCTTACTGGGCACGTGCCGGTCAGCCAAAAATTGGCGCAGGAGACAGTGGTCGGGTGCTTTTTCAAAGGCCTGGATCACATATCCCCTCCGGTGCATGAACCTCCACCTCCGTGGGATGTGTTGCTGGTTTTGGTAAAGCTGATAGGCATGCCATTCAAACCCATGCACAAATGTGAGCTTTCACACTTGTTGTGGAAGACGGCCTTCCTGGTGGCTATCACATCTGCCAGAAGAACAGGGGAGCTCCAGGCGCTTTCGGTGGACTTCCCTTATCTGGTCTTTCACAGGGACAATGTTGTCCTGGGCCCCCACCCGAAATTCCTTCTGAAGGTGGTGTCAGAGTTTCACCGTAACCAGGTGTTGACTCTTCCAGTTTACTACCCTAGTTACACCTCGGACGCTGAGTACAGGCTCCATACCTTGGACCTGAGATGTGCTCTCTCCTAGTACAAGGAGAGGACAGCGGAAATTCGTGGAGAGGTTCGCCAGCTGTTAGTCACCTACGCTGAAGCCGCTTCTGGCAGACCTGCAGCCAAACAGACCATAGCAAGATGGATTACATCATGCATAGGTCTGTGCTATAAGTTGGTGGGCAAGGAGCCTCCCAGAGGGATAAGAGTTCATTCTACCCGCCATACTGCTGCACTGGTAGCTGCTTCCAGGGACATCCCTATCCAGGAAATCTGTCAGGCTGCTACCTGGAAGTCAGCAAACACCTTCATTACCCACTACCACATCGACCCTGAGTCACGCCTGGATGCTGTTTTTTGGGCCTCAGTTCTCCAGTCTTTATTTCCTAAGTAGGGGGTGTGCGCCTTGCTTCCCTCCTCCCGGAGAACTGCTTAGAGTCTGCCAAGAAGTGTGGTGGATGAACAACGTATCCATGCTCCTAGAAGGACAGGTTACTCACCTGTAACAGTAGTTCTAGGAGTGGTATATGTTGTTCATCCACACACACACACCCGACCTCCCTGGCTTTGGGCGCACAACCTTGCTTTCAGTGGGCTAAGATCTGGCGTCATGGGGCAGAGCCGAGGGATATACCACCCAGGTGGGTGGGAGGAGCCAGCTTGAAGACTTCCGCAAGTTTTAAAGTGGAAGGGGACATGCCAAGAAGTGTGGATGAACAACATATACCACTCCTAGAACTACTGTTACAGGTGAGTAACCTGTTCTTTTTCTGATGTACCATTAATTTTAAAGTTCTAAAAGGAGCTAGATGACTCACCAAGGGGGTTGGGGAGATAGAGTTGAAAATATATCATTGTATCTGAAATGTATGATTTCATTTTGGGCTCTGAAGAAACAAAGTTCTCTCTAACTAAATCAGCACTTACAGAAGGGTAATACTTAGATAGCAAAGATCTAAAAGTATTGTGGTAAGAGTTTTGTTCTGTAATTTTCCCCATTTTCTTTTGTGACTGTGAGCTCATGCTATTTGTACTGTATTTTATTTTACAATTTTTTGTAAATAACCATTTTCTTGAAATATTGGCTGGGTGTCTTCTCAGTTATTTTTGCATGTGATTGCTGAAACCTGTGTGTAAAGCTGACAGCTGATAAAAGCTTGATGGTGATACTGAGCTTGCTTAAAAAGGTAAGAATATACTTAAGATCTCGTATAGATTTTTAAGGATTCATTTTTGGAGACCTGGCTAGATGCCCCTGGCAAAGGATTGTACCACAATCCCCGAAGAGGGTACCTATCTGAGCCTGTACATTAGGTATGCTAGCATAAGGTTCACAGTTTGAATTCCCCCAGAACTTGAGGCTAACAGGTGATTCGGACCCAAAGCAGACAGAAGGGTTACCCTGTCTGTTACGTGTTCACACTGTTGCACTCTGAGGTTGGCACTGTGGGAGCAGAGGGCCTGACCTGCGGAGTGCATTTGTGACAGATTTGGTAAGCAGCGGTGCAATAAAGTATTTGGTAACACAAGCTTTAACAGTTCAGTGTGTCAGCTTAATACTGTTCAGCTCACTTGAAAAATAAGGCAGTGATTTAATTTTAAAAAGGTAAACAAAACTATATAATTTTGCTTACAGTCAATGTTCCTACCTGTTTTATTTTTTTGTCGGGTGCAAGTTAGAGTAGCCGTAGTTAGGGAAAAGGATGGCTTCCAACTACAGCGGGTACACTGCAGACTACTTGAGGCAGTTGTACCAGGACAGAGGAGTCCAGTATGAGGGCAAAGCCAACAAACAGACCCTCATAGATGCTCTGATGGCCACCGATGGCCAGAGCCCTGAGTCACAGCCAGTGACTGGGAAAGACCAAACCTTGGGCATGGAGGAGCCAGCGGCCAGTGCAGTGAGGAGGGCCTGTGCAAGCCAAGGGCCACAGCAGTAGGGGAAGGTCACCAGCATTCTGGAGCCAGAAGCAATCATGCTGCAGATTGAGTTGCGGCAAATGGAGCTGGAGTTCCAGAGAGAAGAGCAATAGCTTCAGCGAGAGGAGGAGCGAGAATGTTGAGAAGCGGAGCGAGAATGGCGAAAAGCTGAGCGAGAATGGCGAGAAGTAGTGCGTGAACAGTGAGAGGCTGACCATGAAGAGTGTGAGTGCCAGAGGCAACATGAACTGGAGAAACTATGACTCCAACCACCAGCACCAGAGCAGGTAAGTGGCTTGGGTTTAACTGGAACTACAGGACTAGGTTACAAATTAAATTCCAAAGTGATAGACGAATTTAAAGAGGGGGAGGATATGGATGCCTTTTTAAATTCCTTTGAAAAAGATTGCTGTATTCAGGCCAATATTCCTAGAGGGTCCTGGAGCTTCCAGCTGTCTCCGCTACTTACTGGGAAAACTCGGGATGCATTGGGTCAAATGGACAATGAGGACAGTAATGATTACGGCAAACTTAAAGCTGCACTTTTAAAAAAGTTTGATTTAACTGCAGAAGCATGCAGAACTAAATTCCGTAAGCTCAGGAGAAGCTCTGACATGAGCTACGAGGACCTAGCCACGAAACAACGTCAGTTTTTAAAACGTTGGTGGGAAGGAATTGAAGCAAACTCTGTAGATAAAATTAAAAGTGCTATATTGTTAGAGCAGTTGTTTGGGGCATGCCCAGACGAGCTGAAAACCTGGCTGGAGGACCGAGATCCCAAAACAGTGCAAGAGGCTACTGAACCCCTCGGACTGCTATGCCAAGAGCAGACCTGCTCTGAGAGTGAATGGGGCTGGCGTGGCAGCGCAGAAAGGGAAAAGTGCGCCTTCGGGGCAGCTAAAACCCTCACTGCCTCCACCGAAACCAGTTAACCCCAGGTTTTAAATAAAAGATTTTTTCAGAGAAAAGAAACGAATGTTGGGTTTGCCAAGAAACTGGGCATATTGCCAGACAGTGTCCCAAAAGGACGAGCAATATGCAAAGTGGTGCTAGGAAAGAGGTGGGTTGTTTGTGTGTCCCTGAAAGCATGCCTGTAAACATGAGGGAACACATGCACCCAGTCACTGTGAATGATGTACAGACACTAGGGTTAAGAGACACAGGGGCATCCTTGACGTTGGTAAAAGGGCATCTGGTAGAGCCTTGTCAGCTTATACCCAATAAATTTGTAACTGTACAAGGGCTCACTGGGGAGGAGGAAACATTGCCACTCGATAGTGTTCTGCTAGACTGGGGTGAAATGGGGAACTGTGCAACAGATGGCTGTAGCCAAAACTTTAGCAGTTGACGTCAACCTTGGCAACAATCTCAAACGGGACGGTGTGTGCAGTTAACCCGTAGCCAAGCGGCAAGGGAAAATTGTAGATCTTATCTGTGTCAGTCTTCACCATTCATCACCTTTGGGGTTCTGGCCAGAGGTCACCACCCCGTGGGTGCTTTTTTTTTTTTTTTTGGATGGGCTGAGTCAACGCACTGCGTGGCGCTCGCAGGTTGGCCGTTAGGTGTTGTCGACTCCGCCCTCCCCCCAGTTCTTCTTCTCCCGCCATTGAGGTTGCACCTCGTGGGTAGCTCCGAAAAACTTACTGCGTGAGAGGCCTGCTGATCATGAAAAATCCTTCGACTCCGTTATCGTAGTCCGTGGACTCCGATTTTTCATTTCTGCTGGTTCAGTGTTGCTCCACTCGACGTTGCCTGGTAAGACTGTTCCTTATTTTATTTTGCAACGTCGGGTCTTGTTTGGTGTTCTTTTATCCGTAGGTCATGTCTCGGTCAGGGGGGCAAGAAAACTTTGAAGACGGGACGGCCCCCCTGCATCAGTGCCCATGCAGCCGTAAGTATTCAGTCACCGACCAGCATGATCGTTGCCTCGCGTGTCTTTGCCCACTACACGACATGGATTCATGCGATGCCTGCTTCTCCATGGACCGTGGTGCTCGTGAACAGCGGCGTGGAAAGTTGGATGAAGTTCCGCGACTTTGGTGGCGGCGCACTGGGTGGGGCCAAGACGCCGCTTCTCTCAGCCTTTCCTCCAGGTCCCCTTCCGGTTCTATACAGATTGAGGAGGAGGGGACTTCTGCTACTTGTAGCCTCGCCATTGCAGAAGCCCCTTCCACGGTGCTGGAGGCCCAGTGCATTCTCCATGGGGGACGGGCGGGAGGAACCGCCTTGGCAATCACCCCTTCGGGTATGAAGGCTCCCCCGGTGTCGTACCCTCGGCTCGGAAAGCCTGGGTCAATGCTGTCCACGACGCCGTCTGTCGGCGCCGTGTTGGGCCTCGGCGCCATTCGCGGCACTGTGGGCTCTGATGGTGCCGTCGTCGGCGCCAGTCTGTCGCTTGGTGCCGTGACTGCTGTTGGCTCCATTTGCAGCGCCAATGGTGCTGTTGGTGCCGTGGGAGGCTCTATGGTGCCGTCCTTTGCTGTTTCTCGTCTCCGCCGTGGTTGAGCATGGTGCCGTGTCCAGCTCTGGAGCTGCTTGCGGCACCAAGTGAGGACACAGTGCCGTGGGGGTTTCGGACCTCGGCGCAGAGAGCGCGGTCGGGGCCGTCGTCAGTGCCATGACAGGCCCCGACTCCAACGCTGCTGCTGTTGGCAGCGCCGTGTGAGGGCCTTGGTGCCGATTCTGGTGCAGTTTCTTGGTCCGGTGCCCCTTTCAGCCGGGATGGTTGCGGGCGTCCACGCATCGTTTGGCACAGAACTTCGGTCTCCACCTCCTTGTAGAGGGAATCGGATTCTGAGTCAGACAGGCAGTCTGACTCTTTGGAGTTGGCTGCTCCTGTGGACACCTTGGTAGTGTCCTCGACAGGCCGGAACCAGCCCCCTTCTGAGGAGAGGACAGTTGCTTCTGGGACCAAGGTCAGGGGTGCTGACCAGCAGGCAGTGGTGCAGGCCACCATTGCTCTGCAGCCTTGTCTCGGTGGGTTTTCTGACTCCTCAGTAGTGGTACCCCCTCAGGTGGTGTGCCTGGATTACCCAGTGTTGGGGCCAATCGGAGCACCCACAGAAGGGGAGGGTGCTGCTCACTGGATAACTCCTTCGGGGACCAACCAGGGTTGCCAGCTGCCTAGGCTAGCTCTTTCAAGGAGGAGGAGGGCACTTTTGGATTCCATGGGGTCAAGGGGCATGGGTTCTGTGTGGCGGCCTTTTTCTGGAACCCACTCAGGCTCTGGGAGAAGCCGTAGCACGGACCTCCGCCTTTCCCTTTTGGTTTCCTCAAGAGGGCCCCATTCTTTGGAGGTGGGGGACCGTCCTTCTGGACTTTCACGGCCCCGGTCACCTCACAGGGGGGGATTCTTAAGGGCGCAGCCTAGGCAGTTCCAGTTTGGTTGATCAGCTGTCGGCTGTGGAGTTTTCCGGAACTCCTTCTTTCCTTAGGGTTCCTGGTGCGCTTCCTAGCCCAGGCGGAGGACTGCCGATTCCTGTTGTCGGCTCTGCCCCTTCTCCTCTGCCACATTCTCCTGTGCTCCCACATATTTTTGGTCCTAGCGGTCCTCTCTCCTGGGAGCAGTTTAGAGCTGTGGCTGCTCAATTTCCTGCTTATGTCAGGGCTGTGGACAGACAGTTTTTTCAACCTCCCCCTGAGCAGCCAGCTTCTGAACTCTTGAGGTCCCCCGATTCCTCATCTCCCTCTTCTGGGGGAGAGGAACTGTCTGTCCACATCTCCCCAGCTGCTGATCTCGCAGAGTATCAGCAATTCCTCATGAGGATGTTGGAGGACCTGCACATCACCCCACCCACACAGTACAATCCAGAGCACTCAATGTGTGCCTTTCTAGGCGACTTCAGTGCGGACGCCCTTGTGGTGCCCCCCTGGCCTGCTCCCTTTCGGGAGGCATCGTTGCATTTCTGGCAGAGACCCTTTTCCGGAGTCCCAGCCCCTAGGGATCTCTGCCAGTGGTATCGTGCCCCGGCGTCTCCAGGTTCCATGCCTCATCCTCAGTCAGGATTGACGCGACTGGACACTCCTGATGGGCTTCGCGCCCCTCACCGTGACCAGCCCCCAGATCAAGATTCTATGGATTTTGACTTCTTGGGGAGGAGGATGTTCTACTCAGCACGGTTGCTGCTCTCTATTTCAGCACATCAGGCCTACTATGCTACCTATGATAGGTTCCTGTGGTCCAGGCTAGGTCAACTCCTAGCCGCTTTGCCTGACACGGAGGTAACCAGACAAGCCATTGCACTCTCTGCACGTTGCCTGGAGCTAGCAAGGCACCAGTCGAGGGCATCTTATGACACCAACGAGGTAGTTTCCAGGGTCGTAGGGACAGCGATCTGCACTAGGTGGACGGCATGGCTGCGTCTTTCCCAGTTGTCACCCTTGGCCCCGCGTAGGGTGATTTCCTCCCCCTACCAGAGAACCCATCTTTTCTCCCGTAGGGTGAGACGGCGTGTGTCGCAACTTCCTACTCCTTCCAAGGAGTCCCTGTCTCACTCTCCCCACTCTTGGGCATCTCCAGGTCCTTGAAGGTTCTCTCTCTTGGTGTGCCACCCACTGAGAGTTAAGGGACTTAGTCCTTTAGGGTTAGGGCCCCCTTCGGGGGGCTCAGCACTCACCCAATGGTGATAAATGGTAAAGATTGACACAGATAAGATATGGAAATTAAGTACCTACCGTAATTCTGATCTTTCTGTACAACTTCACCATTCATCACAGTCCTGCCCTCCATCCCCCTGGGGCCTCAGTCTCTGGGTCCCCCTTCCTCTCTGTGCCTCTTCCTTCGCCCCCCTCCTTTCTGTTAGTCAGGAGGGGGGTGACTTAGGGCACATAGGGGGATAATTTTCTCTAAGTGGTAGAGTGGTCAGGATGGGGGGCATTCCTTCTTCAGTGCCTCGGCTCCACCCCTGTGGGGTGGGGGTTGGTAGTTGCCCTCCTTTCTCTCCTTCTCCCCGTCAACCTACCTTGATATCCTTGTCCTTTGGACACAACCTCAAATTAATTTAAGAAACTAGGTTTCTTACACAAACAAGTTATTTTTAAAGGGGGGGGAATATCCCTGAATCCTGTCTTTCTTCCAGAATAGCTGATTCTGCTTATGTTGGAGCTATTGCCAGTGATTCTGTGCCTTGAATTCTGGTAGTTAGACTTTTTGCTACTCCTTTGCAGTTCCTATACAATCTGGAGACATGTCAAGGTTCCAGGGTGTGTTCCTCCCCACTCACATTCTTATTTCTAAAATCCATAACCTCCTCCTCCCTCCTCCTCCTCCTCCTTTCTTCTTCCAGAGTTGGGGCCTTACCCATTTCCTTAGTTTCCAAACTTATTCTGTCCTCTCAGTCATTTATGTCTCCTTTTAGTTTATATATCTTTTCCTTTGTCTGTCCCTTGGACTTACTTGTCCCTCCCTCCCAACCCTTTTCTTACTCTGCTGCAACTCAGAAGTGGCGGGAGGGCAGAGTCGACAACACCTAACGGCCAACCCGCGAGTGCTACGCAGTGCATCGGCCCCGAGAGTGCGCTAATTGTGCGTCGACTCCGCCCATCCAAAAAAAAAAAAACCTACCACGGGGTCGTGACCTCCGGCCAGAACCCTAAAGGTGATGAATGGTGAAGATACACAGAAAGATCAGAATTACGGTAGGTACGTAATTTCCATTTCCCTGGACCCCATAGAAGCCACTGTGGAAACTACTGGGAGACTGGTTCCCCAGCCTGGGTCTCTGATATGGAGACTAATGAAAGGGTGGTAGAAATTTCCCCAGTAGCAGTTAACCAAACAGCTACGGAGGGTTACTACGAAGAAGAAGGGGTGACCCATTGTCATAGGGTTGGGGAAGGCAGTGATCCTGAGTGCCCTGATGCTAGAGCTAGGGACCCTAGTTTAGAGACTGAAGGGGACCTGTCCCATGCCTTGGGAATGTGTCAGGAGTTTGCAGCTGCTCAGAAAAGTGATCCTAGTCTAGAGAAGCTGAGGGCTTGGGCAGACTCTGACAGAGTACAAGGAGGTGACGGGAAACATAACGTTTATTGGGACAATGGACTGATGTATATGCAGGATGCTAAGACAGAAGAAGGGGTGATAGGCAGGCAGCTTGTCATTCCACAGAGTTACCGTAAGCAGTTGCTCAAGATTGCACACAATATTCCCGTGTCTGGGCATCTGGAAATCGCGCACACTACGCAGCAGTTTGGCCCAGAATTTCTATTGTCCCAACTTCATTCAGCAGGTGAAGGAGTATTGCAGGTCTTGTCAACGGTGCCAAGAAATAGGAAAGGCGGGTAAGAAAACCCAAGCCGCCCTAATTCCATTGCCCTTAGTGGAGGAGCCATTCCAGAGGGTGGGAATGGATATTGTGGGGCCTTTAAATACCCCCAGCTCCTCCGGGAAGAGGTTCATACTGACTGTGGTGGATTATGCCACCCGGTACCCAGAGACAGTTGCCCTAACCTCACTGAGGACAAAGTGGCAGATGCCTTACTAGGGATTTTCTCCCATGTCGGGTTTCTGCAGGAGGTTATCACCGATCGAAGGGGTTCCTTCATGTCGGACCTGATGAAATGTTTGTGGCAGAGAGGTGGGGTGTTGCAGTGACGTATGACACCTTATCACCCACAAGCCAGTAGGCTTGTGGAAAGATTTAACGGCACCCTGAAGTCAGTGCTCCAAGCATTTGCTGAACAGCATGGGAGGGACTGGGAGAAATACCTTCCCCACCTGTTCTTCGCATATAGGGAGGTGCCCCAAGAGTCAACAGGGTTTTCCCCCTTCTAGCTCTTATACGGACACCAGGTACGTGGGCCCCTAGACTTGATCCGGTAGGACTGGGAAGGCAAGCACGCCAACCTGGGAACTCCCATAGTGGATTATGTCCATAGGTTTAGGGAAAGGCTGAAGGAGCTTATGGGGACAGCCCAGAGCAACCTGGCAGCTGCCCAATAAAAACAAAAAGTGTGGTACGACTGCAGAGCCAGAGCTCGCTCGTACACGGTGGGTCAGGAAGTCATGGTCCTCATCCCAGTCCAGAAGGACAAGCTGCAGGCTGAGTGAGCAGGACCATACAAAGTAGTCAGAAAGGTAAATGACGTGAACTATATCATAGAGTTACCTGACAGAAGACAGACAGATATAATGTACCATGTCAACATGATGAAGCCATGTGCTAATAGGGCTGACATAGTGTTTGCAGTGTGGTCTTGGGGAGGGGGCGGATGGAGACCCCCTTCTGGACTTGCTGGAAGAAAGCAAGCGGGAGTCCTCTGTGAAGGCAGTTAAATTGTCACCCCAGCTGTCCCTGGACAAGATCTTGGAAGTAAGGGAGGTTTTAGCAGACTTTGCCCCACTGTTTAATGCCAAGCCTGGGCTAATCCCCTTAGCAACACACAGTGTGGAGACATGGACAAAGATGCCCATATGGTGGACAGCATATCGGGTGTCAGAGGCTGTCCAAAAGGACATTAGGAGGGAGGTGGAGGAAATGCTGTATTTAGGGGTAATCCAGAGATCCCACAGCCCCTGGGCCTCACCAGTAGTCCTTGTGCCCAAGCCAGATGGCTCTACTCGGTTTTGTGTGGACTGTCGTGGACTGAATGCAGTCACAAAGTCAGACGCCCACCCAACGCCAAGGATGGACAAACTCCTGGACAAGTTGGGAGGGGTGGTCTACCTTACGACTGCTGACCTGACAAAGGGGTATTGGCAGGTAGAGTTAACTGACAGAGCTAGGGAGAGGTTGGCTTTCATCACTCTGATAGGCTTATTTGAATTTAAAGTAATGCCTTTCAGAATGAAGAACGCCCCGGCCACTTTCCAGAGGTTGGTGAACCAGGTGTTAAGTGGTGCTGAGGAGTACACTGTGGCATACCTGGATGACATTGCCATCTTTAGTGCCAACTGTGAGGAACAGCTGTCCCACCTTAGGGAAGTACTGGGCAGGATACAGAGGGCTGGGCTCACTGTCAAAGCTAAGAAGTTTCTGATGGCCATGGCTGAAATGGCATACCTGGGACATGTTGTAGACTGGGGACAACTCTGTCCTAACCAAGTGAAAATAAAAGAAGCAGGTCAGGAGTTTTCTGGGGACGGCAGGATACTATAGGAAATTTGTACCCAATTACAGTGCCCTGGCTGCTCCCCTATGTGACCTGGTAAAGAAAAGGATGCCTAAGAAAATTACCTGGGAACCAGCCTGTGAAAAAGCCTTTACCAGACTGAAGGAGGCACTGTGCAGTGCTTCTGTGTTGACAAGTCCAGACTATAGCAGACCCTTTATAGTCCAGGCTGATGCCTCATATTTGAGTATTGGGGCCATGCTGAGTCAGACATCCAACCAAGGGAAAGATCATCCCAGTGTGTACCTGATTAAAAAGTTACTTCCCAAGGAGCAGGCTTACTCTACTGTAGAAAAAGAGTGTCTTGCAATAGTGTGGGCCCTAAAGAAGTTAGAGCCATACTTATACAGGCAGCATTTTAAGGTAAAAACTGACCACAACCCCCTGGTTTGGCTGACACAAATGGGAAAAATGAATGGTAGACTATTAAGATGGAGTCTTGTCTTGCAAGGGCATGACATGACGATCTTACATAGGGCTGGAGCAACCAGTCAGAACGCAGATGGCTTGTAGCATCTATTTGAGGAATGAACTGACTTGTGGAGGGTCATTCCATGCAGGGGCTAGAGCCCTCAAATTCAGTCTAGGTGAGGAGGATTGTGACATTCTGCCCCTTGCTTATGATTATGGTATGATATCTATAAAATAAATAACTGGTGGGTGTATGAAATTTGGCTCACATAAGTTGGCAGATTTGGCCTGTAACTTCAAAGTGTCAGTAGCTGAAACCAGGAGGTAATTAAACAGACCAGGAGGAAAACAGTTAATTGAGATATCCTTCCAGAGACAGTTTATTGCCTGCTTCTGCTTTTGAAGTTGGAACTTAAATACAAATTTTATGATGTTTCAAGAGAAAGGTAATTGGGCTAGTTCCTCTCCTTTTAGCAAATAGCTGAAGAGTCATAAAATACCTCAGATTTCACTGGCAGGAAATCAGCCAAGGGACATGACAGATGTGGGAATGTTAAGATCAGAAATGTTTAATTAAAGGATGCCATATTTAGGAAATGTTTCTTTCTTCTGATGTACCATTAATTTTAAAATACCTCCTAGTAGGACATTATGTTTGTAAGAATTAATTCTAAAAGGAGGCGTTAGATGACTCACCAAGGGGGTGGGGAGATAGAGTTGAAAGTATATAATTGTATCTGAAATGTGTGATTTCATTTTGGGCTCTGAAGAAACAAAGTTCTCTCTATAGAATCAGCACTTACAGAAAGGTAATACTTAGCAAAGATTTAAAAGTATTGTGGTAGGAGTTTTGTTCTGTAATTTTCCCCATTTTCTTTTGTGACTGTGAGCTCATGCTATTTGTTCTGTATTTTATTTTACTTATTTTACAATTCTTAGTAAATAACAATTTTCTTGAAATACTGGCTGGGTGTCTTCTCAGTTATTTTTGCGCGTGATTGCTGAAACCTGTGTGTAAAGTTGACAGCTGTTAAAAGCTTTATGGTGTTACTGAGCTTGCTTAAAAAGGAAAGGATATATCTAACGTCTCTTACAGAGTTTTAAAGGTTCATTTTGGAGACCTGGCTAGGTGCCCCTGGCAAAGGATTGTACCGCAATCCCCGAAGAGGGTACCTATCTGAGCCTGTACATTAGGTATGCTAGCATAAGGTTCACAGTTTGAATCCTCCCAGAACTTGAGGCTAACTGGTGATTCGGACCCAAAGCAGACAGGAGGGTTACCCTGTCTGTTACCTGTTCACACTATTGTGCTCTGAGTTTGGCACTGTGGGAGCAGAGGGCCTGACCTGCGGAGTGCGTTTGTGACAAATACCACCACCATGTACTACAAAAAAAAAGAACTAGGAGGAACAAGGTCCTCCCTTTGCGCACAGAGGCAATGAAAGTGTGGTCCCTGGTCTACTCACTTAAGGCCTCGCAAGTGGCCATCCATCTGCCAGGCAAGGGCAACACCCCTAGCAGATGCCTTGAGTCGAATCAACCAGGATCATCACGAATGATCTCTCAACAGGCAAGTGCTGGGTATAATATTCAGGAGATGGGGCACTCCAGAGATAGATCTCTTTGCGTCCCACGACAACCATCAGCTGCCAAAGTTTTGCTGCAGACCACCAGCAGTAGGCACCGTTCCACTGGATGCCCTGGTGCTGGACTGGTCAGGGAAGAAGCTTTACGCATTTTCCCCTTTCCCACTGTTGTTCAAGGTACTGATCAAACTCGGGTCCCAATCAGCATCAGTGATCTTGATAGCTCTAGACTGGGCCAGGGAGCCATGGTACTCCTTACTGCTCTCCTTGACTGTTTCCCCCCCCCGATTCACCTCCCAAGGATGCACAGTCTGCTGACCTCCTCTCAAGGGAGGATCCTGTACCTGAACCTTAAGTCCCTCAGACTCAAGGCTTGGCTCTTCATTACTTAGAGTATGCAGGCTTGCATCTCTCTGAAAGTGTCCTAAATGTTTCAAGAGGGTACAGGAAACCTTCCACTAAAAAGACCTATGCTTTCAAATGGACAAGGTTTTCTACATGGTGTTCATCTAATGATGTAGTGCCCTCACAGGCAGGGGTACCAGCCTTGCTGAACTACCTTAGTCATTTGCACTCCTTGAGTTTACAGCCCACTGCTCTAAAGGTGCATATGGCTTCTGTTTCAGCATATATCTCAGCTGGTAAGGCGGTATCCTTAGCTTCCAATTCCATTTTTAAAAAGTTTTTCAAGGGACTGGCTCATCTGCACCCACCTCATAGGGAACCGGTGTCTTCATGGGACCTTAATGTGTGTATTGCTAAGCTCATTGGAAAACCATTTGAACCAATGGTCTCAGCTCACCTGAAATATGTTACATGGAAAACAGTGTTCTTGGTTGCTATCACTTCAGCCAGAAGTATTAGTGAGCTTCAGGCCTTGTGTATTGCACAGGACTACATTTCACATCACAGAGACAAGGTAGTGCTTAGAACAAATAGAAGTTCCTACCTAAAGTGGTGTCTGAATTCCACCTGAATCAGTCCATCACTCTGCCTGTCTTTTTCACTGAACACACTAGCTCAGGTGAATGCAAACTTCATAGTCTTGATGTCAAGAGAGTTTTGAGCTACTACATGACTCATACTAAGAGCCATAGACAGGACAGACTGCAACTGTTCCTGACTTATGGGGATGTGGGAAAAGGGAAACCAGCATCCAAAAGGACCGTCTCTCATTGACTAGTTCAATGTATCAAATTTTGTTACTCAAAAGCTGGAAAATAGCCCCCAGTAGGTCTAAGGGCCCATTTCACAAGGGGCACAGCTGCTACCATAGCAGCTGCCAGAGATATCCCACTACTAGAAATCTGCAAAGCAGCTACACAGAGAACAGTACACACTTTCACAAAGCATTACAGTTTGGACACCCAGCCCAGGAGCGATGCTAAGTTTGGCACACCAGTTCTGCTGAGTCTATTCCCTAAGTAAGTTGTGTGCCTGTCTCCAAAGGTACTGCTTAGTAGTCTGCAAGAGTTAGGAATATTGAAGAATTCCTGGGGTTAGAAGAAAACATTACTCACCTTAGTAATCTTATTTCTTCCAAGGTATTCTTCAATATTGATAACTCTCCCACCCTGCCTCCCCTTCCAGAACCAGTGGCCTCTGCATCTCAGGCTGCATTACTGTATGGAGGAAGGCTACATACTGGCCATGTCATAATTTTTTGAGCCCCATTGGACATTGTTTCACTTCTTCAGGTTATTCTGACATTCTGAAGAGTTTTTTTCCCCCTATTGGGAGGTTGGTTAATGTTGGTGCTATAGTTATAATTGTTATTATTATTATTTTATTATTAGAAATTATAGGACCTTAGGTGCCTAATTGTTAGTATAGTTTAGGATGAGCCTTTCCTTGCAGGCTCTCCGTGAAATCTGAGGCGTTATAGAATGCAGCAGTTAGTAAGGACAGCATTTGAATAGTGGCAGGAGCCAATGATGGGTTCCATCATTTACATACATTCCATTCTCCAGGCAGTTCTACTCGGAAGGCTGACTGCAAGAGTTATGAATATTGAAGAATAGCTTGGAAGAAACAAGATTACTAAAGTGAGTAATGTTTTTCTTTTCATCCCAGCATTAGTACATATCCTAACTGTTCCGTTAGTAATGCGACCGGTCAAGTGTGCCTGTGTGTATGGGGGGAGGGGGGTTCAGAGCAGTTGCCAAAAAGTGATAGTCGTTTTGAGCCTAGCGCCTGGCCCTAATAGCATATGCCAGGAGGGAGTGTGGCATCATCCTCTGGTGAAATCGCTGTGCAAACGGAATGGTATTCCATTGCACAGGCTTCAGAAGTCTAAAATCGGAGTCGGTGACGAGAGCTTTGCACAGCTTGGTATGTGCTGACTCCTGATTTAAAAAAGGCTGTCAGAATGGCCAGAGGTTTCAACATTAAGGAGCAGCATGTAAATATACACTTAAATCATCTGAAGTAATGACAAACACACATGGAGGCCACTGCCTTTTGTTTGTGATGTATTTAGCAGTTACAAACAACTGTGAATCATTTCCTGTTTCCTTTGAGTAGCATCTGTCTGCCAGCAGATAGAGAGATAGACTGCCCCTAAGGATAGGCGAGTGTATGTTTCTCAATCTATAGCTGACGCCATTGTTATTCTCACTGAGAATGACAAGGCTAGTATCCCCCAAGAAGTCACTGTATACCCTCTGAACAAGGAATCATGCAAGATTAACCCTATGGGAAACGGGCTTATGTAGCTGCTACCCTAGGCATATGGAATGCTAGCAACCAACAGCATTTGGGATGGCAGTATAGCCTAGAGATTAGAGGAACGAGGTGTGAACAAGTTTGATACATCCAGCAGACCAGACACGAGTTCGATTCTCACAACCTCCACTTGCATACTATGTGACTCTGAGCAAGTCACTTAACTGCCCAGTGCTCCCAGGTCGCCCCTGAAAACAGGCACTTGTGCCTAGTGGGCCTTAACAAAGACTAAAATAAAAAATATATATATATTTTTTGAAATATGGGTATACCCTTTAGAGTGCATTTAAGTCCCTACCAGATTCAGAGACTAAGCAAAAGATTCTGCTGACTGCCAGAAATTCCAGCAGTCATCAACTCAAGACTGCAGTGGATGCCTTTGATACTGCCTCCCACTCCGCCATGGCAGGCATATGCATTCCTGGCTGCAAACCTTTGGTTTTTCCCTAGATGTCCAACAACAGGTTATGAATGTTCCCTTTGATGGACCTAACCTGTTTGGACAGCGGGTAGAGAAGTCTCTTAAGGCATCTCACAAAACTAAGACTACCATTAAGACCCCTTAAGACTTCCAGGCCAGCCCTGGACAACCCTCAGAAGAGGATGCTGTTTCTTTCAGAACAAGTAGTCCCTTCATGGGAAAGGCAGGGGAGCCCAGAACGAATCTCGCCACCGCCCCCCCAGCCTCAGAAAAAGGCACAGCCGAAGTCAAAGTTACTGAAAGCACCTAGAGCCACCCTCTGAAGCTCCAACCCTGGTCCTGTCTTCAGCTGCTCGAGGCAGATCTCTCCTCCGGGGGGAGGGGGGGGCCTGACCCGGTTTTACCACCAGTGGGAATCCATTACTATGGATAGATGGATCCTCAGGATCATCTGGGAGGGATTCTCCCTGGATTTTACATAAATCCCTCCAGATTATCCACCCAGAAAGCAGCCCCTATTATCAGCTCATAAGTTACCACTTCTGACACAGGAGATTTGCAGACCTTCTGAGCAACAGGGCAGTGGAGATAGTGCCAGAGTCAGAGCAAAACACAAGCTTGTACTCCCACTACTTCCTCATACCAAAGAGAGAGGTGGTGTTATCGCTGTATAGGTCACTGGTAAGATCTCACCTAAAGCACTGTGTCCAATTCTAGAGACCACATTTCTGGAAGGACATTAACAGGGTAGAGGTGGTCCATAGGAGGGCAAGCAAAATGATGCAGGGTCTGCATCACAAGCCCTATGAGGAGAGACTGGAGGACCTGAGTATGTACAGCCTGGAGGAAAGGAGGGGAGGGGGGATATGATAGAAATTTTCAATACCTCACGGGTATAAATAAGGTTCAGGAGGGAAGATCTGGAGTACTGCTTGCAGTTCTGAAGACCCCATCTCTGCAAGGACAGAGAGAGGATGGAGGCAGTCCAGAGGAGGGCAACCAAAATGGTGCAGGGTCTGCACCAGAAGCCATACGAAGCGAGACTAAAAGAGTTTAATATGTATACCCTTGAGGAAAGGAGGGAAGGGGGACATGATAGAAACTTTCAAATACCTCAAGGGATCATCAAAGTCCAAAGGGTAGCATATTTCAGAAAAAGAGATGTGCAAGAACAAGGGGGCACAATTTGAGGATAGAGGGGGGATGGCTCAGGGACAACGTGAGGAAGTATTTTTTCACAGAGAGGGTGGTGGGTGCATGGAACAGCCTTCCTGAGGAGGTTGTGGGGTCAAAAACAGTGGGGGAATTCAAGAATGCATGGGACTGACATAAGGCAATTATAGTGGGGGTAGGAGGAAGTAGGTTGCTGGTTAACTAGGATCTGCAGCTTATCCAATAGGAATGGAAATGGGCAGACTAGGTGAGCCAAGCGATCCTTATCTGCCGTCAAAGTGTATGTTTCTATGGAAGCATTTTTTCAGAGGAAAAGATGCTCAAAAACAAGTGGACATGCTATGAAGTTAGAAGGAGGAGGCTCAGGACAGATGCGAGGAAGTAATTTTTTCACAGAAAGAGTGGTAGATGCCTGGAACAGCTTTCCAGTGGAGGTGGCTGGGGCAAAAACGGTAATGGGCTTCAAGAGTGTGTGGGATAGGCATAAGGGAACCTTAGAGGTAGGGAAAGGGGGCAGGGGGTAAAGCCAGAGATCAAGGAGAGTCAGTGATGTTACAGTAGGTAGGGAAAATAGGCACACTAGGTGGGCCAGGCTGTCCTTATCTGCTGTCAGTATCTATGCTAAATCAGTGGGCATGTGCCCCATTCTCAACCCCAGAAATCTGAACAAATTCTTTGATCGAGAAAAATTCAAAATGATTTCTTTGGGCTCTCTGTTTCCCTTCCTGAAACTTTTGGATTGGTTAGTATCCCCAGGTATGCAGGATGTATCCTAGCCCATCCTGGCACACCCAAGCCACCACAGATACCTTCCGTTCATTGTGCTGGAGCAGTATGGCACAGTGGGTTAAGACTCTGAGCTGCAGACCTGGAGACCTGGGTTTGAATCCCACAGCCGCCTAGGTGCATACTATGTGATCCTGAGCAAGCCACTTAACTTCCTTGTGCTCCCAGGTCACATCTGGAAACAAGCTTCGGCTTAGTGTGCTACCCCTGGTTAAACAATGATCTTACTTCGAGAGGGCTCTTGCAGTAGGTAGTTACATATAGGACTGACGTCGGCAGGCGGCAGGACCTCACAGAAAAATTTCTAGCTAGCAGTCTCTGGCAAGGGACCGCCCCCATGTCAGGTGACCGGCGTCAGGAGACATCAGTATAAAGGGGCGGTCCCTCACGCCCGCATTCCAGTTCTTTCCCGCCGTTAGCTTATGCCAGCGCCTCGCGGAAAAGTTCCCTGCTTGTCAGGCTTCTTCATTGGTATTTTAACTGAGTCCCTTACACCCTCCAAGCACAAAAACAAGTGCGACTTGTGCGGCGCCCAACTCCCTCACAAGGACGGCCATTCCCTGTGCCTTTTTTGCCTAGGCCCCGACCATCCGGTGGAGAAGTGCCAGCACTGCCTCAGCTTTAACAAGGCCATCTGAAGAAGGCGGCAGCAGTCCCTTGAAGCCCACATTTTGAAAAAGGAAATGAGCTCTATGGAGAAAGAACTGAAAAAGCTTCGGCAGACGTCAACTTCCCCTGAAGGCCATCGCAAGAAAAAGGATAAAGAAAAGCACTGGGACAAGGGCTCCTCTCCCACCACGTCTTCCTCGGGAGTCGCCATGAAAAAGGTAACGTCCCCCCCAAGGGACCGCTCCACGACAGCTGCCTTAGAGGCTTCTAAGATGGCATCGGCCCGCCCGTCTGGCTCGCGCTTGGGCCCTTCGGGCACCTCTGGGCTTGTGGAGGGCTCCGCTCCCGGTAAAGCCATGGCTTCACGGCCTACTGGTGTGAGCGGCTCCAATAAGCCGGACGTCGGCTCCTCCGAAGCCTGCACAGAGAAGATCGGTAAGTTGTCCGACCCTTCGGGGCGGCGCGCGGCCCCCATTCCGCCTGACCAGGCCGCCCCTCCATCGCGGTCTGCCTCCGGTGAAGGGTCCTTTAAGTCGGATGCCGGCCCCTCCGGCACCCGCCCAGATCCTGCTGCTAAGCCGCACATTGGTTCACCCGGCGTCCGCTGGCCAGCGATGAGCCGACACAGACCCCCCACGTCCGTTGGTCCTGGATCCCGCAGCCTCGCTGCCCTTCAGGGACCCTGAGTCTCCTCAGCCCGACCCCGAGGATTTCTCCCCCCCATCCCTGGGCGACGCTGAGGTTCCTGTTCCACCTCCGTCAGACCGTCCACCTTCTGGTCCGACCAATCTGACGTCAGTTCCCCGGACGCCAGCTCCGACGCTGGCTCCTCGGCCGCTGGCTCCGACACCAGTATTGCCGACGCCGGACGACATCCCACCCCCCAATGACACCCTGACGCCGGGTCCTCCGTCCCAGGGCCTTCCACTCCAGAACTGCCCGTGGGGCCTTCGGCCGGGCCGTCTGCTCCGGCAGCTCCTCCAGCTCCCGGGTACCCGACCCCATCATATCCGACGCCGCCATACCCGGGACTACAGTATCCGGCGCTGACATATCCGACACCGCAGTACCCGGCTCCTCAGTACTCTATGCCAGGCTTCCCACCGTCGGGTTATGGATACGTGCCTTTTGGGTATAGTCCATACCCGTATCCCCCTCCTCCTCCACTGCCCCCTCAGCTGCCGGTGGACTTGCAGGAAACTCTGGCCTCCTGGTGGGCTGAGGCCATGGCTCAGCTCACCAGAGAGGTGGAGAGTTGTCTTCCGATGATGGTGCCAGTGCCGGTTCCCGTACATCCACGACGACACACTCCCTCCCCACCTCCGGACACCAGGGCTAAACCCTCTGGGTCCAGAGAGGGGCAGGGTACGCTTCCCCGAGGGATTCCCAAGGGGTCCGTTCCTCCTCCTCTTTGGGAGAGGGAGTCTACCTCTTCCTCATCTTCTTCTTCCTCGGACACCTCGGATCTTTCCAACAGTTGTTCCGAGCAAGACGGCGAGCCATGCTCTCTGTCCAAGCCTCGGCCAAGGACTCCTCCGAGTCTCCTCCAGAGGATCCTTCCTTCACGGAGTTGCTACGGAAGATCCAGGAAGTACATAAGTGGCAATCCTTGGAGCCAGACCCCCAGCGTAAAAAAACTCGCTGAGCATCTGGATCTGCCAGTGACAGCTCCCACTTTGGTGCGACCCTGGATCGAGCCTCATGCCGACCTTATTACCACCATATGGAAACAACCGTTGGCCTTAGGCCCACTTCCCAGGAAGTCGAACAGGCTATACCAGGCTCCCGAGGGTGTTGACTTTTTAGACTCCCACCCTCGAGCTAACTCGGTTGTGATTAGCGCTGCTCATGGCCGGTCAGCTCAACCCAAACACCTTAGCTCGTCTCCACCTGACAAGGAATCCCACCTTCTGGACCAGTATGGCAAGAAGATTTTTGCTTCTTCCACTCTGGGTATTAGGGCCCTGAACTATGTCGGCCACATGGAGGATTACCAGAAGGCGATTCTCAGTGAGGTGGAATCTAAATTGGATTCCCTTCCGGACTTTCAGGTCAAGCAGGAAGTGGCCGACCTTGTCCGCTCTGCACGTTCGGCCAGTCGGCACATTCTTCGTGCGACCTACAATGCAGTGGACACTGCTGGTAGGAGCTCAGCTTTCACTGTAGGTCTACGGTGTCACGCTTGGCTCCGAGTGTCAGGGTTGGTCCCAGAAGTGCAGTCCGTCATCCAGGAAGCGCCCTTCTGGGTTTCGGTGCTGTTCAGGGGTGATGTCAAGGACATCATCACCGACCTGCAGGAGAAGGGGACGGCACTAAAGTCTGTGGACTGTATGTATCATCCCCATCAGTCGCAGTGCCGTCCCTTTCGCAGATGGAATCGGCCCAAAGTGAGACCACAGGGAAAGAGGGCCACTAAACAATGGCCCCCAGCTGCCAAGCCCCGCCCAAAAAGCAGTGGGAGTTTCAGCGCGCTGCCCACACCACCTGACTCCTTCCTCTCCCACAGCCTCCGGAGGAACCGGTAGGAGGGAGGTTTTCCCTCCACCTTCCGGGCTGGGAGAGGATAGCATCAGATTCATGGGTGCTCCAGCTAATCACAGAAGGACACTCAATAGAATTTCTGCAGAAACCACCTCGTCACCCTCCCACAAGGTCGTCGTACTCTTGGGAACATCATCTTCTGGTCCAGGAAGAAATTTCAGCACTTTTGCTGAAAGAGGTGATAGAACCTGTCCCTCTTTCCCTGCAAGGAATGGGTTACTATTCCCACTTCTTCCTGGTCCCGAAGAAGATAGGAGATGTAAGACCTATTCTAGATCTCAGTTCCCTGAACATTTTCATGAAGTACTAGAGGTTCGGGATGCTCTCACTGCAGAGCCTTTTGCCCCTCCTCCACTCGGGCCAGTGGCTGTGCGCTCTGGATATGCAGGACGCTTACCTGCACAAATCTATCCGCTCGTCTCACCGCAGATATCTCCGTTTTGCTTTCCAAGGGGACCACTACCAGTTCAAGGCACTTCCAGTTGGCCTCTCCTCGGCTCCTCGAGTATTTACCAAATGCCTTGCGGTGGTGGCGGCCTACCTGCGTACCCGGGGAGTACAGGTTTTCTCGTACCTGGACGATTGGCTCCTGGCAGCCTCATCCAGGGAGGAACTCCTGCACTGCCTCTCCCTCACCCAGCAGGTCTTTGCCTGTCTGGGTATTATCATCAACCATTCCAAGTCTCACTTGATCCCATCCCAGAGGCTCCAGTTTATTGGGGCGATACTGGACACGACCCTAGGCAGGGCCTTCCTGCCACCGGACAGGGCGGCCACACTCCAGACTCGGATAAGCCTGTTGTCCGGCCGCAGGCAGGTCAGTGCAAGGTCAGTTCTTCGCCTCCTCAGGCTTATGGCAGCTGCTATCCTGACAGTCCCTTGCGCTCGGCTCCACATGAGGGTCTCTCAGTGGGATCAGTTGGTAGACGACTTGGACCAATTGGTCCTAGTCTCCTTTCCCATGATTTGAGACTTGCAGTGGTGGATGGTTTGAGAGAACCTTCCTCGAGGAGTTACATTCTTCCTTCCTTCTCCCTCCCAGACTATGACCACAGACTCCTCGGGCGAAGGGTGGGGAGCCCATCTTGGTACACATCGGACCCAGGGCTCTTGGTCCAAGCTCAAACAATCCCTGCACATCAATGTGCTCGAGCTTCGGGCGGTGCTGTACGCTCTCCAGGCTCTCCACCTGCATCTTCTTCCAGGCCACCTAGCTGTCCAGACAGACAATATGTGTGTGGTATGGTACATCAACAAACAGGGTGGGACTCGGTCCTACCCTCTTTGCAGGAAAGCGATGAGAGTCTGGGATTGGGCAGCGTAACCCGACCTTCACCTCACGGCAATTCATGTTCCAGGGGTTGAGAACTCCTTAGCAGACAAACTAAGTTGCTCCTCTGCTCAAGCTCACGAGTGGGAATTGGATCAGGGGGTCCTAGATGATATCTTCCTACGTTGGGGAACACCTCAGGTGGACCTGTTCGCTTCACCTCTAATTGCAAAGCTTCCCGACTTCTGCTCGCTCGTTCAAGAGCGAGGCATTTTCTGGAGAGACGCTCTGTCCCTGGATTGGAGGGACAGATTCATCTATGCCTTCCCCCCGATCCCTCTGATCCCGCGTGTCTTGCAGAAACTTGGCTCGGAAGGGGCACGAATGATTCTGATCGCTCCTTTCTGGCCCAGGCAAGTTTGGTTCTCTCTTCTGCAACAATACTCAGAGGAACCTCCTCCTCTTCCACTGTCACGAGTTTTATTGACCCAGGATCTGGGGACCCTGGTCCATCCAGGTCTCAAGTCCCTTCAGCTACATCGTGGCTCCTGCAGACATAGCTCAAGCCCGTTTTGGGGTTTCTCCCCAGGTGGCTGAGATCTTAGTGGAGGCTAGGAAACCCTCCACTAGGTCTACTTAAGCCATGAAGTGGAAATGGTTCTCAATCTGGGCTACTTCAAAAGGCTTCGAGCCTTTCTCCTGCTCAGTTGGGCGACTGCTGGAATACCTGCGCCATCTCTTCGACCTGGGTCTTAGTCACTCGTATCTGAAGGTACACATGGCGGCCATTTCGGCCTACCATGTTCCCTTCGCAGATAGGACTTTTGCTCAGCTGGAAGTCTCTAAGACTTTCCTCAGAGGGGTTCTTCACTTGAGACCACCTATTCGAGTCCCCGCCCCTCCTTGGGATTTGAACTTCCTTCTTGAGAAACTTACTTTGCCTCCTTTTGAACCAGCGGCCTCAGCAGACATGAAGTTCCTTTCATGGAAGACGCTCTTCCTAGTGGCCATTACCTCTGCTCGGAGGATTTCCAAGCTCCAGGCCCTGATGTGTAAAATCCCGTACTTGATTTTTCACAAGGAACGTGTAGTTCTGCGCACCAATCCTAAGTTTCTCCCCAAGGTGGTAGCGGAATCTACATTGAACCAGTCCATAGAATTACCCACGTTCTTTACGCAGTACTCCAATCAGGGGGAGTATCTACTTCACACTGTGGACATTCACCGGATTCTGAGATACTACACTAACAGAACAAAGGATCTCAGAAAGACTGATCAACTTTTAGTCTCTTTTGCCCCCAAAAGAGAAGGCAGTGCTGTTTCCAAGCAATGCCTGTCTAAATGGTTGGCTCATTGCATCACCTTCTGTTATGACAAGTACAACAAGACCCTTCCGGGCCAAATAAGAGGTCACTCCACCAGAGGGGTTGCTGCCTCAGTGGCATGTTTCAAGAATGTGTCAGCGGCAGACATTTATGCTGCCGCCACTTGGACTTCTGTCCATACATTTACAAAACATTACAGTTTGGATATTGCCTCTCGCTGTAGAGCAGGCTTCAGGCTCTCTGTTCTGCAAGGTCTCCTTTCTTAAGGCCTTCACAGCTAGAGGATCTACTTGAGCAGCTTTCCTCCTCCCGTGTGCTTCTTCTTATTCCAGACTGCTTGGGACTCAGTCCTATATGTAGGTACCTACTGCAAGAGGTCTCTCGAAGTAAGATAGTACAGTTACGTAAGAACCGTAACAGTAGATCTTCGGGAGAGGCTCTTGCAGTAGGTAATACCTTCCCGCTCTCCATCCCCCTAAGCTTTTTCAGCTCCTTTTCCAGTGAGGGAAATATGCACTTCTCTCTCATCCGGCCTCTTATTGCCTGTGGCAGGAAAGAACTGGAAGGTGGGCATGAGGGACCACCCCTTTATACTGACGTCTCCTGACCCCGGTCACCTGACGTGGGGGCGGTCCCTCGCTAGAGACTGCTAACTAGAAATTTTTCCGTGGGGTCCTGCCGCCTGCCAACATCAGTCCTATATGTAATTACCTACTGTAAGAGCCTCTCTCGAAGATCTACTGTTACGGTAAGTTCTTCCCTTTCCCTTGGAGCTGCACTACCAGTTCAGAGTCCTGCCCTTTGGGCTCTCCTTGGTACCTTGAGTCTTTACAGAGTGCTTTAGTACTCGTAGCGCACCTAAGAAAGCTAGGACTCCAAGTCTGCCAATACCTGGACTACTGACTGATCACTGGTCCATCTGGCCAGGAGACAGAACAGGCAGTGGCCACCGCCTCTCTGTTCCTCACTTGAATAGGGGTTCTGCTGAATCAAGAGAAGTCTCAGTTCCGGCCTTCAGCAGCAACTGCTGTTCTTAGGAGCTCTTCTGGGCACAACCAAAACCCGAGCCATTCTTCCAGAAAGCAGAATGCAGGCTATCCTGCAGATTACATGCTATTTTATAGAGTGCAAGACTGTGCACGCCCGCTCTGTGCAATGCATTCTGTGTCTAATATCCTCCTCAGAGTTCTCTGGTCACAGCTGCACATGAGAACAACTCACTGGGTGCTCAGTACACAGTGGTCACAAGCATCACACCCTCAGACCTACTCTATTCAGGTGACCAAGCCCCTGGTGATCAGTGGAAGACACTCTCCAGAGTTTACCCTTCTCAGAACCAGAACCTTAGGTCACTCTCACCACAGATGCCTTCCTGTTAGGGTGGGAAGTTCACTGTTGGAGCCTCCAAACTCAGAATGTCTGGGTCCCGTCAGAGTCTCATCTCTCCATCAAAGTGTTGGAGATGTGTACTGTTTTGTACAGCCTGAGAGCCATAGTGGACCTAGTCGGCCACAAAATTGTCGTGCTCCAGACAGACAACATATCTGTTACGTACTGCATCAACAAATAAGGAGCACACACTTACCCACTCTGCAGAGAGTCAGTGAGAGTGTTGGAATGGTGTCTGGAACCAGGGACCATGTTCAAAGCAATTGTATCTTCCTGGGGTCCAGAACACTCTTGCAGATGAGCTCAGGGAAACAGAGGTCAATAGTGGTCACTAGCTTCAGAAATCGTGAAATCGTTGTTCAGTGAGTGGGATACACCAGATGTGGACCTTTTTCATCCCACTCAACGTCAGACTGCCTCGATTCTGCTCCAGAAATCCAGGACATGACGTTTTCTGTCAGGATGCATTCAGACTAGAGTGGCAAAATCTGTATCTGTATGCATTCCCTTCAGTTCCCCAAGTGCAGGGTATTGCTCAAATTGGAAGCGCATGGGGGCAAGATGATACTGGTGGCCCCCTGATAGCCTAGATAGATATAGTTTCTTCTGTTGAACAAACGATCGGTCAGCAAACCAAAGATTCTTCCACTCAGGACCAGCTTGCTTACTCGGGGTCCCCTGGTCCAGCCTAACCTGCGCTCCTTTCATCTTCAGGCCTAGCTTCTGAAGAGATAGAAAGTGAACACTTACCAGGTACCTCAGACGATCTCTGAAATACTTGTGGCTACTCAAAAGTCTCCCACTAGGAAAACTTACACAGCCTTTTGGGTGACCATCTGACATGGTTCTCGGTACTTGCTGGACCATTCTGATCCTGGCCTTCAGTATTCCATAGTAAAGGTCCACCTGTGTGCTATATCTGTATACCATGAGCCCATCGGTACCCTCTACCTGGCACAGCTGCCGCTGTTCAGTAAGTTCCTTAAGGGCATCTTATACACAAGGCCTCCCGTCAGGGAGCCGGCGGCTTCCTGGAATTTTATTTATTTAAAAGTTAATAACCGGGAAAGGCACACTTGGCCTATTTCCAGGTGCGACCAGGGAATGGGTTGCAGGGAGACCAGTTAGAAATACGGTTCAGAGTCGGCATAGCAAATATAGGAATAAAAGGTGTATACAGATGCAGCGGAATTATAAAATGGCATGGCACAATTACAGAATTGTATAAGCAGTAAGCAGTAAACAATCAAGTGGCAGGCAAAGTGCCCAGTGCGTGTTGGGGTAGGGGTAATAAGGTGAAGGGCAGCAACCAGGGAATAGAGCAGGTGAGGGTCAAGGGAGAGGATACTGGGTTAGGGAGGATGTAAGCAGGAACAGATTGGTGCGGGAAGTTGCCTTAGGTGGAGACAGAAAGCTGGGAGAGAAGGGGTGAGAGGCGGGGGGCAGATTCCAGAGGGAGGGGAGGCAATAGGAGAAGGCTGCTTGGCCAGTAGAGAAGTGAGCTTGGGGAATGGAGAATGTGCAGGAGTCCCTGGAGTGAAGCAAGTAGAAAAAGCAGGGCACTGTGGATAGCAAGGAAGATAGACGGGAGGGGAGGGACCCAGACCAGTACTTGGTGATGAAGGCAGCGCAGTGGGCCTGGCAATGAGACAACAGGGGAAGGATGGAGAAGGAAGGGTAGAGGGACCAGTGATGGTTATGGAGGAGAGAGTTGGTGGCGAGGCAGAAAAAGGCGTTGAACAGGGTATCAACCTCGTGCTAGGTATGCTCACTCGCAAACCTTTGGAGCCTCTTGCAACTTGTGAGCTGAAGTTTTTAACTTGGAAAGCAGCATTCCTAGTGGCCATCACCTCTGCTCACAAAGTGTCTGAAATCCATACCCTGGTCACAGATTCTCTGTATACCCATAAGGACAAGGTAGTTCTCTGCACACACCCCAAGTTTCTGCTGAAAGTGGTGTCGGAGTTCCATGTTGACTAACCACTAGTTCTGCCTTCTTACTTTGCTAGTTTCCAGAATGAAGGAGAATGCAGTCTCCATTATTAAGATGGTCCTGAGGTTTTATCTGGACACAACCAAGGACTTCAGACAATTGAAACAGCTCTTTGTCTCCTTTGATCCTAACTGGATGGGACAGCCCGTTACAATCAAGGTGTATTTCTGCGTGGATTGTGAACTGCCTTTGCCACTGCTATTATGTGGCTCAGTTTAAAATGGAGGGCAGTGTACAGTATGCGCCCACTCCAGCAGAGTGATTGCCACATCTCTGGCAGAGATACGTTTTGTGCCTATTGTAGAAATTTGCAGAGCTGCAACTTGGAGCAGAGTGCACACTTCTTCTAAGCTCTGTGCCCTGAATGCCCATGCAAAGCAATATGCCACCTTTGGCAAGACAAACCTGAATCAATTATTATCCTGAGTGAGCCCTCAGCTTCAGCTGTCCTAGGCCTGGGGACTTTTTTTGAGCTTGGTACTCTGACCTACTAGTGGGAATCAATGGTGAAGATTGATTTTCGGAAAATATTGAAGTCACATTCTTACCATAATTCTTGATAATCTTCCTGGACTTAAAGTCTCCACCACTCATTCACACTAATGGGACTACACCAGAGGTGCTATGACCAAGCGGGAGCAAAAATCTTTAGGAGGGCCAGCACCGAGGTAGGGCCGTACGAGCAGTGCCGTCAAGACTGCTCACGCCACATAGGCAACCCTCGCATCGACCCTCCAACCACCTCAGTTCCTTTTTTCCTGCCGTCGAGTGTGCTTCAGTGACGACGTCGCTCGCCCACCGGGAGTCAAATCTTCACGTCTATATGACAGAAGTTTTAGTCGTTCAGTTTTGATTTGTGGTATTATTTATTTTATTATTCAAGTAAAAAAAAAAAAAAGTTTTTTTCACTGAAAGAAACAGAAGTCTTCTTCAGCCCACCTTCGACAGAATCAACCATGAACAGAGCCGGTGAACGTATGGAGACTTCGCATGAAAGCTGTGTTTCCAGCTGGGCTGGGTCCGATCTGCCACCTTCTGCAGAGGGAGGGTCTGACTATGGGCAATCCGGTGCTCAGGAAGAAGGGCGGTCCTTCTAAAAGCACAAAACGAAGCAGGCCCATTCTTGCTCTTTGTCGAGAATCTGGCACCTCTCGGCTTTGAGCTCTTCTTCATTCCACCGGTTGAAGAAGAAACAGTACCACTCGAGGTCGGCCTCTGATATGTCTGCACGTCGATCATCAGTAGCGGGGGACAGAAGTCCGACTCTGTCAGGGTCACCTGCGGCCTCTGTTCCTAGTGGCCGGCATCCTCGACTCTATAGTCCCTTCCCGCCCCCGTGGGGTCTTCGTGAGCAGTTTCATCATTGAGCCTTTTATGGAGCAGTGGGTTCAGCAGTTGTCGATGTTCGAGCCTATGAGTCTGCCTCGGGGCCTTCTGGCCTAGGGGCTTTAAACCTGCAGGCAGGATGGTTGGGTCTGCCTAGTCGCGCAGCACCTTCTTTGGTGCCATCAACACCGCACCCTTGTGCTTTTCCCCCTCACATGGCTGTGACACAGGGGCCAACACAGGTACCATTTTCTCTTACTCTTGTTTTCAGATCTTCATCCTTGGGGGCTCCAAGAGTTGGTTTGGGGTCTCCGGGTGCTGGCGCAGCGCCGGTTGCAGTATCCGCCTATGACTCTGGTCTTGGTGGCACCGTGGAAGGTGCCACCTTCAGGGCTGGTGCTGCCTCAGATGCCGGGATTCTTGACTCCGATTCAAGGAGCACCTCCTTCTGCTCTCTTTCCTCCCTTTCCTTTATATACTATCCCTCCTGGGCTAGTAGGAGATGGTATTGAACCTGATCCTGATCTGCGATTAGGAGACGACTTTGATGAGGATTCATTTCTAGTGGGAAGTAAGCCCTCTACTTCAGCTGAGCTTCTGGTCGAGGACCTGTCCTTTAAGTCTCTACTGAAGAATATGAATTCCACCCCCTCTCTCTCTCTCTCTTCAAACTTCAGAGGCTGATACGGGGAAGTTGTTGCACCTTCAGTATCTGCATGTCCCGGAGAGCCCCATGGAGTTGACTTCTCTGGTACAGCCCTCTTTCAAGACTCTTTCACAAATGGTGTGGGACAGTCCAGCGTTTATTCCTTCTGTGGCTAAGTCCATAGACAGGAAGTACGCTCCCCCTAAGGATCAACCAATCTTGGCCTCTCAAGCTTTTGCTGACCCCATAGTGGTCTTGGCAGAAAATGACAAAGCCATTCTCTCTCAGGAGTCTACGGCCTGTCCAGTGAACAAGGAATCTCGTAAGAGTGATACACTGGGGAAACGAGTCTTCGTCACCACTACTCTAGGTATGCGTATTGCTAGCTACCAGGGCTATTTCTCACAATATGAGTATGCCCTCTAACATTTACTAAAAGCTACTGTGGAGACTCTCCCAGAGTCGGACAGTGCCTGAAAGCTCTTCCAAACTATCTCTAGAGGTATTAAGTCCAATAGTCAGCAACTTAAGGCTGCTATGGATGCCTTTGACACTGCTTCTAGAGCAGCAGCAGCTGGGATATGCACCCGACGCCACTCGTGGTTACGAACCGCGAGGTTCACAAATGATGCCCAGCAAAGAGTCATGAATTTGCCATTTGATGGTGCTTATCTGTTTGGCCTACAGGTGAAGCAGGCATTTGAGGCCACAAAGAAAACTAGGATGGCTATCAAAATGGCCAGACCGGCCCCTGCTGCCCCTCAACAGGGCGGGAATCACTGGCAGTTTCATAACCGTCAGTCCTTTCATGGCAAAGGCAGAGGGGGTTTCAACAGAAACCAAGCCCCTAAGTCACAAAAGAAAATGCAGCAGAAGGCACAGGGCCCGAAAGCGCCTAGTGTCATCCTCTGAAATTCCAGCCCAGGTCCCTTTTCAGCTGTCTGAGGGGGACTCTACTTCGGCAGTAGGGGGGCGCCTGACTCAGTTTTACAATCAGTGGAAGTCAGTCACTTCAGACAAAAGGGTTCTCAGGATAATTCTCTGAATTTTTCGGATACCCCTCCGAATCATCCACTCAGATGGTCGGTTACTCAGTCAGACATCCTTGCTTCCGAGAGTCAAGGCTTTCTGAACAACAGGGCAGTAGACATAGTTCCACAGGAGCAGCGGAACACATGATCTTACTTCGAGATAGTTCCTGCAGTAGGTAATCACATATCGCAATTCACCTCCTGACATCAGGACCGCATGGCAGACTTTTCCAGCAATGCCTGGTAGGGGACTGCCCACCCAACGTCACATGATGGACGTCAGCATGACCCTGTATAGTGGGCAGTCCCCATGCCAGCCTTCCAATTCTTTCCTGCCGTTGACCTGCACTTAGTACCTCGTGGTAAACATTGCTCAGTCGATCGCCAATTTCGCCTTTATTTCTTGAGGTTTTCTTTTCGATTTATGTTTCGTTTATGTCTTCCCCTCCTCAGACAGTGAAGACAAAGAAGAAGGGCAGCGCACAGATCCCTCATGATGACAGTCACTGTCGATGTCTCTTCAGCCTGGGTCTGAATCATGACACCGCAGCCTGCCCTGACTGCCAGCCTTTCAGTCAGGCCACCCGGAAATGGATACAGCAGGCTCTGGAGGCCCATCTTTTGAAGACCAGAATGGCCTCTCTAGAGAAAGAGATGCAAAAATTGAGGGACACCGCTTCTTCACCTTCTTCTGAGTCTAAGAAGAAAAAGAAAAACAAGGAAAAGCACCGAGAGCAGGAGCGACTGGAGGATCAGGATCGATTGGGTTCCAGTAAGTCCTCGACCAGTAAGGCCGTTCCCCCTGGCCTGCCCTTGTGGTAGTCCAGGCCACGTCTGCAACTCCTCCAGGCCCCACTGCCACTTTTCTGCCGATTTCCACCAATAAGTCGTCCTCCGGCGAACGCCCGGTCTCTGCTGATAAGTCGGCCCTCAGCTCCTCCGTGGCCTGCCCGGCTGTCGCTATGCTAGGTCCCCAGGATCAGACGGGTACCTGCACGACTTTGACCGATAAGCCGGTCGAAGGTCCTACCCTCCTCCGTCCAGTCCCTTTACCATCTGTTAAGCTGGTCGTCTCCGTCTCCGATGACCGCTCGGACGTTGCTCACCCTTCAGTGGCTGGGATGCCACCTTACCGACATCTGGCCGAAAGCAACCCTCCCTCAGTCTCCTCCTGGGCGGGAGCCTTCCTTTCCACCCCCCCCAGTGGAACCTCTGACCCCAGTGGTCACGTCGGGTACAGAGGAGGAAGCAGGACCCCTGGAGGTGGTACTTTCTTCTCCCACCCCAGTTACGGTGTCCCAGGTCCCACTAAGGGAAACCAGGCCTGGAGCTCCGGCATCAGACCTCAATATTCAGAGGGTCCCTGACCCTATTCATCCTTCGCCAGACCCGCCAATGGCGATGCCATTAGGCCCTCCTCCACTGACTCCACCCCTTCTGATGCCAGGGGCGCCAACAGGTTTAGGGGCCAACCCTCTTCTGTCAGGGCCATCGCATCTGACACGACGTAAATTGCAGTGACTGGGCCCGGCGCCACCTACTCAATCAACTGCAGGTCTGAAGCCTGCCCCGACGACATCTGTTCCTCTGACTTTGGGTTTTCTGAAGCAGAATATTGTCCCTGGCCCATCTCCGCCACACATTACCCATCAGGGTTATCTCCCAAATCTGGGGCAAACGTCGGCCTATCCCCCATCTGGCCCAACATTGAATTTTTGTGCCTCATTCAGTTTTTTGGGGGGGAACCCTTCGGGTTACCCCTATTGCTAGGGCTACCCTCATCATCAGCACTACCAAGGGTCAGGTGCGCCCTTTTATCATAACTCGCCCGCCCATGCGCCTCCACCGCATCCACCCTCCCCGGCCCCAGTCTCTAATTCAGCCCTGGTGGAAGGAGGTTAAGTCGGAGTTGGTCTCAGATTTGGAGAGGCGTCTACCAGCCCGGTAGTCACCGCTCCCCCTCTTTCCCTGTCTCCTATCAGCCCTGTCTGCTCGACAGTGCATATTTCCGGGACCATACCTCAGGAGGTTACTTTTCCAGACATTGGAACCCCTGAGGATCATGACACTCGGTACTCTGAAGAGGATTCCTTGGATGAATCTTCTGAAGAGCATTCCTCCATGGCTAAAGGCAAGGAATCACGCGAATCTCCCACAGAGGACCCCTCCTTCACGGCGTTGTTATGTATTATCCAGCAGACCAATTGGCTGAAATATAGAGGAACAAGACCCAAAGAGGAAACGTCTCGCAGAACACTTGGATTGAGAGACTGTTTCTCCTATCCCTCGTCCCCCCGGACAGCTCCTCATGAAGACCTCACCAGTACTATCTGGCAGCTGCCCCACTCTATCCCAGCCATCCCTAAAAAGGCAGACCAGATATATCACGCTCCTGGGGGTGTTCAGTGTTTGGATACTCACCCTAAAGCTGATTCCATTGTCATAGCAGCAGCTCACGATCGCTCGGCTACCCTGAAGCACATGAGCACACACACACCCCCCGGACAAGGAATCCCAGCAGCTCGACCAATTTGGAAAAAAAGTCTATTCCTCCATTACGTGTGCCCTCCACTTCCTCAACTACGTGGCGCACACGGTCTCCTTCCAAAAAGCGACAATGGCCAAGCTTGAGGCCCGTATCTAGGCCATGGAATCCTCGGACCTCAAGGAGGAACTTACCAAGGACCTGCGCCAGTTGAAGATCTCTTGCAGACACGCACTCAGGGCTACTTATGATTCGGTACACACAGTAGCCTGCTCCTCCGCCACGGCCATCACTCTCTCTCCGATGGCATGCTTGGCTACGCATTTCTGGCCTCTCCAGTGATGTCCAGGCTGCTATTCAAGATGCCCCCTTTAGGGGTTCGGTCCTTTTTGGAGGGGACACTAAAGATATTATCATGGGTCTCCAGGACAGCGGCCAGGCCCCGAGATCCATGAGGTCTAAGTACCGATCAGTCTTTCAGAAGAAATAGAGAATACTTGATGGGCCGCTATGCAGAACCAGTGTGTTCTGCCACAGAGGGATTCTGATTCCCTCTGACCATGAGAGCGAAGCTCCAGAGATCCATGGGAATCAGGACACCGAGGTGGCAAAACACACTGGTTGTGCATAGAGTTGCTCATCCTGTATTCTTTATAGTGTATAGTACTATGTGAAAAATGTGTTTTGTGAGTTCTTTTGCTTTCAAAATGAAACTGACTCATGCAGTCTCTATAGGGTCTAGAATGCTGTTCTGCCACAGTAGGGTAGAACAGCATTCCATGACTTTGGAACTGTGGTAGAACAGCATTTTGAAAGGGATGGAATTCTATACAGAACAACATTCCACTATACACTATACAGCCCTTTCAGCAACAGACCAAGAGGCGGGGGAAACAGCCCTTCACTAGGTGACAGGGCAAAAGAAAGGCCACAGGTTCCCCTTCACCCCTCCTCCTGCCTCTAAATCCCATAGAGCAGCCGGGGGACATCTTCCCCCTCGCCCTTCCGCTTCCTGACTGGCAACTCCCTCCCCCTCCTCTGCCACCATGCGAGGAGCCGGTGGGAGGAAGGTTCACTCTCCACATGCAGGAGTGGAGGGACGTAACCTTAGATGCATGGGGTCCTCCAGCTCATTTCAAAAGGGCACACTTTGGAGTTTCTGAAGTTCCCTCCAGAGTCTCCTCCATGTTGCTCAAGTTCCTCTAGTCGAGGAGGAAATTCAGGCACTATGACAGAAGGTGGCCATAGAGTCAGTCCCTCTGCCTCAACGGGGAAAAGGGTTTTACTTCCATGTTTTCCTGGTCCCGAAAAAAGACGGGTGACCTCAGACCCATACTGGACCTCAGCAGATTGAACCTGTTTGTCGAGTACAAAAGGTTCCACATGCTGACATTGCAGGGCCTCCTGCCTCTTCTGCAGAAGGACCATTGGCTTTGCGCACTGGATATGAAGGATGCTTACCTGCATATTCCGGTGTTCCCGACCACTGCTGTTACCTGCGATTTTGCTTCCAGGGGGAGCACTTCCAGTTTACAGCCCTCCATTTGGTCTTTCCTCGGTCTACCGGGTCTTTACCAAGTGACTAGTGGTGGTGGCAGTGGCCTTGCATCATTGGGGTATAGCAGTGTTCCCTTACCTGGACAATTGGCTCTTGACAGCCCCGTCCAGAGGCAGTCTTCTGGATTCACTTTCATGCACTCTGGACCTCTTTTCGCAACTGGGGATCACTATCAAGCTCCCCAAGTCGATTCGTACCCCCTCACAGCACCTTCAGTTCATTGAAGCTATCTTAGACACTGTCCAGTGCAGCGTGTTCCTCCCCCCAGACAGGGCAGAGGCTGTTTGAGAGCAGGTCAACCTAGTGGCCTCTTCCAGATTCCTTCCTACCAGGGTGTTGTTACGTCTCTTAGGCCTGATGGCAGCCTCCAGCTCCACGGCCCCCTTCGCCAGGGTACATATGAGGATCACCCAGTGGATACTGCGCATTCAATGGGATCAGTGCTTGGACGACTTGGACCATATGGTTCTAGTCTCCAGTGCACTCAAATGGGATCTTCTGTGGTGGTTAGTGTCACAAATGCACTCAGTAGGTCAGGCCCTCTGCTCCCACAGTGCCAACCTCAAAGCACAATAGTGTGAACAGGTAACAGACAGGGTAACCCTCCTGTCTGCTTTTGAGTCCGAATCACCTTTAGTCTCAAGTTCTGGGGGGATTCAAACTGTGAACCTTATGCTAGCGTACCCAATGTACAGGCTCCGATACGTACCCTCTTCAGGGATTGCGGTACAATCTTTTGCCAGGGGCACCCAGCCAAGCTTCCACAAATGAACCCTTAAAACTCTATATTCTTACCTTTTTACTCAAGCTCAGTAACGCCATCAAGCTCTTGAACAATTGTCAGACTTAACCATCTATATGTCAAATGCAAAAAAAAACCCCAAAAAAACTGGCAGGCACCCAGGCAGTCTTTAGGAATATGTTTACTAAAAATAGATAAAAACAGTAAGATAAAATAACAGAACAAATATCAAAGAGCATTACAATCACATAAAAGAAAAACAAGGAAAACTATACAACAAACTCCTACCAAAATACATTTAGATCTTTTCTATTTAATGTATTACCTCTGTAAGTGCAGTTAAATTAGAGAACTGTTTCTCTCTAGAGTCCCAAGATGGTATAACTCAAACAGTTCAGACACTAGTATTAGTTTAACTCTGTCTCTCCACACCCCTTCTGTGAGTCATATAGCTCCTCCTTTTAGAATATAAAATTACAAAAAAATGATTTCCTCTCAGGAGATATTTTAAATAATGTGACTTCAGAAGGAAAAAGACATTTCCTAAATTATGACAGTCTTTAATCAAGCCTTTCCTTTGAGCTGGTGTATGGTTCCTGTTTTCCTAAGGAACACCAAAGGGTTTTACAACTTTTAACGCCATGTTGATATCAAATGTTCTTCCTCTTAAGACATCATAAAACTTTATTAGGCTTATCCTCTGGCAGACTCATAAAGTCACATTTTGTTTCCACTTCTAAGAGCCTAGGCATGTCTTAAAAAGGTAATAGACTTCCATTCTGAATAAGTCAGTTGATTAAATGGTTCCTGGTCAGTTTACATATCCTGTAGCTTCACTGAAACCTTGGGGGCACCCATGGAAGCACAGGATGTCTTGTATGACACAATCACATACTATATTTTTAGATTACAAATATCATACAACAATCATAACCAGCTGGCCAAGTGTCACTTATCCCCTGAATCTGTCTCGTGGTCTTCCTTTCAGAAGTCCCCCTCCTCTCTGGACCCTCACTACAAATGCCTCCTGTCTGGGCTGGGGGGACTTACCTGGGGGACCACCGGACTTAGGGTTCATGGTCCCAGTTAGAGATGTCTCTCCAATCATCCTGGAGATGAGGGCAGTCCTTTATGCCCTTCAGGCTTTTCGGTCCATCTTATCAAAGGGAACACTGTTGGTCCAGATGGACAATATGTCGGTGGTCTGGTACATCAACAAGCAGGGAGGCACCTGATCGTACCCCCTATGCAGGGAGGCAATACGGGTGTGGAACTGGGCAGTCTAGCACGACCTGTTTCTCACAGCCATGCATGTTCCAGGCCTTTGCAATGTCCTGGCGGACAACCTCAGTTGGACGGCGTGCCTCACTTACGAATGGGAACTAAGTCAGGAAGTAGCAGACTCATTCTTTCTGAGGTGTGGTCGCCCAGACATAGATCTGTTCGCCTCCTCATTCAGTGCAAAGCTTCCTAGCTTCTGCTCGCTCATTCCAGAGCCTGGTGCCTTCTGGCACGATGCATTGTCGCTATGTTGGACAGGGAAGTTCTTGTATGCCTTCCCTCCCTTTCCCATTCTGCGGAGAGTGCTTCTTAAACTCCAGGCAGAGAGAGCATGGATGATCCTGATAGCTCCGCTCTGGCCGAGGCAAATCTGGTTTCCGCTAATCCAGCAGCTCATAGTGGAACCCCCAGATCTTCCTGGACATAAGTCTCCACCACTCATTCACACTAATGGGACCTGCGCCGGAGGCAATAGGACCCAGCGGGAGCAAACTTTTTTGCTGGAGGGCCGGCGCCAGAGATGGAGCCACGAGGAGCGGCACCGCGAGCCTCAGCTCGTGTGGTAATGTCTATCTCGGCGTCAACCCTCCAACCGCCTCAGTTCCTTTTTTCCCGCCGTCGAGTGCTCTTCAGTGATGATGTCGCTCGCCCGCCGGGAGTCAAACTTCAAACTAGCAGCATAGTTTTCAGTTTTGTTATTTTGTAGTAATATATCGAATAAGTATCGCTTAAGTTTATTCTCATTTACAAAGAAGTCTCAGCCTACTTTGACGCAGTTGACCATGAGCAGGTCAGGTGATGGTAGGGAGACTTCGATGAAAGCTGTTCAGTCAGTCGGGCTGGGTCCGTCCCGCTTCTCCGGAAGGGGGTCTGACAACGGTCAGTCCAATGCCTGAGGGGACGGGCGGCCCTCGAAGCATAAAATAAACTATCGCGATTCTCGCACTGCTCGCCTCGAAGCTCTTCTTCGCCCACAGGTCAAAAAGAGAAGGCATCACGAGGTCGCCTCTCTGATACGCCTGCGCGTAGACAGTCGGTTATTGGGGCTCAGTTGCAGTCTCCTCCTTCGGAGTCGCCTGCTTCGGTTTCCGGTAGCCAACGTCTTCGATATCGGAGGTTTACCCCGGCCTCTGGTAGGTCTTCAGATGAGCAGTTTCATCAGTGGGCCGCTCTTATGGAGCAGTGGGCTCGGAGGTTGGTTCAGCTGCCTGACTCGGTCACTCAGGGGCCTTCAGGCTTCTTGGGAGACCAGGTAGGGCGGTTGAGCCTCCCTGGTCGCACGGCACCATCTTCGGTGCCGTCGACTCCGCGCTTAGGTGTTCCCCCCCCCACATGGCTGCGGCGCAGGGGGCCACACCGATGCCTTTATCTCCTGCTCTTCCTCCTTCCTTCCCCTCAAATCCTGTTTTTCGAGTCTTGGGTGTTTTCAGCACCTCGTGGTGGCAGGCTTGCCGCCTTTTCGCGCTTGCGTCTGTCAGCCGCTGCGTCGCTATGCACCATCCAGCCTTTTCTGCGCCAGCCAGCGCCGGGGTTCTTAGGCACCTTCCACTTTTCAGGACTCTCCTTTAACTCTTTTCCTTCATCATTTTCCTCTGATTTTCACTCCTTCCTGTCCATACAGTCCCTCCTGACTGTCAGGAGATGATGAGCCTGACCCAGACCTTAGACTGGGTGATGAAGTGAATGAAACAGGATCTATTCCTGCTGCAGAGCCTGTGGTCGAGGACCTGTCCTTTAAGTCTCTGCTGAAAAACTTGATTTCCACTCTTTCTCTCCAAACTACAGACATTGATCCTGGGAAATTGCTAAGACTCTAATACCTCCATGTTCCGGAGATCCCTACAGATTTGACTCCTCCGGTTCAGTCCTCCTTTGAGACGCTGTCTCAAATGGTATGGAATAATTCTGCTGTCATCCCTTTGGTGGCTAAATCCATAGATAGAAAATACTCAGCCCCAAGGATTGACCCATTTTGGCGTCTCAAGCCTTTGCAGATCCTAGTATAGTATTGGCAGAGAATGATAAGGTCGTCCTTCCTCAGACTACTACAGCTCGACCTATTAACAAAGAATATCATAAGATAGACACTTTAGGTAAGAGAGTCTTTGCTGCTTCCACCCTTGGTATGCATATTGCCAGCTACCAAGGCTATTTCTCTCAATATGAGTATATCCTTTGGCACTCTCTCAAACAGATGGTTGAAGCTCTACCAGAATTGGATACAAAGTCAGAACTTCTTCAAACCATTACCAGGGGTATCGAATCTAACAACCAGCAGGTTAAAGCAGCTATGGATGCTTTTGACACTGCTTCCCGAGTGGCGGCAGCTGGTATTTGTACCCGCCGTCATTCCTGGCTGCGCACTTCAGGCTTCACGAATGACGCACAGCAGCAGGTAATGGCATTGCCTTTTGATGGTGTGTATCTTTTCGGCCCTCAGGTAGAACAGGCTTTAGAAGCTACACAAAAGACTAGGTCAGCCATTAAGTTGGCTCAACCTCATCCTCTTCCCTCTCGAGGGAGTATTAATAAACGCCAGTTTCATAACCGTCAGTCCTTTCGAGGCAGAGGCAGAGGAAGTTTTCATAAAAATCAAACTTCCCAGCCTCATAAGAAAACGCAACAGAAGGCGCAAGGGCCCAAAGCGCCCAGCGCCACCTTATGAGTTGTTGGCCCAAGTCCCATCTCAACTGCCCGAGGTGAACTCTTCCTCAGCGGTGGGAGGTCATCTGATGCACTTCTACAATCAATGGAAGTCCATAACCTCAGACAAATGGGTCCTCCGAATAATCCGCGAGGGGTATTCACTCAATCTTGTGGAGATCCCTCCGGATCGTCCCCCCAAACGACAGCCCAGGCTGTCAGCCCTTCAGTCAGACCTTCTCGCCGCCGAGATTCAGGGCCTTCTGAATAACAGGGCAGTAGAAGTAGTGCCGCTGCATCAACGGGACACAGGGTTCTACTCCCATTACTTTTCTGGTTCCAAAGAAAACTGGGGGCATGCGTCCTATTTTGGACCTCAGAAAACTAAACAAATTTCTGCCCAAGGAGAAATTCAAAATGATTTCTCTAGGAACCTTGTTACCTGTACTTCATCAACACGACTGGCTAGCCTCCCTAGACATGCAGGATGCTTACCAGCACATTTCTATTCATCCAAAGCATCACAGATTCCTGAGGTTTGTGGCTCTGGGACAGCATTATCAGTTCAGAGTCCTGCCCTTTGGGCTATCCTCGGCGCCGCGGGTTTTTACAAAGTGTTGTGCAGTTCTTGCAGCGCATCTCAGAAAGATCGGAATACAGGTGTTCCCTTATCTGGACGATTGGCTTCTGGCAGGTCCTTCCAGGCAGGGAACCCTGGACGCTGTAGACATGGCTTCACGCTTTCACATCCATGGGAGTCCTGCTAACCTCAAAAATCACAGTTGCAGCCCTCCCAGAGGCTCCTTTTATAGGAACTCTTCTGGACACCTCCCAGTGAGGCTTTTCTTCCAGAGGACAAGAGGAGCGATATCCTTCAGATGGCTCTGTCACATCGGGAGAGCAACCTGTTCCAGCTCTCTCTCGATGCAATGGATGCTAGGTCTCATGGCATCCTCGGTATTCACTGTACCCTAGCACGCCTTTCACATGAGAACTTCTCAGTGGATGCTCAGTACTCAGTGGTCCCCAACCACTCACCCGCAGTCCTATCCCATCAAGGTGACAGAACCTATAAAGAGGTCGCTCACCTGGTGGTCGCAAGAGAACAATCTCCTAGAAGGGTATCCCTTTGCTCCTCTGGATCATCAGATTTCCATTACCACAGATGCGTCCCTGATGGGGTGGGGAGCTCACTGTCAGGCTCTCCACATTCAAGGTACGTGGACTCAGGTCGAGTCCCAGCTTCACATAAATGTCTTAGAAATGAGAGCCGCCCTTATGTCCGGCATTGAAGGACATTCTGTCACAAGAACATTCTTCTTCAAATGGATTAACAAGGCAGTGATGTATTACATCAACAAGCAGGGCAGTGCTCACTTCCACCCCTTATGCAGGAAGCGAAGGAGAGTGTGAATGTTGCCGATACGTTGCTCTAATTCAAGCGGTCTAGCTGCCAGGAGTGCAGAATGAACTAGCAGACCATCTCAGCAGAACAGAGACAGATCCTCACGAATGGTCTCTCGACTCAACCATAGTTCAGTCACTATTCGAAGAGTGGGGAACTCCAGACCTGGACCTTTTTACATCCCCACTCAACACAAAACTGCCTCTCTTCTGCTCCAGAAATCCAGGGCCTTGCATTTTCTTTCAGGATGCGTTCAGGCTGCAGTGGACAAAACGCTTATACGCTCTTCCACCTCCCTCTAATTCAGAGGGTACTTCTCAGTTCAAATCCCAGGGGACAAAATGATCCTCATTGCCCTTTTGGCCTTGACAGATGTGGTTTCACTACCAGCAATATGTCGGCAGTCACCGAAACCACTCCCCCTTCAGACGAACCTCTTGACTCAGGAGCCTGTTGTTCATCACAACCTGAGGTCGCTTCACCTTCACGCTTGGCTCCTGAAGAGGTAGAAGTGAACAGGTTCAATATCTCTTGCAGGGTTTCAGATATTCTTCTGGCTGTGCGGAAGCCAGCCACTAGGAAAACTTACACAGCCAAATGGAAGTGTTTTTCGCTCTGGTGTGCAAAATCCTCTTTAAATCCTTTTCCTGCCCACTCAGATAAAATTTTAGAGTACCTTTAGACCTCTCAATTAGGTCTGCAGTACTCACAGTCAAAGTTCACCTTGTGCCATTTCAGCTTATCATGAGCTGGTACTTTCCTTGTCACTGGCTCAGTTACCTGTGGTTAAGAGGTTTTTAGGGAATTCTGCATACCAGACCTCCTACAAGACGCCCAGTGGCAGCCTGGGACATTAATCTTTGCTGGACATGCTCACTTGAAAACCTTCAACCTCTAGCTACCTGTGAGCTAAAATTTCTCACCCGGAAAATGGCCTCCTGGTAGCCATTACCTCAGCCCGCAGGGTCTCTGAGATACATGCCTTGGTCACAGACCCTCCGTATACTGTGTTCCATAAAGACAAGGTAGTCCTTAGAACCCATCATAAATTTCTTCCTAAGGTTGTTTCGGAATTCCATCTAAACCAGCCTTTAGTCCTTCCCTCTTACTTTATGGACTTCCAAAATGAAGGAGAATCGATCTCTTCATTCCTGGACGTTAAGAGAGCTTTTATGCTTCATCTAGATAGAACAGATCTCTTCGCAAAGCTCAACAACTGTTTGTTTCCTACAGCGAGACCCAGCTCGGTTAACCTGTCACTATCAGATGTATCTCAGCATGGCTAGTGGCATGCCTTCGCCACTGCTATTCCATGGCACAGGTGAAGTTGGAGGGCAGAGTTTACGCTAACTCTACTAGAGCGGTTGCGGCATCCCTGGCGGAAATCCGCAACGTGCCCATTGCAGATATTTGCAATGTGGCTACCTGGAGCTCAGTGCATACTGTTAAAACATTATGCACTAGATGTCCATGCCAGACTATTATTCTTCCTTTGCAGAACCATCCTTAATGGTCTTCGTCCTAAAAAACTGTGAGCCTGGTCTCTCCATGTTCCTCTCGGGGATTATTAGCTTGGTATTTCTCCCATTAGTGTGAATGAGTGTTGGAGACTTATGTCCAGGAAGATATGAAAATTACGTACCTACCGTAATTCTTGATCTTCTTGGACGAGTCTCCACCACTGATTCACACGCCCGCCCTCCATCCCTCGAGCTCACCTCTGTTGTTGGTCTTCACTCCCTCAAATCCTTGGGCTGTGAAGACTTCTTTGTTGACCCTTCTTATACGGGTCATCCAGAATATCTTATTGTCGGTTTTTGTAGGATATCTTCCAGGTTAGTTACGCCTGCACCTCAGAAAAAAGAACTGAAGGTGGTTGGAGGCCCATCGCTGAGATAGTCATTACCGCACAAGCTGAGGCTCATGTTGCCACTCCCTCAAGGCCCATCTCTGGCGCTGCCCCTCCAGTAAAAAAAGTTTGTCTCCTCATTGGTCCTAGTGCCTCCGGCGCAGGTCCCATTAGTGTGAATGAGTGGTGGAGACTCGTCCAAGAAGATCAAGAATTACGGTAGGTACATAATTTTCATTTCCTGTACCTCTTTGGCACGATCTGTTGACTCAGGATCAAGGCAGGCTGGTACATCCAGGACTCAGGGCCCTGCATCTTCATGTGTCGCTCCTTCAGACATAATCAGGTCTCATTTCAGGGTCTCCCAGAAGGTCACTCAGGTCCTGGTGGAGGCGAGGAAACCCTCCACCAGATCCACCTATGCAATGAAATGGAAGTGTTTTTCCAATTCTAAAGGATGGGATCCCTTTGCCTGTTCAGCTCCCCAGATTATGGAGTATCTGTTGCATCTGTCAAATTCTGGTCTGTCTTATTCATCCCTTAAGGTCCACCTGTTGGTCATTTCTGCTTACTATGTGTTGGTGGAGGGGAAGTCCATGGCACAGTTGGAGATCTCTAAGACCTTTTTGAAAGGGATCCTCTATCTCAACCCCCCCCATCCATAACTCCACCCCACCTTGGGATTTGAATTTTGTGTTAAAGAAGCTTACGTTTCCTCCCTTTGAACCAGCGATGAGCTGTGACATGCACTACCTTTCTTGGAAGGTGCTATTTTTGGTTGCCATTACTTCTGCTCATAGGATTTTCGAGCTTCAGGCCCTGATGCATAAGGAGCCTTATTTGATTTTTCACAAGGACCGGGCGGTCCTGCGTACAAATCCTAAGTTTCTTCCCAAGGTGGTTTCTGAGTTCACCTTAAGCCAGATGATTGAACTCCCAGTTTGTTATCCTGTTCACTCAAATAGAGGGGAGGCTTTTCTTCACACTTTGGACGTACATAGGATCATGAGGTGTTATGTCCACTAAACCAAAGAATCCAGAAAGTCTGATCAGCTTTTTGTCTCCTTTGCCCCCAAATCCTTGGTATCGGCAGTATCTAAGCAGTGTCCATCCAAGTGACTCACTAACTGCATCTGCTTCTGTTATCAGAAGCATGTCAAACATCTTCTGGGGGAAGTCAGAGGTCACTCTATCAGAGGTATGGCTACCTCTGCAGCGTTCCTACGGAATGTTTCTGTAGCAGAAATCTGTGGGGCAGCAACCTGGAGTTCGGTCCATACCTTCATGAAGCATTACAGTCTGGACATTGCCTTTAGGCACAGGGCCAGGTTTGGCCTCGCCGTTTTGCAGGGCCTACTGTCTTAGGCCGTTCCTTTTCTGTTCTTTCAGTTGCTCCTCCTCCCGTGACTCTCTCGGTCTCTCTGAGAGTGACTGCTTGGGCTTCAGTCTGTTATGTGATGACCTACTGTAGGAACCCTCTCGAAGTAAGATAGTACAGTTACGTAAGAACTTACTTTAACAGTAGATCTTGGAGAGAGGTTCCTGCCGTAGGTCACCATTTCCCTCCCTCCTTCCCCCAGTTTCTGTATTTCTCTCAGCCTATTCTGAACTGGGCTCCAGGATTTCATCCATTCTCCTGTCTCATCCTCCTTATATCTCCGGCAGGAGAACTGGAAGGTGGGCGTTGGGACCTCCCACATGCTGACATCCGTCACGTGACTTTGGGTGGGCAGTTCCCCGCCAGGCATTGCTGGAAAAGTTTGCTGTGCCTTCCTGACGCCAGTGGTGCAGTCCAATATGTGATGACCTACTGCAGGAACCTCTGTTGAAGATCTACTGTTACGGTAAGTTTTTACATAACTGTACTTTACTCCCACTACTTCCTAGTTCCAAAGAAAACAGGTGGTGTGCGCCCTATTCTAGACCTAAGGAAGTTAAAAAAGTTCCTCTTCAAGGAAAAATTCAAGATGATATCACTCGGTACGCTTCTGCCTCTGATTCATCAAGACAATTGGTTGGCCTCCCTGTATACGCAGGATGCCTACCAACACATTCCTGTGCACCCAAGCCACCACAAGTATGTTCAATTTGTGGCCTTGTGTCAGCACTATCAATTCCGAGTACTGCCCATTGGGCTGTCCTCGGCACTGCAAGTTTTTACAAAGTGCTTTGCAGTTCTCACAGTGTACCTTAGGAAACTCGGAATTCAAGTCCTCCCGTATCTGGATGACTGGCTCCTAGCAAACTCCTCCAGACAAGGGATACAGGAAGCAGGGACCACAGCTTCCAGGTTCCTCACATCTATGGGAGTTCCGTTGAATCTGGAAAAATCGCAACTACAGCCCTCCCAGCAACACCTCTTCATAGGAGCCCTCCTGGATACCTCCAGTGCAAGGGACTTCCTCCCAGAGGACAGGAGGAACAATATTCTCCAGATGGCACGCTTCACAAAAGAGAACAACTCAGTCCAAGCCCTCTCGATGCAGCGGATGCTGGGTCTCACGGCGTTATCAGTGTTCACGGTGCCCTTGGCTTGTCTTCACGTGAGGACCACTAAGTGGATGCTCAGTGGTCCCCGACCACACATTCCCAGTTCTTTCACATCAAGATGACGGAACTTCTAAAACGATCACTCACCTGGTGGACTCGAGGACAGCCTTCTGAAAGGCTTTCCCTTCACCCCACTGGAGACACAGATCATCATCACCACAGATGCATCTTTACTCAAATGGGGAGCTCATTGTCAAGATCTCCACACCCAATGTCTGTGGAATCAGGACGAGTCTCAGCTCCACATAAATGTTCTGCAAATGAGAGCTGTTCTGTACGCAGTCCGAACTCTGAAGAACATCCTCTGTCGCAAAATAATTCTCCTTTAGACAGACAATAAAGCGGTGATGTACTACATCAATAAGCAGGGCTGGGTGCACTCTTATCTCCTGTGCAGGGAAGTGATGAGAGTGTGTGAATGGTGCCTACAGCACGAAGCCCTGCTTCAGGCAGTCTATCTGTCTGGAGTCCAGAACGATCTAGCGAATCACTTCAGCAGAATGGAGGTGGATCCTTACGAGTGGTCTCTCGACGTAAACATCGTGCAGTCGATTTTTGAAGAGTGGGCACACCAGATCTGGACCTTTTTGCATCCCCACTCAACGCAAAACTGCCTCTGTTCTGCTCCAGAAATCCAGAACCTGCCGTTTTCTGTCAGGATGCATTCAGACTGTGGTGGACAAGACACTTTCTGTATGCATTTCCTCCTCTTCCCTTAATTCAGAGGGTGCTGCTGCAGCTGGAGGCACGGGGGGCAGACTGATCCTCATCACCCAATTCTGGCCTTGTTAGATTTGGTTTCCATTGATCAACAGATTATTGCAAATTCCACCAAGACAACTACCACTTCAAACGGACCTTCTGACCCAGGGCCCAGTGGTCCATCCCAACCTGAGATCCCTTCATCGCCACGCATGGCTCCTGAGGAGATAGAAGTGGGTAGATATGATGTCTTCCATAGAGGCTCAGGCATTCTACTAGGAAAACTTGCATGGCAAAGTTGAAGTGTTTCTCCGTCTGGAGTGCAGAGTCCTTCCTGGATCCCTTTTCTTGCCCACCAAACAAAGTCCTGGGGTATCTACTAGACCTGTCACATACAGGGCTACAATACTGAACCGTGAATGTCCATTTCTGCGTGATTTCAGCTTATCACGAGTCTGTACGCTCTATGTCTCTGGCTCAGTTATTTATTTATTTAAGAGTTTCACCAGGAAGGCATACTGAGTGGAGTACCGCTCGATTCCAGATGCGTCCTGGGGGGAGGGGGGGTAAGGTCAGGACAAGTACAACATTTAAACACAATTCGCATTGCAGATACAGCATCTTAACAGGAATTAAACAGTACAATAACAAAGCAAGTAACTTGCTGAAAGGCAGCGGCTAACAGAGTGTGAACTACTAACAAGTCCAATGGACCAACAGTGCAGCTAGGCAATTAGAGTAAGATACTTAACGCTGGAGGACACATAGGTTCGACGGGCGTAATGGCCAGGATACACCAGGCACTAGACTAGGGCCAGGGGCTAGGCAAGTAGAGATGTGCCATGGAGTGGTAAAGGTTAGATGTGAGAGTTGGGATATAAAGCATAATGGAGGCGCTGACTGCATGAACAGGAGGAGGAGAAAAACGACTTGAGGAGCTGGTTTAGCTGCTGAGAGTTGTCTGTGTGCCTAATGTCAGCCGGCAAGGAGTTCCAAAGTTTAGGCAAGCGGTAGCTGAAAGCTGCTTGGCCTTTGGCTGCGGACATGTGTGTAACATACAGGGACCGGGAGTCAGTGTTCCTGAGAGAGTACACGGAGGGGGGTTGAACTGCAAGAGCAGACTCAAGGTAGGGGGGAAGGGTCCATGTCCAGAATTTCACAATGGTCCTCACACAGTGGCTAAGTCTCCGATCATGTAGCGAGGGGAGGTCTAGCAGCTTGTAAAGATCGCAGTGGTGCACTGAGGGAGGACAGTCTAGGGCAAAACGGCAGAAGGAATGGAAGAGAGGGTCGGGTCTTTCAAGGGTGGACTTTGGGGCGGCGCTGTAAACTACGTCGCCATAGTCAATAATAGGGGGAATCATTTGCTGTAGGATTGCTTTGGCAGTTGCCAGATGTAAGCAACCCTTGTTACGATGTACAACGCCCAGCTTAGGGTGTTGTTTCTTGTGGATTGAGTCAATATTATCAGAGAAGTTGAGGTGCTGGTCGAGCCAGACCCCAAGGTAACAGAAGGAGGTGCAGGCCTCCAATGGAGTCCCATCGATAGTATGATAAGTGGGGGTCGAGGGGAGCTGGGAGAGCCTCTGTCTAGTACCAAAGGTAAGGGAGATAGTTTTCTTCGGATTTAGAAAGAGCAGGTTAGATCGAAACCAGCACTGGACAGCATTGAAATCTTTCTGAAGTCTGGAGGCCACTTCAGTGGGGGTGGGACCAGACGCATACAGTGTTGTGTCGTCAGCATACATATGAATGGATATGTAGACATACGGTGGGCAGGTCGTTCAAGAGGATGGAGAACAGAAGCGTCCCAAGTACCGAACCTTGGGGGACCTCCGTGGTTGCAGGGAGGGTGGCTGAAGTATGATGACCGATTCTCACAGATTGGGATCTGCCTGCAAGGTAGGATTTGAACCAGTTGGTGCAAGTACCCGAAAGTCCCGCCTTAGCGAGTTTGGATAGTAGAAGGGTGTGAGAGACGGTATCCAATGCCTTGGCAAGATCGACAAAGATAGCCAAGGTGATGTGCCCTTGATTCATGCCTGTAAGGACGGTGTCAGTGAGCCTGAGGAGGGAGCTGACGGTGGAATGCGTCTTCCTGAATCCCAGTTAAGAGGTTCTTTAAAGGTATACTCCACACTAAGCCACCAGTCAGGAGACCAGTAGCCGCTTGTGATATTAACCTTGTGCTAGATATGCTCACCCGTAAACCTTTCGAGCCTCTAGCAACATGTGAGCTGAAGTTCCTGACCTGGAAGGCCGCCTTTCTCATAGCCATTACCTCCACTCGCAGAGGGTCTGAAATACATGCCCTGGTCACAGACCCTCCTCATACAGTATTTCACAAAGACAAGGTGGTTCTCAGCGCTCACCCCAAGTCTCTCCCCAAAGTAGTCTCGGAATTCCATCTGAACGATCCCTTGGTTCTTCTGACCTACTTCAAGAACTTCCAGAATGAAGGAGAGCGCACCCTTCATTCTCTGGATGTTAAAAGGGTTTTGCTGTTCTACATCGACAGAACTAAAGAGATCTGCAAGTCAAAGCAACTCTTTGTCTCATTCAGCATGGCCCGGCTGGGTCAGCCTGTTGCCATCAGGTGTATTTCAGCGTGGCTGGTGGCATGTCTTCGCCAGTGCTATTCCATGGCATAGGTTAAGCTGCAAGACAGGATATATGCCCATTCTACCAGAGCAGTCGCGGCATCTCTTGCAGAAATTCAGAATGTGCCCACTGTAGACATCTGCAGTGCAGCTACTTGGAGCTCCGTGCACACTTTTGTGAAGCACTGCGCTTTGGATGTCCATGCCAGACTGCACCAGTCCTTTGGCAGGACAATCCTTAATGGACTCCTGTCCTAAGTGAGCTCCCTTCTCCTGCCGCCATTCTCTGGGGGATTCTCTTAGCTCGGTACTCTCCCATTAGTGTGAATGAGTGGTGGAGACTTTATGTCCAGGAAGATATGAAATTACGTACCTACCATAATTATTTTTTTTGTATTATCTTTTTTTTCCCCTACGTGCTACCGCTCTCAGCCACTCCTTCAGGCTGTGCCAAGGCACCTCCGATCCATCCTTTTCCCTTGCCCCCCATCCCTCATATTTGCAGTCATCCCCAGGGTGACCTAGACGTGACCCTTCGCCGGGTGGGCCCCCCTCCTCCGAGGTGAGAGACACCTGTGGGGCAGGCAAGCGCACTACTTAGCCCTGGGGTACTGCAGAGGGATGGATGGTTCCTGGGACATTGACGGCATCGGACTGCTAGGTGGCCATCATCCGGTCGAGCGCGGAGCCAGTTTCCATTTTTCTGGTAATGTTCCCTCTCTTGTGCACGTCTGCGTTACCCCCAGTCTCCACTGGAGGTCACTGCAGACTGATGCACTCCCACAGCCCACCCCAGGAGAGGAGAGCAGTCCGGACACTCAATCCTCTCCTCCCCTGCCGACCCCTGGCACTCCGAGTCCATTCCCGAACCCAGGTAACCGGCGTGGGTCGAGATAAGGCACCAGCGCCTCAGCCCTTTATGCCACCGGGCTGGCCTCTACCATAAGTCTTGATCTTCTCGGACAAAGTCTCCACCACTCATTCACACGCCCACCCTCCGTCCCCCAAGCTCACCTATCTGTTTTTGGTCTTCACTCCCTCGATGGCTGGTCTGTGAAGAATCTGTTGTGTTGACACTTCTTATACGGGTCATTCGGACTATCTTATATCTGACATAGGTTAGTTTCATTAGGTTAGTTTACGTTGCTCCTCCTTGGTAAAAAAGGTACTGAGGCAGTTGGAGGGTCAACGCTGAGGTAGACTATACGGCATAAGCCAGTCTTGCAGCGCTGCTCCACTTGGCCCTACCTCGGTGCTGGCCCTCCTGAAGATTTTGGGCTCCCGCTCAGCCTAGCACCTCCTGCGTAGTCCCATTAGTGTGAATGAGTGGTGGAGACTTTGTCCAAAAAGATCAAGAATTACAGTAGGTACGTAATTTTCATTTCAAACAACATGAAGTCTTGCTGAATTGTGACTATATGCAGTTAGCCCCAGCACTTGAACTGCCCCGGAGAGGAAAAGGTTAACTCTGTGCAGCAGCATAGAACGTTGAGCTCAAGCTCGGTTTTCAAACCTCTCTCTCTCTCTGGTACATCTAAGTGTAACCGTCAGATTCTTTACTCCGCCTAACTGTGAAGTCACTCCAGGGATCTCTCCTTCACTTCGGTTTGGTAAAAGTGAAGAAGGCGTTTGGTTGTTCAACTGATTTCTTATTTTTTGGTATCAAGTCTCTGTCTATGGTACAGGTAGTGTTGTAGACAGGTAGTGATATTGTAAATTGTGGAAATAGTTTTTTCTTCAGGTTCCTGTCGGTCCAGTTGGAAACCGAGCCATTGTTTGTTTTTGAATTTCATCTGGGATTTAGTAGTGGTGTCCGGTTCCTATCAGTTTCAGAAAAACAGACTTTATCAGTTTTTTTTCCATAGCCCGTGACACGGTTGGTAACCAATAGGGGAGTATTAACTGGCGTGAAAGCTGTAAAGGGTAGTTTTTGTAATGTGGTCATGTCTGAGAAACCCAAGAAAAAAAACGGTACCACTGGGTTTCAACACTGTTCTGAGTGTAGGGAGGCCTTTGCCAAGGCTGACCCCAACCTCACCTGTGTTTATTGTGTGGAGTTTGACCACCTCAAAATAGACTGCCAAATATGTAAAAATGTTCTGAAAGCCACTCTGGAATAAAGATTGAGTAGGCTAAAGGAAAAGGAGGCTGAGAAGTCCGCTGATCCGGATGGCCAGCCCAGTTCGGTTGTGGACAAACCTGAGGAGGTGCTCACTGACCCAAGCGATCCCTCCTCGGGCAAAAGGAGATCCGACTCTGAGGGTTTGGTTCAGGCTAAGAGAAAAAAAAAAAGAAGTCGGTCAGTTCGGATCCAGTACCACATACTCCAACTGCCAATGAAATAGCCAAAGCGATCAGTATTGTTCAGTCGCTTTGCCCGGTTCCGTCCGAACCGTCGCTGCCAGTTAGGCGGTCGGTTCGGTAAGATCCGACTCCATCGGATTATGATCCGAATACTTATTATGATGTGGAATGGGAGGGAGATGAAGATTATCCCAAGCATCCCAGAGTCCAAGAGATTGTCTATCCCTCTTCATAAATCTTTGGGAAACAGACAAACAAGATTTTGCAAATGCCTAACTCCTTACCTCCTGTGGATAAGAGAATGGACAGGAGGTACATGTTATCAGGCTCAGGTACGGAGTTATACCATCATTGCAGCCATGCTGGGGTAGTGCAGGTGCAGTCTGTGACAGGGCTAATATTCCTTTGGCTTAACCCCACCCCAGATAAAGACTCTAGAAAGCTGGATGCCGTGGCCAAGAAAAATACTTGGCATCCTCTTTGGGGCTCAGGCAGGCTAATTATATGGCCTACACAGCCAGTTACTAGAAGTCCAGGTGGGTTACAGTTCTGGAACTGGCTAAAAAGGCTTCCCCCACAGCTGGCCAAAGAGCTGGAGGAGGTGGATGCTGATGGAATTGAGGCATCCAAGGTATAACTCCACGCTGCTGTAGACTCTAATGATGTGGCATCAAGAGTCATGGCTACATGTACGTCTCTCAGCCGATTTGCTTGGCTCAGATGTATTAGCCTTTCCCAGGACACCCAGGCTAAGGCCATGGATTTCCCTGTAGTGGGTAATTCTCTGTTTGGGGAGCAGACAGAGGCTTACATGAAGAAAATGGATGAATATAGCACCACCTACAGGAGTGCACAGGCCAAGGAAAGGCAAGCCACTCCTCAAAAGCAGCAGTCTAGGGGCTGGGGCAGGCCTTTTCACAGGCCTTTTTACCAAGCCCAAGCTTCGTCTTCTTTCCCACAGAGGGGGTTCTTTCGAGGGAGAGGTAGGAGGGGGATGAGCAGGGCTGCGTCCTCTTCACAGTCCAAGGTTCCTGCCAAACAGACACCCTGATGTGTCAGCATGGGTCGCCTCTCCTATTCCAGTAGGAGGCAGGCTGGCTAACTACTTTCAGGCCTGGAAGGCTATTACCTCAGACAAGTGGGTCCTGGAAATAGTAAGCCAGGGACTGGCTCTCAGTTTCAAAAGAGTTCCAAAAATGAGGGTCAGGTACTTTCCACCTACAACCATCTCAGAAACCATTGCTTTAGAGGCAGAGGTTTCTTCTCTACTGGCTCTCAGAGCTATAAAGAAAGTTCCTACATAGCACAGGGGCAAAGGTCTGTACTCCAGATACTTCTGTAACCCCCACCCCCATCATTTTGCAAACGACAGGTGGTATGCTGTTTGAATCTGACAGCAGTACCAGGTGGGGACTGGGTTCGGGGAGGAATAGGTCACTCGGCACAAAGACTAGGTTTGGCTACTCTGCACAGGGACACCCAAGTAACTCCGAACACAGGAAGCAATAACTGTAATGTCCAATACCAGGAATGGGATTCTAAAGTGTGGCTTTATTCACATCCAAGCAGAACAACAAAGCATAGATGGACCCCCACGGGTTACACTCCTGGTAATGCAGATTAAGAGAATCAAGAACACTTCTTCAATACTTCAGCCCTCAGGCTCTGAACCCACTGGGTACACAGCCCGAACTTGTACACTGTTGTGTGGTTTCCCTGGCTCAGCTCCCTTGCCGGCCACTCGGACACCTTCCATATGTCATGGAAACATTTTCTGGTGGCTTCCTAAACCACCTAAGAGCACCTCAGCTCTATTAGGAAAACTTCCTTTTAATCCCATGTCTGGGTACTTTCCTCAGGCACTGGCCAAGTACCTGAGAGAAAATAAAGGTGCCACAGAGCAAATCCATAGAGGTGAATTTGGTTACTACTGATGGAGGGGTCTCCCACCTCTCGCTTCCACAGTTCATACCCGGACATTTCTCTGGACAGTAAACACCTCCTACTGTAAAGCTTGGCAATGTAGATTAAGGCTAAATGTATGTCACATTTCCTCTACTTGTCTTGCTTTCCCTTTGTGCTGGACTTGAACATACTTTAAATTGGCATAGCCCATTGCTCTAGGCCCCCCACTGATTAAGCAGTCCAATCCCCACTTTACTTCACTCTTTGGTGCTGGACTTGAACCTACCTCTCCTTCATATCAATCTCCTGGAACTCAGGGCGGTATTCCTAGCCCTTCAGGCCTTCTCAGAGTTGGTCAGACACAAAGTGGTGCAGGTCAGGACAGACAATGGTACACCAACAAACAAGGGAGCGCTCGGTCCACGGCCTTGTGCACACAGAGACCATGAAACTGTGGTCCCTAGCCTACTCCCTTCAGGCTTCCCTGATAGCAGTCCACCTTCCAGGGAAGGACAGTGTGCCAGCAGTTGCTTTGAGCAGAATTTCCCAGGGCCATCACGAATGGTCCCTGGATCCTCACATCCTTAAAGTAATCTTCACAAGATGGGGCATTCCAGAGATGGATCTCTTTGCAGTCCCAGACAGTCACCAACTTCCCCTGTTTTGCTGCAGACCTCCGGTCTGAGGGACTGTTCCTCTGGATGCTCCCATATTGGATTGGAAGGGCACGTTTCTCTATGCTTGTCCCCCCTTTCCCCTGTTGTTCAGAGTTCTAGTCAAAATCAGGTCTCAACCCTGTAGAGTGATACTAGTGGCTCCAGACTGGGCCAGACAACATTGGTCCCCTCTGCTGTTGTCCCTAGCAGTCTCACTCTCCCTGTCTCTTCCCAAGAGACACAATCTCCTAACCTCCTCTCAGGGGAGAATTTGGTACCCCAGTCTCCAGTCTCTCAGTCTCAAAGCCTGGTTCTTGAAGAGTTAGAATATGCAGGCCTGCATCTTTCTCAGGGAGTACTGGATATTCTGAAGGTCTCTAGGAAACCTCCTACCAGAAAAAACTTATAATTCCAAATAGAAAAGATTCAGTATATGGTGTTCTCAGAGAGGCATACAGCCAGATGCTGCAGACATTGCTACAGCCTTAGATTATGTGGTTCACCTTAATGGCCAAGGCTTTAGGCCTGCAACACTGAACGTTCACCTGGCAGCTGTTTCTGCTTTTCTTTCTGCAGGGAAGGGCTCTTCCCTGGCATCTCATCCTGTTTTTAGTAAGTTCTTCAAAGGTTTGGTTCACATGGCCACCTCCTTAAAGTAATCTTCACCAGATGGGGCACTCCAGAGATAGATACCTGGGGTACCACACATGTACACTTTATGCCTGGTCCAACATCCTCACGTTTGAAGAACGGCACCTCTACCAGACCTGCCTGCTCACCCAAAAAATCCTTGTTGGGCTAACCCCCCACCCCACCCTGGTCTGTCTGCACTAATCAACATGGCCACCCCTCCTGTCCACACCCGTAGATCCACTAAGACCCTGCTAGTAGTCCCCAGGGTTAGGACGTCCCTCGCGCAGAGATCCTTTTCATACAGGGCTCCCTCCTGGTTCAACACCCTCCCTCCTGATACCTCCTCTGAGCTCAGAATTGATCCCTTCAAGTCATCCCTACGCAGCCACCTCTTAAGCTCCCGTCACTGCAGTTGTAAATAACTGCCCCACCACGTGTCCACATCCAACCCACTAATCCCTCACTACCCACTCTGCTCCTTTACTCTTCCAGTGTACATATCTCTCAATGCTGAGCTACAATTGTGTACAAGCCTAATCCTGCATTGTTGTGCCCAGCACTACCCCCCCCACCATATACTACCACTGTCCTCTAAGTTTATATGCCCAATGATTCACTCCTTTTTGCCTAGCTACCATCTTGTATAGGCCTGTATCCGGCAAGAAGGGGCCTCTCTCCTGCTGATATGGACCTCTTCACCTGTATTCAATTTTGTACAAACTGTAAATTGCATATAATCTGCCATGCCTGCACCTGCACTATTGTCTGTTTTGGTCTGATATGGACCTCTCCGCCTGTTTTCAATTTTGTACAAGCTGTAAATTGTATATAGTCTGCCATGTCTGCATCTGTACTATTGTCTGTTTTGGTCTGTTCGACACTCACTGTATGTTTCTCCTTCCCTGTCCTAACCTGTGTTTTGACGATGAGCCTTTGTAAATGAGTCTCTGTCTCAAAGGATTGTAATTTCTGATACTGTAATAAATAAATAAACATCAACCCCCCTTTTAGGGAGCCTACTCCAGCTTGGGATCTAAATATCTGCATCGCTCAGCTTATGCAGCCACCCTTTGAGCCTTTAGCTTCAGCCAGACTTAAGTACTTGACCTGGAAAACTGTGTTCCTGGTAGCTATCACTTCTTCCAGGCGAATTAGTGAATTACAGGCCTTGTCAGTTGAACCTGGCTTTATCTCCTTCCATAGAGATAAGGTGGTCCTTAGAACAAATAGGAGGTTCTTACCTAAAGTGGTTTTAGGATTTTCATCTGAATCAATCTATGTCTCTACCTGTATTTTTCACTGATCATTCTTCTTCAGGAGAAAGAAGATTACACAGTTTGGATGTTAAAAGGGCACTTAGCTACTACATAGAGCATACTAAGGCACATAGGAATGACTGTCTTCAACTATATCTCACTTATGTGAAAGTGGGAAAAGGTAAACCTGCTACTACAAGAACTATTGCCAGGTGGATTGTCTCTTGTATACCATTCTGCTATGCCAAGTTGGGCAGGGAGCCCCTTCAGGCTTGAGGGCCCACTCAACGAGGGGTAGAGCTGCCTCTCTGGCTGCTGCCAGAGATATACCCTTGCTAGAAATCTGTAAAGCAGCCACCTGGAAAACAGGCCATACATTCACCAAGCATTACTCCCTGGATATCCAGGCTAGGAGTGAAGCTAGGTTTGGTACAGCAATATTGCAGAGCTTGTTCCCAAAGTAAGCTTCTATGTCCTCTCGTCCTTTGGGGGAACTGCTTGGTAGTCTGCATATAGTTAGAATACAGTAAGACTTCATGTTTGAAGAAAAAATTACTCATCATAGCAATGTTGTTTCTTCTAATGGAGTCTTGCTGTATTCTGACCTCCTTCCCTGCCTCCCCTCTCAGAACCTAGTTTTTGGGAAGTGGACTGGCAGGTACAGTGTTGCACTTCAGGGGTGTACCTTTGTACCCCTACTCTTCAGGGTGGGGTAGTTGTTGTTGTTTTTGGTGTTAATTTTATACACTGTATATATATATATATATATCTTTTTCACTACCTCTTTTTCTTGGGTTCTCGACTTGAGTCTTCTGGACCCAGGTTTGTTGCCTTTTGGCCTAAAATTAAACAATTTCCATATCTTAGTTAGCTAGTCAGTTTGCTTGTAAGAATCTAACGGTTACACGGAGATGTACCAGAGACAGAGATTTGAAAACCGAGCTCAAGCTCAACATTCTATGCTGCTGCATAGAGTTAACCCTTTCCTATCTGGGGCAGTTCAAGTGCTGGGGCTAACTGCATATAGTCAGAATACAGCAAGACTCCATTAGAAGAAACAACATTACTATGGTGAGTAATTTTTTCTTCCTGAACATCTTTACCATTGATTCACACACCCATCCATCATCTCCTGGCCTCACTCCAGTATGGTTGTGTTGGTCTTCACCCTTCACACTTGGTTTGGGCTATAAAGACACTGTGCTACCATATTTGGTGGCCCTTGTTATACACGCCATCAGGACTATCTTATGCCCTTAGGTTAAGTGCATAGGTTCTTGTTAGGTTATGCTGCTTACCTCGTCAGTAAAAAAGCTACTGAGGCGGTCAGGGGCTGGTGCCGCTGTATACTAGTGGGCGTGTCCATCATTGCGCGAGGACATGTATGCATTGCCTACCGTGTCATGAGCCCTCTGAAAAGTTCCATCTCCTGCTAGGTCCTAACTCACATATATGGGAGATCTGTGGCTAAGACCCTCTCGGGGGAATAAATTGTGATCAATGGTGATGATATTCAGGAAGATCAAGAATTACAGTAAAAACATAATTTTAGTTTTTATTACTGGTATTCCTTCCTTAGTCACACTAACCCCCTGACCTCATCTGGCTATTAACACTTACTAGTTTCCAGTTAGCTGTCGGCATAGCCTCATGTTCTTGCAGTTCTTATCAAAAGCTCCAAGGCATGGGGGGATGAGGGCGTGAGATTGAGGGGAGGAGCTGAAGCTGTAGCAGTTGGGTTTTCCAAGGATGTTGTGCATGCTCACATGACTACACAGGTGTGACTGTAGAAGAAATACCAGTAGTAAAACAATAATTACATGTGAGTAACTTTATCTTTTATCTGTGGCATTCCTATCTACACCTGTTATATGAACGTGAATAATTGGAATGCTGGGTCAGGAATTGAGCACAATACAGTTTTATTTTATGTATTTAGTTTTTATGGGTAGGTGAACTAAACAAGAGCAATTGCCTATTTTCAGAGACGACCGGGGAGAGTTACAGACAGCATGAGCAGCAATAGCGAGAGTACAAATAATACAAAGACATCAACATTGGTCTGCCATAATACAGAGATTTCCTAAGACATAAGATGCCTAAGATGAGCATAGCCTATTTTCTTACACAGTGTCATTCACACAAAACTGTGTCCCAAAACAATGTAGGAGTGTACATATTTATAGATACGAGATATGGCATGGGCTGACTTAAGATATATATATATATTTTTTTGACTGTAAATATAATTTTGTTCCTGAACTCATCTGTATAATGCATTAGTTCAGTAAACTGTGTCTTACACAAATGTGGAGCTGGCTCCTCATTACACAGGTCCATTGGATGCCAGGTATGAGATATTATAGCACAATTAGTTTCTCCTCTCCTCATTTTATCTTCTTGAGAGGGTATTGACCTGTTGACTTCTCTTGAGTGGTGAGGCCATGAGTGAGATAGTAGTAGACCAACACCATCAAATGAAGATGAGAATGGCGTCATGCATTGTCATGTAAGGTTTATGCAACACGTATCTTGGTGTTTTTGTGATAAAAATTGGTAACAAAGTGCAAAAGGAAAAAAGTACCAGTTGCAAACTGTGCCCCTCTGTGCAGTGGCTCAACATTAGAGCAAGTGATCAATAAGAACTATCAAAAGATACACCGCATCTCACATATTAAGAGTATGCTCAGTATGGCCAAAATGAGTGAGATAAATTTCTGAGCATGTTCTGTGATCAACTACATTTATTTTGCAATCTTAGGTCAAGATAACACTTTTTATCTTGCTATTTATCAGTACACGTATTGTATAAATAGGGAATATCCCACGAGGTAGCTTCAAATAATGCATGTTATTTGGTTTGAAATGTTTGCATCATTGCATGCTTACATGAGTGGCACAGTGGCAATAACACCAACATTTCAAACCAAATAATATGCATATTTGGACCTACCTCATAGGATAACCACTGTATACCGTGGGAGCTCCTTTTTTTTTTTTTTGTTGTCTATTACAGGTAAAAAATGTGCTGTGATGTGTAAAAGGAGTATCTTTTCACAGTTTTTCTTTCTCTTCCACTTTATTTGATGCTAAGCCAAGGCTTTTAGTTTAATGTTACAGTGACTGTGCCACCATTTTTTTTTTTCTCCGTCTGAGGAGGCTCTCTCCCTCAGTCAGTCTGCCTTGGCTCCCCCCACCCGTGGACTTCCCTCTACTCCTGCCCTTCTCCTACATGTCACTTATCTCTGACCCCCCACACAGAGGTAGCCAGGCCTCACCCTCATGCCACTCGTGGCCAGGTACTCGGGTGAAAGAGTGCCACGAGGATGGGTGGAGTCTCGATGGAACCAGCTGTCATACACCGGAGCGGTTTTCCCCCTGTATTGTACTTCTGGAAGTGAGGCATTTAATGATGCGCATGGCAGAACCATGCACACACTTCTGGCTTGGCCTCCCTTGCCTCCCAGATACTCTGTTCAGTGCTAGCCACAGGTATTCACCCAGGCTTTCACCAGAGGTCATGCTTGCGCCCAGCACATACCCACTCCTCCCCCCTGAAGGAGGAGAGCAGTCTGTACAATGTTCAACACCCCCGCCCTCCGACATCCCAAGTCCAGATTTGAACCCGGGGCGTCGGCGTCGCAGATGGAAATCTAACCCCTGCGCCAGTGGTCCGGCACTGTGCCACCATTTAATGTGCTGCTCACAGGGTGCCAGTTCATATGTAAAGCAAGGGTTGTGGCTACTATGCAGTTAACATAGCTATTGTGCAAATAACATGATTTCAATTGTTATTTGCATAGTAGCTATGTCTTCAGTGTAAATAACAGCTTTTTTCTTCCAAATGTATTTGCACTCCCATGGTGTACATAAAGATAGACAGACAGACAGATAGATAGATCTATATGGGGTGATAAATAGCAATGTAACAGGAATAGGGGTAGTAGAATATGCAATTGTGGCTTAAGTCTCACAAACTTTTCCGGACCTCCCTGTGGGAACATCTAAAGCTGGCCTCTCACTGCGTCTGCCCAAAGCCTCCCTAGAACACAGCTCTGGTGTACACTGGATAGCAGGATTCACCTTGCCCGTGCTTATACCGCCAGCCCTGCTGGTCAATGCACTCTTATTTCACTAATTGTGTGTACCTTTCCAATCCAATGTAAATTGTAAACTGTCTTTCTCTACAGCTTGCTGTATTTGATGTACTTACTATACCCTGTCACTGTTAACTGTTGAACCTGTTGTACTCTCCCGGGTCGTTCCTGAAAATAGGCATATAACTTGTCTAGTGTTCCTACCCGGTTAACAAAAAACTAAATAAATAAAATAAATAAAGTCTGCACATTGGAAGAGATTTTTCTTCCATTTCGCCCTGTTCCCAAAGTCAGCACACGTGTAGTCACATGGGGGTTGCCATAAAGATGCTGCACCAGAGTCGGACATTGCTGTGCCACCGAGCCTCTTGAGAGTTGTCAATGGACCCTTCACCTTCGGAACCCCCAGCTGGCCCCTGAGCGATCCTGGTCCATTTCTGAACCTAGGTCGTTGGCGTGATGTGTTTCTCAGCCCACCATGCCACCGGGCCAGCTGTTTGAAACTTTTTAAATTATCTTTACGATTTGACATGTTCAGAATGTAATTGGCAGCTTGTAAAACTCTGACTCATTGTCTCCCGTCAACATAGATAGCTAGTTGAATATTATTGGGGAAGGGTGCATTTCTTTGTATTTCTAATTCACAACCATGATCGTGGCTGCATTGTGATTTCAGTATTTTGGTGAGCTGAGGAATAACCTGGTAAACAGCCAACCTGCCGACAAGCGAGATGCCATTCAGCAATGTTTTGCGAACCTCATGGAGGGAGTGGAACGCAATCTGTTGGTCAAGAACAGAGACAGGTAGGTTCATTGGAGACATAAGTCAAAATATATTACTGATTGTGTCAGAAGAGGGATATGACTATGACCAGCCCAGTGGCACTCTGTGGCTCCCATTCAGGCCATGGAATCCCACACCGAGGTGGGCTGGGGCCTGGGCATGTTGCAGAGATGAGCCCTCAACTCCTGGTGAGGGAGGGCAGTGTCTGACTAGTATTTGTGTGCTTCCTGCTGGCTTGAGGAAGAGTGCAACTGGGCTGACCCCAGCTCTCAGTATGAAAGAGGGTGGAACTGAGGGAAACACAGGGTTAAAAAAGGAACAGGACTCCAAACATGACAACTGAAGTCATTTTCAACACACTGGGTCTCAACTGGGCTTAGTCTGGTGTTTGTTAAATAAAGATGATTTATCGCTGCTGGTTGGTCACGTGACAGTTGGTCATTAAGTACTGGGAGAGTGCACACTGAATGAGCCAGCTCCACACTGGAGGTTAGATATAACCTTTTCACAGTTTATATGTCACAGAAATGTAAGACAGAGTGTGACCTTCTGACAGCAACATTATGAGTTTTTTCCAGTGGAAGCACTATTTCATTCCCGAGAAGGACTGGCAAATCAGTGGGAAGCCAAGCTCAGAGTTTCGAGTACAGGAGAATACATCCAGAATAAGAGTCATCTCGTAAGTGGGTGGTCAAAAGGCAAGGCCCTGGATTTTAAGGGACAGAGAGAGAGAGTGTGTGGGATGGAGAGAATAAGAAAAAGCAAATCTGTCTGGAGCTTCAAAGCTGTTGAGGGTTGGAACTCCCATACTGATGGGGAGGCACTAGGACCCCTCGGGAGTGAAGCTTTTGGGCAGGGGGCTGGGTATGGCACCTGCACACCATCCCACGTGGTGCCATGCACTAGCCAGTAACTGTTTCTAGCTCCATCACCTACAGTACCTCGGTTCTGTACCTTACACTGTCAAGTGCACACCGTGGGAGTGCAGCACCTCAGTTCGTCATGCCGGGCTGCTTATTTTACTGCGTCAGCATAATGTTTTCTTTATTTGTGGTGCCACCTGTCTTTATTATCGTACCGCAGTACCAAAGTTCGATAAAAAATGGACTAAGTCATCAAAGAATGTCCAGCAGCCACCCATTATACATCATTGCCCCTGTGGGAAACCGATGGCTATGCTGAACCGATATCAGTCCTGTACAGCCTGTTTTGGAAGGGAGCACAACATCAGTGCTTGCAATGCAAGCTTCTTAATGAACTGCACATTGAGATGGTGTCACCCTGTCCCCTCCTCCAGAAGCAGGCCTCACACGCCTGTGTCTAAGACCAGGGACCAGATATTCAGAGGCCAGGGAATGAAGCAAAGTGCTTGTGTCCAACAGCCATGATGCAAGGGGCACACTGTTCCAGACCTTGTGGCATTCCCACTTTTACGATGCTGTTTGCAGCAGCCACAGGTCTGCCTGCACCAGACTGGCTTGCAGCAGGTTTGCAGCACAAAACAGGCTGCACCATGGCGAGCAGGGGGCTTGTGACACACCATCCCCTTAATCGGTATTCCCAAAGCCCACAGATCCTGCCTATGCTTAGATCAGCCAGTGCTGGTCTAACGGCTGCCTGTGCCAACACTACTGCCCATAGCAGGCAAGCTAGACAGACTACAGGACCCTGCATGGGCTGCTGCTGCCCATGTCCTCCCTGGTCCGTATGGTACGGCTGTCCCCTGTCCCAGAGCATGTCAGCAGGTGCTGCCAGAGCCTCGCACATACAGTACACGGCAGTACTGTGCAGAGGTTGGAGAGGGTACTGTCTGTAGTTGTGTGGTGAGCGATCCACCTGTCCACTGCAGGACCTGTGTGGGGCAAGTAGGGGGCACATTTGCCAGTGTGCAATGTCACGCCATACTTCTCTGGCCCATCTGCAGCATGCTGGCACTAGGTCTTTTGGCAGGTTTGTTGGCATGCACCGGTGTGTACCCACTACCTGCTTGTGTCAACTTACCATTTAGTCTTCTGTTCCACTCCATATGGAGGTCTGTCACTTGTGGTTTTCTTCCACAGCCTACATACTGTAGGGCATTTTGTCCTCCATTGCTCATGTTGCGGGGTCCATAAAACACCTCTCATGTGCCATCCGTTTGACGCAGAGCACTGCCTGTTGTAGATTTGGGGACTTTTCCATCAGGACCACTGGTGTACCAAACTCCGGCATAAGATATATGGCGCACCGGGCTGTGCCACAAACTGGCTGTTGGACACAACTTGCATCACTTTATGGACCCTTTGGAAATCAAACCCCTGATCTCTAGGCCTTTCCCCTGAGCCCCCTTCCTAGGACCTCTGGTTCCGTGGCAGTATGGAGTTCTCCCTCTCAGCACACTGAGGTGTTGGACACTCCAATGGATGGGTCTGGTAGACAGTTGACTCCTGGGCAGTCGACAGCAAACCCTCCACAGTCTGCCTGCCCTGAGCAGCAGACATCCCCGGTGGCAGGGCCACAGCTATACACTCAGTCTGTATTGGTGGACACCTCACATCATCTTCTGTCATCTCCCTTGCTGTTGTCACTGTTCTTGCTGATGCCATGAGTGGCAACGAGGAAGACACCAGGCTCCCTCCTGACACTGTCCACGGTGTTGGGAGAGGGAGCGACACAGAGACTGTTGTCTGTACTGTTGCCAGTTCAGTGTTGTCACCATCCCTGGTGGTGTTGGTGACACCAGGGGGTGTTGATGGCTCTAGACACTGTGGCGGAGGCAGGGACAGCAGTGGTGCCAATCCTGGGTCCGGCTCCGAGTGAGTTGCTGATGACGATGTCATCTTGAAGTTCATCAGTGACTCTAGTGTCAACTACAACACCGAGGAGGGTTATGTTTCTGATATGACATCGAAGTTGGTACTGAACAAAGTGTCGAGGGCGGTGCTGGCCATGGTGTCAGGGAGAACCTTCGCTCTAAGGCTGTCAGCGATTCTGAGCCAAGTTCCAGAAGCAGTGCTGACTCGTGGATGGATAATAGCCTTGAGGTGGAGTTTTCTCGAGAGCCGGTGTATGTTGCTGTTACCGGTGAGAAACAGGGTTGTCCTGTGGGACCTGTACGGCTCTGCATTCCTCACCTGTGGGTTCCCCCCATGGTCACCAATCAGGTTACTCATTTGATGTAGGAGGGCACTCCTTAGGTAAATCTGCTAATCCTTCAGGCAAGGCCCCTACGCAGTTCAGCAGCTCAAGTCGCGGTCCTTGAGACCAGGAGTCTTGACCCCCTTTAGGAAGGCCTCTCTAGACAAGATGCCCTCGTTCATAGGTCTTGAGGTGCCGTTAATGTTGAATCAACACTGGGCTTTCATTGGTGCCTTAGAAAGCTGGCATAGGGAATCTGACAGCACCTAGTACAGGCCCTTCTCCCCAGCAGCAGCGATATCTAGAGACAGTGCCTCCTCTCCAACTACGTCCTCCTTAGAGGGCAATGAATAATCTGTCTACCTTCCTTCAGCTACTGAGTACGCTTTTTATCAGTGATTTTTGGTGGAAATGTGCCAGACACTAGACCTGCATGCTTTTACTAGTCGCGATCCGGCAGCCCTGCCATTGGGACTCCTCAGAGTTCCCAGTGTTGACACTACTGTCATTCCTCCATGGCTTGGAGCCTTTCAGGAGGCATCTAGGGCAGAGTGGAGTCATTCTTTCTCCAAATCAGCCATCCCCAGGGACCTCCTCATGCAGTATTGCACACCCACAGCATCTACTTGTGATGTGTGCCACCCTCACAGAATTCCCTCCAGTCTAACCACCCAGATGGCAATCCCTCTTATCAGCCCATATGTCAGAGCTTCTTGCACAGGAGAATGTGGGCCTTCTGAGCAACAGGACAGTGAAGATAGAGCCAGAGTGAAAACAAAACACAGGCTCCTACTCCTACTACTTCCTAGTTACAAGAAATCAGGAGGCATGTGCCCCATTCTTGACCTCAGAAACCTGAAGAAATTCTTGGATTGAGAAAAATTCATGATGATTTCTCTAGGGTCTCTGTGTCCCTTCCTGAAACCTCAGCATTGGTTGACTTCCTTGAATATGCAGGTTGCATACCAGCACATACTGGGGCACCCTAACTACCACAGATACTTCCAATTCGTTGTGCTGAGGCAGCTTTACCAGTTCAGAGTCCTGCCTTTTGGGCTGTCCTTGGTGCATTGAATTTTTACATTGTGCTTCACAGTACTGGCAGAGCACCTCAGAAAACTAGGACTACAGGTTTACCCTTATCTGGACAACTGACTGATAGCCAGTCCATCCAGGCAAGAGACGGTACACGCAGTGGCCATGGCCTCTCAGTTCCTTACCTCCATGGGGTTTCTGCTGAATCTAGAGAAATCTAGGCTTCAGCCCTCACAGCAGCTGCTGTTTATAGGAGCTCTTCTGAATACAACCAGAGTCAACCTGGCCCATCAGGATACCTGGAAATTTCCAGGTAGGGCTCCCCTCAGTAGGGTACCTGGCTGTCCTCTAAACTATAAAGCATACTTGCATTTTATCATTTATTTTTTTAAATTAAATGGGTTGGTAGGGCACTGCAAGTAAATGTAAGAAGCAAACACAGAGCCAGTGTATTAAATTTAAGTGGAATTGTCATCCTGGGCCCTTACCTATTGATTTTCCAGGTGGGCCCCCTGTACCAGAATAAATAAAAGCCACCCCAGTCCAACACTGGATATGACCAAGGCCTAGACCTTCCTTCCAGAGAGCAGAATGCAGGTAGTCCTGAGATGGCATGCTTCATAATGGAGTGCAAATCTGTACAAGCCCACTCCATACAACGCATGATGGGTCTGATAGACTCCTCAGTGTTCGCAGTGCCCTGGCATGACTACACATGAGAACGACTCAGTGGATGCTCAGGTTACAGTGTCTCAAGCATCACATCCTCAAACCTACCCCATAGAAGTGACCAATCCCCTGCTTCTATCACTCACATTGTGATTAGTGGAGGACAGTCTCCTCCTGGGCTTTCCCTTCTCCCAACTGGAGCATCAGGTGACTCACACCATGGATGCCTCCCTGTTAGTGTGGGAGCACCCACTGCCAGGGCCTGCAAACATAAGGTATCTGGGACCTGTTGGAGACTCATCTCCGCATCAGTGTTTTGGAGATAAGAGCTGTGTTGTACAGCTTACAAGCCCTAGTGGATCTTGTCAGCCACAAAACAGTCCTCTTCCTGGCAGACAAGTTTGTGATATATTACATAAACAAGCAAGGAGAAGCACACTCCTACCCAATTTGCAGGGAAGTGATGAGTATGTGGGAATGGTGCCCAGAGCAAGGGATCCACTCCAAGCTGTTTACCTGCCAGGTGTTCAGAACACTCTGGCAGATGAGCTGAGCCAAACAGAGGCCAGTCCTTATGAGTGGTTACTAGTGCCAGACATTGTAAGATCGCTATTTGATGAGTGGGGCACCCCAGATGTGGATCTTTGTGCGTTCCCACAATGCCGAACTGCCTCGATTCTGCTCAATAAATCCAGGCCGTGGCAGTTTCTGTCAGGATGCATCCAGACTGCAATGGCTAAATCTGTTTTTGTATGCATCCCCCCTAGTTCCCCAAGTGCAGAGGGTATTGCTCAAATTGGAAGCACATGAGAGCAAGATGCCTCCCTGCTGGCTGTGACAAAAATGGTTTCCTCTGTTGAACGGACCTGTCAGCAGATCTTTCCACTCAGTACTGACTCAGAGTCACCTGGTTCATCCCAGCCTGCACTCCCTTTTCCTTCAGGCCTAGCTTTTGTAGAGATAGAAGTGAACGGGTATAAGGTATCTCAGAGGGTTTCTGAAATACTTTTGGCTGCCCATAAACCTTCCACTAGGAGGACTTTCACAGCCAAGTGGAAAAGATTTTCCATCTGGTGCTCCAAAACCCAAATGGACCCATTTTGATGCCCACCTGACAAGATTCTGGAGTACTTGCTAGACCTTTCTGATGCTGGATTGCAGTATTCCACAGCAGGGGTTCACATGTGTGTTATTTCTGCATTCCACAATCCCATCAATACCCTCCACCTGGCACAGCTTTAAGGGCATTTTACACACAAGGCCTCCAAACAGGATGCCGGAGGCTTCCTGGGGCATCAACCTTGTGCTGGATATGCTCACCCGCAATCCCATTAAGTACCTTGTGACATGTGAGTTAAAGTTTATGACTTGAAGAGCAGCTTTTTTAGTGATTATCGTCTCTGCTCGCAGAGTGTCTGAAATCCATGCCTTGGTCACAGATTCCCCCTGTATACTGTTTTCCACAAGGACACGGTAGTTCTCCGCACACACCTTAAGTTCCTACCTAAAGTGGTGTCAGAGTTCCAGCTGAACCAGCCGTTAGTGCTACCTACTTTGCTAACTTCCAGAATGAAGGAGAGTGAACTCTCCATGCCTTGGATGTTAAGAGGGTCCTTATTGTTTTACCTGGATAGAACTAAGGACGTCAGATAATCCAAACAGCTCTTTATCTCCTTCAAGCATAATCGGAAGAGACAGCCTGTTACATTCAAGTGTATTTCTGCCTGGATTGTGAGCTGTCTATGTCACTGCTGTGCCATGGCACAGGTCAAGCTGGAAGGTCAGGTACTTGTCAGCTTCACCAGAGGAGTTGCCACATCCCTGGCGGAGATTCACTCTGCCTATTGGAGACGTTTGCAGAGCTGCAACTTGGAGCACAGTGTACACTTTTGTTAAGCACTATGCCTTGGATATCCATGTCAGGCAGCATGCCACCTTTGGCAGGACTATCCGGACTTCTGTCCTGCACAAACCCTCAGCTTCTACTTCCCTAGTCTGGGGGATTTTGTCTCAGCTTGGTTCTCTGACCTATTCATGTGAATCAGTGGTGAAGATTCATTCCTGGAAGATATGAAAATTACGTACTCACTCTAATTCTTGATCTTCTAAGAATGTCTTTGCCATTGATTCACACACCCATCCGGAATCCCCCAGGCTCACTCCAGTCTGTTTATTGGGCTTCACCGCTCCTTCTAGGTTTGGGCTGTGAATACTGTTACTGGTTTGTTGACCCTTTTTACACGGATCTTCAGGGCTGTCTTATGCCCTTAGATTTAGTGCATAAGTGCCAATTAGATTATGCTGCACCTCCTTGGTAAAAAAGGTACTGAGGTGGCTGAGGGTTGGTGCCGATGTAAGCCATGTAGTGCGAGCCAGTCTCTCGGTGCTGCGCGTGCATGCACCTTACCTCTGTGCCAGCCCTCCTGAAAAGTTCTGTCTGGCTCCCACAGGATCCTACTGTCTCTGGCTCAAACCCATTAGTTTGAATCAATGGTGAAGGTATTCTTAGAAGATCAAGAATTACAGTGAGTGTGCCAGCCCGGTGGTGCTGAGGGTTGAGGCACTGAACACCACACCCCGCACCACACCGGTGACCCGGGTTCGGGAACGAGCCTGGGTCATCGGGAATTGGTTGGGGAGGGAGAGGATCGAGCGTCCAATTGACTACTCTCCTCTCCCTGGGGAGGGTTTGGGGCTTGCAACCGCTCTGCGGTGGCCCCTGATGGTGATTCGGGGGCAGTGCAGGTGTGATGCATCTAGGGAGCGGAGTGCGGTGAAAGTCGGCACGCTGTGCCTGGATGTCATTGCACGTCCATACTCCAGTGGGGAAGTAAAAACTGAGGGAAAAATGGCGGTCGGTCGTTGCGGCTTGATGGTCATTCCTCCGAGCCCATGGACCTGGAGGATCCGCGCTGGGGTATTAGATCCGGACCCAGTGGGGGAGGTAGGGGGCCTTCCCACAGGTACTGCGCGTGCTAGCCCGAGTAGCGTGTGGCCTGTCAGGAGTTCAGTGGGGCAGGAGGACAGTGGCCGGAGGACTGCCTACCGAGCTGCTGGAAGAGTATAAAATATGATATACAAAAAAAAAGAATTACGGTGAGTACATAATTCTTACCCCAGGAATACTCCAATACTCCTAAGCCTATGCAGTGTCCCTTTAAGACAGAACTGCCCAGAGAGATGGAACATATGCTAATGAGAGAATGTTCATTAGCTCGTGCCATTTTCAAATGCTGCCTTCACTAACTGCTGCATTCTAACTCTTCAGATTTCTCTCTCTCTCTCCGCCTGCAGGTCAAGATGTCTGGAGATATCTCTCTCTCTCTTTCTCTCACACAAGTCATTCCTGATGTGTATCTCCTAAAATATATAAGTATTTCTTCATATTTTTTCATTTACTGCTTTTACTTCTTGTTTAAATTTGAAAACCTTGTTTGTGTGTATTTTTTATCTTTTTATCGGTTCTTCGCAGTTCCCAAGAACCGTAGGGGAACTGATATTTAGCTAAGTTCAATCAGAGCTTTTATTTAGCGCTCCGGTTCCTTTTTTGGTTTATTTTTATTTAAATTTTAGTATTTTGAACCGTATTTTTTGGTTCCTGCAGCCCGGTTCCCGGAACCGACTGCAGTAGTGAAGTTTTCCTGTTTTCTCGGTTCCGGAACTGACCGCAACTTATAACTTTACTGTTGTAATCTACTGTTTGTGGTTCCTATTTCTTAGACTAATCATAAATATGTCAGATAAACCTAAGAAGAAAATAGGACCTACGGGGTTTTTAAAAAGTGTGTTAAATGTAGTGAGGTGTTTGTCAAGGCAGATAAAAATGATTTTTGTGTTTTCTACCTTGGACAGCAACACCTCACTGAGGACTGTGAAATTTGCAAGGCTTTCCCTCAAAAGACTCCTGAAAAATGTCTGGAAAGGCTGCAGAAAAAGTTGCCAAAGGGTGCCTTGGGCTCTGACCAACACCCTTAAAAGCTGCAGGTGAAACCGCCAAGGCTTCTCATACCACCCCTGATACAGGTGAACACTCTGGCAAAAGAGGCATTAAAACCAGCTGACTTCCCAGTGCCTACTAAAAAGTTAAAAAAGACTAAACACTGAGACCCCTGCTGGAATGCAACAAGAGGCTACCACAGTGTCTGCCAGCATGCCTTTGCCTGATGACATTGCACACGCTTTGAAAGTTATACAGGTGCTGCACAGCTTGATCCCCCCTTGGCTCCTTGCTCTAGCCCTGACAAGGCAAACAACTACCTCTGTTCCCCCTACACTCCTGGGACAATTGGAATCTGAGGAACAAGAAGAGTTTGAGACTTAGATGCGGGTTCGAACCTGAAGTCTCTCTTGAACAGGAGTTTGGTTTACCCCCTAGACCTACTGAGGATTATTCCTCACATTTTTTCTTTGTCAGAAAAATTGTGGAAACCCTGGATCTGGTCACCACTAAGGTGGTGCAGGATGAGGTGGAAGCTGGGGTTAACTCCCACTGGAAAGTTGTTCTTCCTCTGTGCAAGTTTTTTAAGAAAGACATTATGGCTATACTTCAGACACCTTATACTGTCTCTTCTATTGATAAAAAATCTGACAAAGGGTATCAGCTGGACAGGGCAGGTGCTGAGTTTCTTTTTACTCACCCTGACCACCAGGGAATAATCCTACAGGCAGCCTATGAAAGGGCTAAGGTGCCTCTGGCTTCACACGCTCCTGAAAGGGATTCTAGAAAAATTGTCAGCATGGCAAAAAAAGGGCTACCTGTCTGCTTCTTAGGCAATCAGGCAAACCAACTACCAAGCTTATGCAGCCCATTACCAGAACATCTGTGGCACTCAGTACTGACTATGTCAGAATTCTCTGATCTAGCTGAAACTGTTAGGTTGGGACTAGAAGCCTCCAAGTACCAGTTTCAAATGGCAGCAGACACTAATGGCACTGCTGCCAGGTGGATGGCTGGCACAGTGGCCCTAAAAAGGCTTGCTTGGCTTAGGGCTACTAATCTGACTCAGGATACCCAGGCTAAGGCCATGGATTGTTTTGTGGATAATAACTCCTTGTTTGGTGAACTGACAGAGGCTTGCATAAAAAAGGTGGACAAATATAAAGCCACCTTTAGGAGCAATTTAGCAAAGGAAAGACCTTTCCCCTCTTCCAGGCACTGTGGAAGGGTAGATAAGGGTAGACTTTCATAAACCAGACCCTTTTACCAGGTCCAGGCTGTACCACAATAACTACAGTACACTCAGCCAGCTGGCTATTCCAGGGGCAGGGTCAGAAGGGGTGGAAAGTGTGGCTCCCCAACTGGGCAAGCCCAGCCACAAAAAGTAAATAGTGTCTCTGACTCCATTCCTCAGGCCACCTCCCAGGTGCCAGTCAGGGGCAGACTGACTCGCTGTTTCCAGGCCTGTAAAAAATAAATAAGTATCACCACAGAAGTGGGTCCTGAACGTGCTGAGTCAGGGTCTGTCACTAAGCTCCAAATCCCTCCCTAAGAACAAGAGTGTTTAAAGCAGCTCTCTCTCTCTCTCTCTCTGTCTCTCTCCCTCCCCCATCTCTCAGAAAGAAAGTTGCTACAAAAGGGACAGGCCCTGCTCTTGAACAGGACAATAGAGCCTGTATCCTCTCTGAAAAAGGGGAAGGGTTTCTCAGAATTTTTAACATACACCTAGTAAAATCTAGGTTCAAAAAGGGAGCTTTACAGAAAATATCTGAGTTTCAGACTCCTTTCTGGACACTACTAGTTTTTCAACACTCTTTGGTCTCACAGTAGCACTGAGAGTTTCACAAGTGCCTGGCAGTGGTGGTGACTCGCCTAATAAAGCTAGGTGTTTCTGTGTTTCCCTACTTGGACGAATGGCTGGTCAGGGGGCAGTCCCCTCCAACAGGTAAGGGAATATCTGCAGGTAGCCCAGGACCTTTTGGAGTCTCTGGGATTTCTGATAAATGTCAAAAAACCTGTACTGTCAAGTACTGCAATGCATAAGGGCAGAACTGAATGCCATAGTGGGAAGAGTTTATCTTCCTCAGGAAGGGTAAGCAGCATCATGTAACCTGTTGGTTCGTTCAGACCAAGCATGCAGAAAACAGCAAGACAGTTTCTACAACTCTTGGGCCACATGGTTCCAGCAATGGGCACAGTCCCTGGTTCCAAGTTCCAAATGAGGGACATTTAGTTCCACCTCAGAGCCAGAGGAGAGTCCCACTCTCAAAGTCAGTTCCAATAACAGGTAAGTTACTGCAGGCTCTTCAGTGGGGGAAAGGAGATAATCTCAGATAAGGGGTTCCCTTACCGTAAGAGTCTTCACCTGTTATCCTGTCAACAGATGCATCAATACTGGGGTGGGGTGCCCACCTAGAGGAGCACTTCACTCACGGTACCTGGTCAAGTGCAGAGTCACTCCAGCACATAAATTTGCTGCAGTAGAGGGCAGTGCTACTAGCCTTGCAAATCTTTGCTCCACTAATCCAGGGAAGGGTGGTACAGTTCAGAACAGACAATATCACCATAATGTGCTACATAAACAAGCAGGGAGGGACAAGGTCAGCCCCCTTTGCGCAGAGGAAATGAAGATATGGAGTGTGGCTTACTCCCACAGTGCCTCTCTACAAGCTATTCCTCTGCCAGGAAAGATCAGCACCCGAGTTGGATCAACCAGGCCCATCACGAGTGGGCCTTAAACAGGCAGGTGCTGGATGTAATATTCAGGAGGTGGGGCACCCCAGAGATGGATCTCTTTGCTTTCCACGAGAACCACCACATGCTACATAATTATGGCAGACCACCTGCCAGGGGTACAGTCCCCCTGGATGCTCTGATCCTGGACTGGTCAAGGAGGCATCTATACACCTTTGTTTCCCCCTGATTTTTCAGAGTACTAATCAAACTCAGATCACAGCAGGTTTTGATAGCACCAGATGGGCCAGGCAGCTGTGATACTCGCCACTGCTCCTCAGGGCCATGGCCAAGCCACAACGTGTTAACCTCCTACCAAGGAAGGATCTTGTACCTGATCTTAAGGTCACTTAGGCTCAAGGCATGGCTCTTGAGGACTTAAGAGAGTCCAGGCTTGCAACTCCCAGACGGTGTCCTGGAGGTGTTAAGGGGGTACAGGAAGCCCTCCACCAAGAAAGCCAATGTCTCAGAATGGAAAAGGTTTTCAGTTTGGTGTTCTACCAATGGTGTGGTGCCAATGCATGCAGGGGTTCCAGCCCTGTTGAACTACCTACCTCATTTACACTCTCTGGACTTATAGCTTTCAACTCTGTAAGTCCATTTAGCCTCAGTGTCTGCATACATTGCAGCTGGAAAGGATGCCTTTTTGGTATCCAATCTTCAGGACATTTTTCAAGGGTTTGTCCCACTTGCATCCCTCTCACAGGGAACCAGTGCCAGTTTGGGATCTAAACATTTCTATTGAGCAGCTCAGGCTTTCTCCTTTGGAACCCATGGTTTCAAGAAACCTGGGGTATGTTACCTGGAAAGCAGTTTTCATGGTGGCAATCATTTTTGCCACATGATCAGTGGGCTCCCAGCCCTTGTGTGTTTCAAAGAACTGTATCTCCTTGTATAGGAACAAGGTAGTGCTGAGAACAAATGGGAAGTTTCTCCCCAGGTGCTTTCTGAATTCTACTTAAACCAGTCTATTACCTTGCCAGTCTCAGTCACTGAGCATCCCAGCTCGGGAATACAGATGGAGCAGTCTGGATGTAAAAGCAGCTTTGAGTTTCTACATGGCTCACACTAAGGACCACAGGCACACCGAACTACAAGCCTACCAGCCTTCAAGTCCGAACTCAAACAAAGGCTCCTTTCCAGAAACAACTGTGGTTGCCCGTGGGGAACTTAATATCCCTTGCATGGACCCACCTCTAAGCAGACCTGCTCCTCACCTTACCCCCCCATTATTTTTTGTCGTTACCCCCCACCCTTGTCTCCCCCCGCTGCTGACTGCGACGTCTTCCCCCATCTCTTTCCCTTCCTACCTCTCCACCCTCCTCTCACTCCCTCTCACCTTGCTCCTTAAAACCTCCTTTCCCCTGGGCCCTACTCCATGTCCCCTACCCAGATAGCAGGAAGGTGCATCATAAAGTATGGTTTTGGATAACGTTGATTTATGCAGGTAGAATCATCTTCTGTAACTCTCCTGTAAGACTCAAGTAGTAACCTTCTTTCACTTTTGACCCTACCCTCTGTCTCCACCCAACTATGCCCTGCCCTTACACAGTTCCACCCTCCTCTCCCCACGGTGCACCCCTTCCCGCTATCCATTTTCGACAACGTCCTCTCCTAGATCGCTATCTTGTCTCCCTCCCCCTCCTCCGCCTCTTTCTTCTCCTCCATCCACCTGCTAGTAGTGCCCCCCGTGCTCACTACATTACATTAACGCCTCTGTCAAATGCTGTCTCACAACATTGACTAAGCTGATTGTAAATGCTGTAATCTGTGTCTGATGCTTTATGAACATATTATTCTCTATTATTATTTGTGTAAACTGTGTCTGTGACTGACGTGGAACCTTTGTAAAAAGAGCTCCTGCTCAAAGGTTGTTTCCGAATAATTAATAAATAAATAGGCAGGACAGACAGCAGCTCTTCCTGACCTATGGTGAGGTGGGCAAAGTAAACCTGGCATCCAAATAAGACTGTTTCTCTCTGGATAGTTGAGTACATCTAGTTTTGTTATTCAAAGGTGGAAAAGAGCCCCCAGCAAGGCTCAGAGATCATTCCACAAGGGGTACACCTGCAGCTGTAACAGCTACCAGGGATGTCCCATTACTGGAAATCTGTAAAGCATCTACCTGGAGGTTAGCCTGCACCTTTACAAGGCATTACAGCCTGGACCCCTTGTCCAGAAGTGATGCCATAATTGGCACAGCTGTCCTGCAGAGTCTATTTCCAAGTAGGTTCTGTGCCTGCCTGCAAAGGTACTGCTTCTTAGTCTACATAGAGTTTGGAATATTAGACTATTCCTGGGGTAAGAAGATAAAATTACTTACCATAGTAATCTTCATTCTTCCAGGGGATACTCCAGTATTCATAACTCTCCCACCCTGCCTTCTGTTCTAGAACCAGTGGCCTCTGGACTACAGGCTGACTATGTGCTGAGGTGCCACATACTGGCATATTCTCTATCTTTTTTAGCCCAGTTGGGCCTTGTTATCCCCTTCTTCAGGTGATTCTAATATTAAGGGGGGGTTTAGGGTGTTTTAAAACTTTTCTGTTCCCAGTTGGAGCCTATAGGCATTGGTTATTAGGGTTAAGTATATTTAGTTTGATTGGGCCTTTAGAGCAGTCTCCCTCAAAATCTGAAGGGTTAGAATGCAACAGTTAGTGAAGGAAGCATTTGAAAATGGCACGAGCTAATGAACATTCTCTCATTAACATATGTTCCATCTGTCCAGGCAGTTCTGTCTTAAAGGGACACTGCATAGAGTTATGAATATTGGAGTATCCCCTAGAAGAAAGAAGATTACTATGGTAAGTAATTTTATCTTTTCGTTTCCAAGTGGCTCACTTCTTCTCCAGTAGGGTCAGACGGGAGTTGTCAGGGCACTCTCCTGCTCATCCATCTGATCCAGACCAGATTTTGGTCTTGCCAGATTTGTAAGGAGCCCTGCCGCCAGGTGTCCGCCTCCATGCAGAGGGCTGAGGGTACATGTTACCTGCAGGGTGAGACAGCTCCTCTTTTTTGGGGAAACTTGGTACTTGGACCGTACATATGAATCAGTGCTGAAGATTGAGTCTTCCTCCATGCAGAGGGCTGAGGGTACTTGTTACCCGCAGGGTGAGCCAACTCCTCCCTTTTTTGGGAAACTTGGTACTTGAACTATACATACGAATCAGTGGTGAAGACTGATTCTTGGAAGATATAAAGCTTACGTACTTACCTTAACTGTTGATCTTCCAGAATATCTTCGTCGTTGATTCAGACTCCAGTCCACCATCCCCTGCTCAGCTGAGAGCCAGAACCTATGGTAGCTCATCCTGTCGGTGCTGTCAGCAGACCTGCTATTGTCTCCTTTGCCATGGCCCTGTGGTGGTGGTCCTTGTTGTTTAAAAAAAGGGATGGTTACTCAGATGCCACCCTCCCCCCAAAAAAACACAACAAAAGAGAGTGGGGTTACTTATGGCCCCCTTCCAACCCAAAAAAAGACAACTTAAAAAAATAAATATTTTTGTTTTTCAAATGGAGTGGGTAGGCAGCACCTTCCCTCCATTTTTTTCTTCTTCTTTCTCCCTGCCCAAGGTATATTCCTCTAGGATATAACGCTATTAGTTACTATGTGCAGCATGTGCCCTGGGCACCATCCAGTCTAGTCAATCACCGCTAGACATTGCCTGAGGAAAATGCAATGAACTTGCTTTGAATCAATCAGTACTAGTCACACAGGGTACATCCCTGTGGTTGCAGGGAGAAGGAGTGCATGTTCTTCTTTCATGTGGGAATTTTGGTTGTTATCCCTTGTCCCTTCTCTCTGAGCTTTGAGCTTCATCCCCTCTGCCTGGAGCGTGCCAGAGGAGATATCCATGTCTTGCTTTCCTAGGACTGTTAGTCTGGCAACTCATATGCTCCCATACCTACTTTCCTTCCATGTCACACAGAAAAGAGGATTGTGGGTTTACTCTCGAGTTTGCTCAAGTTCTATCCGGTAACTTGGAGGTATTACTTATTGGGAGTCCAAATTCTGTCTGGCTAGCGGTATGAGGCTCTGGTTCCATACTCTACTATACACTTTTTGTTATTCAAAGGTTGGTAGTCGGGTTTTATTTTGTTGTTTGTTTATATTTCCTATATTGTTTCCCTATCCTTTTAGATTGGAAACATTCTTAACCCTCTCTTTACCTTCCCCACTCTTTGTTTCTCGTCTGGCAAACAGAACTGAGGTTGGTGAGGGAGCTGGCAATGGTTATTGGCTAGCATGCGGCATCACATCGGTTGTGCGCAGGTGCCGTGGCCAGTAGCCGTGGCCGGCCCCCTGGCCAAAAGCTTTGTTTCTGTGGGGTTTAAGTACCTCCAGCCCAGACCCATCAATGGTAATCAATAGTGAAGTTATTTTGGAAGATCAACCACAACAGTAAGTACATAACTTTCATTTCTAGGGACGTGGATATGATGTTGTAGCCACACTTGTTGGCAGTGCCTTTCCCCTTTAAGACTTCACCAGAACGTCTTCAAGCTGGCTCCTCCCACCCACCTGGGTGGTAACTCCCTCAGCTGTGTCCTGTGATGCCAGATCTTCCTTTCCACTGGAAGAAGCAGGTTCCTTCCTAACCGCTGTCGCACTGAGTAGGCCCTTTGCTGTAAAATTGTCGGATTTTCATCCAAGTTATTTAAGCTTTTTGTCTTCAGGTTCATTCTTCACCACTGCCATGAACGGCAAGAAGACCACTCCGAGATTCCGGAAATGTCTGTATGGGCAGAAGATGTCTTGAACAGATTCACACAGTGCATGCGTGTACTGCCTGGGCCACAAGCACAATCCCCAGGCCGGCAACGTTTGTCATACCTTCCATTCATCCATTCTTGAGGACTGCCGCGCCCTGCCTACTTTGGGCCATCCGAATGAATGGTACCCACTGATCAAGTCAAAGGATGCCCACCAGGTGGTCTTCGTGGCTGCGAGGTCCTCCGAACAACTAGCGGCTTTCGAGGAGGTGGCGGGCCATGTCGCAGCTCAGACCTCCTCAGCTTCTGCGTTTTGCCGCTCTCTTTGGGTGCCTCCTTCACGGGGGCATTTAAGGACTTGTGTCAGGCTCTCCTGACTCAAGGTCAGGGCCCTTCATCAGCATACAAGTCCAAGCCTAAAAAGGAGGCCAAAAAACAGTCTCACCATCAATCATGGGATCAGAAACAGTCTCACTCTTGGACTTCCAACTCCTACACTTCACCAGATCTGACTTTAGTCAAATCTTCGGCCCAGGCCACCAACTCCATGATATCCCCATCGGGCCAGTTGGCTGAGATGCCAGTCAATCTTCCGGCCGAGATCTTTCTCGAACTGGTCGACCATTCGTCACCCAAAGAGACTGATACTTCTCTGTTTAGGACTCTGGTCTTGACTCAGACCCAGGGAGGGATGGATCTGTCTGCTGACCCACCGCCTCTCGTTATTGACCAGGAACCGGAGTTGCCCCAGCTCTCGCTGACACCCTCCGAGGCGCACCACCACCAGTCCCCCTAGAGTTTGAGGTCCTGGTCTTATTCCCATGGGTCGAGCCGCTCACACTGACGTCAGCGCTTCCACTCTCGACGCGGGAAATCGGTTCCGCTGCTATTCTTCATCCTCGTCCTCCTCAGGTGAGGAGAGGCTTTGGTGCAAGTTGCGTCGACACTGAGGATCTCATGTGGCAAAAGCTGGTATTCGCTGGTATGAAGCCTGTTCGGCTCCTAACCCGGCCATTAGCTGGCTTTCACTGCAGAGGCCAATGCCTTCTCCACCTCAGGAGCTGACCAGAATGGTCCCAGCTCAGCCGCTCCTGGCATTTCTGCCGATCCTGGTGGAGCTGCCACCTAAACAGCTGAAATCCGGTACTCTGACTAAGGAGTCTCGGCTGACTTTGGGTCTTCCCAATCGGTTGTCGGTCACCGTCACCCTGGATCATCCATGGAGGGTCAGCAGGGATTCAGGCGGTCGACCTGTCTTTCACAACTCCCTGGAGTCGGAGGGTTTCTCCTTGCACTCTTGTCCGGTAGACACGGAGTCGGCTGGGGGACTCTCGATGGATGAAGGCCTTACATCCTTCATGAGCTTTCTCCACCTGATCTTGGAATCCACGGGTCTTAAGATGGAGCCCGTTTAAAAAAGGGCTTGGTACCCTCTCACTGAGATCGTGGCCTGGGGTGACTCCCCTTGAGAAGCCTTCGCAGTCGCAGAGGCCATCCTTGGCCCTCCCTTGGAGCTCTGTCAGCGACCTGCCTCCTGCCCAGCACCATCGCCTCGGATGGCCCGCAAGTATGCAATTCCCTTTTGGGGTTCATAGAACATCCCTCGGCTGAGGGCTTGGTGGACGATTCTGTGTTCAAGTGCTCTGGCAACATGGAAGACGTAGACAAACCACCTGACAAGGAGTCCAAGAAATTGGACCATTCCGCGAAAAAGGTCTATGCTGCCTCTTCACTTGGCCTTCGTCAGGCGAGCTCAGCCCTCCTGATGGCCCACTTCTCTCACACTCTCTTGGGCACTTTGGATGAGGTGCTCCCTCATCTTCCACTAGACCTCCAGACTACAGTCAAACAGGTACAAGATCAGGGTCAGACTGTGGATAAGCAGCAGTTCCAGACAGCCATGGACATTGGGGACTCCTGTGCATCCCACAGGGCTTGGCTGTAGATCTCAACCCTCACAGCAGACACCCAGCACAAGCTGGTAGATGTCCCTTTCCTGGGCACCGACCTATTCAGGTCTGGGGTCGAGGGGCACCTCACCCGCATTGAGAAGTCCAGTGCCACCTTGGACTCTGTGACATCCTCCCAGAGGGACCCCAAGGGCTCCAAACATCAGAAGAAGAAGAAGCCCTTTTGGTCCACTCCTGTGGCCAAACAAGCCCAGCCCAGGGGGGTAGGAAGAAATAGGCTGTTGGTTAAATAGGATCTGCAGCTTATCCTCTAGGTAGGGAAATGGGCAGACTAGGTGGGCCAGCGGTCCTTATCTGCCGTCAAAGTCTATGTTTCTAAGCTGGGCAGCAGGCTTATGCCTGGCGACCTTGGCTGAAGTCAGTGGCCATGGTTGTCCACAAGCCTGGAGGACGAGGCCACGGTGGCTTCTCAGCCAGGCCTTCATCCACCTCCAAGCCTACCTAGTGATGGGATGAGGGGTGCCTCCCTCATGCCCATGACGCCACCCCTGGGTCCGCCTGTGGAGGCCGACTCCGCCACTTCCTTTCCGCTGTCACCACAGACAGGTTGGTTCTCAAAGTGGTCGGTCAGGGTCTGCTTCTGGAAGGTGAGCAGTACCTGCCTTGCTGAGCCCATGTCCCATGGGAGGACATGGTATCCACAGACATTCTGTTGACCCTTCGGGATGACATGGCCCAGCTCCTCAGCAAGGAGATCTTGGTTCCTGTCACGGACCCTCTGGAACACCCAGGGTTTGTCTTCAGGTACTTCCTGGTGCCAAAACGGATGGTGTGCTGGTGCCCCATCTTAGATCTGCACGACCTGAACAAGTTCCTCAAGTCACGCACCTTCAGGATAGTCACTCTCTTTCAGATCATACCATCACTAGAACAAATGTGGTTCTGCCCCCTGGATCTACAGGACGCGTTCTTTCACATCCCAATTCGTCCATCTCACAGACGGTTCCTTCACTTCCGAGCAGAGGGAACCCTCTACAAGTTCCAGGCCATGCCATTCGGCCTATCCTCGTCCCACAGGGTCTTCAACAAGTGCATTGCAGTGGTGGCAGCTTACTCCTACCTGGATGACTGGCTGATCGTGTGTCCCTCCAGGCAGGATGTGGAGCTGTCCAGGGACCTGGCCTCCAGACCCGTGTCTCTCATGGCCTCCGGGTCATTGAGGCCAAGTCAGAACTCATGCTCTCACAGGTGATCAGCTTCACTGGGGCAGAGCTCAACTCCTGGAGAGCCAGGGCTCGGCTCCCGGTGGACAGGGCGGAGGCTTTCTCCTCCTTTGCCTGATCATTTCTGGTTGGGCCATTGCTCCCTGCACAGGACTTCCTGCGTCTGCTGGGTTATATGGTGACCTGCACCAGCGTGGTCCGATGGGCCTGCTGGAGAATGCGCTCTCTGCAGTGGGAGCTGGCCAGCCAGTGGCCTCAACGCAGGGGTCACTTTGACCAGCTGGTCACTGTGACCCAGCAGATGTGGGACGCTCTCCAGTGGTGGTTAGTCTCTGAACATCTGCAGGAAGGGATTCCATTTGTCTGCCCAGAGCCAACGGTCATCCTGACGACCAGTGCCTCTCTCATGAGCTGGGGTGCCCACCTGGGGGAACACAGAGTCCACAGGCTCTGGACCCCCAAGGAGTCCCGATGCCACATCAAGCTACTGGAGCTCTAACAGTTTGGCTGGCGCCGACTGCCTTTGCTGCTCACATTCGGGGTCATGTGGTCCAAGTCCAGACGGACAGCTCTACAATCATGTACTGTCTCAACAAGCAGGGCGGGATGCACTCCCTGCCTCTGTGCAAGGAAGCTCTCCGCATGTGGATCCTCGTGTGCAGCCTGGAGGCTGATCTCAAGGCCATTCATGTGGCCGGTGTCTCCAATCAGCCGTGTGGGTGAGGCGTTTCACGAGTGGTCTCTCCACCCAGAGGTAGTGCACAGTCTTTTCTTCCAGTGGGGTACCCCTCTGGTGGACCTGTTTGCCTCCAAGGAAAACACAAAGCTGAGGCTGTATTTTGCCCTTCCCCCTCAGCAGGGAATGCTGCAGGGGGATGCCTTCTCAAGGCCCTGGACCCTAGGCCTCTTCTATCCCTTCCCTCTGCTTCACTTGATCCACAAAGTGTTGCTTAAGACCAGGAGAGACAAGGCACAGGTGATCCTAGTGGCTCCGGACTGGCCACACCAGTTCTGATAACCTATTCTCCTCAGTCTCAGCAGCAGGCTCCTGAGGTGTCTTGCTTTCTGCCCGGACCTGCTCCTCATCAGTCAGTGGAAGGTACTCCATCCAAGCCTTCAGTCCCTGCACCTGACAGCCTGGTTCCTGAGTGGCTAGAGTTCCAGGCTTTGGATCTCGCCGAAGATGTTCTCACTGTTGTTAAGGCATCTCAGAAAGAGTCAACCAGGAAATGCTATGCCTTAAAATGGAAGAGAGTTCTCCATTTGGTGTCAGGGCAAGGGATTGGACCCTCTGTCCTGTCCAGTGGCTAGCATCCTTAACTATCATATGAACATACGAATGTGCCAGCAGAAACAGACCACCCAGTCTATCTGTCTGCTCGAGTGTGCAGCCAACACCCCAGTTTGCAGCTGCCCCCCTCCTTTGTCATCCCACTGCCACCTCCCCCACCCTCACTCTCCCCGTTCCCTGTTCCATGCCCTTTTGAAGCTGTTCACAGATTTACATGATACCACCCTTTCTGGTAGGGCATTCCATTTTGCTACCACCCTCTCTATGAAATAGTGTCTCCTCATTTACTTCCTAAATCTTCCCTCTTCTATTCTTAGCCCGTGCCCCCTGGTGACCCTCCCCCTCCTTAACTTAAAGACCTCGTCTGCCCCATCCTTATTGATTCCCCTCAGATACTTGAATGTCTCTACCATTTCCCCCATGTCCCTTCTGTCCTCCAGGGTGTACATATTCAGGTCTCCCAGCCTGCTGTCATAGTCTCTCCCCTCTATTCCACATATCATCTTTGTTCCCCTCCTCTGCACCCCCTTCAGTAGCCTGACACCACGCTTTAGGTATGGCCTCCAAAACTGCACACAATAAGTGCGGCCTTACCAGCAACCTATAGAGGGACAAGATTACCTCTCTTTGCCTGGACGATAACCCCCTCACTATGCACCCCAGCATTTTGTTCGCTTTTGCAACCGTTCTCCTGCACTGGGCAGTGTTGTTCATGGTCCCTGTTATCATTACCCCTAGGTCCTTCTCCTCCTCAGTGATCCCTAGCTTAACCCCCCAGCCAGTATTCTCTCCTTGGGTTCTTCACCCCAAAGTGCATAACCTTACTCTTCTTTGCATTGAACCCCAGCTGCCACCTCTCTGACCACTCCTCTAGCTGGCGTAGGTCCCCCTGCAGCTGCTTCCATCCCTCCTCTCCATCCACCACTGCTCCGATTTTGGTGTCGTCAGTGAACAGACTTACCTTGCTCACCACCCCATGTGCAATGTCTGATATGAAGAGCCCAAACAATACTGGCCCCAACACAGAGCCCTGTGGCACCCCACTCGTCACCGGCTTTGGAGTTGAGAGCTCCCCTCTCACCACCACCCGTTGCAGCCTGCCGCTCAGCCAGCTTGTAATCCAGTTCATCATTTTTAACCCTACCCCTACACCAGTTAGCTTCTCCCCAAGCCGTCTATGAGGCACTGAATTGAAGGCCTTGCTGAAGTCCAAGTAAAGAACATCCACCGCATGACTCTTATCCAGTTCACCTGTCACCCAGTCATAATTTTGTATGAGGTTGGTTTGACAAGACTTCCCTGAAACAAATCCATGCTGCCTCACATCCTGGAGGCCATTGTCCTCCAGGTACGACACCAGTCTTTCCTTTAGTATCGTTTCCATGAGTTTGCACACTATGGAGGTGAGACTTACCGGACCATAATTACCCAGTTCATCCCTTGGCCCGCTCTTGTGTAATGGTACTACATGTGCCATCCTCCAGTCCAGTGGCACACCTCCCGACTCCAGTGAGGTGCTGTACAGATCCTCCAGCGGCTCCGGGAACGCCTACGCCATCTCCCTCAGCACCCTGGGGTGGATACCATCTGGCCCTGGTGTCTTGTCTACCTTCAGTGCCCTCAGTCCCTCTAGGACTCTACTTGCCTCACTCACATCTGTCACCTCTCTCCCCTGTCCCCACCCTCCCAGCCCATGCTGGTAGCTGTCCTCCCTTTCTTCTGTGAACACTGAGCAAAAGTATTCAAATTCAGTGCTTGTGCCCCCGTTTAATAATATCCCATTTCTGCTCCACGTCTATCTCCTGCCTTTTGCCCTCCAGTTTCCCTTTTCAGTACTTCCTGCATCCTCCCAAGGTCCACCCTCCTGAAGTTAACCACCCGAGTAACTGATTTCTCTGGCTCCCTGCACATCGTGATATTAAATCACACCATTTGGTGATCGCTGTCGGCTAGTGGGTCCTCTGCCTTTATTTCCCTCACTGCCGCCCCATTCGACAATACCAACTCTAAAGTGTTCTTTAGCCTATTAGGTACATTCGCCAACTGTGTCAGAAGATCCTCCTGGATTGTGTCCAGGAGCACTTGCTCCCTAGCACTGCAGGTGACCGGAATGCTCTAGTCAACCCCCGGCAAGTTGAAATCCCCCACAATGACCACCTTCCCTTTTCTACATACCTTTTTGATTTGTCCTGCTAACTCCCTGTCAAGCTCCTTAGACTGGGACGGCGGCCTGTATACCACCCCAAACCTCACTTTCCTACCCCTTGAGTCTATGAGCTGCAGCCAGATTGCCTCTGTTCTCCTTTCTTCTCCCTCGTCCTTTGTGCATTTGATCCCATCCCTCACATAGACTACCACCCAACCTACCTCCCCTCCTTACGGTCCTTCCTGTACAATTTGTATCCTGGGTTTTCCAGATCGCAGTCCTGGTGCTCAATTGCCTACATTTCTTTGACAGCTGCAATATCCACCCTCCACACTGCTAAGAGTGCCTGTAGCTCAGCGGATTTGTTTCCTAGGCTTCTTGCATTCAGTGAGACCACCCTCCATAATGCCCCCTTCCCTTCACTAGCCTCCATCTCCTCCCTTCTAGCTGTGGTCCCGCAACCATCTCTGCTTACCGGGCCGGGGCCAGTGAGGAGTCGTGGTACAGGAGAAGGTGGTCTGGTGCTTTTTTAAAGGCCTCGGTCACATTTCCCCTCCAGTGCGTGAACCACCACCACCACCTTGGGACTTGTTACTGATGTTGGCAAAGCTCATGGGCAAGTCATTTGAATCAATGCACAGGTATGATATGTGTCACCTGTCATGGAAGACCACCTTCTTGGTGGCTATCACTCAGCCAGAAGGATCAGTGAGCTTCAGGTGCTCTCAGTGGAGTCTCCACACCTGGTCTTGCACAGGGTCAAGGTTGTCCTTCGCCACAACCCAAAATTCCTCCCAAAGGTTGTGTCTGATTTTCACCTTAATCAGGTGATTAATATCCTGGTGTACTTCACCAACCACACCTCGGAGGCCGAGCAAAGGCTCCATACTTTGGAGTGGGCACTCACCTATTACAAGGAGCGCACGGCTGGAGTTCGGGGAGAGGTCTGCCAGCTGTTTGTCACCTATGCTGAAGCCGCTTCTGGCAGACTGGCAGATAAGCAGATGATTGGCAGGTGGATTGTATCCTGCATCGACCTCTGCTGTAGGTTGGTGGGTAGGGAGGCTCCAGTTAGGCTTAGGGCTCATTCCACCCCCCCCCCCCCATCGCTCCTCAGTGGCTGCTTCCAGGGATGTCCCTATCCAGGAAATCTGCAGGGCTGCTACCTGGAGGTCAGCACACACCTTCATTTCCCATTACCACATCGACCTTGAGTCATGCTGGGATGCTGTTTTTTGGGGCCTCAGTTCTCTAATCTCTGTTCCCTAAATAGGGGGTGTGCACCTTGCCCCTTCCTCCTGGAGAACTGCTAGGAGTCTGCCAACAAGTGTGGAGAGAACATCATATCCACGTCCCTAAAAAAACAGGTTACTCACCTGTAACAGTAGTTCTAGGAGTGATATATGATGTTCATCCAAAGAACCCACCTGACCTCCCCTGGCTGTGGCGCACCCTTCTGCTTCCATCGGGCAAGATCTGGCATCATGGGGGCGGAGCCGAGGGAGTTACCACCCAGGTGGCTGGAGGAGCCAGCTTAAAGACGTTCCATTAAAGTCTTAAAGGGGAAAGGCACTGCCAACAAGTGTGGATAAACATCATAAACCACTCTTAGAACTACTGTTACAGGTGAGTAGCCTGTTTTTTCAGCTCTTCCGTACTATATTATCAGGTAGAGGCAGGACCCTGATGGAAACAAGATGATCTTCACTGTATCAATCTTCTCCATTCATCACTGGTGGGTACTACGCCAGAGGTGCTAGTACCCCGCGGGAAGCTTTTTTAACAAAGCTTTTGTCCTCTAGGAAGAGGGGCAATGTTGGGGTCTGCGCCACCCTCATGGCCGACGCATTGTGTGATGCTCATAGGTTGGCCAGTAATGGACATCATCCCCTCAACTACCTCAGTTCTGCTTTTCTCGCCATTGAGGCTGCATTGGACTACGTGAGACAGCAAGAAATCAACTGTGACACTCCTCGTTTCACCATTTTTCTGCTCGTCGGACCGAATAACTCAGTGCCCCACTAGTTGAATCTGCATTTGGCACCATTTTTTTTTAAATAAGTTTAGTTCAGCGTCAAGTCCTTTTCCTTCTTTTTCCTTAAGTTGGTGCAGTCAGATCATGTTGGGTTTGGGGGCAGGTTCCAAGACGGGGACTTCCCCCATCCATCGGTGCCTCTATGGAAGTCAGTTCTCTGTCACAGACCTGCATGACCGAGGCTTCTCCTGCCTAGGGCTGAACCACAACATGGATCATTGCCGACACCTGCTTTAGTATGGACTGCAGCACCTTAGAGATCCGCGCGACAAAGTTGGGATGCAACCCCCTCGTTAGCTGGGTTCACACGAGGGCCGCTAAGGCTAGGACCTTAGACCAGTCCCCCGTTCTCCACCCTCTGCTGTATGCACCTCCACTGGCTCAGGTCTCGCTGAGCCCGGACGCCTGGTTGAGCGGTCGGGGGAACAGTCGGCCTTCTCTGGAGGGCCTGCTGTAGATCGCTCAAGGTCCGGGTTGGGAGCCATCTCCTTGGAGGAGGCTGATTTCGGTGCCGGGTCGCCCTTCGGTGCCAATGCGGAGTTAGAGCAGGAGTCAGAGGCTGACCCTGGTGCCGGACTTTCTCTCCCCCCCTCCTGGAGAACAGTTGCCATAGTGGAACCTCGCTCGAGAGGCAGGTCTCGGTCCTCTCCAGGAGGGTCAGGGGCCTGGTCCACCTCCCGCTCTGCTTAGGTGAGTGCTGGGCCAGGCACACCCTCTTCTCTAGGGGGCGGAGTCCCGCAATGGGTGGGGACAGGGACCACCCTGCTGGGTTTGCTCGGCTCCAGTCTCCCCATCAAAGGTCTTCTCCTTGTCGGCTTCGCCCTCCTGGCTTGGGGAGGGTTGAGCAGCAGGTGGGCGCTGGACAGCGCACCCCCTTTGCTTCAGAGGGGTCCCCCACTTGTCCCTGCAGCCCTGGCAGATGGGGTCCAGTCGCACAGGACCATTCTACCAAACCATCTTCCTCAGTGCGACCTACCCCTTCTCCTGGGTCTTTCCAGTCCTTTGGAGCCCCTCACCTGGGAGTAGTACAGGGCCATGGCAAGTGCTTCTCCCATCTTTTACAGGGCCATGGACAAGATGGTGTTTGCATCTTCTGTTCCTTCACTGTCGTTCCTTATGCAGAGCCCCTCCACTTCGTCAGCTTCCTCATCTGAGGAATGGGGCTCCACCTTGTACTGGTCTTCTGATGCTGATTTCTCAGACTGTCAGCGGTTCCTGGTGACAATGATGGAGGAGCTCAATCTGATATCAGTGACTGAACAGAATCCTGTGCGTGCGACTATGGTGTTCCTTGGGAAGTACAGCCAGGAATCTGTTGTGATCCTTCCATAGATTCTGCCCTTTATGGAGGAGTTTTACAGCACCTGGCAGCCATCTGCTTCCATTTCCCCAGCCCCTGGGGACTGTTAGTGCAGGTATTGCACTCCGTCGGGGTCTCCAGGGTCTTTACCCCACCCCACTTCAGGCTTGGAGTGGCTAGACAGCCCTTCTGGGTGCCTGACAAGAGACTGTCCCCCAGACATGGACTCTGCAGAGTTCAACCACTGGGGCAGGAGAGTTTTCACCTCAGTGTGTCTCTTGTTATCCATTGCTGTACATCGGGCACACATGGTGGCCTATGAGAGGCTCCTGTGGGCCATGTTGGGGGAAATCCTAGTGGCCTTGCCTGATTGCAAGGTAACCAGGTGAGCCATCAGCATTTCCATGAGGGGCCTGAAGCTCGTGAGACACCAAGCATGGGCATCTTATGATGCCAGCATGGTAGCCTCCAGGATTGTGGGATCTGCAGTCTGCATTAGGCAGATGGCATGGCTTTGCTTCTCCCTGTTGTCACCCTTGGCCTGGCGCAGGGTGACTGCCTTGCCATTCTGTGTGGCCTGTTTTTTCTCCCGCAGAGCCAGGCGGGAACTGTCGGCGCCCTTCCTCTTCTGCAGGTCAGGAGTCCCGTCCTGGCTGTGAGCAGTAGCAGGTCTAGCCAGACCCGTGATGGACCCTCTCCCCACATGAATCCCCCACATGGGACTGAAGGCTGTCCAGCCTTCAGGGAGGTACCGGTCCACTTTGTGGGCTTGGTACTCACCCACCAGTGATGAAAGAAGAAGATTGATATGGCGAAGATATGAAAATTACGTACCTACCATAATTCTTGATCTTACTGTATATCTTCACCATTTATCACTGCTTCCTGACCACCTTCCCCCTCTTGGGCCTCAGTTTCTGGGCAGTACCTCCTCCCTGCTTGCCTTCCCACCCCCCACCCCATTGAGGCCAATTGTGGGCGAAGTCCCACTGGTATCTCCAGGCTTCCTGACACTTCTTCAAAGCAGCAGGGGCCCTCGGGGAGCAGGAGTTCTTGCCCTCTTTTCTTTGGCTCCCTGGGGCCCTCTTGTCAGTGGAAGGGACTTCAGGTCTCCCTTTTGAGAGTCCTGCCTCAGGCTTCCCCTAGTGGGGTCCTGCCCTTCTCTTAGACCCATCTGCTTGGCTTAGGGTGCCAAGGACCATCCCTGTTTTGTTCTTTTTCTCCAAGACAGGAGACCCTCTCCTCTACCCCCTGTCCACTCATAGTCCCTTTGGACTTTCAACGTTTAGGAACCTCCTTGAGGTCCCTTTTTCTTGTTAGACTCCCCTTCCTGGTGGTGCTATACATAAGGTCTTACCCTTTTACACCCCGGGACTTCCCGTTGGGCGCAGAGCTGGACTTTGTCTTGAAGGCGGGTTCTCCTCCATCTTCCAGCCTTAGGAGGAGGGGGAGAAGGAGCGTTTTAACACCAGATGTTCCTCCCCTGGTGGACCTGGGGCTAGCATTGACCTGTCTGGCAGTGTCTCTTGTCAGATCCCTCTTGCTAATGAGGGTTTAATTTTTCCCTCTTCTCATGGGAAGGTCCAGTTCTGTGGATTATCACCTCGTTGCAGGCTCTTCCAATAAAAAAAATCTCCTTCGCAAGACGGTGTGAACAGTAGAGTTAAGTCCCCTTGGTCAGCAGGGATTTGGTGAAACGTGGAGGATGGAATCTTATCCTCCCATCTCGTCTCCTCCTTCCTCCCCCTTCCCCTCTTCCCTCCTCCTGCTTCTTCTCCTTCTCTTTTCTTCTGTTTCTCTCCACCTCTCCTCCCTCTCTAGCCTGCCCAGAGGTTGGGGTTCGCCTCCCAGAACCAACTAGGTTCCAACCTCTATACCTGTACTTCTGTGGTCTGTCATCGAGGCACAGGGCAGAAAGCATAGGAAAAACCAGGAGCAGTTGTAGAATTTGCAAAAAGTGTTTATTAGTACTAGAAATAACAAAAAAAAATAAACTTGTTCAGTATAACTATTTACAAAGGCAAAATAAACAGAGAGAATCCATCTGTGTTTTCCTTCAATCTCTGTGTGTTTCTGTGTCCATGTCTCTGTCTTGCAAGAAATTGCAGCTTGGTTTTTATAAGTCCTTGCAACCCCCATCCTTAACAAGCATCCTGTTTTTTTTTAAAATGTTCTTGTAAGTATCAGGCAGGTGCAGCAAGAAGACAATGTCCCAGAACTGAGGCCCTTTCTCCACAGCTCTGTAAAAGGCTTACAGATTGCTCTCAGATTAACCCCTTGAGTTCCCAATAGCTTTTTACAATCATCTCAAACTATAATTATATACATTTCAACAGTAATGCTATACAATTTCTAACCAAAGGGATCCCAATATCAGTTACATTTCTACATAATGATTTGCATATATTTTATACCAGAAGATATGCAAGGGAGGAAAAAGACAGAAACAGCAAGGGAAGACTGAGAGACAGTGTGAGTCAAAGAATTGTGAGACTGTCGGGGTGATCAAATTCTAAGTCTCATAGGAAAATTTGGTTGCGAAACCAGACAGAAGAGAAAGGAAAGAACAGAACTGATCCCTGCATTCAAACTGTCCATAACAACTGGGACAAGGTCCTATTTAACCCTGCCACATGGTCGGATTATTCCTTTTTCAGTTTATATCTTTTCCTTTCGCTGTCCCTTGGGCTGTCTTGCCCATCCTCCTCCCTTGTGTTTCTCTATACCTGTTTTCCTCTCCGGCGAGTAGAACTGAGGTAGTGAAGGGGACAACGTCGGTTACTGGCCAACCCTCAACCCCCACGCAATATGTTGGCCTTGAGGGCAATGCCATCGACGATTTTGCCCCTCCTTCTAGAGGAGAAGTGCTTTTTAAGCTAAGAAAGCTTCCCGCTGTGTCCTAGCACCTCCTTCGTAGTACCCACCAGTGATGAATGGTGAAGACATACAGTAAGATCAGGAATTATTGTAGGTACGTCATTTTCACGTGCATTTTATTGGGACTGTCCTAGACAAATCAGTAGTACATTGGTTTCGTTCTTACCTCACGGACAGGTCTCAGAGAGTTGTCACTGGAATTTATTCCTCTGGCGCTCACTCCCTGCCTTGTGGGGTACCACAGGGCTCCATTTTAGCTCCCATGTTGTTTGCAGTGTATATGCTGCCATTGAGAGAAATCATCAGGCGATACAGTCTGGGTTTCCACTGCTATGCAGATGATACTCAGCTGTATCTGTCCTTTCTCCCCGGTCAGGGTGATGCACTCTCTGTACTGAATTACTGCCTTGTGGAGATCAGACTTTGGATGAGTTCCAGCTGGCTGAGACTCAATCCGGATAAGACTGAGGTATTGGTAGTGGATCCAGGTCATCCGGGGGTGGGTTTGGGAGCTGGACAACCATCAGGTTTGTTACTTGGTGGTATACCGCTCTCTACCTCCGATCAGGTGCAAAATCTGGGCGTTATTTTTTATGATGGTCTGACCCTAAAATCTCAGGTGTCAGCTGTCGTCAAATCCTCTTTTTACCATCTGAGGAATATCGCCCAGGTGAAACATCTGGTTCCTCCGGGTGATCTTCCAACATTGGTCCATGCCTTTGTCACTACCCGTCTGGACTACTGCAATTCCCTCTGCCTAGGGCTACCAGGGGTTGACATCCGCCGCCTCCAGCTGGTGCAGAAGGCGGCAGCCAGACTTTTGACTGGGACTTCTAGAACCAGTCATATTACCCCAGTGCTCCGCGAACTGCACTGGCTGCCTGTTTGGTGGCGGATCACCTTTAAGGTTGGTTTACTAACCTTTAAAGCCCTACATGATCAGAGACCCGGTTACCTGAAATATCTCCTGATTCCCTACTGCCCCCTCCGTCCTCTCCGTTCCGCCAACGAGGGATTGCTGGAGATTCCCAGGGTTCGATTAAAGACATCAGAATCTCGTGCTTTTGCTTTTTCAGCACCAACCCTGTGGAATTCTCTACCTCATTGGTTGAGAGAATGCCCAACCGTCGATAATTTTAAGGTTGCTTTAAAAACATATTTATTCAATTTAGCTTTTACTTAGTTATGGCTGACATATTTTAATGTATGGAAATTTTATTATTTTGTATATGTTTTATGTACAGCGCCTTGGATTCGAAAGGTGCTATATAAATAAAGTTGGATTGGATTGGACAGAGTTACTGGATGAAACCACATCCCCGTCACTCCTAGAACAGAAACTGAGCATAGCGATGTACTGCTTGCTCTGCATTAGTTGAAGACACACCCCACACACAATTAAACAGCTAGTAGCACCAGAAAATAATACACAGAACATTTTAATAGTTTTTAAAAGTAGTCTCTCATTACTTTTTGTTTTTGAAATGTTTTTCTTTTTCTATGTGCACATTAGGTGTTTTTATGCCTAATAGGATTGGGTGAGATGTGAAAAGCGGTGCTTTACCTGGAGGCCTGTACAGTATATCTAGTTCTGTTCCTCCCACCATGTCATCAGCATGTGACATTACTCGTTGTTCCATCACAAACCCTGCTCCCTGATGGGTGATGTGTCCCAAGTCTCCAATTAAGCAGCAAAAGATTGGCTTTTCTTGGTTACTAGTGATGTCACAGTCATTAAAGTCACAATGCTGGTGATGTATCGGGAGGAATAAAACTGACAGTGTCGCCTCCAGGTAGAGTGCTGTTCCACACGTCACACCTAGTACTGTCAGGTAGAAAGGGCCTGATATTCAGATAGGCGCAAAGCGTAGCACAAATGTTTGCACTGCACTTTGCTATTGCCCACGGGTCCCAGGATGCTATAGTCTGTTGGGCGCTACCCAACAGAATATAGGGCCATGTAAGCACAGTGCTAAGTCAGGTAGTGCTGCCCTGGTATGTGGCGCCCAAATTTGGGCTCAGGAGTTGATAGCACTGGAGTGCTGTTTACAATTTTCAAAGGTACCTATGCAAAAGAGCCCGTTGGGCATGCAAGGTGCTATGGGGCCATTTGCCTGCCCATTATGGGCTCATTTGCATGGGTAGCGGAGGCAGGTAGTGTGCCCCACCCACCCACTGTACATGATAGCTGAGCTATCCCTGGTGCTAGTGGTTTCCTCACTCCCTCCCAATCCCCAACCCTGGTAGAATAAATAAAATTCCCTGGTGCTAGTGGTCCCCTTCCTCCCTCCCTCCAATACCAACTCCGTAACAATACATGCAGTCCCTGGTGCTAGTGGTCCACTCTCACCGATCCCATCCCCATATTAATAAATTAAATCCCTGGTGCTAGTAGTACCCTTCCTCCAATCCCATCCTCGTTTAACCCCCTAGGTGGCGCTATCTCAAGGGCTACTACCCCTGCCTGCGCGGCTAGTAGCAGGTTAAGGGGCCTGAGTTCTGAAACGGGTGCTTCCACTCAGAGGTCAGGGTTGGTAGTGGTCAAACAAACCTGGGCACAGCCCTCCAGGACACTGTAACCCCACTCTTTCCCTTCTAGTGGCCTGAGCAGTATATGACAATCACTTTCACAGTACCCCTTTTACACCATACTAGTACCCACATTGTCTGAACTTACCACCAGGGCGCTCACTCAACCCTGGGGACCCCCTGTAAAACAAGGTTATGCACAGTAAATAGCAACGGTACAGTACTCTTGGCACAAACTGGAAACACAGTCAGGTTAAATGCAGAAAAAGTCAGATCTGATTTATTTAGGGGACTTGAACAAGGAAGGGGCATAATCAGGTTGATTGGCTTAAAGGCTATATTAATCAAACAGTTATGCATGTGCTTTAAGTCCCCACACAGTCACACGCTCTGAGTACCCAAATAGGAAAATGGTGGGCTAGCCAGGAGCTAGCTGGTTGGGGCCTTGTGATGGAAGAAAGCAACATGCACAACACGCACTACTTGTAATCCGGAGCTGGAGGGCTCAGTTCGTGAAAGAAAAAGCAACAAGACAATCAGATGACAACACTTTAGATTTAGCTGCTGTTGCAGGGAGCTACCCTTCTGTTTACTCACGATACCGAATACTGGACACAGGCAGGATGAAATCGATACTGCAGGTTGTTGAACTGGAGTGCCCGGAGAAGTGGGGCCCAAATGAATCACCAAGGTGTCGTTCCTGTTCAAGTGTTGAGCAGGGAGCTGATCCCCAGGCAGGTCTCTCGTCAGTGGCTTTCTCTGTGCAGCGGGTAGTCAGGCTGGGCCAGTGTGGCAAAGCCCAGGCCCAACAGAGATGATTTTAGATTCAGTCCGTGGGGCTGGATTCAGCTTCCAGCAAGCAGAATATAGTTCAGACCACAGTGGGAAACCACATCGTGACCCACTAGCAGCACACAGCACATTTACACGTAAGGAAATTCTAATGTAGCTTTCAGCAAGCAGAACACAATTCAAACCACAGTGGGGAACCAAATCACGACCCGCTATAAGCACACAACACATTCATATGTAAGGAAATTCCACTGTACCAGGCAAAAGGCTCTCCTGCACTCAGTTACAGAGTTTGTGCACAATCCGGGAGTTCAGAGGTGGCTAGAAGTCCAGACAGGCCGATAGCATTCAGCAAATCTTTGGTCTTCTTCAGGTTAAAGCCTGGTCACAGTCCAATGGCTTAAATAGTCCTCACAACTCTGATTCAGTCCGAATAAACTCTGTTTTCCCTCTCAGTGTCAGCAGGCAGACAGGCAGGCCAAAACTCAGCCATTTCACAGTTCTCCCATGCAAAATTACACAGAACTGCTGCTCAAATCACTTGAGCTGTTACTCATTTCACTTCCCAACTGAGAACTAACTGAAAACTGCAAGCAGTCTGGGAATTTCCCCAAGATCCAAAAGGTTCGGTTGGCTGATCTGTCTGTTAGTCACAACAAGGGCTGCCCCTTCAGGTTCAGGTTAAGGGGTTTGAGTTCTGAAATGGGTGCCTCCACCCGGAGGTCAGGGTTGGTAGTGGCCAGACTATCCTGGGCACAGCCCTCCAGGACACTGTAACCCCCCTCTTTCCCTTCTAGTTGCCTGAGCAGTATACGATAATCACTTTCACAGAACTCCTTGTACATCATACTAGTACCCACACTGTCTGCACTTACCACCAGTGCTGGTTCCTCTCACTCGACCATAGGGACCCTCTGTAAAACAGGATTATGCACAGTAAATAGCAGTGGTACAGTACTCTTGGCACAAACTGGAACCACAGTCAGGTTAAATGCAGAAAAAGTCAGATCTAATTTATTCAGGGGGACTTGAACAAGGAAGGGGCGTAATCAGGTTGATTGGCTTAAAGGCTATAGTAATCAAACAGTTATGCATGCGCTTTAAGTCCCCACACAGTCACACACTCTGGGTACCCAGGTAGGAAAATGGTGGGCTAGCCAGGAACGTTGCAGCTGGTTGGGGCCCTGTGAAAGCAACATGCACAACACACACTACTTGTAATCTGGAGCCGGAGGGCTCAGTTCGAGAAAGAAAAAGCAACAAGACAATCAGATGACAACACTTTAGATTTAGCTGTTATTGTAGGGAGCTACCCTGATGTTTACTCACAGTACACAATACTGGACACAGGCAGGATGAAATCGAGACTGCAGGTTGTTGAGCAGGAGTGCCTGGAGAAGTGGGGCCCACACGAATCACCGAGGTGTCATTCCTGTTCAGGTGTTGAGCAGGGGGCTGATCCCCAGGCAGGTCTCTCGTCGATGGCTTTCTCTGTGCAGTGGGTAGTCGGGCTGGGCCAGTGTGGCAAGGCCCAGGCCCAATGGAGATGATTTTGGATTCAGTCCATGGGGCTGGATGCAGCTTCCAGCAAGCAGAATACAGTTCAGACCACAGTGGGGAACCAAATCACGACCCACTAGCAGCACACAGCACATTTACACGTAAGGAAATTCTAATGCAGCTTCCAGCAAGCAGATTACAATTCAGACCACAGTGGGGAACCAAATCATGACCCACTATAAGCCCACAACACATTCACATGTAAGGAAATTCCACTGTACCAGGCAAAAGGTTCTCTGGTCGCAATTACAGAGTCTGTACACAATCTGGGAGTTCAAAGGTGGCTGGAAGTCCAGACAGGCTGATTACATTCAGCAAATCTTCAGTGGTCTTCAGGTTAAAGCCTGCACACAGTCCAGTGGCTTAAATAGTCCTCACAACTCAGATTCAGTCCGAATAAACTCTATTTTCCCTCTCGGGGACATGCAGGCAGGCCAAAACTCAGCCCTTTCACAGTTCTCCCATGCAAAACTACTCAGAACTGCTGCTCAAATCACTTGAGCTGTTACTCATTTCACTTCCCAACTCAGAACTAACTGAAAACTGCAAGCAGTCTGGGAATTTCCCCAAGATCCAAAAGGTTCGGTTGGCTGATCTGTCAATCAGTCACAACAAGGGCTCCCCCTTCGTTCATTTAGGTGCCAAAATGCAAAAACGACAGCATACAACGACCTCTCCAGTGTGGAGAGAATTCAGTTGGAAAATCCATACGAGATACTTTCTGGTCCCAACACAGATGGTGCACAGGGCTTGAGGTGGCTCTAGTGTATGCAGGAGGGGATGCAGGGAAACTCGGGTCTCGCAGGCTCATATTTTCTGGACTCGTCCAGAATTAGGGGAGTTTTGGAGAGAGGTGACATATATCAAAGGTATTTATGATACCCACACCATTAGATCCGGAGCACTTTATTTTGGGAATACACCCTATAGGGATGAAGGGGAAAGATGAAAAACAATTATGGATCATTCTCGACATTGCTGCCCTAAAGGCAGTAACGAGAAAATGGATGAGAATAGGACCACTGACCTTAGGAGAGTGGAAAGAAATAATTGTAGAAATTCAGAGAATGGAGAGGGCTATAATGTGTCTCAGAAGACAGGCACCCAAATTCCAAAATAAGTGGACAAGGAGGCTGCTATATGTGGCCCAGCTGGAAGCCTCCTAATTTGGGAGTTGGAGGGCAGAAGTGAGAAGGAGAGATCTTCCTGGACATAAAGTCTCCACCACTCAATTCGCACTGATGGGATCTATGCCAGAGGCTCTAGGACCCAGCGGGAGCAAACTTTTTTGCAAGAGGGGCGGCGCCAGAGATGGAGCTGCGAGGAGCGGTGCCACGAGCCTCGGCTCGTGCGGCAGTGATTATCCCGGTGTCGACCCTCCAACCGCCTCAGTTCCTTTATTCCCACCGTCAAGTACACTTCAGTGATGACATCATTCGCCCGATGGAAGTTAAACTTCAAACTAACAACAATACTTTTCAGTTTATTGTTTTGTAGTATATCTCGAATAAGTATCGCTAAATATAACATTTTTCTTATTCAAGAAGAAGTCTCAGCCTACATTGACGGAGTCGACCATGAGCGGGTCTGGTGACGGTAGGGAGACTTCATATGAAAGCTGTTCAGTCAGCCAGGCTGGGTCCGCTCCGTCGCCCTCTCCAGAGGGAGGGTCTGACAATGGACGGTCCAGTACCCGAGGGGATGGGCGGTCCCCCCGGAAGCATAAAAGAAAACGGTCGCATTCTCGGCACCGTTCGGCCTCGAGCTGTTCTTCGGTCCACAGGTCAAGAAAGAGAAGGCATCACTCGAGGTCACCCTCTGGTATGTCTGCGCGTCGACGGTCGGTCATTGGGGTCAGTTGCTGGTCTCCTCCTCCAGAGTCACCGGGTTCTGTTTCTGGTCACCGACCTCTTCGACATCAGAGCCCTTCCCCACCTTCTGGAAGGGCTGCAGATGAGCAGTTTCATCAGTGGGCCGCTGTTATGGAGCAGTGGGCTCTGAGTTTTTTCCAGCTGCCTGGCCCAGTCACTCTGGGGCCTTTGGACCTCTTGGGGGATTGGGTAGGGTGGTCGGGCCTCCCTAGTCGCGCGGCGCCTTCTTCGGTGCCATCGACCCCGCATTCAGGTGTTTTCCCCCCTCACATGGCTGCGGCACAGGGGGCCGCACCGATGACTCTATCTCCTGGTCTCCTTCCTTCCTTCTCCTCAAATCCCATTTGTCGGAGCTCTGGGTTGGTTTTGGCACCGTCGGCGTCGATGGGTCGCTCGGCGTTGGCCTCAACGCGGTGATGCGTCTGTCGGCGCCATCCATGGTGCTGTTGAGATTGTCAGTGCCTTCCTCAGCGCCGTTGGGCTTGTTGACGCTGTCCTTAGGGCTGTGCGGCTTTTTGGCACTGGGGACCCTGTCAGCACCGTGCGCTGCGCTATGTCAAGCGGCACCGCGGCTTGATATGACGTCTTCCAGCCTTCAAGGCTCCTTGACTCCGAACCCTTTTCCTTCTTCAGTTCCTTCAGATTTTCACTTCTTTCCTGTCCATACAGTCCCTCCTGGACTGTCAGGAGATGATACTGAGCCTGACCCAGACCTTCGGCTGGGTGATGACATAGAAAGAACAGGACCTGATCCTGTTGCAGAGCCTGTGGTTGAGGACCTGTCTTTTGAGTCTCTGCTGAAAAATTTGAATTCTACTCTTCTCTCCAGACTACAGATATTAATCCTGGGAAGCTCTTAAGGCTCCAATACCTTCATGTCCTGGAGATCCCTATGGATTTAACTCCCCTGGTACAACCTTCCTTCGAGACACTCTCTCAAATGGTATGGAATAATCCCGCTCTCGTTCCTTCTGTGGCTAAGTCCATAGACAGGAAGTATGCTGCTCCCAAGGATCGACCCATTTTGGCCTCCCAGGCCTTTGCAGACCCTATTGTAGTCTTGGCAGAGAATGGTAAGGCCGTTCTTCCTCAGGCATCTACAGCCCGGCCTATAAATAAAGAATCTCGTAAGATAGACACCTTAGGTAAGAGAGTCTTTGCCGCCTCCACCCTGAGTATGCGTAATACCAGCTACCAGGGCTATTTCTCTCAGTATGAGTATGTTCTTTGACATTCACTCAAACAGATGGTAGAAGCTCTGCCCAAGTCGGACACTAGTTCAGAGCTACTTCAGACCATAACCAGGGGTATCGAGTCCAACAACCAGCTGGTTAAAGCAGCTATGGACACTTTCAGTACTGCTTCCCGGGCGGCGGCCATTTGTACCCGTCGTCATTCCTGGCTACGCACTTTGGGCTTCACGAAAAATGTCCAACAGCAGGTCATGGCATTACCGTTTGACGGTATGTATCTGTTCAGACCTCAAGTAGCGCAAGCTCTGGAGGCCACACAGAAGACTAGGTCAGCCATTAAAATGGCTCGACCTGCTCCTACCTCTTCTCGGGGGGGTTGTTAACAAGCATCAGTTTCACAACCATCAGTCCTTTCGGGGCAGGGGAGGTTTCAACAAAAACCAAGCCCCTCAGCCTCAAAAGAAAATGCAGCAGAAGGCACAAGGGCCCAAAGCACCCAGTGCCACCTTCTGAGTTTCTGGCCCAGGTCTCACCTCAACTGCCCAAGGGGGACTCCTCCTCAGCGTGGGAGGATGTCTGACTCAGTTCTACAACCAGTGGAAGTCCATTACGTCAGACAAATGGGTCCTCCGGATAATCCGCAAGGGGTACTCCCTCAACCTTTCATAAACTCCTCCGGATCATCCTTCCAAAGGACAGCCCAGGCTGTCAACAGCTCAGTCAGACCTTCTTGCCTCCGAGATACAAGGCCTTCTGAACAACAGGGCAGTAGAAATAGTTCTGCTGGATCAACGAAACACAGGTTTCTACTCCCATTACTTCCTGGTCCCAAAAAAGACCGGTGGCATGCGCCCCATTCTGGACCTCAGAAAGTTAAGCAAGTTTCTTTTCAAGGATAAGTTCAAGATATCTCTCGGGACCCTGTTACCCTTGCTTCATCAGCATGATTGGTAACTTCCCTGGACATGCGGGACGCTTAACAACATATCCCTATACACCCAAAGCATCACAGATACCTACGGTTTGTAGCTCTGGGCCAGCATTATCAGTTCAGAGTCCTGCCCTTTGGGCTATCCTTGGCGCCACAAGTTTTTACAAAGTGTTGTGCAGTTCTCACAGCGTATCTCAGAAAGGTCGGAATCCAGGAGTTCCCGTATCTGGACGACTGGCTCCTAGCAAGCCCCTCCAGGTAAGGAACTCTCGATGCCATAGCCATGGCCTCAAGTTTTCTCACGTCCATGGGAGTCCTGCTGAACCTCAAAAAATCACAGTTGCAGCCCTCCCAGAAGCTTCTTTTTATAGGAACTCTTCTGGACACCTCCTGTGCGAAAGCTTTTGTTCTAGAGGACAGAAGGAGCGATGTCCTACAGATGGCCCGATACATTAGAGAACAGTTTGGTTCGAGCTGTCTCGATGCAACAGATACTGGATCTCATGGCATCCTCAGTGTTCTGTGTACCCCTAGCACGCCTATACACATGAGAACCTCTCAATGGATGCTCAGTACTCAGTGGTCCCCAACCACTCATCCGCAGTCCTTTCTCATCAAGGTGACAGAACCTCTGAAGAGGTCACTCACGTGGTGGTTGCAAGAGGACAATTTTCTGGAAGGGTATCCCTTTGCTCCCCTGGATCACCAGATTTCCATTACCATGGATGCGTCCCTGATGGGGTGGGGAGCTCACTGTCAGAATCTCCACACCCAAGGTATGTGGGCTCAGGACAAGTCCCAGCTTCACATAAATCTCCGAGAAATGAGAGCCATCCTTTATGCAGTTCGAGCTTTGAAGGACATTCTCTGTTACAAGAACATCCTCCTTCAAACGGACAATAAAGCAGTAATGTATTACATCAACAAGCAGGGTGGTGCACACTCTTACCCTTTATGCAGGGAAGCAAAGAGAGTGTGGGAATGATGCCTAGAGTACAAGGCTCCAATTCAAGTGGTCTATCTATCAGGAGTGAAGACCATCTAAGCAGAACAGAGACAGATCCTCACGAGTGGTCTCTCGACTCATCCGTAGTTCAGTCACTATTCACAGAGTCGGGAACTCCAGAACTGGACCTTTTTGCATCCCCATTCAACACAAAACTGCCTCTCTTCTGCTCTAGAAATCCAGGGCCTGGCATTTTCTGTCAGGATGCATTCAGGCTGCAGTGGACAAAATGCTTTCTATGTGCCTTTCTTCCTCTTCCACTAATTCAGAAGTTACTTCTTAAATTTGAGTCCCAGGGAGACATAATGATCCTCATTGCTCCCTTCTGGCCTCAACAGATGTGGTTTCCGTTACTCAGCAGTATGTCCGAAACCCCTCCAAAAGCGCTTCCCTTTCCGACGAACCTTCCGACCCAGGGGCCTGTGGTCCATCCCAATCTGAGGTCGCTTCACCTCCATACTTGGTTCCTGAAGAGATAGACGTGAACAGGTTCAATGTTTCTCGGAGAGTTTCAGATATTCTTTTGGCTGCATGCAAGCCAGCCACTAGAAAAACGTACACAGCCAAATGGAAGCGTTTTTCTCTCTGGTGTGCAAAATCCTCTTTGAATCCTTTTTCCTGCCCACCAAATAAAGTTCTAGAGTACCTTTTAGACCTTTCAAATTCAGGTCTACAATACTCTACAGTCAAAGTTCACCTTTGTGCCATTTCAGCTTATCATGAGCCAGTACTTTCCTTATCACTGGCCCAGTTACCAGTAGTTAAGAGGTTTCTTAAGGGTATTCTGCATACCAGACCTCCTATCAGTCATCCAGTCGCAGCCTGGGACATTAACATTGTGCTAGACATACTCACTCGAAAACCTTTCAAGCCTCTAGCTTCCTGTGAGCTGAAATTTCTCACTTGGAAAACTGCCTTCCTGGTGGCCATTACCTCGGCCTGCAGGGTCTCTGAGATACATGCCTTGGTCACAGACCCTCCATATACTGTGTTTCTTAAGGGCAAAGTAGTTCTTAGGACCCATCCTATGTTTCTCCCTAAGGTTGTTTCAGAATTCCATCTAAACCAACCTTTGGTCCTACCTACTTACTTTGCGAACTTCCAGAATGAAGGAGAGCGTACTCTTCATTCTTTAGATGTCAAAAGAGCTCTATGTTTCTATTTGGGTAGAACAAAAGAAATTCGCAAAGCTCAACAACTGTTGGTTTCCTTCAGCAAGACCCGACTGGGTCAACCTGTCGCTATCAGATGCATTTCAGCATGGCTGGTGGCATGCCTTCGCCACTGTTATTCCATGGCGCAGGTTAAACTGGAGGGCAGAGTGTACGCTCACTCTGCTAGAACAGTCGCGGCATCCCTGGCGGAAATGTGCAACGTGCCCAGTGCAGACATTTGCAATGCGGCTACCTGGACCTCAGTGCATACTTTCATCAAGTACTATGCCCTGGATGTCCATGCCAGGTGACATCTTTCATTTGGCAGGACCATCCTTAATGGACTTTTGTGCTAAATTTGTAAGCTCTTGGTCTCTCCTGCCGCCCTCTCGGGGGGATTATTAGCTTGGTACTCTCCCATCAGTGTGAATGAGTGGTGGAGACCTTATGTCCAGAAAGATATGGAAATTACATACCTACCGTAATTCTTGATATTCTTGGACGAAGTCTCCACCACTCATTCACATGCCCACCCTCCATCCTCCGAGCTTACTTCTGTCATTGGTCCTCACTCCCTCAGTCTTTAGGCTGTGAAGACTTCTTTGTTGACCCTTTTTATATGGGTCATCCAGACTATCTTATGTCCGGTTTTTGTTAGGCTATCCTTCTAGGTTAGTTAAGCTGCACCTCCTCGGAGGGGTAGAAAGGTACTGAGGAGGTTGGAGGGTTGACGCTGAAATAGTCATTGCTGCACGAGCCGAGGCTCGCAGTGCCACTCCCTATGGCTCCATCTCTGGCGCCGACCCACTTGCAAAAAATTTTGCTCCCACTGGGTCCCATCACCTCTGGCATCGATCCCATCACTGTGAATGAGTGGTGGAGACTTCATCCAAGAAGATCAAGAATTACAGTAGGTACATAATTTCCATATGTGAGACCTAAAGAAAGCAAGCAGTAAGATTAGAGAGAGGGATAAATAATACTCAGAATCCATTTGCATAGTAGAGAGATGATTTTTAATTTGTGACTAATTTTTTGTTGCATGTTCAAGCTGAGAATTACAATTTTTATTGTGTATTGATGAATAGACAAGAGAAAATATGTTAAATGTATGAAACAAGCAGCTGTGGACCATATAATTTAGAATAACAATGTACAAAATTTTTAAGTCAAAGGATATATAAAATGAACAAAATTTAATGCTGTGACTTATAATCTAATGTTCATATGGAAAAGAAAATGTTCTCTGATCCAAATAAAAGATAAGTATAAAAAAAAATGCAAAAACTACAGTTCCTACAAGTTTTGACCCCACCATGGCCCTGTAGACAGGCTCCATTTTAGAGTCCAAACAGTACTGATTGGCCCATTCTGACAGTCCCAGGCCAAGTTGGTGGAGATAAACAAAACAGTCCTTACTGCAAAGAAAACAGGTTAGAACAAATTGCAATATTATTATCACTCTAATAGATATTCAGCAAATAAGCACATCTTATAACAGAGCTCCCTCTACGCAAATAGCGATGGCAGAACAGAGCAGTTATCTGGCAGGCCAGGTGGGGCTCGAGCATAGAAACTCTCAGCCCCCTCCCAGATTAATTATAACTGCAATCCAGGCAGCTCTTAAAGAGACAGTACACAGAGGCTATACAAGTGCTCTCTGGCAATACATTTAAACTGCTAAAACACAGAACACCAGCCTGGCAGTGAGCATTTAGGCAAGCTCAAGGAAGACTTTTCGGGAACTCTCATTTGTAGGGGTGTTACACTCATATTAATGAATGAAATCACTGGTTCTAATCCCAGTAATACTCAGAATATTCCTAACTTTATGCAGTAAGCCTGAGGGGGTGGACTGCCCAGAGAGCTAGAACACATGCAAATGATGGAACACTCTGCACGTGAGCATCTTTCAAACACTGCCTCTACTGTCTGTGTTCTAACCTCTTCAGATTTTTCTTTCCGCCTGAAAAGTCTGGTCGCTCGGAGTGCCGCTTGTTCACTTTCTCCTGCGTGAAGAAAACTTCAGTTACTAAAATATAAGTATATTTTGTTTTCATTTACTGCCTCTACTAGTTGTTTTGTATTATTAATCTAGTTACATTTAAATTTGTTATTTTCCCCGGTTCCTCTCGGTTCGGTATAACCGCAGGGGAACCGGGTTAGTTTTTGTTAAAATCAGGGTTCTCTGATTAAAGAACCGCCTTAGTTTATCTCTTAAAACTTGATTTATTTAAAATTTTGTAACCGATTGTAACCCCCTTGCAAATGGGGGTTCCCAAAAGACTTCCAGGAGCTTGCTTGAATGCTCCAAGCCTGAATGGTGTTTGGCATTTAAGCCATTTATCAGTGAGTGTTTTTAGAGCCTCTGGTACTGTCTCTTTAAGAGCTGTCTGCTTGCAGACATAATTAGTTTGTATGGGGGACTGTGTGCTTCTCTGAGTACCACCTGAGCTGCTGCCAATTCACTTCATTTTGCAGTCACTAGGAGTGCAAAGGAACCTATCTGAAAGATGTAACTGTTTGCCAGAAATTATTTAGAGTAATAATGAAATTACAGTTTGTCTAACCTGCTTTCTTTGCAGTCAGAACTGTGTCTGCTAGTTCCCCATTCTAGTTTTGAACTGCTGAACTGGACCAATCAGTGTGGGGTAAGCTAGCTCTAAAATGGTGCCCTTGACGAATCAGAACTTGACTCATAATCTGAGCCAGCCACAAGAGGATTGTATGGGCAGTGACTCTGGGAGATGTAGTTTAGACTTCAGTGCCTTTTGGACCAACAGCAGCAGTCTATTGTGAGTGACAGCCAATCCAGTCAAGAACTGGGAGGAACTCAAAGGAAGTGCCCGGTTTTGTCGGTTGGAGTTTCAGTTGAGCTTTGGCAGTGAAGAAGGAAGGAGCCCTGTGCTTTTCAGTGTGCAGTTTTAGTCAAAAACGTGTAAGGCCCAGAGTTCCGGTCTGCAGCTTGTTAGGACTGAATCTGTCCTGTGAAAAGAATCAAAGGATCTCTGAAGAGTAGAAACCAGGCTCACCCTGTAGAAGACTGGAGGAATTGCTGAAAATTGCACTCGGTCTGTCAGGAACTGAATCTGCTGTGTGTTCTCCCGGTATTGTGCAGTAATTGCGATCGATACAGATGCAGCCTGCCTGGTATAGTGCTTTCTTTTATATGGATGTGTGAAGAGGTTTGTGTACCTCAAGTGAGCCCTGCTGACATTGAAGGACCCTATCTTATTTGGAGGTCGTGAGTACTAATTCAGGTCGCTCCCTGTTGAATTGCCACATTAAATCCAAATGGAATTACTGTACTGCTGACTGTTTAATTCTCCTTTTCTCTAGTGAAAGGGCCCCTACCAGCTGCCACGGTTTGGACTAGCCACTAGGGCTTGGGTACCCAGGGACAGTAACTGATAGGGATAGGCCTGTGCACAGAGCCATAGGTAGATTATTAGAGTGATAAGCTAATTAACCTGATTTCCCTGTCCTTGTTATATCCCCCAAATAAATCAGAGCTGCTTGTTTCAGCAAAGTTATACTGCCTGAGGTATTTGTCTATGTTAAAGTACTGTACTGTGATTGTTGCACTGTATCTCATTTCACAGGAGGTCCCAGTGCCGGAACCAGACCTGGGGTAAGTGTATACTGTGAAGGTAATTTGATATATTGTGTGGGCCACTAGTGGGAAGAAAGGGGTTGCAGTGTCCCAGAGGGCTGTGACCAAGTTAGTTTAACTATTGCAACCCTGACCTCTGGGTGGAGGCACCCGCCATTGGATCCAGGCCCCTCAACCTGTTAGTGGCAAATCAGGCAGGGTAGTAGCCCTGGGATAGCGCCATCTAGGGGTTACATCTTGGAGGCTCACCGCTGGGATTGTGTGTCCTCTAGTGGCCATATTTACTAACCACTGTTAAGAAAAAATGGGTACCCGACAGAAGTGGCTGTGCACCGCTGGTGGAGTGGTGTACTGGGAGGAGATCGACCCCAAAATGCTATGCTTATCCTGGACATCCCCTGGGTATCAATACGGACACTGTGCAGGGAGTACTTTCCAAGGTGGAAGGTTTACAAACCCTGTGGTGGTGGGTCGGCATGCTAATCTGCTCACCCACACTTTCCTGGCCCTAGTAGAGTTTAAGGATCCCATAGATAGCTCCAAAGTGCCACAGACCATTACCCCAGAGGGAGCCCTCACTGCTTGGAGAGTGATAACTAAGGACAGTAAAGACCCGGGGGGGAATCAGCCCCCACCACTATCTGAAACTTTTGAGGAGAAATTTGCTGAATGGTTGCTGGGAGAGGGGAAAACTGTGGAGGACTTGAAGAAACTATTCTTGCCACCTGGGGGTGTTCCTCCCCCAACACCCTCTCCTGCTCCAGTGCCTGTAATGGTGGCTGAACCAATGCAGACTCCTATTTCTGCACCTGCCATTAGTCACGACTCCACCAAGGTTGAGGATCTTCTCTGGCACTCCTCCCCACCCCCAAGGAGGATGACTGGGAGACCTGATAGACTATGTTGCCCCCCAAGTGCTAGAATGGCAATGCTCGGAAGGCTAAAAGCTAAAGAGGGTTAGTGAGAGCCTGAGGTCCTGCCCTGGCTACCATCCGTGCAAACGGGCCAGTAACCCTGAAGCGACTGCACAGGCCTATCTTGAGGCCTTGGAGAATGTGTATGGGAGCCCAGATTCTGATGAGGACCTATGGTGGAGAGTAAGAAATGCACAACAGTACCAAGGGAGTTGTTGTCTGTGTATGTCTCTCGGCTGGAAAAATTGTTGCAAGAATGCCTCAGAAAGGGTAGTTTGCCAGCGATTGAACTGGACTGAACCAGACTGGACAGAATCTTTAAGTCTGCCCCTCTCAGAACTGCTGTTGCTTCAGTTACGCCTGGCAAATCGACTGGAATCCCACCCTCCTATGATGAGTTAATGAGAGAAATTCGAGGAGTTGAGAAAAGGCGACCTCGGAGGTACCTGCACCAACAGCTGTGGCTACGACCCGAGTGACTGAGGGTGACCCATCAAGGAAGTTCAGGGGCAGAGGTTGACAGTCAATGAGTGCTCTGACAAGGAAAAGATATGCCACAATGGGGCAACTGTTGAGAGAGATCCGGGAATTCAAAAACAGTCCTTTATGAAGGCCACGCCTGCAAGTACGGGCCTGACCTATATCCGACTGCATCTGCTATGGGGGTGGGGTACCCACCCATGTATCTCCTGCTGATAACAGCTCCAAACTCAATTCCTTGACCATGGAAGTGGAGAAACTGACGAGATGTCTCCAAATGCTTATCACGCCAAGAGACAGAGATGGCACCCAGGTTTCCAGTTAGTAATACCCCGCCCTGGCTCCCAGTGTGGCGCCTCGGCCAGCTCAAACTCCAGAAAGTATGTTTTGCTATAATTGTGGGAAAGATGGGCACATGAAAGGGAATGCCAGTCCCCAAAAGACACTGACAAAGTTGCATATAGGCTACAAGGAGAGCTTCGAGAAGAAATCAGTGGTTAAGAGGTGCACGACATGATCCCAGTGAGGGCACCAAAATGCTAATTCACGCCCTTTGTGGCAAGGTCAGTTGCCCAGGCCCCCACTACCGCCTCCAGACTGGTCCAGAATAGTGGGTCCCTCCATGGAGACCACTGTAAAGGTGAATGGAGTGTCTACAAGAGCTGTATTAGACAGTGGCTCCCAAGTGACAATTATGTTCCAGGATTGGTACAGAAGCATTTGTCAGACGTACTCTTACAACCATTAGAAGGACTGCATGTATGGGGTTAAGTGAGAAGGCCTACCCTATTCGGGTATATCCGAATTTGGCTGTCTTTCCCCACCTCCGTGGCTGGAGTGGCCGAACAAGTAGAGACCCTAGCCTTAGTGTGTCCCCCACTGGACTGTATGATGGTGTCCTTTGTTGATTGGAACAAATGCTCATATGTTCGGAAGGCTGGCACAGTTGTGTTATGAAAACAGGGTCAAAGACTAGTAGAGCTTTAAGAGTTCCGGCTTTAATTAAGAAGGCCTATGAGGCACAGAGAGATGCTGAAAACAGAACCAGAGGAACCGGTCGGAATTGTATGGAAGAAGGATCCTGAGTCTCTGATCCTGGCGCCAAATGCCCAGTGTACCTTACAGGGAGAGGTCCGTATCAGAAAGGATGTTAAGAATAAAATATTAATGTTGGATGCACCAGGCGATGGAAAATTGCCAGAGGGACTGCTGGTCAAGCCTAGTATTTTGCCCGCTAGAGCCCATGCTTATGCCAGAAGGGTAATGGTCCAAGTTCATAATGTGTCTGAAAGAGACATTCGAGTAAACAGAGGTTGCATCCTGGCTAATGTGCATTGTGCAGACACTGCAGTGCTACCCAGCAGCAAGAGTTCAAGGAAGAATGACAGAGTAACGCCTGACTTGTTTGATTTCGCGACTCCCGCTGCCAGCTGAATGGAAAGTGAGGATCAGTGAGAAGCTTGCCCAGAGAGACCAGGTGTTTTTTAAAGGAATGGGATGTAGGATGCGTGCAAGGAGCTGAGCACAATATCCGGCTGCATGACGAAAGACCATTTCGTGAGAGGTCTCGACGCCTGGCACCTGCTGACATAGATGATGTGAGACGGCATCTGCAAGAGATGTTAGCTGCTGGTGATACAAGAACCAGAAGCCCTTATGCTTCCCCATTGTGGTAGTGAGGAAAAAGAATGGAACAGTAAGGATGTGTGTGGATTATCGCACCTTAAACCGGCGGACTATCCCTGATCAGTACACAATGCCCCGCATTCAGGATGCTTTGGACTGCCTAAACGGGAGCAAGTGGTTCTCTGTGCTGGATCTCCGCAGTGGGTACTACCAGATCCCGATGGCCCCAGAGGACCGTGGAGAAGACGGCCTTTATCTGTCCGCTTGTTTCTTGAATTCATGAGGATGCCTCAGGATTTCAGGTGCCCCAGCCACTTTTCAACGATTGATGGAGCGTGCAGGGGACATGAACTTACTAGAGTGCCTGGTATACCTAGATGATGTTATTGTGTTTGGCAGCTCACTGGAGGAACATGAGAGCAGATTATTTAAGGTATTGGACCGACTGGAGGACTTTGGCCTTAAACTGTCCATTGATAAGTGTCAATTCTTTCAAACATCAGTAAAGTATGGGACACATAGTATCCACCGAGGGAATGGAGACCCACCCAAGTAAAGTTGAGGCCTTGACCACCTGGCCACAGCCCAAAAATCTAAAAGAACTGCAAAGATTCCTGGATTCTGTGGTTATTATCGGCGCTCCATCAAGGACTATTCAAGAGTGATCCGCCTTTACTTAACCTTACTCAAGGGTATCCCCAACCCACAAAAATACCAAAAGTCAGCGCCCTCAAGACTGAAAGAGTGTATTTTCATCCAGTGAAGTATTTGGGGCCCGCTGGACTCCTGATTGTGAGACTGCTTTTCATGAGATCATATATCAACTTACCCATGCTCCAGTGCTGGCCTATGCCGATCCAAGAAAACCTCACGTCCTGCACACTGATGCTAGCTTGCAAGGGTTGGGGCTGTGTTGTACCAAGAGCACAAGAATGGCCTGAGACCAGTGGCCTTTGCCAGTAGAAGCCTGACCCCATCCGAAAAGAACTATCCTGTACATAAGTTAGAGTTCCTAGCTTTGAAGTGGGCTATTGTTGACCAATTCCATGAGTACTTGTATGGGGCTAAAATACTAGTAAAACTGACAATAATCCTTTGACCTATGTGCAGACCTCAGCTAAGTTGGATGCCACTGGCCATAGGTGGCTTTCTGCATTATCTACATATGACTATGCTCCGAATACCGAGCAGGTCTGAACCACATAGATGCTGATGCTCTCCCGGAGGCCTGTTCCCAGAATGATTGGGTCCGATTGGCAGAACCTGACATTCGGCACTCTGCCGGAAGTTTGACAGGAGGAACAAATGTCCACGGACGCAGTGGACTGCATGGTGGATTGCTTGGGAGCCTCTGAGAATTGCATACCTGTTGCTTATTGCCACTTTTCTGCAATAGACATTGGTGCACTGCCTCAGCTGGACAATGACAGTATTCGGCGGGCTCAATCCGCGATCCCATGATCAAAGCAGCTTTAGAAGCCCTCTATGCAGGAAAAGATGTGTCCAAATTACGCCCACTGATTTGAGAACTGCACTGTTATACAAAGAAGGTCCTAAGTTGAAACTGATCAATAAACTGTTATACAGAGAAACAGTAGACAGAGGGGACAAGTAGACAAACAACAACTAGTGCTGCCCACTGCCTTCGAGACTCAGTACTGAGGTCCTTGCACAACCACATGGGGCACCTTGGTATAGACAGAACACTTGACTTGGTGAGATCCAGATTCTATTGGCCTAAGATGGGGCTGATGTGGAGCAACACATTCGAACTTGTAGTCGCTGCTTACAGAGGAAAGCTTTTCCCCAGAGGGCTGCCCCTTGTTAACATCACCACCAGTGCACCCATGGAGCTGGTCTGTATTGATTTTCTGAGTTTGGAGTCAGATCAAAGAAATATCAGTATGTGCTGGTGGTCACTGACCATTTCACGAGATATGCCCAAGCTTTCCCCACCAAAGACCAGAAAGCATCCACTGTGCCAAAGTACTTGTAGAAAACTTTTTGTTCACTATGGGGCTCCACAAAGAATCCATTCTGATCAAGGGAGAGACTTTGAGAGTCGCCTGATCAAAGAGATGCTTTCTCTGTGGGAGTGCGAAAGTCCAGAACCACTCTCACCACCCCAGGGGGACCCACAGCCTGAACGCTTCAACCGTACTTTGCTAGATATGCTAGGCACCCTGCACCCAAAGGACAAGCCTAGATGGAGCCAACAAATTAGCACCCTGGTACATGCTTATAACTGCACCAAAAGTGATGCCACTGGATTCTCCCCCTACCGCCTGATGTTTGGAAGAGAAGCTCGACTACCAGTAGATGTGTGTTTTGGGGTCTCTCCTGATGGGGTTCAAGCTGACAACTATTTACAGTATGTGCAAAACTTAAAGGCCCAGCTAACTCATGCGTACCAACTGGCTCAAACCATGGCTGCCAAAAGAAATCTGGCCGACAAAGAAAGGTATGATAAAAAGGTGAAAGCACAGGAACTCCAGGAGGGAGATCGGGTATTGCTAAGAAATCTGGGACTGCATGGCAAGCACAAGATTGCTGACAGATGGCACCATCTCCTCACATTGTAGTGGGCAAACTAGATGATCTGCCAGTGTACAAAGTAAGGCCTGAGAATAATTCAAAAGATGTAAAACAATGCATAGAAATCATTTACTGCCCATTGGACAAATCTTAATTGAGTCTGAGCCCCTAGAAGATGCCCCTCTGGACCAGTGACTAGAGCTGCTGCTAAGAAAGATCAGAAAGTCTGCACCTCACAGAAGCAAAGTTAAAGTGTTCCTCCACAAGTCCCAGTTGAGCATGACTGTCAGTCCATATCGGAAGAAAGTGAGAGTGACTTTGAATACTATCCTTCTTACGAACTGAGTCAATTGTTTCGGGCAATCCCTAGTCAATACTGGAGACAAAGCTGGGCCTTCTGGACTGTCTAAGCCCCAGCTTCATCCCTGGAGCCATTGCTCCCAGAAAGTGAAGTGCAAAGCATCAGATCAGATGAAATGGAATCATTGTGCATGGTTGAACTGTTTGAGTTTCAGGGAGGAAAATGATAGATTGGGGCAGACTGGTGATACACCCGAACAAGAAGAGTATTTTGAGTGCCCTGACAGTCCACTGCCAGTGTCCGAAAGCTCTCCATGCAGCCAAATGTTGTGGACTCAGAAACTGTAACTCCTGGAGCTGAAAGTGCCCCAAGTTCTAGCCTCTACCCCCAGGAGACTCCTGACAAGTGAGGACAATGCTGAAAATGAGGCTCAGAGTGCAGAGACTGTAACAGTTCCCCTAGAAAGACTGGTCGAGCTGTAAAGCCTGTGGTGCACCTCAGTTATGATTCCCTTGGGAGGCCTGTGGATTTGCCTCTCAATGTTGTCCATAAAGGAGTGTATGTGTCCCCGAGCTCATTGCCCAAACTGAGGCCAGTGCTAACTCCAAGTTACTTGTGTTGCTCATATGGTGCCCTTGCCCCATCCAGCCCCAAGGTAACTGATAGGAAGGGCCCTCTCTTCAGGTTTCATGTACAAGAGGTAATAACTTGAGTTATGGTACAATGTGTATGTAATACTGTAAAGAGTGACGTACTGCAATGTTTCAGAAATGTGTTCTTGTTAAAATGATATATTGACTGATGATTACATGTGCGAGCCTAATGCAAATGTATATGGTTGCAGTTGAAACTTATGGTACTTGCTTGACGCGGACGCCAAGCTTTCCCAGGCCAGGAAGGGTGTAACCTCCTGCAAATGGGGTTCCCAAAGACTTCCAGGGAGCTTGCTTGAATGCTCCAAGCCTGAATGGTGTTTGGCATTTAAGCCATTTATCAGTGAGTGTTTTAGAGCCTCTGGTACTGTCTCTTTAAGAGCTGTCTGCTTGCAGACATAATTAGTTTGTATGGGGACTGTGTGCTTCTCTGAGTACCACTCGAGCTGCTGCCAATTCACTTCATTTTTGCAGTCACTAGAGTGCAAAGGGAACCTATCTGAAAGATGTAACTGTTTGCCAGAAATTATTTAGAGTAATAATGAAATTACAGTTTGTCTAACCTGCTTTTGCAGTCAGAACTGTGTCTGCTAGTTCCCATTCTAGTTTTGAACTGCTGAACTGGACCAATCAGTGTGGGGTAAGCTAGCTCTAAAATGGTGCCTTGGACGAATCAGAACTTGGACTCATAATCTGAGCCAGCCACAAGAGGATTGTATGGGCAGTGACTCTGGAGATGTAGTTTAGACTTCAGTGCCTTTTTGGACCAACAGCAGCAGTCTATTGTGAGTGACAGCCAATCCAGTCAAGAACTGGGAGGAACTCAAAGGAAGTGCCCGGTTTTGTCGGTTGGAGTTTCAGTTGAGCTTTGGCAGTGAAGAAGGAAGGAGCCCTGTGCTTTTCAGTGTGCAGTTTTAGTCAAAAACGGTGTAAGGCCCAGAGTTCCGGTCTGCAGCTTGTTAGGACTGAACTGTCCTTGTGAAAAGAATCAAAGGATCTCTGAAGAGTAGAAACCAGGCTCACCCTGTAGAAGACTGGAGGAATTGCTGAAAATTGCACTCGGTCTGTCAGGAACTGAATCTGCTGTGTGTTCTCCCGGTATTGTGCAGTAATTGCGATCGATACAGATGCAGCCTGCCTGGTATAGTGCTTTTATATGGATGTGGAAGAGGTTTGTGTACCTCAAGTGAGCCCCATGACATTGAAGGACCCTATCTTATTTGGAGGTCGTGAGTACTAATTCAGGGTCGCCCCTGTTGAATTGCCACATTAAATCCAAATGGAATTACTGTACTGCTGACTGTTTAATTCTCCTTTCTCTGTGTGAAAGGGCCCCTACCAGCTGCCACGGTTTGGACTAGCCACTAGGGCTTGGGTACCCAGGGACAGTAACTGATAGGGATAGGCCTGTGCACAGAGCCATAGGTAGATTATTAGAGTGATAAGCTAATTAACCTGATTTCCTGTCCTTGTTATATCCCCAAATAAATCAGAGCTGCTTGTTTCAGCAAAGTTATACTGCCTGAGGTATTTGTCTATGTTAAAGTACTGTACTGTGATTGTTGCACTGTATCTCATTTCACAGGAGGTCCCAGTGCCGGAACCAGACCTGGGGGTAAGTGTATACTGTGAAGGTAATTCTGATATATTGTGTGGGCCACTAGTGGAAGAAAGGGGTTGCAGTGTCCCAGAGGGCTGTGACCAAGTTAGTTTAACTATTGCAAACCCTGACCTCTGGGTGGAGGCACCCGCCATTGGATCCAGGCCCCTCAACCTGTTAGTGGCAAATCAGGCAGGGTAGTAGCCCCTGGGATAGCGCCATCTAGGGGTTACACGATAATTCTCAATTACTAGATCTGCTGACCCGGTTCCATACCTTATATCGGTTCGGTTCAATCAGTTTCTTTTCGGTTCCGGAACTGACCATTTTAAAAAACAATGTTTGCCGTTTAGCGGTTGTGGTTGTCTGTTTTCCAACATCATGTCTGAGAAACCAAAAAAGAGAACCAGTGAACCCGGATTCAAAAAGTGTTCTCAGTGTGGAGAAGTATTTGCAAAAACAGATAAACACACTTTATGTGTGGTTTGTTTGGGTTTTGACCATCTGAAAGAGGAATGTGAAGTGTGCAAAACATTCCCAAACAAGACATTAGAAAAACGCCTTTAAAGGCTTAAGAAGAAATTTCCAAAGGGTCCCTCTGGCTTCGACCAGCCGATACCCCAAAATATTGTGGCTGAACCCACATCTACTTCTGTGCCTGCCCCTGAGTCGGCCAAAAAGGGTACTAAAAGAACAAATGAACCGGCTGACTCCCCGATTCCTCTAAGAAAAGCAAAAAATTAAAGCATACAGAACCCTCGCCTGCCAAACTGGGGACTTCTGTACCTATGGCCCAAGAAATTGCTCAGGCCTTGAAAATAATTCAGACCTTACAGGCAATAGTTCCTCCTCAGCAGCCTCCTGCCCCTCCTCAGGGTCCCCAGGCTGGCATCAGTGTGCATCCACCCCCTCAAGACAGAGGGGATCATTTTGGTAATGATGATTATACTGAAGAGGAGGGGCCAATCGAACCAGAAGTGTCCCATGAACAGGACTTTGATTCTGCTCCAAGGGTGATTGAGGATTTTCCATCCCATTTTACTTTCATCAGGAAGATGGCAGATGCATTGGACACCTCCACTACTGAGCAAATTGAGGATGAAGAGGAGGTGGAGTATTTGAAAATGACGGGGCCGACACCCACAAAAGCTCTCCTCCTTCCTGTGTACACATTCTTTAAGAAGGATGCCTTAAAGATTTTACAGACACCTAATTCCATTCCTCCCATAGATAGGAGGATGGACAAAGTACCAACTGGAGAGGGAGGGAGCTCATTTTCTCTTCTCCCATCCAGATCGCCAGGGGGTTGTTCGGCAAGTTGCTTGCAGCTAAGCTAGGGTCTCTCTATCCTCACATCCTCCAGACAACGATTCCAGAAAGATTGACAGTATGGCTAAATAAGGGTACCTGTCAGCTTCTTTAGTTATGCGTCAGGCTACCTTCCAGGCATATGCTGCCCAGTATCAGAAGTCACTGTGGAAGTCAGTTCTGGCTATGTCTCAAAAAGCTCCCTCGTCTTTGTCAGATGACCTGGCTGAAACTGCCAGGTTTGGGTTAGAGGCAGCTAAGTACCAATTTCAAATGGCTGCTGACACAAATGACACTGTAGCCAGATGGATGGCGAATACGGTGGCACAGAGAAGGTTTGCATGGCTCAGGGCCACAAACCTTACTCAGGATATCCAGTCCAAGGCTTTGATTTTTCCTTTGGAGGAAAATTCTCTCTTTGGGGAACCCACTGTGACCTATATGAAGAAGGTGGATGAGTATAAGGCCACTTACAGAAGCACCTCTGCCAAAGAGAGAGCTTCTCCATCCACCAGGCCTTATGGAAGGGGAGGCCGGGGCAGGTCCTTTTATACCAGGCTGTTATTCCAGCCAGTAGCCTTACCCGAGTACCAGCAGCATCCACTGCAGGGATACTCCAGGGGCAGGGGAAGAAGGGTCTCGAGGCGAGGATCCCAAGCTCAGCCTCAGCCACAATCTAAACAGACTCCCTGAGCCACAGGCTGCTTACTCCCCACCTGAGGGAGGCGGACTGTCTCACTTCCTCCATGCCTGGCTGAACATCACCACTGACAAGTGGGTTCTGGAAATAGTGAGTCAGGGTCTGTCTCTGGAATTCAAATCCTTCCTTTTCAAAGATCAGTGTTTTCAGTTCTCCCTCCCTAGCAGAAAAAAACACTGCTAGAGGCAGAGGTTTGAAACCTGCTACAGCTAAGAGCAGTAGAACCAGTTCCAAAATCTCTGAGAGGAAGGGGTTTTCATTCCAAATACTTCCTAACAACAAAGAAAAGTGGAGAGTGGCAACCTGTATTGGATCTCAGAGCTTTAAACAAGCACCTGAAGAAACAAAAGTTCAAAATGATAACTAGCTGTGATTTGCCAATGCTCCAAAAGGGAGATTGGCTGGCATCACTGGACTTAAAGGATGCATATTTCCATATCCCCATAAGGGATTCTTACTGGAGATAACTCAGATTCAGACTTCCCTTCAGGTCACTACCAGTTTTCAACCCTGCCTTTTGGCCTTTCTTCGGCCCCAAGGGTATTCACAAAATGTCTTGCTGCTGTAGTAGTACATCTTCGAAGACAGGGAATCACTGTCTTCCCTTATCTGGATGACTGGTTAGTGGTCAGAAAATCCCCACTGCAAGTACAACAGGATTTGAAGTCACCCAGAACCTTCTAGAGTCTCTGGGGTTTCTGATCCATCACAAAAAGTCTGCCTTCACTCCTGCACAGGTGTTGCAGTTCATAGGAGCAGAAATAAATACCTTACAAGCCAGAGCCTATCTGCCTCTGGAAAGAGTAAAAAGTCTTCAGTCAGTAGCAGTTCCTTCAGGTTAAATAAACCAAGAACTGCAAGACTTTCTTCAGCTGCAGGGCCACATGGCTGCTTTCATAGGCACAGTGCTGGGTTCCGGGTTCCGGGTTCCACATGAGAGACATCCAGTTCCACCTCAGGTCTCACTGGTGTCAGAAAAAAAGACCCTTTTTCAATACTCATTCCAGTAACAAGGGCTCTGTTACAGGCCCGCTTGTGGTGGAAAAAGGAATCCAACTTAAGACGGGGAGTTCCTTTTTTTAGAAAGAGAACTCCTCAGTAGTTCTCACAACAGATGCATCCATCTTGGGCTGGGGCGCCCATCTAGGGCAGCACACCACCCAGGGTACCTGGTCAGTTGCATAGTCCCTTCAGTACATACACTTGCTGGAACTCAGAGCAGTTTTGCTAGCTCTAAGAGCTTTCTCTTCCCTAGTACAAGGCAAGGTGGTACAGATCAGAACAGACAATACCACCACAATGTATTACATAAACAAGCAGGGAGGCACCAGATCAGGCCTCCTTTGCACAGAAGTCATACAAATCTGGACTCTAGCTTACTCTTTGGGAATATCCCTGCAGGCAATCCACTTGCCAGGGAAAGACAACATCCTGGCAGATGCCTTGAGTCGAATCAAGCAGGCTCATCATGAAGGGACCCTAAACAGTCAGGTGGTACAGGTTATTTTCAGAAGGTGGGGTACTCCACAGATAGACTTGTTTGTATCCCACCAGAACCACCACCTGCCTCAGTATTGTTGCAGCCCACCAGACCAGGGCACACTCCCTCTGGATGTCCTGATCCTGGATTGGTCAGGAAGATTCCTGCATGCCTTTATTTGTTTTCCTCTGGTTCACGGAGTATTGCCCAAGCTCTGGTCCCATGCAGCATCACTGATCTTGATAGCTCCAGATTATTTATTTATTTATTTAGCTTTTGTTTACCAGGTAAGCATGCTAGACGGTCAAGTGCCTATTTTCAGGTGCGACCTGGGAGAGTTACAAGGTACAATTAATAACAATACAGAGTCAAGGCAACAGCAGTCAAAAAAGGAAAGTCATGAACAGGCAGTAGTAACAAGGAAGCAAAATACAGTGTCGAAGCATAACAAGAAATAGTCAAGAGAGCAACAGATATCAGCCAGGCAGATACAGTGTATACCCTGGGCACGCAGGGCAACCACACATAGTCATTGTGACTTGGGTCGGACAGCCATGGTACTCTCTTCTGCTCTCCATGTCTGTCACCAAACCAATACACCTCCCTCAGAGGCACAACCTACTGACTTCCAGCCAAGAAACTCTGTTGTATCCGAATCTCAAGTCCCTCAACCTCAAGGATTGGCTTTTGAGGACATAGAATATGCTAAATTGAACCTCTCAGAATCTGTGTTAAGCATCTTAAGAGCTTACAGAAAACCTTCTACTACAAAAATCTGTTCTTTTAAATGGATAAGATTTTCTATTTGCTGCTCAAGTAAATCTCTGATACCAGGCCAAGCTGGAGTTCCAGTTGTCCTGGATTATCTGTCACATTTACATTCCTCTGGTTTGCAACCCAGTTCCTTGAATGTTAATCTGGTAGCTGTGTCTGCCTACCTTTCTGCTGGGGCAAGGGTAACCTTAGCTTTGGATCCTATTTTTAAAAGATTCTTCAAAGGCTTGAATCATTTGCATCCCTCACAAGGCACCAGTGCCAACTTGGGATTTGAATGTGTATAACTAAACTCATGGGCTCTCCCTTTGAACCCATGGCTATAACTCATCTAAAATATGTCACTTGGAAAACATTCTTTCTTGTGGCAATGACGTCTGCAAGAAGAATTAGTGAGCTTCAGGCTCTGTGTATCGATCAGGACTATATCTCCTTTCATAGGGATAAGGTAGTCCTTAGAACAAACAGAAAATTTCTTTCCAAGGTGGTCGCGGACTTCCACCTAAACCAGTCCATCACTCTCCCTGTCTTTTTCACTGATCATACTACCTCTGGTGAAAGAAGAATCCACAGTTTGGATGTAAAAAGGGCTCTCAGTTACTACATAGCAGCCACAAAGGGTCATAGACAGGACAGTAACCAGTTGTTCCTGACCTATGGGGATGTGGGAAAAGGTAATCCAGCCTCTAAAAGGTCCATTTCTTGGTGGATAGTCCAGTGTATCCAGTTCTGTTACACTAAAGTTGGTAAGGATCCCCCATCAGGATTGAGGGCCCATTCCACAAGAGGAACAGCTGCCACTTTAGCAGCTGCCAGGGATGTTCCGCTGGTGGATAGCTGTAAAGCAACCTGGAAAACAGTACACATTTTTACAAAACACTACAACCTGGATATTCTGTCCAGGGGTGATGCTAGAATTGACACAGCAGTCCTGCAAAGTCTGTTTCCAATATAAAGTTCTGTGCCCACCTTCAGTGGTACTGCTTGGTAGTCTGCATAAAGTTAGGAATATTCTGAGCGTTACTAGGGTTAGAAGAAAAAATATTTACCATAGTAATCTTCTTTCTTTCCAGTGATGCTCAGATATTCATAACTTCCCTCCCTACCTCCCCTTCCAGAACTTCAGCCTCTGCACTCTGCATGCTGGTGCCAGCATATCAATATACGCCCTTTGAGTGTTTTTTACGCTGCACCTGTAAATAGTTAAGGTGAACAGGGTTCATTGTGTTTTAACCTTTTTGTTATTTCTCTGGCATTTTTGTTCTAACTCTGTTGAATTGTTGGTTCCTCCAGCTGGAGGTTTTGTTTTACAAATTCATATTGTTGGGAAAACCCCAATTTTAATAATAAAATTATAGTACTATATTATTTTGTTCCTACCTTTCCAGGCTCCTTTTATAAAATCTGAAGAGGTTAGAACACAGGCAGTTAGTAGCGGCATTGTTTGAAAGATGCTTACATGCAAAGCGTTCCATCATTTGCATGTGTTCTGGCTCTCCGGGCAGTCCAACCCCTCTGGCTTACTGCGTAAAGTTATGAATATCTGAGCATCACTGGGAAGAAAGACGATTACTATGGTAAGTAATTTTTTCATCTTCCTGAACTTAGTCTCCACCACTCATTCACACTAATGGGACTAAACCAAAGGCACTAGGACCGAGCAGCAGCCAAAAATCTTCAGTAGGGCCAGCGCCGAGGTAGGGTTGCATGGGTGCGGTGCCATGAGACCGGCTTGTGCTGTATAGACTACCCTGGTGTCGACCCTCCAACCGCCTCAGTTCCTTTTTTCCCCACCGTCGAGTGCGCTTCAGTGATGACTTCACTCGCCCATCGGGAGTCAAATCTCCACATCTATATGACATCAACTTTAGTTGTTCAGTATTTGATTTTTAATATTAGTTATTTATTCAGTTTAAAAAAATTAAAAAAAAAAGTTTTTCCTTTTTTCTACGAAAGAACAGAAAAGTCCTCTTTAGCCCGCCTTCGACGGAGTTGACCATGAACGGGGCCGGTGATGTAGGGAGACTTCACATGAAAGCTGTGTTTCCAGCAGGGCTGGGTCCAATCCGCCACCCTCTATGGAGGGGGGGGTCTGACTATGGGCAGTCCAGCACCGAGAGGAAGGGCAGTCCTCCAGAAAGCACAAAAAGAAGTGGGCCCATTCTTGATCATCTTCGGGAACCCGACACCGCTTGGCCTCGAGTTCTTCTTCGTCCCACCACTTGAGGTCACCCTCTGGTATGTCTGCACTTCGATTGTCAGTAGCAGGGGACAGGAGGCCGACTCTGATCCCATCGGGGTCGCCTGCGGATTCTGTTTCTGGTAGCTGGCATCCTCGACTCCGTTGTCCCTCCCCGCCCCCTGGGGTCGTTCGGTGAGCAGTTTCATCATTGAGCTGCTGTTATGGAGCAGTGGGTTCTGCAGTTGTCCCAACTTCCCAAGCCTGCGGAGTCGGCTCTGGTGCCTTCAGGCCTAGGGGCTTCGAACCCGAGGGCAGGGTAGTTGGGTCATCCTTATCATGCGACACATTCTTCGGTGCCGTCAACTCCACGCTGTTGTGCTTTTCCTCCTCACATGGCTGCTGCACGGGTCAGAACAGGTACCACCTTCTCCTACTCATGTTTTCAGATCTTCATCCTTGAGTGCCCAGAGGTTTGGGTTGGGGTCTCCGGGCACTCGCTTGGCGCAGATTATGGTGCCACCTTTGACTCCAGTTGGAGCTGGCGCCACCTCGGGTGCCAGGAGTCTCGACTCCGATTCAAGGAGCACCTCCTCCTGCTCTCTTTCCTCCCTTTCCTTTATATACTATCCCTCCTGGGCTAGTAGGAGATGATAGTGAGCTTGATCCTGATTTGCGTTTAGGAGATGACTTCAATGAAGCTGCATCTCTTGGAGTGGGAAGTAAGCCCTCTACTTCAGCTGAGCTTTTGGTCGAGGACCTGTCCTTTAAATCTCTACTGAAGAATATGAATTCCACCCTCTCTCTCCAGACCTCAGAGGTTTATCCGGGGAAGTTGTTGCGCCTTCAATATCTGCATGTCCTGGAGATCCCTGTGGTACTGACACCTCCGGTACAGCCCTCTTTCTAGACTCTCTCACAGATGGTGTGGGACAATCCAGTGCTTATTCCTTCTGTGGACAAGTCCATAGACAGGAAGTACGTTCCCCCTAAGGGTCAACCAATCCTGGACTCTCAAGCCTTTGCAGATGCCATAGTGGTCTTGGTAGAAAACGACAAAGCCGTTCTCCCTCAGGAGGCTACAGGTCATCCGGCAAATAAGGAATCTTGTAAGACTGACACATTGGGGATAGCAAGTCTTTGCCGCCACTACCCTAGGCATGCATATTGCTGGCTACCAGGGCTATTCTTCACAATATGAGTATACCCTCTGTCATTTGCTAAAAGGCACTGCTGAGACTCTTCTGGAGTTGGCCGTTGCCTCAGAGCTTCTCCAAACTGTCACTAGAGGTATTGAATCCAATATTCAGCAACTTCAGGCTGCTATGGATGCCTTTGACACTGCTTTTAGAGCAGCAGCAGGTGGGATATGCACCTGACATCACTCGTGGTTACAAACCTCAGGGTTTACAAATGATGCCCAGCAAAGAGTCATAAATTTACTATTTGATGGTGTTTATCTGTTTGGCCCACAGGTGGCACAAGCACTGAAGGCAACACAGAAAACTAGGACAGCTATTAAGACAGCCAGACCAGTCCCTGCTGCCCCTCAATGAGGCAGAAACTGACAGCAGTTTCATAACTGTCAGTCCTTTCATGGTAAAGGCAGAGGGGGCTTCAACAAGAACCAAGCTCCCCAGTGACAAAAGAAAATGCAGCAGAATGCACAGGGCCCAAAAGCGCCTAGTGCCACCCTTTGAGATTTCGTCCCAGGTTCCACCTCAGCTGTCCGAGTGGGACTCTTTGGCAGTAGGGACATCTGACTCAGTTTTACAATCAGTGGAAGTCAGTCACTTCAGACAAATGGGTTCTCAGGATGATTCACAAGGGGTATTCTCTGAATTTTTCAGATTCTCCTCTAGATCATCCACCCAAACGACAGCCCAGTCTGTTGATCACTCAGTCAGACCTCCTCGCTTCGAGATTCAAGGCCTTCTGAACAATAGGGCAGTAAACGTAGTTCCACAGGAGCAATGGAACACAGGTTTCTACTCCCTTTACTTCCTAGTTCCAAAGAAAACAGGCAGTATGCACCCTATTCTAGACCTAAGGAAGTTAAATAAGTTTCTCTTCAAGGAAAAATTCAAGATGAAATCACTCGGTACGCTTCTACCTTTGATTCATCTAAACAATTAGCTGGCCTCCCTGGACATGCAGGATGCCTACCAACATGTTCCCATGCACCAAAGCCACCACAAGTATCTTAGATTTGTGGCCCTGGGCCAACACTACTACAATTCAGGGTACTGCCCTTTGTGATGTCCTCGGTGCTGCAAGTTTTTACAAAGTGCTTTGCAGTTCTCGCAGCACATCTCAAGAAACTCGTAATTCAAGTATTCCCGTATCTGGATGACTGGCTCCTAGCAAGCTTCTCCAGGGGACACGGGTTCCAGGTTCCTCACATCCATAGTAGTTCTGTTGAATCTGGAAAAATCGCAGCTACAGCCCTCCCAACATCTCCTCTTCAAGGGAACCCTCCTAGACACCTCCAGTGCAAGGACCTTCCTACCGGAGGACAGGAAAAATTATATCCATCAGATGGCCCACTTAATCAAAGAGAATGACTCAGTCCGAGCTCTCTCTCGATGCAGCAGATGCTGGGTCTCATGGCATCATCAGTGTTCACAGTGCCTTTGGCTCATCTTCACATGAGGACCACTCAGTGGATGCTCAGTAGTCAGTGGTCCCCGACCACTCACCAACAGTCCTTTCACATCAAGGTGATGAAACCTGTAAAGTGGTCACTCACCTGGTGGACTCAAGAGGACAACCTACTGCAAAGCTTTCCCTTTGCCCCATGGGAGACACAGATCACCATCACCACAGATACTTCTCTAGTTGGCTGGGGAGCTCACTGTCAGGATATCCACACCCAAGGTCAGTGGAATCAGGACAAGTCTCAACTCCACATAAATGTCCTGGAAATGAGAGCTGTCCTCTACACAGTCCATGCCTGAAGGAAATCCTCTGTCGCAAAACAATTCTCCTTCAGATGGACAACAAAGCGGTGATGCACTACATCAACAAGCAGGGTGGAGCACACTCTCATCCCCGTGCAGGGAAGTGATGAGAGTGTGGGAATGCTGCCTGGATCACGAAGCTCTGATCCAAGCAGTCTGCCTGCCTGGGGCCCACAACAATCTAGCGGATCGCCTCTGCGAAACAGAGGTGGATCCACATGAGTGGTCTCTCGACGTAAACATCGTACAGTCTCTTTTCGGAGAGTGGGGCACATCGGACCTGGACCTTTTTGCGTCCTCACTCAATGGAAAACTGCCTCTATTCTGCTCCAGAAATCCAGAACCTGGTGTTTTCTATCAGGATGCATTCAGACTGCGGTGCACAAGACTCTTTCTGTACACATCTTCTCCTCATCCCTTAATTCAGAGGGTGCTGCTCAAGCTGGAGGCACTGGGGGCAGAATGATCCTCATCGCCCCATTCTGTCCTCGTCAGATTTGGTTTCTGTTGAGCAACAGATTATCGGAAGTTCCACCGAGACAACTACCACTTCAAATGGACCTTCTGACCCAGGGCCCAGTGGTCCATCCCATCCTGAGATCCCTTCATCTCCATGCATGGCTCCTGAGGAGATAGAAGTGGGTAGATTTGATGTCTCCTGTAGAGTCTCAGACATTCTCCTAGCGGAGCGCAAGCCATCCACTAAGAAAACTTAAACAGCGAAGTGGAAGCGATTCTCCATTTGGTGCGCAAAGTCCTCTCTGGATCCCTTTTCTTGACTACCAGACAATGTCCTGGAGTATCTACTGGACCTGTCAAATACAGGGCTACAATACTCAACCACGAAGGTTCATCTCTGTGCGATCTCAGCTTATCACAAGCATATACACACTATGTCTGTGGCTCAGTTGCCCTTGGTTAAGAGGTTCCTTAAGGGTGTACTCCACACTAGGCCACCAGTCAGGAGACTGGTAGCTGCTTAGGATGTTAACCTTTTGCTAATCATGCTCACTCATAAACCATTCAAGCCTATAGCAACCTGTGAGTTCAAGTTCCTGACCTGGAAGGCCACCTTCCTCATAGCCATTACTTCCACTCACAGAGTGTCTGAAATATATGCTCTGGTCACAGACTCCCTTATACAGTATTTCACATGGACAAGGTGGTTCTCAGAATTCACCCTAAATTTCTTCCCAAAGTAGTTTTGGAATTCCATGTGAACCAGGCCTTGGTGCTTCTGACCTTCTTTGAGAACTTCCAGAATGAAGGTGAGCATACCCTACATTCTCTGGATGTTGAAAGAGTTTTGCAGTTCTACGTCGACAGAACTAAAGAAATCTGCAAATCAAAGCAACTTTTTGTCTCATTCAGAATGGCCCGGCTGGGTCAGCCTGTTGCCATCAGTGTATTTTGGCGTGGCTGGTAGCATGTCTCCGTCATTGCTACTCCATGGCACAGGTTAAGCTGGAAGGCAGGGTGTATGCCCATTCTACCAGAGTAGTCGGGGCATCTCTGGCAGAAATACGGAATGTGCCCATTGCAGACCTCTGCAATGTAGCTACTTTGAGTGCCATTTGCACTTTTGTGAAACACTGTGCTTTGGATGTCCATGCCAGACAGCATCTATCCTTTGGCAGGACAGTCCTTAATGGACTCCTGTCCTGAGTGAGCTCCTCTTTCTTGCCGCCCTTCTCAGGGGATTATTTTAGCTCGGTACTCTCCCATTAGTGTGAATGAGTGGTGGAGACTTTATGTCCAGGAAGATATGAAAATTATGTACCTACCCGTAATGTTTGATCTTCTTGGGCAAAGTCTCCACCACTCATTCACATTCCCACTCTCCATCCCAGGAGCTCACTTACCTTTTTTTGGTCTTCATTCCCTCAATGGTTGGGCCATGAAGACTCTGTTCTTTGACCCTTCTTATATGGGTCATTCGGACGATCTTATGTCCAACATAGGTTAGTTTACACTGCACCTCCTCAGTAAAAAAGGTACTGAGGCAGTTGGAGGATCGACATCAGGGTAGCCTATGTGGCACGAGCCAGTCTCACGGCCCTACCTCAGCGCTGGCCCTCCTGAAGATTTTTGGCTCCTGCTTAGTCCTAGCACTTCCGGCGTAGTCCCATTAGTGTGAATGAGTGATGGAGACTTCATCCAAGAAGATCAAGGTAGGTATGTCATTTTCATTTCTAGTGGTCCCCTCTCTCCAGTCCCATCCCCGTAACAATACATGCAGTGCCTGGTGCTAGTAGTCCCCTTCCTCCGATCCTATCTCAGTATTAATGAATAAAAATCCCTGGTGCTGGTGGTCCCCTTCCTACCTTTGATCCCATCCCTGTATTAATGAATGAAATCTCTGGTGCTAGTGATCCCTCCTCCCTCCCTCTAATCCTATCCTGTAATAATAAATGAAGTCCCTGGTGCTAGTGGTCCCCTTCCTCCGATCCCATCCCCGTATTAATGAAGGAAACCCCTGGTGCCAGTGGTCCACTCCCTCCCTCCAGTCCTATCACTGTATTAATGAATAAAATCCCTGGTGCTGGTGGTCCCCTCCCTCCGATCCCGTCCTCGGCTGACCATTGTATGTACATTCAGGGAGTGCACCTCTTATTTAGTGAACAGGGTGATACCCCCCACAATACATGATAGCTGAGCTATCCCTGGTGCTAGTGTCCCCTCCCTCCGATCCCATCTCTGACATAAAATTCTGTATCCCTGGTGGTAGTGGTTCTCCCCCACCCCCCCCCACCATCCCCCTCCACCCCGATTGCTGGCCCAGAAGTAAAAACAACCCCTCCCTGGCATCCAGTGTTTCCCCTCCTGCACAGATACATAATTTTTACATCAGGGATGGGATCAGAGGAGGCAGGGAGGGAGGGACCACCATCAGGGATCCCATTCATTAATATGGGGATGGGAGCAGGGGACCACTAGCACTAGAGATTTTATTCATTAATACAGGGCTGACTGGAGGAGGGAGGGGACCACTAGCACCAGGATTTTATGTTACACCACAGGGCTGACGACCGGGGGTGCAACAGAACACAGGGGAGGGTATGCTGCCGCAGCGGCAAACCGGCTGGTTGGCTACATTACCTCTGGTAGCTGTTAGGGTTACGTGGCATGAGGAGATTTTCATTGGCGGTATTTGTGTGGCATAAAAGAACGCTCTTGCACCATGTAGATCCACTGAATATCAGCTTGTGCCAATATTTCTGTCCCTGCCCCACTATTTGCATACCCCTTCCCCCATTTGTGTCACATGGGTGCTAACCCTGTTTGCCATCACAACAGAGCCCTTTGAATATTGGGCTCCAGCGCAAAACCCAGTCTGCTTTCGCAAATTTTTGAATATCGGGCCCAAAGTCTTCCAATTAGCAAGACTGAAAAGAAAACAATCTTCAGATATAAAAAGGGATCACTGACTATGTCTGAAAGTTACCACTGATTCCAGGCAATACACTAGCTTTTTTAATGAATGTTGCTGTTTATCTCTGATACTTGTGTAGGTTCACACAGAATATGTCCATATTCAGAAGAGATGTGACTGAAGCTTTGCGCAGTGAGGATGACAGCAGCGTTGAACCATGCACCCTAGATATGATGAGTTGACCCTACGCATCAGTGCCTTCACCAGCCAAAGCCAGCTGATCGCCTACTCCTAATGGAAATTTAAAACAAGACATACTGTGAAAAAATAAATTCAAATGATGCTGTCCCCAAAGCATGGTTTGGTCTAAAACCGGGCCAGTTACCTTTCTGGAGATGTCTAGAGAACTGTGAGGAGAGCCGAGTGTGTATTTTAAGATAAAGCAAAAATTCGCACAGTGCTGTTTACAAAGATTTTTTGAGTGAGGTGATTAAAGTAGCTTTGTCTAATCTAGGGGATATGCAATATTGTAAGAGCACACTTCCAAAATATTTTAAGCAGCAAAAGGGTGAAGCCAGTGTCTCGGCTTTCACACTTATAGTGGGAGAAACTGAGGAATGATCAAAAATTATTCAACATTCCATTTGTAGGGAACAGAACTGGACAGGCAGCTGTTTCTGCTGTGAAGACAGGGACTTTGAAGTAAATGAAATTTTGCAGTAAGACATTTCCATGACATTATGTAGCTTTGCTACATTTTCTTGTGTTCAAGAGGGGGTGCCATGTCTCATAAAACTTACAAAACATAAAGACGCAGCTTAACTTTCATATATTTTATTTATTTTCCTCATGTTTTTATTAAAAAATAGTTTTGTCCCTTCAGCGCCTAATCTGTGGCTTCTTGTCGACATATTAACTCAAAGTTGTCTACCTATGACATCATTATTATTACTATGGTAACAGTTTGTGATGTCACAAACAGAGGATTACGGCTTCAGCTAAGAGACAAGCAGCAGTGCAGATTATTTCTGAGTGACAAGATTCAAGCAAAATGTACCCAGTAATGTGCAAAACAATTGATGAGAACTATAGAAAAGGTGTGACATTAGCAGAATTATATCTCATTAAGGTTTTTCTGAGCCCCCCCAAAAGATGTGAAAGTTCCTCTGGAAACTATTTACTGGCCAGTATAAACTTGCAATATTGCTTATTACTAGATACAGTGCCTCACTTGATTCATTGGATTGGAAAAGTGTGAGAACAAGTTTAGAGCCATAATCCTCCTGTCCTTCACAAACCACAGCTGTAATAATGTTCATACTGATTGCATTGTCTAATTGTAAAATAAAATTTCTTTGCTTTTGAAATGTTTCAGCACTCACTTTTTCACACATCTGAAAATGCCAGAGCGCACAGTGAAATACAGAAGAGAGCAATCTTCTCATCGATTTCCTCATCTTTTCCTGGATGATTGAAATGCACAGGGGTGCGTGGGGGGCTGCTACACCTTTCAATCTCCCAGCATTAAAAATCATAGCACTGGCCTTCAGAATTCATAGCAATAGGCCAGAATGTGTAGCACTTGCTTATTTTAAGGAATAATGTGTCTGCAAATAGTGGGCCCCATATAGTTAGTGTTAAGGAATGTTTGTCAAGTTAGTTCAATTAATTAATGGGTTATGTGTCCAGAAATAGCTGTAACATTAACAGCAAACCTTTGAGGATAGGCATAGGGGAACCCTAGCAATAGGAAAGAGAATAAAGCCAGAGATCAAGTAGGGTCTGTGGTTTTTGCAGCAGGTAGGGAAACTAGGCAGACTGAGTGGGCCTAGCAGTACTTATCTGCTGTCAGTTTCTGTTTCTGTGTTTCTAGGGGCAATGGTAAATTTGAGTACAGAAATCATAGGGCTGTGCAAATTTCACAGCAGTTAGAAACAGAAGTTGATAGCAGAACGAGACCGCTAGGTCCATTTAGTCTGCCTGTTTGTTTTCGACCTATTTGACACTCTAGTTGCCCTTTGTAGTCAGGGCTCCCTTGTGCTATCCCATGCATTCTTGAATCTCCCCACAGTGTTGACCCCCACAAGCTCTTGGGGCAGGATGTTCCTGGTGTCCACCACTCTTTCTGTGAAGAAACACTTCCTGGTGTTGGTAGAGAACCTCACTCCTTGCAGCCTGAGGTCATGTCCCCTGGTCCTGGAGCCCTTCTTGAAGTGAAACAGTTCCTGGGCCTTTACCTTGTTAATGCCTTTGATGTACTTGAATGTTTCAATCATGTCCTCTCTCTCTCTTCTCTGCTCGTAGGAGTACATACAGTTCCCTAAGTCTTTCCTCATAAGACATGTACTGCAGACCCTGAATCATTTTTGTCACCTTTCTCTGTACTGTTTCCACCCGGTCAGTGTCCTTCCTGAGGTGAGGCCTCCACTTGAGAGGTATGGGTGCTACAGACCCTAGCCATGACTCTTCTGTTCTGCACCTGATGCCCAGTGTTCCCAATCCACTAATGTGTGGCAGTAGGCCACTGCTTTCACTGAAGTATCAGTGACTGAAATTAGAAGTTGACAAGAGTGGCTCACTTCTGGGTCATGGGTGGGAGTGACATGTGCACCACGCCCACAATACTTTTTACAGGGCAGACTAGATGGGCCAAGAATCTTTGTCTGCCATCAACGTCTTTGTATCCATGTATTTTGGAAGTTTGGGACTGTTTGTTGTCTTTCCCAGCCATACGGTCTCTTTTACTGTGTAGACGTGGGTGGCACGGCTGCAAATGGGCATTGAGGCCCATTCCACCTCTCCTGATAAATCAGATATAGTAATTTTTCACAAACTCATATTCACATGATCAGAAAAGGCATACTGTACTGACATCTGGGCAGCAGTGGTGTAAATATAGAGCCAGTCCTAGATCAGATTTCCAAAGGGCAGCATCAACACCCAGCTGGCACCTCTTCTAGCAGCACTTGACAAGCTGCAGTGGTTCATTTCCTGGAAGTGTGAAAGTGATGCAGAACTGAGCAGACTGATGCTTTTGCTCTGTGTGCGGTTTTTTGGGGGGGGTTTTGGGCATGTACAGTATAAATGGCTTATCGTTTTTTTTAACTGAAAACCAAAAGGATTTAAAGAGAAGGGACTTTATTGAAAGTTAAAAATTGCTTTTTTGAAGAGGCTGGTAACATTGTTGGAGCTGTGAAATGCATGAAAATGCACCATGTACAATACCTTTTCAAAACGTTTTCCTGGGGGAGCACACCCCAGATGCCCTACCACTGAAGGCTCTATCCATTATATTATTGAGCCCCCTTGTTTATGGACTCTGTGCATGCCTCTGTTGAAATGGAGTAACAAATGGCTCAGACAAATGGCATGGTAAAGAACGTTGATGGAAGAAGTGATTTTTGCATCCTGCAGATGTTTTAGCATTCTTGTGTGAGGTACTGTAGGAGTAGAATTATCCCCACAGACCCTTTGTGCTGTCAGAAGTTGTCATGACTTCATGTCCTATTAACTAGCCCCAACAGTAAACTGCCAATCTTCCAGGAATCAGTCTTCACCATTGATTCCTACTTATGGGTCTGGGCCTGGAGGCACTAGGACCCCATGGGAGCAGATGTTATGCATGGAGGGAGCCAACGTCAGCTACTGAGCATGGCGCCTGTGCACCCCCTCATGGTATTACACATCGGCCAATAACTCTGATCAGCTCCCTCACGCACCTCAGTTCTGTTCTTCCTGGCACTGAGTAAACACGATGGGAATGACCGCACCTCAGTGAATTTACCACCGCTATTTTAAAGAGCAGCATCACTCTTTATGTTTTCGCATTGCCTTCTCTGTTTACTATTTTCATTCTACAATGCCGAAGTCTGAGAAGAAAGGGGCTAAGTCATAAAAAAAGTCCCACAGCTTCCCTTTATGTGTCCAAGCCCCAGTGGGAAGTCCAGGGCTGTCATGGGCCAGCATCAGTGCTGTGAGGCCTGCCTCGGCCTAGAGCATGATATGAACGTATGCGATGCCTACTTCTCCATGGACCACCTTACCCTTGAGATCCGCATGATGAGGTGGGGTCATCCTATCCCTTTCTTCGGAGTTAGGCGTTCCACCCGTATGGCCAAAACATAGGCGCTAAACCTCTCCCCTGGGACTCTTCCTGGGACCTCTGATTCCAGGGAAGCACAGGGTCCTCCTCGACATTACTGTGCTGAGGCTTCAGAGGCCCTAGTTGCTGGGTTTGATGGATAGCCATCTCCGTCTCGGTGGCCAACTGTGAACCCTCACAGTTTGTCTTCCCTGGGCAGTAGATGTCCCCAGTGGCGAGGATGACACTTGGTCTACACCAGTGGATACCTTGTTGTCATCTGGTGTTGCCCATGCTGTTGTCACCGTTCACAATGACAAGTCGGGCAGCGCTGGAGACAATGCCAGCTCCCACCCACACCATTCACAGAATCAGGGCGCTCGTCTCCCCATGACCGGCACCCGTGGATCCTCACCGCCATCCCCCTGGACAACACCTTCTGGGCCTGCACCTGTTCTCCCTCCACCTTAGCCAGCCGTGCCTGCACCCTGCCTTCCGCAGCCAGTACCCTGCTGGGTCTGCACCAGCTTCACCTCAGCCGGCACCCATCCTGCTGCTACCTGCTCCTGCAGGACCCGCACCTGGCCTACTGCAACCAGCGCCTGTAGAACTGCAGCCTGGGTACCCTGCGCCAGCTCCTGTGGGTCCAGTGCCTGCCTACCCCTATCCTGCACCTGCGGGACCTGCGTCTAGTTATCCATACCCAGCGCCTCTGGGACCTGTGCCAGTCTACCCCTTCCTGATGCCAGGGGAACCGTCGCCAGACCCCGTTGATTACCGTGGCCTGATCTCCACCTTGTGGTCCTTTATACAGGCACAGGCTCCCACCCTGAGGGCACTGGCTTCAGCCCCCTCAAGAGCCTCCTCTGGATCTCCTTCTCCTGACCCCTGTTAAGCCGGACCATAGCGCTCCTCACGCACCCCGGGGTGGGACTGACTCTGGGTCTTCCAGCCACACAGATGGCCATCTGCCCGAGGACAGCGACACTGCATATGATGGGAAGGGGAGCATCAGTAGTGAGTCTTCCTCTCTCCCCACTGACTCCTCGAAAGGGGAAGAGGCCCTGAGTACTGTTCCCAAATCTCCCCCCCCCCAATAATCCTACCTTTATGGCCATCATGAGGAACATTCAGGCAACTATGGGATGGGAGACAGAGGAGCAGGACCCTGAGAGGCATCAGTTGGCTGTCTACCTCGTCCAGCCCAGTGTAGTGGTCCCTCCAATCATTGACTCCTATGAGGATGTCACCCAGGCTGCTTGGAACCCCCAACATGGTCCAGGCAGTATCCAAAAGGTGGACAGGCTTTACCAAGCCCTGGCTGGTAAGCTATATTTTGGGGAACAACCCAAGGCCGATTTAGTCATCATCAGTGCTGCACATGACCGTACCAAGGTGGCAAAACACCTAAGCTCCCTCCCCCCTGGACAGGGAGTCTCGTCAGCTGGACCAGATGGGCAAGCGTGCCTTCGCCTCTTGCTATTTGGGCCATCAGTTACTTGGCCCACATGGTGAAGTTTCAGAATCTACTATGAAACCAGGCTAGGGAGGCGGTCCTAGCCATGCCGGATGACCCTTCTAAGCAGCAAACCCTCCAGGTCCTCAAAACGGGCTCAGACGTCCGTACCCAAATCCTTAGGGCTGCATCTGATGTAGTGGATGCTTTGGGCCGAGCAGCAGTCGTGACCATCTGCGTGAGGTGCCGCTACAGGTCTCAGGCTCTGCCCTGGATGCCCAGTCCAGCATAATGGACACCACTTTCAGGGGTCTCAAACTTTTCAGGGGATATGTCCAGGATCTCATCTCCGAACTGCAGACCTCGAGATGGGCTCTCAAGTCCATCCACTCAGTGTATCATACCCAGACTAAGTCATAACAGATGGCTCCTTTTCGTCACTCTTCCTGTAGGCAGGCCCAACCCCCTCCCAAAGCTCAGGGAAGTGCAAGGCTGGGCAGCTCTCCCCATCCCTCTTCCACCACCTCCTGCGACACCCGAGGGGCAGCAGCAGCCTCAACAGCTGCTGCTTCCACCTCCTGACTCCTTGCCAGACTCCCTCCCTACCATAAAACTTCAGGAGGTGGTTTTAGGGGGTCGCTTCTCCCTTCACCTGGACAGGTTGAGGGAGATAACCACAGACAGCTGGGTGTTGCACCTCATCAAGCACGGTCACATGCTAGAGTTCTTAGAGTGGCCTCCAAAAAACCCTCCGGGCCAGTCCTTGTACCTTCCTGGTCACGTTCCTCTCATTTGGAAGAAATTCAGGCCTTACTTTGAAAAAAGACCATAGAACCAGTCCTGAAGCTTCAGCAGGACAGGGGTTTCTACTCCCACTTCTTCCTGGTCCCCAAGCAGACGTGAGATCTGCTCTGTGGGTGTTGCTGTGGATCAGAGCGGGATCACTTATCCTTGGTTTTCTTGGAGTACCTTTATCCAACTGGTTTTCATGGATGTCATGCGAATCGTCCAGAGTGTGTGCCCTACATGCTGTAGTTTGGACCCGGGAACTACTTCCCTGATTTTGGGTTGTACTGATGTTATCAGTCCTGTCCTAGCTCGGATAGTCTGGTGCTCCTTGGAGACAGGTGAGTTTCCAAGCTCACTGAAAGAGGCGGTGGTGACAACACTCTTGAAGAAAGCTTCTTTGGATCCAGACTGCCTTGCAAACTACAGACCAATCTCTAACCTTCCCTTTGTAGGGAAGGTGATCGAGAAAGTAGTGGCCTCACAGTTGGAGGACCATTTGACCATCCATGACATCTATGAACCCCTCCAGTCCGGATTTCGAAAGAAGCATAGTACTGAGATAGCACTGGTTTGGATGCTCAGTGATCTCCTGATGGCTAGAGATGGGAGGAGCCGTTCTGTCTTGGTCCTCCTTGATCTCTCATCAGCGTTTGACACTGTGGACCATGGGGTCCTGCTTGATCGCCTGAGGTTCATTTATGGACTGTCGGATACAGTCTTCAAGTGGTTTACATCGTTCCTCACAGGAAGATCTCAGAGGGTAGTGTCCGGGGTTTTTTCCTCAGACCCAGTCCCTCTGTCGTGGGGTTCCTCAGGGTTCAGTGCTGTCCCCATGTTGTTCACAGTGTGTATGCTGCCCCTCAGAGACATTGTAAGAAGGTATGGGCTGAGGTTTCACTGTTACACAGATGATACCCAGCTCTACCTTTCTTTTGCACCCGACCAGGATAGAGCTGTCTCAGTCTTTAATAGCTGCCTCGCTGAAATCCAGGAGTGGATGAATGCCAGTTGGTTAAAACTGAACTCCGATAAGACTGAGGTATTGATTGTGGATCCGGGTCTCCGGACAGGGGGGTTGAGTGGGGGGGTTCACCCTCCGGTCTTTACCTTGGGGGTGCGCCACTCTTGACCTCTGAACAGGTGCGAAACCTGGGGGTAATCTTCGACGAGAGACTGTCCCTGCATTGGCAGGTGTCGGCTGTTAAATCCTCATTTTACCATCTGAGGAGTGTCTCCAGGATTAAGCACCTGGTTCCATCTGGCAAACTTCCTACTTTGATTCATGCCTTTGTGACCCAACGTTAGGACTACTGCAACTCCCTGTACCTAGGGCAACCTGGGGTGGAAATCTGTCACTTGCAGTTAGTGCAGAACACTGCAGCACAGCTTCTGACGGGATCTTGGTCCTGTCATATTTCGCCTGTGCTGCACGGACTGCACTGGCTGCCAGTAAAGTGGTGGATCACCTTTAAAATCGGTCTTCTGACTTTTAAAGCCCTACACGGACAGGGCCCTGACTATCTGAAAGAGCTCCTGGTTCCTCACTGCCCTGGGCGATTGCTCCGCTCAGCCGAAGAGAGGTTGCTAGAGATTCCAAGGGTATGTTTGAAATCTTCTGGAGCGAGACCATTTATGTATGCTTCCCCTACCCTTTGGAATTCTCTACCCCATCAGTTATGTGAGTGCTCGACCATAGAGGGCTTTAAACAAGCATTAAAAGCCTACCTGTAGAACCAAGCTTTTGGTGATTGATTAAGGGATACTATCAGTACTATCATTTTGTTTCATGCTAAGATGTTTTGTATGTATATTGTGATTTTAACTATTGTTAAGGCGCCTTGGTTTTTTGAAAGGTGCCATGCAAATAAAATGTCTTATTATTGTATTATTATTATATTCGTCCCATCCTGGACCTGAGCCAGCTGAACCTGTTTCTAGAGTACAAAAGGTTCAGGGTGGTTACACTTTAAGGTTTACTGCCCCTACTACATCAGGGGGGCTGGATCTGTTCTCTGGATAAGCAGGATGCCTACCTGTATATCAAGGATCTTCCTGGACATAAAGTCTCCAACACTCATTCACACTAATGGGATCTACGCCGGAGGTGCTAGGACCCTGCGGGAGCAAACTTTTTTGCAGGAAGGCCGGCGCCAGAGATGGAGCCGCGAGCCTCTGCTCGTGTGGCAATGACTGTCTCGGTGTCAACCCTCCAACCGCCTCAGTTCCTTTGTTCCCACCAAGTGCGCTTCAGTGACGACGTTGCTCGCCCACCAGGAGTCAAACTTCAAACTAGCAGCATAGTTTTCAGTTTATTATTTTGTAGTATTTTTCGAATAAAGTACCGCTTACGATAATTTATTCTTATCAAGGAAAGAAGTCTCAGCCTACATTGACGGAGTTGACCATGAGTGGATCAGGTGACGGTAGGGAGACTTCATATGAAAGTTGATCAGTCAGCCAGGCTGTGTCCGGTCCGCCGCCTTCTCCAGAAGGAGGGGTCTGACAATGGACGGTCTAATGCCCAAGGGGTGGGCTGTCCCAACAGAAGCATAAAAGTAAACAGTCCCATTCTCGGCACCGTTCTGCCTCGAGCTCTTCTTCTACCCGTAGGCCAAAAAAGAGAAGGCATTACTCGAGGTGCCCTCTGATATGTCTGCGTGTCGACGATTAGTGATTGGGTCAGTTGCCGTTCTCCTCGTTCGGAGTCGCTGGTTTGTGGTTCTGGTCTTCGACATCGGAGCCCTTCCCCGCCTTCTGGTAGGGCTTCCGATGAGCAGTTTAATCGGAGGGCCACTCTTATGAAGCAATGGGCTCGGAGGCTGGTCCAGCTGCCTGGTCGCGGTCACTCAGGGGCTCTCGGGGCATCGGGCAGGGCGATTGGGCCTTTCTAGTCGTGCAGCGCCCTCTTTGGTGCTGTAGACTCCGCGCTCAGGTGTTTTCCCCCCCTCACATGGCTGCGGCGCAGGGGGCCACACCGATGCCTCTATCTCCTGGTATTCTTCCTTCTTTTCCCTGAAATTCTAATTTTCGGGGCCCTAGGTTAGTTTCAGCGCCCGTCGGTGTGGTCACTCGGCGCCGTTTCTGGTGCCAGGGCACCTCCCAGCCCGCACGGCTTTTTCCGGTGCTGTTGAGTTTCTCGGCGCCGTGTGGCCTTCGGCACTGTCTGCTTTTCAGCTGCCTGTTCTTCGCCCGCTACTTTGTCGGCACCGCCTTTTCTTTGACGCCGAGTAATGGGCTTTTCTTCTGCCAATCTTCAGGTCGTCTCCTCTCCGATTTCTTTTTCTTCATCTTTTTCTGCTGATTTTCAATCCTTTCCTGTCCATGCAGTCCCTCCTGGACCGTCAGGAGATGATATTGAGCCTGACCCAGATCTTAGACTGGGTGATGATGTGGAAGGAGCAGGATCTAATCCTGTTACAGAGCCTGTGGTCGAGGACCTGTCATTTAAGTCTCTGCTGAAAAATTTGAATTCCACTCTTTCTCTCCAGACTATGGACATCGATCCTGGTAAGCTTTTAAGACTCCAATACCTTCACGTTCCGGACATCCCTATGGATTTAACTCCCCCAGTACAGCCCTCCTTTGAGACGCTTTCTCAAATGGTATGGAATAATCCTGCTCTCATTCCTTCCGTGGCTAAGTCCATAGATAGGAAGTATGCTGCTCCCAAGGATCGACCCATTTTGGCCTCCCAAGCCTTTGCGGATCCTATTGTAGTCTTGGCAGAGAATGATAAGGTCATCCTTCCTCAGACTACTACAGCTCGACCTATAAACAAAGAATCTCGTAAGATAAATACTTTAAGTAAGAGAGTCTTTGCTGCATCCACCCTGGGTGTGCGTATCACCAGCCACCAGGGCTATTTCTTTCAATATGAGTATATTCTTTGGCATTCGCTCAAACAAATGGTTGAAGCTCTACTGGAGTCGGACACTAATTCAGAGCTTCTTCAAACCATAACCAGGGGTATCGAGTCCAACAACCAGCAGGTTAAAGCAGCTATGGACCCCTTCAATACTGCCTCCCGAGCGGTGGCGGCAGGCATTTGTACCCGCCACCATTCCTGGCTACATACTTCAGGTTTCACAAATGATGCCCAGCAACAGGCCATGGCGTTGCCCTTCGATGGTGTATATCTCTTCGGCCCTCAAGTAGAACAGGCTCTAGAGGCCACACGAAAGACTAGGTCAGCTATTAAATTGGCTTGACCTTCTCCCACCCCCTCTCGAGGGGGTGTTAACAAACGCCAGTTTCATAACCGTCAGTCCTTTCGAGGCAAAGGCAGGGGAGGTTTTAATAAAAATCAAGCCCCTCAGCCTCAAAAGAAAACGCAACAGGAGGCGCAAGGACCTAAAGCGCCCAGCACCACCTTCTGATTTTCTAGCCCAAGTCCCACCTCAGCTGCCCGAGGGGGACTCTTTAGCGGTGGGAGGTCATCTGACTCAATTCTACAACCAGTGGAAGTCCATAACTTCGAACAAATGGGTCCTTCGGATAATCCGCGAGGGATATTCCCTCAATTTTTCGGAGAACCCTCCAGATTGTCTCCCCAAGCAGCAGCCTAAGCTGTCAATTCTTCAGTCAGAGCTTCTCACCTCTGAGATACAAGGCCTTCTGAACAACAGGGCAGTGGAAGTAGTTCCGCTGGATCAATGGAACATAGGGTTCTACTCCCATTACTTTCTAGTTCCAAAGAAAACCGGGGGCATGCGCCCCATTTTGGACCTCAGAAAATTAAACAAATTTCTTCCCAAAGAGAAATTCAAGATGATATCGCTAGGAACCCTGTTACCTTGCTTCATCAACACAACTGGTTAGCCTCCCTGGACATGCAGGATGCTTACCAGCATATTCCTATTCACCCAAAGCATCACAAATACCCAAGGTTCATGGCTTTGGGACAGCATTATCAGTTCAGAGTCCTGCCCTTTGGGCTATCCTCGGCGCTGCGAGTTTTTACAAAGTGTTGTGCAATTCTCACAGCGCATCTCAGAAAAGTCGTAATACAAGTGTTCCCATATCTGGATGACTGGCTTCTAGTGAGCCCTTCCAGGCAAGGAACTCTCAACGCCGTTGCCACGGCCTCAGACTTTCTCACGTCCATGGGACTCCTGCTAAACCTCAAGAAATCGCAGCTGCAGCCCTCCCAGAGGCTCCTTTTCATAGAAACTCTTCTGGATACGTCCTGTGCGAAAGCGTTTCTACCAGAGGACAGAAGGAGCGATATCCTACAGATGGCCCGATACATCAGACAGAACAGCTCGGTTCGAGCTATCTCGATGCAACGGATGCTAGGTCTCATGGCATCCTCGGTGTTCACTGTACTCCAGCTCACCTTCACATGAGAACCTCTCAGTGGATGCTCAGTACTCAGTGGTCCCCAACCACTCACCCTCAGTCCTTTCTCATCAAGGTGACAGAACCTCTGAAGAAGTCATTCACCTGGTGGTCGCAAGAGGACAGTCTTCTGGAAGGGTATCCCTTTGCTCCTCTGGATCATCAGATTTCCATTACCATGGACGCGTCCCTGATGGTGTGGGGAGCTCACTGTCAGACTCTCCACACTCAAGGGACGTGGACTCAGGACGAGTCCCAGCTTCACATAACTGTCTTAGAAATGAGAGGCGTCCTTTATGCAGTCCGGGCTTTGAAGGACATTCTCTGTCACAAGAACATTCTCCTTCAAACGGACAACAAAGCAGTGATGTATTACATCAAAAAGCTAGGCGGGGCTCACTCTTACCCCTTATGCAGGGAAGCGATGAGAGTGTGGGAATGGTGCCTGGAGCACAACGCTCTAATTCAAGTGGCCTACCTGCCAGGAGTGCAGAACGAACTGGTAGACCATCTCAGCAGAAAAGAGATCCTCACGAATGGTCTCTCGATTCAACCGTAGTTCAGTCACTATTCGAAGAGTGGGGAACTCCAGACCTGGACCTTTTTGCATCCCCACTCAGCACAAAACTGCCTCTCTTCTGCTCCAGAAATCCAGGGCCTGGCATTTTCTGTCAGGATGCGTTCAGGCTGCAGTGGATAAAAACGCTTTCTATACGCCTTTCCTCCTCTTCCATTAATTCAGAGGGTACTTCTCAAGTTCGAGTCCCAGTGAAACAAAATGATCCTCATTGCTCCCTTCTGGCCTCGGCAGATATGGTTTCCATTACTCAGCAGTATGTCGGAAACCCCTCCAAAACCGCTTCCCCTTCAGACGAACCTTCTGACTCAGGGGCCTGTGGTCCATCCCAATCTGAGATCGTTTCATCTTCATGCTTGGCTCCTGAAGAGATAGAAGTGAACAGGTTCAATGTCTCCCACAGAGTTTCAGATATCCTTCTGGCTGCGTGCAAGCCAGCCACTAGGAAAACTTATACAGCCAAATGGAAGCGTTTTTCGCTCTGGTGTGCAAAATCCTCTTTGAATCCTTTTTCCTGCCCACCAAATAAAGTTCTAGAGTACCTTTTGGACCTCCCAGATTCAGGTCTGCAATACTCTATCATGAGCCAGTACTTTCCTTGTCACTGGCTCAGTTACCCGTGGTTAAGAGGTTTCTTAAGGGAATTCTGCATACCAGACCTCCTATCAGACATCCAGTCGCAGCCTGGGATATTAATCTTGTGCTAGACATGCTCACTCGAAAATCTTTCGAGCCTCTAGCTACCTGTGAATTGAAATTCCTCACTTGGAAAACGGCCTTCCTGGTGGCCATCACCTCTGCCCGCATGGTCTCTGAGATACATGCCTTGGTCACAGACCCTTAGTATACTGTGTCTCATAAAGACAAAGTAGTTCTTAGGACCCATCCTAAGTTTCTCCCTAAGGTTGTTTCAGAATTCCATCTAAACCAACCTTTGATCCTTCCTACTTACTTTGCAAACTTCCAAAATGAAGGGGAGCGTTCTCTTCATTCTTTGGACGTCAAAAGAGCTTTGCATTTCTATTTAGATAGAACAAAAGATTTTCGCAAATCTCAACAACTGTTTGTTTCCTTCAGCGAGACCCGGCTGGGTCAACCTGTCGCTATCAGATGCATTTCAGCATGGCTGGTGGCATGCCTTGGCCACTGTTATTCCATGGCACAGGTTAAACTGGAGGGCAGAGTGTACGCTCACTCTGCTAGAGCAGTCGCGGCATCCCTGGCGGAAATCTGCAACGTGCCTAGTGCAGACATTTGCAATGCGGCTACCTGGACCTCAGTGCATACTTTCGTCAAACACTATGCCCTGGATGTCCATGCCAGACGACATGTTTCATTTGGCAGAACCATCCTTAATCGACTTGTGTCCTAAATCTGTGAGCTCTTGGTCTGTCCTGCCGCCCTCTCAGGGGATTATTAGCTCCGTACTCTCCCATTAGTGTGAATGAGTGGTGGAGACTTTTTGTCCAGGAAGATATGGAAATTACATACCTACCGTAATTCTTGATCTTCTTGGACGAAGTCTCCACCACTCATTCACACACCCACCCACCATCCCCCGAGCTCACCTCTGTTGTTGGTCTTCACTCCCTCAATCTTTAGGCTGTGAAGACTTCTTTGTCGACCCTTCTTATACGGGTCTTCCGGACTATCTTATGTCCGGTTTTTAGATTGAGCTATCCTTCTAGCTTGATTAGCTGCACCTCTTGGAGAAAAAATGTACTCGAGGCGGTTGGAGGTCGGCGCAGATAGTCGTCCAGACGAGCAGAGGTCTGCGCCCGCCTCCTCACAGCTCCATCTCTGGCGCCGGCCTCCTGCAAAAAGTTTGCTCCCCGCTGGGTCCTAGTGCCTCCGGTGTAGATCCCATTAGTGTGAATGAGTAGTGGAGACTTCGTCCAAGAAGCTCAAGAATTACGGTAGGTACATAATTTCCATTTTTGGCCCCCCATCAACGCTACCTCCATTTCCACTTTCAGGGAGCACACTACCAGTTCAGGGCTCTGCCTTTTGGTTTGTCCTCAGCGCCCAGGGTCTTCACCAAATGCCTGGCTGTGGTGACAGCTGCCTTGAGATGGCAGGGTTTCTACGTCTTGCCATACCTGGATGATTGGCTCTTGGCAGCCTTGTCCAGGAAACATCTAACCATAGCGCAGACCTGCAGTCTGTTCCAGGCTTTGGCCAGCACTATCAGTATGCCAAAATCCCTTTTTACACTGTGCCAACATCTCCAGTACATAGGGGCAGTGCAGGATACGGCTCATGGGATGGCCTTCCTGCCCTCAGACAGAGCAGAGCATCTGATGGACCAGGCCCATCTTCTTTACTCCAGCCATTATGTTCCAGTGAGGGCTTTTCTGTGACTTCTAGGCCTCATGACTGCCGCTATTGCCATGGTTCCCTTGGCCCAGCTACACATGAGAGCCCCTCAGTAAACACTGCGGGTCCAGTGGGACCAATGTACGGAAACCCTGGATCAGCTGGTTATGGTCTTAGATCCAGTCAGGAAGGTACTATTGCGGTGGCTGGAGCCAAGCAACCTGCTTCGAGGGATTCCCTTCTGTATTCCTCCACCTCAGCAGGTCCTGACAACAGATGCCTTGAATCTCGGCTGGCGGGCTCACCTGGGGGTCCACCAAACTCATGGTACATGACCTGAGGTCGAGAGGACACTTCACATCAGTGTCCTGGAGATGTGAGCCATTTTGTATGCCCTGTGGGCCTTTCAGATTCAGCTATCCCTGGGTCCACTCTTGATCCAGACGGACAACATGTGTGTGATTCATTACTTAAACAAGCGGGGGGAAGGGGGCTCATTCCTATCCCCTGCACAGGGAAGTGATGAGATCTGGTATTGCGCCATAGAACACAGACTGGAGCTTTTGGCCGTCCCTGTTCCTGGTGACCAAAACATCCTGGCAGACAGCCTAAGCTGGTATCAGTCCAGAGCCCACAAGTGGGAGCTTCTGACCCCAGTGGTCAAAGACCATTTCGACAGATGGGGTCATCCCAAGTTGGACCTTTTTGTGTCACTACACAACGCAAAACTGCCGCTTTTCTGCTCGCTAGATCCAGGGCCAGGAGTTTTCTGGTGAGACTTACTGTCCCTCTCTTGGAAAGGGAGGTTTCTTTATGCTTTCCCACTACTTCAGAGGGTCCTGATCAAGCTTCAGATGGAAGAGGCCATCATGATCCTGATCATCCCTCCCTTCTGGCCTCATCAGATCTGGTTTCCCTTGCTTCAACAGCTGGCTGTGGAACCTCCGGTCTCCCTGCCCCATGCACAGGCTTGATCTTCCTGGACATAAAGTCTCCACCACTCATTCACACTAGTGGGACTACGCCAGAGGTGCTATGACTGAGTGGGAGCCAAAAATCTTCTGGAGGGCCGGCGCTGAGGTAGGACCATGCATGCGTGGCGCCGCAAGACTGGCTGCTTACCCTGTATGGGCTATCTCGGCGTCAGCCCTCCAGCTGCCACAGTTCCTTTTTTCCTGCCATCGAGTGTGCTTCAGTGACATTTGCCAGGAGTCAAATCTTCATGTCTGTACAACAGCAGCATAGCCGTTCAGTATTTGATTAGTTTTTTAGTATTATTATTATTTAGTTTTGAAAAAAAAAGTTTATCTTTTCAACGAAGAACAGATGTCGTCTTCAGCCTACCTTCGACGAGTCATTTCATGAATAGGGCGGTGATGGTGGGAGATTTCGCAAGCAGTTTTGCAGCGGTCTGCTGCCCTTTTCGGAGGGGGGTCTGACCATGGGCAGTCCGGTGCTTGGGAGGAAGGGCGGTCCTCTCAAAAGCACAAAAAGAAGCTATCCCAATCGCGGTCGGGATCCCGGCATCGCTGGGCCTCGAGCTTTTCTTCGTCCCACCAGTCGAAGAAGAAGCAGTACGGCTCGAGGTTGCCTTCTGGTATGTCTGCAAGAAGATTGTCAGTAGCGGGAGACAGGAGGCCAACCCCGGCTCTGTTGGAGTCACCTGTGGCCTCGGTTCCTGGTGGCCACGATCCTCAACTCTGAAGTACTTCTCCACCCTCTGGGGGGTCCTCCAGTGAGCAGTTTCATTATTGGGCCACTTATGGAGCAGTGGGTCCGATGGTTGTCCCAACTTCCCGTGCCTGCAGAGCCAGGGCCTTCGGGCCTGGGGGCTACGGACCTGCTGGTGGGATGGTTGGGTCAACCTAGTCGTACGACACCTTCGGTGCCATGGACGCCGCGCTCTCATGCTTTTCCCTCTCACATGGCTGTGGCGCAGGGGGCCAGCACAGGTAATGCCTTCTCCTACTCCTTCTCGTATTTTCATATCTCCAACCTTGGGTGCCCCGATGTTGTGGTTGGGGTCTCTGGGTGCTTGTCCAGTGCCGGTGGCGGCGCCGCCCTCTGCTCCAGCCTTGGCGGTGGCGCTGCCGCCTCGGGTGCCAGGGTTTTTGACTCCGATTCAGGGAGCCCCTCCCCCTGCTCTTTTTCCTTCCTTTCCTTTCTATTCTATCCTTTCTGGGCTAGTAGGAGATATCTCTTCTGAAAAATATGAATTCCACCCTTTCTTTCCAGATTTCTGAGGTGGACCCTGGGAAGCTGTTGCACCTTTAGTATCTGCATTTTCCTGAAATCCTTGTGGAATTGACACCTCCAGTGCAGTCCTCTTTCGAGACTCTTTCACAGATGGTGTGGGACAGTCTGGTGCTTATTCCTTCTGTGGCTAAGTCCATTGACAGGAAATACGCTCCCCCTAAGGATAGGCCAATCCTTGCCTCTCAAGCCTTTGCGGATGCCATAGTGGTCTTGGCAGAGAATGACAAAGCCATTCTTCCTCAGGAGTCTACGGCTCGTCCAGTAAATAAAGAATCCCATAAGAGCGACACTCTGGGGAAGCAAGTGTTCGCTGCTGCTAACCTAGTATTGCATATTGCTAGCTACCAGGGTTATTTCCCTCCGTATGAGTATTCCCTCTGGCATTCACTCAGAGCCACTGTGGAGGCTCTTCTGGAGTCGGACATTAGTTCAGAGCTTCTCCAAACCATTACTAGAGGCATTGAGTCCAACGATCAGCAATTTAAGGCTGCTGTGGATGCCTTTGACACTGCTTCGCGAGCAGCAGCGGCCAGGATATGCACCCGGCGTCACTCATGGCTAAGGACTTTGGGATTCACTAATGATGCTCAAAGAGAGAGTCATGAATTTTCCATTTGATGGTGTTTATCTGTTTGGCCCACAGGTGGAGCAGGCACTGGAGGCAACTCAGAAAACTAGGACTGCTATTAAGACAGCCAGACCGGCCCCTGCTACCCCTCAGTGGGACAGAAACCGCCCGCAGTTTTATAACTGTCAGTCCTTTCATGGTAAAGGCCGAGGGGCTTTTAACAGTAACCAAGTCTCTCAACCACAAAAGAAAATGCAGCAGAAGGCATAGGGCCCGAAGGCGCCCAGTGCCATCCTCTGAAGAACTGATCCATGTCCCACCTCACCTGCCTGAGGGGGACTCCCCTTCGGTGGTAGGGGGGTATCTGACTCAGTTTTAAAGTCAGTGGAAGTCCATTAACAATGGACAAATGGGTGCTCAGAATAATTCAAGAGGACCCCCGGATCGTCTACCCAAACGACAGCCCAGATTGTCTACTACTCAGTCAGACCTCCTTACCTCTGAGATTCAGGACCTTCTGAACAACAGGGCAGTAGAAGTGGTTCTGCTAGCAGAAGGGAACACAGGGTTCTACTCCCACTACTTCCTAGTTCCAAAGAAAACAGGCAATATATACCCTTTTCTAGACCTAAGGAAGTTAAACAAGTACCTGTTTAAAGAGAAATTCAACATGATATCACTAGGAATTCTCCTACCTCTATTCATCAAAACGATTGGCTGGCTTCCCTGGACATGCAGGACACCTACCAACATGTTCTGGTGCACCCAAGCCACCACAAGTACGTTCGCTTTGTAACTCTGGGCCAGCACTACCAATTCAGAGTCCTGCCCTTTGGGCTGTTCTCGGCGCCTTAACTCTTTACACAGTGCCTTGCAGGACTCATAGCATTTCTCAGGAAACTCAGGGTTCAAGTGTTCCCGTGCCTGGACGATTGGCTCCTAGCGAGTTCCTCCAGACAAGGGACGCAGGAAGCGGTGGCCATGGCTTCCAAGTTCCTCACATCCATGGGGGGAGTCCTGAACGTGGAAAAATCACAGTTTCAGCCCTCTCAACAATTCCTCTTCATAGGCGCTCTCCTGGACACCTCCAGGGCAAGAGCCTTCCTTCCAGAAGACAGGAGAAACAATATTCTCCAGATATCTCGCTTCATCGAGGAGAACAACTTGGTTCGAGCTCTGTCGCTGCAGCGGTTAAGTAAATAAGTAAGTAGTAAGTAAAACTTTTATTTATAAAGCGCCTTTCAATTTCCAAGGTGCTGTACAATACAACAATAAACACATAATTAAATAGATACATAAATATGAAGGTAAAATTACATCAAATAAGTAATAGATCATTAAAATCTACAAGACTTGACTAGGGACTGTTAGAAAATGCTTGATGAAAAAGATAGGTTTTTAGTTCAGGTTTAAAACTTTCGATGGTCAGGCATTCTCTCAACCAATGAGGTAGAGAATTCCACAGGGTAGGTGCTGCGTGCGAAAAGGCACGGGCACTAGAGGTTTTCAAACGCACCCTGGGAATCTCTAGCAATCCCTCATCGGCAGATCAGAGAGGACGGAGGGGGCAGTAGAGAGTTAGAAGATCTTTCAGGTAGCTGGATCCCTGTCCGTATAGAGCTTTAAAGATTAGCAAGCCACCCTTACATGTGATTCACCATTGAACAGGCAGCCAGTGCAGTTCATACAGCACAGGCATAATATGACTGGCCCTAGATGTGCCAGTCAAAAATCTGGCTGCAGCGTTCTGTACTAGCTGCAAGCTGCGAGTATCAACCCCTGGAAGCCCTAGGTAGAGGGCATTACAATAATCAAGGCAGTTGGTGACAAAGGCGTGGATCAGAGTAGCCAAGTCATCTGGGGGGACCAGGTGTTTCACCTGGGCGATGTTCCTCAGATGGTAAAAAGAGGACTTGACAATGGCCGACACCTGAGATTTCAGAGTCGGACCGTTGTCAAAGATAACGCCAAGGTTCTTCACCCGGTCTGAGGTGGACAGCTGGACACTATCAAGCCATAAGCCCGATGGTTGTCCCACCCCTAAACCTACCCCCGGGTGGCATGGGTCCACCACAAACACCTCAGTGTTATCTGGAGTCAGTCTCTGCCAGCTTTGCGCTCATCCAGTCTTTGATTTTGGCGAGACAGTTGTTAAAGATGGAGATCGCATCCTCTTGTCCAGGTAGAAAAGACCAATACAGTTGAGTATCGCCTGCATAGCAGTGAAAACTCAAAACCGTATAGTCCGATGATATCTCCTAATGGCAGCATGTACACTGCGATTAACATGGGTGACAAAATGGAGCCCTGTGGTACCCCACAAGACAGAGGGAGGGCATCAGAGGAATAGATTCCTGTGACAACCCTCTGAGATCTGTCCATGAGGAAAGACTGAAACCACTTAAGGACTACACCCGATAGTCCACAAAGAAAGTGCAGACGCTCCAAAAGCACACCGTGCTCAACAGTGTCAAATGCTGCCGAGAGATCAAGAAGGACCAAGATGGTATGTGCCTTTCGATCTCTCGCTATTAGGAGGTCATTCAATACCCAGACGAGGGCAGTCTCCGTACTGTGTCTCTTCCTAAATCCTGATTGGAAAGCTTCACAGATACCGTGAGATCCCAAGTAATCCTGTTTTAATGCCACCACCTTTCAATAACCTTGCCTACAAAAGGCAGGTTAGAGATAGGCCTGTAGTTAGCTAATTGGTTTGGATGCTGGATCTCATGGCGTCGTCGGTGTTCACGGTGCCCCTGGCTCGTTTGCACATGAGAACCACACAATGGATTCTCAGTACTCAATGATCTCCGACCATACATCCGTAGTCCTTTCATATCAAGGTGACAGAACCCCTAATGAGGTCACTCACCTAGTGGACTCAGGGAGGCTTTCTCTTTGCCCCACTGGAGACACAGATCACCATCACCACAGATGCATCTCTGATCGGTTGGGGAGCTCGCTGTCAGGATCTCCACACCCAGGGCCTGTGGTGTCAGGATGAGTCTCAGCTACACATAAATGTCCTGGAAATTGGAGCTGTCCTGTACGCTGTCCTGTACGCTGTCCAAGCCCTGAAGGAGATCCTCTGTCACAAAGTAATTCTTCATCAGATGGATAACAAGGCAGTGATGTACTACAGGGTGAAGCATACTCTTACCCTCTGTGCAGAGAAGCCATGAGAGTGTGGAAATGGTGCCTCGAGCATGAAGCCCTGAGACAGGCGGTCTATCTGCCAGGAATCCAGAATGATCTGGCGGATTGCCTCAGCAGAATGGAGGCAGATCCACACGAGTGGTCTTTCGACTTCAACATCGTGCAGTCGCTCTTCAAAGAGTGAGGCACTCCGGACCTGGACCTTTTTGCATCCCCACTCAACGCAAAACTACCTCTATTCTGCTTCAGAAATCCAGAACCTGGCGTTTTCTGTCAGGATACATTCAGGCTGTGGTGGACAAGACACTTTCTGTATGCATTTCCTCCTCTTCCCTTGATTCATAAGGTGCTGCTCAAGCTGGAGGCACGGGGGGAGCATGATTCTCATCGCCCCATACTGGCCTCGTCAGGTTTGGTTTCCGTTAATCAACAGATTATCAGAGGTTCCACCGAGACAACTACCACTTCAAATGGACCTCCTGACTCAGGACCCAGTGGTCCATCCCAACCTGAGGTCCCTTCATCTCCATGCCTGACTCCTGAGGAGATAGAAGTAGATAGATTCAACATCTCCCATAGAATCTCAGACATTCTCCCAGCAGGGTGCAAGCTGTCCCCTAGAAAAACCTACGTGACAAAGTGGAAACTATTCTCCATCTGATGTGCAAAGTCCTCCCTGGACCCCTTTTCTTGCTCACCAAACAAGGTGTTAGGAGTACCTGCTAGACTTGTGAAATGCAGGCCTGCAATACTCAATGGTGAAAGTGCACCTCTGTGCAATTTCAGCTTACCACGAGCCTATCCACAATATGTCGGTGGCTCAGCTGCCCTTGGTCAAGAGGTTCCTTGAAGGTATCCTCCACACTAGGCCACCAGTCAGGAGAATGGTAGCTGCTTTGGATTTCAACCTTGTGCTAGACATGCTAACCCGTAAACCATTCGAGCCTCTAGCAACCTGCAAGTTGAAGTTCCTGACCAGGAAGGCTGCCTTCCTTGTAGCCATTATTTCTGCTTGCATGGTGTGTGAAATGCATAGGTGTAAAAAAAAAGACTACTGAGCTTGGTCTACATAAACAAAAAAAGTTTATTTAAACGACAGGAAACATAGTAGCAGCAACCCCAACACGTCAAACTTTTAGCGTGCCCAGTAGCTTTTTCAGAGTCCTTGAAAAGCATCTGGGCCATCGCAAACAGCGTCGTGGAAATTGCAGCTACTATGTTTCCTATCATTTAAATAAACTTTTTTTTTTTTTTTTATATGTAGACCAAGCTCAGTGGTCTTTTTTACACCTATGCCGACTAGCCGTGCTTTTTGGAGTATAGTGTTGGTCGTTATTCACATTGGCTCCGGTTTGCGTCTCATGTAGCCGTCTTTCTTACTCTCTACTGTCTGAAATGCATGCCCTGGTCACTGACCCACCATATACAGTATTTCACAAGGACAAGGTAGTTCTCAGAACTCACCCTAAATTTCTTCCAAAAGTAATCTCAGAATTCCACCTGAACCAGCCCTTGGTCCTTTCGACCTACTTTGCGAACTTTCAGAGTGAAGGGGAACGTACCCTACATTCTCTGGATGTGAAGAGGGTTTTGCAGTTCTACATTGACAGAATGAAGGAGATTCACATATCCAAGCAACTCTGTCTCATTCAGCATGGCCCGGCTGGGTTAGACTGTTGCCAATGGGTGCATTTCGGCATGGCTGGTAGCATGTTCCGCCATTGCTATTCGATTGCACAGGTCAAGCTGGAAGGCAGGGTGTACTCCCACCCTACCAGAGCAGTTGTGACATCTCTGGCAGAAATTCAGAACGTGCCTATTGCAGACATCTGCAGTGCGGCCACTTGGAGCTCTGTGCACACCTTTGTGAAGCACTACTCCTTGGATGTCCGTGCCAAACAGCATCCGTCCTTTGGCAGGACAATCCTTAATGGACTTCTGTGCTGAGCGAGCTTTTTCCTCTCCTGCCACCCTTCTTGAGGGGATTATTTTGGCTCAGTACTCTCCCACTAGTGTAAATGAATAGTGGAGACTTTATGTCCAGAAAGATATGTAAATTACATACCTACCGTAATTCTTGATCTTCTTGGGCAAAGTCTCCTTCACTCATTCAGATGCCCACTCACCATCCCCCAAGCTCACTTATTTTGATCTTGTCTGTGTCAGTCTTCACCATTCTTCACTATTTGGGGTACCTGCCGGAAGTCAAGGACCCTTGAACTTTTTTTTTTTGCAAGTGAACCCGGCCTTGTGATGCATGCCTCAAGGCCGACGTACTACGTGGTGCTCGCGGATTGGCCATTAGCTGTTGTCACCAGTTCTTAGTCTCCCGCCATAGAAGTTGGACCTCGTGTGGAGCTTCAGAATTCCTTCTGCGACATACACCTGCAGCCTAGCGAGGCCTAGTTTTGTTCGGCCCTTGCACGTCGTAAAAAAAATACTTGTCGGTTCTGTTTGCCTCTGCTCGATGACGCTGATTGCGGGTAAGGTTGTTCCTTTTATAATTTTATTCAGCGACGTTGAGTACTGTTTTTTTGTTGTTTTAGCCAGTAGATCATGTTTGGTTCAGGGGGCAAGAAGTCGTCTAGGGCGGGGCGGCCTCCTATGCATCGGTGCTCCTGCGGCCACCAATACTCCGTCATGGACCAGCATGATCGGTGTCTCTCCTGCCTTGGCTTTTCCCACAACATGGACAACTGCGATGCCTGCTTCTCCATGGACCCCCATGTCATTGAGTTTCGCGCGTTGAAAGTAGAGTGCGCTGACGCTGACGCGGGGATGATGCGTAATCATAAAGCCAAAGCATGGACACTTGACCCTTTCTCCGGGTCCCTCCAGTTATATATGGACGCAGAGGAGGGAGCCTCCGCCTCTTCTAGCCTTGCCTGTGAGGCTTGTTTAGGTGGTGCAGTGGCTCAGTCTGCCCCTTCCGGATGGCGGGTAGGAGGCACTGCCAGGCAATGCACTCCTTGGAGGGTGATGGCTCTTAGTGTGCGTCCTGGGGTCTGCGGAGTCGGCACTGGCCTCGGCTGTCCTTGGCGCCATTTTGGGCCTCAGTGCCATTTGCAGTGCCGCAGGTCCGGACAGCACCGTAGTTGGTGCCAGGCCATCTCTCAGCACCATTTCTGCTGTCAACACCATTCGCGGCACTGACAATGGGAGCGGTGCCGTGGGAGATGTATCTTCTGTTTCTGGTCTCGGCGCCGTTCACGGCGCCAGGGCTGGGGACGGCGCAGTTTCTAGCTCCGGTGCCGTTCACGGTGCCAGGGAGGGGAATAGTGCCATCTCTACCCCCGGCGCCATTCGCAGTGCCGTGGAGGAGTTATGTGCCGCCGTCTCTGGCTCCAGCGCCACTTGCGGCACAGGGGAGGAGGACGGCGTCGCGGCTGGCGTTGACTCTGGTTTTGGTGCCATGGTTGGTGCCTCCTCCGACTCTGGTGCCATTCACAGTGCTGAGGGGGGGTGGCATCGACCGCGGTGCTGAGGCTGAGATTGGCACCTTTCGCGGCCTAGGAACAGGCAGGGGTCGGAGGGTGGTCTGGCATCAGTCCTTGGTTTCCACCTCCTTGGAGGAGGATTCTGGGTCTGATCCGGACTGGCTTCTGGACTCCTTGGAGTCTTCTGACCCCTCACTGGTCACCTCTATGGCCCCCACTCAGCCTCCCTCTGAGGAGTGGGCGACTCTGCCTGTTTCTGGGATCAGTGGCACTGACCTGCCGGCAGTGGTCCAGGTGACTACTGCTGTGCAGCCTGGAGTTGGGGAGTTGTCTTCCCCCTCAGCTGGGGTACTGCCTTCTGTGGTGTGCGTGGACAGTCCAACTTTGAGACAGCCCAGTACACCCTTCAAGGAGGGGAGGATGCTGGGCCCGGGGTGGTCTCCTCGGAGACTACTCGGAGTTGCCAGCTGCCTAGGTTGGTGGTTTCAAGGCAAAGGGCTCTTTCCGAGTCCGAGTGTTTGAGGGGCCTGGATTCTGTGCAGCGGTCTCTCCCTGGAGCCCGCCCAGGTTTGGGGAGGAACTGTAGTGTGGATCCTCGTCCTTCTTCTTCGCTCTCTTCGAGAGGAACCTCTTCTTTGGAGGCCAGGGACTGTCCTTCTAGACACTCACAGTCCCGGTCGCTTCACAAGGATTCTTTCTCAGGACACAGTGTAAGCAGTTCCGGAAAGGTTGATCAGCTGTTGGCTGCTGGGCTTTTTGGGTCTCCTTCTCTGTTGGGAGCATCCGCAAGGCCCTCTTGCTCGGCCAGAGGACGTTCCTCTTCATTGCAGGATCTGGCCCCTATTCCTCTGTCTCCATCCCCCTCTCTCCCTTGTATTACTGGTCCTAACAGACCTTTGACCTGGGAGCAGTTCAGGGGATTGGCTGCTCACTTTCCCACTTACATTAGGGCTATGGACAAGCGGGTGTTCCACCCTCCCCCTGAGCAGCCAGCCCCTGAATCTCTGGACTCGGCCGCTTCCTCTTCCCCCTCTTCTGAGGAGGAGGAGGAATCTTCTGTCCACGTCTCCCCTGCGGTTGATCTGGCTTCCTGTCAGCACTTTCTCATGAGGATGATGGACGATCTCTGGATCCCCCCCCCAGCTCGGAAAGCAGTACTGAGCATGTGGCGTGCGGCTTCCTAGGCAACTTCAGTGTGGCCAGTGCAGCTCTGGCGATGTCCCTTCTCCTCTGTTCCAGCCCCAAGGGAACTCCGCCAGAGGAATTGTGCTCCCCCGAAGTCTCCAGGTCGTATGCCTCACCCTCTTTCGGGTTTGACGCAGTTGGACATTCCTCCTGGGCTTCGCATTCCTTACCATGACCGGCCCCCAGATTCAGACTCTTCGGATTTTGATATTGGGGTAGGAGGGTTTTCTACTCGGCATGGATTCTGTTATCCATCGCAGCTCATCAGGTCCACTGTGCATCCTACGACAGGTTCTTGCAGTCCAGGCTAGGTCAGCTCCTAGCCTCTTTGCCTGATGTGGAGGTAACCAGACAGGCCATCGCACTCTCTGCTCAGGGCCTGGAGCTAGCAAGGCACCAAGCGAGGACATCCTATGATGTCAGTGAGGTAGCTTCCAGAGTCACAGGGACAGCAATCTGCATTAAGCGGATGGCGTGGCTTTGTCTTTCCTGGTTGTCACCTGTGGCCTGGCGTAGGGTGATTTCCTCCGCCTACCAGAGAACCCACCTTTTCTCCCACAGGGTGAGACGGTGATTATCGGGTCACCTTCCTTCCCCCTTCGGGGGTCCCCATCTCGCTGTCCTCACTGTCGGGCCTCACCAGGCCTGTGAAGGTTCTCCCCCCAGTGTATCCCCCACTGGGGGCTAAGGGGCCTAGTCCCTTAGGATCCAATCAGACCCTTTCGGGAGGCTCGATACTCACCCAGATAGGGATGAATGGTGAAGATTGGCACAGATAAGATATGAAAATTACGTACCTACTGTAATTCCTGATCTTTCTATGTATCTTCACCATCCATCACTAAATCCCCCCCCTCCTTTCCGTTGGCCAGGACTGGGGGAACCTTGGGTCACACGGGGGACTGCCTTCTGCAGTTGATTTCTGGAGGGAGGTGGGGGGGGTTTCTCACCGCCTTCGGCTTCCACCCCTTCTTAGGGATGGGGTGCTGGAATTGCAGTCCTTTCTCTCCTCCCCCCTTCCCCTTGTCCTTTGGGACTAACCACTTATATTTTCTTTTGGGAGGAGGTTCTACCTTGAAGTTCCTCTTCCCCTCTTTCTTTTGGTTAGGGGTGAGGACATACTTCGGCTCCTGGGCTCCTTGGCTATGATCAATCCCTACAACTAATCCCTCGAGGGCAGTCGTCCTCTGCCAGGAGTTCTTATTTGTCAACTTGCTTGATTCTGACTCGAGACCTTACTTGCCTTTCCAGGTTCTCCTGTTTACTCCTTAGGCAGGTCTTAACCCTTCCACTGTTAACCTCCAGGGTCCAGACTGCAGGGTCAGGTGGTGCTGTCCTCTCCCCTTCCAATAAAAATGTTCTTCCTTCCCTCTTTCCTTTCCCTTTTCCATTTTCCCAGAGATTGGGGCCCCTCCCAATCCCTAGATTCTTTTTCCTCCTTCTTCTGTCCTCTCAGACGTTCATTCTTCCTTTTGTTTTATATATCTTTTCCTTTGTGTGTCCCTTGGACTTTCTTGTCCAACCCTCCCTTCCTATTTCTTATTCTTTGGCGACTCAGAACTGGTGAGGGGGTGGCACTGATGACAGCTAATGGCCAACCCGTAGCGCCACAGCCTGTACATCGGCCTTGAGGGTGGCGCCCGTCTCTCACGTCAGCCGTCCCATGCAAAAAAAAAAAGCTCCCGGGGGGTCCTGACTTCCAGCAGGTACCCCAAATAGTGATAAATGGTGACGATACTCAGAAAGATCAGGAATTATGGTAGGTAAGTAATTTTCATTTTTTGGTCTTCATGCCCTCACTGACTGGGCTGTGAAGATACAGTTGAATTGACCCTTCTAGGAGCGTGGATATGTTGTTCATCCACACTGTCTGGCATAGTCCCTTTCCCCCTTAAATCTTGCCGGAAGTCTTCAAGCTGGCTCCTCCCACCCACCCGGGTGGTAAATACCTCGGCTCCGCCCCGTGACGCCAGATCTTCCTTTCCGCTGGAAGATTCAGGTTCCCTCATGCTTTCTGCAGTGTTGAGGCCCTGGATTCGTTTCAACGGTTTTCACCGCATCTTCTCGCTCTGAAACTCGTTAGAGTTTACGACTCTGATTCGGACATGGATGACAAGTCATCCCCCGGGTTTCACCGGTGTCCTTGCGGACAGAAAATGTTGCGCACCGATCCCCACCTCTCGTGCATTTACTGCCTCGGTTCGATTCACGATACCTCGCAGTGCTCCATTTGCGCTTCCTTCCAACCCAACGTCCTGGAAGATCGTCAGGCGCACCTGAAGCTGGGTAGACCAGGCTCCGCCAGCCCACCGGTAAAATCCAGGGAGGCCAGGTGGGCGGGTTCCTTGACTGCGGGATCCGCCCGAGCAGCTCGGCGCATGGTGGCTTCGAGGAAGAAGCCGCTCAAGCCTCGGCTGGCGAGGTTTCTTCGTGCCGCTCAACCTGGGCCTTCCTTCTCAGGATCCTTCGGGATTTGTGCCAGTCTCTCCTACCAAGGGTGAGGCGCCCTCGGGCTCGCACTCTTCCCGTTCGAAGAAAAAGGATCCTAAATCTTCTTCGAGTCGAAGAAGACGCTCCTGGGATCAGGAGCGGTCCGAAGTTTCGACTTTGGTCGAAATTGCCTCCTCGGCCGCTGGGTTTTCAGACCTCCCGTCTGTAGCGGGCGTAGAGGCCGAGGAGTCGGCTAATCTGGCCAAGATTATTCTTGACCCGATCGAGCCATTATCACCGACTCCTGTCGATGATTCTTTGGAGAGAACGCCGATTCTCTCCTTCCCCACGAGGAGACCCGCCCTGCGGGCCTCCCGATCGAGGGAAAAGAACCGGAGCCTCGGTTTTCACCGAGCCCAGTCTCTCCCGATCGACAAAGCCGACACCGTCGGTCTCGATCAGGGAGTAAGTCCTCTTCGGTCGATCGACCTAAAAAAGGACACAAGCACTCCCGCAAGAGGCGCCGCCACCGTTCCTCTTCCTCCTCGGACGAGGAGAGGCTCCGACGAAAAATTCGTCGACGCTGCGAGGATCTCATGTGGCAGCAAATCCTGCTGGTCAGAAGCGGCTCCTGGGGTCGGCTGTTCCTGGCCTCAACCTCTTGACCCCGCCTCAGACACCGATTGCTCCGGTGCCGATCTCTTAAGGGGCTCCGGTGTGTCTTCGCGCGCAGCGGTTTCAGGTTCCCCACCTATTTTGGTGGAACCTCCACCTAAGTTGCCCCTCAGAGGATTCCTCAAAGAGGCACGACAGTCGGTCTTCCCACAGACTGTCAGTCGGTCACCCTATTGCGCCCTAGGCGTATCGAGAGGGACTTAGGTGGGCAACCTTTATATCGGGACTCCTCCGATTCCGATAACACTGGACTTCACTCTCTCGATGAGCTTTCGGCGTCAGGCTTGGAAGAAGGGCCCTCCTCCTCCTTCCAGGGCATCCTCCGGCTCATCTCTGAATCGACGGGGATGGCCCTACAGCCTATCCAGAAAAAGGCGGAATACCCCCTTACGGATATCCTTAAGAGGGGGGATACCCCTACGGAGGCTTTTCCAGTCGCCGAAGCCATTATGGGTCCGGCCTTGGAACTCTGGCAGCGTCCAGCCTCCTGCCCAGCTCCATCTGCCCGCATGGCACTCAAGTACGCGGTGCCCACAGGGTCTTTGGCAGGGTTTACTGAGCACCCCTTGGCGGAAAGCCTTGTGACTGCCTCAGTATTCAGATGGACGGGCAGCTCAGCCAATACTGACCGCCCTCCAGACAAAGAGTCCAAACTCATGGACCACTCGGCCCGAAAGGTCTATGCTGCATCATCTTTGGGCCTTCGTCAGGCAAGCTCAGCGGTGATTATGGCACCACGTCTCTCACGCCCTCTTGGGGTCGCTGGGAGGTTCTTACCCACCTCCCAGCTGACATGCAGACCCACGGTCAAGCAGGTCAGGACCAGGCAGAGCTGTTGCTAAACAACAACTCCAGACTGCTCTGGACGTGGGTGATTCCTGTGCCCGTTCACTAGCTGCAGCGGTATCCACTCGCCCCGGGGCTTGGCTGAGGTTATCCTCCTTTCCCGTGGATACTCAACACAAGCTGGCTGATATGCCTTCCTTGGCACCGACCTCTTCAGGCCAGGAGTGGCAGGTCACCTGCAGCGTATCGAGCAATCTAATGCCACCTTAGATGCTACATCTGCTAAGGGTTCTTCAAGTAAGAACCAGCAGAAGCGCAGGAAGAAGCCTTTTCGTCAGTCTTCCCCTGCGATCAGGCAACCACCCTTCCAGGGGGGTCAACAACAACAACAGGCTCAGGCTTGGCCCTAGGCCCAAGCAAGGTCCCCAACAGCCACGCAAAGGAGGCGGGTGCTGGTCCAGAGTACCTCCTCCTCCTCTAAGCCTGCCCAGTGGCGGGCGGGGTGTCCTCCCATCACTTCAGCTCTGGGTCCTCCCGTGGGGGCGGCTCCGCCACCGTTTCCTCCTGGTCGGTATCACCACGGACAGATGGGTCCTAGAAGTGGTCGGGCAGGTCTGCCCTTAGAATTGAGCAGTACCAGCCCAGCCCGAGCCCGTGCCCCACGAGGAGGCGGATCTCAGTCGCCCAGTCTGTCCTCTGAGACGACATTGCGCTACTCCTCCTCAAAGAGGTGGTGGCCCGAGTGACGGATCCTCCTTCAGACCCAGGCTTTGTCTCCAGGTATTTCCTGGTGCCAAAACGGACGGGGGGGTTGGCACCCCATTCTAGATCTGCACGACCTAAATCGGTATCTCAGGTCTCGCACCTTTCAGATGGTAACTCTAAATCAGATCATACCATCCCTGGAGCGAAACATGTGGTTCTGCACACTGGATCTTCAGGACGCTTTTTTCCAGGTCCCTATCCGTCCATTTCATCAGCGGTTCCTCCGCTTCAGGGTCGAAGGGACCCTGTACGAGTTCAGAGCCATGCCGTTCGGCCTGTCCATCGGCCCAAGGGTTTCACCAAATGCATTGCAGTGGTGGCAGCCCTTCTTGACGGCGTCAGGGGTTCGTATTACCCCTACCTGGACGATTGGCTCCTGGCGGGATCCTCCCTTCAGGAGGTGAGAGGTCCAGGACCTGACCCTCGAGCCTGCTCACACTTGGACCTTCTGATCAGCGAGGCCAAATCGGACTCGTGCCTTCCCAGGTGATGGGCTTCATCGGGGCAGAGCTCGACTCTCGTCAAGCCAGAGCTCAGCTCCCGGCGGACAGGGCGGAGGTTCTCTCCTCCTTTGCCCAATCATTTTTGGTTGGGCACTCACGCCCTGCCCGGGTCTTCCTGCGCCTCCTGGGCTACATGGCGGCGTGCACGTCGGTGGTCCGCTGGGCCAGACTGCACATGCGCCCCCTCCAGTGGGAGCTCGCCGCCCAGTGGTCTCAGTGTCAGGGTCTTTTCAACCAGCTGGTCACAGTCACCCAGAGGATGTGGGACGCTCTCCAATGGTGGACCGTCCCGAGTCATCTGCAGGAAGGGATCCCGTTCGTCCGCCCCGAGCCGACAGTCGTCCTTATGACCGATGCCTCTCTCATGGGCTGGGGAGCCCACATGGGGGACCACAGAGCTCATGGGCTCTGGACCCCAGAGGAGTCCCGATGCCACATCAACCTGTTGGAGCTCAGGGCAGTCAGACTGGCTCTGTCAGCTTTCGCTCCTCAGCTCCGGGGTCAAGTGGTTCAAGTCCAGACGGACAATACCACGACCATGTACTACCTCAACAAACAGGGCGGCACGCACTCCCGTCTGCTATGCAAGGAGGCGCTCCGGATCTGGACCCTCGTCAGCCGACTGGAGGCGGATCTCCTAGCCATCCATGTGGCAGGAGTCGCGAACTAACTGGCGGATGCTCTCAGCCGCTTAGGCCAGACATCCCACGAGTGGTCTCTCCATCCAGAGGTAGCTTACTACCTGTTCTCTCATTGGGGAAAACCGTTGGTGGACCTGTTTGCCTCCAAGGAGAACACCAAGCTGAGGCTGTTCCATGCCCGGCCCCCTCAGCAGGGCTCACTGCAGGGGGATGCCTTCTCGAGGCCGTGGACCCCAGGCCTCTTTTACGCCTTTCCTCCATTTCCCTTGATCCACAAGGTGTTACTCAAGGTGAGGAAGGACAAGGCGAAGGTGATCCTGGTAGCCCCAGATTGGCCACGCCAGTTCTGGTATCCAGATCTCCTCAGCCTCAGCTGCAGGAACCCGGACCGGCTCAGTACACGCCCGGACCTGATTTTTCTGAACCAGGGGAAGGTCCTTCATCCGGACCTTCAATCCCTGCACCTCACAGCCTGGTTCCTGAGCGGCTAGGGTTCCAGGCTTTGGGTCTTTCTGAGGATGTCTACACCGTGGTGGAGGCATCTCAAAAAGAATCGACCAGGAAATGTTATGCCTTCAAATGGAAGAGATTTTTCATTTGGTGTCAGGGTAAAGGTCTGGACCCCTTATCCTGCTCAGTGACTAACATTCTGGACTACCTTTGGTCTCTCTCCAAAGGAGGTCTTCGGTCATCGACCCTTAGGGTGCGCCTTGCAGCCATCTCTGCCTACCAGGCGCGGGCCGGTCAGCCGACGTTGGCTCAGGAGATGGTGATCGGGTGCTTTTTCAAAGGCCTGGATCACATATCCTCTCCGGTGCGTGAACCTCCACCTCCGTGGGATCTTTTGCTGGTTTTGGAAAAGCTCATGGGCAAGCCATTCGAACCCATGCACAAGTGTGAGCTCTCGCACTTGTCGTGGAAGACTGCCTTCCTGGTGGCTATCCGTCAGCCAGAAGGACAGGGAGCTCAGAGGCGCTTTGGTGTACTCCCCTTATCTGGTCTTTCACAGGGACAAAAGTTGTCTCGCCCCACGAAATTCCTTCCGAAGGTGGTGTCAGAGTTTCACCTTAACCAGGTGTTGACCCTGCCAGTATATTAACCTAATTACACCTCGGACACCAAGTATAGGCTCCATACTCTGGACCTCAGACGTGCTCTCTCCTATTATAAGGAGAGGACGGCGGAAATTCTGGGAGAGGTTCGCCAGCTGTTTATCACCTACGCTGAAGCCGCTTCTGGCAGACCTGCAGCCAAGCGGACTGTTGCGAGATGGATCACATCATGCATAGGTCTGTGCTATGAATTGGCGGGTAAGGAGCCTCCCAAAGAGCTAAGGGCTCATTCTACCCGTCATACTGCTGCTTCGGTGGCTGCTTCCAGGGACATCCCTATCCAGGAAATCTGTCGGGCCACTACCTGGAAGTCAGCAAGCACCTTTATTACCCATTACCACATTGACCTAGAGTCACGTCGGGATGCTGGTTTTGGGGCCTCGGTTCTCCAATCTCTATTCCCTAAGTAGGGGGTGTGCGCCTTGCCTCCCTTCTCCCAGAGAACTGCTTGGAGTCTGCCAGACAGTGTGGATGAACAACATATCCACACTCCTAGAAGAACAGGTTACTCACCTGTAACAGTAGTTCTAGGAGTGGTATATGTTGTTCATCCACACGCACCCACCCGACCTCCCCAGCTTTAGGCACACAACCTGGCTTCCAGCGGGCTAGATCTGGCGTCATGGGGCGGAGCCGAGGTATTTACCACCCGGGTGGGTGGGAGGAGCCAGCTTGAAGACTTCCGGCAAGATTTGAAGGGGAAAGGGACTATGCCAGACAGTGTGGATGAACAACATATACCACTCCTAGAACTACTGTTACAGGTGAGTAACCTGTTCTTCTTACACGGGTCATACAGACTATATTATGTCTGACATGGGCTGGTTTTACTTGGTTAGTTTATGCTGCATCTCCTCCATAAAAAAGGTACTGAGGCAGTTGGAGGGTCGATGCCGAGATAGCCTATACGGCGCAAGCCACGTTTCGGGGCACCGCGCATCCACAGTCCTACCTCTGCGCTGGACCTCCAGAAGATTTTTGCTCCCACTCAGTCCTAGCACCTCTGGCATAGTGCCACTAGTGTGAATGAGTGGTGGAGACTTTGTCCAAGAAGATCAAGAATTACGGTAGGTACATAATTTACATTTGTCGCTGGAGCAGGTCATCCTGATCCGTCCAGACTTCAGATCGCTCTGTCTCCGTGCGTGGCTCCTGAGGACATAGCCATTGCCCAGTTTGGGGTGTCTTCTAGAGTGGCGGATATCCTGGTGGCAGCCAGGAAGCAGTCTACCAGGGCCACGTACTCTATGAAATAGAAGCCCTTTGCTATTTGTGCTGCATCGCACCAATTGGATCCCTTCACCTGTCCAGTGGATCAGGTACTGGAGTACCTGCTGTCCCTTTCAGACTCAGGTCTGCGGTGCTCCTCAATTAAGGTACATCTTTCTGCCATCTCTGCATACCATGTACCTGTGGAGGGTCGTTCAGTGGCTCAACTTGATGTATCTTGCACCTTCTTGAGGGGCATTCTGCATTTAAAGCCTCCCATCCATGATCCAGTCACCAGCTTGGGACTTCAGTTTTGTGTTGGAAAAGCTTACGCTGCCTCCCTTTGAACTGTTCATGTCTTGCGAGCTGTGCTTTCTGTCATGGAAAAGCATTATTTTTAGTTGCCATTACTTCTGCTCAAAGGATTTCCGAGCTTCAGGCCCTGATGTGTAAGGAGCCTTTTTTGATTTTTCACAAAGACAAGGGTTTCTTTGTGAACCAACCATAGGTTTCCTCCTAAGGTGGTGTCAGAGTTTACTTTGAATCAATCCATCCCACCTGCCTGTTTATTTTCTGGAGCATTCCAATCAAGGGGAGGCATTGCTCCATACCTTGAAAGTTCATAGAATTTTGCAGTACTATGCACACCAGACCAAAGACTCCAAGAAGTCTAATCAGTTGTTTATTTAGTTCACCCCTGGGAAAGTGGGCGCCCCGGTGTCCAAACAGTGTCTGTCTAAGTGGTTAGCCAGTTGAATTGTCTTTTGTTACCAGAAGTATGGTAAGGAACTTCCGGGCAGGTTAAGGGCCATTCCACCAGGGATATGGCCACAGTTGCTTGTTTCAGAAATATACCAGCTGCTGACATTTGTGCTGCTGCTACCTTGAGCACTGTCCACACCTTAACCAAGCATTACAGTCTGGACATTGCCTCTAGGTGTAGGGCCAGTTTCAGCCTTGCTGTTCTTCAAGGCCTCCTTTCATAGACCATCAGTTTTGCCTCCACCCGGACAGTCTGTCTGGAGTTGTCAGAAGTGCTTGGGACTACTGGTGATGCCCTGCTGCAAGATATACCCTCAAAGTAAGATAGTACAGTTACATAAGAACTTACCGTAATAGATCTTCGAGAGGCTGTCTTGCAGCAGGCGCTGCTTTCCCTCCCTTCCTCCTTCCCTCTTTTCCTGTCTTCCCCTTCCATGGGGTGAGCATTCTGATTTTCATTATCTATGCTGATGGGATACCTCATAATCCTTCTCAGTTCCCCCTGACAGCATCCAGCTTTTGGTCTCTGGCGGGAGAACTGAGGAAGGTTTGGGGGCCGCCGACCTTTATAGGATTAGCTGACATCGGAGGTGGACAGCCCCTTCAAACAACATGAAGTCTTGCTATATTCTGACATATGCAGTGATGTCCAACCTTTGAACTGCCCCGGAGATGAAAGAGTTAACTTTCCATGCAAGGCATGGAACGCTGAGCTCGAGCTCGGTTGAGACTCTGTCTGTTGCTGTTTGAAGTCAAACTGTCAGATTCTTTACTCCGCCTCACTGAACAGTCGCTCCCGGAGATTTCTCCTTTGCTCGGTTCAAGTTTGTCGGTTAAAGTGCCGTTTTCCTCGGTTTTCGACCGAATTTAATCCGTTAACCTGTTGGTTCAGTCTCTGTCTGTGGTATCGTGAGTACTAGATAGGTTTATTTTCTTGTTCTTCTGTGTGGAACTTGTAAACGTAGGATCGGTTCGGTTTGAACCGATCAGGTTTGTTCAAAAAAGTTTATTCTACTTTTAGAGTGTGGTAACCGGTCCTTATCGGGTCTGAAAAAAACGGAGTTCATGCGTTTTTCCACGACCCGTACGATCGAGAACCGATAAGGGTGTCTTGCCTGGCGGATTGCCGAAAAAAGGTAAGTTTTGTTAGGACTGGCCATGTCTGAGAAACCAAAAGAAAACTGGGCCCACTGGGTTTCAACACTGTAGTGTGTGTGTGGGAAGCCTTTGCTAAGGCTGCCCCCACCCTGTGTTTATGTCTGGGGTTTGACCACCTCGATTCAGACTGCCAAATTTGCAGAATTTTCCTGCAGCTACCCTGGAAAAGAGTTGGTAGGCTCAGGGAAAGGGAGGCCAAGAAGTCCGCTGACCCAGATGGCCAGCCGGTTCGGTTCAACCGAACCAGAAGGAGTGCCCTCTGATCAGGCGAAACTTCTTCGGGCAAGGAGAACCGACTCTGAGAGTCGGTTCTGAATTAAAGAAAAAGAAGGGATAAATCAACTGGTGCGGATCAACAACTTCTTTCTCCGACCGCTGATGAAATAATGCAAGCGATAAGGATTGTTCAGTGCTAACCCGGTTCCGACCGAACCAGCACCATCGGGAAGGGCTCGGTTCGGTCAGGTTCTAGTTCCGAGATTATAATTTAGAAGATTTTTATGAACCGGAGGAGGAGGAAGGAGAGTATGAGGATAGTGATGGTGATTACGAAAGTCTGGATGTGCCCATTGACCTGGACATCTCACCAGACAGACTTCGGGGTTTCTCCTCCTAGGCTTTCTGAGTCCCTTCCCATTTTATGTTCTACAAAAAGTGGCTGAAACTCTTCAGCTTCCTATGGAAGAAGCTGTAGATGATCAGGAGGAGCCTGACTATGTTGAGATGATGGATATCCCAGAGTCAGGAGGCTGTCTATTCCCTTCATAAGTCCTTTGGGAAACAGACAATAAAATTTTAAAGACTCTAATTCTATACCTCCTGTGGACAAGAGAATGGACAAGAGGTATACTCTCTTAGGCTCAGATACAGAGTTCCTTACCCAGCAATGCAGCCATGTTGGGGTAGTGCAGTCTGCTGCCTGTGATAAGGCAAATATACCCTTGGCTTCACACCCCCCAGATAAGGACTCCAGGAGGATTGATGCCATGGCAAAGAAACAGTACATGGCAGCATCCTTGGGACTCAGGCAGGCTAATTATATGGTCTATACAGCTAGATATCAGAAATCTAGATGGGACACTGTAATGGCTTTGGCTAAACAGGTCCCTGGCCAGCTTGCCAAGGAGCTGGAGCAGGTGGCTGCAGATGGTATTGAGGCTTCCAAGGTGCAGTTCCATGCTGCAGTGGACTCCAATGATGTTTCATCTAGAGTCATGGCTACATCTGTGATCCTTCGTAGTATAGCTTGGCTCAGATGTACTAGCGTGTCTCAGGATACCCAGACTAAGGCCATGGATTTTCCTGTTGTGGGTAATTCTCTGTTTGGGGAGCAAACAGAGAACTACATGAAGAAAATGGATGAATACAGGACCACCTATAGGAGTACTCAAGCCAAGGAAGGCAAGCCACTCCCAGGAAGAGCTGGCATTCAGGGGGCAGGGCAGGCCTTTTCATAGGCCTTTCTACCAAGCCCAGGCCTCCTCTTCTGCTTATGCTCATAGGGGTTCTTCAGATGGAGAGGCAGGCAGGGTACAAAAGCAGACCTGCTTCGCCCCTCAGCCTAAAGCCCCTGCCAAACAGGCACCCTGATGGGTTTGCCAGGGCCGATTCTCTACCACCTGTAGGGGGCAGGCTAGCTTACTTTGTCCAGGACTGGATGTCTTTAACATCAGACAAATGGGTCCTGGAAGTAGTAAGCCAGGGACTGGTTCTCAGCTTCCAAAAATTTCCAAAGATGAGAACCAGATCCTTTCAACCTGCAAGTCCTTCAGAGGCACTTGTCCTAGAGGCAGAGGTCTCTTCCCTCTTGGCTCTGAGAGCCATAGAGAGGGTTCCACCCCTACACAAGGGAAAAGGATTGTACTCCAGGTACTTCCTAGCCCCCAAAAAGACAGGAGAATGGCGGCCCATCCTGGATCTCAGGTATTTAAACAAGCACCTTTTAAAGCCAAAGTTCAAAATGGTGACTCTGGGAATAATTCTACCCTCTCTAAGGCCAGGGGACTGGCTAGTTTCCCTGGACCTCAAGGATGCCTATTTCCATATTCTCATCAGAAGCTCCCACCGAAAGTACCTCAGGTTCGAGCTGCCCTCAGGCCATTATCAATTCAGAGCAATGCCCTTTGGCCTAACTTCTGCTCCAAGGGTGTTCACAAAATGCCTGGCAGTAGTGGTTGCCTTCCTAAGGAGAAAAAAGATCTCCATCTTTCCATACCTGGACGACTGGCTCAAAGTAGGCCAGTCTCCAGACCAAGTCATGTCACACCTACAGATAACTCAGCCACTGCTCACTTCTCTAGGTTTCCTTCTAAATCTTTCAAAGTCAGTTCTAGAGCCTGTGCAGCTCCTCACCTTCATAGGGGCAGAGCTGGATACAGTAAAGGCAAGAGCCTTCCTTCCCCTGGACAGGGCAAGGACCCTTATCTCACCAGCCTCTTCATTCACCCTCCAGGTGTCTCGACCAGCAAGGCATTTTCTGCAGCTCCTGGGACACATGGCTGTCTCTACACCAGTGGTTCAGGGAGCAAGATTTCAGATGAGAGACATTCAGTTCCACTTGAGAGCCTTCTGGTCTCAGAAAAAGGATCCTCTGACCAAACGAATCCCAGTGACTCGAACCCTGATCCAGGCATTGCAGTGGTGGCAGGATCAGGACAATCTAAGACAGGGAGTTCCTTTTGTCACTCAGTCTCATTCTCTAATCCTTACTACAGATGCCTCCCTCTTGGGGTGGGGAGCCCACTTGGGGGGACCTGGCCACCCAAGGGTTGTGGTCTCCTCAGGAATCTCTGCTTCACATCAATCTATTAGAACTCAGAGCAGTGTTTCTAGCACTTCAAGCTTTTCCAAGTCTGTTCAGAACAAAGTAGTTCAGATCAGGACAGACAATACCACCACAATGTGGTATATCAACAAGCAAGGGGCACTCGGTCTCTGGCCTTGTGTACAGAGGCAATGAAGTTGTGGTCTCTGGCCTATTCCCTGGACGTCTCTCTTACAGCAGTGCACCTCCCAGGGAAGGACAATGTCCTGGCAGATGCTCTCAGCAGGATATCTCAGGGCCATCACGAATGGTCCCTGGATCCCCTGATTTTGAAGGTGATCTTCTCCAGATGGGGCACCCCACAGATAGATCTTTTTGCAGCCCCAGACAATCACCAACTTCCTCTCTTTTGCTGCAGGCCCCCAGTGTTGGGCTCAGTCCCCCTGGACGCCCTAGTTCTCAATTGGGAAGGGAAGTTCCTGTATGCCTTTCCCCCCTTCCCTCTCCTGTTCAAGGTACTGGTCAAAATCAGGTCTCAACCCTGCAAGGTGATTCTGATTGCTCCAGACTGGAGCCAGACAGCCTGGTACCCTCTCTTGTTGTCCTTGCAGTCCACCTTCCCTGTCTCTTCCCAGGAATTACAACCTGTTAACATGTGCTCAGGGAGGGTTTGGTATCGAATCTCAAATCTCTCAATCTCAAGGCCTGGCTCTTGAAGAGTTAGAGTTTGCTGATTACACCTCTCTCAAGGTGTTCTGGATATCTTAAAGGCTTCTCAAAAGCCTTCCACCAGAAACACTTACAATTCCAAGTGGAAAAGATTTACTATATGGTGCTCTGGGAAGCATATTTCTCCAGAGTCTGCTGGCCTGCACACAGTCCTTGACTATATGGTTCATCTCAATAGCTTGGGACTCAGACCAGTGACACTAAGAGTGCATCTGGCAGCTGTCTCTGCCTTCCTCTCAGCAGGCAAGCACTCTTCCCTTTCAGCTCATCCTGTATTTTCTAAATTTTTCAAGGGATTGCTGCATACCAATCCTCCCTTCAGGGACCCTGCCCCTGCTTGAGACCTTAATGTTTGCATTGCTCAGCTTATGCAACCCCCTTTTGAGCCTTTGTCCTCAGCAGAGCTTAAGTACTTGACTTGGAAAACTGTTTTCTTGGTGGCCATCACTTCTGCCAGACGCATAAGTGAGTTACAGGCCCTGTCAGTGGAGCCTGATTTTATCTCTTTCCATAGAGATAAGGTGGTCCTCAGGACTAATAGGAAGTTTTTGCTTAAGGTGGTTTCCGATTTCCACCTTAACCAGTCGATGTCTCTTCCTGTTTTCTTCACTGACCATTCCTCCTCTGGGGAGAGGAGGCTGCACAGTTTGGATGTGAAAAGGGCCCTTAGCTACTACATAGAGCGCACCAAGGGTCATAGGTTTGACTCCCTCCAACAGTTCCTCACTTATGGTGAGGTTGGTAAGGGAAAACCTGCCACTAAGAGATCTATTGCCAGGTGGATTGTCTCTTGCATTCAATTTTGCTATGAAAAACTGGGTAGGATCCCACCCTCAGGCCTGAGGGCTCACTCTACCAGAGGTACAGCTTGCTTCTCTGGCTGCTGCCAGGAATATTCCTATCTTAGAGATTTGTCAGCCACCACCTGGAAAACAGTACATACTTTTACCAACATTACTCTCTGGATATCCAGGCTAGGGGTGATGCTCGGTTTATTTACAACCAGTGCTTGAGACCTATTTCCAAAGTAGGTTCTGTCCCTCCTCCATGGAGGTACTGCTTGGTAGTCTGCATATGTCAGAATACAGCAAGACTTCATGTTGTTTGAAGAAAAAATTACTCACCTTAGTAATGTTGTTTCTTCTAATTGGAGTCTTGCTGTATTCTGACCTCTACCCCGCCTCCCCTCTCAGAACCTGGTTTTTGGGATGTGGGTGGGCAGCAGCAGTGTTGACACTCGGGAGGTGCCCCCACCCCTTCTTTTCTCACCCCCTTTAGTCTGGGTGTGTGGGTGTTGTGTTTTGTTTTATTTTTTGGGTTTCCTGACTTGAGTCTTTGCTTTGGGACCAAAAAATATTTTTATTATATTTAGTAGCCAGTTGGCTAGTGTAAGTTTACAGTTTCCACACAGGACACCCAGTGAGTATAGCTCGTAAAGATCTGACAGTTTGACTTCAAATAGCAACAGACAGAGTCTCAACCAAGCTCGAGCTCAGCGTTCCATGCCTGGCATGGAAAGTTAACTCTTTCATCTCCGGGGCAGTTCAAAGGTTGGACATCACTGCATATGTCAGAATACAGCAAGACTCCATTAGAAGAAACAACATTACTAAGGTGAGTAATTTTTTCTTCTGGTAGACTGCTAGCTAGAAAGTGTCCATGTGGTCCTAGTGCCTGGCGTCTATGGTCTTATCGGTGATGGCCTGCTGCAAGAGCTCATTTTGAAGGTCTACTGTTACAGTAAGTTCTTACGTAACTGTACTATTTGTTTCTCCACCCAAAGAGAGCGGTCTCCCCAAAGTTTTCTCCAGTCTTCTGGTTAACTTTAAAATTATATTACATTATAGTTTTTTTTTTTTCATTTGAATCAGTTAGTTTGCTAATACTCTGTGTTAAGGTGTTATTTTATTTATTTTGATAAAATTGGTGTTTTTTCCAGCTGTTACTTCGAGAGGGTTCCTGCAGTAGGTCTTCACATAGAGGACTGTGCCCCCTGGTGTCAGGACCGCGCAACAAACTGTAGCTAGCAATCATCAGCGGGAACTGCCCCCGGTGTCAGGTGACAGCTGTCAGCATTACTATAAAAGGGGCGGTCTCTCACCCTCCAGTTCATACCTGCCGTCGACCTGTATCGTCCAACCTAACGCAGTAGAACAGCTTCAGTCGCCCACCATTTTTCTTGGTGTAGTTCTCGCATCTTTATTTCCAGTTTTCCTTAACATAGCGGTGTATGTCATCTCGTCGGCCCATGGAGAAGTGCTTCAAAGTGCGGCGCGCAGATTCCACACTGGGATGACCATTCCCGGTGTGTCCTCTGCCTGGGTCCTAAACATAATTCCACCGAGCGTTCCATCTGTCAGGGCTTCAACCAGGCCACGCACCCGTCAAAGGGACCCTCGATGTCCATTTGTTGACCAGAGACTGGCATCGATGGAAAAAGCACCAGGAGCTGAGGAACAAACTTCGCCACGGCCGGAGAAAAGAAAACAAGGAGGAGCTGGGGGCGGAGCCACTCTCTCGGGGAACCAGCCAGCCAGCCAGCGATGCCAGCTCGGTGGGCCCTCCACCACCGTGAGTACCCCACTTCTAGGGTCTTCCTCCGCTCCGGTGGACTGGATGCGCTGCCCCCCCCACGCCGAGGTCAGTGGGCAGTCACGGGTATCCTCTTCGGAGGAACCTTCTAAGGTACCTGCTTCGAGCCCCGCCACTAAGTCACCCTCTCTGCCTCCGGGTGCCTGGCCCAGGCTGATCAGCCTGACTCCAGCCTTCCAGCTTCTGCCAGCCCGGCTGTGGCCAGTAAGTTGGTCAACGGCTCCTTTGTCAGTCGCCTGGACGTTACCTCTAAGTTGCACGCCAGACCTCCTGGCACCCGCATGGTGTCTTCTCTCCCATTGGACTCCCTTGTGGACCCCGACGCTGGGCAGAGAGAGCTCACAGGTCCCCCCTCATCCCACCAGGGTTCTCCCTCAAGGGATTCGCTATCCTTTGATCTTTTTGGGCCTGATCACCAGGACCTTCATCCATCGGATACCTTACAGGACCTGTCGATGGGGACTCTTCCTAATCGCCCCCCTTCGCCGGGTTCTCTTCTGCAGATGGATCCTCATCTGACGCCGGATCCCTCAGACACTTTTGGAGATGGTATGGACCCTACTCCTTCGTGGATTCCCCCTCTTATGCCGCTGTCAGACCTGCCTTCTAGTGGCCCTTCGGCACCACCTCCGCCGGGGCCCTACGTTCCACCATCGGGCCTGACCGGGTACTGTCCTGGATATAATCCACAATACCTGCAGTATCCGATGCTGGGTGGTCTGTCACTAGGTTACCCTCCTCTGACGCTGGGTTACCCGATGCCAAGCCAGGCTATTTACTTCCAGTGTTACCAGTACCCTTACTGGTACCAGGCACCTAGCTACCCTTCCTATCCTGCAGGGTACCCAGGTTATCCGCCACCTCCACCACCACAGCCGGAACAGGAGGCCATGCCTGCATGGTGGAAGGACGCTAAGTCCCAACTACTTCAAGAGTTGTGCCAACCCCATATAGTGGTCAGGGCCACCTCACCTCACAGAGTGCCACCAGGTAGCCCCGCACCTTCCAGCCGAGTCTCGGACAGAGATTTGGGTGCTCTGCCTTCTGGCATCACTGATCACAGGTTCCCGGTCCCGGTTCCAGAGGCGTCTTTGACCAGCAGGCCGGAATCATCCGAATCAGATGAAGATTGTGACGTGGGGGACCAGTCAGAGCCTCACTCTCCCGTTGAACCTCAGCCAAAAGAATCTCCAAAATCCCCCCAGAGGAACCTTCCTTTGTGGAGCTCCTCTGGACAATCCAGAAATCCTGCAGATTGGCCTCCCAAGAACTGGACCCCAAACGCAGGAGGTTGGCAGAGCGCCTGGATCTGGTCAGTGCGGACCCCCTCCCCATGCCCCCTCAGACGGGGCTGCATGAAGACATAACATCCACCATCTGGCAGCAACCGTCGTCCATACCGACTGTCTCCAAGAAGGCCAATAGGACCTATCACCCCTCGGAAGGATTTTCTCACTTAACTGCCCAGCCTAAGGCTGATTCTGTTGTGATCATGGCTGCCCATGATAGATCGGCCCAACCCAAACATCTTAGTGCCTCCCTCACAGACAAGGGGTGAAAGCAGGTGGACCAGTACGGTTGTAAGATCTATGCCTCTTCCACTTGCGCTATTCGCTCCTTAAATTATGTAGCCTATATGGTGGCTTTCCAAAAATCTTCCTTATTGGAATTGGAAAAAGATCTATGGGAGATTCCTAATGAGCAGCTCAGGAACAAACTCCTGGAAAAGGTTAGGATGAACAAGTCATCCTGCCGCCATGCCCTCCGTGCCACCTATGACTCTGTGGACTCTGTGGTATGAGATGCAGCTACTGGCATCTGCCTTAGATGCCTAGCTTTGCTTGCTTGGCAGGGTTGGCTCAAGACATGCAAAGTTCTCTTCTGGATGCTCTATTCAGGGGTCCAGTTCTGTTCGGCGGCGACGCCAAAGACAGTATTACTGAGCTGCAGGAGAGCGGCAAATCCTTGAAGGATGTCCATTCTATGCACCATTCAGGACAAAAACAACGGCAGCAGCCATTTTGCCACCAGCGGAAATGGAACAAGCAGAACCAGGGCAGATGACAGACCAAGTGTCATTCCCCGGGTTCTGGCACCCAAGACCCATAGGCCAAGTTTCCCAAAACTGCCTCTGGGGGAAGGGCCCCTTCCCTCCTCGTCCTGACTTCCTTCCCCCCTTCCGCTCCCTCCTATTCCCACGGAGGAACCGGTGGGGGGAAGTTTCGGCCTTCAGCTGGATGGGTGGAAGCCTGTCACTGCAGATGCATGGGTTCTTCACCTCATAGAAAGATGTCACTTGATAAGAGTTCCTGGAGAAACCTCCCTCCAACCCTCTGGGAAGGTCGTACTACCCATCAGGCCAACAACATCTGGTCTTCCAAGAGATCCAAGCTCTACTGCAAAAAGAAGCCATTGAGCGAGTTCTACCAGAACAAACAGGATGGGGATTTTACTCTCACTTCTTCCTGGTTCCTAAAAAGATGGGGGATCTAAGGCCTATCCTAGATCTCAGCATGCTCAATCTCTTTGTAGAGTACAAGAGGTTTCACATGCTGACCCTCCAGGGAAAGTTACCCCTGCTACTGCCCAACACTTGGTTATGCTCTCTGGATATGCAGGATGCTTACCTCCATATCCCCATTCTACCAGCCCACCGCTGCTTTCTGCGGTTCTCTTTTCTGGAGGAGCATTTCCAATTCAGAGCCTTCCCATTCGGCCTCTCCTTGGCACCTCGGGTATTCACCAAGTGCCTAGCGGTGGTTGCAGCATTCCTACGCCACAGGGGCATTAATGTGTTCCCATATCTGGACAAATGGCTTTTTTCAGCCCCTTCTCCGGGCAGTCTAAAGGAATCCCTTTCCTTTACTCTTGACCTTTTCTCCAGCCTGGGCATTTCAGTCAACTTCCCCAAGTCCCAGCCGATTCCCTCCCAGCACCTCCAATTTATTGGAGTGGTGCTGGATATGGTCCAGAGCCAGGCCTTTCTTCCAACCGAGCAGAGACCTTAATCTCTCAAGCAGCGCTTGTGGCTTCATCCCGGTGGACCACGGTGCGTGCAGTCCTTCGGCTGATAGGATTAATGGCGGCCGCCATGCCCACAGTACCTCTGGCCAGACGGCACATGAGGGTTACACAATAGTCTCTTCAAGTCCAGTGGGACCAGCGCTTATATGACATGGACCAGAGAGTCCTAGTCTCCAACAGCCTGCAAAAGGGGCTCCTTTGGTGGCAGGACCTAACTCACCTTTCAGTGGGGGTTCCCTTCCACCCTCCGTCTCCCTCCATGATTCTCACCTTGAATGCCTCAAACTTGGGATGGGGAGTGCATCTGGGAGACCATCGGACCCAAGGCTCTTGGTCTCCCATGGAGGAGAATCTTCACATCAACATTCTGGAGATGAAAGCGGTGCTCTGTGCTCTCCAGGCCTTCCAGTCGCTTTTGACTCTGGGAACAGTTCTTATCCAGTCGGACAATATGGCTACTGTCTGGTGCTTAAACAAATAGGGAGCACCCGGTTGTACCCTCTATGCAGGGAGGCGATGCGGGTGTGGTACTGGGTGGTACAGAACGGCCTATCCTTGACAGCAGTCCACGTGCCAGGTGTTCACAACATTCTGGCGGACAGTCTCAGCCGATCAGTCGCCAAGGCTCACGAGTGGGAACTAAAGCAGGCAGGAAGATCTGTTTCTTCAATGGGGTCGACCAGACTTAGATCTCTTCGCCTCCCCATCCAACGCAAAACTACCCAGCTTTTGCTCACTCGTTCCCAAGCATGGTCTTTTTTGCGAGATGCACTGTCTCTTTCCTGGACAGGGATATTTCTATACGCTTTCCCTCCCTCTCCTATTTTTCAGAGGGTTCTGCTAAAGCTTCAAGCAGAGAGGCATGATTCTAATTGTTCCCCTCTGGCCTTGGCAGATTTTGTTCCCGTTGCTACAGCAGTTGGCACTGGAACCCCCAATACCTCTTCCTCTCTCTCATGACCTTCTGTCCCAGGAGCAGGGCACCCTGGTACATCCGAGCCTCAAGTTTCTTCATCTTTATGCATGGGTCCTGTGAACTTTGTGATTTCTCGCTGTGGCATCTCTTCTGGAGTCGCTCAGGTCTTAGTGGAGGCCAGGAAACCCTCCACCAGATCCACATATGCTATGAAGTGAAAGAGATTTTTCAGCTGGGCTTCAGCTAAAGGGCTAGACCCCTTTTCCTGCTTGGTTCCCAGGTTTTAGAGTACCTCTTGCATCTGTCAGAGTTGGGTCTCAATTATTCCTCACTGAAGGTCCATCTCTTTGCGGTTTCGGACTACCACCTCCCGATGGAGGGCAAAACCCTAGCGCAATTAGAGGTTTCCAGAACTTTCTTAAAGGGGATCCTTCACATCAAACCTCTGGTCCGGAATCCTGTTCCCCCGCCCCCCCAGGATCTTAACTTTATATTAGAAAAGCTTACTTTGCCCCCTTTTTAGTTTTTGTTGACCAGGTAAGTTTACTAGACAAATCCTGCCTATTTTCAGGCACGACCCGGGGGAGGGGGATACAGATGAATGCCAACTGACCTTGAACCAGATTAAGCTGTTGGTGGTATTTTTTTCAGTGAATGAGGGAAATTTGGCCAGGACACCAGGGAAATTTCCCTACTCTTTTCGATAAGTGCCATGGGATCTTTAACATCCACCTGAACTACCAGCAGTCAGGCAGATGGGACCTCGGTTTAACGTCTCATCCGGAAGACAGCACCTCAGAAGTACAGCACCCCTCTCATGCTGCACTATAGTGTCAGTACTGGGATATTAACCCAAGTGCCAGATTTGGGAACTGAACTCACAGCCCTCTGATCTCCCGGCCTCAGAGGCGAGTGCGCTACCTACTGAGCCACTGACACTGACAAACCGGCAGCAAGCTGTGATATGCGTTTTTTAGTGTGGAAAACACTCTTTTTAGTTGCTATCACTTCAGCTCGAAGAGTTTCAGAGCTTCAGGCTCTAGTTTGTAGAGAGCCTTATTTAATTTTCCACAGAGACTGGGTGGCTCTGTGGACTAACCCATCTTTTCTTCTGAAAGTGGTTTCGGAATTGACCCTTAACCAGAATGTTGAACTGCCTGTGTTTTTCCTAGAGCATTCCAACAGGAGGGAGTATTTTCTGTACACCCTTGATGTGCACAGGATTTTTAGGTATTATACCTCAAGGACTAAGGAGGTTCGTAAATCAAACCAGCTCTTTGCAGCCTTTGCCCCTAAGTGCCAGGGCAATGCTATTACGAAAAAGACTTTGTCTAGGTGGCTGGCAAATTGTATCCACTACATTTACCGGAAATATGAGAAGCCCCTTCCGGGTATGGTTAAGGGCCATTCCACTAGGAGTGTGGCCACTTCTACTGCCTTTTTCAGGAATGTGTCCACTGCGGACATCTGTGCAGTGGCCACTTGGTTCTCCATCCATGCCTTCACTAAGCATTACAGTCTGGACATTGCCTCTAGGCATAGGGCTGGTTTCGTCCTTGTAGTCCTGCAAGGCCGCTTGTCTTGAATAGACATTCAGTTGACAGACATTTTCATCCTCCCGGAACCTCGTCTCTGACTCCTCCTTTTTCGTTAGACTGCTTGGTATTCAGTCCTATATGTGAAGACCTACAGCAGGAACCTTCTTGAAGTAAGATATAGCAGTTACGTAAGAACTTACCGTAACAGTAGATCTTCGAGAGAGGTTCCTGCAGTAGGTCTAGATTTTCCACCCACCTTTCCCCCAGCTCCTGCATTTGTTCTCTTTATTCCCTTCCCAGGACTCTGTCTCATCCAGGGCACTGGGTATCAGGAGTCTGTCACTCCCTTTTTTTCTGCTTCCTTTCTAGTGGTCTCCAGTGGAAGAACTGGAGGGCTGGTGGGGGACTGCCCTTTTTATAGTCACGCTGACGTCCGTCACCTGACGCTGGGGGTGGTCCCCACCGATGATTGCTAGCTACAAGTTTGCTGTGCAGTCCCGATGCCAGGGGGCGCAGTCCTGTATGTGAAGACCTATGTGAAGACCTACTATAGGAACCTCTCTCGAAGACCTACTGTTACGGTAAGTTCTTACATAACTGTTATTTTCTGCCCAATTCCAAAGGAGCTGGAGAAGTTGCGCTTTACTGCTGTTCCCAACTGAGGAAATCGACCTCTTTGTTCATGTTTTATCCACTTTTATTTTATTGGTTTAAATTCTGGTATTTTAATATTTTATTGAAGAGGAACTGAATTTGATAAAAAAAAAAAGTAGGGTACTATCAGCAGATTGTGTGACTGATGGACCAAAGAATAAAACTGGGCCTACAGGATTTCAAAACTGTAAATCCTGTTTCTAACTCCTGGCAAAGGCAGACTCTCAGTAGTTGTGTTTGGGCCAGATCATGATTTTAAGAATCATGAACTGTGCCAAAGGTTTTTCCCAAAAACACAGAGAAAAAGGGCTGAAAAAAGGAAAGCTATTTTGGCTCCATAGTCTGCCTCAATGTCACCTAAGCATTCACAAGGCTCGGAAATGGAAGGAGCTCCCAGTGATGGTGGAAAGCACACAACAGAGGATCTTCCTGGACTCAAGTCTCCACCACTCATTCACACTAATGGGATAGCGCCAAGGGCACTAGGACCCAGCGGGAGTCAAAAATTTTCAGAAGGGTCGGCGCCGGGCTAGGACCACGCATGCACGGCACCACGAGACTAGCTCACGCCTATGTAGACTATCTCGGCGTCGACCGTCCAACCACCTCAGTTCCTTCAAACAACATGAAGTCTTGCTGTATTCTGACTATATGCAGTTAGCCCCAGCACTTGAACTGCCCCGGAGAGTAAAGGGTTAACTCTGTGCAAGGCATAGAACATCGAGCTCGGTTTTCAAACCTCTGTCTGTGGTACTCTGAAGTGTAACTGTTAGATTTATTAACTCCGCCTAACTGTGAAGTCGCTCCGGAGATCTCTGCTGCACTTCAGTTCGGTTAAAGTTTGAGTTGGTCGGTTCTGTCAACCCATTTGGTAGAAAATCGGTATTCTTGCCTCTCTCTCGGTACCAGTAAGTGGTAGTATAGGTAGTGGTAGTTTTCAGAAAGAAATTGTTTTATTTTCGGTTCTTTGCCGTTCGGTCCGGTTTGGAACTGAAACCTGTTCTCTTATTTCTGTATACTTTGTATTCGTGTAGTTTTTCTGGTACTTATTGGTTCCTAAAGAAATCCGACTTTTATGATTTTTTTTAACCGACCCGTGACACGGTTGGAACCGATAAGTAACAGTCGACTGGCTTAACCGCTGTTTTTGGGTGACTTTATTTTGGAAGGCATGTCTGAGAAACCCAAAATGAAAACCAGACCCACTGGGTTTCAGCACTGTACCGTGTGTAAGGAGGCCTTTGCTAAGGCCGACCCTCACCTCGTATGTGTGTATTGTCTGGGGTTTGACCACCTCAAGGAAGGCTGCCAAATATGTAAGAACTTTCCCAAAGCCACTCTGGAAAAACGTTCGAGTAGGCTAAGGGTGAGGGAAGCCGAGAAGTCCGCTGACCCGGATGGCCAGCCCAGTTTGGTTGTGGCCGAACCTGAGGAGGTGCCCACTGACCTGGGCAATACCTCTTCGGGCAAACGGAGAGCCGATTCTACGGAATCGGTTCCGAGTAAAAGAAAAAGTAAATCAGCCGGTTTGGATTCAGCTTCCCATGGTCCGACCGCTGATGAAATAGCGAAAGCGATTTCAGTTGTCCAGTCGCTTTGCCCGGTTCCGACCGAACCGGACTCGGTTCAGAGCCGATCAGTTCAGTCGGACATATTTGCTTCAGAATTGGATCCTGAGGCATACTATGAAGGCGATTGGGAGGAGGATACATAGATACATAGACAGTGTCGGCAGATAAGGGCCTATAGCCCACCCCAGTCTGCCCATTTCAGCTTGTAAGTTCAGTTTATGTTTTCCTAGAGGTCTGTTGCCCCTTACCCCTGACCTCCAGAATTCCTTTATGTCTATCCCATGCATTCTTAAATCCTGTGATTGTTTCAGTCCTCACCACTTCCTCTGGCAGGGTGTTCCACTTGTCCATCACCCGTTCTGTGAAGAAATTCTTCCTCACGTTTCCTCTGAATTGTCCTCCCTCCAACTTCATCCCATGCCCTCTAATCTTTTTAGCTTAAAAATAGTGTATTCCTGCACCCTGTTCCTCCCTGTAAGATACTTGTATGTCTCTATCATGTCCCCACTCTCCCCCTCCTCTCCTCCAGGGAGTACATGTTCAGTTCCTTCAACCTGTCCTCATAGGACTTGTGATGCAATCCATGTACCATCTTTGTTGCCCTCCTCTGAACCTTCTCTACCCTGTCTATGTCCTTACATAGGTAAGGTCTCCAGAACTGTACACTGTACTCCAGGTGGGGCCTCACTAGTGTCTTGTATAGTGGAATTATGACCTCTCTTTTCCTGCTGGTGATGCCCCTGCCTATGCATCCCAGCATCCTATTTGCTTTACCTGCTGCCTTGTCACACTGTTTCCCTACCTTGAGGTCATCAGAGATGAAGATTACGAAGAGGAACAATGTGAAGGCCTAGATGAGCCAGTAGAGCCTGACATCTCCCGAGACAGGCCTTCTCAGGCTTCTCCTCCCAGGCTTTCTGAGTCCCCTTCCCATTTCTTGTTTTAACAAGAAAGTGGCTGAGACTCTTCAGCTTCCTATGGAAGAGGCTGAACAGGGTCAGGAAGAACCTGACTACCTGGAAATGATGGATGTCCCAGAGTCTAAGAGGATGTCTATCCCTTTACAGAAATCTTTGGGGAAACAGACACAGAAAATTCTACAATTTCCTACATCCATTCCTCCTGTGGAAAAAAGAATGGACAGGAAGTATGCTGTGTCAGGTTCTGGGACGGAATTCCTTTCATCTCATAGCAGCCATGTTGCGGTAGTGCAAACTGCAGCCTGTGACAATGCTAATATTCCTTTGGCATCTCACACCCCAGATAAGGATTCCAGGAAAGTCGATGCCATGGCAAAAAAGCAATACTTGGCATCATCCTTGGGACTCAGGCAATCTAATTACGTGGCATACACTGCCAGGTACCAGAAATCTATGTGGGATACGGTTCTGGAACTGGCTAAGGGTGCCCCTCCCCAGCTGGCCAAGGAGCTGGAGCAGGTGGCTGCAAATGGTATAGAGGCATCTAAGGTACAATTCCACGCTGCTGTTGATTCCAGTGATCATTCCAGGGTCATGGTTACATCTGTCTCCATGAGGAGATTTGCTTGGCTTAGGTGTACCAACCTCTCTCAGGATACCCAGACTAAGGCCATGGACTTTCCTGTAACTGGTAATTCTCTATTTGGGGAGCAAACAGAGAATTACATGAAGAAAATGAATGAGTACAGGACCACCTATAGGAGTGCTGCAGCCAAAGAGAAGCAGACCACTCCTCAGAGGCAGCAGTTTAGGGGCAGGGACAGGCCTTTTTACCAAGCTCAGGCCTCCGCCTCTTCTTTCCAGAGGAGGGGGTTCTTTAGGGGAAGAGGTAGACATGGGGTGACCAGGACCCCATCAGCTACTCAGTCCAAGCCCCCTGCCAAGCAGACACCCTGAGGTGTCAGTCAGGGTCGCCTCCCTAATCCCAGTAAAGGGCAGGCTGGCTCACTACTCCCAGGCCTGGGAGTCTATTACTTCAGACAAATGGGTCCTGGAAGTAGTGAGCCAGGGACTTGCTCTCAGTTTCAAAAGGTTCCCAAAAATGAGAGCAAAGTCTTTCAGTCCTCCCTCCCCCTTGGAGACAAAGGCCCTCGATGCAGAAGTCTCCTCTCTTCTGCAAGCAGTAGAGAAGGTACCTCTTTGTCACAGAGGAAAAGGACTGTATTCAAGATACTTCCTTACCCCCAAAAAGACAGGGGAGTGGTGACCCATATTGGATTTAAGGTACCTGAACAAACATTTGACAAAACCAAAGTTCAAAATGGTGACTCTGGGAGTAATTCTTCCCTCTCTGAGGCCAGGAGACTGGCTAGCTTCCCTGGATCTCAAAGATGCCTACTTCCACATTCCTATGAGATAATCCCACAGAAAGTACCTCAGGTTCAAGTTGCCCTCAGGCCATTACCAATTCAGGGCCATGCCCTACGGTCTAACATCTGCTCCAAGGGTGTTCACCAAGTGTCTCACAGTGGTGGTGGCATTCCTCAGGAGGCAGGGCATCCTTCTGTTCCCATATCTGGACAACTGGCTTCTAGTGGGTCAGTCCTCAGACCAAGTCAAGTCAGCTTTAGAGGTCACCCAAAGACTTCTAGAACCCTTGGGCTTCATTCTGAATTTAGAGAAGTCTGTTCTAGAGCCAGCCCAGCTTCTCACCTTCATAGGAGTGGAAACAGATACAGTTCAAGCAAGAGCATTTCTTCCCCTCTCAAGGGTTCAGTCTCTGGTCACTCTGGCCTCCTCTTTTCATCCTCTGGTGTCTCGTCCAGCCAGACACTTTCTACAGCTGCTGGGACACATGGCAGCTTCCACAGCAGTAGTTCAGGGAGCAAGATTTCAAATGAGGGATATTCAATTTCACCTCAGATCTTTCTGGTCTCAGAAAAGGGACCCTCTTTCCAAATTGGTTCCAGTCTCCAAAACCCTGGTCCAGGCCCTTCAGTGGTGGTTGGACGAGGACACTCTTCGACAAGGGGTCCCCTTCATAAGTCAGGTCCCTTCTGTGAGTCTCACTACAGATGCCTCTCTCTTGGGGTGGGGGGCCCACCTGGATCATCTCACAGCTCAGGGAACTTGGTCACACCAGGAGTCCCTACTGCATATAAATCTTCTCGAGTTAAGAGCTGTCTTTTTGGCACTTCTGACATTCTCAACAGTTGTCCAAGTAAAAGTGGTGCAGATCAGAACAGACAATACCACAACCATGTGGTACATCAACAAACAGGGAGGCACCCGGACCTCGGCCTTGTGCATAGAGGCCATGAAAATTTGGTCTCTAGCTTATTCCCTGTAGGCTGCCCTGTTGGCTGTGCACCTCCCAGGGAAGGACAACATTCTAGCAGATGCTCTCAGCAGGATTTCTCAGGGTCACTACGAATGGGCCCTGAATCCTATTATTCTTCAAGTCATTTTCAGGAGATGGGGCACCCCAGAGATAGATCTCTTTGCAGCCCCAGACAATCATCAACTCCCTCTGTATTGCTGCAGACCACCCTTTCTGGCTTCTGTTCCTCAGGATGCTCTTCTACTAGATTGGACGAACAGCTGTATGCATTTCCTCCTTTTCCTCTGATATTCCAGGTCCTGTTAAAGATCAGGTCCTGGCCTTGCAAGGTGATTCTGATGGCTCCAGACTGGGCCAGACAGCCTTGGTATCCTCTTGTGTTGTCACTGTCAGTAACACTGCCCTTGTGTCTTCCCACGCAGTACAATCTCCTCACCTCCTCTCAGGGGAGGATTCTGTACCCCAACCTTCAGACGCTCAGGCTCAAGGCCTGGCTCTTGAAGAGCTAGAATATGCAAGTTTGCATCTGTCCCTATCAGTCTTGGATATTTTAAAAGTTAGCAGGAAACCTGCTACTAGGAAGACATACAACTCCAAATGGAAGAGATTTGGTTTCTGGTATTCCAGTAGGCATATTAATCCAGAGCTGGCTGACATTGCCACTGTCCTGGACTATTTGGTGCATCTTAACAGTTTAGGCCTCTGGCCTGCTACTCAAAGTACACTTGGCAGCTGTGTCTGTTTTTCTTTTGGCTGGTAAGGCCTCTTCCCTAGCTTTTCATCCAGTGTTCAAGAAGTTCTTCAAAGGCTTGGTCCATGTCAGTCCTCCCTTCCGGAAGCCTACTCCTTCTTGGGATCTGAACATCTGTATTGCACAGCTTATGCAGCCCCCTTTTGAACCTTTATCTTCAGCTGAGCTGAAATATTTGACTTGGAAAACTGTATTTCTGGTAGCCATTACCTCAGTTAGGAGGATCAGTGAACTACAGGCCTTATCAGTGGAACCCGATTTCATTTCCTTTCATAGGGATAAGGTGGTCCTTCGTACCAATAGAAAGTTCCTTCCTAAGGTGGTGTCAGACTTTCATCTGAACCAGTCTATGTCCCTGCCTGTCTTTCTCACTGATCACTCTTCCTCTGGAGAGAGGAGGCTACACAGTCTAGATGTGAAAAGGGCTCTCAGTTACTATAGTGTGCATACCAAAGCCCATAGGAAGGATTGTTCTCAATTATTTCTCACTTTTGGTAAGTGGGGAAGGGCAAACCTGCTACCAAGAGGTCTATTGCCAGGTGGATTGTCTCTTGCATTCAATTCTGCTATTCTAAACTTGGGAAGGAGCTTCCCTCAGGCCTGAGGGCTCACTCTACCAGAGGTACGGCTGCTTCTATCACAGCAGCTAGAGATATACCATTAGTGGAGATATGTAAAGCAGCTACCTGGAAATCTGTTCACACCTTTACCAAGCATTACTCTTTGGACATTCTGTCACAAAGTGATGCTAGGTTTGGTATGGCTGTGCTGCAGAACCTGTTCCCAAAATAGGTTCTCTAACTCCCTCCTCCAAGGGAGTACTGCTTGGTAGTCTGCATATAGTCAGAATACAGCAAGACTTCATGTTGTTTGAAGAAAAAATTACTCACCATAATAATGTTGCTTCTTCTAATGGAGTCTTGCTGTATTCTGACCTCCCTCCCTCCCTGCCTCCCCTCCTGGAACCTAGTAGTTTTGGGATGTGGTGGGGTAGGCACAGTGCTGCACCCCAGAGGTGTACTGGTAATGCCTCCATCTCTTAGGGGGTTTCCTTTTGTTTGTTATTAAGCATTTTGGTAAATCAATACCTGTTGTGTTCTTTTTGGGTGTTCTCAACTTGAGTCTTCTGACCCTAAAGCTTTGTTTTGCCATTAGGCACAACATTTTGGAAACAATTTCTTCCTTTGAGTTAGTTTAGTGCTTGTAAGAATCTGACAGTTGCACTTCAGAGTACCACAGACAGAGGTTTGAAAACCGAGCTCGAGCTCAACATTCTATGCCTTTGCATAGAGTTAACCCTTTACTCTCCAGGGCAGTTCAAGAGCTGGGGCTAACTGCATGTAGTCAGAGTACAGCAAGACTCCATTAGAAGAAACAACATTACTATGGTGAGTAATTTTTTCCTTTCTCCTGCCGTCGAGTGCGCTTGGATGTTGACATCGCTCGTCTGCCGGAGTCAAAGTTTTCATCTGTACGACAGCAGCATTAAGCCGTTCAGTATTCGTTTAACATTTTAGTATTGTTTTCTTATTTAAGAAGAAGAAAAAGATTATGAAGAAAAGAAAAATAAATTTTCACCTGCCATCAACGGAGTCGTCCTTAGATGGTAGGAAGACTTTAGTTAAAAGTTGTTATGGCAGAGGGGCTGTGTCCGGTCTGCCGCCCTTCGCTAAGGAGGGGTCCGACCACGGGCAGTCCTGTGCTCGGGAGGGGAGGACAGTCCGCTGAAGCATAAAACTGGTGGTTCCAGGGATCCGGCTCTGCTTGACCTCGAGGTCTTCTTCCTCCTTGGAGGAAGAAGAATCAGTACCTCTCAAGGTTACCCTCTGGTATGTCTGCATGGGAATTGTCGGTGGTGAGGGGCAGTAGGCCTGAATCGACTTTGGCGGGTTCCCCTTGGCTGCGCTCTTAACAGCCGCGTTCTTCAACATCAGAATCCTTCTGTGTCCTCGATGGATTTTTAGTGAGCAGTTTCACCTTTGGGCTGCTCCTTTGGAGTGGGGGTTCGACTTCTGTCCAGTTGTCCTGGCCAGTGTGTTCCCAGTTCCAGAGCCTCCGGGTCTCAGAGCCGCTGGATCGATTGGGTCAGGATGTGCCTGGTGCCATCTTTGGTGCCTCCGCCATCGCATCAACCTCTCGTGCCTACCCCCTCCCTTTTTTTCCATGCAGGGGCCGGCACGGGCACTGCCTTTCCTTCTCCCCTCTTTCCTCAGGGTCTTCGTGTACCGTTGGCACCGATAACAACTGTTGGTGCTGCGCGGCACTGTAGATGGTGCAGTTGGAGCCACGCGGTGCCATGGGTGGTGCTGTTGGTGGCATTGGTGCTGCGTGGCACCGTGGATGGCGCCATTGATGCTGTATGGCACCGTGGATGGTGCCATTGGTGCTGTGCAGCGCCATGGATTATGCCATTGGTGCTGTGCAGCGCCATGGATTGTGCCATTGGTGCTGTTGGTTCGCAGATGCGCCATTAATGCTGCACGGTGCCGTGGATGTCGTCATTGGTGCTGCGTGGCACTGCTAGTGCCGTTGCTGCAGGACGGCTCCGCGGGCAGTGCCATGGGTGTCCGGCGCCGCAGACAGTGCTGTGCATGTTGCACGGCGCTGCTGGTGCCGCAGATGGTGTCGTGAGTGCCTGCGGTGCTGCGGGTGATGCTGGTGCCATGGGTGGTGCTGGCTGGTGCTGTCCAACAGAAAAGGTGGCGGAGTTTCCCTTCCGTGGACCTCTTCTTCCGTGAAAGTTGTTGTAAACTGTTTTCCATGGAATTAAGTCCCGTTTTATGGAATATATATATTTTCCGTGGATTCTAGTGGGTGGAGGTCTGCGTGGGATCTTGTGTCATTCCGGCAGTTTACCACTGGTGGAACACTTGTTCTGCTGGTGGAATTCCACATTCCGCTCAGCACTTTATCAGCTCCTTATGTGGCGTCGAGCTCCTCGACCCCTTTCCTGGTGGTGGAGTCTCTAGTGATTCTGACCTAGACCTCCTTTTGGAGATTCTGGAATAGAAGTGCATCTGGAGGAGTCTCTCCCTGTCCTGCTTGTCGGTGATACAGTGGATGACTCATTTTAGAGACTGGAGAGTAAGCCTTCTCTGTCAGCAGATTCTGTGACGGAAGGTCTTCCTTTCAGTTTTTCCTCAGGTATATGGGGTCCACCATAACATTCGAACTTCCTCCATGGACCAAACACTTCTGCGTCTGGACTCTTTCCATTTGTCAGTACAATTACACCCTGTGGAACACACTAATTCAATGGTCGGGAGCCTTCTGGACTCTTCTGCCCCTTTGATGGAGTATATAGCCCCCCGTGATACTGCCCCTACGGTGGCTCCTTCAGCAATGGTGATTAGTATCTCCTCATCTGTGATTATTGGTCCGGTCCCGGTTTCAGTTATGGACGCTCAGGCTTCTCCTGCCCCCTCAGATAGATGACATCTTCGGCATTCTTGTATCAGGCATTCCTTTCAAGGTAGAAGCCTGAGAGACTTGTCAGGCTCTAATTGTTTAAAAAAAAATAACTCTGCCCACCGGCGCAGCGGTTGGATTTCCGCTTGCTACACCAGCGATCCAGGTTCTGGAACGAGCCCGGGTCACTGGAGGGCTGGCCAGGAGGGGGGGAGGATTGAGCATCCTATAGACAGCTCTCCTTCTCCAAGGGGAGGGTAGGAGACTGGTCTGGCGCCTGCTGGCTCCTAGCGGAGGCTGGGAGTATCACAGGACACACGGCCTAAAGTTAACTGGGGGAAGAGTGGATGTCGGCGTATGCCGTGATGTCACTACTTTGCCCCCAACAGAAAAACGGAAAAATTGCTCGCTGGCCACTGGATGATGGCTCTCCATTCCCTGAGTGCCTCCAGTACCTTCCCAGGGCCTCCTGTTCCTCAGCAGCATCCCCGGGCCCTAAATAGTGTGTGCTGGGGCCATCCCCTCTCCCCGGTGCCCTTCCCCCTTGGAGGAGGGGGACCCACCCGGCGAAGGGATACACCAGGATATCCCAGGGATCGGCTGCAATCTGAGGACCAGAGGAGGGCTGGGTAAGGGCAGTGGGGCCGGGGGGGAACTTGTGGAGCCTGAAGGAGTGGGGGCCAGCAAAGCATGGGAGGTGGAAAAAAAATAAAAAAATATATATTTATTTTAGGGGAAGGTGTTAATTTCACCTTCCCAGCAGCTCCTTCTTTTAGAGGTTCCCCTAGATACCTCCAGGGTGAAGGAGACCCTCTGACATGAAGTTTCACACTTCAAGCAGGTGATGAAACTGTGATGTTTCTTTTTCATCGGCAAGCAAACTAGAGCCTTTTTCCTACTCCCTTTCAGGAAGACTGGAGCGAGTGGTGCGTCACCACGTTGAGTAACTTCACTCGTTATGCAGTCACTTTCAACGAATGGGTCAGCCTGAACTTGGTCCTCCTGCGTCCCTTCTCGATGCAGATCTGCCCCTGTTTTGCCTCAGAAATCCAGACCCTGTTTTTTCCTGTCGGAATGCTTCTCTGCAGTGAACATGTTCCTCCTGTACACTTTCCCCCTCTTCTCTTAGTTCAGAGACTACTACTAGAGTTGTAGGCAAACATGCAGAATGATCCCTCTTTGGAATAAGAAGTGGATAGGTTCTGGTTCTCCCAGACCACCACAAGAGGCTGCTAAGTCACGCTTTGGCCTTCCATCAGGAAGGCTTAAGTGACTAAGTGGAAACCAGTCTCTATTGATGGGCTAACCCCACCTGGACTTCCTTTGCTCACCAAGTAAGAGGTTCAAGTGCCTCTTGGACCTGTTGTTCACAGGTCAGCCATCCATCTGCGCTTCTCGGTCTACCTTGAACCAGTAGACTTTGCCTCTGGCTCTTATAGTTAGTAAGAGTTTTTTGCCTTTCCTCCAGAAGGAAGGGAGCATTCCCTTCACTCTCTGATTGTTACAATGGTTCTGTGATTTTCTTCACAGAACAAAGAGCTACACTCCAACAATTTTTTTTTTGTAGCTTCTTGCCCTGTGATGTTTTAGGCTAGATTGGTAGCATGTCTTTGACACTGTTCATTTCTGTCTTAGACCGAACTGAGAGGCCGGGTTCTCACTGCTCTTCTAGAGTGGTTGCAGCTTCCTGGCAGAGTTTCATTTTGTGTCCGTTGCAGTCTTCTGCAAAGTGGTGAGTTGGAGCTCAAGTGCATACCTTTGTAAGCACTAGGTTCTTGATGTTCTTTCCAGTCAGCTCCTTTTCTTAGCAGGACAGCCCCTGGATGTCCTTTCTGAGTGAGCTTTATCTCCTACTGCCCTACTCAGGGTGGGTTGGTTTTAGCTTGGTACTCTTCCAGTATTGTGAATGAGTGGTGGAGATTTGAGTCCAGGAAGATACCATAATTCTTGATCTTCTTGGACGCAGTCTCCACCACTCATTCACACACCCACCCACCATTCTCTGGGCTCACTTATTTTGTTTCTTTGGTGGTCACGGCCTTGTGGTTCCGGCTGTGAAGACATTGTTCTTTAACCCTTCTTGCAAGGGTCATCCGGGCTTTCACAGGCCCAGAAGGTTAGGATAAGTTATTTTCATTAGTTACGCTGCATCTCCTTGGTCGAAAAGGTACTGAGGCAGTTGGAGGGTTGACGCCGAGATAGCCTACACAGGAGTGAGCTAGTCTTGTGGTGCCGCACATGTGTGGTCCTAACGTGGCGCTGACCCTTCTGAAAATTTTTGGCTCCCGCTGGGTCCTAGTGCCTCCGGCGCTATCCCTTTAGTGTGAATGGGTGGTGGAGACTGCATCCAAGAAGATCAAGAATTACGGTAAGTACGTAATTTCCATATGCATCACATCAGAAGCAATAGTCTCTTACTGATGGGACAGAAAAAAAAAGATAAAGCTCCCTATGACAGGGTAGAATAGGACCCTGTCCCATTTGTTAGGGAGAAAGTGTTTAAATGCAAGATCTTTCCTTTTCTGTCTCTTCTCTGTCTGGTTGCGCAACCCAATTTTCCTGTGAGACTTCAGATTTGATCACCCCGACAATCTCGCAATTCTTTGGTGCTCACTGTATTTCAGTCCTCTCTTGCTGTCTGTTTTTCCTCCCTTGCATATCCGCTGATCTAAAAATATGTGCAAATCATTGTATGGAAAGAAAACTGATATTGGGATCCAGTTTGTTTACAAAATATATAGTGTTACTGTTGAGATGTATATAATTGTATTTTGACATGTCTGAAAAAAGCTGTTGGGAACTTCAGAGGTTACCCGAGTTCAAATTTTAGGCGTTTTTGCAAAAGCTGTGGAAATAGGACCTCTCAGCTCAGGCAGAATGTGTTCTAGCAGCTCCTGCCTGATATTTACAAAACCAGGATGCTTGCTAAGGATGGGAGTTGAAAGGACTTATAAGAGCTAAGCTGCAACTGCAAGAGAGATTAGAGAAAAAGGGACAGAGACTGAAGGAAAACTCATGGGTCTTGATTTTATTTTGCCTTTGTAAATAGTTATACTGAACAAGTTTATTTTATGATATTGCTAGTGTAAATAAACAATTTTTGGTGAATTCTACAACTGCACCTGGCTTTCTTATGCTTCCTGACCTGTGTCTCGACGACAGATGGTGGAAGAAGTGGGATACACTCAGTGCATACCCTAAGACAGGAGATCTTCCTGAACATAAAGACTCATTCACACTAATGGGACTACGCCAGAGGTGCTAGGACCCAGCGGGAGCCAAAATTCTTCAGGAGGGCTGGTGCCGGGCAGGGCCACGAAGAAGCGGCACCACGAGCTCGGCTCGTGCCATACAGGCTATCTGGCATCGACACTCCATTCAGCCTCAGTTCCTTTTTCCCTCCGAAAAGTGCTTTAGGATTTATGTTGTTCGTCGCCAGGAGTCAAAACTTCATGTCTATATGACAGCAGCTGTAGTCTTCAGTTTTGATTAGTTTATTGTAGTTTTATTGTTTTAGTAAAATAAAATAAAATAGTAATTTTATTTTAGTTATCACAGAAGAAGTCTTCAGTCCTCCTTCAATGGAGTCGACCATGAACGGGGCAGGTGATTGTAGGGAGACTTCACATGAAAGTTGTTCAGTCAACCGGGCTGGGTCTGGTCCGCCACCCTCTACAGGGGGTCCAACTACAGGCAGTTCAGTGCTCGGGGGGGGACGGGCAGTTTCCCTGAAAGCACAAAAAGAAGTGATCCCATTCTCTGCACTGCTCGACCTCGAGTTCTTCTTCGGCCTCCCGGTTGAAAAAGAAATGGCACCACTCGAGGTTGCCTTCTGGTGTGTCTGCGCATCGATCGTCGGTTTCTGGGGGCAGAGGCCAAACCCCTCTTCTGGGGTCTCCTCTGGTCTCTGTCTCTGGTGCTTGGCATCCTCGACTGGGGGGGGTCTTCCGGTGAGCAGTTTCACCACTGGGCTGCTCTTATGGTGCAATGGGTGCAGCAGTTGTCCTGGCTACTTGAGCCGGTGAGTCCATCACTGGGGCCTTCAGGCCTATCAGTCTCGGACCTGCAGGCAGGGCAGTTAGGACTTTCCTAGTCACGCAGCGCCATCTACGGTGCCGTCAATGCCACACTCTGGTGTTCATCCCCCTCACATGGCTGGGTGCAGGGGTCCACACCGGTGCCTTTATCTCCTGCTGAATATGTTCGTTTCTCTTCTGTAAGTCGAGGGTTGGGAACTTCTACTATGGCGCCAGCCTCTCCAGTGTTGGCTTCTCCGGTGTTGACTTCCCTGACAACACGCTCGATGCCTCTTCCTGTGCCACCACCATGCTTGGTGCCATTTTCTGTGCCAGCGCCTCCTGTGTTTTTGGCGCCGCCTCCTGTTGTGGTGCTGAGGACGTTTGCGGTGCCGCATGAAATTCTGAGGTTTAAGATGCCGATTCTCACTGCTCCTCCTCCTTCCTCTTTTCATCCCTTTCCTATCTATGCAGTCCCTTCTGGACTGACAGGAGATAACGTTGAACCTGATTCTGATCTTTGATTAGGGGACAACTTTGATGATGATTTCTCCCTAGGGGCAATGAATAAACCTCTTTCAACAGAGCCTTTGGTCGAAGTCCTTTCTTTTAAGTCTCTGCAGTCTCTGCACAGAAGTTTGAATACCACACTCTATCTCCAGACTTCGGATATCGATCATTGGAAGTTGCTGCGTCTGCAGTACCTGCATATTCTGGATATTCCTGTGGAATTGACCCCACCGGTGCAGCCCTCTTTCGAGACTCTCTCGGAGATGGTGTGGGATAATCTGGCACTCATTCCCTCTGTGGCTAAGTCCATAGATAGGAAATATGCCCCTCCCAAGGATTGACCCATTCTGGCCTCACAAGCCTTTGCTGATGCCATCATTGTTCTGGCAGAGAATGACAAGGCTGTTATTCCGAAAGAATCTACAGCACGTCCAATAAACAAAGAATCTCACAAGACAGACACTTTGGGAAAGCGAGTCTTTGCTGCTTCCAACTTGGGTATGCGTACTGCTAGCTACCAGGGCTACTTTTCTCAATATGAGTATACTCTGTGGCATTCACTCAAGGCTACAGTAGCTCTTCCTGATTCAGAGGTTAACTCAGAGCTCCTTCAAACCATCACTAGGGGTATTAAATCCAATAATCAGCAGCTTAAATCTGCCATGGATGCCTTTGACTCTGCCTCCAGAGTAGTGGCGGCAGGTATTTGTACCCGTCGCTACTCATGGTTGCGCACCTCGGGCTTCACAAATGATGCCCAACAGAGAGTTGTAGCCTTGCCTTTCGATGATACGTATCTATTTGGTCCTCGGTCGAGCAGGCACTGGAGGCCACCCAGAAGACTAGAACGGCCTTCAAAACTGGCCAGACCCCCTTCCGCTCTTCAAAGGGGCGGGAACAGGTGTCAGTTTCAGAATGGTCAGTCCTGTTGTGGTAAAGGCAGAGGGGGCTTTAACCGAAACCAAACCCCTCAGCTACAAAAGAAAATGCAGCAGAAGGCACAGGGCCCCAAAACACCTAATGCCACCCTCTGAGATCCTGGCCCAAGTCCCACATCAGCTGGCTGAGGGGGGACTCTTCCTCGGCAGTAGGAGGGCATTTGACTCAGTTTTTTAACTGGTGGAAGTCAATCATTTCAGACAGATGGGTGCTCAGAATAATCCGCAAAGAGTACTCTCTAAATCTGTTGGAAACCCCTCCAGATCATCCACCCAAACCACAGCCCAAGCTGTCTGTCGCTCAGTCAGACCTTCTTACTTCCAACATCCAAGGCCTTCTGAACAACAGGGCAGTAGAGATAGTTCCACTTGAGCAGCGGAATGCAGGTTTCTACTCCCACTACTTCCTAGTTCCAAAGAAAACAGGCGGATTGCACCCTATTCTAGATCTCAAGAAATTAAATGAGTTCCTTTTCAAGGAAAAGCTCAGGATGATATCACTCGGGATGCTTTTACCTCTGATTCATCAACACAATTGGCTAGCCTTCCTGGACATGCAGGACGCCTATCAGCATGTTCCCATTCACCCAAGCCATCATAAATATCTCAGATTCGTGACATTGTGTTAGCACTATCAATTCAGAGTCCTGCCTTTTGGGCTATCCTTGGCGCCTCAAGTTTTCACAAAGTGCTTTGCAGTTCTCGTAGCACATCTGAAGAAGGTCGGAATTCAGGTGTTCACATATCTGGACGATTGGCGTCTCATGAGCCCCTCCAGACAAGAGACTCGAGAAGCCATAGCTACCTCTTCAAACTTCCTCACATCCATGGGAGTTCTGCTAAACTTGAGAAAGTCACAGCTGCAGCCCTCCAAGCAGCTCCTCTTCATAGGAACCCTTCTGGATACCTCCAAAGTGAAAGCCTTTCTTCAGGAGGACAGAAGGGGTGACATCCTCCAGATGGCCCACTTCATCAAAGAAAACAGCTCGGTTCATGCTCTCTCGATGCAGCGGGTGCTGGGTCTCATGGCATCCTCAGTGTTCACTGTGCCTCTGGCTCGTCTTCACATGAGAACTACTCAGTGGATGCTCAGCACTCAGTGGTCGCCAACCCACACACCACAGTCCTTTTCACATGAAGGTGATGGAACCGCTAAAACAGTAAACTACCTGGTGGTCTCAGGAGGAGGACAGCCTTGGGAGGTTATCCCTACGCCCTCTGGATCCCAGATCTCCATCACCATGGATGCATCCCTACTGGGATGGGGAGCTCACTGCCAGGATCTCCACTCAGGGTGGGTTGAAGTCAGGATGAGTCTCACCTTCCACATCAATGTTCTGGAAATGAGAGCCGTCCTATATGTAGTCCGGGTCTTGAAGGACATACTCTGTCACAAGACCATTCTCCTTCAAAGGGACAACAAGGCAGTGATGTACTAGATCAACAAGCAGGGCGGAGCACACTCTTACCCCTTACGCAGGGAAGCGATGAGAGGGTGGGAATGGTGCCTAGAGCACAAAACTCTGATCCAGGCAGTCTACCTGCCAGGAGTCCAGAACGATCTGGCAGATCGTCTCAGCAGAATGGAGACAGAGCCTCATGAGTGGTCTCTCAACGCAAGTGTCATGCAATCACTCTTCGAAGAGTGGGGAACTCCAGACCTGGACCTTTTTGCATCCCCACTCAACGCAAAATTGCCTCTCTTCTGCTCCAGAAATCCAGGTCCTGGCGTTTTTGTCAGGATGCATTCAGACTCCAGTGGACAAGATGCTTTCTGTACACATTTTCTCCTCTTCCCCTAGTTCAGAGGGTGCTGCTCAAACTGGAGGCATGGGGGGGAGAATGATTCTCATCGCCCCTTACTGGCCTCATCAGATCTGGTTTCCGTTAACCAACAGATTATCGGAAGCTTCACCAAGACAGCTTCCACTTCTTATGAACCTGCTGACCTAGAGCGCTGTGGTCCACCCCAACCTGAAGTCCGTTCACCTCCAAGAGGTGAACAGGTTTAACATTTCACACAAGGTCTCAGATATTCTGTTAGCTGCATACAAGCCATCTACTCAAAAAAACTTACCGCTAGAGTGGAAGCTACTTCTCATTTGGTGTACCATAAAATCCTCATGGAATCCTTTTTCCTGCCCACCAAACAAGGTCTATAGTATCAATCTAGACTTGCTCCAACACAGGCCTGCAATACTCATTGTTAAGAGTTTACCTCTGCGCAATATCAGTGTGCCATGAGCCTGTATACTTCCATAGTTTTAGCTCTCAACCACCTGGATCAGAGAAGAGGTTTCTTAAAGGCATTCTACATACCAGGCCACCGGTCAGGCAACCAGTAGCAGCCTGGGACATTAACCTTGTGCCAGACATACTCACTCGTAAAACTTTTGAGCCCCTAGCTACTTGTGACCTGAAATTTCTGACCTGTAAGATGGCCTTCCTTGTAGCCATCACTTCCGCATGCAGGGTGTCTGAAATTCATGCTTTGGTCACTGACCCTCCGTATACTGTATTTCACAAAGACAAGGTGGTTCCTAGGACCCATCCCATGTTTCTTCCCAAGGTTGTCTCAGAATTCCATCTGAATCAACCCTTGGTCCCTCCTACCTACTTCCCGAACTTCCAGAATGAGAGAGAGTGTACCTTACATTCCCTGGATGTGAAGAGAGCCTTGTGGTTGTACTTAGGACTAAGGAAATCCGCACATCTAAACAACTGTTTGTCTCCTTCAGCATGGCCCGACTGGGTCAGCCTATTGCTATCAGGTGTAGTTCAGCATGCCTTGTGGCATGCCTCTGCCACTGCTACTCCATGGCACAGGTCAAGTTGGAAGGCAGAGTAAACATAGAAACATAAAAACATAGAATTTGACGGCAGATAAGGACCGCTTGGCCCACCCTGTCTGCCCATTTCCCTACCTACTGGATAAGCTGGAGATCCTAGTTAACCAGCAGCCTACTTCTTCTACCCCACCCCTAGAATGGCCTTATGACTGTCCCATGCTGCTTGAATTCCACCACTGTTTTTGACTCCACAACCTCCTCAGGAAGGCGCTCCATGCATCCACACCCTCTCTGTGAAAAATACTTCCTTAAATTACCTCTGAGCCGCCCCATCTTCAAAATTGTGCCCTCTGTTCTTGCACACCTCTTTTTGAAAGATGCTACCCTCTTGGACTTTGTTGATTCCCTTGAGGTACTTGAACATTTCTATCATGTTCCCCTCTCCCTCCTTTCCTCAGGCTATACATATTAAGCTCTTTTCATCTCTCTTCATATGTCTTCGGTGCAGACCCTGCACATTTGAATGCCCTCCTCTGGACAGCTTCCATCCTGTCTATGTCTTTGCAGAGAGTGGGTCTCCAGAACTGCATAGTACTCAGATGGGGTCTCACCAGCTGTCTGTACAGAGGGATAATAACTTCCTGTTTTCTACTGGTGTTGCCTCTCCCTAGCCATCCCAGTATCCCCCAGCCCTCCTTGCTGCCCTCACATTGCTTGCCCATCTTTAGGTCCTCTGATATGACTACTCCCAGGTCCCTTTCCATTTTTATTGTTGTTAGTATCTCACCCCCATTGTGTACTCTTCCCCGGTTTTGTTTCCAGGTGCATTACCTTGCACTTCTTAGCATTGAATGTATGCCGCCACACATTTGACCATTCCTCTAACCTTGCCAAGTCCCTTCTCATCCTTTCCACCCCACCTGTGCATCAACTCTGTTGCAGATCTTTGTGTCATCTGCAAAGAGACATACTTTCTCTTCCAGTCCTCTCAGCAATAAGCTTATAAAGACATTGAAGAGGACCGATCTAATACTGAACCCTCGGTAACCCACTAGTAACCCCTTTCTTCTGAGTGGATTCCATTTACTATTACTCTCTCTGTGTTCTCCAGCCAGTTCTTTACCCAGGCTGTCATCTTGGGACCCACTCCCAGGCTGGCTAACTTGCATATTAATCTTTTGTGTGGGACTGTGTCAATGCCTTGCTAAAATCTAGGTAGGCCATGTCACAGCCCTCCTGATCTACTACTTTGGTCACCCAGTCCAAGAAATCTATCAGATTGAGTCTGGCATGACCTTTCCGCTGTAGAATCCATGCAGCCTGGGGTCCTGTGCCCTCTGGCCTCTAGATACTCGACAGTTCTTTCCTTCAGAGTGATTCCATCATTTCCCTATCACTGAGGTTAAACTAACAGGTCTGTAGTTTCCTGCTTCTGCCTTACTTCCTTTGTGAAGGAATCACATCTGCCCTCCTCCAGTCCTCGAAGTTCCACCTCATCCTCCCATGATTTGTAAAAGGTAGTCAGTGGTGTCACTAGTTCTACCCTTAGTTCTTTTAGAATTCTGGGATGAATCCCATCGGCCTCATTGCTTTGTCCACCTTCAGTTTTAAGAGTTCTTTCAGAACCCTTTCTTCTGTAAATGGGCTGGTATCAACTTCTGTATCCAGAGTGTTTCTACTGTTTGTTTTAGGTACCTCCCTCTTCATTTGTAATACTGAGCAAAATATTTGTTTAGTATCTCTGCCTTTCACAGTCTCCCTCTGCCCACCCTCCCTCCCTTTATTAAGCCTCACTATCCCTCCCTCGGTCTTCCTTTGCTCCTGATGTACCTATAAAGGTTTTATCCCCCTTCTTAACTGAGTTACTGAGTATACGCTCATTCTACCAGAGCAGTCGAAGCATCACTGGTAGAAATTTGCAACGTGCCCATTGTGGACATCTGCAAGGCAGCCACTTGGAACTTTGTGCACACTTTCATAAAGCACTACGCCTTGGATGTCGATGCCAGACAGCATCAGTCTTTTGGCAGGACAATCCTTAATGGACTTCTGTCCTAGGTGAGCTGTTCTCTCCTGCCGCCCATCTCGGGGGGGGATTATTTTAGCTCAGTACTCTTCCATTAGTGTGAATGAGTGGTGGAGACTTTTTGTCCAGGAAGATATGAAAATTATGTACCTACCGTAATTCTTGATCTTACCTCGAGAGGAAGCTCTTGCAGCAGGTAACACATATAGGACTGATGCCACCTGGCGGCGATTCTTGGCAAATTCCTCTCTGTCAGTACTGACGTGGGAAAATCCCCCGCTGACATCAGCTCCACCCCCAACATCACCATATGAAGGAGGGGAATTCCCCACGTGCTCCAGTTCTTTCCCACCACATGGCTTGGGTTAGTTCGCTTTCAGTTACCGCTCGGTCAGTACCAATGGCTCCTCTCTACTCTCCACCGTTTTGATTCAGATTTTTCAACTTATGTTAATGATTTCGAAGGGGCACCCTAACAAGTGCTCCTATGGGCACCAGATTCCCTCTAAAGATGGCCATTCTTTGTGTCTTTACTGCTTAGGTCCCGACTACAACACCGGCGCACCTCTCCACTGACGGGCCTTTAATAGTAGGACATGCATCAAGCAACAGAAGTCCCTTGCTGCCTTCCTCATGGAGTCTTAAGTTGGCCGCCATGGAGTGAGCCTCTTCCTCGGGGGGATCTGACCCTTCACCCCTTCATACGAAGCACCACAAATAAAAACATAGCACAGGGAACGGAAGTGGTCCCTCTCTAGGGCCAGGTCCACAGGCTCCCACTCGGCCTCAAAATCCGGCTCCTTGGGGCATGAATCTCATCTCACGACCCTTAAGCTGCCAGCTGCCTCCTCTTCAGTGCAAAAGCCCTCTGGACCACCCTCCAGCCTCTCAAGAGTGCGTCCTTCGCGGAGAAGAACAACCCACGGTGGTCTCAGGTAGAAGTCCTCCCTACGCTCAGCCTCCATTTCTCACGGCCCACCTCTGGGAGTTGAGCAAGGCCTCAGGGTCTTTGGGTGGTAGGGCATCATCTCTGCCGCCCAAATCCAAACAGTCTGACCGCCGTAAGCCTCTGGCTATGGTACGGCATCTTTCAGACAAACCAGAGAAATCTCATAGGTACTCTGACAGTCCCAAAGCTAAGGCCATGGAGGGACGTCTGTCAGACTCCAGGGATAAACGGGTGCCGGACCAACACCCTGTTGCCGCTCTGCCGTCCTCCTCCCACCAGCGAAGGTCGATCCACTGCTGGTTACTATGGTCCCGACGCCGCTCGTATCAGCTAAACCTGACGTCAGTTCAGAGACCCCTTCTCCTCAGCAGATGCCGGTCCACCTGACATCGGAGTCTGACAACAGGGTAGTCGATGCCCCCCCATCATCACCTGCGAGACCAGCGCCTGTCACCCCTGGCACTGGCACGAGGCTGGCGCAGGCTCTGGTATGGCTGCTCCCCCTGTGCCTGGGTCTCCCAAGCTCAGTATGGCGCAGGGGAAGGAGTTGTTCTCCCACTGGTGGGAGACGGTGAAGCAGGACCTACCAGCAGGCCCACCCCCACCCACGCCTCACCCCACTCCTATCCCTACTCTGGACACTGGAGTGGTCCCAAATCCAGACACTGTTCCTGTTTCAGAACCTTCTGGAGATGAGGCTGGGGAGCGGCCGACTGCACCCAAAAAACATACTGACAAGTCCAGGCGCTGGTGGACTAAATCCAGGAGCTCCTTCCGTTCACCTTCTTCTGATAGGAGATGTAAGAGAGGAGAAGACATCGCTCGCCCTCTTCATCCTCCACGGATTCTTATGTCGACTCCGACATTTCCCTCCTTGATTCGGTTGTTGACTCAGCTCATCGGGAGCTGGAGGGGCACCCCAAATCCCCTCTTGATGACAACAGCTTCATGGAGGTTATAAGGCACATCCAGGAGAACATGGGCTGGGATACAGAGGCCCTGGACCCGGAGCGTTTGCAGTTGGCTAAATACCTCTGCCAAAAAGATCCTAATCCAGTGGTCATCCCACCCATGGTCGACACCTTTCAGGACATCACCTACGCCACCTCGAAGCATCCTCACTCCTCCTCTGCCATGCCCAAAAAAGACACACCGGCTATACCGGGCCCCTAAGGACCACCCCTTTTCAGCTGAACATCCAACCGCTGACTCAGTGATGATTTTGGCTGCTCACGATCGTTCACAGAGGCCCAAACACCTGAGCACCCAGCTGCCTGACAGGAAGTCTAAGCAGCTGGATTTGTTGGGCCGGAAGGTGTACTCTTCTGCCACCTGCAGCATCAGGAGTATCAACTTCCTGACACACATGGTCCAGTTCCAGAATGCCCTTTGGGGAGCAAGGACTGGACATTGTGCAGAGCATGCCTGACTGCCCTCAACGGGCAGTGCTTGCCAAGCTTCTTCAGACTGGCTCGAACGTGGGTACCCATGTCCTGAGATCAGCCTATGACTCTACGGACACCTCTGTGAGGGTGTCCACCTTCGGCATCTGCCTCCGGCGCCATTCCTGACTCCAGGTTTCAGGGTTTGATCCAGATGTTCAATCCAACATTCTGGATGCTCCCTTTAAAGGTTCCATGTTTTTCGGAGAAGACTCGGAGAAGGTCATTTCAAAGCAACAGGACTCTGGTAGGGCTGTCCGTACTGTGCAGTCCATGTACCGCCCGAAACAGGACATTCTCAAAGTCCAGTTTTTCGTGGCTGTAGGGGACATCAGCCTCAGCAGTCCAGCTATCAGCAACATCAGCAATGGGACGGCTTTGGTCAGAGGTGTGGCCAGGGTGCCTGGGCCGCTGCCTCTCGGCAGACTCGGACCAGCAGTTGCCACCTTCCCTCATCCTCCCAACGCCTGACTATTCAGGCAGACCACCTCTCCCAGCCATCTTGTCTGGGGAGCCTGTCGGCAGTCGCTTTTCTCTTTATCCAGATGCCTGGAGACAAGTGACCTCCAACCAGTGGGTCCTCAATCTCGTGGAATCGGCATTCCATCGAGTTTGATGCCATCCTATGGACAGACCACCTTCCCCATCCCGCTATCTGAGGGAACACAGGTTCTCATCCAGAAGAAATTCAATCCCTGCTGGACAAGAATGCCATTGAGCCGGTTCCTCCGGCAGAAAGAGAGACAAGGTTCTACTCCCACTTTTTCCTGGTCCCGAAGAAGTCAGGAGACCCAAGACGCATCCTGGATCTCAGCGAACTAAACCAATGGGTATGTTATTGAAGATTCTGCATGGTTTCCCTACCCACTCTCCTGCCTCTGATTTCAGCAGGAGATTGGCTGGCATCTCTAGACATGCAGGATGCTTATTTGCATATCTCGATTGCCAGAAGTCATCGCAGGTTCCTGAGGTTCAGTTTCCAGGGCAGACGTTTCCAATTCAAAGTCCTTCCCTTCGGTCCCTCTTCAGCCCCCAGGGTTTTCACCAAGTGCCTGGTGGTGGTCGCCACAGCGCTTCGGAGAATGGGCCCCCTTCATGTTCCCTTATTTGGATGACTGGCTCCTTCCAGGGTCTGCCTGTTGGAAACCATCTAGGACACCCTCTTGCTGTGTCAGCATCTGGGCATCACGGTCAACCTGGACAAGTCTCAGCTGTTCCTGTCCCAGAAGCCCCAATTCATAGGGGCTGTTCTGGACATCTCTCTAGGGAAGGTTTTCCTCCCCTCCAACAGAGTGGGATGCATCCAAGTCTTGGTGCAACATGTCTCTACAGCCTCAAAGGTCCCTGCAAGACACCTTATCAAGCTGTTGGGACACATGGCAGCCACCATTGTTTCAGTTCCGGTAGTGCAGCTGCACATGCAGACCATCCAGTGGTCCTTGCATGTCTAGTGGGATCAGACACAGGATGATTTGGACACCTTGATAGGAATCACAGAGCCCATCCACCGGGAGTTACGCTGGTGGATGTCATCACAGAACCTTCTGGCAGGGCTCCCCTTTCAGGCCAGGGCCCCATCCCAGATTCTGACCATGGACACTTCGTCCTCGGGATGGGGCGCTCATTTGGGGGCTCATCAAACCCAGGTTTCCTGGTCCCCAATGGAGGAGACTCTGCACATCAATGTTCTGGAACTGAGCGCAGTCCTGTGTGCTCTTCAGGCCTTAGACCCTAGTGCCGGGTCACCTGCTAATCCAGACGGACAACACATCCATGATGTTTTACATCAACAAATAAGGTGGCACACACACTCTTATCCCCTCTGCCGAGAAGCCATAAGAGTGTGGAATTGGGCGCTGGGGCATCAGCTCTTCTTATCCGCAGTTCACGTCCCAGGGGCACAGAACGTGCTGGTCATTGCTCTCAGTGGAACCAGGTCACAAGCCCACGAATGGGTGTTGCTTCAGGGAGTCGCAGATCAAATCTTTTCCAGATGGGGGACACCAGAGCTAGACCTCTGTGTGTCTCAATCCAATGCAAAACTGCCCAATTTTTGCTCGCTAGGTCCAGAGCCTGGTACTTTCTGGTAAGACGCATTGTTCCTCTCCTGGAAAGGGAGATTCCTCTACACCTTTCCCCCTTCCCTCTACTCCAGAAGATACTCCTCAAAACACAGTCAGAACAGTCCAGCTTAATTCTGATAGCTCCGCTGTGGCCTCATCAGATTTGGTTTAAATTACTTCGGCATTTAGCGGCAGAGCCTCTGATTTCTCTTCCAATTTCATCACAGCTTCTGTCTCAGGACAATGTGTCCCTGGTCCATCTGAATCTGCACTCTCTTCACCTGCATTCCTGGTTCCTCAAGACCTAGCTAAGTCTAGGTTTGGAGTTTCAGACAAGGTGGTGCAGGTTTTGGCTGAGGCACGCAAGCCTGCCACCAGGGCCACTTACACTATAAAGTGGAAATGTTTCTGTATTTGGGCCGCAGCCAAGAAGGTGTATCCTCTGGTTTGTCCGGTTAATTCCATTTTAGAATACCTGCTTTCCCTTTTGGAGTCAGGTCTCAGTTATTCCTCCATCAAAGTACACCTGGCCGCCGTCTCTGCCTATCACATGCCAGTCCAGGGTAAGACAGTGGCCCAGATGGAGGTATCGAAGGCTTTTCTGTGCAGTATTCTACACATCAGACTCCTGATTCAGAATCCTGTCCCTCCTTGGGATTTGCTTTTCGTCTTGGAAAAGCTGACGCTTCCCCCATTTGAACCGGCCATGGAAGCTGAGCTTTGTTTTCTGTCCTGGAAAACCCTGCTTTTGGTAGCCATCACTGCGGCGAGGCATATTTCAGAGCTTCAAGCTCTCGTGTAAGGAACTCTACCTGATTTTTCATAAAGATAGGGGTTGACCTTTGCACCAATTTCGGAGCTCACTCTGAATCAATCAGTTCATCTTCCAGTGTACTATCTGGAATACTCCAACAAAGGAGAAGCTCTGCTTCATTCCTTGGAAGTTCACAGGGCACTCCGCTGCTATCTGGCCAGAACCAAGTGGGCTAGAAAATCCGACCAGTTGTTCATTTCCTTCACGCACAGGTCCTTAGGATGCCTGGTTACCAAGCAGACGCTCTCGCACTGGCTGGTTAACTGCATTACTTAGTGTTACCAGAAACATAACAGGTCTGCTCATGGCCCGATCAAGGCTCATTCTACTAGGGCAGTCGCCACTTCTTTTGCGGCCATGAAGTAGGTCTCGGCAGCTGACATTTGTGCTGCTGCCACATGGCACTCTGTTCACACTTTTGTCAGGCATTACAGCCTGGACATCATTTCCAAATGCAGAGCAGGATTTGGCCTTGCAGTCTTGCAGGGCTTGGTCTCTTGAGGGATCCCTCCTGCTTCTGTTTCCCTGCCTTTCCTTCTCCCCCTTCCGAGGGTTGTCTTGAGTTCATACTGCTTGGGAATCAGTCCTGTATGTATTACCTGCTGCAAGAGCTTCCTCTCGAAGTAAGATAGTATAGTTACGTAAGAACTTACAAAACAGTAGATCTTGAGAGACTCTTACAGCAGATATGTTCCACCCTCCTTCTCCTGGGACCAAGCCTCTTCCATTTGGCCATTTTCTCCTCTTCTGTTCAGGGAGAGAGTGTGTTCAGACTTTCTGTTTAGGTCGTCTCATACTATCCTGCTTCCTATTGGTTGGCATGCAAGAACTGGAGCACATGGGGAACTCCCCTCCTTTATATGATGACATCGGGTGTGGAGCCAATGGCGGAGGGCGTTCCCACGTCAGTACTGCTAGAGAATAATTTGCTGAGAACCGCCGCCAGGTGGTGTCAGTCCTATATGTGTTACCTGCTGCAAGAGCTTCTCTCAAAGATCTACTGTTACTGTAAGTTCTTACGTAACTGTACTGTCTTTTTGGATGAAGTCTCCACCACTCATTCACACACACACACACACACACACACACACACACATCCCCTGAGCTCACTTATCTGTTTGCGGTCTTCACTCCCTCGATGGCTGGGCTGTGAAGACCCTGTTGTGTTAACTCTTCTTACACAGGTCAGTCGGACTATCTTATTAGGTTAGTTTCACTAGGTTAGTTTATGCTGCACCTCCTCGGTAAAAAAGGTACTGAGGCAGTTGGAGGGTTGACGCCAGATAGCCTATACGGCACGAGCCAAGCTCACGGTGCCACTTCCTCATGGACCTACCCAGCACTGGTCCTCCTGAAGTATTTTGGCTCCCGCTGGGTCCTAGCGCCTCTGGTATAGTCCCATTAGTATGAATGAGTGGTGGAGACTTCATCCAGGAAGATCAAGGATTATAGTAGGTACATAATTTTCAATCTTCCTGGACATAAAGTCTCCACCACTCATTCACTATTGGGATTTATGCGGAGCACCTGGTTAACAGAACAAACTTTTCAGAGAGTTAGGTGCCAGAAGTAGACAAGTAAACCGCTTCATAAGCTGTGGCTCATGCAGTAAAGACTACCTCGGCGTCGACCCTCAACCACCTCAGTTCCTTTTTTCTCGCTGTCAAGTGCGCTTCAGTGATGACGTCGCTTGCCCACCGGGAGTCAAACTTCAAACTAGCAGCATAGTTTTCAGTTTATTGTTTTGTAGTTTATCTTCTAAACAAGTACTGAGTAGATTTAATTTTATTGATTAATAAAGAAATCTTCAGCCCTCCACTGACGGAGTCGACCATGAGCTGGTCAGGTGATGGTAGGGAGACTTCATATGAAAGCTGTTCAGTTAGCCGGGCTGGGTCGGTCCGCCCTCTCCTGGAGGGTGGGTTTGACCAGCAGACGGTCAGTGCTCAGGAGATAGACGCCCCCAAAAGCATTAAAGAAATGGTCCATTCATGACACCGTTCAGCCTCGAGTTCTTCTTGGGTGCACAAGTCGAGAAAGAGAAGGCATCACTCGAGGTCACCTTCTGGTATGTCTGCGAGTCAACGGTCTGTCATTGGGGCTAGGCACCAGTCTCCTCCTCTCTTGGAGTCATCGGTTTCTGGCTCTGGTGCCCGACCTCTTTGACATATAGGGACGGGCCTCCAATGAGCAGTTTCACCAGTGGGCTGCTCTTATGGAGCAATGGGCTCGCAGGTTGGTCCAGCTGCCTGGCCTGGTCCTCTGGGGCCTTTGGGCCTGGCGAGGAACCCGGGTAGAGGCGATTGGACCTTCCTAGTCAGCCTTGTGACACCTTCTTCAGTGCCGTGAACTCTATGCTCAGGTGTTTTCCCCTCCACATGGCTGCGGGCGCGGGTCCACACTGATGCCCCTATCTCCTGTCAATTTTCCTTCTTTTCCATCAAATCGCGGTTTTCGGAACCCAGGACACTCCGGAGCAGGCACGGCGGCACGAGGCTCCGTCGGCACTGTTTGTGGCACCAGGGGCTCTGTCAGCACCATCCGCGGTGCAGGGGGCTCTGTCGGTGCTGTGGCCTTTGTCAGCACCATGTGCTGGACTGTTACCGATGGTGCCGACTTCCTTGGGTTTGGCACTGTGTTCTTCGTCGGCGCCAATGCTTGGTGTGGCACCGTCCAGCCTCCAGGGCTTTTTGACTCCGATTCTTTCCTCTTCTAATTTTAATTCTGGTTTTCACTCCTTTCCTGTCCATACAGTCCTTCCTGGACTGTCAGGAGATGATTTTGAGCCTGACCCAGATCTTCATCTGGGTGATGATGTTGAAGGAGCAGGGATCAGTCGTGCTGCAGAGCCTGTGGTCGAAGACCTTTCCTTTAAGTCTCTGCTGAAAAATTTTAATTCCACTCTTTCTCTCCAGAATACAGAAATCGATCCTGGGAAACTTTTAAGACTCCAATACCTACATGTACCGGAGATCCCTATGGATTTAACTCCTCCGGTACAGCCATCTTTTGAGACCCTTTCCCAGATGGTATGGAACAATCCTGCTCTCATCCCTTCTGTGGCTAAGTCCATAGATAGGAAGTATGCCGCTCCCAAGGATTGACCCATATTGGCCTCACAGGCGTTTGCTGATCCCATTGTAGTCTTAGCAGAGAATGTCAAGGCCGTCCTCCCTCAGGCATCTACAGCCCGGCCTATAAATAAAGAATCTCATAAGATAGACACCTTAGGTAAGAGAGTCTTTGCTGCCTCCACCCTGGGTATGCGTATTGCCAGCTACCAGGGCTATTTTTCTCAATATGAATATGTCCTTTGACATTCGCTCAAGCAAATGGTTGAAGCTCTGCCTGAGTCGGAAACTAATTCAGAGCTACTTCATACTATAACCAGGGGTATCAAGTCCAATAACCAACATGTTAAAGCTGCAATGGATGCTTTCAATACTGCTTCTCGAGTAGCAGCAGCGGGCATTTGTACCCACTGCCACTCTTGACTACGTACTTCGGGCTTCACGAAGGATGCCCAGCAGCAGGTCATGGCTTTACCCTTTGACGGTATGTATCTGTTCAGACCTCAGGTGGAACAAGCTCTGGAGGCCACACAGAAGACTAGGTCAGCCATTAAGACAGCTCGACCCTCACCCGCCACCTCTCGGGGGGGGGGGGTTCCAACAAGCATCAGTTTCACAACCGTCAGTCCTTTCAGGGCAAAGGCAGGGGAGGTTTTAACAAAAACCACACCCCGCAGCCACAAAAGAAAATGCAGCAGAAGGCACAAGGCCCCAAAGCGCCCAGTGCCACCTTCTGAGTTCTTGGCCCAGGTCCCACCTCAGCTGCCTGAGGGGGACTCTTCCTCAGTGGTGGGAGAACGTCTGACTCAGTTCTATGACCGGTGGAAGTCTATAACATCAGACAAATGGGCCCTCTGGATAATCCTTGAGGGGAATTCACTCAATCTTTCAGAACCCCCCCCGGATCATCCCCCCAAACGACAGCCCAGGCTGTCGGCAGTACAGTCAGACCTTCTTGCTTCTGAGGTGCAATCTAGTTCCGAATAAAACTGGCGGCATACACCCCATTCTGGATCTCAGAAAGTTAAACAAATTCCTTCACAATGAAAAGTTCAAGATGGTATCTCTAGGTACCCTTTTACCTTTGATTCATCAACACGATTGGCTAGCCTCCCTGGACATGCAGGATGCCTACCAACACAATCTTATACACCCAAAGCACCACAAATACCTAAGATTTGTGGAGTTGGGTCAACATTATCAATTCAGAGTCCTGCCCTTTGGGCTATCCTTGGTGCCACAAGTTTTTACAAAGTGTTGCGCAATTCTCATAGCGCATCTCAGGAAAACTGGGATTCAAGTGTTCTCATATCTGGACGACTGGCTTCTAGCAAGCCCCTCCAGACAGGGAACTATGGATGCCATAGCCAAGGCTTCAGACTTTCTCATGTCCATGGGAGTCCTGCGAAATCACAACAAATCACAGTTGCAGCCCTCCCGGAAACTCCTTTTCATAGGAACTCTTCTGGATACCTCCTGTGCAAAAGCTTTTCTCCCAGAGGACAGAAGGAGCAATATCTTACAGATGGCCCGATTCATCAGAGAAAACAGCTCGGTTCGAGCTATCTCAATGCAACTGACTCTGGGTCTCATGGCATCCTCGGTGTTCACTGTACCCCAGCACATCTCCACATGAGAACCTCTCAGTGGATGTTCAGTACTCAGTGGTCCATAACCACTCACCCTCAGTCCTTTCCCATCAAGGTGACAGAACCTCTAAAGAGGTCATTCACCTGGTGGTCGCAGGAGGACAACCTTTTGGAAGGGTATCCCTTTGCTCCTCTGGATCATCAGATCTCCATTACTACCGATGCGTCCCTGATGAGGTGGGGGGCTCACTGCCAGAATCTCCACACCCAAGGTACGTGGACCCAGGACAAATCCTGGCTTCACATAAATGTCCTGGAAATAAGAGCCATCCTCTATGTGGTCTGGGCCTTGAAGGACATACTCTGTCACAAGAACATTCTCCTTCAAACTGACAACAAAGCAGTGATGTATTACATCACCAAGCAGGGCGGTGCACACTCTTACCCATTATACAAGGAAGCTATGAGAGTGTGGGAATGGTGCCTGGAGCAATAGGCTCTAATCCATGTGGTTTACTTGCCAGGTGTGCAGAACGAACTGGCTGACCATCTCAGCAGAATGGAGACAGATCCTCACAAGTGACCTCTCGACTTAACCGTTGCTCAGTCACTCTTCAAAAAGTGGGGAGCTCCAGACCTGGACCTTTTTGCATCCCCTCTCAATGTAAAACTGCCTCTCTTCTGCTCCAGAAATCCAGGAGCTGGCATTTTCTGTCAGGATGCATTCAGGCTACAGTGGACAAAACGCTTTCTATACGCCTTTCCTCCTCTTCCACTAATTCAGAGAGTACTTCTCAAACTTGCATCTCTAGGAGACAAAATGATTCTCATTGCTCCCTTCTGGCCTACATAGATATGTTTCCTGCTCCTCAACAGTCTGTCAGCAACCCTTCCGATGGCACGTCCCCTTACCCAGGGCCCGTGATCCATCCCAATCTGAAGGCACTCCATCTTCACGCTTGGCTCCTGAAGAGACAGAGGTGAATAGGTTCAGTGTTTCCTGTAGAGTTTCAGATATTCTATTGGCTGCACGTAAACCAGCCACTAGAAAGACCTACACAGCCAAATGGAAGCGTTTTTCTCTCTGGTGTACAAAATCCTCTTCGAACCCTTTTTCCTGCCCACCAAATAAAAGTCTTGGAGTACCTTTTAGACCTCTCAAATTCAGGTCTGCTGTACTCTACTGTCAAAGTTCATCTCTGTGCCATGTCAGCTTATCATGAGCCGGTACATTCCTTGTCTCTGGCTCAGTTACCTGTAGCTAAGAGGTTTCTTAGGGGTATTCTGCATACCAGACCTCCTATCGCAGTCTGGGACATTAATCTTGTGCTAGACATGCTCACTCGGAAACCTTTCGAGTCTCTAGCCACCTGTGAGTTGAAGTACCTCACTTGGAAAACGGCCTTTCTGGTGGCCATCACTTCGGCCTGCAGAGTTTCTGAAATGCATGCTCTGGTCACAGACCCCCCCCATACACTGTATTTCACAAGGACAAAGTAGTTCTTAGGATTCACCCTAAGTTTCTCCCTAAGGTTGTCTCAGAATTTCATCTAAACCAACCTTTAGTTCTACCTACCTACTTTGCTAACTTTCAGAATGAAGGGTAATGTACCCTTCATTCTTTGGATGTTAAGAGAGCACTGCGATTCTATCTGGACATAACAAAAGAAATTCGCAAGGCTCAACAACTATTTGTTTCCCTCAGAGAGACCCGGCTGGGTCAACCTGTCGCGATTAGGTGCATTTCAGCCTGGCTGGTAGCATGTCTCTGCCACTGCTATTCTATGGCACAGGTTAAGCTGGAAGGCAGAGTGTACGCTCACTCTGCTAGAGCAGTCGCGGCATCTCTGGTGGAAATCCGCAACGTGCCCATTGCAGATATTTGCAATGCGGCTACATTGAGCTCAGTGCATACTTTCGTTAAACACTATGCTTTGGATGTCCATGGCAGACGACATCTGTTGTTTGGTAGGACTATTCGTAATGGACTTCTGTCCTAAGTATGTGAGCTCTTAGTTTCTTCTGCTGCCCATCTCGGGGGTTTATTAGCTCGGTACTCTCCCAGTAGTGTGAATGAGTGGTGGAGACTTTATGTCCAGGAAGATATGGAAATTACGTACCTACCATAATTCTTGATGTTCTTGGACAAAGTCCCCACCACTCATTCACATGCCCACCCACCATCCCCCGAGCTCACGTCTCTGTATTTGGTCTTCACTCCCTCAGTGGCTGGGCTGTGAAGACTCTATTGTTGACCCTTCTTACATGGGTCATTCAGACTATCTTATGTCCGATTTTGTTAGGTTAGTCCCTCTAGATTAGTTACGCTACACCTCCTCAGAAAAAAAGGTACTGAGGCAGTTGGAGGGTCGATGCTGAGGTAGTCTTTACTGCACAAGCCGTGGCTCACAGTGCCACTTCCTCGCATCTCCATCTCTGATGCTGACCCTCTTGAAAAGTTTGCTCCCGCTGGGTCCTAGCACCTCCGGCGTAGATCCCAATAGTGTGAATGAGTGGTGGAGACTTCATCCAAAAAGATCAAGAATTACGGTAGGTACGTAATTTCCATTTTTTGTACATGGGTACTGGACCTAGTATCAGGGAAGCATAGAGAAAGGTATGGATTCTGCAGCAACAAGTCCAGGAGTGGTTACCAGGAGAATGGCTGCCAAAGTAGCAGAGACAGAAGTCCAGTCTGAGATTGTAAACCCAGCACAAGTTATGGAAAAAGAACAGGCAGTGACAGAACCTAAAAGCCTGATGGACTGTTTCAAATGGGGGCTATACAACAAAAAGAGCCGGAGAAGCAGAGAGAAAAAGAGCTTCAACGTTTAGAAGCACAGAGAAAAGAAGAGATGCAGCGACAGCAGCAGCAGATGAGAGAAGAGATGCAGCGACAGGAGCAGCGATGGCCGGATACCTTACAAGCTATCAAAGGCAGAGGATCCAGCATGATCCAGATGAGCAACAAAATGCTAGCAACTTAAAAGCCATTAAACTTACAAAGTTGTGTCCCTCAGATGATGCATACCTGACAACTTTTGAAAGAGTTGCCACAGCCTGTCAATGGCCAAAGCAATAATGGACAATCAGACTGGTACTCTACCTGACAGGGAAAGCCCAACTTGCCTACAGCAGTATGGACAGTGCACAGTCAGAAAACTATGACCTGGTGAAAAGCAAAATCCTGAAAAGGTATGACATCTCCGGAGAGACCTGCAGGCAGAGATTTTGATCTCTGAGGTACAACTCGGTCGACAATCCTTGAGAAGTCTTCACCTGATTCAGAGAACTCCTGATAAAATGGATCCAACCAGAGAGCAAAACAGTCCCACAGATCATCAACGCATTTGCTATGGAACAATTCATCAACATCTTGCCTACAGATGTGCAGCTGTGGGTAAAGAAACACCGACCAGAGAGTGAGGAAAAGGCTGTTTCTTTGGCCAAGGACTGCCAGATGGCCAGACAGATGCCACAGCAGCAAAGTAACAGCCAAGCACCGGTAAGACACTCTTTTTCCCATTTAAACTCCAAGCCTGATAAGAACTCTGGTGGGGGTAACAAATCTATGCCCAAAGATGTTATCTGCTATAACTGTAATAGGCCAGGTCATTTTGCAAGAAACTGCCGTAGTAAGGAGAGTGGCACTGGAGCACATTTGTCCTTGGCAAATTGGGGCAAGTACTTAACGGATGTGAAGGTGGGGGATAAGACTGTGAAGGGACTCACTGATTCAGGAAGTAGACAGACACTAGTGCATGTTAAAGTGCTGGGAAAACACTGTACAAAGGGACCAGGTACTGGTGGCATCTGCATCCACTGGGAAACTCAATACTATCCCACCACCCAAGTGACTCTGACCATTAAGGGTGTCGCAACAAGTGAAAGTGGGGGTAATACCTATACCTGTGATTAATGGAAATGACTTTCCAGGATTTACTGAGTTGATCAAAGGAGTAAATCCTGATGTTTCAACAGCTGTGGTGACCAGTGTCATAACCCTCACTCAGCAGGTCAGGCCCTCTGCTCCCACAGTGCCAACCTCCGAGCGCAGCATTGCGAACAGGGTAACCCTCCTGTCTGTTTTGTGGGTCCGAATCACCTTTGGTCTCAAGTTCTGGAGGGATTCAAACTGTGAACCTCTTGCTAGCGTACCCAACTGTACAGGCTCAGATAATTCTGCTCTTCAGGGAGTGCCAGATATCTTTTGCCTACGGGCACCTAACCAGGTATACAAAATGAACCCTTAAAAACTCTGAAAGACCTTAGATAAAGTCTTACCTTTTCCCATTTTGGTATACCATTAAGTTTATGAACAGTGTTGTCAAAATCTTAACCATCCTTACATCACAGGCAAAAAGGAAGGACTTGGATGACACAGGCAGTCTCTTTAAAATAAGAGGTTTTACTTAAAATTAATAAAATATGTAAAATGTAACCACAGAACAGTATATCACATCACACACAATCACTTAAAAGAACAATGTAAAAAAAAGTGCAAACAAATTCCTACCACCATACAATTAAACTTGTCTATCTAATGTATATCTTCTAACAGTGCTTCAAGTAGATGTTGTTTCTTCAGAGTTCAACAGGAATGTGTCTGATGAAACACAGAATACAATTTTAAAATGCTGTGTTTCAACCCCTTCCATGAGGTCATCTGGCTCCTCCTTTCAGAATATAAAAAATATATAAAACAGGATGTCCTATCAAGAGGTCTATTAAATACTGTGACTTCAGAAAAAAAAAGTTCCCAAATTATGACAGTCTTTAAACTCCCTCTTTGATCTCGAGCATTCCTCTTCCCATAGCACATCTGAGGATTTTTATGACTTAGTACCATAGTGATACAACATGTTTTCTTCCTCTAAACGTCATAAAAGTTTATGATCTCTATCCTGGCAGTTGGTCAGCTACAATTAAGTCAAATAAACAGGAGGCCCTTAATTATGTCTCTCTAGTATTTATCTCCTGGCTTTCAGGTTAACATCTTGTAGCTGAAACCTTTGGGGGGGGGCATCCCACAGGCTGTCTCATGAGAGACACTCAATAACACATATTTATATTGCAAAAATCATAGAACAATCATAACCAGCTGGTCAAGTGTCACAGTCCTCCCCACCTAGACTGAATTTGGGTGCGTTATCCCCTGCATGGGATGAGCTTCCCAAATCAGTTCACTCTTCATAGACACAAGACAAGCTATCTGAGTTCTGATTGGTCGCTCCAGCCCTATGTAAGATTGTCATGTCATACCCTTGCAAAGCAAGACTCCATCTTAACAATCTACCATTAGTTTTTCCCATTTGCGTCAGCCAAACCAGGGGGTTGTGGTCAGTTTGTACCACAAAATGCTGCCCATATAAGTATGGCTCTAACTTCTTTATGGCCCACACTATGGCAAGACACTCCTTTTCCACAGTAGAGTATGCCTGCTCCCTGGGAAGTAACGTTTTACTCAGGTACACTACCAGCTGATCTTTCCCTTGGTTGAATGTCTGACTCAGTATTGCCCCAATACCCACATCTGAGCCGTCAGTCTGAACAATAAAGGGTTTGCTATAGTCAGGACTTGTCAATACAGGAGAACTGCACAGGGCCTCCTTCAGTCTGGTAAAGGCTTCCTCACAGGCTGGTCCCCAGGTAATTTTCTTTGGCATCCTTTTCTTTACCAGGTCAGATAGGGGAGCAGCGAGGGCACTGTAATTGGGTACAAATTTCCTATAGTACCATGCTGTCCCTAGAAAACTCCTGACCTGCCTTTACGTTTCTGGTCTGGGCCATGCCTGGATCACCTCTATTTTTATTTGGTTAGGACGGAGCTGTCCCCGGCCTACCACATGCCCAAGGTATGCCACTTCTCCCATGGCCACCTGGCACTTCTCAGCTTTGACAGTGAGCCTGGCCCTCTGTATCCTGCCCAGCACTTCCCTAAGGTGCGACAGATGTTCCTCCCAGCTGGCACTAAAGACGGCAGTGTCATCCAGGTACGCCACGGCGTACTCCTCAGCACCATTTAACACCTGGTTCACCAACCTTTGGAAAGTTGCCGGTGCGGTCTTCATTCCAACAGGCATTACTTTAAATTCAAATAAGCCTATTGGAGTGATGAAGACCGACCTCATCCTAGCTCTGTCGGTTAACTCTACCTGCCAATACCTTTTGGTCAGGTCAATGGTCGTAAGGTAGGTCGCCCCTCCCAACTTGTCCAGGAGTTCGTCCGTCCGGGGCATCGGGTTGGTGTCTGACTTCGTGACTGCATTCAGTCCACGATAGTCTACACAGAAATGAGTAGAGCCATCTGGCTTGGGCACAAGGACTACGGGTGAGGCCCAGGGGCTGCGGGATCTCTGGATTACACCTAAATCGAGCATCTCTTCCACTTCCCTCCTAATGTCCTTTTGGACAGCTTCTGACACCCAATATGCTGTCCGCCGTATGGGCGTCCGTGTCCCTGTCTCCACATCGTGCCTCGCTAAGAGGGTTAGTCCAGGCTTGGCGCTAAACAGGGTGGCAAATTCTGTTAAAACATCCCTTACTTCCTGGATCTGGTCCGGGGCCAGCTGGGGAGACAATTTTACTGTCTCCACAGAGGACTCCCGCTTGCTCTCTTCCAGCAAGTCCAGAAGGGGTCTCCTTCATCCATCCCCTCCCCAGGACTACACACTGCAAACACCATGTAAGCTCTATTATCATATGGTTTCATCATGCTGACATGGTACATCATTTCTGTCTGTCTTCTGTCAGGTAACTGTATAATATAGTTCACGTCATTTACCTTCCTAACTACTTTGTACGGTCCTGCCCACTCAGCCTGCAGCTTGTCTTTCCATACCGGAGTTAGGACCATGACTTCCTGACCCACCATGTACGAGTGAGCTCTGGCTCTGCGGTCGTATCACACTTTTTGTTTCTGTTGGGCAGCTGCCAGGTTGCTCTGGGCTGTCCCCATAAGCTCCTTCAGCCTTTACCTAAACCTAAGGAGGTAATCCACTGTGGGAGTTCCCTGGGTGGCGTGCTTGCCTTCCCAGTCCTCCCGAATCAAGTCTAGGGGTACATGTACCCGGCGTCCATATAAGAGCTCGAAGGGAGAAAATTCTGTCGACTCTTGGGGCACCTCCCTGTATGCAAACAACAGGTGGGGAAGGTATTTCTCCCAGTCCCTCCCATATTGTTCAGCAAACGCCCGGAGCATTGACTTCAGAGTACCATTAAATCTTTCCACAAGCCCATTGGCTTCTGGGTGATACAGTGTCATGCATCTCTGCACCACCCCACACTTCTCCCACAAACATTTCATCAGGTCTGACATGAAGGAACCCCCTCAATCGGTGATAACCTCCTGTGGATAATCCCAAGTAAGGCATCTGCCACTTTGTCTGTCCTCGGTGAGGATAGGGTGACTGCCTCGGGTACCGAGTGGCATAACCCACCACAGTCAGGATGAATCTCTTCCCTGAGGAGCTGGGGTATTTAAAGGCCCCACAATATCCATTCTCACCCTCTGGAATGGCTCCTCCACTAGGGGCAATGGAATTAGAGTGTCTTGGGTTTTCTTGCCCACCTTCCCTATTTCTTGGCACCTGTGACAAGATCTGCAAGACTCCTTCACCTGCTGGGTGAAGTTGGGCCAATAGAAATTCTGGGCCAACTGCTGCGTAGTGCGCATGATTCCTAGATGACCAGACAAGGGAATATCATGTGCAATCTTGAGCAACTGCTCATGATACCCCTGGGGAATGACAAACTGCCTGCCTATCACCCTTCCCTCTGTCTGCACAGCCTGAGTATACATCAGTCCATTTTCCCAATAAACCTTATGTTTACCGTCACCTCCTTGTGCTCCATCAGAGTCTGCCTAAGCCCTCAGCTTCTCTAGACTAGTGTCACTTCTCTGAGCAGCTGAAAACTCCTCTCACATTCCCACGGCATGGGACAGGTCCCCATCAGTCTCTAAACTAGGGTCCCTAGCACTAGAATCAGGGCACTCAGGATCACTGACATCCCTAATCCTCTGATCATGGGTCACCCCTCCCTCCTTGGAGTAACCCTCCGTAGCGGTGTGGTTAACTGCTACTGGGGAAATTTCTACCCCCTTTTCATTAGTCTCCATATCAGGAGAGACAGGCTGGGGAACCAGCCTCCCAGTGGTTTCCACAATGGCTTCTGTGGGGTTCAGGAAACTACAATTTTCCCTTGCCACTTGGCTATGGGTAACTGCACACACCGTCCCCTGTTGGAGATTGTTGCCAAGGATGACGTCCACTGCTAACGTTTTGGCTATAGCCACCTGTTGCACAGTTTCACCTGTTTCACCCCAGTCTAGAAGAACATTAACGAGGGGCAATGTTTTCTCCCCACCAGTAAAGTCTTGTACAGTGACATATTTATTTGGTATAAGCTGACCAGGCTGTACCAGATCCCCTTTTACCAATGTCAGGGATGCCCCTGTGTCCCTTAACCCTTGCATCTCTACACCATTCACCATGACTGGGTGTATGTGTTCCCTCATGTTCACAGGCATGCTTCCAGGGACACACAAACAACCCACTTCTTTCCTAGCCCCCGGTTGTGTATTGCTTACCCTTTTGGGACACTGTCTGGCAATATGCCCAGTTTCTTTACACAACCAACATTCATTTCTTTTCTCAGAGAAATCTTTTCTCTGAAACCTAGAGCTAACTGGTTTTGGTGGAGGCAGCGAGGGTTTTAGCTGCCCTGAAGGCACGCTTTTCCCTTTCTGCACTGCCACGCCCACCCTATTCGCTCTCAGAGCAGGTCTGCTCTTGGCATAGCTGTCCGAGAGTTCAGCAGCCTCCTGCACTGTTTTGTGATCTCGGTCCTCCTGCCAGGTTTTCAGCTCTGTTGGGCATGCCCAGAAAAAACTTTTCTAACAGAATCACATTTTCAATTTTATCTACAGAGTTTGCTTCAAGATGAGACACTCTGGGTCACCCTGGAGACAGGAAATGGCACCACAATCCACACGCGGGTTGTATTCAGACCCCCATCTCAGGGGGAGGGAATGGACAAGGAAATGATAGAAGGCTTCCTTAGAATGGCAGAAAAAGGGGAGATATTGTTGATGGGGGACCTGAATATGCCAGATGTTAACTGGAGCACCTTTGCTGCAGGCACATCCAAGAGCAGCGTCATTCTTGATGCCCTACAGGGGGCATGCCTCAGACAGCTAGTATTGGAACCCACTCGGGAGGAAGCAATCTTAGACCTGTTACTCTCAAATGGGGATGGAGAAAGAATCTCAGATTTAGAAGTGGGTAGCCATCTGGGAACAAGCGACCACCAAACAGTGTGGTTCACGATAAACACAGCCATACAGTCAAGCCATACAAAAACAAGAGTATTGGACTTTAGGAGGGCTGACTTTGGGAAAATGAGAGAGTGCCTCAGAAAAGCACTAGCAAGCAGGCAAGAAGGAGGGGTGGAGGAACAATGGAGAGTAATCAAAACAACCATCACAGAGGCAACAAGCCTTTGTTTAAAGCAAATCAACAAAACACAACGAAGGAAAAAAACGCTATGGTTCTCAAAAGAGGTGGCAGGGCAGGTTAAGGAGAAAAGGATAGCATTCAGGAAATATAAGGAAACACAGAAGGAGCAGGACAGAGAACTTTATCAGTTAAAGCAGAAAGAGGCTGGGAAGGCAGTCAGAATAGCAAAGGCCCAAACTGAGGAAAGGATAGCCAACTCTGTTAAGAAGAGAGATAAGTCCTTTTATAGGTACATTAGGGAGTGAAGAAAGACCAAAGGAGGGATACTGAGGCTTAATAAAGGGGAGGGAATGTGGGTAGAGGGTGACAATGAAAAAGCAAGGATACTGAATGAATATTTCTGCTCAGTATTCACAAAGGAAGAGGAGGGGGAGGTATCTAAACCAAACAAGAGAAACACTCTGAAGACGAGGGTCGATACCAGTCCATTTACAGAAGAAAGGGTTCTGAAAGAACTAATAAAACTGAAGGTGGACAAAGCAATGGGGCCTGATGGGATTCACCCAAGAATTCTAAAAGAACTAAGGGTAGAAACTAATGACACCGCTGACTACTCTCTTTAACAAATCATGGGAGGATGGGGTGGTACCTGAGGACTGGAGGAGGGCAGATGTGATTCCTCTTCACAAAAGGAGCAGGACAGAGGCAAGAAACTACAGACCAGTTAGTTTGACCTCAGTGGTAGGTAAAATGATGGAATCACTTCTGAAGAAAAGAATTGTTGAGTACCTAGAGGCCAGTGGGGCACAGGACCCAAGGCAGCATGGATTCACGATGGGAATCTAATAGATTTCTTTGACTGGGTGACCAAAGTAGTAGACCAGGGAGGGGCTGTGGACATGACTTACCTAGATTTTAGCAAGGCATTTGATACAGTCCCACACAAAAGATTAATACACAAGTTAGCCAGCCTTGGAGTGGGTCCCAAGGTGGTAGCCTGGATAAAAATTGGCTAGACAACAGGACGCAAAGGGTAGTAGTAAATGGAGTCCACAGTGAAGAAAGGAGGGTTACTAGCGGGGTACCGCAGGGTTCAGTACTGGGACCGGTCCTTTTTAATGTCTTTATAAGTGACATTGCAGAGGAACTGGAAGGAAAAGTATGTCTCTTTGCAGATGACTCAAAGATCTGCAACAGGGTTGATACACCAGATGGAGTGGAAAGGATGAGAAGGGTCTTGGCAAGGTTGGAGGAATGGTCAAATGTATGGCAGCTCAGATTCAGTGCAAAGAAGTGCAAGGTAATACATCTGGGAAACAAAAACCCAGTAGAAGAGTACACATTTGGGGGTGAGTTAATAACAACAACAAAAATCTAAAAGAGACCTGGGGTAATTATATCAGATGACCTAAAGGTTGGCAAGCAATGTGAGAAGGCAGTATGGAAGGCTGGGGGATACTGGGATGCCTAGGAAGAGGCATCAATAGTAGAAAACAGGAAGTTGTTATCCCTCTGTACAGACAGTTGGTGAGACCCCATCTGAGCACTGTGTGCAGTTCCGGAGACCCCATCTCTGCAAAGACATAGACAGAGTGGAGGCTGCTCAGAGGAGGGCAACCAAAATGGTGCACAGTCTGCACCAGAAAACATCTGAGAAGAGACTAAAGCAGCTTAACATGTGTACCTTTGAGGAAAGGTGGGAGAGGGGACATGATAGAAACTTTCAAGTACCTCAAGGAATCAACAAAGTCCAAGAGGGTGGCATCTTTCAGAAAAGAGATGTGCAAGAACAAGGGGAACAATTTGAAGATAGAGGGGACGCTCAGAGGTAATGTAGAGTATTTTTTCACAGAGAGGGTTGTGGATGCATGGAACAGCCTCCCTGAGGAGGTCGTGGAGTCAAGAACAGTGGGGGAATTCAAGAATGCATGGGACAGACATAAGGCAGTCCTAGTGGGGGGTAGGAGGAAGTAAGCTGTTGGTTAATTAGGATCTGCAGCTTATCTGTTAGGTAGGAAAATGGGCAGACTAGGTGGGCCAAGCGGTCCTTATCTGCCATCAAATTCTATGTTTCCCACCAACGTTTTAAAAACTGACGTTGTTTTGTGGCTAGCTCCTCGTAGCTCATGTCAGGGCTTCTCCTGAGCTTACAGAATTTAGCTCTGTATGATTCAGTAGTTAATTCAAATTTTTCAACAGTGCAGCTTTAAGTTTGCTGTAATCATTACTGTCCTCATTGTCCATTTGACCCAGTGCATCCTGAGCTTTCCCGGTAAGTAGCGGGGATAGCTGGAAGCTCCAGGACTCTCTAGGAATTTTAGCCCGAATACAAACTTTTTCAGAAGAATTAAAAAATGCATCCATATCCTCCCCCTCTTTAAATTCAGCTATCAATTTGGAATTCAATTTGTAACCCAGTCCTGTAGTTCCAGTTGAATCCAAGCTACTTACATGCTGTAGTGCTGGTGGTTGGAGTCGTGGCATCTCCAGTTCATGTCACCTCTGGCGGTCACGATCCTCACGGTCCGCATCTCGCTGTTCACGGTCCACCTCTCAACGTTCTTGCTCCCTCTTCTCCTCTGCAGCTTGTTGGCACTCACGCTCCTCATGTTCAGCCTCCCACTGTTCCCACTCTGCCTCTCGTCTTTCTCGTTCCCTCTTCTCCTGGAACTCCAGCTCCATTCTGCACAACTCAGTCTGCAGCCTGAGTACTTCTGGCTCCAGAATACTGGTGACCTTTCCCCTGCTGCTGTGGTCCTTCACTGGCACTGGCCCTGCTGTCTTCCTCACTGGATCTGGACACTGCACTGGCTGCTAGCCCTTCCACACTCAAGGTTCGGTCCCTTACAGTCACTGTCTGTGACTTAATGCTATGGGTATCTGCTACCATCAGGGCATCCACAAGGTTCTGCTTGGTGGCTTTCACCTCGTACAGGACTCCTCTGTCCCTGCACAACTGCTTTAAGTAGTCTACAGTGTGCCCGCTGTAGTTGGAAGCCATCTTCTTCCCTAACTACGGCTACTCTAACTTGAACTTAAAAAATAAAACAGGTAGGAACTTGACTGTAAGCCAAGTGATATAGTTCTGTGTCCTTTTTTAAAAAAAATAAATCATTGCCTTGTTTTGCAAGTGAGCTGACAGTATTAAGCTGACACACTGAACAATAAAAGCTTGTATTACCAAAATTATCAGCACCTCTGCCAACCAATCTGTCATAACCCCCACTCAGCAGGTCAGGCCCTCTGCTCCCACAGTGCCAACCTCTGAGTGTAGTATTGTGAACAGGGTAACAGAACAGGGTAACCCTCCTACCTGTTTTAGAGGTCCGAATCACCTTTGGTCTCAAGTTCTGGAGGGATTCAAACTATGAACCTCTTGCTAGCATACCCAACCGTACAGACTCAGATAATTCTGCTATTCAGGGAATGCCACGTATCTTTTGCCTACGGGCACCTAACCAGGTATACAAAATGAACCCTTAATAACTCTATGAAAGACCTTAGATAAATTCTTACCTTTTCCCAGTTTGGTATACCATTAAGCTTATTTTTTTTTTTATTTAGTTGTTTAACCAGGTATAGCACACTAAGCTGAAAGCTTTTTTACAGGAGCGACCTGGGAGCACAAGGAGGTTAAGTGACTTGCTCAGGGTCACACAGTATTCAAGTGGAAGCTGTGGGATTCAAACCCAGGTCTGGTCTGCTGGATGTCACCAAATTTGCAGCTCAGAGCCTTAGACCACTGCGCTATACTGCCTTCTAAACACTTATGAACAATGTTGTCAAAATCTTAACCATACATACATCACATGCAAAAAGGAAGGACTTGGATGACACAGGCAGTCTTTTTAAAATAAGAGGTTTTACTTAAAATGAATAAAATATATGAACTGTAACCACAGAACAATATATCATAACGTATACAATCACTTAAAAGAACAAGGTCAAAAAAGTGCAAACAAATTCCTACCACCATACAATTAGACTTGTCTGTTTAATGTATATCTTCTAACAGTGCTTCAAGTAGATGTTGTTTCTTCAGAGTTCAACAGGAATGTGTCTGATGAAACACTGAATACAATTTTAAAATGCTCTGTTTGGCCGGTCCGGTGGCACTGAGGGCTGAAGTGCTGGACGCCACACCTCGCGCAATGCTGGCGACCCGGGTTCAGGAACAAGCTCGGACTGCTGGGGTTGGCAGGGGAAAGAGAGGATTGAGCATCTGGAGGACTGCTCTCCTCTCTCGGGGAGGGATCCAGGGGTAGCCCGGTGCAGCTGCGGCCCCTGGTGGAGACCAGCGGCACTGAGGCGCACAGGGGCTCACAAATGGGGAAGACGCTTTGCAGCTGCCTTCCAGACGTGAATGGGAGCACCAAGTCACGGGCTGCACAGCATTGCACATCCGCATCTGGGCGTAAACGCTATGTAAAAAGTCCCACCGTGGGGCACTGTTGAGCAGCTTTCCGTCAAGACGTACCTGTGAGCAGCTCATCAAATCTGAAGAAATAAATCCTAAAAAAACCTATCAACAAGCCAGCGAAAGTAAACCAAAGTCAGAGATTTGGATGGATGATACTAAACTGAAACCAACGATACTAAACTCAACTATGGGGAGAAATCAAAAGATATCTGGAAGCGGAGCAAAAACTGTACCCCCTGCACCATAACAGGCCGCAACTGCCTCAACGTCTGTGGGATCAGAACCCCCATGGAAAGCCCTCCAATCAGCCATGCAAGCCATCAACATTAAAGTAGAGTCGATACTCCAGAGATTTGTCGAACAGGATGCCAAAATTGAATCGGCAACTAATACCGCCACATCGGTAGAGAAAGCAGCTTCACAGGCTCAAACAACAACTTCCAAACTGATACAGGAGAATGCTCAGCTGCGCTACAGGCTCGAAGCACTGGAAAACTCTAATAGGGCCTCTCACATTCGTATTGTGGGACTGCCTGAGGGGGCTGAAGGGGCAGAGCTCATTAGTTTCCTTAAATCTTGGCTCCCGGAGGAGCTAAAACTACCTCCATACATGTTGGTGGACTATCTTTGGAAGGCCTTTCAGATTACTCCACGAGCAGCAGGGCCACATGGAGATTCGCCACGAGTGATCCTTCTGATTACAGCCAGTTCAATGATCTGGGACATGATACTGCAAGCGGCAAGATTAGCAGGTGGACTTTCCTTCGAGGGGACGACAGTTCATATGTTCCCTGATCTGTCATTTGTGACTCGTACGAGACAGAAAAAATTTGATTCAGTACGCGCCTGACTCAAAGCCCTGGGGGTATCCCACTCTCTGTTGATGCCCGCCAGGCTTCGGATTCATTACGGTGGTCGCGTGTTTCAATTTAATGACCCTGCAGAGGCTGGGAAAAAAGTGGAGGCCATAGACAGGGAGTTCAAGCTTCGGAAGGGCAGCGATGCAAGGATTCAGACGAGGAGACCTGAGGAGGACTTCATATCCTGCTTGAACTTAAGTACAGTGTTCATTTGTGTTGATTTGTTTTACCTCTACTTAAATGGCTTGAATCTTAGAGCTGACTGATTTCACCTAATCAGAGACATCTACTCAAGTAGAGACTATTAACTTAAAATAAAATAGGTACTGATATGGAATAGGCATTCAGATGCCCTAATCTTTCTCTCTGTTTTGTTGTTGGAGAACTATTAATAATAAGGATGTGAGAGCAGTTTTAGCAGGTACTTATTGTTTTAAGGTACTTATTTTGGACCTGGGGACATATCAACACTGGATGCTGAATATATACTATGTCAATGTGACACATTTTGGATTAGTACCCCAAGACTTGGATTGCTGTAGCTATTTTGCTAACTAATGTGTAATATCTAATCTTGTTTTTCCCCCTACTTCCTTATGCAATACTGTATTGGCTTTAATTCCTGATGTACATTGGATGTATCTGTAATTTTTTATAACAGATGATGCCTTACAGTTGACTGTATTGTAAATTAGTGCATATGAAAGAATGTAATAATAAACATATATTAACAAAAAAGCCCCACCAGCCCAGATAGGCGACGGTCATCCCAGTGCAAAACCGCCACATGCCCAACACTGGAGCCCTGTCACTGCCCTTTCAGACTCCTCGGGCCCTTCATCCCCCTCAGGACTCGGGGAGAAAGTAACGCCCTTGAAGATGACAGGGTTCACAGTGGGCGGTAGAGTGGCATAGGCGAGTGGACAGGCCTGAGAGAGTTCCGGTGCCATAGGGAGATAAACAGAATTGAAAAAAAATGCTGCATTTCAACCCCTTCCATGAGGTCATCTAGCTCCTCCTTTCAGAATATAAAAAAAAATATAAAACAAGATGTCATATCAAGAGGTATATTAAATACTGTGACTTCAGCAAAAAAACAAATTTTCCCAAATTATGAGTCTTTAAATTACCTCTTTGATCTCGAGCATTTCCTCTTCCCATGGCACATCTGAGGATTTTTATGACTTAGCACCATAGTGATATAACCGTTTTCTTCCTTTAAATGTCATAAAAGTTTATGATCTCTATTTTGGCAGCTGGTCAGCTACAATTAAGTCAGATAGACAGGAGACCCTTAATTATGTCTCTCTAGTCTTTAATTATCTCCTGGCTTTCAGGTTAACATCTTGTATCTGAAACCTTGGTGGGCAGGGGGGTCATCCCACAGGCTGTCTCATGAGAGACACTCAATAACATATTTTTATATTACAAAATTCACAGAACAATCATAACCAGCTGGCCAAGTGTCACAACGAGCTCAGCCAAAGAAAATGTACGATGGTGGGGACACTTTTCCTTTCAGTGATTTTGATTCAGACTTGTTTGAGCATGGCTCCAAGATCTGGAAATCTAGGAAAGAAAGACAGTGCCTGAAGAAACTGTGGCAAGAAATGACTGATGGGTTAACATATGAAAATGCTGAAACTAAATTGATAACTGATTGTGATTTTCTTTCACAACAAGCTAACAATGTTTCTCTCCAGGGTTATTTTAAGCAGCTTGGGGTGAAACCAAAACAGGGTGGACCAATGTTTAAAAAATGTAATGGGTTACTGTACAGAGTTTGGGTTAAACCTCAGGCACAGGAACAGACCGAACAATTGGTTATACCACAGAAGTATAGAGCAGAGTTATTACAGATAGCACATGATAGTCCTATGGCTGGTCACTCATGGAGGGATCGCACCCTAGCCAGATTGCTATATAGATTTTACTGGCCTGGAATTCTTGAAGATGTTGCTACCTATTGTAAATTCCTGTGCTGAGTGTCAGAAAGTAGAACCAGTCACTAGAAAAGACAAGGTGCCCCTAGTGCCCCTTCTCTTAATAGATGTGCCTTTTGAGAGAATTGCAATGGATGTGGTTGGTCCTTTAGACAAAAGTAAAAAAGGTAATAGATTAATCCTGGTAGTATGTGACTATGCTACTCAATACCCAGAAGCAGTTCCTATGCGTACTGTTACAGCCCCAAAAGTGGCAGCAGAGCTTGCCAAAATTTTCAGCAGAGTGGACATACCTAAAAAAATTATTACTGATCAGGGTAGTAATTTTGATGCTGCATTACTTAAGGAGCTGTATAGACTACTAGGTATCACTGCCATAAGAACCTCCCCCATCACCCTCAGACGGATGGTCTCATTAAGCATTTTAACCGAACCCTAATACGCATGCTAAAAAGGTTTGTAAAAGGGGAAGGGAAAGACTGGGACCAATACTTGCCTTACCTACTTTTTGCCTACAAAGACATGCCACAGGCATCAACAGGGTTTTCACCATTTGAATGCTGTATGGTAAGCAGCCAAGAGGGCCACTGGATGTGATAAAAGAAACGTGGGAAGATAACCCCTCCCAGAAACAATCTATATCTTCATATATGTGTGCCCTAAGGAAGAAGCTGGTAAAATATGTTGAAATTGCCCTTAGTAATCAGGAAGCGGCCCCAAACCAGCAGAAGGTATATATATATATATATTTTTTTTATTTACTGTGCTTTTTTGTGGCAGGACCTCCGTCAGGTTTCTGCCCTGGTCACGGACCCCGCTTTTCCACCTGCCATCACTCTCCCGGTCACCCACAGCTTTCCCCCAGAGGGTGGGGCCGCAGGACTGGTCCCCTCTTAGCCAGCCTGCGGAACCAGTAACTTGTTGGGAGAGCTGGCGACAGAGGCTAATTGAAGACCGGGGAGGGCTTCATAGAGACGGAGGTCCCACCTGTTTTTTTTTGCCTGTAAGCAGGGGCAGGAATGTGCAATGACGACCAGCATCCACCCTGCCCATGAGTTCTGATTGGCGTTGCTGCATAGTGGTGAACCCGGCCTCTGCCGGGTGTTGTCACTGCACCGAACACTCGGTCCCCGGAGAATGAGAGCAGTCATGGGATGCTTGATCATTCACCCCCGGCCAGCACTCCGACAACCCGGATCTATTTCTGAACCCGGGTTGCTGGCCAGCAGAAGGTATATTATGACCATGGGGTAAAAGAAAAAGTTTTTGAGCCAGGTGAAAAGGTTTTGCTACTGTTACCCACAACAGAAAATAAGCTGTTAATGAGGTGGCAAGGGCCTATAAAGTTTTTTGATGTGCTAGTACTTTTAACTATGAGACTGAGACCCCTGACAGGAAAAATCCTACTGAGATATACCATGCTAACCTCCTCAAAAAATGGGTTGAACAAATGCCAAAAGCTGCCTTGCTAGTTTTACCAGAAGCTGATAAGGAAAATATTGATGTAGTTTATGACAGACTGGAACAAACTGCAAATGCTGATGCTGTAAAGGCGAATGTTTCCTTAACCTCAGAACAAACTGCAGATGTTCATAATGTGTTAAAGACATCTAAGAGTACTTTTACCATGGTACCAGGCCGAGCAAAAGGGGTTGAGCACATAATAGTGACAAGGAATGCTTGTCCTATTAGGCAAAAGACATACAGGTTACCAGAGTGGTTAAGAGCTGATGTGGTTAAGGAAATACAAAAAATGAAAGAACTGGGTATCATAGAGGAGTCGAGGAGTGCTTGGTCATCTCCCATGGTAACTGTAAACAAAAAAGAAGGGTGTGTTGGAATCTGCCTTGATTTTAGGAAACAATCAAGTGTCAGAATTTGACAGTTATCCTATGTCCTGAATAGATGATTTGGTGGACAGACTGGGAAGTGCAAAGTATATCAGTATCCTCGACCTCACCAAGGGTTCTTGGCAAATCCCTTTAGCTAAAGAATCCAGAGACAAAACTGCATTTGCCACCCCTATAGTATTCTATCAGTTCACCACCATGCCCTTTGGTTTACGTGGTGTGCCAGCTACATTCCAATGGTACATGGATGTCATTTTATCCCCTCACACTGGTTAGTTCAGCTTTCGGCTCTGGCGGCTCCCCTGAGGGTCGTGAGGGCAGAAGGATGAAGCCCTCCCCCACAGCAGTGCCACAGATAGTTTGACGTCTGGCTCTGGCAGCTCCCTCAAGGGTCGTGAGGGCAGAAGGATGAAGCCCTCCCCCACAGCAGTGCCACAGGAACGCATTACATTGGATTTGGCTCTTCTCCGCGTTCGGCTGAGGAGGACTCTGCCGACACTCCACGTCGACGTCGATCTATATAGCTACAGACACGTGACGGTCAAAGCCAATCAACTGTGTTTCCTATTAGCAAGCTATCTTGTTTTGCCACTAGTGGCCGCTACTGCATTTAACTCAGTTTCCACTCCTTGCCTTTCTGAACCACCGTGCTGCAGTCCCTTGCACTGTGCCTTCTCCTATTAATTCCACTCTCCTTTCCTCCACGTTTCCCTTTCAAACAACATGAAGTCTTGCTGTATTCTGACAGTATGCAGTTAGCCCCAGCACTTGAACTGCTCTGGAGAGGAAAGAGTTAACTCTATGCCAGAGCATAGAACGTTGAGCTCGAGCTCGGTTCAGACCTCCGTCTGCTGCACTTTGAAGTGTAACCGTCAGATTCTTTACTCCGTCTAACTGAACAGTCGCTCTGGAGATTTCTCCTTCGCTAACAGTTCAGTCCAGTTTAAAACGTCGGTTATACCGATATTTTTTCCGCTATTTCGGTTCAGATACCTATCTGTGGTACAGTAAGTACATAGATAGTGGACTAGTTCTGTAAATTGTGTGGAAATTGTAAAAAACTGTTATTCATCCGGTTCAGCTGAACCGGTTGTCTGTATTTGTCTGTATCTTCTCTTAGTTGATTTTAGTGTGAGGTACTGGTCCTTATCGGTTCTAAAATAAAACGTGTTTCATCATTTTTTTCAAACACCCGTAACACGGTTAGGAACTGATAAGGGTGTCTTGCCTGGCTGTTGCCATAAAAAGGGTAAGTGATAGGATGGCTTCGTCTGAGAAACACAAGAGAAAAACCGGGCCCACTGGGTTTCAACACTGCAGTGAGTGTGGGGAGGCCTTTGCTAAGGCTGATCCCCACACCTCCTGTGTTTATTGTCTGGGTTTGACCATCTAGAGTCAGACTGCCAAATATGTGAAAATTTCCCTAAAGCCACCCTGGATAAAAGATTGGGCAGGCTTAGGGAAAAGGAGGCCGAGAAGTCCGCTGACCCGGATGGCCAGCCCGGTTTGGTTCCGACCGAACCTGAGGGAGTGCTCACTGACCTGGATGAGACTCCCTCGCGCAAATGGAGAGCCGATCCTGAGGGGTCAGTTCTGGCAGAAAGAAAAAAAGAAAAATCAACCGCTTCGTTCAACCGCTGAAGAAATTGCCAGGGTGATTAGCATAGTGGAATCGCTCCATTCGGTTCTGGCTGATCCGATGCCTTCAGGCAGGTGTTCGGTTCGGTTGGTTCCTCCGGTTCAGGATTATTCCCCTGAAGACTATTATGAACATGATTTGGAGGGGGATGAAGATTATGATGATGATAATGGTGGTGTGGAAGGTCTGGATGAACCCATAGAACTGGACATCTCCTCGGACAGACCTTCTGGTGTTTCCCCTCCTAGGCTTTCTGAGTCCCCTTCCCACTTTATGTTTTACAGGAAAGTGGCAGAAACCCTCCAGCTCCCTTTGAATGAAGCTGTCGAGGAGCAAGAGGAGCCTGACTATGTGGAGATGTTGGACATCCCAGAGTCCAAGAGATTGTCTGTTCCCCTTCACAAATCCTTTGGGAAACAGACACATAAGCTACCTAAGACTCCAAATTCTTTACCTCCTGTGGACAGGCGAATGGACAAGAGGTATATGTTGTAAGGCCCAGGTACGGAGTACTTGTACCAGCAATGCAGGCATGTTGGGGTCAAGCAGGCTGTAGCCTGTGATAAGGCTTACATACCCTTGGCTTCACACCCCCCGGATAAAGACTCCAGGAAGCTGAATGCCATGGCAAAGAAACAGTACATGGCATCTTCCTTGGGATTCAGGCAAGCTAATTATATGGCCTACACAGCCAGGTTCCAGAAGTCCAGATGGGACACTGTTCTGGAACTGGCTAAATAGGCCTCCCCCCAGCTTGCCAAGGAGCTGGAGGAGGTGGCTGCTGATGGGATTGAGGCATCAAAAATTCAGTTTCATGCTGCTGTGGACTCCAATGATGTGTCATCAAGAGTCATGGCTACATCTGTTGCTCTTCAGAGGCTGGCTTGGCTCAGATGTACTAGCCTATCGCAGGACACCCAGGCTAAGGCCATGGATTTTCCTGTTGTCGAGAATTCTCTATTTGAGGAGCAGACAAAGAATTATATGAAAAAGATGGATGAGCACAGGACCACCAACAGGAGTGCACAGACCAAGGAATGGCAGGCAATTCCTCAGAAGCAGCAGGCTAGGGGCAGGGGCAGGCCTTTTCACAGGCCTCTCCTTTTTTCCTGATGGGGTTCTTCAGAGGGAGAGGCAGAAGGGGGATCAGCAGTGCTGCATCCTCCTCTCAGCCTAAGGTTCCTGCCAAGCAGATACCCTGATGTGTCAGCCCAGGTCGACTCCCCAATTCCTGTAGGAGGCAGGCTGGCTTACTACTCCCAGGACTGGAAGTCTGTTACCTCAGACAAGTGGGTCCTGGAAGTAGTAAGCCAGGGACTAGCCCTCAACTTCAAAAAATTTTCCAAAGCTGAGGGTCAGGTCCTTTCCACCTGCAAACATCTCCGAAACCATTGCCCTAGAGGCAGAGGTTTCATCTCTGCTGGCTCTCAGAGCCATAGAGAAAGTTCCTACACTTCACAGGGGCAAAGGTCTGTATTCCAGATACTTTCTTACCCTGAAAAAAACAGGGGTGTGACGGCCCATCCTAGACTTAAGATACCTAAACAAGCACCTACTAAAGCCAAAATTCAGAATGGTGACTCTGGGAATATTTCTTCCCTCTCTAAGGCCAGGGGACTGACTAGCCTCCCTGGACCTAAAGGATGCCTACTTTCACATTCCCATCAGGTGCTCCCACAGAAAGTACCTCAGATTCGAAGTTCGGACTGCCTTCAGGCCATTACCAGTTCAAAGCAATGCTCTTCGGCCTAACATCAGCCCCAAGGGTGTTTACAAAGTGCCTAGCAATAGTAGTGGCCTTTCTAAGGAGACAAAACATCACCATATTCCCATACCTGGATGACTGGCTCATAGTAGGTCAAGTTAGATTTACAAGTGACCCAACAAGTGCTCACTTCTCTAGGATTCGTCCTCAATCTTCCCAAATCAGTTTTTGAGCCAGTACAACTCTTAACCTTCATAGGGGTAGAACTGTACACTGTCAAGGCAAGAGCATTTCTCCCTCTGGCAAGGGTAAGGGCAATTATAGAGTTGGCTTCCTCTTTCCACCTTCTGGTGTCTCGACCAGCAAGGCATTTCCTTCAACTTCTGGGCTACATGGCAGCTTCCACTGCAGTGGTCCAATGGGCCAGATTTCCGATGAGGGACATCCAGTTCCATTTGAGGGCTTTTTGGTCTCAGAAAAAAGATCCTGTAACCAAGCTTATTCCAGTGACTCAGACCCTGATCCAGGCTCTCCAATGGTGGCTGGATCAGGGCAACCTCAGGCAAGGAGTTCCATTCATCACTCGATCTCATTCTGTGGTTCTAACCACGGATGCTTCTCTCCTGGTGTGGGAGCTCACCTGGAGCTCTCACAGCTTAGGGAGTGTGGTCCACTCAGGACTCTCTTCTCCACATCAATCTTCTGGAGCTCAGGGCAGTGTACCTGGCTCTGCAAGCCTTCTCAGAATCAGTACAGAACAAGGTGGTTCAGGTCAGGACAGACAACACCACCACCATGCGGTACATCAACAAGCAGGGAGACACTCGGTCTATGGCCTTGTGCACAGCAGCCATGAAGTTATGGTCCCTAGCTTATTCTCCACAAACCTCTCTGGTAGCAGTCCACCTCCCAGGGAAGGACAATGTGCTAGCACATGCATTGAGTGGGATTTCCCAGGGCCATCACGAATGGTCCCTGTATCCCTTAGTGTTAAAAGTGATTTTTTCAAGGTGTAGCACTCCAGAGATAAATCTCTTTGCAGCCCCAGACAATCATCAACTTCCTCTCTTCTGTTGCAGACCCCCAGTCTTGGGTTCAGTCCCTCTGGAGGCTCTGATTCTGGATTGGGAAGGGAAACTTCTGTATGCCTTCCCTCCTTTTCCTCTACTGTTCAAGGTCCTGGTCAAGATAAGGTCACAATCTTGCAAAGTGATTCTGATTGCTCCAGATTGGGCCAGTCAGCCTTGATATCCCCTGTTGCTGTCCCTAGCGGTTCATCTTCCCCTATCTCTTCCCAGGAATCACAACCTGTTAACCTCCTCTCAGGGGAGGATCTGGTACCCCAACCTTCAGTCTCTCAATCTCAAGGCATGGCTCTTGAAGAGTTAGAATTTGCAAATTTGCATCTGTCTCATGGGGTTCTGGACATTCTCAAAGCTTCTCGAAAACTTGCCACCAGAAAAACTTATAACTCCAAATGGAAAAGATTCAGCATTTGGTGTTCCAAGAAGCATATATCTCCAGATACTACTGACTTGTCTACAGTTCTGGATTACATGGTTCATCTTAATGGCCTAGGCCTCAGACCAGCTACCCTCAAAGTACACTTGTCAGCTGTTTCTGCTTTCCTATCAGTGGGAAAGCCCTCCTCACTGGCATTTCACCCTGTTTTCTGTAATTTTTTCAAAGGATTGCTTCATACCAATCCCCCCTTTAGGGGTCCTACTCCTGCTTGGGATCTTAATGTTTGCATTGCTCAGCTTATGCAACCCCCTTTTGAGCCTTTGTCTTCAGCAGAGCTTAAGTACTTGACTTGGAAAACTGTTTTTCTGGTAGCTATTACCTCTGCCAGGCGTATCAGTGAATTGTAAGCTCTATCAGTGGAGCCTGATTTTATCTCATTCCATAGAGATAAGGTGGTCCTTAGAACCAACAGGAGGTTCTTAACCAAGGTGGTTTCAGATTTTCATCTGAACCAATCCATGTCTCTTCCTGTATTCTTCACTGATCATTCCTCTTCAGGAGAGAGAGAAGATTACACAGTTTGGATGTTAAAAGGGCTCTTAGCTACTACATTGAGCATATTAAGGTTCTTAGGTTTGACTCCCTCCAGTTGTTTCTCACTTATGTTGAAGTGGACAAGGGCAAACCTGCTACTAAGAGAACTATTGCCAGGTGGATTGTCTCTTGTATACAATTCTGCTATGAAAAGCTAGGCAAAGTGCCCCCCTCAGGCCTGAGGGCTCATTTGACTAGAGGCACAGCCGCTTCTCTGGCTGCTGCCAGAGATATACCCTCATTAGAGATATGCAAAGCAGCCACCTGGAAAACAGTCCATACTTTCACCAAGCATTACTCTCTGGATATCCAGGCTAGGAGTGATGCTCAGTTTGGTACAGCAGTACTGCAGAGCCTATTCCCAAAATAGGTTTGATTCCCTCCTCCATGGAGGTACTGCTTGGTAGTCTGCATAATGTCAGAATACAGTAAGACTTCATATTGTTTGAAGAAAAAAATACTCACTTTAGTAATTGTGTTTCTTCTAATGGAGTCTTGCTGTATTCTGACCTCCCTTCGTGCTTCCCCTCTTAGAATCAGTTTTTTTGGGAAGTGGGCTGGTAGGCGCAGTGTTGCACTTCAGGGGTGTACTTGGCACTCTCCCTCTTTAGTCAGGGGGAGTGGTTTATTTATATGGTTTGGTAATTATTTTGTTCACTACCTAGTTTTTGTTTTGGATTTCTCGACTTGAGTCTTTTGGGGATCCAAAATATTTGGTTGCCTTTTTGGCTAGTAAAAATTTTACAATTTCCACATAGTGGGAGTAGTTAGTTAGTGTTAGCTCATAAGAATCTGACGGTTACACTTCAAAGTGCAGCAGACAGAGGTTTGAAACTGAGCTCGAGCTCAACGTTCTATGCTCTGGCATAGAGTTAACTTTTTCTTCTCCGGAGCAGTTCAAGTGCTGGGGCTAACTGCATAATGTCAAAATACAGCAAGACTCCATTAGAAGAAACACAATTACTAAGGTGAGTAATTTTTTCTTCTCTGCTCCCCATCCTGGCGACCCCTCACCACCCCACCCATCCATCCTCAGCTTTTTCCTACCCCTGCCTGGCCCACCCCTATACTATCATTTCCACTCTCTCCTCTCTTCCTTATCCCCCTTATCCATTCCCCCTACCTTCCCTAGCCATACAACCTTCACTGCTCCACTCGTACCTACTAAATCTTGAGGCTCTTCTCCGGTACTTAAATCTCTGTGCTCCCCCCTCCAGGTGCAGATCCGGTAGCTGCAAGCAATCTCCTTTCCTCGCTATACCGCTACTACTTCTGCTCCGGGCTGGTGACATGCATCCAAACCCTGGCTCTGTAGTGCCCAGACCAACCTCGCCAGGACCCACACCTTCATCCAGCCTGCCCCCAAACTCCTTCTCCAAGGGCCTCCATATATTTCACCTCAACGCCAGGAGCCTCCTACCCAAACTTGATGCCCTCACTGTCTGGGCCAACCAATACCAACCAGACATACTCTGCATCACAGAATCCTGGCTATCCACCTGAATCCCCAATCCCACTCTCGTCATCCCTAATTATATCTTGTTCTGCCAGGAGCGTGGTAAGCTTAGTGGGGGGTAGTACTGTACATCGGGCATTCCATCACATGCTCCATTATATTCAAGGAATACTGTCCTTCTCCCACTAATCTATTGTTGCTCACCTATCCTTTCCATCATTCACCCCCTCTACATTGGGGTTCTGTACGCCCCGCCAAAATCCTCGCCCGACTCCCTTGTCAAGGCCATCTCGGCAATTTCCTCGAGTACTTCAAATGGTGAACTCATTCTACTAGGTGACTTCAATCTCGACTGTCTCTCCTCCTCTGCCAAACCCACTGCCCTAAGGATTGAAGCCCTAAATCTCCCCCAGTTAATTCAGCAACCAACCCGCCTAGACCACCGGTCCCAAAGTCATACCCTCCTGGACTGGATTTTAGCCACCCATCCCCACAGGATCACTTCCTCAGGCATCCTTTCTGATGCCCTTAGCAACCACTGTATAACTTATTGCACCATCAAAATCCACTTCCCGCACTCTCCTGCCAAATTCATCTGGTCTTGCCCCTTACACCTCCTCAACGAGTCGGCCCTACAGCATGACCTAACTAACGCAGACTGGTCACCAGTCTTTTCCGCGACAGATGTGGACCTCACCCTATCCCACTTCTGCAACATTTTCCACAGTACCTGGGACACCCATGCTCCCCTCAGGAAAGCTAGAGTTAAATGGCACCATCACCCCTGGATCACATCTGACCTCATTGCCTTGTGTCGCTCCAGGGACAAGGCATGGAGGCAATAGAAAGCCTCCCATGCCACCTGCGACCTCCAAAATTACAAACACCTTAGAAACAAGTGCACAACAGCTATTCAGCTATCCAAGTCCTCCTACTTTAAAGCACAACTTACACAGAACCAAAATTCCCCAACGTCCTTCTGGAAAGTGATCAACTCCCTTATCGACCCACCCTCTAAGCAGACTTGTCCTGTCCTTTACATCGATGACAGATCTGTCTCAGATCCTGCTTCAGTAGCAGAACTTTTCAACTCATTTTTCTTTTCTTGTGCCCTGCCCAACTCCCCCCCCCCTCCACCCAACTATACCGAATCCTCCCCCACTTCCCCTGGCTTCCGCTGTTCTCCTTTCACATCCCTGGAAGTCTACAATGCTCTTGCCTCCCTAAACCAGTCCAAATACAGCCCTGACAGCATGCACCCCAGACTGCTCCGCATCTCAGCCTCAGCCATAGCTGCACCCTTGACACTTTTTTTTTTTTTTTTTACTTTTTGTTTATTTCAGTTTTTTACTATTTAGGACACACAGAGCAGTGTTACAGGTAATCATCACTATGAATCAATGGGTAGAAATGTTTGCAAAAGACATTGCCTACACAGACAGTGAATGAAATATTAATCACATACAACAGAAATATGCATACTGTATATGTAAATCAACAGCCATTATATAAGTGTAAACCCTCACCCCTGCCTTTTTGGCAAAACGACAGGTGGCATGCTGTTGAAGCTGACAGCAGTTCCTGGTGGGGGCTGGGTTCGGGGAAGATGAGGTTACTCGGCACAGGGGGCCTAGGTTTGGCTACTCTGCACAGGGGCACCCAAATAAATCCGAACACAGGAAGCAATAACTGTAATGTCCAGAACCAGGAATGGGATTCTTCAGTGCGGCTTTTATTCACATCCAAGCTGAACAAACAAAGCATAGACGGACCCCCACGGGGCTACATTCCTGGTAATGCAGATTAGAGACAACAGAAACACTTCTTGACTATTTCCAGCCCTCAGGCTCTGAACCCACCAGGCACACAGCCCGGACTTGCACGCAGCTTTGGGTATACAGCCCGACTTGTACACTACTTGGGTTTTCCCCACGGGCCCGGCTCCCCCGCCGGCCACTTAATCCGCGGTCCATTTTGGGAAATGAACCAATTATCCTGTTGTGGCTCCCCAACCCACCTTAGAGCCTTTGACTCCTAGAGGGAATTTTTCTTCCAATCCCACGTCTGGGTACTTCCCTCATCACTGGCCAAGTGCATGAGGCAAAGTAGAAATACACAGAGCAAATCTGTAGAGGTGGACCTGGTCACTAAAGATGGGGGTCTCCCACCTCCAGCTCCCACAGTCCATACCAGGCCATTTCTCTGGAAACTAAACAACTCTTTTATTGAAAACTTGGCAATGTAGATTACTGGGTAGACATATGTCACATCTCCTCTACATATCTTTTGATTTCCCAATAAGCACTGGACTTGAACCTACTTTTACTTTTTGGCTAAGCCTATTACTCTAGGCCTCCCACTATTTCAGTAGTCCAATCCCCAAATGTCACACAAGTCCCAGGGTGAAAAACATAGGCCCTTTCAGAAAGAGCAGACACTCACCCTCCAGTTGCAGGTGCCCCATAGGCGATTCACAAGTCTTCTTGTTCTCCCAAAAAACTCTGGAACAAATAGGCAGCTTCTCCATTAGTAGCAGAACCAGGGGCTTGCCCCAGGAATATGCAGGAAACCCTTTCCTGCCCCCATCCCCAGAGGGAGGGGGCACTGAGACCCAAACAGCGGTCTCCACCACTTCAAACTACTTCTGTGTCTCTCTTTTTGTGAGACACACACCCTTTACCTAAATGTAGCCCTCTGTCAGGGCTGAGGCTCCAAGAGCCTACACTGACACTGCTGTGCTGCTTCTCACAGCAAGCTCCCAACACCAACTGACCACAGACTACTGTTCAAACCTCCCAACATTCTATTCCAACTCCCTTGCTGCAGATTCCATTGTGGCTCATGCAGCTGCGATAGTTCTATTGGTGATGTCATCCCTCAGTCTCAGCTGAGACTGAGAACAGAGTGAGACAGTGCGAAATCCATTTAACTGGAGTTTCACAAGCTGCCTTCCCTGCCTACCACTAGGTCTTACTGGGATTCTAGTAACCCCGGGTAACAAGGGGGTTACACTCGCCCTTGACCAGGAAAATGACTGTCCGCAGTCATTATTTACCCGGCCTTAGGCCATCCCACCCTATGTGCTACCTGCAGAGGGGGGGTGATCAGGCCCCCTCCTACCATGTGCAAGCACAGGCAGGCAACACTAAGGGCCTAGAGGCCTTTAGCTGACATATCAGCCTCTACACTATCCACTTACTATGGACACCTAGTGGCTCTGGTAGAACTATCCAGAGCATAGCCCTGATAGATCAGCACTGCGGTCCCTAAGGCCATTCAGGACCACAGCCTGTCTATCCCCCTAACCCTCTAGGGAAAACCTATCTGCCTTTAACTTAATATCCCAAAACAAAAACAACCGGGGACCTCCCTGACCTTGGGCAACCTGCAACCACACACCAAGAGAATACCACATTTTATACCATTTTACTGCCTCCTCCCTACCCCCACAACCACACCTGTGGAAGGAAAGGGTTAATACAGTAACAACAACAATAACGACACCACAGTACTTTAAATTACTACACACTAAAGTACTAATGAGGAACTCCGATGAGCCCCTCCTCCTCTTCTTGTCTTCTTTTTTTATCTTTTCCAGGAACACCGGCAAGAAAAAGAAAGACAACACACACTTCTAATCTGCATACACAGTCTACCTAAAACCCCTACCATCAAAACACTGAAGAATCCCAAAAAGATTTTTTTTAGAAAAAAAGTAGAAAAACAATATATACATTAGAAAACAACGACATTATTTACAATACACATTTGGGGGGATGGAGTGCCCTAAAAGTCCCAACTAGTGACCACAATTCCCGAAGGCTAGTCCAATAGTCTCTCCTGGGCCGGAGCCCGGTGAAGCACAGTTCTAACAGGCCAAAGTCCCGAAGAGAGAGTCTTCTTGACAGTTCACACATTTGGAATCTGCTAGTGTAGGGTGTGTACTGCAATGTCATAAAGATAGAAATGTTGTGCCCTACCAGCCCCTTGTAGAATGGAAAATTCTGCACCGACCTGCACCTCTGACAAAGACTCTTCCTGGCAGCATTTCTTCCGATACAGCTGGACGGACATCTTCTGGGAACAACAGGAGAGCACATCTGAGAACTGCTGGGCTGATGTCATCTCTGGAGATGGAACCTTAGAGCAGGAACAAAAAAGAAAACAGCTGGTCCGACGTCATCCGATTACCAGGTGATGGCTCAGGATACAGCTGGGTTGGTGTCCTCTCTGGATCTGAAGTCATCTGGTGGGCCAGTCGATGGATTCTGAAAAGGCCAGTACACTGTAGAACTGATGAATGTGGGGCACCTGAGTCCTGGATGTCCATACTGGCGAATCAATAAAGGCACTTTACAGTCTGGTGTGGCAGTATTGACTACCACTGCTTGGCTTTCCATTTAGCAGGCACGGGCACATTTTCTGGGAGGTCCTTGCACTGAGGCCAGTAGTACCGGGGGTCAGGAGCTTGAATTATTACCCCGTCTGGGTGCACATAATTCACACAGTGGGAGATTTCACGTCACTCTCCGTCCACTATTCGCACTCTGTCCATAAACAGTGTCCTGCCTCTCTTCCACTGGGTATATTTCTCGTGAAACAGTCTGTTTTTTTTACATGCTTGTTGGCCCCAGGATGCACACCTTTCATTGCTTCGGCCCAGATCCAGGATTTCCTGCTGTTCTCAATCTCCTCCCAGACTTTCCGAGGAAAGGTAGGAAAGGTCATACCATAGATCTCATTTACCTTTCTACGAACCAGTCTCTCCTCTTTACTAGCTTTGGTCAATCTGAGTCCGCTGGCCTGGCTTGGGGGTGGCCAGTCCTGGTTCTGCCAGCTTTGCATCCTTAATGAAATTAAAAACGGATCCCTGACTTCTTCTTCCTGCATAGCCAGGGCAGTGGCATCACCACTCTCTTCCATGCATTCCTCCGAGGCAAGATCTTGAGGCTGTATACCCGTTCCTTTTTCACAGGGCCACATAGGTTCCCCCCTCATCTTCCTCTTCACTGAGGATCTGAGCCCAGGAGTGAGCAGTCGTTCTCACTCCTGAGACTATCCACTCATCACTAGTCAGGAGGTTGATACCTCCCACTCGAAGGCCTCCCACATCTCATCTTCTCCTAAGAGACTTGGGCTAGGCCCCCCCCTCCAGGGGTCTATTGATGCTTTATCCAAACTTTCCTTCTGGGATCCAGCATCCGAAACTTCAACTTCTGGTTCTGTCTCTAACTCTGCACCCTCTAGCTTTGTGCCACACTCCCAGGGGCTTTCCTCCACAGGCTCCGCCTGGTGCTATGTGCTGCCAACTGCAGATTCCTGAACCTTTGTCCATGTGGGAGCCAACTGAATTTGAGGCGCTTTATACAAGCCATATTTTTCTAGGCATCCAGCACAGTGAGGAATCATGAAGACGTCCCTTCCAGCTCTCAAGCATATTTGACATACATGCACTGGATATCCAGGAATCACCACATGAGGAGGCAGTTGTCCTCCATAGCACCACTTTTCAATATCCCTCAGTCTATTCACTGCTGCTGTTACTGCAACCCGGGCATGATCTGGGTAACGAGCTGGTCCTGAGGCCATAACTGCAGATAAACAAACAAAAGTTCACGGTAACTGAAAATCCCACTTTACTGAACACATTCTTTAGTTTTAAAATGGCTCCTCTGCTGCTGTGTTTACTTTACTACCCCACCCTGTAATGGCGGCGGCAGCACTCCTGTGCATCAACAATCAGAAATTGGGTCAAGCCACTGCGCACCCGATTTACACAAACTACTGATAACGTTTGCTCAAACTGCACAAACTTGCACTGTTCTTGTTTTAAACACATTTACATGATTTTCCACTGACTTTTTACATGCTGGAAACATTTCTTTGACTCACAGTCCCTTAAAACTTCAGGTTTTTAAGCACAGGATTGCCTGTAAACTAGTGCTGCACATTTGGCTACAACTCATAGTCTCTCTCTGGCTTTAAACTTTAAACTGAGGCTGAACTCATTACTATGCACATAGTCAATGGCTTAACAGACTTGCACTTGCTGGCAGGACTTGACACAGTCGTTACTTGCAAAGCGACTGCACTGCTGCACACATATTTATATGGCATTGGGCAGAAAATCACTCTTTGAGCAATTTTAATGTTAGTATTTACTGTTATCAGTAGCAGTTAGCTGCGATGGGGAAAAACGGCCTGCAGCCAGTTCTTGGAGGCCTCAGAACGAAATGGGCGGGCAGTCTTGCCGATCGTCTTCTTGACCACCACACTTGCAATTCTGACGATCGATTAGCGGGTTGAGCCCAATTTTAAACAAGCAAATCTATTTTTAGAAGGTTTACAGCGATTTTAACACTCCGCGACGCTCCTCCACAAGCCAGTACATGCACTCCACTCACACTCCCTCTCGAATGCTGGGGCAGTCACTGTAGAGCTGGCTGAGGGGCGGGACTGATTGCAGCCTCACCAATCACACGACGCCATGCAAATGAACCTCTTGTTCCTCGCGAGGGCTCTTCTCCTCACGGCGATCGTCGAGCAGACAATTTTAAACTGCAGAATGCAACTTTTTTTTTCTCAACTGACTCCACGGCCGTAGCCCATTTCAGCCATTTAGCATAGCCATTACACTGCAAATCTCTCAGTTCATTCAAAAAGCATTTCCAACATCCAGGGCACAATTTTCCTGTTGCTACCCCTAGTCTTCCACACTTTTCTTTACCACAGTTCATTTTAAAAGCATTTCAAATGTCCAGGGCACAATTTTCCTGTTGCTACCCCTAGTCTTCCACACTTTTCTTTACCACAGTTAATTTTAAAAGCAGGCTAAAACGCTGTAAACAATCTGATGCAGGACAAGGGCACACTCTTTGGCTTTACTGCTCCTTGGTAAACAGTTGTCATTTTAAAACAGCAACATAAGATCCATAGCACACAGCAACACACTTGTTAGCTTGCTTCAGCTTTTTGGGCTACCCACTGCCAGATAGCCAAAATGCTAGCCCCGTGCCCGAGCACCTTCCTTCCCAGAATAAACTCCAAAGCGGTGCCTCCATTTTTGTAACCCCTCACCCCTGTCTTTTTGGCAAAACGACAGGTGGCATGCTGTTGAAGCTGACAGCAGTACCTGGTGGGGACTGGGTTCAGGGAGGATGAGGTTACTCTGCACAGGGGGCCTAGGTTTGGCTACTCTGCACAGGGGCACCCAAATAAATCTGAACACAGGAAGCAATAACTGTAATGTCCAGAACTAGGAATGGGATTCTTCAGTGTGGCTTTTATTCACATCCAAGCTGAACAAACAAAGCATAGACGGACCCCCACGGGGCTACATTCCTGGTAATGCAGATTAGAGATAAAACAGAAACACTTCTTGACTATTTCCAGCCCTCAGGCTCTGAACCCACCAGGCACACAGCCCGTACTTGCACGCAGCTTTGGGTACACAGCCCGACTTGTACACTACTTGGGTTTTCCCCACGGGCCCGACTCCCCTGCCGGTCACTTAATCCGCGGTCCATTTTGGGAAATTAACCAATTATCCTGTTGTGGCTCCCCAAACCACCTTAGAGCCTTTGACTCCTAGAGGGAATTTTCCTTCCAATCCCACATCTGGGTACTTCCCTCATCACTGGCCAAGTGCATGAGGCAAAGTAGAAATCCACAGAGCAAATCTGTAGAGGTGGACCTGGTCACTAAAGATGGGGGGTCTCCCACCTCCAGCTCCCACAGTCCATACCCGGCCATTTCTCTGGAAACTAAACAACTCTTTTACTGAAAACTTGGCAATGTAGATTACTGGGTAGACATATGTCACATCTCCTCTATATATCTTTTGATTTCCCAATAAGCACTGGACTTGAACCTACTTTTACTTTTTGGCTAAGCCTATTACTCTAGGCCTCCCACTATTTCAGTAGTCCAATCCCCACATGTCACACAAGTCCCAGGGTGAAAAAACATAGGCCCTTTCAGAAAGAGCAGACACTCACCCTCCAGTTGCAGGTGCCCCACAGACGATTCACAAGTCTTCTTGTTCTCCCAAAAAACTCTGGAACAAATAGGCAGCTTCTCCATTATAGCAGAACCAGGGGGTTGCCCCAGGAATATGCAGGAAACCCTTTCCTGCCCCATCCCCGGAGGGAGGGGGCACTGAGACCCGAAACAGTGGTCTCCACCACTTCAAACTACTTCTGTGTCTCTCTTTTTGGTGGAGACACACACCCTTTTTACCTAAATGTAGCCCTCTGTCAGGGGCTGAGGCTCCAAGAGCATACACTGACCTGCTGTGCTGCTTTCACAGCAAGCTCCCAACACCAACTGACCATAGACTACTGTTCAAACCTCCCAACATTCTATTCCAACTCCCTTGCTGCAGATTCCATTGTGGCTCATGCAGCTGTGATAGTTCTATTGGTGATGTCATCCCTCAGTCTCAGCTGAGACTGAGAACAGAGTGAGACAGTGTGAAATCCATTTAACTGAAGTTTCACAAGCTGCCTTCCCTGCCTACCACTAGGTCTTACTGGGATTCTAGTAACCTCGGGTAACAAGGGGGTTACATAAGGAAAAAGGTTTACAGTGATAATAAGAAGCTCTTTTCTATTGACATCTCTATGGTGAATAAGCTATAGCAGTAGGCTGTTACAAAATTAGAAAGGGGGGATCCAAGGGGTCGAGGGGCCACAACACCTGCTACCAAAATAGTTAAATCAAGTCTCAACTCTGACACCCAGGAAATTATTAACGGGGGGGAGAAAGGGCCATGGGCTAGCCGGTTACCCACAGAACTATCAAGAGGAACCATTTGTTCTGAGAGCTAAACCTAAAGAGGTTGGTCTGGATGGATTTGTGTAATGCTCAGGAACCAAATGTTCCAATGGTTCATTAGTTCTGGTACTTTATTTTGAAGTCTGGCTGTCATACGTTCCAGCTTGTATATATCATATATAGTATCTTCCCAGGCTGGTATATTAGGGGAATCTGGGTGCAGCCATAGCCGTGTGATACATTTTTTTGTGGCACTCAGGAGAATATCGAGGAGATATATTTGATGTGGGTGTTTAAAATAACATGGGTAATGTAGCAGAATCCCTATATCTGGGGAGAGGGCGTTTAAGCTAGGAAAGAGATCTAGGACCCTACGCTCTATCCCCGACCAATAGGCTGCTAGTACTGGGCATAGCCAAAATATATATGCATGGGTGGCCACTTCACAGCTGCAGTGTCTCCAGCAGCTGGAGTTCCCTCCCTCTGTGAACTTGGCGGTAATCTGAGGTGTACAGAAGAATCTAGAGACCACTTTCCAGGAAAATTCTTTCCAAATGTATGAGTTAGATGTTTTATGCTGTTTTCGCCAAATCCGAAGCCAGTCTTCCTGAGTTAGTTCAACCTGAAGTTCAGCTTCCCAATGAAATTGTACCAGGTCCATAGTATGAGAGGGGATCCCCTGTAGGGCCCTATAGAAGCGAGATATTAAATGGCTACGCTCTCCCACCCTTTCCACCTGGATTAATAAAGAACATAAAGGAGGAATAAATTGATCAGTAACATCCAGACCAATTTTAGCATCCAGAAAGTGGCGGATCTGTAAGAACGGAAGGAATCACTCTGATTTAGGGAAAGCTCCTGTTTGAGTTGTTCAAACGATTTAAAGACATTCCTATCATAAAACTGATAAGGATGTTTCAGACCCTGACGGGTCCAGTTCCGAAATGTAATATCTAGTTGTGCCGGGGGTCATTGTGGGTCTTCTGCCGGGATACCAATCCTGGTTGATAGGAATTTATTGGCTGGTTGGGACAGAAACCTTGTCCAGCACTGGAGAAGCCCCTTAGTGAAGCTGGAACCACAACAAAGCCGAGTAATATTATGAGGTTGGAACACTAGAGAATAGTTTATTGGGTGGTCCGCCATAGCCCTCTCCACCCCAAGCCAGGGTGGAGACTGGGTCTGGGGCACAAACCAGGTCATTATATGTGTAAGTAGAGCAGCTAGCCAGTAATTAAGGATACAGGGCAGAGACAGTCCACCCCTCTCCTTAGAGTTCTGAAGTTTACCAAGTGCTAATCTGGGTTGTTTATTCATCCAGAGGAACCTCCTAACTGAGCGGTCCCATTCCCATGTATCCTTGTCCATGAGAGGGATCGGGATATTTTACATTAGGTACAATATTTTCGGCAGGGAATTCATCTAGATAGATTGCACCCTAGCCAACAAGAAGAGAGGGAGAGGGAGAGGGGTCCACCGCTCCAGGTCCAATTTCATTTTTGAGATGACTGTAGTATAATTGACGGAATAGAGGTTTGAGAAATCCTGGGGGATCTTGATTCCTAAGCACGTTATATGGAGTTTGTCCCACTTATAGGGGTATCTCTGGGTTAGCTCTGGGGGCAAGGGGGGTTGTATAAGTAGAACTTCGGATTTATTTGGATTTATTGTGTAACCTATAAGGTCCTCTATTTCTTATAGAAGAATAGTGAGGGTTTCTAAGGATTCCTCCGGGCGAGTAATGTAAAGAAGAAGATCACCTGCATAGTAGGCTATTTTATGGGAAGAGGACTCCAAGATTTTATACCCATGTAGGTTCAGGGTTTGACAAAAAAGCTGGGCCATGGGCTTGACAAAAATGGCAAACAGGTAGGGGGGAAAGGTGGCAGCCTTGGTGTGTACCCCTGAATAGAGGAAAGTAATTGGAATGCGATCCATTCAGTCTCACCACTGCCTCTGGGTCAGTGTATAGTCCCCCAATGATATCCAAAAACTGCCTTGGGAAGTTAAACTTTTGCAGGACGGCTTGAAGAAAGCCCCAGGAGACCATATGAAAAGCCTTTTGGGCATCTAGACTGAGAATCATAAGAGAAGATTTCGTTGATATGGCATGATCTATTAAATAAAGAGTATGCTTAATATTGCCAGTAGTCTGTCTGCCTCTAATAATCCCAGATTGGTCCGGATGTACTGTATCAAAGGAGGGAGGATGTGATCAAGTCTGTGGGCCATTATGCTAGTATACATGTTATAGTCTTGATTGAGTACTGATATGGGGTGGTAGGAGTCACATACTGTAAATGTGGGGGTTTCTGTGGTTTCAGGATCACCGAGATCGTCGCCTGTCTCCAAGAAACAGGGAAGGATAAGATGTGGCATGTCCTGCTCGTAAGGCTTGAAGGGGGGGGGGGGGTTGTATCCATTCCAGAGTGCTTTTGTAGAATTCGGCACCAAAACCATCAGGTTCTGGGGATTTCCCATTTTTAAGACCTTTGATGGTGGATTGGGGTTCTAGTTCAGTGAGCGGGGCTGCTATTTGTGCCTGTTGAGACTCTGAGAGAGCAGGTAGGCGCAGCTGGGCCAAGAAGGTAGATATTTTGTGGGGGTCAGACTCTGCCTGAGATGAGTAAAGAGACTAGTAGTATGTCTTGAAGGAATCGGGAATCTGACGGGTAGAATATCGGGTTTGTCCGGAGGCAGGGTCCTTAATTTTAGAGATGGTACATTGTTGTATCTGATTTCTAAGGCAGTATACCAAGATTTTGGAGGCTCAGGCCCCACCTTCATAGTAACATTGCCTAAGCCAAGCCAAGGCTTGCTCTGTTTCAGCTGTCAATAGGCATTGTATCTCAGCTTGCATCTGGGAGGTTAAGGGGGAACAAATCAGAGTCCCCTTGCATGTGTGCCTCCTGAAGAAATCTGAGCTTTTCCTGCAGAGCCCATAACTTAGCCTCAGCCTTCCTCTTCTTATGAGAAGCATATGCAGTAATGTGACCTCTGTGTACCACTTTGTGTCCCAGAGGGTCTGAGAGGGAGACCCGGGGGAGGCGTTGTCCCGGAGAATCTCAGAAATTCGTACCTCTAGGAATTCCCTAAACTCCCCATCTCAAAGTAAGGATGGATTTAATCTCCACTGTGGATTTTTCCTCTCCTTTTTAAGATTAAGTTCTAAGGTAATGGGTGCATAATCAGATAGACAGATATTAAGAATATCTGCTGACCGAACCAAGTCTATATATTCTTTCGCAATGCAAATATAATCAAGTCTAGAATAATGCTTAAAGGCACTAGAAAAATAAGTGAATTTTCGTTGTGCCGGATGCAGCTGTCTCCAAGTGTGCATCAGACCCACATCTCTGCTCAAACGCCTAAGATGCTTCTGACTGGAGGACTGTGAGGAGGGGGGTGTCATGGAGGAGTCCAGTGAGGGATTAATTTGGCAGTTAAGATCTCCTCCTAATATCAATATCCCTTGTTGCCGTGTCAGGATAGCATCGATGAGTCGCTGAATGGCGGAAGCGTCAGAGCCCAGAGGAATGTACACACTTCAAAATGTAAGTATCTGTTTATTTAATTGGACCACCACAAACACCAACTGCCCTCCCTGTCTGAGTATTGGTCAATAATCTGTAACTGGGAGTGCCTCGGGATCAGAATGACAGCCTCCCGCCTTCTTCCCCGTTGATAAGAGGACTCCACCAACGCCGAGAATCCGAATTTAAGTAATTTCTGATGCTCAGGTGAGGAGAGGTGGATCTGTTGTAATAAAAGAGCATCTGGGTTTAGTTTCTTAAGTGTCTGAATTGTGCAGTACCTCTTGATGAGGCCGGCCAGCCCATTGACATCATGGGAAACAATCTTAGAGGGAGACTGCATGTCTAAATCTATTAGTAACCTTCGTGCGGTCCCCGAGTCCCCACCTCCCGCCGAGAAGTCCCAACCATCAGAGGCTTGAATTTCCTGTAAGATATAATATTTCCAGACTGTAAAAAGTGCAGTATGTTGGTGCTCTGGGTCCAGTTGAGTAAGGCAGGTGGACATACAATTAACTACTGAGGAATAACAATAGGGCCAACTAGGCCTCTATGGTACAATATATTATAAACAGCAACCCACTAAGAGGATGATAAAATTTGTAATCTATATACAGGTTTTCTGGATTTCCAACAATACATGGTCAAATGTGACCCATATTGGGAATCTGTCTACTGACTGTCCAAGGGTGAGCACCCATTCCACCATGGGAGATGGGGCCCTGGGGAAACCATTGCCCCTAAATGGAGAAAGGGAATGGGATATAGAAAGGAAAACTAATATCAGGAGAGACTGAAAAATAAAAGGGATTGGGGAAAGGGAATTATGGGGAGTGGAAAAAGGGTGCTGTTCCAGCTGGACCGAGCTCTCTGTTGGCAGAAAAGCTCGTGGCCGCCCCCTAACTATATGAGGGTGAATATTTTATTATTCGGATGTTCTGGAGAAATGTATTTATTTATTTAAGAGTTTTACCAGGAAGGCATACTGAGCAGGGTACCACTCAATTCCAGATGCACCCTGGGGGTGTGGGAGGAGAGGGAGAAATACAGTAGAAATACATATTGCAATACATTCATGTATACAGAGTGGACAACAGCAAAAAAATAATACAAATGAATAGGCAACAGCAGACATGACTATTTGGAAATGTATATCCCAAGAGGAGGGAGCCCTTTTCAAGAGGACGGGCTCTAGGTCTCAAGGGGGCACTCCAAATTCCTATCAGTTCTGTTAAAATTTGTGGATCAGATAGAGGGTTAGAGTATATCAATGTATCAGAAGGGAGAGAAAAAGGTTGGATTTTCCAGGCTAACACAAGTCCCAACTGTAGATCAGACACTTCCATAAACAATGCCCATTTTGAAATTAGTCCCGGAGTTAACAACTGATGGATCGCCATCAGAAAGCAGTGTTCCTTATGGTTCCAGGGTAAAAAGGAGAGAGGCTACCAATGGGCAGATGAGGCATAGTGGGAGAACGAGAGGCCTCTGGGGGTTCCCGCACGCTCCACCTCAGGAAGGGAAAGGAGAGCACACCACGAGGAGGGGGCAGCCGAGGGGAGAAAACCTAATATCGTCCAGAGTCACCAGCCAAATCTCTCCCCCTCAGCAAGGGGGACCTCAAAACAGACAGGGCTGCTCTAATAAGTGCCCTATTTCTAAGAGAGGGGGCGCACTAGAGGAGCCCACTACCAGGCTCCCAGCATATGTCCTATCTTCACCTTAGGGTCTAGAATGGTGCAGACAAGTCTCCCAACTAGGAATCCTAGAATCAAGCTCTGTACTTCATATTCAGCGTACAAAAGATGCCCCATAGTGCGAAGCAGGTGTCGCCAGGCCACCCAGGGCTGCGGATACCTCTGGGTTATTCCCTATTTAACGGGTTAAACATGTAGCCAGGCTCTGGTTATATTAAATGTTTTAGCTCCAGATCTCAGGGAGGGCGTCTAGGTCTGGTCAGGTGGGAGACATCCAAACTGAACCTGCCCACCCTTCCCCGAGCAGGGGAAATCTAAAGACCCCTATTTAATGGGGTCTTATAGAAGTGAGAGTCCATTGAGATGAACCAGACCATTGACATCCTGGGCCAATATCCACCCACCGTAGGCAGCTCAGTGACACCCAGCATGTTTCCCAGTCCTGAGAGCTTCACACACAAATTGGGGTACACCTGCAACACGTCCAGGTCCATAGGCTCTGTCTGAAGAAAGAAGCCCAAAGGTGGCTCCCCAGCATCCCCTGCTTTGGCTTGGCATCAGCATGTGAACAGGGTTCCCACAGCCAGCCAGCCCCCCCAAAGTGCACCCCCCCGGCATGAACAGAAGCGGAGCTATCCCAGATCCCCCCTGCCAGCTCCCATTCTAGTACTCACTGCACAATCCTGAGCCATGTCAGAGTCATCTGGGTTGCCTGGAAAACTGAGCCAGCATTTGTTTAATTGAATCTATAGTGGTTTGCTGATCTAGCTGCACATAAATAAAGTTCACTTTAGGTAGGCCATGATCCTCGGGGGTTCTCTGAGGAAGACGTATCGATGCTGGCAAAGTAAATCCTCGGTGTTTCAAATCCACACAGGCTTCCTCACATTGTTGTAGGTCTGCTGCCAGGTAGGAAACTGGACAATTAACTTACTAGAGTAAGGGGTCTGAAACTTAAGCCTCTGTTGCCTAAGAAGTGGAAATAAAGGGATAAACGCCCACCTCCTGGGGCGTAATCATTGTCCAGAACTATGCGGGTGTTTCCGTAGAAGATTTTTGATTTGGCCCATGCCTGCCTAAGAATCAGCTCCTTCATCTGAAACTGAAGAAATTTAATGATAACGGACCTGGGGCGTGCTGATGCCTGAGTGGGTTTTGGGCCCAGCGCCCTATGAATTTGCTCGATCTCAAGATCCAGATCTGCTTCCAACTCCAAGGATTCTCTGAGAAGTGTGGTCACAAAGGATTGCAGGTTTGTGCCCTCGCTGTTTTCAGGGACCCCGTAGAGCCTGAGGTTGTTACGGCGGCTGCAGTTCTCATCGTCCTCCTGGTGCTCCACTGTGAGTTGATGAAGGTGGGCAACCTAGTTTATGGTGATCTGTAGCTGTGAGGTAGTGGAGGCCTGCTCCTGTGCACATTGGTCTAAGGAAGAGACTTCAGTGTGCAGATCCGTAGTTCATTCTGAAATGTCTCTTGGGCCTGCTTAAAAGAATAGAAATCTGTTTTGAATTCCTGAAGCTTGTTCAGGATTTTGTCCAGCTTAGAATCCATCTGGTTTGGTTGTGTCCTCTTGGGTTTGTTCTTCTTATGTGCTTTAGTTCGGGTTGTCTTAGAGGAAAATTCAGAGGCCCTAGAGTCTGTTGCGTCTCCTTCAGAAATTTCGGTCTCCGGCTGAATTACCGAAAAGCGATTCGAACTCCCACGAAGTTTGTTGGCTGCCATATAATCCAAGTTATTGGCTATTTTTATGTGATGGCTGATTTTAAGGGTTTTATATCGGGGAGCGGGCTGGGAGCTTGCGTGTTAAGCTGCCATATAACCGGAAGCTGCACCGGAAGCCACCCTTGACACACTTACTCAACCTCTTTCTTGCGACAGCCACAGTTCCCTCTGCCTGGAAACTGGCCAAGATCCTCCCTCTGCACAAAGGCAGCAACCCCTCCCTTCCAGGAAACTACAGGCCCATCTCACTCCTCCCCTCCCTCACCAAAATCCAAGAATCCCTCATGCTGTCAAAACTGTCTAATTTTCTCTCCTCCAACAGCTCCCTCTCACCCTTTTAGTCAGGATTTAGAAAACACCACTCCACTATCACCACCTTGCTGTGAGTAACCGACTCAGTCCTCACTGCCATGGACAACAAGCCTTCAACTCTGTCTCCCACCCTCTGCTGCTCCGCAAACTTACCTCGTTTCACCTCGTCCAACCTGCCCATCAACTGATTCCACTCTTACCTCCAGAATAGGCAGCAGTCCGTACTAATAGGAGACACCCTCTCCCCCCCACCCATCCTCTCAGGTGTCCCACAGGGCTCTATCCTTGGCCCCATCCTCTTCTCCCGCTTCATAAATGACCTCCTCCTCGCATGTGTCTCCTCTAATGTGCATTTGTACGACGACGATACTATCATTTATGCCTCTGGCCCCTCCCACGACAGTGTCCTCTCAAATCTTCAAAATGACTTCGACAGAGTCCAATCCTGGCTCCCGAAAAACCAGCTTAAACTTAATGCCAAAAAAACTGTAACCATGGTCTTCAGTTCTAGACAAAAGCTTACCTCCCTACCTGCCCCCCCAGCAATCACCACCCTGGATGGCTCCCCCCTTGAGTTGGTCCCCTGCCTTCAAGTACCTGGGAGTCTGGCTGGACAGTGTGGTGGAATTTTTATATATCCTAAAGTATAATACCTTTATGTTCTAAAGCTTATTGTACCAGAGCTTATAACTGTTATATGTGATTATAGCCATATAGATATGTTGCTTCTCATATGCTCTAAAACTATCTGTTTTGTTATAGCCATATAGCCATGTTGCCTTTCATATGCTTTAAAACTATCTGCTTTGTAAAACAGCCATAATGAATGTGCAGTTCTGTGCTAACTAAAACAAAGGAGGTTGTTTGACAAAGATAAGAAAACCTTGAAAAATTAAATGAAGTGAAATACAGCTGGTTGTAACTAAGATAAAGGGAGACACATAGTAAGTATAAAAAACAACTCCTTATACGGAAAGTGCTGAATCTAAGGTTTTGCTAAAGATAAAAAGCTGTTGTTAAGCATGAGATCACTGTTAGACTGGGAAACTAAAAAGGTATATAAGCCTCTGTGAACAATAATCGAGGAGCTCTTGCCTTTAGCCGAGGCTCCCACACATGTGTGTACAGACAATAAACTGAGTTTATTGGAATAACCATTAGGTGTGGTTATTGAGTATATAAATTTAAGGTAAAGTATAGACAGTAAAGAGAATCTGCGACTACAGTTTTTGTAGTCGCAGGATGGCTTAGCCTCTCCGTGTTTGCTACGTGATCGGACTACCTAGTCCCGGCACAGGAAGGTGCCCCTGTGTTTTAGTCCCATCACTTGTGTGACGCCAAGGATTGGTGACAGCCATCATTTACTGTCTTAGGTGCTAGGTGGCACCGAAGTGCTAGGTTGGCACTTGACGTCTAGGGACGCCCAAATAAGAGAAGTGTTAGGTGGGCACCGCGATAAGAGATAGGCGCCAGTAAACGGACCAAATGGGAAATATGGGGACCTCTACCAGATGGATCTCAAGCTAGTACTGTTAAGAGATTTTTTTTGTTTTGTTTTAAACTGCAACCCAGAGCTCTGGAAAAAGACTTGGTTTGGCAGGTTACTAAAATGGCCAAAAGAAAACATTTGAAAGAGTTAATAGCTGCAGTGTTTGGAAATTATCATGAAGGTCCTGCAGTCAGTTTTCTTACTCAGACTTGTGTATCTGAAAAGAAGAAAAAAAAAAATACCTTGGCATCGGGTAAGTCTGAATTTTTTATTCAAAGTTGTTTTATGTCTGTCTGTTTTATTTCTGTAATACGTATACTAAACAAGGTAATGCTCAGTCTTTCTTGTACATATTTTGTAGCTTATATCTGTGTTCTGTAATTATGTTCTGTTGTCAAGGTTGCAGATAGGATTGACTGCCTTCAGTGCAAAACATGTTACAGTAAAAAAAAAAAAATGAAAAGAAGCTTCCTTGCCTCATAGCTGACTGTTTTAATTGGCTTTATTTTTAATGAAACATTTGTGCTGCCTAGACAGGGTCATTAAAGAACTTTTGTATGTAGTTGCTGGTTAAAGCAGGTGGTGTTGAAGGTAAAGAGATATGACGTCATAAATTGCAATGTGCAGAAAGAGTTGTAGTTTGCAAACAGCGTGCCAAGCCACTGCTAGGTAAAATGTAATGTGTTAACAGCTATAAATGGCTTTATCATACTTCTAGTTAAAACCAGAAACTTTTGCAAAATGGCAGAGTGCCATATTTTGGCTATCGCCAGAAGGTGTAACCATGTTATACTAGATGTGTTCACTTACAGATAGTATGTTGTGCTGTGTTTTAAAGGTGTTGAAAGGAGTTATTAAAATGTGTTTAAAAAGTGTTTTGTTCTGGAAAGATTTGGCATGGCGATATGTATAAATGTGTTGGTTTAAAAATTGTCAGTGTTACAAGACAGGGGGAGGTAGCACATATATCTAAAACACGACAGTTTCTAATAAAGCTATGGGCATTACCTCAGCAAATTGGTGTGAAACAATGTCAGTCTTATTTTGTGTTAAGTATTTCTTTTGTGTATGTGTATGTGTGTACTGTCTTGGCCACAGTTTTATTGTAAAATATTTAATATCAGTAGTGTTCAAGGACACTACAAAAATAACTAGTTTGAACGACCCTTGCATGCACACTGTGACCTTTGCATGTTATTTGACCTTCTTGTGTTTCAACATTTTATGTTACTACCAGTTCAAACTTGATGTGTATTCCATGCCTAAAGCACAACTTTTCACACAAAATGTATGTTTTCATGAAAGCACACCAAGAGTGAACCATGTAATTTGACTTTTTATTGCAAAACTAGTATTCTAAGTAAAGAGGAACAAACTTTTCTTCTCCTCTCATGGCTTCTGACTTGCAGCCAACACAGGCAATACTCCAGCTGGAAGGGGAGAATTATTCATCATCTCCCCATATTTTTATTATATATATATAGTACGCTTTTGAAAAAAAGACTATTACAGCTGTTTTTGAGAGTCTACCATCTACAGTTAAAAAACAATGGTTTTGGTTTTTATGTGTGACCATGGTGTAATCATTTTTTTTTTTTTTTTTTTTGAAATGCATTCTAAAAGATACGTACGTACGGTATTACCATCAATCTGGATTTTTTATAAACTCAGCTGACATTTTGTCATGCTTAGGATAAGGGAACCCAGGGACGCTTGGCTTCTTTTATCCTATGAAAATAATCTTGTTTTATTTTTAAACTGGTGTGTGTTTGTTTTTGTTGTTTGTCTGTGTTTCTTCTCTTTCTTCTAGAGAAAAAGAAGTTCCCCATCTTTATAGTAAGGTATAAAACCTACTAAACTAATTGTAATATTATCTTGTTATAATTTAAAGTGTAGTAGGTGGGAATCATGTCACCATCCACAGCTAACCTTTTTATTACTACAGTATTCGAGCTGTCTCTTCCACCAGTAGGAGCTTGGGGGAGGGTAAGCTACCTTCCTCTATCCTTCCAGTGTAATACCCACAAAGGTTGCAAGGTACATCACTGTTCCCTAGAGGGTAAATAAGAAAAATATGTATTTGCCAATAATTGTTTCTTATTTACAGGTTTTAAAAGACCCAAGGTATTTTAACAGCATAACCCAGCCCAAGCCCTTCTGTTTTTTCTAGTGCAAACAGTTAAATCTCACACCTATTATTGGTACAAGGGTTTCTGCCCTCAGCAAATAATCAGTTACGCTGAAGAGTAGAGTTGTGTATGTATGTCCACACATATTCATTCTTTTGATTGTCTTTTCAGCATTCTTATCCTGTTAAAACAAATGCAAAGCAACTTTTGTCATTGCCTTACAGCAATGAATGCATTTTTTTTTTCAACCAGTAAATTCACAGTACTCTAACATTTCTGGATTTTAAGCTAAGTTTACAGTCTATATGTGTTGTTTAAAATGTATTTTATGCATTATGCATTATGCTCAATACTGAAATTGTTCTATTACAAACATGCTTATGTTTCATGTTTATGTTATAATGTTTTGATATACATCTTGCTACACTGTATCATGTGTGTGTTCAAAAATGCTCCACATGTATAATGTTTTAATGCTCATAACCAAACCTAAATACTGGGACCAGCATTGCTGACCCACCCCTACAATATGTTCCAAAGCAAAACCAAAAGTAAAATTAATGCTCCGTTTGTCTTATTACTCACAGGTACCCTAAAAAATAAGTGCACTCTATGCAGGTTTTGTCATTTTAAATTTTAACAATTATAATATGCACAATTTACATTGTACTCCAAACCTATGCTTCAAGCCTTATCTCACTCAGTACTTTAAAGTATGTCACTATACAGGGTAAAAAAAAAGTAGACCTTTTCACGTGTCACAGGTGCAATAGGCACTGTTATTAAATTGGCATAGACCAACAACATATGTATTTGTCCCACTGATTGCATTGTGTAAAAGGCATATTGTTATGAACAATATGTTTAAAGCGTGTAACTGCATTAAGCAGGTTAGCAAGAGAAAAAGAAAGAGGAGACCATTATGGTTTTCCAAAGAGGTAGCAAAAAAAAAAAAAGACAAAGGAAAGGGACAGTGAGACTGAAGGGGAGAATGGGAGTCAGTGGAGGTGACAACAGTGGAGCTGACATGTTGAGCAGGTGTTTCTGCTCAGTCTTTACTGAGAAAGAGGGGTAATGGGTCTAAAGGGAGTACAAGGGTGAAAATGGTGCAAAATGAAATGCATCACAAGTCCTATAAAGACAAGTTAAAAACTAAACATGTACTCCCTGGAGGAGAGGAGGAGAGAAAATATCATAAGAGACATACAAGTATCTTACAGGAGAAACAGAGTGCAGAAAAACACTATTTTAAGCGAAAAAAATGTTCCAGGACTAGAGGGCATGAAATAAAGTTGGAGGGAGGACGATTCAGAGAAAACATGAGAAAGAATTTCTTCACAGAACGGGTGGTGGACAAGTGGAACACCCTGCCAGAGGAAATGGTGGAGTTAAAACAATCACGGATTTAAGAATGCATGAAATAGACATAAAGGAATTCTAGAGGTCAGGGTAAGGGAAAACAGACTTGTAGAAAACAAACTAAACTTACAAGCTCAAATGGTAGACTGAGTGGCCATAGGCCCTTATCTGCCGACACTGTTTATGTATCTATGTATTGTAACATTACAAGATTTTATAACTCAGGCCTGCTTGCAACAGACAGGGAAATAATGTTCATCACTGTCATAACTGCTTCTGTGATTTAAAAGCAGGAGATAACCATAACATTGTCATAATTTACAGATAGTCAAATGGTATAACTAAACCTTGGCCTGCACCCCCAGGTGTGCTAATGTCCCATTTTTATTTTTTCTTTCTAATTGCCAGAATTTAGGCTCTGTCACACCACTCTTTACAAAACAAAAGTAAATGGTTTAAAAGATTGTTATTTATGTGTTTTAACTCAGTGTCTAACACACTTTGCAAGTTTGCAGGTTTCAAGGTGTGGTAACATAAGATCTCCACGTTCAACAGCAGTAATACTTTCATCTAAGTTGCCAAGACCTTCATCTTTTCCATAAAAAAGAAAAACAACTGCCACAGTTTTGATTTTATCACCATCTTTGTGCCCGACTGGTTCCTTATAAGGACTATTGCATGAACCTCTGCAAGTGTAATGTTTTCAGCAAAATTACACCTATTTGTAGAACTTTAAATCAACTGAAAAGGTCCAGTCAGTTCAGACTCTGCAATCAAGCTTATTGTTTCTGCTTACTATGAAGTTAAGTCTGGGAAGGGCACTCCTCAACTCCAGCGAGAAGATTCTGCTTCAATTGACCTTCAAGCAATACATCCATTTTCTTCACTGCCGCTTGTTCCAGACATGGCTGGTACTTTCTACAACCCTATTGCTCTAATATGGACTGTGTTCTTAATGGTTTATTGTCAATTGTTACCTTTTATGGACTGTTAATCTTTATGCTGGGGTGTAATCAACTACGACAAAACAAATGCCATGCCAGTGTGTGTGTGTGTGTGTGTGGCTATCCCATTAAAAGGACTCAATGCACCCTGCCAGTGTGTTCACCACTCAGCCATCCAGCAGCTAGCCACAAAATGAACACTGACTTTTCTACTATGCTGGTGTTTTGTTTTTAAATTACTGTCTGCATTGCCCCATATGCCTTGTGGGGTTACCACCATTCTGCAAATGACATTTCATCTGTACTATAACTACATCAACCTGTGGATACTTATATGAACTTATGAATTGTTAATTTCATGGACTGTTATGTTTTATAAGGACTTATCTGTCAAGAGACATTATCAATAGATTCTTCAATCAAGCTCCAAGGGTGTGCTACACCTCAGCACAGGTAGCATCTACCTTATTCACTCTCAAAGTGAATTCCATAAACTCTTTTTCATCAACAAAATTGTTATGTTATATGTGGTGTCACGTGTTAGCATTTTTTCTCACACATTTCAATTGTGGTGTTGACATCCTTCAATTCTGTATTATGTTTTATAAACTCACCACTGTGTTCCATCTGTAACTCCATGCCTTAACTATCTGTATGCTAAAAACCAGTTTTAAATCATATAAATAAAAAGGGGGGTGGTTAGTTGATACAGAGTATCAAAAGGGGGGAGTGTGGTGGAATTTTTATATATCCTAAAGTATAATACCTTTATGTTCTAAAGCTTATTGTACCAGAGCTTATAACTGTTATATGTGATTATAGCCATATAGATATGTTGCTTCTCATATGCTCTAAAACTATCTGTTTTGTTATAGCCATATAGCCATGTTGCCTTTCATATGCTTTAAAACTATCTGCTTTGTAAAACAGCCATAATGAATGTGCAGTTCTGTGCTAACTAAAACAAAGGAGGTTGTTTGACAAAGATAAGAAAACCTTGAAAAATTAAATGAAGTGAAATACAGCTGGTTGTAACTAAGATAAAGGGGAGACACATAGTAAGTATAAAAAAAACAACTCCTTATACGGAAAGTGCTGAATCTAAGGTTTTTGCTAAAGATAAGGAAAAGCTGTTGTTAAGCATGAGATCACTGTTAGACTGGGAAACTAAAAAAGGTATATAAGCCTCTGTGAACAATAATCGAGGAGCTCTTGCCTTTAGCCGAGGCTCCCACACATGTGTGTACAGACAATAAACTGAGTTTATTGGAATAACCATTGGGTGTGGTTATTGAGTATATAGAATTTAAGGTAAAGTATAGACAGTAAAGAGAATCTGCGACCACAACAGCCACCTCAACTTCTCCACCCATGTCGAGGCCATCTGCACCAAACTCCAGCCTAAGCTTGCCATTCTCTATCGCCACAAAGCCAATCTTCCTCTTCCCACCCGTAGCAAACTTGTGCGGAAAACAATCCTGCCAGTGCTGGACTATGCAGACATCATCTACGGAATGGCCCCAACCTCATCCCTTTCCAAACTTGACATCCTACTCAACTCATTCTGTCATTTTGCCACTGCCTCCCCCCCACTTACTTATCACTGCCTCCTCTACACTACCCTCTCCCTGGCACCGCTCTCACATAGGAGAACCATCCACAGTGCCTCCCTCATAGTTAAATATTGGCTAGGCTCCCTACACCCCCACCTCACTTCCCACCTTTCACCAGCCAATTCCCTAGACTACTCCCTCCTCCACAGGGATGCACGCACTTTCCACCTCCCATGCCCCCACACTGCTACTGGCCAAGTTGCCTTTTCATATCATCTCCCCCTCCTATGGAACAATCTTCCACCCAACCAGGCCTCCTCCCTTTCAGCTGTTAAACAACTCCTTAGGTCCCCCCCCAACCATAAATGCTCCATGGGACCCACCCCTACTTGGGCCTAGCCTACTTTCGGAGGCCACTATGGTCATTATTGTACAGCTGGCCTCCAATTGAATTCATGCCTCTCGACGGTACAGTTCCAGTACTTGTTTCTACCATACTGTAATGATTAATGCTTGTACTGTATTTCTGATGTTGTACATACTGCCTGTAATGCAACATACTACTGTACTTTTCTGCATACCTCAGTGAACACCTTTTTTTTTTTTTATTTAGTTGTTTAACCAGGTATAGCACACTAAGCTGAAAGCTTTTTTACAGGAGCAACCTGGGAGCACAAGGAGGTTAAGTGACTTGCTCAGGGTCACACAGTATGCAAGTGGAAGCTGTGGGATTCAAACCCAGGTCTGGTCTGCTGGATGTCACCAAATTTGCAGCTCAGAGCCTTAGACCACTGCGCTATACTGCCTCCTAATACTTTGTACCTGGGTCGCACCTGGAAACGAGCCTCGGCTCAATGTGCCTTTCCCGGTCACCAAATTTTAAATAAAAAAAAAAATTGTGCTGCGTACCTGGGTGATGTCGTGGTGTACAGTCCAGACTGGAAAAGCCACCTGGAATACCTACGAGCAGTTATCCAAGCTATCAAAAATGCAGGTCTGACTATTAATCCTACCAAATGTGCATTGGGCATGTAGGAAACCAGATATTTGGGCTATGTGTTGGGAAATGGAGAAGTTAAACAAAAGCTTTCTAAAATAGAAGCTGTAGCTAACAGCCCTGTCCCCAAAACAAAGAAACATGACAGGTCATTTTTAGGGCTGGTTGGTTATTATCAGAGATTTGTTCCCAATTTTGCTGAGTTAGCTACTCTCCTCACTGAACTCATGAAAAATGGTACCCAAATAATGTGAAATGGACCCTAGAGTGTGATGAAGCTTTTCAAGGCATTGAGGCTGCACTATGTTCAACCCCTATTTTAAAAAGCCCAGACTTTGAGAAACCATTTTTGCTACAAACAGATGCATCAGAGGTAGGCCTAGGCACAGTCCTAAGTCAGAATGTAGATGGGACAGAACATCCGATTCTGTACACAAGTAGGAAGTTGCATGACAGAGAGAGAAAAGGTACTCCACTATCGAAAAGGAATGTTTGGCAGCAAAGTGGGCCATGGAGTCCCTTAAGTTTTATTTGCAAGGAACTGATTTGGTTCTTGTAACAGATCACAATCCTCTCTGTTGGCTTAACCAGATGAAAGATAAAAATTACAGAATCACAAGGTGGTACCTGGCACTACAGCCATTTAAATTCACTGTGATACACAAATCTGGTAAAGAGAATAGCAATGCTGATTTCCTGACAAGATATGGATCAGAAATTGAGGGTTCTGAAGGCTGAAAAAACAAATGTATGGGTTTGAACTTTACTGTTTGATGTACTGTTATAGAAAAACAGATAATGTGCATGTGCTTGATTTCTGAAAGCAGCAAATGTTAATAGAGAATTAATAAAATGTTTTGGAAACCTGTTTAATAAAACAGGCTCCCTCTTAAGAAGGGGGGTATATGTGATAGGGTAGAATAGGACCCTGTTCCATTTGTTAGGGAGAAATTGTTTAAATGCAAGGATCTTTCCTTTTCTGTCTCTTCTCTGTCTGGTTGCGCAACCCAATTTTCCTGTGAGACTGGATTTGATCACCCAACAATCTCGCAATTCTTTGGCGCTTACTGTATCTCAGTCCTCTCTTACTGTCTGTTTTTCCTCCCTTGCATATCCACTGATATAAAAATATGTGCAAATCATTGTATGGAAAGAAAACTGATACTGGGATCCCTTTTGGTTAGAAAATATATAGTGTTACTGTTGAGATGTATATAATTGTATTTTGACATGACTGAAAAAAGCTATTGGGAACTTCAGAGGTTACCCAAGTTCAAATTTTAGGCCTTTTTGCAAAAGTTGGGGAAATAGGACCTCTCAGCTCAGGCAAAATGTGTTCTAGCAGCTCCTACCTGATAGTTACAAAAGCAGGACGCTTACTAAAGATGGGGGTTGAAAGGACTTATAAGAGCTAAGCTGCAACTGCAAGAGAGATTAGAGAAAAAGGGACAGAGACTGAAGGAAAACTCTGGTTTTTATTTTATTTTGCCTTTGTAAATAGTTATACTGAACAAGTTTATTTTATGATACTGCTAGTGTAAATAAATATTTGTTGGTGAATTCTACAACTGCTCCTGGTTTTCCTATGCTTCCTGACCTGTTCCTCGACGACACTGCCAAGCCATCAGAGATGCATATTAAGGAACTCAGGGTGTCTGAAAGGGGAGCCTTGAAGTTAGTGACAGCTGGCAAAAGTACAAAAAGAGCCTCAGAGCAGGTGCCTGCTGACAAAAAGCAAAAAGAAAAAATGATCTTCCAAGAATCAGTCTTAACCATTCATTCTCACTTATGGGTCAAAGCTGGAAGCACTAAGACCCAGCGAGAGCAGTTTTTTGTAGCCTAGGGGACCAGTGTAGGTGCTGGCACCATCTATGGGGCAGACATAATGATGTCACACTCATGGGTTGGCCTGTAATCGATGCCGGCTCCCTCCTTTCCTCAGTTCTGCTTTTCCCATCATAGGGTGCACACCATGGGAGCTTCTCTAGTGTTACTTTGGTGCCATGTCTTTCAATGCCATTATTTGTGTCATCGATAGTTTGGCACCGAACTCTTTTCTTATTTTTCAGTTATTTTTCCAAGTCTTGATGTCAGGTCCTGGGGAACATAAGAAGCCCAAGAAGAAGAAGAGCAGTGGCCCCTATGCATCTGTGCTCCTGGGAAGGTCATACTGCCATCCAGGACCAACATGAGGACTGCTGAGCCTGCCTTGGCGCCAACCATGACATTGACAGGTGTGTTGCTTGCTTCTTCATGGACTAATGCACCCTCAAGAAGTGTGCATTGAAGTGGAGCTGTGATTCACCCATCTTTGGAGACAGGCATTGCACCAGGAATGCCAAGGCAAGGTCCTTGGGCTCTTCCCCTGAGCCCTTTCCCAGTACTGCATGTACTGAGGAAATCCAGGATATTTCCTGTACTCACCCCACTGAGACATCTGAGGCCCTGGTGGGAGGGCCTGGTAGATAGCCAGCTCCCTCCTGGGGACTGACTGATGACTCCCCCAGTCTGTTGGCCCTCTGGGGCAGTGGAGGACCCCTGGTAGTGAGGCCAAAGCTATACACTCAGTCTACACCAGTGGGCACCCTGACGCTTCAGCCCAGTTCCTAGTACTGAGGTATCGGTGAGTGGGGCGGTACTGGCTGAAAGGCTAGACCTCTTCCTGGTACTGCCCACTGTGCCAGAAGAGGGAAAGCTGCCAGAGTCAACCCTGTTTCAGACCCGGAGGTCATTGTTTTCTCTTCACCTGAGCACCCTGGTGGCCCAGGGAGGATAATGATGCCGGCATTGGGTCTGGGACAAAGTTGGTAAGGATGGAGGCTTTTCTGGGCTTGGTTCTGCATCTTACACAGGGTCGGGAGTCACTCCTGGGGTTGCTTCCCAGGCTGACACTGGGGACAGGGACAGGACTCCTTCTGATGCCATTGGCAGTGCTAGATCTTACTTCGAGTGGGAGCTCTTGCAGCAGGCTATCACAATAAGGACTATGCCGCAGGCACTAGGACCCTCCTGAAAACTTCTTAGCCAGCAATACCCAGCAGCAACCGCCCCCAACATCAGCTCCACCCCGACGTCAGCCCTGGTATTAAAGGGGGCAGACCCAGCTCCACCCCCGTTCTTTTCCTGCCGCATCCCATGCACGTGAAGAGTTCCAGTTCTTGGCTTACCAGCCCAGCTAAAAAAACTCATTTTTTTTGCCTTTCCTAGCTTTTTCTCCACAGTTTTTGACATTTTTTTCAGTCTACCGATGTATGTCTTCCCCATCCTCGGTCTCCTCGTCGGGACCCCACATTAACAAGTGCAGTTGCAGCTGCCAGATACCATCTAAAGATGGCCACAAGAAGTGTGTTTTTTGCCTGGGGCCTAAGCACAACACTGTGGCCTGTTCATCCTGCCAGAAGTTCACCAGCCAGACTCGGATCCGCTGCTTGAAGGCCCTGAAGACGTTACTGCTTGAAAAGAAGATGGACCAGTACACCTCAGGGGAGAAGCCGAAAAAGAAAGACAAAACCAAGCGGTACCGCAAAAAAGACCGTAGTTGGTCCCGGCACCGGTCCAGGTCCCGGTCTCGCTCCTGCTCGCGGCCTTCTCCCAAGAAAGCCCGTGGTTCTACGGACTCAGGTGAGCATCCAAAATCAAAAGGTCAGGCTAGGCTGGGCCTTCGGGGGAGAGGCCAGCAAAGCCTAAGGTGACCCCACTAAAGGTCACTGTTAAGTCCTCAGAGGCGCAAGCTTCGGCCATGCCTTCCAAGGCCTCAGCGCAGCCCTTCAAGAGTGGCCCTCAGAGTTGAAGGACACTCCAGCGCCCCAGGTCGGTACCCCGTCATCGGTCCCCTTACCAATGCTGGGTGACGGGGTGACAGATCTGGATGCAGTCAGCGAAGGGGCTGCGTCTCCATCCCCTAAGTCCTCCTCCCCCCGGGGCACATAAAGGGGCTCTCCTTCCAAGGTCGACGTTGAGGATATTCCATTTCCAGGGAAAGCGGCCTCCATTTTTTTGAAGGAAGAGCTCCAGGATCTTTTTTCCTTCTGGTGGGGGCAGGTCCAGAGGCAGACCCCCCCAAAGCCAGACCCGTCACCGATCCTAGACCCTTCAGGTGAACCACAGCCAGGAGGTGCTTCTTTGCCGAGGAAGACCCCCGAGAGGCTGCCGCCTACACCTCCTCCCAGGGCTCATTCCCGTTCATGGTCCGTAGACCAACACCGGCGCTCTACCAGATCGAGTAGCCAACGCCAGGTCAGGTCTCACATCAGGAGCCATTCCTGCTCTGTTAGATGGGACTACTCCCGACGTCGGTCCCCTGACCAACTTTGGTCTCTGCTCCGCTGTCGGTCCCGTGACCGACGTCAGTCTTCGGACCGTCGTCGGTCAGTGAGTCACTGATGTTTGAGTGGGGCTAGCCACAGGGATAGGTCTGGCTACTCGACACCCAGTAGCTCTTCCTCCTCCTCTTCCTTTTCCTCTTCTACTTCTTCTTTTTCAGGAATCAAGGGTTCCCCAGGAGAGAGGGACCAGCCCCGCTCGCCTCCTGACGATCCTACTTTCATGGACGTCATGAGGCACATCCAGGCCTCCAATGAGTGGGATACGGAGGACCTGGATCCGGAACGCTGGAGATTAGCTAAATACCTGAGGCAGAAGGAGCCTAAACCCTTGGTGGTGCCTCCTTTGGTGGACACATTCCAGGACCTCAACCGGATTACCTGGAAGCGTCCGGCTTTGGTGCTGGCAGTTCCAAAGAAATCGGACAGGCTGTATAGAGCCCCAAGGGATGAACCATTTTTGGCCGAGCACCCTCAGGTGGACTCTTCAGTTATTACTTCTGCTTATGACAAATCTAAGCAGCCCAAACACCTCAGCTCGCAGCCTCCCGATCCAGAGTCTCGTTATTTGGACCAGGTGGGCAAGAAAGTGTATTCCGCCTCTGCCTGTTCAATTAGGTCCCTGAATTTCCTTACGCATATGGTCCAGTACCAGAATGCACTATGGGAGTGGGGACAAGAGCTGGTAAATACCTTGCCAGACTAAGAGAAGAAAACAGAGATTCTGGACGTCCTAAAGTCGGGCTTGGACATAGGCACACATGTCTTGTGTGCCTTGTATGACACTGTGGATACAGCAGCCAGAGCAGTAGCATCAGGTGTCTGCCTCAGGCGCCATTCCTGGTTGAGGGTGTCAGGCTTTCACCAAGATCTGCAGTCCAGCATCTGGGACTTACTGTTCCAGGGTACCATTTTGTTTGGGCAGGAGACAGTCTCTTATCTCTTGCCTCCAAGAGTCAGGCAAATCCATCTGGTCGGTCCACCAAATGTACCATGGAGACCAGCGGAAACAGCAAAAGCAGCCATTTTGGAAGCCCTCAAGTGGTCAAGCCCATGGCAATCAACAGGGTCAGAGAAGAGGCTTTCGGAGGAGAGCCAGCAACCAGTAGCCTGGAGGCACTCCTCCCCATGGGCCCAAGTCCTCCCAGGCCTCTCTGCCCACCCCTGGCTCCGCCCAATGACTCCCTTTCGACCGCCCCTCCTCCGGCGGAGGTTCCAGGGGAGGTAGTAGGGGGTTGCTTCTCTCTGTACTTTAAGGGATGGAGCTCGATCACTGCAGACAAATGTGTCCTAGATGTCATAAGGAGAGGACACACTTTAGAGTTCACAGAGATTCCTCCAGACACTCCACCAAGGTTCTCCAGATATCCTCCTTCTCATATCCCTCTCATGAAAGGAGAGATACAGGCCCTCTTGCAAAAAAGGGTGATAGAACCAGTCCCCCTGCAGCAGCGGGGAAAAGGATATTATTCCCACTTCTTCCTGGTCCCAAAAAAGACTCAAGACCTTCATCCCATTCTGGACCTAAGCTCTCAATCTTTATATAGAGTACAAAAGGTTCCGGATGGTAATCCTTCCAGGTCTTCTTCCTCTGCTGCACCAAGGGGACTGGCTGTGCTCCCTAGACATGCAAGATGTGTACATGCATATCGGGATCTCCCACAGGAAGTTCCTGAGGTTCTACTTCTTGGGGGAACATTATCAGCTTCGAGTTCTTCCGTTCGACCTCTCCTCCATTCCTCGAGTCTTCACGGAGTGCTTGGCAGTAGTGGCTGTGGCTCTAAGGCGCCAGGGGCATTATGTCTTCCCTTACCTGGACAATTGGCTGCTAGCAGCCCCATCAAGGTCATGCCTGCTTCAAGCTCTCAGAGACACCTATACTTTCTTCCGAGACCTGGGGATCACCCTAAACCTTCCAAAGTCTTCCCCAGAACCCAGCCAAAGACTCATCTTTATCGGAGCAGTCCTGGATTCGGTCCAGGGCATGGCTTTTCTACCTCCAGAGGGGGGCGATCGCTTGTAGGAGATAGCCGGATCGGTTCTAATAACTCCTCAGGTCCCAGCAAGGACCTTCCTCAGACTTCTGGGGCACATGGCAGCAGCCATTCCAGTCACTCCTCTGGCCCGCCTCCACATGAGAATCCCAAAATGGATGCTCAGGGTGCAGTGGGATCAGTGCTCTGACGACCTCGACCATATGGTCAGAGTCACAGAGCCAGTACTGAGAACACTTCTTTGGTGGATGGATCCACTCAATTTGGAAAGAAGGGTCCCCTTCTGTCTGGAGCCCCTGAATCAGACCCTTACGACAGATGCCTCAGATTTGGGGTGGGGGGCGCACCTGGGGGCCCACCAAACGCATGGCATTTTGACCCCAAGGAGCGCAAACTCCACATCAGTGTCCTGGAGATGCGAGCGGTCCTCAGTGCACCACACGCCTTTTAGGAGGACCTCATACCAGGCTCTCTTCTGGTTCAGATGGACAATATGGCAGTTGTCTTCCATATCAACAAGCAAGGGGGCGCTCATTCAGGGAAGCAATGAGAGTCTGGTATTGGGCACTAGAACAACACATCACTCTCTCCGCGGTGCATGTTCCAGGTGTCCTCAATGACTTGGCCAACAGTCTCAGCAGATCTCAGTCCAAGGCACATGAGTGGAAGCTACTGCAATCAGTAGCGGACCAGCTGTTCGACAAATGGGGTTGTCCAGAGCTGGACCTGTTTGCGTCACCATGCAATGCCAAACTGCCAGTTTTCTGCTCTCGAGAGCCCACGCCTGGTGTTTTCTGACCAGACGCATTGTCCCTTTGTTGGGCAGGGAGGTTTCTTTACGCCTTCCCTTCCTTTCCTCTTGTCCAGAGGGTTCTGTTGAAGTTACAGGCCGAGGGGGTGTGAATGATTCTGATTGCCCTGCTATGGCCTCAGCAGATTTGGTTCCCACTACTTCAGCGGCTATCCATGGAACCTCCAGTCCCGCTGCCAATATGCTCGCAGTTGCTGTCCCAGGATCAGGGCTCTCTGCAGTGGTGGAGCTAGGTTTGGGAGCATTTGGGAGCTGGGGGGGCATTCAGTTAATTGCGGGCTCCACAATGGGTACTAAACAGTGAATAAAGATCATGGTGGGGCACCGCTACTCACACTGGGGCAGCCAGGAGGGGCGACCGCCCCCCAGCCCCCCCCAGCTCCACCACTGGCTCTCTGGTCCATCCCAATCTCCGATCCTTACACCTTCATGCTTGGCTCCTTCGGACATAGCAAAATACAGGTATGGGGTATCACCAGAGGTGGCGGATGTTCTTTGTTTCAGCGAGAAAGCCCTCCATGCGCTCCACTTATGCTGTGAAGTGGAAGCGGTTCTGCTTGTGGGCCTCGTCTCACCATCTGGATCCCATTACCTGTCCCTTGAACTCAGCTCTACAGTATCTCCTCTCCTTATATCAGCAAGGCTTGAGCTACTGCTCCATAAAGGTGCACATGTGGGCCATCTCGGCTTATCATGCCCTTTTGGGAGACAGAGCCTTAGCCCAATTGGATGTGGCCCGCACCTTTTTATGAGGGATTCTTCATATGAGATCTCCCATTCGGGATCCTATCCCACCCTGGGACCTCCTTTTTGTGTTGGAGAAGCTTACTCTTCCCCTGTTTGAACCTGCAGCAGATTGTGAGCTGTAATATCTTTCCTGGAAGGTTTGCTTTTTAGTTGCCATTACGTCGGCTTGAAGAGTTTCTGAGTTCAGGCTCTGACGTGTAAAGAGCCGTATTTAATTTTCCACAGGGAAAGGGTTTCCCTGAGGATGAACCCTAAGTTTATTCCAAAAGTGGTCTCGGAGTTGACCCTCAACCAGTCGGTTGACCTTCCAGTTTATTTCCCATCTCCCTCTAACAGAGGGGAAGCTCTCCTTCACACTTTGGACGTCCACAGGATGCTGAGGTATTACCTTAAGTGAATGGCTAATCACCTTAAATCGGAGAAATTGTTCGTGGCATTTGCGCCACAACACTTGGGTAAACTGGTGTCCAAGCAGACCATCTCTAAATGGATTATCCACTTTGTTTCTTTCTGCTATGAGAAGCACAACAAGCCACTTCCAGGCCCGGTTAGGGGTCACTCCACCAGGGGAGTGTCTGCTTCCTTTGCCGTGCTGCGGAACGTTTCAATTAGGGACATTTGCGTTGCCGGTACCTGGAATTCAGTTCATAATTTCATAAAGCATTACAGCTTGGACATTGCCTCCAGACGCCGTGCAGGCTTCGGCCTGGCAGTCCTTCAGGGACTACTGTCTTGAGCTTCTGTGTTCAGCTTCATCTCTTCCACTTCCCGGGGTCAATTAACTCTTTGGCGAGGGACTGCTTGGGATTCAGTCCTTATTGTGATAGCCTGTTGCAAGAGCTCCCACTCAAAGTAAGATAGTACAGTTACATAAGAACTTACTGTAACAGTAGATCTTTGAGAGGAGCTCTTGCAGCAGATGTTACTTTCCCTTCCCTTTGAGGTGTGCAGAGTTTCATCTTAGAGCTTCGCCTCATTCTCCTGTCAGGACTCATTCGTGGGCCTTGGTGGGGGAACTGGAGTGGAGCTGGGTCTGCCCCCTTTTATACCAGGGCTGACGTCGGAGTGGAGCCGACATCGGGGGTGGTCCCTGCTGGGTATTGCTAGCTGAGAAGTTTTCCAGAGTGTCTTAGTGCCTGTAGCATAGTCCTTATTGTGATAGCCTGCTGCAAGAGCTCCTCTCGAAGATCTACTGTTACGGTAAGTTCTTACGTAACTGTACTTTAGTGTCCCAGTGCCATTCCCAGTGCTGGGTCTGGCTACAGTGCCGTTCACAGTGACAGGTCTGGTTCTGGTGCAGCTCGTGGTGCCAGTTCCAGAGTTGACTCTGGAGGTGACTCTGGCTTAGAGACTGGGTTTTGGCCCAGGGGTAGGTCAGCCCTAGTGAGGCATTAAGGCAGGGCACTAGGCCTGTGGCTTATCCCTTGTCCAGAGATGGTGGTAACTCTGGCAGGAGTTGCAGCGCTAACCCGGAGCCTAGTTTCTCTCTGGAATCATCTGGCCCTGTCACTGGTGGGGGCCGGGATCACCTTGTGGACCCTGTCAGCTCCACTTTTCCCACCTGGGGCTTCCCCCAAGAGCACTGTCTAGACTAATTCACTGATGTTGGTTGGTCACAGTCAGATGAGTTTGCCAGGCCCTATCCCCCTACCCCCCCTCTGGGTGAGGTCCCCTGAGCATTCTCGCAGCCCTGGCAGAGGACCTGGCCTGGTTAACCATGAAACAGATTAGCCACCTCAACGGCTGGATGTGCTGAAATAAATACTGTAAAGAAATGCCAAAAGAATTCCTGCACTATCCACCAATCTCTATTTAAGGCAGAACAGACACTGACTGTCACAGTGTAGCTTATTTATTTAAACAGTGCCAGAACTCCATACCTCACAACGAGGACGCCAGCAGATACATCTTGCAAACACCTCCAACTAGTTTTGCTTAATGCATCATCAGGGAGTGCCTTAGATGATGTGTTACCCTTATTTAAGTGAAGCAATTCAGTACAGTAAATAACAAAACATTTGACATTAGACAGTTCATTAATTGCAATACCAGTGAAGCTGTGTATCTTGCTACATGTAGCTGTTCTGCATTTTATGTGGGAAAAACCAGGCATCCACTTAAAAATCGAATAGAAGAACATCTAAGCTCCATCAGATTGGTGGAGCCACATAACGCACTAGAAAAAGTGACATTAGGACCTAGGGCAGGGGATTTGGATTTTGCTTTGTGTAAAAAAGCAGCATTTCAAATTTATGAATTAGGGGTTTAAAAACTCCAGGTTTGAATCACGATATAGATATTTCCTTATTTTTAAGAAATGTTTAATATGACAGTCTTTGTACAGTAATGATGTATCATGAATCTTTTTATGCTTATAGATCAAGTTGAAACATGATAGGAATCACTGATTTAAAATGAGCATACTGACTATCTAGATGTGGACTTTGGCTCTTAAACATTTCATCACCCCCACTGCAACCACCACCTTTCAAAACGGTAACAAATAACTTTAATCTAACTATGTCCTTATAGATGTGATTCTTATACCTATATCTATTTATTTATACATATATATTCAAGTTTATGAAATTTATATTAATATTTATGGGTATGACTCCAATATTAGATCTAATATGTGTATATATACAGAAATATAAAATATTAGCAAATTATTGTAGCTTTCCTATTATACTGTTTTCTGTGTAGTTACCCTCAGTTTTTAAGTTATATAATGCTTCTATTTAATGCTGTTTTTGTATTTGAAAATTTAGATATATTTATCTTTTTTCACTAGCATGTTTTTTTAATAGGGTGATCACTTTTTTAGGTGTGTGTGTTCAAGAGTTTATTTCGCTCATTCCTCCTTTTTTTTTTGTAATTTTACTGTTTATTCCTCCTCTCACCCCCTCAGCTCTGGTCTTCCTCGGGAGCACATGGAGTCATCCCCCTACGGTACGCACCCTACCTGGGCCATCCTCCGTCGCCCATGTAGCCTCAGTTATACCCCCTGGGCGGGGACAGGGTGGGCCCCAATGCCCCGACACTGCAGTAATGTCAGTCGGGAGGATGCCAGGAGGGCGGCCACAAATCAGGGGCAAGCTCCGTCTCCGCCAGAGCCGAGAGGCATTTTCTCTGTTTTTTGGGGAGTAGCTGGTGCCATGACGTCAAGGCATAATCCAACATCTGCCACTCCCCTACTCCTTCTCTCTACTCCTCAGTGCCTGCTGTATTACCGGCTTCCACCAGAGATCAGCAGAGCACCAAAGAGGGACCCCTGTCCCTCCCCGGAAGAGGAGAACTGTCCTCCAGACACTCAATCCTGTCCCTCCCCTGCTGACCCCCAACAACCCAGGCTCATTCCCGAACCCGGGTCACTGGCGTGGTGCGAGGTGTGGTGTCCAGCGCCTCAACACTCAGCACCACCGGGCCGGCCCCATTTCTCCCTTCTTTACTTCATTTCATGTCTTATATTAAATATGGTATATGTCCTTCTAAGGGCTTCACTTAAATAAGAGTAAAACATCATCTAAGGCACTCCCTGAGGTTTCATGTCAATACTGAGTGGTAAAAACAGTGTGAGCATTTAAGCACATTGTTATAAGCACAGCTCAATAACTGCTAAAGGCACATTTCACCGTAATTCCCTAATGCATAGCATGTCCAGAACCTTCTGCCACTAGCGGTCAGTTCAGAAACTGCAACATAACTTTCTTACTTTTCCAGAATGTAACACTCGGTTCATAAACATGTACTATCCAGTGGTGGCAAAAACAAAGACTTTCTACCTTTGCGAGGCACTCTTGGTCTTCAGACTAAACAGTTCTGCTGCAGGAAAAGGCTATGGCATTGTAAAGGGAATGTTCCTGCAACTCTGTAGATGACCATAACATTCTCTTGTGCATGTCTGTAACAAAACTGGTAAGGGAGTTGGCTGTAAGATGATCTCAGGGTGCCGGGGAGGAGGGGGAGTGGAATTAAAATCTCGCACCGGGATCCCACTCTGCCAGGCAACAAAAGAGTGCACACAGGTTAAAGCTTTCTACTGCCTTAGATTTCCCACACATTTCAATACCCCACAACCCTACATTTGCAGTCCCGAGTGCTATAAGCCTAGCTGTTCAGTTCCTGTGCGACAATAATTTAAATGTATGCCCAACTTGTATTGCCTCAGTCAGGACAGATGCTCTGAGTGCCTGTAGTAGCATTCACTCTCCTCAGGTGCTCCCATAGGAAGCAAACCCAGGCTCCACAGTTTGTAAGGCTAACATACACCTCCTACTCAAGGTGCCTTGATCATGCATTAAGCGAAACCAGTTGGAGGTGTTTGCAAGATGTACCTGCTAGCGTCCTCGTTGTGAGGTATGGAATTCTGGCACTGTTTGAATAAATAAGCTATACTGTGACAGTCCGTTTGTGTTTGTTGTGCTTTAAGTAAAGATTGGTGGATGGTGCAGGAATTCTTTTGTCATTTCTGGTCATCCATGACCTTCCTCCCCCCAACCCTCCTCTGCTGTCCCCTCTGCACTTCCAGGTATTTTGCGTCCTTTCAGGCCCATGACCTGTGATCGATTCAGGTCAATGGCTGGTGTGTTCCATCAGTAGCACTTCACTACAGATCAGGCTCTTTTTAGGACTGAAGGTCCTGCACTGCTGTTACCTGAATCTGGCTCCTTCTTTCCTTCTTCCTCCTCTGTGGAAGATAATTTTTCAGTCTATCCCACCTCTGATGCTGAGTATTCCCATCCTGGTACCAGCGATTCCAGTCAGAGATGATGAAGAAGCTGAGTTTACATCACTTTGTTGGTTGCAGCACTGTTACTCTGATGCTGTCATTCCTTGGAGATTACAGCAATGACGCTTCTCTTATCCCTTCATGGCCCCAGCCCTTTGTGGAGGTATCCAGATACATCTGTCTCTGTCCCCTTGCCCATTCTCCAGGTCCTAAGGATGTCTAGCACAGATATTGCACTCCCATGGGGTCTCCAGGTGCTATCCTTTATCCCACTTCAGGGATTCTGGTGCTGCAGACCCTCTCTTTGCCTAGCCGCCTGGTTCATGACCCCCCACCCAACACCAACTCTGCAGAGATCGATGCTTGGGGCAGGAGAGTTTTTCTGGTGGCACACGTTGTGATGAGCATTTCTGCACATCAGCCCAGTCTTTTGGCTGGCAGTGAGCCGTAAGAAGTTGGAATAGTGGCTGGAGGCATAAAGATCTCATGGCAGCCTTTGAACTGTGCCACGAGTGAGTAAAATAACACCACCAGGAGCAAGACCAAATTGGTTTCTCGTCTGCCATTTAGCTGTGGGGCTGGATCATCCTTGGTTGGCTGTCAGACCCTTTTCTACTTTGGAGCTTACAGTGAGTATTGTCTTCATTTTGGAGCTGTGAGTGGTGGGAGCGCTCACTGATCTGGTTACTCTGCCCCCCCCCCCACCTTTAGATTAAAACTGTTGTCTGTTAAACTGTAATAAGAAGACAGCGAGAGTGCCTTCTTATCCTGGCCACCAGTTTTTCAGCTTTCTGATATCTTTTGTTCGGGATTGGGCCTCTGTGCTGGTGGACTGTTATATCAATAGGATGGTGGTGAGAGCATTTTCGCTTTGGTCCGGCACCCTCAAAACCCGAGATTCTGTGCTAACTGTGCTGTTTGTTGGACTTGATTTTCATTTATGTTGTAGACTGGTCTGAGTCTATTTTGCCCTCTGGACATAGTGCCATTGAGGATTCTCCTGTGAAATTATATATTTTGCTGTTTTCAATTTTCTTTGAGTGGGCTGGGGGTTGTTGGAGTGGGGTGGTTTAATTAGAGTTTGATTGTGGTGAGTATGTGTTTTTAGGACATTTTGTATTAGATGTGAATAATGGATCTCTGATTAGGGATGGGTTTTGGAGTTTTGTTTTGATGTTTTTTATTGTTGGGTTAAGAAAGATTTATTATGTAAGCACCCTTTGGGTGCTTACTAGTTAATTTTGGGTTGCTAGGGGTAGTTAGGCAGAGAGAGAGAGAGCAATGGAGCCGCTGAGTCTGGGATGTGGTGCTGTCTGCTGACTGTGGGTGGGGTCACTCCCATTAGAGTATAAATAGTAGGGGCACCTCCCAGTAGGGTATAAATAGCAGGGGAATTTTGGCGCCAAGGGGAGAGAGCAGAGAGACAGAGCTGGGGAGAGCAGTCGGGGGGGGGTCGGCCTGCAAGTTCGGCCGGAGGGCCATGACAGGGCCGAAGTGGTCCACTTGCCGCCCTGGCCCACCATCCTTGAAGACCCACAATATGAAGGCGTTGGTTCAGGAGCAGTAAAAGGGGAGCAATGGAGCAGTAGAGTGGGCCTGTCGATACATTTGGGAGCCGGAGCCTTGGGAGAGGAAATGAAAATGGAAGCCTGCCATGTGAACTTCAACACCTTGGTGGGTAAGCACCGGAGGGGCCTAATGCCCAAAAGAAAGTATTGCCTGTGGGTAGTTCAGCTGTTAGGTCAGAATGGTTTACTGTGGGCAGGCCCACTATGGCAAATAGGGCCTGGGGCGTGGCTGGAAGTGGCAGCCCAGCAGTTGAGGGCATAATGGTGGCAGACTTACCCCTAGTGCCCTGGTTGGAGGCCGATGCAGAGTTGGTACCCATGGTGTGAGCTGCTTGTGGAGGTGGGGAAAGTCCATTTGAGGGAGTAATGTCTGGGACCCCAGTGGGGTGGCAGTCCATTGGGTGATCTGTGTGGCACTTGCATAGCTTCCACTGATGAGTCAGTTCAGAGGTTGGAATCGCTGATTTGAGTGGAGTGTGCTGGTTAGGACTGGGATTAGTTCAGGGCACCCAAACCCCACAGAGAGCCCAGCCACCAGCAGAGGCATCAGCAATTGGATCTTTGAAAAAATTCTGATGGTTTGGTTCCTGCTTTAAAAACTTACATAGAAACATAGAAGTTGACGGCAGATAAGGACTGCAAGGCCCATCCAGTCTGCCCATTTCTTTTTCTACCTTATGAATGTGCCATCGGCCTTTGCTCTGTCAATGGCCTATCTATTCATACTCATCTGTATTGCTCCCTTATGCCTATCCCATGCCTGTTTGAAGCCCTGCACTGTATTCATATCCACCACTTCCTGAAGTAGGCTGTTCCGTGCATCCACCACCCTTTCTGTCAAAAAGAACGTCCTCACATTACCCCTTAATCAGCCTCCCTCTAATCTCATGCAGTGTCCTCTTGTTCTGCGATTTTTCTTATATTGAAACATGTTAGACTCTTTCACCTTGTTAATGCCCTTAAGGTGTTTGAATGTTTCGATCATATCACCCTCTCCTCCTTTTGCTCTAGGGTATACATATTGAGCTCCGTTAATCTGTCCTCATATGTTTTCTGATGCAGTCCCTGCCCCATTTTGGTTGCCCTTCACTGGACTGCCTTCATTTGGTTAATGTCCCTGTGAAGGTGTGGCCTCCAGTACTGCACGCAGTACTCCAGATGGAGCCTAACCAGTGTCTTGTAAACAGGGATTATTACCTCCCTCTTCCGACTTGTGATACCCCTACTAACACACCCCAAAATCCCCCTAGCCTTACCTACTGCTTTAGTGGTCTGCTTGGATGATTTCAGGTCATCGGTGATGATGATGATGCCCAAGTCTCTTTCTTCCCTTGTGACTGCCAGCAACTCCCCTCACAGCCTATAGGTGGCTTCAGAGTTTCTCTTCCCTGTGTGCATGATCTTGCACTTCTTTGTGTTAAACCCCAGTTGCCACTCTTCTGACCATTTTGCTAGTTTATCCAGATCTCTTCTCATTCTGCCTACCCCATCTGGATCATCTACTCTGTTGCAAATCTTGGTGTCATCTGCAAACAGACAAACCTTACCCTCCAGTCCATCTGCCATTTCATTGATGAAGATATTGAAGAGGACTGGCCCCAGGACTGATCCCTGAGGTACCCCACTTTTGACTTGCATCATTTCTGACTGTATACCATTTACCACCACTCTCTGTTTTCTGTCCGTCAACCAGTTTGCCACCCAGTTGACCAACTTCTGACCCACCCCGAGCCTACCCAGCTTATTAATCAATCTTCTATGTGGAACAATAGCGAAAGCTTTGCTGAAGTCAAGGTAGGCGACATCAACTTCTCCCCCTTGGTCCACCACTCTGGTTACCCAGTCAAAGAAATCTATGAGATTAGTTTGACAGGACCTTCCTTTTGTAAATCCATGCTGTCTTGGATCCTGTGCTTCTATGGATTCCAGGTGTTGCACTATCCTTTCCTTAAGGAGTGCCTCCATAATCTTGCCCACTACTGAGGTAAGACTGACTGGTCTGTAGTTCCCTGCCTCCTCCCTGCTACCACTCTTGTGGAGCAGGATCACATGAGCCCTTCTCCAGTCTTCTGGCACCTCTCCTGTGCTCAGAGACTCACTAAACAGTTCTGATAATGGCTCTGCTAGTTCCACCCTTAGCTCCTTTAGTACCCTGGGATGTATGCCAACAGGCCCCATTACCTTGTCCACCCTGAGCTTATTGAGCTCTTGTAGGACCCTTTCTTTTGTGAAGGGACTAGTGCACACCTCCCTCCCTCCTGTGTCCATGGTGCTGAGCTGTGGGCCCTGCCCTATTGTACCTTCTCAGTAAATACTGAACAGAAGTATCTACAGTATTTAGGATAGATGCTTTTACATGGTCCTCTTCTCACACGCTCCTTTAGCCCCTTTGATCTTAGCAATACCCCCTTTGGACTTTCTCCTTTCACTAATGTATCTATAGAAAGTCTTATCACCTTCTTTTACTGTTTGTGCTAGTGTTTCCTCGGTTTGGGCCTTTGCCTGCCTTACTTCCTTCCCTGCTTCCCTTAGGGAAGTTTGGTATGCCTCCCTATCTTCATCCCGCTGCGTTCCCTTATATTTCCTGAAGGCCAGCCTTTTGGCTCTGACCTTTTCTGCCACTGTTTTTGAGCACCAAAGTGGTTTCCTTCTTCTTTTGCACTTCCTTTTCTCTCTAACACAATGGGATGTTGCTTCAAGTATTGCATCCTTAATGCTTGCCCACTTTGCCTTTACCCTCTCGCCTGTATTTCTTTTTGCCAGGGCTAGCTTAACTCTGTTGGCCATCTTATCAAAGTCAGCTCCTCTGAAGTCCCATATTTTTGCCATGGAATGGCAAATGGCTAGAATTTAGTTCTAGCGGCCAAATTGAACCATACCGTGTGATGGTCACTGGCCCCCAAGTGACCTTTTACCTGGAGATCTGTGATCCTTTCCCTGTTAGTCAGTACTAGATCTAGGATAGCCCTGTCTGTTGTGGGTTGTTGTTCCATTTGTTTGAGGCCCTCCCCCTGTAGGGAATCCACCATGTGCCTAGTTCTGGCAGATGTTCCTGCTGGTATTGACCAATCTGTATCTGGCATGTTGAAGTCTCCCATTATCAGAACCTCCCCTTTAGCTGTCATGTGTTGTATATCTTCTAACAGTAATGTGTCTATGTCCTCCCCTGGTCTGGAGGCCTGTACACAACCTCCCATTTCCTGTTTCCAGGGTGACCCACAGTTCTTCAGGCTCCTTATGTGTATTTTGAATTTCTGTAGCGTTGATATTTTCATTGACATAAAGGGCCACTCAACCACCCCTCCCCCCCCTTTTGCACCTCGGTCTCTTCTGAACAGTACATAGCCAGGTACTAAAGTCTCTCAAGTGTGGTTACTGGTAAACCATGTCTTGCTAATGGCTATTATGTTCAGTTTAGCCTCTGTCATTATTGCCTGCAGGTCTGGGATCTTGTTTCCCAGACTGCAAGCATTTGTGTACATGATTTTCCATTGGCCAGATTTCGGTGTGTTAGTTGTTGGGCAAGGTCTGGCATTTCCCCTGTGCGTTGTATGGGGAGCCGGACCTTTTTCCTTACCTGGTGATGCAAATGAACTACAAACATGCTGAACTCCTGTTTGACCACTAGCTGAGGGGAGGTGTTCTTCCCATTCAACGTATGGGGTGCTGCACCCCCTCCCCATTTGCTAGTTTAAATATTCTGCAAAGACGCCAAACTTCTGCCCCATTGCACTGACTCCCTCCTTAGTCAAATGCAGTCCATCAAATTTAAAGAACTTTCGCTCCCAAAACTGTTGCCAGTTCCCTACAAATTTGTGTCCTTTTTCCAGGCACCAGCCCTTGAGCCACATGTGTAGCTTCCCTATCTCCCCTTCTTTGACCTTCCATCCATCTGCCCCCCTCTCCCAGACTGGCAGGCTCTCAGCGAAGGAGATGCCAGATGAAATGGGTGATAGTTTGTCACCCAGCCTGGTCAGGTGTTCCTTGGTCTCCACCACTGACTGGCTGGCGAGATTGTTAGTCCCTATGTGTACCAGGACATCAATGTTTTCTCCTGCTTCCTGAACAATTTTTGCAGTGCTGTCAGTGTCTCTCCATGCTGATGTTCCTGGGAGACATCTGACCATTACCCCTGGCTGGAGATAGGTATCAACTCCCTGAATTATGGAGTCTCTTGTGATCAGAAGTTTTTTGGATTACGTTTTTGCTTTTTTTCTTTTAGTTCCTGTTTTGGACGAGTTTTGTTGTGCTAGCTCCTCTGCTGCAGTGTCCTCTGCCCCTTTGTTTGATTTCGGAGATAGAGGCAGATACCTGTTTGTAGTTTTTATATGGTTTGTGGAGGTGATATGTTGGAGAGCACCAAGTGATGGGGCACCCAATTTGCCCATCCTAATCACCTGCCAGCCTCTCGGACCAACTACTCTCTGCGGTCGAGGTGCTTCTGTTGGATGTTGGGGAAATGGTGGGCAGTTCTTATAATATATTTCCTCTTGAATATGCAATTTGAGGCGCGCAATCTCTGCCCATGCTGCCTGGAGCTGAGCCCTTAGATCTCCAATGGCCCAACATGTAGGACAGGGTTCTAAGTCCTGTAAAACTGCCCTTCTGAAAAGTGTTCCGCAGTACCTGCAGTTAATGATATCCATTCCAGATAAGTTGCTGGATTTATAATCTGGTCAGAGTAATTAGAAAGAAGAAAATGAAAGCAAAAGTTTGATTTTGTGTTTTGTTTGTTTGTTTTCGTATAACTTGTTAGAACATGTTAAATTACTAGTGCCCCTGTAAATGAGGTCACTGTTTGGATACCCCCTCTGATCCTCCCCTTCCTGCTTTGCTACAGAAAATGTCATGACTGTGCTACCCTATAAAAGAAGTGTAGTGTGGGGTGGTTGGGGATGTGGGTGGGTGGCTGGGCCCTTCCCCTGCCAAAAAAGAAGAACCATGGATGAAAGAAACAAGGAGGTAAGAGCAGAAACAATCAGCCAGCAACAAATGCAGTAGCCCTGAAAGCTTATCCTAATGATAGATAAAACTATAAAACCTGTAAAGCACCACCTGTAATAATTTCACCGAAGATATACCCTGTAAGAAATACTTTGCTACAGAGAAAAAATAAAGCAGTAACCGAAGATATACCTTGCAAAAGACAATTTGAATCAGAAGATTACAGCAGTGATCTGTAAGCACACACCTGTAGGCACACCCTGTAATAATGCAGCAGAAGGTATACCCAACAACAACAATTTTAATCAGAGAAAAATAAAGCAATAAAATGTTAGCAACAAACAGTAACAATCCCTGTGAATACAAAATAAAAATAACAACACACAGTAAATCTGCCTAGCCCAAAGAAGCCTTAATCCTTTTCCTTGCTTTGGGAAGGTTCTTTGTTCTGTCCTTTCAAGCAACCTAGAAGAAAAGAGCTCAGGTGAAGCTACGTGCCTTGGCCAGCAAACCTAGTCTTCCACCTCAACTAAAAAGTATGGAAGTAACACCTAAAGGGAAAGAGAAGTATGCTCCAGTAAGAAATAGCCCCCCCGGGGTGGAAGATCAGGCAGGTCGAAATGAGTTAAAGAGAGTGTGAAGGTCTGGGACAGTAGAAACATTGCGTGCTGTCATAAACCAAAGTAACAGTATAGGAATGGAATTGCCTGAAGAGAGTGTAAGGAAAAGAAATGTAACTGCTGCAGAGGGATAGAGAAAGAGACGAAATATGAGTCAGTGAAGAGTCGCAGTTTTAAGCTACCTCATGCTTAGAGGCCTGTTCGGCCCTAGAAATGCTGCCAGGAGTTCTAGTCTGCACGACTTATGGGAACCTGCCTGAAATATACATAGCCTGTTAGCACAAGGGGCTGTTGTAGTAGAATTTCCAGCTGTGCCTGTGAAAGCAACCCATCGTTGATTACCCCCTTGCTCCATGGAGCAGCTGTTCACTGTTTCAAGTTTAATTAAATCGTTGTTGGCATTTTGATTCTGGAGAGGACAATGAATTTAATTTCTGTGCCTGTGCATGCTTGTCTTGCTAACCAGCCTTCCCCCTGCAGCCTCTGGAACACCTAGTGGCAGTTGATACAGGAGCCATCCGTGATCTCCAGTCACAAAATCAAAATGGACCCAGGTAACGAGTTGCTTCTATTTGAACTCTTTGGACTGTGGTTGCTTATGTTTGTCAGCTGCCCCCTTCCACCAACTCACCACCTAAATACCCCTAGATGGGGAGCAGGGCTTACAATGTGGGGGCTTATCAAGGATTTTATTAAAAAGAAGGCAAAAAGGACTTTTTTGGGATTGTGTACTATGCTCCAACTGCCTAAAGTATGCTGCAGGGGAACTGCTAATTATGGAAGCACAATTTTGAACTTGTGCTGTTTCACACCTTCATGCCAAGCATTTGAAAACCTGATCTATTAGCAAGTTGTTAATGTATGCAGAACATGGCGAGCTTCATTGTAATGGCTAAGACTGTGTTGCCAGGCTGTGGGGGTCATGTTGCATAGATACATACATAGATACATAGAAAGTGTCGGCAGATAAGGGCCTATGGCCCACCCAGTCTGCCCATTTGAGCTTGTAAGTTCAGTTTATGTTTTCCAAGAAGTCTGTTGCCCCTTACCCCTGACCTCCAGAATTCCTTTATGTCTATCCCATGCATACTTAAATCCCGTGATTGTTTCAGCTCCCACCACTTCCTCTGGCAGGGTGTTCCACTTGTCCACCACCCATTCTGTGAAGAAATTCTTCCTCACGTTTCCTCTGAATCGTCCTCCCTCCAACTTCATCCCATGCCGTCTAGTCCTGGAACATCTTTTTCACTTAAAAATAGTGTATTCCTGCACCCTGTTCCTCCCTGTAAGATACTTGTATGTCTCTATCATATCCCCTCTCTCCCTCCTCTCCTCCAGGGAGTACATGTTCAGTTCCTTCAACCTGTCCTCATAGGACTTGTGATGCAATCCATGCACCATATTTGTTGCCCTCCTCTGAACCTTCTCTACCCTGTCTATGTCCTTACGTAGGTAAGGTCTCCAGAACTGTACAGTGTACTCCAGGTGGGGCCTCACTAGTGTCTTGTATAGTGAAATTATGACCTCCCTTTTCCTGCTGGTGATGCCCCTGCCTATGCATCCCAGCATCCTATTTGCTTTACCTGCTGCCTTGTCACACTGTTTCCCTACCTTGAGGTGTTCAGAGATGACCACCCCAAGATCCCTTTCCTGCTTGGTGCATGCTATATCCTCACCCCCCAACTGATATATTGTGCCAGGGTTTTTGTGCCCCATATGCATTATCTTGCACTTCCTTGCATTGAATTTCAACTGCCAAACCCCTGACCATTCTTCAAGTTTCTGCAGGTCCCTTCTCATTCTGTCTACACCTCTGTGTGTCTACTCTGTTACAGAGCTTTGTGTCATCAGCGAACAGTGAAATTCTGCCTTCCAGGTCCCTGCATGTCACTGATGAAGATATTAAATAGGACCGTTCCCAGCACTGATCCCTGTGGTACCCCACTAGTCACTCTTCCCTCTGTGGAGTGACAGCCATTTACCACCACCCTCTGTGTCCTGCCGCCCATCCAGTTACCTACCCAGCACACTACTATCCTGCCCACACCCATATTCCCCAGTTTGTGCAATAGTCTTCTATGTGGCACAGTGTCAAAGGCCTTGCTGAAGTCCAGATAGGCCATGTCCACTGCCCTCCCCTGATCCACCTCCCTAGTCACCCAGTCAAAAAATTCAATGAGGTTGGTATGACATGACCTCCCCCTGGTGAAACCATGCTGCCTTGGGTCCTGTAGTCCATTGACAACCAGATGTTCCACCAATCTCTCCTTCAGTAGTGCTTCCATGATCTTCCCCACTACTGAGGTGAGGCTGACTGGTCTGTAGTTCCCCACTTCCTCTTTGTTTCCACTTTTGTATAAGGGGACTACATCTGCTATCCTCCAGTCTTTGGGTACCTTCCCTGTTTCCAGTGATCGGCTAAACAGGATAGCCAGAGGTTCAGCCACCACCTCTCTTTGTTCTTTAAGGACCCTGGGGTGCACTCCATCTGGCACCATTGCTTTATCAACTCTTATTACTTCCAGTTCCTTCAGGACCCTTTCTTGTGTAAAGGGACTTGTGTCCATTTCTGCACCATTCTCACCCCTTGTACTCCGTTCAGACCCATTACCCTCCTCTTCCTTAGTAAAGACTGAGCAGAAATACCTGTTCAATATGTCAGCTTTACTGTTGTCATCCTCCACACAGCCCCATCCTCCCCCTTCAGTCTCACTATCCCTCCCTTTGCCTTACTTTTTTCACTTATGTACCTGTAAAAGGTTTTGTCCCTCTACCCACTGATTTTGCAATGTGTTCTTCTGTCTGAGCTTTGGCTTCCCTTACTGACCTCCCTGCCTCCCTTTGCTTCTCCTGGTACTTCTCCCTATCCCCTTCTGCCTGTGTCTTTTTGTATTGCCTGAATGCAATCTTTTTGGCTTTCATTTCTTGCTACCTCTTTGGAAAACCATAATGGTCTCCTCTTCCTTTTCCTCTTGCTAACCTGCTTAATACATAATTCTATTGCTCTTGTAATCCCCATTTTAAATACTGTCCACTGTTCCTCAACCCCTGATTCCTGCCCCATTCCCCTTAATGCCTCTTTCAAGTATCTCCCCATTTTCCCAAAGTCTGTCCCCCTAAAATCCAGGATACGTGTTTTTGTGTGGTTTGGTTCTGCTCTTTCTGTGATTTCAAACCACAGTGACTGGTGGTCACTGTTTCCCAGATGCTCCCCCACTGTTACCCCCATCACACTGTCCCTGTTTGTGAGCACAAGGTCCAGTATTGCCTTCTGCTGAGTTGGTTCCATGACCAGTTGCTTGAGGAAGGCACCCTGAAGGGAGTCCAGGATAAATCTGCTCCTAGTTGATGCTGCTGCTGGGATGCTCCAGTCCACATCTGGAATATTGAAGTCTCCGACCAGTACTATCTCACCCTTGTCTGCCATCCTTTGGATGGCTAGCATCAGCTCCCTATCTGTTTCTTCCTCCTGGGCTGGTGGTCTATAGACCACACCTGTGTGGATGGCTGGCCCCATTTTCCTTTCCAGCTTAACCCACAGTATCTCTCCCCCATTTTGTTCCTCCTGGATCTCTGTGGCCCTTATGTCATTTTTCACATACAGTGCCACTCCTCCATCATGGTGGATGGCGCCATGTTGTCTAAAAACTTTTCAAACTGCGACACAAGTGGTTGATCCATGCTTGAGGGAACTGGTGTGTAGCAAAATGACTGAGTCCCAAAAAAATAACATGATTTTAGTGCCAGCATCCTTGTTCTCATGGCTATGGGAGATGGCTCAGCATGGAGGTACCGGTGAGAAATGTGTTATTTGTTGACAGACCAGAGGAGTAGTGAAGGTCCTCCCAGTGTGTTTCGACTGCTCTGGGAGTGGAGCTGTTTTTACCTCTAGGCCCACTATTGCCTATCTGTTGGCCTGGAGCCTAGCGACCACACCCGCTTGGGTCAGTATAGCGTCTTCAAGGTTGAATAACTGGAGACAATTAGAGAGGACAGCTAGTGAACTCCAGTGCGAAGAGGAGGGTGCTAGACATCTGCCCAGCCCTTCTCCTTCAGTGGTGCCTGATCCTCCCTGAGACAGAGGAAGAGGACGAGGGGTGGCAGGTAGGACTGGGCCTCCTGTGTTTGTTCCCTGCAATGGGCCCATGCCACCAGGGACCATCCAGAAACCCCAGGGACCACCCCCTGTGGCTCAGGAGGTACCCCCTGCCACAATGCCTGATGTGATTGTGGAGGGCATTATTTCAGAAGGCGATTCTAGCGATTACAAACAAGAATACCCTGTGCCTCCTCCTCCTGGCATGCCATACAAGGCCTGCATGTTTGGTGAACAGTTGTGTGAGAGAGACATTCCCAAGACCTATCGATTCCCAAGCCAGCATTTTCCTGACAATATCCCCAAGTTACCAAAGATGTGTGCTAAAAAGAGATCGTACATGGACTCTTAGAGACCCTCTGATCCCTGCTACTTGCAATACACATCGAGGAGTTGGTTACTGAAAGGTACAGCACCTAGAACCAGTGTTCGTAGTATTCCCGACTGATCCCAGGCTGAATGCTGGGTTTGTCTTCGCATTCGCAAAGAGTACCCTGGGGAAACTATCCCTACCTGACTGAACAGCATTGGGACATTATAGAGGGAAAGTGTGAGGACTGGGTGTTCCAAGTCACTTTGGACAAGGTAAAGATCAAAAGTCGTGGGAGTGCACTAGCGTTTGGAGGCCATGAGTCCGAGGCCATAAAGCAAACTTGCTGCATATTTCTGTCAACTGTTTGGATTGGTATAACATTGTTTTAAAATGTTTGCCATGGTTCCGGACATTGAAGGCCAGCATACAAAACATTACATTACTTGCAAATCTGCTGAAGGGGATGAGTGTACCAAACTGGACCGTAAACTGTATTTTGCTTAACATCTTTGAGATATTTCCTTGCTGAGAACTTTAAATGTGACTGCAGTAACCAATGTTGTTGATGGTTTACAAGTTTATGTAACCCCTAGATGGCGCTATCCCAGGGGCTACTACCCCTGCCTGATTTGCCACTAACAGGTTGAGGGGCCTGGATCCAATGGCGGGTGCCTCCACCCAGAGGTCAGGGTTTGCAATAGTTAAACTTACTTGGTCACAGCCCTCTGGGACACTGCAACCCCCCTTTCTTCCCACTAGTGGCCCACACAATATATCAGAATTACCTTCACAGTATACACTTACCCCCAGGACTGGTTCCGGCACTGGGACCTCCTGTGAAATAAGATACAGTGCAGCAATCACAGTACAGTACTTTAACATAGACAAATACCTCAGGCAGTATAACTTTGCTGAAACAAGCAGCTCTGATTTATTTAGGGGATATAACAAGGACGGGAAATCAGGTTAATTAGCTTATCACTTTATTCATCTATTTATGGCTCTGTGCACAGGCCTATCCCTATCAGTTACTGTCCCTGGGCACCCAAGCCCTAGTGGCTAGTCCAAACCGTGGCAGCTGGTAGGGGCCTTTCACACAGAGAAAAGAAAATTAGTTTAAACAGTCAGCAGTACAGTGATTCCATTTGGATTTAATGTGGCAATTCAACAGGGAGCGACCCTGAATTAGTACTCACGACCTCCAAACAAGATAGGGTCCTTCAACGTCAGCAGGGCTACTCTTGAGCTCCACGAGACTCCTCACACATTTATATGGCAAACAGGCAGGCTGCTTCTCTATCCCGATCGCAATTACTGCACAATACCCGGGAGAACACACAGCAGATTCAGTTCCTGACAGAACGAGTGCAACTCAGCAATTTCTCCAGTCTTCTACAGGGTGAGCCTGGTTTCTACCTCAGATATCCTTGATTCTCTTCACAGGACTGATTCAGTCCCAACAAGCAGTTACACAAGCTGCAGACTGGAACTCTGGGCTCTTACACATGTTTTTGACTAAAACTGTGCACTGAAGGAGCACAGGGTTCTTTTCCCTTCACTGCCAGAGCTAAACTGAAACTCCAACAGACAAAACCGGCACTTCCTTTGAGTTCCTCCCAGTTCTTGACTGGATTGGCTGTCACTCACAATAGACTGCTGCTGTTGGTCCAAAAGGCGCCAAGTCTAAACTACATCTCCCAGAGTCACTGCCCATACAATCCTCTTGTGGCTGGCTCAGATTATGAGTCCAAGTTCTGATTCGTCCAAGGCACCATTTTAGAGCTAGCTTACCCCACACTGATTGGTCCAGTTCAGCAGTTCAAAACCAGAATGGGGAACTAGGCAGACACAGTTCTGACTGCAAAGAAAGCAGGTTAGACAAACTGTAATTTCATTATTACTGTAAATGATTTCTGGCAAACAGTTACATCTTTCAGATAGGTTCCTTTGCACTCCTAGTGACTGCAAAAATGGAGTGAATTGGCAGCAGCTCAAGTGGTACTCAAACAGAGAAGCACACAGTCCCCCATACAAACTAATTATGTCTGAAGTAGACAGCTCTTAAAGAGACAGTACCAGAGGCTCTAAAACACTCACTGATAAATGGCTTAAACGCCAAACACCATTCAGGCTTGGAGCATTCAAGCAAGCTCCTGGAAGTCTTTTGGGAACCCCATTTGCAGGGGGTTACACCTTCCTGGTTCTGGGAAAGCTTGACATCCGGGCTGCCAAGTACCCCATAAGTTTCAGCTGCAACCATATACATTTGCATTAGGCTCACACATGTAATCATCAGTCAATACATCATTTTACCAAGAACACATTTCTGAAACATTGCAGTACGTCACTCTTTACACAGTATTACACACACATTGTACCATAACTCAAGTTATTACCTCTTGTACATGAAACCTGAAGAGAGGAGGCCCTTCCCTATCAGTTACCTTGGGGCTGGACGGGGCAAGGGCACCATACTTAGAGGGCAACACAAGTAACTTGGAGTTAGCACTGATGCTCAGTTTGGGCAATGAGCCCGGGACACATACACTCTTTTATGGACAACATTGAGAGGCAAGTCCACAGGCCTCCCAAGTGAATCATAACTGAGGTGCACCACAGGCTTTACAGCTCGACCAGTCTTTCTAGGGGAACTGTTACAGTCTCTGCACTCTGAGCCTCATTTTCAGCATTGTCCTCACTTGTCAGGGAGTCTCCATGGGGTAGAGAGGCTAGAACTTGGGGCACTTTCAGCTCCAGGAGTTACAGTTTCTGAGTCCACAACATTTGGCTCGCATGAGAGCTTTTGACACTGGCAGTGGACTGTCAGGGCACTCAAAATACTCTTCTTGTTCTGGTGTATCACCAGTCTGACCCAATCCATCATTTTCCTCCCCTGAAAGCTCAAACAGTTCAACCATGCACAATGATTCCATTTCCGCTGATGTGATGCTTTGCACTTCACTTTCTGGGAGCATTGGCTCCAGGGATGAAGCTGGGGGCTTAGACAGTCCAGAAGGCCCAGCTTCATCTCCAGTATTGACTAGGGGATTGCCCCGAAACAATTGACTCAGTTCATAAGAAGGATAGTATTCAAAGTCACTCTCACTTTCTTCTGATATGGACTGACAGTCATGCTCAACTGGGACTTGTGCAGGGAACACTTTAACTCTGCTTCTGTAGTGCAGACTTCCTTGATCTTTTCTTAGCAGCAGCTCTAGTCACTGGTCCAGAGGGGGCATCTTCTGGGGGCTCAGACTCAATCAAGATTTGTCCAATGGGCAGTAAATGATTTCTATGCATTGTTTTTACATCTTTTGAATTATTCTCAGGCCTTACTTTGTACACTGGCAGATCATCTAGTTTGCCCACTACAATGTGAGGGAGATGGTGCCATCTGTCAGCAATCTTGTGTTTGCCATGCAGTCCCAGATTTCTTAGCAATACCCGATCTCCCTCCTGGAGTTCCTGTGCTTTCACCTTTTTATCATACCTTTCTTTGTTGGCCAGATTTCTTTTGGCAGCCATGGTTTGAGCCAGTTGGTACGCATGAGTTAGCTGAGCCTTTAACTTTTGCACATACTGTAAATAGTTGTCAGCTTGAACCCCATCAGGAGAGACCCCAAACACACATCTACCGGTAGTCAGCTTCTTCTTCCAAACATCAGGCGGTAGGGGAGAACCCAGTGGCATCACTTTTGGTGCAGTTATAAGCATGTACCAGGGTGCTAATTTGTTGGCTCCATCTAGGCTTGTCCTTTGGGTGCAGGGTGCCTAGCATATCTAGCAAAGTGCGGTTGAAACGTTCAGGCTGTGGGTCCCCTGGGGTGGTAAGGAGTGGTTCTGGACTTTCGCACTCCCCACAGAGAAAGCATCTCTTTGATCAGACGACTCTCAAAGTCTCTCCCTTGATCAGAATGGATTCTTTGTGGAGCCCCATAGTGAACAAAAAAGTTTTCTACAAGTACTTTGGCCACAGTGGATGCTTTCTGGTCTTTGTGGGAAAGCTTGGCATATCTCGTGAAATGGTCAGTGACCACCAGCACATTACTGATATTTCTTTGATCTGACCCCAAACTCAGAAAATCAATACAGACCAGCTCCATGGGTGCACTGGTGGTGGTGTTAACAAGGGGCAGCCCTCTGGGGCAAAGCTTTCCTCTGTAAGCAGCTTACAAGTTTGAATGTGTTGCTCCACATCAGCCCCCATCTTAGGCCAATAGAATCTGGATCTCACCAAGTCAAGTGTTCTGTCTATACCAAGGTGCCCCATGTGGTTGTGCAAGGACATCAGTACTGAGTCTCGAAAGGCAGTGGGCAGCACTAGTTGTTGTTTGTCTACTTGTCCCCCTCTGTCTACTGTTTCTCTGTATAACAGATTATTGATCAGTTTCAACTTAGGACCTTCTTTGTATAACAGTGCAGTTCTCAAATCAGTGGAGCGTAATTTGGACACATCTTTTCCTGCATAGAGGGCTTCTAAAGCTGCTTTGATCATGGGATCACGGGATTGAGCCCGCCGAATACTGTCATTGTCCAGCTGAGGCAGTGCACCAATGTCTATTGCAGAAAAGTGGCAAAAGCAGCAGGTATGCAATTCTCAGATGGTCCCAAGCAATCCACCATGCAGTCCACTGCGTCTCGTGGACATTTGTTCCTCCCTGTCAAACTTCCGCAGAGTGCCCGAATGTCAGGTTCTGCCAATCAGACCCAATCATTCTGGGGAACAGGCCTCCGGAGAGAGCATCAGCATCTATGTGGTTCAGACCTGCTCAGTATTCGAGAGAGCATAGTTATGTAGATAATGCAGAAAGCCACCTATGGCCAGTGGCATCCAACTTAGCTGAGGTCTGCACATAGGTCAAAGGATTATTGTCAGTTTTTGCTAGTATTTTAGCCCCATACAAGTACTCATGGAATTGGTCAACAATAGCCCACTTCAAAGCTAGGAACTCTAACTTATGTACAGGATAGTTCTTTCAGATGGGGTCAGGCTTCTACTGGCAAAGGCCACTGGTCTCAGGCCATTCGTGCTCTTGGTACAACACAGCCCCCAACCCTTGCAAGCTAGCATCAGTGTGCAGGACGAGGTTTTCTGGATCGGCATAGGCCAGCACTGGAGCATGGGTGTTGATATATGATCTCATGAAAAGCAGTCTCATTAATCAGGAGTCCAGCGAGCCCCAAATACTTCACTCGGATGAAAATACACTCTGTCAGTCTTGAGGGACGCTGACTTTTGGTATTTTTTGTGGGTTGGGGGATACCCTTGAGTAAGGTTAAGTAAAGGGCGGATCACTCTTGAATAGTCCTTGATGAAATGCTGATAATAACCACAGAATCCAGGAATCTTTGCAGTTCTTTTTAGATTTTTGGCTGTGGCCAGGTGGTCAAGGCCTCAACTTTACTTGGGTCGGTCTCTATTCCTCGTGGATACTATGTCCCACATACTTTACTGATGTTTGAAAGAATTGACACTTATCAATGGACAGTTTAGGCCAAAGTCCTCCAGTCGGTCCAATACCTTAAATAATCTGCTCATGTTCCTCCAGTGAGCTGCCAAACACAATAACATCATCTAGGTATACCAGGCACTCTAGTAAGTTCATGTCCCCACTGCACGCCCATCAATCGCTGAAAAGTGGCTGGGGCACCTGAAATCCTTGAGGCATCCTCATGAATTCATAGAAGCCAAGCGGATAAGATAAGGCTGTCTTCTCACGGTCCTTGGGGCCATCGGGATCTGGTAGTACCCACTGCGGAGATCCAGCACAGAGAACCACTTGCTCCTGTTTAGGCAGTCCAAAACATCCTGAATGCGGGCATTGTGTACTGATCAGGATAGTCCGCCGGTTTAAGGTGCGATAATCCACACACATCCTTACTGTCCCATTCTTTTCCTCACTACCACAATGGGGAAGCATAAGGGCTTCTGGATTCTTGTATTACACCAGCAGCTAACATCTCTTGCAGATGCCGCCTCACATCATCTATGTCAGCAGGTGCCAGGCGCCGAGACCTCTCACGAAATGGTCTTCGTCATGCAGCCGGATATTGTGCTCAGCTCCTGCACGCATCCTACATCCCATTCCTTTAAAGAAAACACCTGGTCTCTCTGGGCAAGCTTCTCACTGATCCTCACTTTCCATTCAGCTGGCAGCGGAGTCGCCAAATCAAACAAGTCAGGCGTTACTCTGTCATTCTTCCTTGAACTCTGTGCTGGTAGCACTGCAGTGTCTGCACATTGCACATTAGCCAGGATGCAACCTCTATTTACTCGAATGTCTCTTTCAGACACATTATGAACTTGGACCATTACCCTTCTGGCATAAGCATGGGCTCTAGCGGGCAAAATACTAGGCTTGACCAGCAGTCCTCTGGCAATTTTCCATCGCCTGGTGCATCCAACATTAACATTTTATTCTTAACATCCTTTCTGATACGGACCTCTCCCTGTAAGGTACACTGGGCATTTGGCACCAGGATCAGAGACTCAGGATCCTTCTTCCATACAATTCCACCAGTTCCTCTGGTTCTATTTTTTCAGCATCTCTGTGCCTCATAGGCCTTCTTAATTAAAGCTGGAACTCTTAAAGCTCTACTAGTTTTTGACCCTGTTTTCATAACACAACTGTGCCAGCCTTCCGAACATATGAGCATTTGTTCCAATCAACAAAGGGACACCATCATACAGTCCAGTGGGGGACACACTAAGGCTAGGGTCTCTACTTGTTCGGCCACTCCAGCCACGGAGGTGGGGAAAGACAGCCAAATTGGATATACCCGGAATAGGGTAGGCCTTCTCACTTAACCCCATACATGCAGTCCTTCTAATGGTTGTAAGGGTACGTCTGACAATGCTTCTGATACCAATCCTGGAACATAATTGTCACTTGGGAGCCACTGTCTAATACAGCTCTTGTAGACACTCCATTCACCTTTACAGTGGTCTCCATGGAGGGACCCAATATTCTGGACCAGTCTGGAGAGGCGATAGTGGGGGCCTGGGCAACTGACCTTGCCACAAAAGGACGTGAGTTAACATTTTTGGTGCCCTCACTGGGATCATTTCGTGCACCTCTTAACCACTGATTTGTTCTCCAAAGCTCTCCTTGTAGCCTATATGCAACTTTGTCAGTGTCTTTTGGGGACCGGCATTCTCTTTTCATGTGCCCATCCTTCCCACAATTATAGCAAAACATATTTTTGGAGTCTGAGCTGGCGAGGTGCTACACTGGGAGCCAGGGCGGGGTATTACTAACTGGAAACCTTGGTGCCATCTCTGTCTGCGGCGTGATAAGCATTTGGAGACATCTCGTCAGTTTCTCCACTTCCATGGTCAAGGAATTGAGTTTGGAGCTGTTATCAGTAGGAGATACATGGGTGGGTACCCCACCCCATAGCAGATGCAGTCGGATATAGGTCGGGCCCGCACTTGCAGGCGTGGCCTTCATAAAGGGACTGTTTTGAATTCCCGGATCTCTCTCAACAGTTCGTCTCATTGTGGGTATTTCCTTGTCAGAGCACTCATTGACTGCCAACCTCTGCGCCTGAACTTCACTTGATGGGCCACTCTCAGTCACTCGGTCGAGCCGCAGCTATTGGTGCAGGTCCTCCCGAGGTCGCCTTTTTCAACTCCTCGAATTTCTCTCATTAACTCATCATAGGAGGGTGGGATTCCAGTCGATTTGCCAGGCGAATTGAAGCAACAGCAGTTCTGAGAAGGGGCAGACTTAAGATCCTGTCCAGCCTGGTTCAGTCCAGTTCAATCGCTGGCAAACCACTCCTTTCTGAGGCATTCTTGCAACAATTTTTCCAGCCGAGATACATACACAGACAACAACTCCCTTGGTACTGTTGTGCATCTCTTACTCTCCACCATAGGTCCTCATCAGAATCTGGGCTCCATACACATTCTCCAGGGCCTCAAGATAGGCCTGTGCAGTCACTTCAGGGTTACTGGCCCGCTTAGCATGGATAGTAGCCAGGGCAGGACCTCGGAGGCTCTCACTAACCCTCTTCGCCTGCTTCCCGACATTGCCATTCAAGCACTTGGGGCAACATAGTTCATCCAGGTCTCCCAGTCATCCTCCCTTGGGGGTGGGAGGGTGCCAAGAAGATCCTCAACCTTTGGTAAGAGTCGACTAATGGTAGGTGCAGAAATAGGAGTCTGCATTGGTTCAGCCACCATTACGGGTACTGGAGCGGAGAGGGTGTTGGGGAGGAACACCTTGGTGTGGCAAGAATAGTTTCTTCAAGTCCTCCACAGTTTTCCCTTCCCCCAGCAACCATTTAGCAAATTTCTCCTCAAAAGTTTCAGACAGTGGTGGGGGCTCATTCCCCCCCAGGTCTTTACTGTCCTTAGTTATCACTCTCCAGGCAGTGAGGGCTCCCTCTGGGGTAATGGTCTGTGGCACTTTGGAGCTATCTATGGGATCCTTAAACTCTACTAGGGCCAGGAAAGTGTGGGTGAGCAGATTAGCATGCCGACCCACCACCACAGGGTTTTGTAAACCTTCCACCTTGGAAAGTACTCCTGTACAGTGTCCGTATTGATACCAGGGAATGTCCAAGATAAGCATAGCATTTTGGGGTCAATCTCCTCCCAGTACACCACTCCACCAGCCGGTGCACAGCCACTTCTGTCGGGTACCCATTTTTTTTCTTAACAGTGGTTCATGAATATGGCCACTAGAAGACACACAATCCCAGCGGTGAGCCTCCAAGATGTAACCCCTAGATGGCGCTATCCCAGGGCTACTACCCTGCCTGATTTGCCACCAACAGGTTGAGGGCCTGATCCAATGGCGGTGCCTCCACCCAGAGGTCAGGGTTTGCAATAGTTAAACTTACTTGGTCACAGCCCTCTGGGACACTGAAACCCTTTCTTCCCACTAGTGGCCCACACAATATATCAGAATTACCTTCACAGTATACACTTACCCCCAGGGCTGGTTCACGCACTGGGACCTCCTGTGAAATAAGATACAGTGCAGCAATCACAGTACAGTACTTTAACATAGACAAATACCTCAGGCAGTATAACTTTGCTGAAACAAGCAGCTCTGATTTATTTAGGGAATATAACAAGGACAGGGGAAATCAGGTTAATTAGCTTATCACTTTATTCATCTATTTCATGGCTCTGTGTACAGGCCTATCCCTATCAGTTACTGTCCCTGGGTACCCAAGCCCTAGTGGCTAGTCCAAACTGTGGCAGCTGGTAGGGCCCTTTCACAGAGAAAAGAAAATTAGTTTAAAACAGTCAGCAGTACAGTGATTCCATTTGGATTTAATGTGGCATTCAACAGGAGCGACTCTGAATTAGTACTCACGACCTCCAAACAAGATAGGGTCCTTCAACGTCAGCAGGGCTACTCTTGAGCTCCATGAGACTCCTCACACATTTATATGGCAAACAGGCAGGCTGCTTCTCTATCCCGATCGCAATTACTGCACAATACCCGGGAGAACACACAGCAGATTCAGTTCCTGACAGAACGAGTGCAACTCAGCAATTTTTCCAGTCTTCTACAGGGTGAGCCTGGTTTCTACTCTTCAGATATCCTTTGATTCTCTTCACAGGACGGATTCAGTCCTAACAAGCAGTTACACAAGCTGCAGACTGGAACTCTGGGCCTTACACATGTTTTTTGACTAAAACTGTGCACTGAAGGAGCACAGGGTTCTTTTCCCCTTCACTGCCAGAGCTAAACTGAAACTCCAACAGACAAAACTGGCACTTCCTTTGAGTTCCTCCCAGTTCTTGACTGGATTGGCTGTCACTACAATAGACTGCTGCTGTTGGTCCAAAAGGCGCCAAGTCTAAACTACATCTCCCAGAGTCACTGCCCATACAATCCTCTTGTGGCTGGCTCAGATTATGAGTCCAAGTTCTGATTCGTCCAAGGCACCATTTTAGAGCTAGCTTACCCCACACTGATTGGTCCAGTTCAGCAGTTCAAAACCAGAATGGGGAACTAGGCAGAACAGTTCTGACTGCAAAGAAAGCAGGTTAGACAAACTGTAATTTCATTATTACTGTAAATGATTTCTGGCAAACAGTTACATCTTTCAGATAGGTTCCTTTGCACTCCTAGTGACTGCAAAATGGAGTGAATTGGCAGCAGCTCAAGTGGTACTCAAACAGAGAAGCACACAGTCCCCCCATACAAACTAATTATGTCTGCAAGCAGACAGCTCTTAAAGAGACAGTACCAGAGGCTCTAAAAACACTCACTGATAAATGGCTTAAACGCCAAACACCATTCAGGCTTGGAGCATTCAAGCAAGCTCCTGGAAGTCTTTTGGGAACCCCCATTTGCAGGGGGATTACATTTAGATGTTATTTACTGTAATAGTATGGTCCCTTGAAGCTCCTCTGTGTTAAAGTTATGTTTATTTGACTCTTAAGTTTGCATGCTCTTAAATGTGACTGGTTGTTGAAATGGAAAAAAAAAAGAAAAGGGAATGATGTACTAGGTTAGAGTTATGCTAGGAAATAGATAGTGGTGTGCATGTGTAGTGCATGAGGTAATGGTGGAATTCGTGTCACAGCGCTGCAATCTTTTAGTGGAATGACTGGTATATGTGTGTGAATATTATAGGGCTGTAGGCTAAGTAGTATGAAGACCTGCTATATGAACGCATTGGTTCAGGAGCAGTAAAAGGGGAGAAATGGAGCAGTAGAATGGGCCTGTTGGTGCATTTGGGAGCTGGGAGCTGGAGCCTGGGGAGAGGAAATTAAAATGGGGCCCCGCCGTACGAACTTCAGCACCTTGGTGGGTAAGCACCTGCAGGGCCTAATGCCCCCCCAAATATATTGCCCATGGGTAGTTCAGCTGTTTGGTTAGAATGGTTAACTGTGGGCAGGCCCACTGTGGCAAATAGGGCTTGGGGCACGGCTGGAAGTGGCAGCCCGGCAGTTGACGGCATAATGGCGGCAGAGTTACCCCTAGTAACCAGGTTGGAGGCTGGTGCAGAGTTGGGATCCACGATGTGAGCCACTTGTGGAGGCGGGAAAAGTCCATTAGGGGGAGTAATGTTTGGGACCCCAGCAGGGTGGCAGTTCATTGGGCGATCTGTGTGGCACTTGCATAGGTCCCCCTGATACGAATATACGAACTTGCCAGCAGATTAAGGCATAATGGTCTGTCGCCTCTGCTAGATTGTGCAGCTAACTGCCTCTGTTCTGCAGCTGCCCTCCCTCCACTCCACCCCGTCTCGTGACCCTCCCCCTTAACCTGTCCCACCCCCTTTTGAAGCAACCCACTGTTCTACAGGATGCCACTTCAGCAGGCAATATGTTCCACCCGGACACCACTCTCTGTACAAAAGCATCTTCTCATTTCCCTCCTGAACCTTCCACCCTCCAATCTCAGACCATGGCCTTGAGTGTTCTCCCCCCCTCAACTTGAAAAGCCCCTCCGTGCCTGTCTTGTTTATACCTTTCAAGTACTTGAAGGTTTCAATCATATCTCCCCTGTCCCTCCTCTCCTCCAGCATGTGCATGTTCAACTTCCTTAGCCTGCTGTCATAGGGTATGTCCCCAGCCCTTGGATCATCTTTGTTGCTCTACGCTGCACCCCCTTAATATCCTTCTTCAGATACTGGTGGCAATACTGCACGCAGTACTCCAGGTGTGGCCTAACCAGTGACCTATATAATGGCAGGATCACTTCCCCTTCCTTGAGGAAATACCTCTGGAAATACACCCCAGCATCTTGTTTGCCTTTGCAGCTGTCTTCCTACATTGCACTGAGTTGTTCATTAAGCCCATAATAATCACCCCCCTGATCCTTCTCCTCCTTTGTCATGGCTAACTGACCCCACCCCCCCCGAATCTGGTAGCTTCTCCTCAGGTTTTTCATGCCGAAGTGCAGCACCTTGTACTTTTTGGCATTGAACCCCAGCTGCCAGGTGTCCAACCAGGTCTCCAATTTTGACAGATCATCTTGCAACCCCTGCCACCTTCCTAGGTCATCCACCACTGCACACATCTTGGTGTCATCTGCAGACAGACTGATCTTGCTCTTGATGCCCATCAAGATATCTGCTATGAATATCCCAAACAGTACCGAGTCCTGCGGTGCCCTGCTTGTCACTGCCCTCAAAGATGAGAGCTCTCCTTCCACCACCACCCCCCTCTGTTGTCTACCTTTCAACCAGTTAGCTACCCATCCCACCATCTTCACACCTGCCCCTTTGCCTTCCAGTTTACTTCCCAGCCTCCCATGTGGCACCGAGTCGCATGCCTTACTGAAGTTCCGGTACAGGACATTCACTGCCTGTTCCTCGTCCAACTGTCTAGTTTCCCAGTCGTAGTAGTCCACCAGGTTTGTCTGACAGGATCTGCCTGCAACAAACCCATACTGACTACCGTCCTGCAGTCCAGTGGTCTCCAGAAGGGTCACCAGCCTCTCCTTCTGGTTGTCTCCATCAGCTTACCCACGATGGAGGTGAGGCTTACCAGTCTGTAATTTGCTGGTTCATCCTTGGGGCCGTTCTTATGGAGTGGTGCCACATGAGCCATCCTCTAGTCCTGAGGTACACCCCTGAGTCCAGGGAGGCTTTGAACAGTTTTGCCAAGGGCCCCATCAGTATTTCTGCCAGCTCCTTCAGCACCCTGGGGTGAATGCCATCTGGCTCTGGCGCCTTGTCCACTCTCAGTGCCCTCCAGTACTCTAGCCTCTGTGATTTCCCCATCTGTGACCTCCCCCCCGTACCTGCCCTCCCGCCCTCTCTTAGTAAATACCGAGCCGAAGTATTCATTAAGCGCTTCTGCCTGCTCTGTCCCTGTTTCCACCCATCCCTCTTAATCCTTACTATGTGATTCTTACAACTCCTTTTCTTCCTGATGTACCTGAAGAAGTGCTTCTCCCCTTTCTTAATGTCCTGCGCCAGCCTGAGCTCCCTAGATGCCTTGGCTGCCCCTGCTGCCTTTGTCACCTCCTTCGATTCCTTCAGGCAATCCTCTCTATCCTCCCCCCTCCCTGTTTTTTTGAACCTCCTAAAGGCAGCTCTTTTCTTCCTTACTTTTTCCATAACCCCCCGGCTCACACAACTAGGTTTGTTGGCCCTTGCCCTCTTACTCTGGACCCTGATGCAGGTTTTGGTTGCCTCCTCAATCCCCAATTTTATGACCTCCCATCTCTGGTTTGTGTCCATATTAGGATGGCTTCTGGCCAGATATCCCTTTACTACATCCCCCATCCTCCTGAAGTCATCCCTTCTGAAATCTAACACCCTTGTACCTGTTTCTACCGCCTCCTTACCCATATTCAGTGTGAGCCACACTGAGTAGTGGTCGCTCCCTGCCAGTGGTTCTTTCACCCCCAACTCCCTCACAAACTCCCCATTAGCCAGCATGAGGTCCAGGGTGTTCCTTAACCTGGTGGCTCACTGACCATTTGCAGCAGGAAGCTATCCTGGAAGGCATCCAGAAGTACCTGATCCCTTTTGCTCGTGGTGACTGGGGTACTCCAATCCACTCCCAGCAGGTTGAAGTCCCCACAGTCACTGTGCTACCCTTCCCGCAGGTCCTTCTGATCTGTCCCGCTAGTTCCCTGTCTAACTTCTCTGACTGACAGATGGTGGCCTGTACACTACTTCCATCCTGAGAGTCTTTTTTTGGAATCTTGGATTTGCATCCATAATGATTCCGTACTGCCCTCCTCCCTCTCCTCTGGAACACACTTCAGTCCCTTTCTCACATACAGTGCCACCCCCCCTTTCCAATTTACTCTATCCCTGTGACATATCCTATATCCTGGTACTGCCAGGTCCCAGCCATGATAATGGGTGGCCCATGTTTCGATGATGGCTGCCACATCCACCTCCCCTTCTACCATGAGAGCCTGTAACTCTGCTGTTTTGTTCCCCAGGCTCCTAGCATTTGAGTGACCACATTCCACCTCTTTTCCTTCTCCCTTCTCCCCTCCTTCCTTCCATTTCTAGCATGCCTTCTAGTACTCTCCCTTAGCCCCTTGCTTCTGGTATATGGGGGTAAGCTCATCCGGCTTCCCTTCTTGTGGCTTCTGCATGCCTCCTGCCCACTTGCTACTCCCCGCTCCTAGTTTAAATTCCCTTCACTTGTTATGTAATCTCCCATCCTCTGTTTCAATACCTTCCTGTCCTCCTCACTTAAGTGAAGCCTATCCTTCGTGTAGAGATCACTGTCCTCCCAGGTCCCTCCCCACTCCCCCACCAGCTCATACCCTTTGGACCGACACCAGGTCCTTAGCCATTTGTTCAATTGCTGTATCCTCAGTTTCCTTGCACTGCTCACCGTGGGCACTGGGGAGTACCTCCAAGAAAGCTACTGATCTTCTTGCCCCCTCACATATCAGTCCCAACACCTCAAACCTCCTCTGATGAGTCAGTTCAGAGGTTGGAATCATTGATTTGAGCGAAGTATGCTGGTTAGGACTGGGATTAATTCAAGGCACCCAAACCCCACAGAGAGGTCCAGTCACCAGCTGAGGCTTCAGCAATTGGATCTTTGAAAGGGTTCTGATGGTTCAGTTCTTGCTTTAAGAACATCAACTAAAATTTATGGAAGTAAGACCTAAAGGGAAAGAGAAGTATGCTTCAGTAAGAAATAGCCCCTGGGGTGGAAGATCAGGCAGGTGGAAATGAGTTAAAGAGAGTGTAAAGGTTTCGGACAGTAGAAACGTCTTGTGCTGTCATAAGCCAGAGTAACAGTATAGGAATGGAACTGCTTGAAGAGAGCGTAAGGAAAAGAAATGTAACTGCTGCAGAGGGATATAAAAATAAATAAGTATGAGTCAGCAAAGAGTCGCAGTTTTAAGCTACCTCATGTTTAGAGGCCTGTTTGGCTCTAGAAACGCTGCCCGGAGTTCTAGTCTGCACGACTTATGGGAACCTGCCTGAAACATACATAGCCCGTTAGCACAAGGGGCTGTTGTAGTAGAATTTCCAGCTGTGCTTGTGAAAGCAACCCACCGTTGATTACCCCTTGCTCCATGGAGCAGCTGTTCACTGTTTCAAGTTTAATTAAATTGTTATTGGCATTTCGAGTCTGGAGAGGACAATGAATTTAATTTCTGTGACTGTGCACACTTGTCTCGCTAGCCAGCCTTCCCCCTGCAGTCTCCGGAATACCTAGTGGCAGTTGGTACAGGTGCCATCCGTGATCTCCAGTCACAACATCAAAATGGACTCAGGTAATGAGTTGCTTCCATTTGAACTCTTTGGACTATGGTTGCTTATGTTTGTAAAGTGCCCCCCCACCCTCCCACTAACTTACCACCTAAATACCCCTAGACGTGAAGGGGCCTTACATTATTTTTAGGAATTAGTACAATAAGGCTACTGGTTAGATCCGGGGATGTGTAGGAGTCATGGACCCCTCCAAATTGCATAAAACTGGGGCACCACAGCCACTTTCTGTTGCAGGGAGCAGGTCCTCCTGGATGCTATTCAGGAGGGTTTGCTGACACAGGGAGTCACTGAGTCAACAAAAGAGGGGGCCATACTAGACCTGGTGCTGTCGGATGGGGAACATGTCCAGGATGTGGAAGTGAGGGAACCCCTTGCAAGCAGTGACCACCACACAGTCTGGTTTTACATTGACACGGGGAAGGAGGCAGCCAAGGCAAAATGAGAGTGGTGGATTTCGGGAAGGCTGGCTTCGCTCGAATGGGTGCCATGCTAAAGGAGCACCTGGCAAACCTCAGGCTGCAAATGGATGTGGAGCAGAAATGGGAAGTCATAGAGACAGGGTTAATAGAGACCACTGACACCTGCACAATGGTTCGCAAAAAGAATTCCAGATATCAGAGACCCAGCTGATATAGTAGGGGGGTGGCCGAGAAGGTGAAAGTGAAGATGAAGGCTTTCCTGAAGTACAAGCACACCCTGAAGGAGGAGGACAGAGAAGCACATGCAGAAAAATCTTGGGAGGTAGGGAGAGAGGTCCGGGCAGCAAAGGCGTGGAAGGAGCTAAAACTAGCACAGGGGATTAAGGAAGGGGAGAAGGATTTCTTCTGCGTCATTAGGGAGAAAAAAAGCAAAAGGGATGGGATTGTAAGGATAAGGAGAGAATGAGGATGGGCAGAAAAGGGGGAGGAGCAAGTGGAGGTTTTAAATGAATACTTTTGCTCCATCTTCACTAAGGAAGCAAAAGGACCCATGCCACGGGGAGGAAGGAGGGGTGCCTGGGGGGTGGACTACAACAATTGGAGATTGAGGTGGACAGGGTCTTAAGGTGGCTAAGTGCACTGTGGGTGGACAAAGCACCGGAACCAGACGATTTGCACCCTAGGGTCCTGAGGAAGCTGGCGGGAGTACTAACAGCCCCGCTGATGGACCTGTTTAACACCTTGCTGGAGGAGGGGTGTGTTCCACAGGACTGGAGAACAGCTCACATGGTTCCACTCCACAAGAGCAGTCCTATCGACGAGCTGGGTAACTACAGGCCAGTTAGCCTGACCTCCGTAGTGGGGAAGTTGATGGAGACCATTCTAAAGGAAAGACTGGTGTCCTTCCTTGAGGAAAATGGTCTCCAGGATGACAGGCAACATGGGCTTATCAGAGGGAGATCTTGTTAAACCAACATGATAGACTTCTTCAACTGGGTTATGAGGTTGTTGGACAGGGGACAGGCTGTGGACATCCTGTACCTGGACTTCAGCAAGGCGTTCGATTCAGTGCCACATGGCAGGCTGATCAGCAAGCTGAGGGACCTGGGAATAGGGTGGGTCAAGAATTGACTGCAGGATAGGAATCAGTGAGTGGTGGTGGGTGGGGGAACTATCCAGACCTCAGCCTGTAACCAGTGGGGTCCCACAGGGCTCAGTACTTTGACACTCTCTTCCTTTCCTTTCCTTTCTCACTCTTGTAGGGGTAAGAAGACAGTAGTTGTACTCTTGGACTCTGTCCAGTCTGTCCTATTATCTATCCCTTGGTTTTTGGTTTTTGGTTTTGATTCCTCTAGTTCTTGTCCTCTTAGAGCACAAGACCCTTCTAAATTGATATTCAGCCATCCTAACCTTGCAGAGATTTCTCTGGGTCTCTCCAGTACCAACCAGAGCTGCCAGGACTTTTGCCTTCACCTTCACTTTCCTGTCCAGATGGCTGAAATAGGCTCTGGCTCTTACACCCACTGCCCTTGTGCCACTTAGGCCCATCCCTTAATTCTTTAATAGGTAGTCAGTTATCCCTTTGGGCTAGAAGTCTGTGGTCCTCTGTCTATCTCTTTTTCCTTTTTCTCTTCAGCTTGTTTTCTCTCCTGGCAAACAGAACTGAAGAAGGGAGGAGGCCAGTATCAGTTACTGGCCAGCCCATGAGCATGATGTCACTATGTCTGCCTCGCGGGCAGGGCAGGCACTGACGTTGGTCCCTTAGGCTGCAAAAGACTTATAAGACCCATAAATATAATAAATGGTGAAGATATTCTGGAAGATCAACAAATACAGTGAGTATGTAATTTTCACTTCCTGTCACTTCTGCAAGGGATAAGGAACAGGCAGTTGAATCCAGGCAAATGTCCTCTGCGGAGGACACTACCAAAATATGGCAATTATTCCAGGCTTTCCAAGCCATGGGAAATGTAATAGGTATGGCTGCCCCCCACTCCCAGTTCAGGTTCCCCATCATCAGCCTGTCTTGGAGGAGGATGAATATTATCAGGAGGAGGGTGAACCAATAGAGCCTGATGCTTCCCCAGAGCAGAAATTAGACTCTCCCCCAAAAGCTACCGAGGATAATTCCTCATACTCCTTTGTATTGCAAATGGTGGACACCCTCAACATCCCCTTAGAAGAAACAGAGGAGGAGAATGAGGAAGTGGAATTTATGAATATGATGGGGTTATCCTGAACAAGGAGGTTGTTAGTTCCAATCCACAAGTCCCTCAGGAAAACCACTTCCAAGATAATAATGCCAGCACCAAGCACTGCAGTTAGCATTGATAAAAAGACTGAAAAAAAAAATCAGGTGGACAGACAAAGATTGCAGTATGCCCATCCTGATCACTAGGGAGTGGTACAGGCAACAGCTTATGAGAAGGCTAAGGTGCCTCTCTCTCTCTCTGCTCAGCCTTACGAGAAAGACTCCAGTAAACTGGGTGCTATGGCCAAAAAAGTGTGCATGACCGCCTCCATGTGGCAGGCAACATACCTGGCCTACACAACTCTGTTCAAGAAGGCCCTGTGGAATGCAATACTGGCACTGAGCAAAAATGTTGATAAAGTGGTAGAGGACCTGGCAGCAACTGCAAAGTCAGCTCTTGATGCCACTAAGTATTTTTGTTTTTTTGTTATGTCTTTTTACCTCCTTGGCTGCCTGGTCTGCTCCCCCTGTCATCACATCCTCTCTTGGGGATTCCAGCCGCTATCCGCCTCTGCTGCACTCAGTCCGGTTTTAACCCCCACAGCGGGGTTGCAGGGAGCCCCGACTCCCCACAGAACACAGATCCAGGAGGTTCCATGCAACTGTGGCTAAACTCGCAGATGGCCATCAAGCCACTCGACAGAGGCGCCATCCTTTTTCTTTTTCTTTTTTGTTTTATTACTTTCCCCCAGAGCTGAGGACGTGCAGTAACACCACCGGAGGGGAGTGCGCATGCGTCCACATGCGCCATCTGCAGACATCTGCCCGCAGCTCCTCCCCTATGTACAGCACAGCGTGTTGTCCCCCAGCCTCCACCAGGGGGCAATCCTGCACTGACTGTCATGAACCCCTCTTCCTGGAGAGCAGTCCATCGCATGTTCAATCCTTCTCCTCCCTTGCCTTCCCCGGTGACCCATGCTTGTTCCCGAACACTGGTCACCAGCGTGGTGTGAGGTGCGGCGTCCAGCGCCTCAGCCCTCAGTGCCACTGGGCTGGCGATGCCACTAAGTATTCATTTTTTTAAAAAAATACTTTCTGTTTTTGTCCCCATTTTCACCTTGCCAGCTACCAGGACCTCCTTCCACCTGCCCAAGCCCTCCACCCACCACATGATGTCTCAGATGATCCAGCCCAACACCAGCCTTTGCTCGACAACCTTCTGGGTGCCCCAACTGTAACCCACGGCTTATCCCCTATGAGTGGGACCCCCCAGTCCCCCTCAAATGAGGAGGAACATACTTCACTCAACAGTCGGGGCCCCTGGGGTGGAACCGGCAAGGTGTGGGAGGAATCGAGGAGACCCTGCCGTGGTGTGGGGGGTGGGGCCTTCATCTGCCCGGAACTTCAGGGGATTTTATTCCCTTTTTCCTACCCTCACCTCAGGGCATGTTCCTGAGAGGTGGCCTTGGCAAGATGCCTATCGGGGCCATCAGAAGGGTGGGTGCACCCCAACCCACCCCACCTTTGGTGCTCCCCTGCTGGCCCCACTCTGGGCATGTGACGTCTCTGCATCAACTACCAGAAGAGTGGGTACGTGCCGATGTAAGGCCACCCCAAAGGGACCACTTGTTCCTTCCCACACTACAAGCCCCTCCCCCTGGGTCACCAGGGAGTGGTTGTGCAGTGGAAGGAGGTGCCCTCCCTCCCTGAGGCGAGAGGCATCCAATGGATGCCTGAACCCCGCCTTGCTGGTCAGCACCAGACATTCCGGGCTCTGGGCGCGAACCAGAGTTGTCTGGACACTAAGTATTCATTTAGTAGTAGCAGTATATTTTACTCATATTAAATGAAAGGGAGTAACTCCATTGAGCATTGCTCACTGTCTGTTGATGCCATGCGTCAGGTTCAAGAGTCCTGACTCATTCCGTGTCTTTAAGGTTTGCTTGGCATAGGACAGCTCTCCTTACTCAGGACACTGAAGCAAAAGCCATAGGTTTCCCCTGTCAAAACTGAGGCATGCATGAAGAGTGGATGAAGAAAATTCACCTTCAAGAGCCTAACAGAAAAGGAAAAGATCTACACCTCCTACAGGACTTGCAGAAGGGGAGGCAAGGACAGATGTTAGTACCACAGACCCTAGACTGGTTATGACTGCCAGCCACAGAAAAGATACTATGGGGCAGAGGCAGAAGGGATCCTAGGCATGCTGCAGGGAAGGGAACATTGTTTTATTTATTTTTATGTATTTAGCTTTTGTTGACCAGGTAAGTGCACTAGACAAATCCTGCCTATTTTCAGGCACGACCCGGGGGAAGGGGATACAGATGAATGCCAACTGACCTTGAACGAGATTAAGCTGTTTAACCAGGAATAGCACACTATGCCAAAGCTTGTTTCCAGATGCAACCTGGGAGCACAAGGAAATTAAGTGTATTGCTCAGGGTCATACAGTATGCAAGTGGGGGGCTGAGGGATTCAAACCCAGGTCTCCAGGTTTGCAGCTTAGCACCGTAAACCACTGCACTATACTGCCTCCCATATGGGGCTGCAGCACCAGTCACCAAGCCGTAGACCAAACAAAACCCCTGACAATGTTGCCAAGGTTACCTATCAGACATTGCCAGTGGGAGTGTGGGGAGACTGACACACTACTCCCAGGAGTGTGAAACAATCCCTACAGACAAGTGAAAGTAAGTTGCTGAGACCACAAAGTTTCCCAGGTCACTTTCCAGTGAAAAAAATCCTGCTGGATCTGGAGGTGAAAAATATCCTGCAAACAAAGGCAGTAAAAAAGGTCCCTGTCTCCTAGTAGGGAAAAGGTATTTTTTCAGGATACTTCCTAACCCACAAAAAGAATGGAGAATGGCAACCCATTCTAAATCTAAGATACCTGAACAGGCATATCAAAAAGTAAAAATTCGGGATGGTCACACTGGGCATAGTAATCCCATCCCTACAGTCAGGGGACTTGCTGGATTTACTGAATCTAAAGAGTGCTTACTTCCATATTCCAGTCAGATCCTGCCACAGGAAATATTCCAAGGTTCAGGCTAGGGAACTGTCAATACCCTGTGGTCCTCACCCTCCTTGACAATGGACCTGTATGGCCTGCCTTGGCCCAGATCACATTGGATGAGTGTGACGCCTACTTCTCCATGGACCACCACACATTGGAAATCCATGCAATGAAGTGAAGTCAGCTGACCCCAACCTTCTGAGGTTGGCGCACACTCCTGAGGCCAATGTAGGGTCTCAAGGCCTTTCCCCTGGGCCTCTTTCTGGAACCTCTGTTTCCATGGAAGTCGGTATTTCTCCTCCACTTCACCGTGCTAAGGCATCAGAGACTCCTGTGGATGACTGTGGTGGACAGTCGACTGCTTCTGGGTGGTCATCTGCCAATCCCCTCCACAATCTGCCTGCCCTGAGCAGCAGATGTCCCTGGTGGCGAGGCTGCAGCTCAATGCTCAGTCTACAATGGTGGAAACCTGAACAATACCTGGCATCACCCATGCTGTTGTCACCGTCTGTGGTGACGACATAGCGAGTGGCACTAAGGATGATGCCAGACCTCCTCCTAACACTGTTTGTAGTGTCTGGAGATGGACATGCACAGAGGTTGTTGTCTGTACTTTTACCAATTTGGATGTTGTCACCATCCATGGTGTCGCTAGTGACACTGAGAAAACTGATGACTCTGGACATGGTGGCTGAGGCAGCAAAAGCCATGGTGCCAGCAGTGGATCAGGCTCTGGGTGAGGTGCTGACAGTGATGTCCTAGAGTTCGTCCCAGACTCTGGTGTCACTTGGGACGCTGAGGAGAGTGATGAAGTTGGGTGTGACATCAAAGTTGGCACCGAGCACAGTGTTGAAGGCAGTGCCGGCCATGGTGACAAGGATGACCCTGTCACCATAGCTGTCTTTGATCCTGAGTCCATTGCCAGAGGCAGTACTGACTCGAGGTCAGATGGTGGCCCAGAGATGGAGTTTTCTCCAGTGCCACTGGACGTCACCACCACTGGTGGGGACTGTCTTTTCCCTGTTGAACTTGTATGGCTCCGCTCTCCTAACCTGGTGGTTTCCTCACATAAGCACTTATCGGATCTCTTCTCTGATGTAGGAGGACACCTTTTGAGTGACTCTGCTAGGTCATCCCCTTCGGTGAGGCCCCTAAGCAATTCTGCAACCCAGGACAAAGTCCCAGAGACCTGGAGTCTCAACCCACATTTAGAAGGGCCTCATTGGTTCTTTGAAAGAATGCCCTCATTGATGGACCCTGAGGCACTTCTAATGCAGGAACAACACTGGGCATGGGTTGGTGCCTTAGATGATTGATTGGTACAGGTAGTCAGACAGGGCTCAGTCCAGACCCTTGTCTGTGGTATGGACCCTGCCCAAAGGTGGCACCTTGTCTCCATCAGCCTCCTCCTCCAATGAGGACAATGAATCATCTGTCCACCTCCCTTCTGCTGAATATGCCCTGTACCAGAGATTCCTGGTGGGAATGATCCAGGCACTTGACCTCAAAGCCCATACAAGCCACGATTCAGTAGCCTTACCACTGGGACTTCTTGGAATTCCCAACATTGACACTGTAGTCCTTTCTCTTTTTCCTAGGGCCATGGAGGAGGCATCTTGAGCAGTATCCAATCCAGCTATCCCCATGGACCTCCTCACGCAGTATCGTAGGTGAGATACTTCACCCCTCCTCGTGGACTGAAGTACTACAGACCCTATTGGGGCCATAGCACCTTGTGCATGACTGACCTCCAGAGGCAGATTCCACTCAGATGAATGCTGTTGTGAGGAAGACTTTTTCCTTGGCACACACCCTAATGTACATCTTTGCAATCAGGCACATATGGCAACCTATAACTGTCACCTATGGTTGCAACCACACTGCCACCAAGCAAGACAGGCAGGTAGCATGGCACCAGTTGAGGGCATCTTACAATGGCCATGAGGTGGCCCCCAGACTGGTAGGAACCACTGTCTGCGTTAGGTGGATGGCATGACTTCACCCATACTGACTGGCAATTTTGGCCAAGTGCAAGGTAATGAAATCACACCTCCAAGGGCCTCACTTCTTCCTAGGGTCAAAAGCAGCAACTGTTGGGGAACCTTCCTGCTCCCGTGCTACAGGAGCCCATGCCTGACCCTGATCAGTCTGTGGTGTCACCAGATCTCTGAGGAGCCCCTGCCCTCAGGTGTTCTTCCTCACTCAGAGCACTGAAAGTATGTGTTCTAGGGGCATGAATATGGTTCACCTATCCACACTCTAGCAGTTCCACTGGTATGCTGTTATTGGCCGAAACGTCTTTAAGCTAAGCTCCTCCCACCACCCAGGCAGTATATCCCCAACTCTGCCCCATAATCACATCTTTCTTTCCGCTGGAAGAACAGGTCACCACTTTCACACTGCGCTTAGGATTTTTTCTGCGCCATAGGCAAAACTTTCGATTTTTGAGATTTTCAGTTATTTGCTTGCAGTTTTGTGATTCTTTCAACTCCGTCTCTAGACCAACAATGGAACACAAGAAACCGGGATTCAAATTTTGTATTCAGAGCGATCAGAAGATGTGGGCCACTGATCCACAAGACACATTGCCAGGTGCAGCCTATGCTTATCCATGCTTCCCAAGTCCCTAGAGGATGGGAAGCTCCAGTGGTCCTTGGGTCGGCCTTTAGAAAGGGATACAAAAGATTGCCTTAAGGGCCACAAAAAGGCCTTGGCTGCAACCAGGTCTGCTGCACAGCTTGTGGCCCTTGAGCCGGAAGTGCTGGCTGCTGTGGCAGGCATCTCTTCAGTCTCTGCACTTTTCCCACCCGGGGCCAGCATCTTTTCCCAGACCTTGTGGGAGAGTCCTGCCCTCCATGGTTAAAAATATAGGTGCTGCGTGTGCTGGTCATGGGACTGAAAGAGATCAAGGTCCTCCTGGTCCCTTGATTCACAGGACAGTTCGATGGCTGTCTAGCGCCCCTCGACCTAGGGGCAAATTGGGCAGGCTATGGGGTCTTCAGCTCCACCGCCAAGCCCGACACTCTCAGCTCCACTCAACTAGGCTGTCAAGATGTTTCTTGACCCAGTCAACAATTAGTCAAATGAGACCGAGTGGGCCTCACAGACCTCGGTGCTCCCAGCCCTCACTCAGGAGGACATGGACCAATCAATGACCCTGGTCAATTCTTCCAGGAACCAGCCTCCACCCAGGGTTGGGTCTTCGACACCCTTGTTGCTCAGTGTTAGTAGGCACGTCATCTACGGCCAGCCAAAGAAGACCCATCTTGCCATTGGCCGGGCAGTCGGGTTTGCGATCAAGGCTTTGACACTCTTAGTCCTGCTTGACCAGGAGGCGCTGCCATCGACATTTCTCATCCTTCTCATCATCAGGTGAGGAGATGCAATGGTGTAAGATGTGTCAGTGCTATGAGGAATTCCTCTGGCAAAAGTGGGCCATCCTGGGGCAGGGCAGGGCTCTACCCAAAGGACCTTTGGTCCCCTGGCAGCTGCCATTGGTTGCCTCACTGGTCTAGGTTCTACAGGTGCTCCGCACACCTGCTTCTCCACCAATTAGGGTGGAGCTGCCATCCAGGCAGCTGTCAGTTGACACTCTGATAAAGGAGGCCAACTGTTCAGCCACCAGCTTGCCAGGCCGGATGTCAGTTCAGATTACCCAGGGTGAGGATTCCCAGGAGGTCTGTGGCAATTAGCAGCCAAGGGCTGTCTTCGAGGAGTTATCAGACAACTTGGATCAGGAGTCCATGGCCTCCTCAGGGACTTAGCTCTTTGACCTTAGCTCAGTCAAGGAGCCTTCCACCGACCGTGGGCTGGTGTCCTTCAGTGAGCCACTCTGATTAATCTTGGAATCCATGTCAGTCCCGCTAGAGCCAGTCTAGAAGAGGGCTAAGTACCATCTCATGGACATTTTGGACCGGGATGAATCCTTGAGGGTCATCTTCCCATGGCTGAGGCCATTTTGAGACTGGCCCTGGAGCTTTGGCAGCATCCAGCATCCTGTTTGGCATCCTTTGCCCACATGGTCCTCAAGTATGCGGTCCCTACAGGCTCCCTTTCAGGGTTCTTGGACCACTCTTTGGCCAAAGTGTTGGTCACTGATTTGGTGTTCTGTAAATCCAGACACCAGGGGAACATGGACAAGCCTCCAGACAAGGATTCCCATAAGATTGAGCATGCTGCTAAAAAAGTGTACACTGCAGTCACTCCGGGTCTCTGTCAGGCTAACTGTGCCATCATAATGGCTAATTATGGTCATTCCCTGATGGGAATCTTTGATGCTGTCCTCTCCCACTTTCATCCAGATTAGTGGATGGCAGTGGAGCTCATCAGTGACCACAGTCAATCACTGGCTAAACACCTGCTCCAGACATGGGTGACTCTCGCCCCCATGCAGTGGCAGTGGCAGTCTCCATGCATCACAGGGCTTGGCTGCATTTGAACACCTTCACAGTGGGCACCCAACAGAAGTTGGCTGATGTCCCTCTCCTGGGCACCAACCTCCTTGGCCCTAGGGCATCTCACTTGGATTGAAAAGCCCAACACCACCATTGACTCTGAGACTTCATCGCAGAAGGACCAGAAGAAAAAGTCTAAGAAGACCACTTTTCAGTACTGGTCCTTTCAGTCACAGCCCCCCCCAGTGCATTTCTGCACATCAGGCACATCAAGCAGCTTACAACAAGAGCCTGTGGGCAAAGCTAGGTCACTTCTTAGCTTCCATGCCAGACTGCGAGTCAACCAAGCAGTCCCTTTGCCTTTCCACCTAGGGCCTAGAGCTGGCAAGGCAGCAAGTGAGGGTATTGTACAACACCAATGAGGTAGCTTCCAGGCTGATGGGAACAACAATCTGCATTTAGCGGATGGAATGGCTTTGCCTGTCCCAGTTGACATCCCTGGCCACGCATATGGTGCTTAACTTACATTACCAGGGGACTCACATTTTCTCTCATAGGGTCAGGTGCTAGTTGCCGGGGTGCCCTCCTGCTTCCAGACCAATGGAGTCTTTAGTTGCCGCTGGCCAGCCTCTGTTCCGGCAGGACCTTTGAAGAGTCCCTGCCCTCCTTTGGTCATCCCTCACCAAAGGGCTAAGGGTTATTTTTTCCCTCAGAGTGAGCCAACTCCTCTCCTGTTTTGGGGGAAAGCATAGTACTCCGACCCATCATTTTTCTCCCATTAACTTTATGTTATGTTTAGAACCCTTGTTGCAGGCCATAAGTGAAAACCCTTTAATACTATGGCATATTACAAAACTTTGTGTATTTGCAGATGATACCTTATTTATTTTGAAGCAAGTATATCATTATATTCCAGCATTACTTCAGGAAATAATATTGTTTGCCCGTTTTGCAGGTTACAGGAGGTGACAAGGATACAGTTATTTTAAATCAACTTTTCAAAAAACAAGAACAAATAAAATATTTGGTGGGTGATTCTTACTGATAAACATGATCAAAATATAAAAATAAATTATGGCATTGCCAAAGAGAAGATAAATTGGAGAACTGGCAGAATTATCCTTGTTCCTGTGGTGTTGAATCGAGGTAATCAAGATGATAGTACTTCCATACCTTACGTATTAAAGGCACTGTTGGGGAGCCCAAACTTTAAATGGTTCTGTGGTATAAAACATATTTTTAGTAAACTTCTATGGAGGGAAGAAAGCCCAGAATAGCTTAGTCACATTTAATAATTCCGAGGAATGAGGGAGATTATGGGTGCCCTGACCCTGATACTTATTGTTTAAGCCAAACTCTGGCAGTGATGTGGGAATGAGCCTTTTTTGAAGATAAAGAACATTTTATTTTACAAAAATTATAAGAGATGGAGGGAGTAATTAACAAATTAACAATCTGTTGTTTGAGTACAAAATTAAGGATATGGTAAAAATACCCTTTTTAATGAATTTTCAATTCACTTATTGGCCCAGTGGCATGGCAGGTTGAGACATCCATGCCTCCCAGCTGTCATGCTGGCAACCCGGATTTGGAAACAGACTTGGGTCATTCAGGGGGCCTGGCCGGGTGAGGGAAGATAGAGCATCCATAGCACTGCTCTCTTCCCTCGGGGAGGGGGGATTCTATGCCTCGCCTTTTGACAGCCACCTGACAGAAGCCAAGTGGTGGCGCGTGCAAGGCCCCCAAATTAGTGTGAAGGGTCGGTGTTTGGAGTGCTTGGAGCACCTCCTCGGAGGTTGAGTGCACTTACATGCTCACTGCACATCTACCAGGCTCAGGGAGAAAATCTGGCAGAAAAAATGGAGGTTGGACTTCAAGAAGCCAGGCCCACTAGCATCTGTGGCCTGCCCAATCTCAAGGAGGTGGATGGAGACTCTGGACAGCTGGGGACTGTGGGATGGGTTGATAGAGCCACCCTGCTTGCCACTGAAGGATAAAAACCTCTCTGGAAAAAAAATATTTTAAATTCAATTAAATCAGACAACTCATAAAATTGGTAGGATCAATCTACCCTGGTTAAATGCTCCTATAGCTACAAAATATAATAATTATCTTCCAAATTAAGATTATATGGGATCTATAAATAGAAAAATCTTATAAAAGATGGGTTATTTATAAGTTTTACAGATTTAAAGGCTCTGACCGAAGGAAGGTTATGTCTAATTTATATTTTTTATGTATCTCTAAAGTTAGAATTTGACAAGATACTTAAGATCATGGGATGCTATCAAGGTAATATTACTAAAGTTTTGGATGAAGAACTTCTTACTGGAACTAATTTAAAGAACATTTTGGCCAGAATGTACACATTTTTATTAAAGCAATATATAGATGCCAGGCAGAAAATAAAAAATGGAATAATGAATTTAAGTGGAAGCAAATTCGAATTAAAGAAAATTCAGGATATATGGTGGCAAAAAATAAATCAATTCAGAAGATCATGGACAGAGCATATATCACACCAGAATTATTATAAAAAATCATACCCTATAATAATGTAAAATGTTAGTATAAATGTAGGAAAAGGGGTGACCTATTACACTATTTAAAGAGTTGTCACAAAATTAGAGGTTAGTGTGGGAGGGACTAATAAAAGGTCTTACATGCTATATTACTATTTAATGATGTTTTTAAGTTTTGACCTAAGAAAAAATCAAGAAAAGATCTTCTGTCTGACCGCAATGGCCACTAAAAGGATTATATTACAAAATTGGATTTTTTTTAATCCACATCAGTTCCTGGAAAATAGCCTTGCCAATTACAGACCCACTTCTGTTCTGTCTCCCCTATCCAAGGACCTCGAAAGAAAAGTCTCTGACCAACTTGTCACATGCCTTGAAAAAATACACTGTACAGTGTACATAGCAGCATGGCCTACAGATCTGTCATTGGAGAGCTAGGGGGCATGCGACCACACTGCTGAGTTTGAACTTCTGTCCTAAAGTTCCATAATTAGCATAGAGTTCTGTTTCAGGGGCATCAATCTCAGGCGGATAATGATGCTTATTGTAAGCACAGTGAAGGATCCCCAAGAAGAAACAACATTACTATGGCGAGTAATTTTGTATTTATTTATTATTTATTTTATTTTTATTTTTATTTAGTTTTTGTTGACTGGGTAAGTGCACTAGACAAATTCTGCCTATTTTCAGGCACAACCCAGGGGATGGGGATACAGATGAATGCCAACTGACCTTGAACCAGATTAAACTGTTGGTGATATTTTTTAGTGAAAATTGTGTGCAAATGTAGTGACATTTTCTTCTGTCTAATCCTGGATCTCTTCTGTCTAAACCAGTTTGTGAGATCCATCCAGTTCAAGAAGTAATCTCAGCAGTCAGTCACTGCTGCAATTTGGACAGGCCATTTCCAGGCATCAGCAGACTTACTGGATGCACATTCTGATTTGGCAGTTGCAGCAGAAATTTCTCTGGTTTGCCACTTGTGATCAACACTCAATATAAGACTCCCTTTCAGGTTAGCCTCTGCCTGAGATTGCTTACAAAAGTCCTGATATTCATGGTTGCTGTCCTTCAGCAGGAGGTACACCACATTTATCCCTACCTGGATGATCTCCTTATATGGGCAGATTTAGAAGAGTCACCTCACCGTTCAGTTTGCAAGTCTTTACAGAGCCTGAAGAAACATGATAGAAGAGCTTCTTTCAGCCTTCACAGTCTCTGGACCTCTGAGCCAGGCCAGAACATTTCAGTGGACTAGCACCATGGTAGGCTGCACGCATGCACAATGTCAGATGTCAGTGCAAGCGGCTGCTGGTTTACTGTTGTATCAGCCCCCAACTGCCTCAGTTCCTTTTTTCTCACCATCGAGTATCTATCAATGCTGAAGTCACTTGCTCACTGGAAGTCGGAACTTCACGCCTATATGACATCAGCATTCAGTTCTTAAAAGTTTTAGTGTTTTAGCTAGTTTATTTTTGTATCAGTTTAGTTTTTTTTTAATTTATTTTTATTCAGTTATAAAATTGAACAAAGCCAGTTAACCATACAGTTAATGATACAAGGGATATAGTCACTATTGCAAAACAATAGTTTGTCACACATTTTAGCATCAGGTTGATACAGATCATTAGTGATTGACAAATCATGTGGGGTACCACCAAAAATCTAGTAGTCTCCAAAGAAACTGTCCATTTGTTTAAGAAGCTTGGCCATGCAACGACTGTGGAAAGTCCTGTAAATAAAAATAATAAGACAACATATGTTAACTTGACTGTAACTAGCTACTGTTCCCACAAACTGCCATGAAGGTTCACCTATAAGAATTAGTGCAGTAAAAATCATAACAAAAGGGTGCATTCGATTTTTCCTAACCAATTGTGATAAAGAGAACTTACAATATATTTCTGTTAAACCCGAGGTTACCTAAAAGCTTGCAGCATCACATCAAACATAATGCAATATATCAGGATAGGCTTTATTTGAATCACTTGCTGAATACTTAATGAATTATGTTTAGTGTGTGTATATTCAGAGGTTTCTGTCCCCAGGCGATTTAGAGGCACCTACTGAGCATGACGCTTACATCATCACATGGTAGGTGCTATTTTTTTTTTATTTACTATACTTTGTCCTCTTATGTCCCCAACCAGCCCACATCGGTCTGGCCACCCTACCCAGTCCCGTCACCCTCCATCTCTGGAACTTACCTCTACCTTGCTTGTTCCCCTATAGATAACCCCTATGGGAAGGTCTGCCAGGGACCAGGCCCTTACTCCCCCAGCAGAGTTCAAATTTCAGTTGGTGAGGCAGAGAGCCCAGTTGGCAGGTGGTGGATGGGGAACAGCATTCTGTGTTTCATCAGAGTTTTTTCTCATTTTCTGTCCCACCCCCTGATATCAGGGGGGCCCTGTGGATGCATAGTGTCATACCACCGACATCCCCTTCCCTCAATCCATGGTGCTGGCTGCACATCAAACTGTGGTTACCCAGGTTGTGGTGTTGCAGAGGAGACCATTCTTCCTACCATGACAGAGGAGGTGAGGGTCCGTGGGACGCTCAAATATCCTCCCCTGACCAGTCCGCTAATGACCCAGGCTCATTCCCGAACTCAAAGTAGATGCCATTTTGATGCATTCAAATCTAGGCTATTTAAAAGACATTGAAGCTTTGCATTAGGACCTAAGTGAATGCATTGAAAGTCCCAAAGTTGTGAAACAAGCATCAAAACATTAACTTCAAATGCCTTACATAGACCTGATGCCAACATGTAATTGTAAGAACTACAAAAGAATTCAGAGTCTGAGCATCACGTAACAGTCACTTACTCACCTATAGTCTGAGTATCAGGTAACAGTCACTCACTTACCATCATCCAGTCCATCTTCTCCCTCTGCTTTGGCACTTTATCCATGGCAAAATTCTTCTTCACTCTTCTCCATTCGTTTTTTTGCATCTGCTGGATCACTGAACTGAAAAGTCTTATTGCCACAGGTAATGCAGAGTCAAGCTGGGGAAGGCAGTGTGTGCATGACTCCAAGACTCATCAGCTGCTCGTGAGGGTAGGAACTGAAAAGCTTCCGGTGAGTCTGGGTGGTGTAAGACCAATTGGGGAAAAGTTGTATTTCATGGTCATGTACAGACAGGTGATAGTGTGCCTGTGCTAATAACAAAATAATATCTTGTACATCAGATACTGCGGTTACTATGAGTGGAGTCCTAGGAGAGTCTCTAGACCCCTGTGCTTGGTGAAAGTTGACCCTGTATGCCTTTCTTATACTGCCCAGATCAAATGTCAGTTTTTTCAGGCATAGAGTATGCCAAGTCTTAATATAGGATTAGTCCTCCACGTCTGCTCTTTCGGGGAGGCCTACTGCACAAATATTTATGGCCCTCTACATATATTGTCACTTTGCCCTTGATGCTCCATTGCGCACTCATCATTGCAACCTTTACCATACCCTGTCCTTTCCCCTGCTTGCCAAAAGGCACCTCACTCATTGTGCCAAACTCACTTCTAAATATTGGCTAGGAGAACTTCCCCCTACCTCTCATGCTGTCTCTCTTCTCCCCTCCTCACTCCCACTCCCTCAGATCCACAGACACTAATACTTTGTTGGTCCCTGTCATCGAGGCACAGGTCAGGAAGCATAGGAAAACCAGGAGCAGTTGTAAAATTCGCAACAAGTGATTTATTTATTTTTAACGTTCTTTCTTCACACACTCTTCGGGCATCCTTCAGGAGAACCCTCTCAACAACCGCCCTACTCCCAGCCTGAACCCTCACCTCTCCCATGATCCCCTTCCCCGAACGACCTCCAGGCAGGCTCAACCCCCGGTACCATCTCTGGGGCTGATTCTGCCCTCCGTGGTGGTAACTCCTTTAAGTGTGAAGTGCCTACATGATTGGCCATTGGGTCGGGGGTGGAGGACGATCCTGGGTGCATTGGGCTGGCTGTTGGGATGTGGGCAGAGTCCCTGGGGCCACCTTCATCTCACCAAAGGGTGTGAGGTTCTTTTTCTGGCTATTTTCTTGTTCCCTCGGAGTGTGGTACACAAGGCAATGTAGAGCCACAAACTCTGCCCCCTTAGCGCATCTGCTGCATCGACACACTGAGCGCCCCCCGGCTCCCACCAGAGGTCACTCTAGGAGCGAACGCTTTAACCCAACCCTCCCTGGGAAGAGAGAGCAGTCCGGTGGACGCTCAATCTCTCCCCCCCCCGCCGACCCCCAGTGGCCCGGGCTCATTCCCGAACCCAGGTCGCCGATGTGGCATGAGGTGTGGCATCCAGTGCCTCAGCCCTCAGTGCCACTGGGCCGGACTAACAAGTGATTTATTAATAACAGTAAAATAAAAAAATAAAATTGTACAGTATAACTATTTACAAAGGCAATATAAATGGAGAAAGTCCATCTAGGTTTCTTCTCAATTTCCAATCTCAGTCTCTGTGATTTTCTTTGGCAAGCAATTGCAGATCTGTTTTTATAAGTCTTTGCAACCCCCGCTTGTTAAGAAAACAGCTGACTTCTTACATAGTATTCTTGTAAGTTTCAACAAGTGCAGCAAAAAGAACATTGTGACCCAGAACTGATCTCTTGCTTACAACTTCTTAGAGAGTTTGCAAACAGGTTAACCCCTTGAGTTCCAAACAGCTTTTTGCAATCATTTCAACAGTATAACTATATACATTTCAACAGTAAAACTATATACATTTCTAAACAAAGGGACCTCAATAACAATTACATTTCCACAAAATGATTTACATATATTTCTATACCAGCAGAAATGCAAGGGGGGAGAAAAGACAGAACAGCAAGTGAGGGTAGAGATATAGCGAGAGGCAGAGAATTGCAAGACCATCGGGGTGATCAAGTCCTAGGTCTCACGAGAAAATTTGGTTGTGCAACCAGACAGAGAGGAGACAGAAAAGGAGAGAACAGACCCTTGTATTCAAACCCCTTCTCCATAACAACTGGGACAGGTCCATATTTAACCCTGTCAAATACTTTCCTCTTTAAGAGGGAACCTGTTTTACAAAAACAGGTTTCAAAAACTTTCTAGTAATTCTAATCTAACATAAGCATATAGCCTTTACAGTTCTGTGCATATGCAATATCTTTTTTTCTATGACAACAGTACAGCAAATATTAAAGCTTAAACTCATACATTTGGTTTTTCAGCCTTCAGAATTCTCAATTCCAGATCCATATCTAGACAGAAAATCAGCATTGATATTCTCTTTCCCAGATTTATGCATCACTTTAAATTTAAATGGCCGTAGTGCCAGGTACCACCGTGTGACTCTAGAATTTTATCCTTCATTTGGTTAAGCCAACATAGAGAACTGTGATCTGTTACAATTACAAAGTCAGCTCCTAGTAGGTAAAACGTAAGGGACTCCATTGCCCACTTTGCTGCAAGACATTCCTTTTCAATGGTGGAGAACCTTTTCTCTCTGTTGTGCAATTTCCTACTTATGTATAGAATAGGATGTTCTTTCCTGTCTATATGTTGACTCAAGACTGCACCAATGCCTACCTCTGATGCATCTGTCTGTAACAGAAATTGTTTCTCAAAGTCTGAGCTTCTTAAAAACAGGGGCTTAACATAATGCAGCTTTAATGACCCGAAAAGCTTCATTATACTCTGGGGACCATTTCACATTATTCAGGTACTTTTTTTTTGTGAGTTCAGTGAGGGGAGTAGCTAACTCTGCGAAGTTGGAAACAAATCCCCTATAATATCCAGTCAACCCTAAAAATGACCTGACATGTTTCTTGGTTTTGGGGACAGGGCTGTTAGCTACAGCTTCTATCTTGGAAACCTCTGTTTTGACTTCCCCATTTCCCAAAACATAGCCCAAATATCTGGTTTCCTGCATGCCCAATGCACTTTTGATAGGATTAATTGTCAGACCTTCCTTTTTTGATTGATTGGATAACTGCTTGTAGGTGTTCCAGGTGACAATAACCAGTGTGAGGGGATAAAATGACATCCATGTACTGCTGGAATGTAGTGGGAGCACCATGTAAACCAAATGGCATTGTGGTGAACTGATAGAATCCTATAGGAGTGGCAAATGCAGTTTTGCCTCTGGATTCTTTAGCTAGGGGGATTTGCCAATAACCCTTGGTGAGATTGAGGGTGCTGATATATTTGGCACTCCCCAGTCTGTCCACCAAATCATCTATTCTGGGCATAGGATAACTGTCAAATTCTGACACTTGATTAAGTTTCCTAAAATCAAGGCAGATTCTTACACCCCCTTCTTTTTTTGTTTACAATCACCATTGGTGATAACTAAACACTTCTTGACTCTTTTATGATACCCAGTTCTTTCATTTTTTGTATTTCCTTAACCATGTCTGCTCTTAACTGCTCTGGTAATCTGCAGGTCTTTTGTCTAATAGGGCGAGCATTCCTTGTCACTATTACGTGCTCGACCCCTTTTGCTCAGCCTGGTACTGTGGTAAAAGTACTGTTAAATGTCTTTAGCAAGTTATACATTTCTACAGTTTGTTCGGAGGTTAAGGAAACATTCACCTTTACAGCATCAGCAGTAACAGTTTGTTCCTGTCTGTCATAAGCTACATCAATATCTTTATCAGTTTCTGGTAAAACCAGCAAAACAGCTTTTGGTGTTTTTTTCAACCCATTTCTTGAGGAGGTTAGTATGGTATATCTTAGTAGGATTTTTCCTATTGGGGTCTCAGTCTCATAGTTAAACTGTGCAAGTACATCTTAGGACTTCATAAGGCCCTTGCCACTTCATTAACAGTTTATTTTCTGTAGTGGGTAACAGTGGCAAGACCTTTTCACCTGGCTCAAAAACCTTTTCTTTTACCCCATGGTCATAATACACCTTCTGCTGGTTTTGGGCCTCTTCCTGATTACTATGGGCAATTTCAGCATATTTTGCCAGCTTCTTTCTCAGGACACACACATATAAGATGTAATAGATAATTGTTGATGGGGGTTATCTTCCCATGTTTTTTTAATTACATTTAGTGGACCTCTAGGTTGTCAACCATGCAGCATTTCAAATGGTGAAAAACTTGGTGATGCCTGTGGCACTTTCCTCTAAGCAAAAAGCAGGTAAGGTAAGTACTGGTCCCAGTCTTTCCCTTCCCCTTTTTACAAACCTTTTTAACACGTGTTTTAGGCTTTGATTAAAACACTCTACAAGACAGTCTGTCTGAGGGTGATAAGGGGAGGTTATTATGGCAGTGATACCTAGTAGTCTGTATTGCTCCTTAAGTAATGAAGCACCAAAATTACTACCCTGATCAGTAATGATTTCTTTAGGTATGCCCACTCTGCTGAAAATTTTGGCAAGCTCTGCTGCCACTTTTGGGGCTGTGACAGTATGTATTGGAACTGCCTCTGGGTATCGAGTAGCATAGTTACATACTACCAAAATGAATTGATTACCCTTTTTACGTTTGTCTAAGGGGCCAACCACATCCATTGCAATTCTCTCAAAAGGCACATCTATCAAGGGTAGGGGCACAAGGGGCACCTTGTCTTTTTTAGTCACTGGGACTACTTTCTGACACTCAGCACAGGAACTGCAATAGGTAGCAACATCTTGAACTCCAAGCCAGTACAATCTGTATAGCAATCTGGCAAGGGTGCAATCCCTCCCTGAGTGACCAGCCATAGGACTATCATGTGCTATCTGTAACAACTCAGATCTACACTTTTGTGGTATAACCAATTGTTCTATCTGGTCCTGTGTCTGAGGTTTAACCAAAACTCTGTACAGTAGCCCATTACATTTTTTAAACATAGGTTCACCCTGTTTTGGTTTCAACCCCAGCTGCTTAAAATAACCCTAGAGAGAAACATTGTTAACTTGTTCTGAAACAAAGTCATAATCAGTTATCAGTTTAGTTACAGCATTTTCGTATGTTAATCCTTTATGCCCATCAGTCTTTTGTTGCCACTGTTTCTTCAGGTGTTGTCTTTCCTGGACTTCCGAATCTTGGAGCTGAACTCAAACAAGTCCAAATCAAAATCAACAAAAGAAAAAGAGTCCCCACCATCTGATATTTTCTTTGCCTGAGTTCTTGTCACCACAGCTGCTGAAACATCAGGATTTACTCCCTCTTTGATTAACATACTGTGTGACCCTGAGCAAGTCACTTAACCTCCTTGTGCTCCCAGGTCACATCTGGAAACAAGCTTAGGCTTAGTGTGCTACTCCTGGTTAAACAACGTTCCCTTCCTTTCCCTAACTCAGTAAATCCTGGAAACTAATTTCCAATAATCACAGGTACAGTACAGGTAACTTAGGTACTACCCCCATTTTCATTTGGTGTGGCACTCCATTAATAGTGAGAGTCACTTGGCTGGTGGGATAGTATTGAGTGTCCCTGTGGATGCAGATGACACCAGTACCTGGTCCTTTTGGACATTGTTTTCCCAACACTTCAATATGCACTAGGGTCTGTCTGCTTCCTGAATCTGTAAGTCCCTTCACAGTCTTATCTCCCACCTTCACATCTGTTAAGTACTTGCCCCAATTTGCTAAGGACAAATCTGCTCCCTTGTCACTCTTCTTACTACAGCAATTTCTTGCAATATGACCTGGCTTATTATAGTTAAAGAACATAGTCTTTGGGTGCAGATTTGTTACCCCACCAGAGTTCTTATCAGACTTGGACTTTAAATGGGAAAAAGAGTGTCTTACCGGTGCTTGGCTGCTACCTCGCTGCTGTGGCATTTGTCTGGCCATTTGGTAGTCTCTGGCCAAAGAAACAGCCTTTTCCCCACTTTCTGGTTGGTGTTCCTTTACCCAAAGCTGCACATCTGTAGGCAGGATGTTGATGAATTGCTCTATTGCAAATGTGTCGATAATTTGTGGGACTGTTTTGCTCTCTGGTTGGAGCCATTTTATCAGGAGTTCTCCAAGTCAGGTGAAAGCTTCTTGAGGAACGTTGACTGAGTTGTACTTCAGAGATTGAAATCTCTGCCTGTAGGTCTCTCCTGAGATGTCATACCTTTTCAGGATTTCGCTTTTCACCAGGCCATAGTTTTCTGATTGTGCAGTGTCCATATTGCTGTAGGCAAGTTGGGCTTTCCCTGTCAGGTAAGGTACCAGTCTGATTGCCCATTGCGGCTTTGGCCACTGGCAGGCTATGGCAACCCTTTCAAAAGTTGTCAGGTATGCTTCAGTATCATCCGAGGAACACAACTTTATAAGTTGAAGGTATTTTAAGTTGTTTTATGTTTTGTTGCTCTGCTGGAACAGTGCCAGATCCTCCAGCTTTGAGAACTTGCAAGGCATCCAGCCATCACTGCTCCTGTCGCTGTCACTGCTCCTGTCACTGCATCTCTTCTCTCCTCTGCTGCTCCTGTCACTACATCTCTTCTTTTCTCTGCTGTCTAAGTTGTTGCATTTCTTCTTTTCTTTGTGCTTCTAAATGTTGAATCTCTTGTTCTATCTACTGCATCTCCTATCTTCTCTGTTTCTCAGTCTCTTTTTGTTGTATAGCCCACCATTTGAAAAAGGCAGTCAGGCTTTCAGGTTCTGTCACTGCCTGTTCTTTTTCTATAACTGGTGCTAGCTGTACAGTCTCAGCTTGGACTTCTGTCTCTGCTAGTTTGGCTGTCATTGTGCTGGTAACCATTGCTGGGCTTCCTGCTGCAGAATCCATAACTTTCTGCTATGCTTCCCTGGTACCAGTCTAGTACCCACACACAAAACTCCTGGCTTAGAGTATGCACAGCATAAATCCCACTTCTAACATCATCTGTCATCAAGGCACAGGTCAGGAAGCATAGGAAAACCAGGAGCAGTTGTAAAGTTTGCAACAAGTGATTTAGTATTAATGACAGTAAAATAAAAAAAATAAAATTGTTCAGTATAACTATTTACAAAGGCAGTATAAACAGAAAAAGTCTATCTGGGTTTCTTCTCAATTTCCAATCTCAGTCTGTGTGTCTCTCTTGCAAGCAATCGCTGCTCTGTTTTTGCAACCCCCGCTCGTTAAGAAAACAGCATGATTCTCACAATGTTCTTGTAAGTTTCAACAAGTGCAGCAAAAAGAACACTGTGACCCAGAACTGACCTCTTGCTTACAGCTTCTCAGAGAGTTTGTGAACAGGTTAACCCCTTGAGTTCCAAACAGCTTTTTTGCAATCATTTCAACAGTGTAACTACAGTATATACACTTCAACAGTAAAACTATACACATTTCCAAACAAAGGGATCCTAGTATCAATTACATTTCCACAAAATGATTTACATATATTTTTATACCAGCAGAAATGCAAGGGGGAGAAAACACTGAAAAGCAAGTAAGGGTAGAGAAATAGTGAGAGGCAGAGAATTGCAAGACCATCGGAGTGGTCAACTCCTAGGTCTCACAAGAAAGTTTGGTTGCGCAACCAGAGAGGAGACAGAAAAGGAAAGAATAGAACAGATCCCTGTATTCAAACTCCTTCTCCATAACAACTGGGACAGGGTCGTGCTGTATTCAACCCTGTCATAGTCCCCTGTTGACTCACACTCATTGGACAGTCAGATTTCACCCATCGATTCCCAAAAATCTGGAACCCCCCCAAATATGGTACTCCTCCTCCTCCCCTCCCACTCCCTAGCACTGCCTTACATAACTTTCTCTCATCTAGCTGCTCCTGCTTTAATCCTCCTTGACTGTCCTCCCATGAGTCTGTTCTGCTCCGTGCCACACCATCCCCTACCTAACCTTTCTGCCCCTCTGAGCCTGCTCCCCAGCACGCTCCTCTCCCCCTACCACTTACTCCCTTGCTTCTACCTCTGTCCTTACATCTACCTCCTCCATCCTCCATTACCAACTTGCCCTTGCTTAGTTTTCCCCCCTGGCAGGGTTCTCAGAATCTTGGAGAGGTCTAGCACTGAGTAAGCCTCTTCCTTCCCTCCCTCATCCCCTCTATCCTTTCTACCCGACTTGCCCTCGCCTAGTTCTGCCCTCCAGTAGGGTTCTCAGCATTCTGGAGAGGCCTACATTTAGGCAAGTTTCTTACTTCACTCCTCCACCACTTATACCCACCCACCAAATCTATACCCACCTACCTAATTTATCATTCCCCTGACCTTCCCCTGCCCTACACCCTCTTCCCCCCTATTCAAAGTCATTGCCTCATTCTGCCTTGGCAGGGTTCTCCACATCCTGGGGGGGCCAACTCTAGGCATGACTCATCCTTCCTATCCAACCCCTCACCCCGACTTCTCTCCTGCCCCTCCTCTCTACCCCTCTGCACTTAAATAAAAATTAGTTCACTTGAGCTAATTACTTGCACTTTTTATTCTGTCTGGGCTGATTCCAGCTTGCACTAGCCCTGTGCTAACTTCACCTCACAACTGTTTTTTATTAGCTCTGGCAATGCTCCCCCCATCTTATTAGCCTCTCCTTCCCCCAGCTGATATTCCCTGTCCACCCCTCGACCTTCTTGGATATGCTTTTCACTGCACCTCATTTGTTAATTGCCAAATCATCTGTCTCTTAATTGTAATGCAAACCTGAAAGGAGTTGGCTACAGTGCTGTATCAAATTTCTGTACAATAATCTTCAGGTATGTCAAATGTATTATATGTATACTCTGCAGGTATGTTAAATATTAACTATGTAATTTTAAAAATGTAATTGTATGTTTATTTTTCTCAGTTATGTTAAATATAAACTGTATGTTTAATTCAATCATCCAATTGTACCCCCACCAGGCTGCACCACGAGACGAGCAACTTGTTGTTCAGTGTGCCTTACTGGTGAAACATTTCAATAAATAAATAAAATAAATAAATATTCTAGGGTCTTCTGTTGGGCATGGAGTTGCATAATTTCTGTAGTCATTTTACTGAAGGCTGTCTGGGTGTGGAGAGAGTTTTCATCTGCTTTTTTTGCTGTCACCACAGCACCCTCAGTTTTGGAATCCTGTACATGCATGTGTTCAAGGATCTTTTCAGATTTTTTATCCATGGTTCTCACTGCCCGCAGCACCAAGTCCCAGGGTGGGGGCTCTCCTGCCCCGCTGGAGTCGGAGTCATTTGCATTCTCTGGTGCTGTTTGTTGGGCCTGTTGTTATGGCTACGCTTGATTTTGCCCCAGGCCACCCACCACTCCTCTCGATCTCCCCATGGTCAAAAGTGGTATCATGCTGTTCAAGTGGAGTGAGATCTATCAGCTGATGCTGGTAATAAATTTAGATTATCGCTTTTTTTTTAAATTCAGCTTTATTGATAGGTCTTATTACAAGCATGACAGGTCATCAATCATGCATCAAGTCCATGAGCTAATCCATTCAATGAGAGATATTCACAGTTTCTTAACACATAATAACTTCCCAGATTTTATATTTTTCTGACAAAGCAGTGCCACCAGAATTAGACAAGGATACACTGGGGGAAATATTACATCTATGCAGCACCAATTACAATGAGTTACTTCTCTCATTCCAGCCCTGGAAGGTGTCATACACATAGACTTCCCCTTTTCATGTTGAGTTTGCTCTAGTAGAGCCATAACTGAGGAACTCATAACAAGGGCTGAGGACCAATCCTTCAGGGTCCACTCGCCCGGGCCTCACCAACATGGCCCCTAGTTGTGCCTCTAAGGGAGGGATAGTGAAGATTAATAAAGGGGGGTGGGCAGAGGGAGACAGTGAAAAGGCAGAGATACTGAATGAATACTTTTGCTCAGTATTCACAAAAGAGGAAGAAGAGGAGTTACCTAAACCAAACAGTAGAAGCACTCTGGATAGTGGGGTTGACACCAGTCCATTTACTGAAGAAAGAGTACTGAAAGAACTCCTAAAACTCAAGGTGGACAAAGCAATGGGGCCTGACGGATTCACCTCTAGAATCCTAAAAGAGCTAAGGAGGACCTAGTGACACCACTAACTACACTTTTTAACAAATCATGGGAAGATGGGGTGGTACCTGAGGAATGGAGGAGGGCAGATGTGATACCTTCACAAAAGTGGGAGCAAGGCAGAAGCAGGAAACTACAGACCTGTTAGTTTAACCTCAGCGGTGGGGAAAATGATGGAATCACTTCTGAAAGAAAAAAATTGTTCAGTACCTAGAGGCCAGCGGGCACAGGACCCAAAGCAGCATGGATTCACAGCAGGAAGGTCATGTCAGACAAATCTAATTGATTTCTTTGACTGGGTGACCAAAGTAATAGACCAGGGAGGGGCTGTGGATATGGCCTACCTAGACTTTAGCAAGGCATTTGACACAGTCCCACACAAAAGATTAATAATCAAGTTAGCCAGCCTGGCAGTGGGTCCCAGGGTGGTAGCCTGGGTAGCAAACTGGCTGCACAACAGGGCACAGAAGGTAATAGTGAATGGAATATGTTCTGAAGAAAGGGGGGTTACTAGTGGAGTACCTCAGGGCTCAGTACTGGGTCCAGTCCTCTTTAACGTCTTTATAGGTGACATTGCAGAGGGTCTGGAAGGAAAGGTATGCCTCTTTGTGGATGACACAAAGATCTGTAACAGAGTTAACACACAAGGGGAGTAGAAAGGATGAGAAGGGACTTGTCAAGGTTGGAGGAATGGTCAGACATGGCAACTTAGATTCAATGCAAAGAAGTGCAAAGTAATGCACCTGGGAAATAAAAATCCTGGAGAAGAGTACACAATAGCAGGGGAGGTACTAATGACAACAATAATGGAAAGGGATCTGGGTGTAGTCATGTCAGATGACCTAAAGGTGGGTAAACAATGTGAGAAGTCAGTAAGGAGAGCCAGGGGGATACTGGGATGCATAGGGAGGGGCATCACAAGTAGAAAAAGTGAAGTGGTTATCCCTCTATACAGACAGTTGGTGAGACCCTATCTGGAGACCTCATCTACGCAAGGACATAGACAGGATGGAAGCAGTCCAGAGGAGGGCAACTAAAATGGTGCAGGGTCTACATCAGAAACTATATGAAGAGAGACTGAGAGAGCTTAATATGTATACCCTTGATGAAAGGAGGGACGGGGGACATGATAGAAACTTTTAAGTACCTCAAGGGAATCAACAAAGTCCAGGAGGGTAGCATCTTTCAGAAAAAGAGATGTGTAAGAACAAGGGGGCACAATTTAAAGTTATAGGGGGGACGGCTCAGGGGTAATGTGAGGAAATTCTTTTTCACGGAGAGAGTGGTGGACGCATGGAACCGCCTTCCTGGAGAGGTTGTGGGGTCTAAAACAGTGGGGGAATTCAAACATGCATGGGACAGACATAAGGCAATTATAGTGGGGGATTGCAGGAAGTAGGCTGTTGGTTAACTAGAATCTGCAGCTTATCCAATAGGTAGGGAAATGGGCAGACTGGGTGGGCCAAGTGATCCTTATCTGCCATCAAAGTCTATGTTTCTATGTTTCTAACTCCCCCCAACTGTGTCTCCTTTATTGACATTTATCTTGTATCTTTTCTCTCCCACAGCTGTAGAGCTGAATCCCCCCCTCCACAAAGTTCCATGGATTGTCACTTTTAATAAGAAAAATTAAAGTTTTAAACAGAGCTCTGCTGGTGTGGCTTAGCAGCACATTCTGTCACATATGTGGCTGTCTAGCACCCCCCATCAGTTTAGTTTTTATCACAATAAATAACTTAGTTTCTCACCCAGCCCTACTGGATGTCAATGGTTGATGACCATGAAGGACTGTAGGGAGCCTGAAGAGGCAGGCTGCTCTGGCAGCAGGACTGTCTCTGGTAATCTCACTCCTCTAGAGTGGGTTCAGATGGTGGGTGGTCCAGTATGTGGGAGAAAAGTCAGTCTTCCCATAAGTACAAAAAGAGGCAGTACTGATCCTTCACAATTTCGGCATTGGGGTCTAGGCACTGCTCAAACTCGGCCTCTTGCTCTTCTCAGTAGAAGGGGAAGAAACAGCAAAAACTGAGGTCACGGTTACCCTCTGCAAGTTATGTCACAAGACATTTGACTTCCCAGAGTTGGAGCACCCCACCATCATCGCCAGTGACACCAGAGACTTCTAGGTTTCGGAGGTTAGTGTCTCGGGCCCAGAGCCCCCCCCATCTTTAAGTGAGGGTTCCAGTGGGCAGTTCCATCACTGGCAGCTCTTGTGGAGCAGTGGATGCAGCATCAGGCCCAGGAGGCACAGCTGGTGGCAGCAGCCTCTAATCCTTCATGGTCAGCTGAACTGGCATCGGAGTTTTAGCTACATATTGGGCAACTATAGGATATAGAATAACATACCTCTTCCCGACACTGATTGAGTTATCCCCAGCGATGGGACTATTGCTCCACTATCCCCGTTCCTTTAGAAACCCAATACCAGATATACCATCTTAATATCCTATTGGGAGCAGCTAAAAAATGTATAACTAGACTCTGGCTTCATCAGGAGCCCCCCACCATTACAGCTTGGGAAAACACAGTATATGACATATACAAACTTGAACATATGACCGCTAGGATTCATAATAAGGTTCCTGAGCTGATGAACAGGTAGAATTCTTGGTTACTCTCAATTAATCAGTTCAGATCGGACCAGATACCTTAGATTGGGGGTTTAGATGGAGAACTGGGAAGAGTTCTGATCGATGGGGCCCAGCCAGTCCCAAACACAGTTTTCCCCTTGGGGTCCTTTTGTTCATAGAAAGGAGGGGGTATCCGCCCGTCATTATCTCCCGGGAGGAATCTCCCTCTGGTGCCGCCCCCCCCCGTTCACTTATTTAAATCTGTATCTATCTAATTATGTAGTCCAGGAGACGTTCCACAGTGTATAACCTGGCTCAGAGCACCTGTTTATGTAGGTTTACCTCTGAGTAAGAAAGGATTTAAAAGATCTGTAGGCATTTATCAGTAAGGCAATTATCAATTTTCTACTTATTGGTATTAATATTGATTTATATATTATGGATAGAGTCCGCCCCTTGTATGGGTGGTTACTTTTATTAATGAAGCTCGCTATCTTGACTTGTACAGTACAATATATTCCTGTATGATTACAAAGTGATCCTATACCTGTTAAAAATTGAAATAAAAATAAAGTTAAAAAAAAATGAACTGGCATCGGAGGTGGTGCCACTGGGCCCAGAAGAGTGTTCACTTGCAACAGTGGCCTTTGGGTCCTTGCCGGGAGCAGTACCACCAATGTTTGTGCCACTTGTGGTGTTGCCTCCATCCTGTCCAAGGATGGGGACAGCCATGGTACCATCACCGGTCACTCTGGTACCGGCTGGGCCTTCAACACCAATTCATGTGTCACATCTGGTGCCAGGTTCAGGCTCTTGAGGGTCCAACCTGCTGTTGTCCTGGCATTGCATGGGCTCACAGTAGCAGGAACCCTTCCAGTGCTGTCCACAGTGTTGGTTTCTGTGCTGCCTTGGGCACTAGTCCTTCATCCTATTGGGAAAGAGTTGCTGCACCAGTGTTGCCACAGTCATGCACTGTGATCTTACCTGTATCAATCTTCACCATTCATCACTGGTGGGGTACCAACTGGAGGCACTAGAACCCTGTGGGAAGCTTTCTAGCTAAAAGCTTTCTCTCTCTGGAGGAGGGGCTGACATCAGAAATGGTGCAGCCCTCAAGGCCAACGTATTATGTGGCGCTCACGGGTTGGCCAGTAATGGACGCCAGCCCCTCCACCACCTCAGTTCTTCTTTTCTTGTCATCGAGTGTGCATCACTCTGTGGGAGCTGCAGCCATCTTATCTGAATATTTCGAAGAAGACTTCTGAAGTTCTGCCACCACTGCTACTTGACGCCGTAGACATCAATGGACCAGTAAAATCGTTCCTTTTTTTCTGTATTTCTTATTTTGTTGTTCTATGGCACTGAGTCTGTTGCTTTGTTCATTTTTATTTCTATCCATGCGGTTATGTCTGGTTTGGGTCCTAGTTCTAAATCCAAGGCGGGTGTGCCCCCATGCATTGGTGCCCCTGCGGCAAGCCCATGACTGTGACAGACTGTCATAATTGCTGTTTGTCCTGCCTGAGTCTGAATCATGATATCGACAATTGCTACGCTTGTTTCTCCATGGACCTCCGGGTCCTTGAGTCGCACGCATTGAAGGTGGGTCAGGCTCCTCCCATCTTTGGAAGATGGCATTGGTCCCAGGACTTCAAGGCCAGGACTTTGGGCCCTTCCCTTGGGTCCCTCTGGTTCTGTATATACCAAGGGGGAACAGGCCTCCGTTTCTGGTCTCGCTGAGAGTGTGGGCCTGCGTGAGGGGTCGGGTGGACAGTTGTCCTCTGGGGGCTTGACTGAGCATCCCTCACATTCTGTTGCCTCCTCAGTGTCCTATATGCACGGCCCGAGCCAGTGGTGCCCTCAGTACTGGCTTCTGACACCACTTCAGCTCCCGACACCGCCTCCGGGGTCAGTGAGAGGGGCAGTGCCGGAGTCAGTGCTGGGTCTCCCTCCAGTGCCATTTGTGGTGCCATAGGAAGGAGAGTCTTGGGGGTTGCCTCTCTGGAGGTCTCCCTGGTCTTTTCCTTTTACGAGGAGGAGGAGGACCAGGATGACCCTGGCTGGCAGCTTGACTCGTTGGAGCTCCGAGGCTCTCCTTTGCCCGCTCCAGGATCTCTGAGCCCCAGGAATCTTCTGAGGGAACCGGTGCTTCCTCTTCTCTTGCTGGTGCTGCGGTCAGTGCCAGGGATGGCACCACAGTTGGTGCCATGGTCGACAGCATGGTTGGTGCCTGGGTAGGCACCGTGGCTGGAGCCGTGATGGAGTCTGGTACCATTTTGTGGCACTGTAGTCAGCACCAGGGATGGTGCTGGCACTATTTCCTGCACCAGTGGGGAGGTTGGCACCAATTCCATGTCCGGTATTGATGCCGGTGCTGGGTTCAATGTCAGTGCTGCTGGTGGTGGCCTTTTGGACCCCAGTGCTGCATCAGGATCCAAGGCAGTTTCCAGCACCACTTCAGGTGTGGGAAGTGCCTCGGCCCTCCAATCCTCAGGCTTAGAGGTTCCCCTGAGGAGCAGATCCCTCTTTTAGGGGGTTGGGGAGGTCAAGGGAGGCACGGAGTCTCCTTTCCAGGGTAGCTGGTGACCCCGAGAGGAGCAGAAATGCTGACCCTTCCCTTCTGACCTCTTCCTCCTTGAGGGGGTCTGTGGTTGGTGGGGTCAGGGGCTGCCCACAAGGGCCTTTATGGCTCCATTTGCCCCACTTGGGGGATTCTCCCCAAGGGCACTGCCATGGTCGCCTCAGTCAGGTTGGGCATCCCTTGGTGGGTGGGGTCAGCACTCAGCAGCACCCTCTTTCAGGAAGGGTCCCCTGCATGTTCCCACAGCCCCAGCAGAGGGTCAAATCTGCCCAGCCAGAGATCTCCTTCCTCTACCCCTGTGCCTCCTCCTCTTCCTCTTCCAGGCCTCTTTGGCCTCATGGGGCCCATGACCTGGGAACAGTTCAGAGCTTCAGCAGCTGTGTTCCCCCATTATGTTAGAGCCATGGATGAGGTTGTTTTCTGACCTGAGCCCCCAGCTGCTCTGAGTTGAGCTCCTCGTCCTCCTTGTCCTCTTCCCCGAGGAAGAGGACTTCTCCATCTATCTCTCCTCTGACGCTGATCTTACAAGCTATCAGCGGTTCCTTTTGGGGATGCTGGAGGAGATCCATGTATCCCATTTTGGTTCATGCAGTCCTGACCGTGCAATGCACATCTTCCTTCAGTGCCAACCATTTGTCATTCCTCCATGTCCTGTTCCCTTTGCAGAAGCATTGCACAGGGTCTGGCAGCATCCCTCTACCTCATCTCCAGCCCCTAGGGCCTGCCAGCACAGGTATTGTGCACCCCTGGGATCTCCAGGTGTTATGCTCCACCCCTTCTTGGGAGTGGAGCTCCTGGACACCCCTCCTGGGCACCGTCACCCAAGGCACGACCACCCTCCAGAGTCAGACTCAACTGAGTTTGACCGTTGGGGTTGTAGGATCTTCTCAGTAGCGTGCCTCCTTTTGTGTGTCACAGTGCAACAGACCCATCAGGCTGCCTACCCAAGGCACCTATGGATGATGCTGGGCCAGCTCCTGGCATCTATGCCTGATTCAGAGGTAACCAGGCAGGCCACCAGCCTTTCTGCACATGGTCTGGAGCTGGTGAGCCTCCAGGCAAGGGTGTCTTATGACACCAATGAGGTGGCCTCCAGACTGGCAGGAACTGCAGTCTGCATTCAGCGGATGGCATGGCTTCGCCTATCAAGGTTGTCACCCTTGGCCCGGCATACGGTGATTGCCTCACCCTTCTAGGGGGCCCACTTTTTCACCTGCAGGGTGAGATGGGAGTTAGTGGGGTACCTTCCCTCTCCCAGGCAATGGGAGTCCCCATCTCGCCCTGATCACTCGCAGACCTTGCCAGGCCCTTAAGGAACCCTGCCTTGCTATGTTCTCCCCACAGGAGGATGGGGCGATTTCTCCCTTGGGGAAGTGCCAGTACCATTACGGTGCTTGGTACTCACCCATCAGTGATGAATGGTGAAGATTGATACAGGTAAGATATGAAAATTATGCACCTACTATAATTCTTGATCTTCCTGTATATCTTCACCATTCATCACTGCTTCCCGCCACCTTCCCTCTTGGGCCTCAGCTTCCTGGGCAGTGCCTCCTCCCTGCTTGCCTTCCCCCAGTTGAGGCCAATTGTGGGCTTAGTCCTGCTGGCACCTCTGGGTTCACTGATCCTTCTTTGAAGCAACATGGACCCACCTCTGGGGGGAGGGTAAGCAGGAAGTCTTGCCCTCTTTGGCCAGGAGCTCCTTGGGGCTCCATATGACCTGGTGTGGTCATCCCTGGGACAGTATCCTGTACCACAGTTCCTGGTTTCTTGGGACTCCTCCCTTTTTTGTTAGGTTCCCTTCTTTGCCTCCTTTGGGTACCCGGCTTGGTCGGCGGGCTCCAAGGATCCCTACTTTTCTTTTTCTTCCCCCTCTGTCTCTGGAGCCACACATGGTTCCTTTACGCTCATGTGAGCAGCCAATGTTTATCCATGGGGCAAGGCCCTTCTGATCTTTTACCTCTTCAGAGGTAAAACCTCTATCTTTCTCCACCTGTGGGTAGATCTAAGGGCAGACAGATCCTCTGGATCTCAAGAAGGGCTCCTCTACCCAGGTGACTCCTCTCCCTGTGCCTGGGAGGACTTTGCTCCGGGGTGGATCATTTGTATCTTCACACTTATATAGTGGGTCAAGGAGTGGGAGAGAGAGAGAGAGAGCAGGAATTGATTGGATCCCTTCTCTTTTCTGGGGGCTGAGAAATCTGACCTCTTTCTGCAGTATAGGGCATCTTTTTGCTCAGCCCTTGTAGGTTCTTGTGTCCAATCCTTAGACCCTTTTGGGTTCCTAAAAAAAAAAAAAAGGGAGCAGTTCAGTCGATCTCCTCCCACCCCAGGTCACAGGCAGCGGAGAAACTCAGAGTGCTAGTCTGTTGGGGTCCATCCTCCTCCTCTGTTATCCTCTCTCTCTCTCTCTCTTTCATCTTCTTCACTCTCCTCCTTGTTTTTAACCTGTCTTCTCTCTCTCTCTTTCTTACCTTTTTCTCTCCCTACCCATCCTCTCAACCCCTTCTGTCCTGCCCAATGGTTGGGATCTTCCTCCCACAAAACTTAGGGCCTATCCCCTTCTTCTGGTCAGCTTATACCTCCTTTATGTTTATATCCTTTCCTTTTTCTATCTTTTGGGCTCCCTTGCCCCACCCTCCACCCTTCTTTTATCTGTCTCTATTTTCCTCTCCAGCAAGTAGAACTGAGGTGGTGGAGGGGCCGGGGTCCATTACTAGTCAACCCGCGAGCACCACATAATAAGTCAGCCTTGAGGACAGTGCCATCTCCGACATTGGCCCGTCCTCCAGAGAGTGAAAACTTTTAGCTAGAAAGCCTCCCTTGGGGTCCTAGTGCCTCCAGCTAGTACCCCACCAGTGATAAATGGTGAAGATATACAGGAAGATCAAGAATTACAGTAGGTACATAATTTTCATTTGTTGGCCCTGTGACCCCACTCTCTCTTCCATTCTCCTTGTGAGGAGGGTGTAGAGGGAGATGAGTCAGATCCTGACCGCATTATCTCTGAAGGTGGTGATGATGACTCTTTCTATGGTCAGGAAGTCTCAGACCCAGTTCATGTGTCTGTTTGTCAGGAAGACCTGTCTTTCAGGGCTGTGTTCAGAAATATGCACTCAGCACTGAATTTCAAGCCAGTTGCCATTGACCAGGCTAGGTGCCTCAAGTTGGAGTTCCTGAACATGCCTAATATGGTGATCAGTTTGGCTTCTCCTGTCTAACCTGCACTTGACAACTTGTGTGATGTGGTCTGGCAGAGCCCTGCTCTGGTGGCAACTGCCCCAAGCAGGTGTATAGGAAATTTGCTGCCCCTAAACATAAACCAGTATATTTCACTCAGCTCACAACTAGTGCCATTGTTATTCCCGCTGAGAATGACGAGGCCATTGTCCGCAAAGAGGTCATTGCACACCCCACTAACAGGGAGTCTTGCAAGATTTACACTATGGGCAAATGGGCTTACCCATCAGTCATCCTGGGCAAGAGAATAGTTAGCTACCAAAAGCATTTTTCCAAGGGTGAGTATTCCCTCTGGAGCAAGCAAAAGTCTCTGGTAGAAACTCTGCCAGATTCAGAGGCTGAACGGGGATGTTCTGCTAACTGTTAAGCAAGGTATAGAATCCAACAGTCACCAGCTCAAAGCCTCTGTGGATGTCTTTGATGTGGCATCTCGCTCTGCAGCTGCAGGCATTTGCATCGGAAGGCATTCCTGGCTGTGGACTGCTGGCTTCAAGCAGGATGTCCAGCAACAGGTTACGAATGTCCCATTTGTTGGCATTTATCTGTCTGGACACCAAAGAGAGCAGTCTCTTAAGGTGTCTAATGAAACTAGAACAACTCTTAAAACCTCCAGACCAGTTCTCTGCAGTTCCCAGAGAGGCAAGGGATGTGCATCCTTTAACAACAAGCAGTCATTTTGTGGCAAAGGCATGGGAGCCCAGGACAACAGAAGTAAGCCACCCCAGTCTCAAAAGAAAGCGCAGTTGAAGGCACAGGCATTGAAAGCCCTTAGATCCACCATCTGAAGTTCCAACCTTAGTCCTGCCTCAACTGCCCAAGCTGGACCTTTCCTCCCCAGTGGGGTGCACCTGACTCAGGTTTACCTTCAGTGGGAGTCCATCACAATGGACATGTAGGTCCTTAAGATTACCTGAGAGGGGTACTCCATGGATTACACAGAAACCCCTCTGGACTATCCATCCAGAAGGCAACCCCCTTTGTCAGCTCACATGTCAGAGCTTCTGACGCATGAGATTGCAGGCCTTCTGAGCAACAGGGAAGTGGAAATAGTGCCAGAGCTGGAACAGAACACAGGGTTCTACTCCCACTACTTCCTAGCTCCAAAGAAATCAGGGGGTATGCACCCTGTTCTTGACCTCAAATATCTAAACAGCTTCATGGATTGAGAACAATTCAAAATGATTTCTCTGGTCTCCCTGTTACCCTACCTGATACCTCAGGACTTGCTAGTATCACTAAATATGCAAGATGCATACTAACATATACTTGTGCACCCCAGCCACCGCTGATACCCATGTTTTGTTGTGCTGGGCCAACATTACTAGTTCACAGTCCTACCCTTTGGGCTTTCCTTGGTGCCATGAGTCTTTACAAAGTGCTTTGCAGTCTTTGAAGTACATCAGGAAACTGGGACTCCAAGTCTTGCTGTACTTGGATGACTGGCTAATTTCAAGCTTATCCAAACAGAAGATGGAACAGGCAGTGGTCACTGCTTCTCAGTTCCTAACTTCAATGGGAGTCTTTCTGAATTTTGACAGATCTCAGCTAGCACCCTCCCAGCAACTGCTGTCCATAGAAATTGTTCTGGATATAACCTGGGCCTAGGCCTTTCTGCCAGACAGCAGACTAAGAGTAATTCTACAGATGGCATGCTACATCATGGGATGCAAAACTACGCAAGCACACACCATGCAATGTATGGTGGGTTTGATAGCCTCCTCAGTGTTCACAGTGCCCTTGGCATGTCTTCACATAAGAACTGCTCAGTGGATGCTCAGTGCCCCATGGTCACAAGCATCACACCTACAGACTCTCCTTATTCAGGCGACCAAACCCCTGGTAAGGCTCCTGATGTGGTGGTTAGTGGGGGAAAATATCCTCCAAGGCTTCCCCTTCTCCCCACCAGAGACAGAAGTAGTTCTTACCTCAGATGCCTCCCTCCTTGATTGGGAAGTCCACTGCCAGGGCCTTCAAACAAAAAATGTCTGGGACCCATTATCTCCCTAGCAAGGAGGAGCACACATGTACCCTCTCTGCAGAGAGGCGATGAGAGTGTGGGAGTGGTGCCTGGAGCAAAGGATCCTGCTCCAAGCAGTCTATCTGCCAGCAGTCCACAACACTCTAGCAGTCGAGCCCAGTTGAACAGAGGCTAATCCTCATGAATGGTCACCAGCACCAGACATTGTGAGATCGCTATTTGATGAGTGGGGTACCCCAAATGTGGACCTTTTTGCAGCCCCACTCAATGCCAAACTGCCTTGAGTCCACTCCAGCAATCCAGGATATGGCACTTTCCATCACAGTACTTTCAGACTGTAATGGCAAAATCTGTTTCTGTATGCATTCCCTGCAATCCCTCTTTTTTTTTTTTTTTTTTGTGTGCAATCTGTTTATCCCCTCACTCCTGCTCGGGTGCTCACCACTCCTTTGGGCTCTCCTAGGGTCCTTTCTGCTTCTGCATCCCCTCTCAAGTCCTGACTCCCCTGCTGGTCCCACTTAGCAGCTGTCCTGCAGTATCCCAGCGTTTCCCTTCGCCAGGCGGGTCCCCCTCCTCCGAGGGGGAATGCACCAATGGAGGGGGAACACTAGCACTTACTTTGTTAGGCTGCAGGATGCTGCTGGGCACCCGCGAGGAATGGCTCCCTTGGGAATGCAGAGGTGCAGAGGATTGGGAGGCCGTCATCCGGTGAGCTCCCAGCCATTTTCCCTTGTTCTGTTGGGGGCAGCGTAGTGATGTCATGGCATACGCCGACGTCCACTCCTCCCCCAGTTAGCATTTGGGCCATGCGCCTGTGCTACTCCCAGCCTCCGCTAGGAGCTAGCAGGCGCTGGACCAGTCCCCTACCTTCCCTCAGAGAAGGAGAGCTCTCCATGGGATGCTTAGTCCTTCTCCCCCTGGTCAGCCCTCCAGCGAGCCGGGCTCGTTCCCGAACCCGGATCACTGGCATCGCAAGCGGAAATCTAACCGCTGCGCTGGCGGGCCGGCTGCAATCCCTTTTATTCAGAGAGTGTTACTCAACTTGGAGACGCAAGGAAGTGAGACGATTCTAGTGGCCCCCTGCTGGCCTTGACAGATATGGTTTCCTCTGTTGAACAGACTTTCAGTCAGCAAATCAAGCACTGTACCACTCAGGACAGACTTGTTGATGCACAGTCAACTGGTCCATCCCAACCTGCTCTCCCTTCACCTTCATGTCTGGCCCCTGAAGAGACAGAAGTGAACAGGTACAAGGTATCTCAGAGGGTCTTTGAAATACTTTTGGCTGCCCGAAAACCTTCCAGTAGGAAGACATACGCAGCCTACTGGAAAAGGTTTTTCATCTGGTACTCCCAAACCCACATGGACATAAAATCAGAAATATGATTACTGAAATTCACATCATTACAATAGGAGAACATATGTGTGAAACCCTAGTCTTTTACTTCATAAAGGGACATATACTAATAGTAGCAATAGCAATGATGAATTTTTAAACATGTATTAGCCAGCATTAGCCATAGTGGAACTAGATATAGGAATACAAAAATGATACTAACTCATATATTTACCACAGTCACATCTCTGAACTGCTGTGGTCTAGATAATACCTCAGTCATAAAGCACATATGTTAAGGTAACCCCTGACCTTCCACAGATAATCCCCATAGTACATTCAGTTAGGAACTTAAAGTAGATTTTGCTACGAATATTCTTTTATGTAACATTTATGAACATTTCAAACGTTGGCATAATTATTTAACCATGTTCAAAACGACCCTCATCTGAACTAACAGATCAAGCATTGAACAGAGAGTACTAAAACTAATATTAAAAATTAAATATCTCAAAAGCTGGTGTATAAAAAATGTCCAGGTGTCCAAAACAATGTAATACATGGAAGTCCAGCAGTTAGAACCTATAATCCTTAAGTGAGAATCATGTGGCCACCGCCATTACTGCTTGTCACATGGCAACATTGCTGAAATCACTAAGCAGTACAAAATACTAAGAAAATTTATTTTTATTAAGAGCACTTAGATCATGGCACCAACTCCATTCCCTACTTCCACTAATTACAGTTATAAGTACTCGCATCCCTTTCCAGGATTCAAAGTCTGAGTCCATGGTGACTGCCTGATTCAAATGTACCAGTCTTTTGTGATTTTTGGATACAAGGTTACTGGCATCTTGCAGGTCACTGAAAATGTAGACTTTCCTGGAATAAATGGTTTTAAGCTTGGACAAGTGTTGCAAGGTGTGAGTTACGCTGAAAGATTTGAGTGTAACTCTCAATCTGTTGAAAGATTTTCTGTGACTTTGAGTTGCAAAACTCAGGCCTGGAAAGGCTGCTATACCCTATTCCATCTTCCATAGTTATGAATTCATGTTTTCTCGCCACCTCCATAATCCGGTTCTAATCTTGAGCCTCAGCAAGAAAAGTCAGAAAGGTTCTGGGAAAGTCATTTGGCAGACATTTTCTGGGTGTGATTCTGCACGTCTTTGAGATTTCGGGCACCCAGTCCAAGTTCAATGTCTCCTTTAGACAGGTAGACTCAAAGACAATAGGGTTATCCCCTTCTGAAGCTTCTGATAACCCTAAGACTCTCAGACTCGATGCTCCAGAAAAGTTTTCCAATGCCTCCAGTTTTTATCTGAGACCATGATTTTTTTTAAGGAAGCTAGTAGTGGTGGTAGCTGCCCTCATCGCCACTCTGGCAGTTGCCTTTGAATCTGCAGTGGCTGACTGTTGCTCACATGAAGTCACCCTGTTTTGGAAGTTGGTGATATTCTGGTCTAGAATGGCCACTGTCAGATCCAGAGCTTTTATTGCCTGACGTACATCATGTGGGGTAATCTCTGACTCACTTGAAGTCAATGATGCTGGTATTGGTGCTGCAGCAGCCATGGCCTGCTATCCCTTCTTACTCCCACTCTCACCACCACCTTTTTTCGGATTTCCCATTGTTTTACTCACTTCAAATTGCAAAATGGTTCAGTATGCGATCTTTGTAAACAGTTCTGAGAAATTTATTTATTTTTTTTTTTATTATTTACACTTTATAATCCTTCGGGGGTTGGCAGTCGGCTCTGGACCCTCCCTCTGAGGGGCTCGTCTCTCCAGCCAGGCACCTCCCACACAAGTCCCGCCCAGTGAATCCACCATGGGTTCCTCCCCTCCAAGACAGGGCCAGGGGTGAGAAGCGTTGACTTCCCCCCACCCCCAGAAGCCAACATCCAGATTCCGGTGGGCTTGTCGCGGGTGCCGATGGCCATCATGGAGCCTGCCAGCTCCATTTTTTCCTCTAGTTTATGCACCAGGGCCCATGAATGTGCAGTGGGAGGGGTGACTGTCTCCACCTCTGGAAGGCAGTCTTACTCCCTAGACGTGGGCCCTCCCTATTCTGGGCAGTGCTCCTGTGCTGATCCCCAGCCACTGCTGGGTGTCAGTCTACAGCGTGGTGCACTGAGCCCCCTACCCCGAGGAAGGAGAGCTGTCAGTGGATGCTCGATCCTTCCTTGTCCAGGCTGAGACCCGAGTCTGTTCCTGAACCCAGGTCACCAGTGTGACACGTGGTGTGGTGTCCAGCGCCTCAGCCCTCAGTGCCACCTGGCCGGCAAGAAATTTCTTTTATAAAGTGTTCCAAGTTTTAGTAGATTGAGTTAGATTAAGTAAGAAAGGGAGCGCTGAGGAAACATGACCTTGCTTGATGGCTGCTGGCTCTGCTTCTCTCCCCTTATTGGACCTTTCTGAACCTGGTCTATAGAATGCTACAATAAAGGTCCACCTGGGTGTTATTTCAGCATACCACAAGCCCATCTGCACCCTCTACCTGGCACAGTTGCGACTATTCAAGAGGTTCCTTGAGGGCATCTTACACCCAAGGCCTCCCATCAGGAAGCTAGTAGCTGTCTGGGACATTAACCTTGTGTTGGATATGTTCACTTACAATCCATTTGAGTCTATTGTGACATGTGACTTGAAGTCCTTAACTTGGAAAGCAACATATCTTGTGGCTATCACCTCTGATTGCAGAGTATCTGAAATCCTATGCTTTGGTCACTGATCATCTGTATACTGTTTTCCATAAGGACATGATTGTTTCCGTACACACCCACAGTTTCTACCGAAAGTGGTGTCGGAGTTCCATCTTAACCAAGTCTTAGTCCTACATACCTACTTTGCTAACTTCCAGAATGAGGGGGAGAGGATTCTCCACTCACTGGATGTCAAGAAGGTCCTTAGGTTTTATCTGGACAGAACCAAGGACTTCAGGCAGTCCAAACGGCTCTTTGTCTCCTTCGATCCTAATCAGAAGGGACAGCCTGTTGCAATCAAGTGCATTTCTGCCTGGACCGTGAATTGCCTTCACCACTGGTAAGCTGTGGCTCAGGTTAAACTGGAGGGCAGTGTATGTGCCCACTCCACCAGAGTGGTTGCCACATCCCTGGCAGAGATATGCTCTGTACCTATCGGGGAAGTTTGTAGAGCTGCAACTTGGAGCACATTGCACACTTTTACTAAGCACTATGCCATGGATGCCCACACCAGGCAGCACACCACCTTTGTCAGGACACTCCTGAATGGATTACTATCCTGAGTGAGCTCTCAGGTCCAGCCACCCTAGTCCTGGGGACTTTTTCTGAGCTTGGTACTCTGAGCCACTAGTGGCAATCAATGGTGAAGATTGGTGTTTGGAAGATATTAAAATTATGTACTGATTGTGATTCTTGATCTTCTAAGAATATCTTCACCATTGATTCACATGCCCACCCACCATACACCGGACTCACTCCAGTACAGTTGTATTGGTCTTCAACCCTTTATGCTTGTTTTGGGCTGTGAATACACTGTGTTACTGGATATAGTGGCCCATCTTACATGGTCCACCAGGACTTCCTTATCCCTTAGGTTTTGGTTATGCTGCTCACCTCCTTGTTAAAAGAAGTGTACTGAGAAAGTTTGGGGCTGATGCAGTAGTAAACCAGTGGTCACGTGCACTGAGCCCTGATGTTGCACATACATGCTGCCTACCACGATGCCAGCCCTCTGAAAAGTTGTGACTCCCACTGGGTCCTAGCACCTCCAGCTCATAGCCACTAGTGTGAATCAGTGGTGAAGATATTCTTAGCAGATCAAAAATTATGGTGAGTAGTTCATTTTAATTTCTTTCACAAACCAGAATGAACTACCTTATTGAACAGATTTGTTAAAGGATTCCTAAACAACCTTTTGACAACAAAATATTCAAAAATCTGCTTCGTAGGTGATTAAAGGAAAGGCTGTTGTATTCATTAATGCTAAAACTACATTTACATAATTTACCTAAATGTGGTTCCAGAACATTTGAAAATTGTAAAATCAGTCTTCCAATTTCAAAAAACTGTCTCACCTGCTTCCTAAAATGGCCACCAAATGTGTTATGTGATGACATCATTGGAGCCAACGTCAGAGAGATATATATAGCTCTCTATAGTGCTAACTGTGACGTAGACTGCCAGTTCTGAGTGCTGGATAATATTTTTTTATTTAAAATGTATTATGACTGTCTCTGCTGAAAATCAAATGCTCTAGGAATGACCCTTCTCATCCCCCCCATATTTTAGCTGACAGACGCAGGCCAAGAGAACTGCTGACAGTATGTATCACACACTTAATTTTTTAGAGACAATGTGTTACTGGAATACTTTTATTAAGGATCCTGTTTCTCTGAGCTAATTGCAGAGTTGTTAAGTTAATTTTGTTAAGAGAGAAATCGTAAACTAGGTTTATGACGTTAAAATAAGGAAGCTAGGATGTTACATAGAGGTGTAAGGTTGTAAAACACCCTATGAAGCCTGTGTGAAAAGTGTACAGCTTGAGATCAAAAGAGGTGTCATTGAAACTTGAGTTATGCTAAGGTTGCAGAATTAATACTTTAAAATGACATCCTGTGGTTGTATAAACATATATTTTTGTTAGATATTTGACCAGAGGAGGGGCTGGATGACTTCATCAAAAAGGGGTTGGCCAATACTGCTTGAAAAGATTATTCTCTTTCATTATAGAGTTGCATTTTGTATCTGACACTGACCAAGAAAACATCTGAGCACTGAAAAGAGGTATTTAGAAAGCAAGACAAATCTAAATATAGTTGTAGGAATTGCACTGTTTTAAACCTTGTTTGTTTAAAGATATGTATGTCTTGTGATATGAGTTCTGTATTGTATGTTTGACATATTATTATATATTTTAGTAAAAACTCAAATTTTAGAGAAAACCTGGTCTGTCTTTGAATTGCTTTCTTTTGCTAAGAAGTATTTGTGGTTCAGCAGACATATAGCTTGTATGGTGGTATCAAACTGTAAAGTGAAGAGTTTTAAATCTGGGGTCTTTATAAAAGTTTTAAAGGGTTCATCTCTGAATACCTGGTTAGGTGCCCGTAGGCAAAGATATCTGGCCCCCCGAAGACAGATATAGCTGAGCCTGTGCATTGGGTATGCTAGCAAGAGGTTAACAGTTTGAATCCCTCCAGAACTGAGACCAAAGGTTGATCTGAACTCAGAAATACAGACAAGAGGGCTACCTTGTCTGTTACACTGTTCACAAGACTGCGCTCAGAGGTTGGCACTTTGGGAGTATAGGGCCTGACCTGCTGAGAGAATCTGTGACACTAACTAGTTCTTTTTTCCCTTTGTATAGAATTGTTTCACCCCAATGATCAAAACCATGTGCATTATTTTGTATAATGCATGTTAGGCTATGGTTCTGTTCATTTTGTTTACTTTAACATGCTGAAAATGTGGTTTAATCCAACCGACTTTCTCTGTGGCAAACCACAGTGCAGTATACATCTTGAATAACCTGGTGGTCTAGTGGTTATGGTGGATCCAGGATGCTAGAATAGTGGTGATGGGATGGTGCGCATGCTTAATATACACGTTTTAACAGTTTTATTAAACCTTTATATTTTCTGCCATTATTCTTTTCTAGTACATTTTTGGCAGAACCTACAAATGTAATCCATAGTTTAAATGTAAACATTTATACAATCAATAAAACAGACTTCTTCAACAAAGTGAAATGCAGCAGCAGCAGCAAGCAAGTATGTTACTATGTGTGTGGGGGGGGGCGGGGTTGCAGCCACACCCTTCATCACCCCCTAGAGCCACAACTTTTTTGTGGCAAAGTTCTTGTGTAGTCCAGTGTTAGAGTTCATACTTTCTCGAAACTCAAAATTATGCTTGTCTTGTCTTCTTTTTCTATGGGAAATAATAATAATAAGAATCAGCATGTATATAGTGGTTTTCATACATATTGTATCCCAAAGTGCTTTACAAACAATACTAGACTGGTAGTGAAGTGACTGAATGTGTAGTGGCAGCCATTTCATACATTAACATCCAAACACAGCCTTGGACAACTGCATGAACTGGTTTTATGGGAAGGGGAATGTTGGCCAGGACAATGGGGTCAGGTAGTGATCAAGGTGCTGGCAGACCCACATCTTATTTCTCACAGCAATCTGCTCATATTTCTTTCCTTCTGTCTTCCACCTTCCCTGAATATAGCAGTACCTTGCAAGAGTGGCCTTCTCAGTCCCCTTCTGGTACTTCATTCTTCACTATTCTCTCAATCGAAAAACTGGTGAGTTCATCATTTTCTGCATCATGAATGTAAGTAGTACAGTCCTCTTTTATTTTGACATATCAAATATAAACATATCTTTCCAGTAAGTCAGGCTGATAGCAGCAGGGAACAAGGGGAATGATGGGCTTTTCCATTCTTAAAAGATCTAGGCTACCTTTGATTAGGCACTATTAAATGATGGGTGTGCACATCATTATGCACATTGTTTAATAGTGCCTAATCATAGGTGGCTTAGATCGTATATGGGTAGGAAAGCCTATTTTTCCACTTGTACCATGCTGCTATCAGCCTGGCTTACCAGATGATCATGTTTATTATTAATATGTAAATAGAACACAGGCAACTGTACTAACTACATTCATGATGCGGAAGGGTAGTGAACTCACCTGTTTTTGGTGTGGGGAGCAGGTGAGAAGAATGAATGCCAGAGAGGGACTGAAGAGGCCATTCCAGCAGGGTACAGCTATAGTCAGGTTAGTTGAAGACATGAAGGAGGATGCTGAGCAGATGACTGTGAGATCTGAAATGTGGGGTTGCCAGCATCGTGATCACTCCCTGATTGTGGATGAGAGTAGCCAGCAATGATAAATACTCAGAGTGGCAGGGCTGCACCTAAAGTGTTACTTGAATTCAGTGTAGGAGATTACCCTTGGGTGGGGGGGAGGGATGTTGACGTTTGTTAGGACAGTATTGAGGAAGTTGTGTATAGCTTATTCAAGATTTGGAAGGGTGGTAGCCAGCCAACTCGCATTGTGGAGTACAGCACAGAAAAGTACTGGAGAAGAATTGCTGGGAACTGTCCTATGGGGTTCTGCAGATCACAGGTAAAGGAGTAGACTGACACTGGAAGTCAGGTGGATTTGCTCAAGGTATTAGTATGCCTCTCCTGCTAATAATATTGTTATCCATTTTAAGTGCAGCCATTATGAGGGCATGGACAGCATTTTTTCTGGTGGGTCATGATGCTTATTGCTTGGCCCTCCAGGAAGACCTAGTTGTTGGTTAATGAAGTGGGAAAAAAATACAAAAGGGAAGTGTACATACTACCTTCACTGTGCAGAAGGGTGGCAATCCACTCAATGTTTACTGTGGGAGCAGAAGTCAAACATTGAGAATGTGAACTGGACAGTGATTTGGGAGGCATTTTTTAACAGTGCTAGCTGATGATGCATATCAGTATAGGTGTGCACAACTCTCTGAGGTACAAGATTACAATCTGAGGTGTGATAATTCTCTTCATGAGTCCACAAGCTCATATGCGGCCCCAGGCAGTACTAAGGACAGGGTATGGATGGTGGGGTGTTCAACAGAAAGCAGGCTAGGTGCAGGGGTTTCACATGGAAAAATAAAGCCTTATTTGTGGATTAACATGAGAGCTTGAGCTTTGGAACTGAACGAGACTGGTACTTTGCTGTGTGACCCTAAGCTAGTCACTAAACTACCTTCTGCTCCCAGGCCACACCTGTAAACAAGCTTTCAGCTTAGTGTGTCTCCCCTGGTTAACAAAAAACAACATTCAGTGCATCATACAACCACTAGATCATCAGGTATTTGAAGTGTTGTACTGTAATGCAGTTTGCCAAAGAAAAAGTCAGCTGGATTGCAAAACATTTTCTGCAAGTTAAAGTAAACAAAATGAACAAAATCATAGCCTAAGATATGTACTGATCAAAATAACCCATGAGGTAATACATGGTGTTGATCATTCTGGTACAACAATTCAAAATAAAGAGGGAAAGAAGAACTAGTTAGCACTATAGAAATATATGTTGATCTCGGTCTCTGGCTCTGATAATGTCACTATGACTCATCACTTAACACACTTGGCAGACATCTTAGGAAGAAACCAAGGCTGTTTGTTGAAAGTGAAAGGCTGATGTTTACATTTTTCCAAAGCTATGAAACAGCATTTATGTTATTTACATAAATGCAGTTTTAGCATAAATGTAAACAGCAGCCTTTACTTTACCTCGCGATGAAGCCAGATTTTGGAGTTTGCAGTTTTAAAAAACTGCTTGTTTAGGTACCCTTTCAGTCACAGTGCACTAGATCATGCCATCCTACTAATATCTCAAGATTTTTGGTTTAATGATGATTATCATAGAGGTGGCTTCTTGGAATAGACTGCACATGAGCCTTCTTCAGAAACAGTTTCAAGCCTCAGTCTAGCTCCTGAGGTGAATGTGCTAGTTGTTGCAGTGGTGGGAGAACCCTCAAAACCTATTGAAGGGGTCCCAAGTTGCTTGGTCAGAGCAGCTCATTATGACCACCAATGCCTGTTTGATGGGCTGGGGTGCGGTGCTCAAAAAGGTTGTGGTCCAGGGCCAGGGCTGTCTTATTGGTATTGAAGCACTTCAAAGACAGTTCATCAGAAATCAGTACTGGTCTGGTCCGACAGTGCAGTGACCACTTACATAAACAAGCAAAGAGGCACGAGAAGCGAGATGGTGCTGGTAGAAGCCTGTTCACTTCTTCATTGGGTGCAAGGCAATCTGGAGTCCCTGTCAGCAATTCTTTTGAAAGGACAGCTCAACTCCTAAGAGGTCTGGCTCAACTGCCAATGAGTGCATATAGTAGAATGGTCTCAGAATCAAAGTATTTCAGAGTCTTTGTTGCAGATTCTGGTATCCAGAGATATATTTCTTTACCTCCTGAAGCACCACTGAAGTGATGACATTTTACAGTCAGTACATTTGTTCCATGACAGAAGTGATGAATACACTTTTCCAACTGTGGATTTTCAGCAGAGCATGTCCGTTCCTTTCATTCCCTTTACTTTTGTTGTTTTTTTTTTCGGAAAGATCAGTCACTCTCACGGGGGTTGGTTCATCTAGGTCCTGGAATGGCCTAGAAGACTGTGTTTCTCAGACCTGGTCTGTCTGATAGTTCGAGCCCTTTTGGCTTCCACAACAGCTCGATCTTCTGCATTGAGGTCTGATTCTTCATCCCAGTCTGGCTCAGTGGCAGCTATCATCTTGGCTTCTGAGAAGCAGAGACTTCTCAGACTATGATATTCTGAGAGTGTTGTGGATACACTAATGTTATTGAGGAAGCAGTCTACATCAAGTGTGTATGATAGAATGTGCTCAGCTGTTTCATGTTGAGCCAAACAGGTAGGTATTCGACATAGTAAGGCATTTTGTGCCCCAGAATTTGGATTTCATTCAGGAGGGGGCAGACAGAAAGTCTGACTTCAGTATGTGTTTGCTTGCACAAATGCACAAGGCAAACATATTGGTGCCACTTCAGCAGTATGTGGGGCAGGGGAGGTGCATACTGTAAGCAGACAATGCAGCTGAACCTGCAGGAGGTGTATGAGTCAACACCCAGTCCTGACACGATTGCTGCTAATGTTGCTTTACTGCCTGATGGGCAGAAGCTTCTCACATATGAAAGGGTGCAGCCACACCTATTACAGTGTGGCTGCATCTTTTCATATAGCCACCATCAGGCACTGAAACAGCATCCTCGCTCCTGCCTGACCCATAACACCAGCAGCGGTCCCCTCGGCATCTTCTACCACCACCCACCCTCTGCTCCTGTCCGCCAGTATACAGTCCAGTGCTGCAATCCACTTTCCACTGGCACATTCTACTGCTACCAATGCCAAATGCGAACTGACTGGAAACAAGGCAAGTTCGGTTAAAGGGGAAAAGTCAGCACTAAGAGCCTTACAGCCAAGTGAGGGGCTGGTCCCAATTTGTACTTTGTATGCAAAAACATGTATTTTTTCTTACTGTTACTTAATCTGCAGCTGGCATCAGAGGAGAGCTGCAGCTCTGGGAGGTTCAATAGCCTGCAGTGTATGTTAGTGATTTTATAAGCTCAGATCAGATGATTGCTGTTCCCGCTGTTTTCTGAGGCTAAGTACAGTCCTTTGTGACTGTAATTAGGTTCGGGAGGACGGTGGGACTGGCAAACAAAAGATTAAAGCTTATTAAAAGCTCTAACATGGGGGTTGCTAGCCATCACGCTGAATGGCAGCATTCTGGCAGAGCTCCTGCCATAAAGGTTTTAAACCATAGCTTTATGCCTCTTTCTGCAGCTATTGTTGAACCTTTTACCAGCTACTTGCTCCTGATATTGAGAGGAGTCTGCAGACCTAATCTTAACTCCAGTAGGCCATGGGGAACCTGAAGAAAGATGCTTCTCAAGCTCAGGGGGTTCAAAATTTCTTTCAGCCGCATGGAGGGCAGTCAGAACAGCGAGTGGCTCCGGCTCAGCAGGGGCTAAGGACCGAACAGGGGCAGTATTAGAAGCCTTAGAAAGAACTGTATCTTAGTTGTGTAACTCAGTCTCCACAATGGACAAAAGAATTGACTCCATAACTTCTAGACTAACGACCCTGGAGCAATCGGCATGATTAAAGTTAGCACAGCAGATGCCAGTTCCACTGCAGATCATGCTATAGTGGTTACCACCAATCTTGCCAAAGAGAACACTTTACTAAGGATCCATTTGGAGAATTCTGAGAATTTTTTAGGAGCACACAACTTCAGGGACTGGAGGGGGGAGAATATAATCGATTTCATGGAGTCCTGGCTATATAAAGAACTGAAACTTTCAGATCCTCCCAGGTTGGAAAAGGCCTATAGAATAACCCTGCAGTGAGCAACCACACGACCTGAACATCCACATGCTGTCTTATTAGGATTTCTTTCAATCCAAGACAGGGACAAAGTGTTTGTGACAGCCAAAAGACATTCTGTAATGGTGGAAAGGAAAAAAAATACTGTTTTTTTAGGACTGGTCTTATGCCACACGGCAGAGGTGTAAGGCCTTTGATGGTGCTAAAAAAGAGCTTCAGCTGAGGCAGATTCCCTTTACCCTCTTGCCACCTGTAAGACTGTACCTCACTATTGAAAATACAGCGTACTCATGGCCAACCCTGTGGTACAGAGGGCTGAGGTGCTATGTGCATTACCTCGTCATGCGAGTAACCTGGGTTCGGGAATGAGCTTGGGTGGCTAGGAAGGGAGACGATTGAGCATCCGGAGGACAGCTCTCCTCTCCTGGGGGTAACCCTTGCTGACTTGACCCTTGGCTGCCCCTGGGTGGAGGCCCAGAGGTAGTGTTGGTAGCTCGAGCAACACAAAGGCAGGGGCTGTGGTCATAGTGTGTGTGTACGCCTCCAAGTACATGTACTTACACCATGGCAGGGACAGAGGGGAGAAAATGGCAGTTGCAGGCTTCATGAAGCCCTAGCTGCCAGCCCTCGCCCCCTCCACTGCCACTGGCTCACCAACCCATGAATCGACACTGGGTCTCCGGATGGGGGGGCAGCCCTCCCCTCCCCTTCTCAGCTACACCATGGGAGCAACACATGGGGGATATGGGGCTTGGTGAACTGAGGAGGCAGTTGCCAGGTGGGGAGACAGGGACAGGGCTGAGAAGCCACCTGCGACGTGCCCGGAGGGATAAAAACCTTGATAAAAAAAGAAAAGAAAGCATACTTCTCTGAACTGAAGGAGGTGGTTAAGTTACTAGAGCAACTGGAAGCATCTGGAACCCAGAGGCGTGGAAGGGCCAAGGTTCATGCAGAGGAACTAACTGACTCTTCGGGAGAAGACGGCACTTGAAGTCACTGTGCTGGTAGACTGTTTTTATTGCTGTAATTTCTTGGTTAACCCATAGGCTGCTGGCAGAATTTCAACACATAGGAAATTTTGATGGATATATCCGTCCATGGCAGAGCAAGGGTTTCCCTGAGCCCAACCGTTTATTTAAGAGACTGGGCCAGTAAGCTCATTTTTTGTATTTTTGTCTCTAAGTCAGTGGGATTGTGTCTCTGCATCAAGTCGACCTAGGTATGTTTCCTTCTTTATAAAGTGAATGTACTGTTGCTGCCAAATGGCCAGAAAAGGCTTTCAAGGACTTCTGATGTAGCCACCCGGTGCCTTCATGATGCAGATATAATTTAGATTCAATTTACCTTTTTGTGGCTCTATTATTAATGGACTTATGGACTTCGACTATATCTGATCTGCACAAGAGACTTATAATTAGCCGATCGGTCCTTTAGGTTGGTCTCTCTGGGTGATATGGGGGTGGGGAAGGTTTATAGCTCTCATTAGCTGCAGTTTATGCATTAAAGTTTGTAACATGCAGGGGCTTTGCGTTTCACTACAGAAACTGAAACAGTATTGATGTTCCATTAGTATTTGATAGGTTTACAGGTTAAAACAGTTGCATCTCTATAATTATACAGATTAACCTAATCTTTCTACCCAGGCATTTGATGACTTTTAGTCTGTTTCACTCTTACTATTAACTGAATTACAAATATATTACTTTCCCCTTTCTTGTAACATGGTGGGGAACACGAATGATTCGCTATCATAGCTGTATTGTGTAACATTGAACTGTGTATGTTCTTCTACATGGAAATATTTGTAAACTGATTTTATGAATATCCAATAAAAATTAAATTAAAACAAAAACTAACATGCACTGCAGGCTATTGAGTCTCCCGTTGTTGCAGCCCTCCTCTGTCGTCCGCTGCAGAGGATTCAAGGATTTCTGGTAGCAGAAAATGTCAGCTTGAAAATCAGTGAAATCAGCCTGATTCAGTATCCTATACTGCAGTAAACAATAATGTAAAAGAACATTTTTTGCACACAAAGTACAAATTAGGACCAGCCCCACACCTGGGAGTGGGCTCTTGGTGCTATTACCATTAATAGTTTTTTATTGCATTTTGAACTTTTGCTCATAACTTTTGTGGCATTTTGGATTAGTCTGCCACTAAAAGACCCTTACCTTCTTTGTAGTCTGCCTTGCCCATCTGTTTCTTCTGAATGGTTAACTTCTGGTACCGAATGAACTGAGTCGGATGCATAAAATAATAAACAATAATAGTTTTATTCAGACACATAAGCAGGAGCATCTGTACAGCACAATGCACAACTCAGAACTGCTTGAGGAAACAGGACATTGGGGTTTCCAAGCCCCTGCAGGAAACTAATTAGCATAACAGTTTACCAAGCTCAAGTTGCATATTATGTTCTAGTTAAAGAGACAGCAGCTATTCCTAAGCCCCATACTTAATTGTACTCCACATCACCCCCAGGACAGAAAATGTGAGTACCACTCAAACAAAGCAAGAGCATGGCATTAAACAACAGGAAGAATCAGCAAACTTTGTAAACATTAGAATAACAGTTAAGGTCTCAGTGGCTATGTTACAAGAGACGCATCTGTCAAATAGTGAGCATAAAAAGCTCATACGAGGATGGGTGGGGGAATGCCATGCAGGAGCTTATAATTTGCACAAGAGGTGGGCGGCAATCCTAATTCATAAACATCTGTCCTTTAAAATGCAGCTGGTGGTGAGAGACCCAATAGAAGGGAGGTATGTTTTTGTAGAGGGGGAGCTCGGGGGTAAAGTGATTACCTTTGGAAACTTATCTGCACCAGCTGATGGGGAGCAGAGCTTTTACCAGAAGGTGCTGGATGACCTGGTAAAGGAGCAATTCACTAATTTGATACTGGGGGGACTTTAATTGCAAGGCAGATCCTAAATTAGATTACCTAGGGAACAAGTATAGGACAGACGGAGATATACAATAATGGCTACTTGGGTTAACAGAACTAGGCTTGATTGATGGATGGAGAACAGCTAATCCTGGGGTGAAGGAATATACTTTTTTTTCCAACCCACATCGTTCCTGGTCATGGCTGGACTATGTCTATATTCATAGAGACTTGTATCAGTACACTAGAGCAATGGGGCATAGCCCGATATTTTTATCAGATCATGCTATGGTGGAAATGGAGCTTGCCTTGGGTCAGAATGATGTGCAGAGAGGTTGCTGGAGATTTTCTATGTATATGTTGGCGAGGAAGGAGTTTCGGGACTTTGTAAAAGAGCAATGGAAATTTTATGAGGAGACAAATAAGGGCACGGTTGAAGATGAGGGCATATACTGGGAAGCTGGCAAATCATTTATGAGAGGGGTTACAATATGCTACACAGCAAAGCAAAAAAGAGACAAAAGGCAGAAACAAAGGGATTTGGAAGCCAAAATTAGTGAATTGGAAAGAGAAGTCCTTAGGGGAGGAGGAGAAGAAAAACAAAGAAAGCTCAGGGTGGCGAGGGAGATGCTTAATGTCAGTTTGGGTAAGGAGGTGAATACTAATATTTTTTTCACAAAACAGAGGATGTATGAATGGGGTAATAAAGTGGGTCCCCGACTGGTCCGGCTTATGAAGGGAGGGAAAAGTAGTCACAGGATAGTTCAAATTAGAAATAAGGAGGGGAAAATACTCAAGGAGGAAGTGGGAATTCATAATAGATTTAAGGAGTACTACGAAGAACTATATAGGGCTGAATATCAAGGGAAAGTGGGAGAAAGAGATGGCTTCCTAAAGGATCTGAAAATACCAAGGCTAAATGAAGCACAAAGGCAAAAGCTGGGGGGAAAAATAACGGTGATGGAAGTAAAGAATGTGATAAGCCAGCTGAAAAATGGGAAGGTGGCGGGACCTGATGGGCTGGGGGAGGAATTTTACGAATTATTGAAGGAAGAGGTGGCGGGTTCATTGTGTAATATTTTACAAGAAACCAGGAAAGGGGGAGAGATCCCTAAAATGTGTTGTCAGGCTCTTATTACTGTTCTCCCTAAAGTAGGAAGGAACTTGGAGGATTGTGGGTCATTTAGACCGATTTCGCTCCTGTACCATGATTGCAAAATTATGACAAAAGTCTTAGCAAGCTGATTAGAAGATGTACTTCCCCTACTGGTCAATCTGGATCAGACTGGGTTTGTGAAGGGAAGGCACTCTTATCATAACCTAAGGAGGTTACTAAATGTCATCTGGTGGGGGGAGAGGCACCCCGTTGAGGGATGTGTTCTTTCGATGGATGCCGAAAAAGCCTTTGATAGAATCAAGTGGGAACATCTACTGCACATTTTGCAGAGATTTGAGTTGGGGGAGGAGTTTGTAAAGATGGTGGGGGCATTCTATATGCATCCGAGGGCCCAGATCTAATTAATGAAGCGGCATCTCTGGAATTTAGATTATACAGGGGAATGAGACAGGGATGCCCCTTGTCACCCTTGCTATTTGCGTTGGCAATAGAACCCTGGCAATTAAAGAAATGAACCCGCTATAAGGGGTATCCAGGAAGACGGGGGGACATGTTATATCTCTATATGCGGACGATGTTCTTTTGTTTCTGCCAGAGCCAGACGTGTCAGCTCCTAAAGTATTGTCAATAATAGAACAATTTGCAGTTTTCTCTGGGTATAAAATTATTGTGCAAAAGTCGGAAATAATGTTTTTGAGAGGGGGCAGCAGGACAGATGCCTAGGGGTTGAAAATAGTTCAACACACATTTACATATTTAGGGATTAAGGTGGGAAAACAAGTGGGGAGCTTGTATGAGGTGAACTATAGACTGTTGATTAGGGAAGTCTTACAGGACCTGAGTAGGTGGAAAGAGTTGAGCATTTCTTGGATGGGAAGGATTAACCTCCTCAAAATGAATGTTCTGCCCAGACTTTTGCATAAAATGGAGATGATCCCTTTCAGCCCGGTAGCCCAGGTGTCAAAATTTCCAAGTGGGTACAGATGGATGCATAAGCCAAGGTGTAGTCTTGCAGAATATACTTCTTTTCATACACAGGAACAAAAAATAAGTGGACTTGTTCGTCAAAATAAACAAATCAAGTAATAACTTAAGTAGCATAGTTTCAGCGATAAAACACTATAGGAACACAAAAAACTAGTAAGCACTAGTTCCTCTGGATGCTGTTGCTTCAGCACTCCATCTGCATCTGAAGTCATAGAGTTAAACATCTACGTCTATATCTTAAGAAATGTGTTGGATTGGCTCAAATCATCTGTCAATCAATTGGGGTTACATAACATTATTTAAACTTTATTTAACAACTTTATAAATTGTTCAACTTCATTTTATTAGCTCAGACTTATTAATATTCTGCTTTGGAGTATAGCAAATCCCATTTTATTTCATTATTTTAGTCAGTTACAGAGGTAAACACTCTAGTCGTCCCTCCCACCAACGGACTGAGCATAAATATGGCACTTCTATGGCCAGCCAGCTCTGAAAGAGCTCTAGTTGCAGAGGGTATTACATAAAGGCACTTGTAGCCTGTTTCAGGTGAGCTTTAATTCTTTCTGCTCCAAAAAGTCCTTCAATGTGGTATTTTAACAGAGTATACAGTGGCTGCCTGAGTTTGTGACCTATGTAACGTGTTTAGTAAGGATTCAGAAGGTTTAACAAGCTCCGTTTTTAAATTGGGAGCTCAGCGGAGAAAAGCAGGTGTTTTGAAAGCCTCGTCCCAGATGTCGCTCTATTGTGCAGCTCCCACTATCGTATGTGCATCATGCACGAAAACGCCACAGATGAACGGAGCATTTCTTAACAGCCAGCCTTCAATCAGAAGCATAGTTATTTGTTTTTCACGGGTACTTGGGTGTTTCAACTACCTAATACCTTTACTTGACGCAGCTTGAAAATGAATATAGCTGCTCCATGGATTCTCTCTACAAAGAAGTCACCCTATCACAGTGCAAACTGTTTTACCCACCTTAGGAAGCATATATTATTAACCTACAGTTTCATATGGGAAATATCCTAATACCTTTTAACCTGCTTGCCAAGATAAAGGAGGGAGGGGGGAGAAAGTCACAATACAATACAATAATTACAAGGGTGGCCAATCCATGTAGGACAGACAACAGTGCACATAAAAAAAAAAAACATACAGAAAAGGGGAATGGACACATAAGGGAACCCAATTCTTGGCAGATTTATACAGACCTAAAGGAATCATCCACATTCCTCCATACCTAAGATAAAACCTACTTAGGTTTTGTCTCCTAATACCTGCAGAAACATCAAATCTCTCTAACAGAGAGATGGAGCCATACCCCACCCATCTCCTAAGGCTCCACCTCAGGGTCCCTTATATCTTTATAATACAAAAACAATAAAGCTTCCTTTTTTTTATCTAAAATAGGAAGCCGAACATTTTGTCATTACCCTGAGGTTTGATGTTTCAACTGTGCTGTTTACTATACCTGGATAGGTAATCGGCATTCCCATGGCTTTTTCCCTTTTGATGCTTAATTGTAAACTGGTAGGGTTGCAATGTAAGATACCAGCACATAATTCTTGGGTTCTTATCTTTCATTACCTGGAGCCAACACAAGGGGTTATGGTCTGTCCAAATTTCAAACTTGGTGCCCCATAAATAAAATCGGAGGGCTTCTACTGCCCACTTGATCGCCAAGCACTCTTTTTCAATTGTGGAATATCTGGTCTCTCTATTATGTAATTTGCGACTAACATATATTATGGGGTGTTCCTCGACACGGATTACTTGTGTAAGTATGGCTCCTAATCCGCTATTGGATGCATCGGTTTGTAAAAGGAAAGGTTGGGTGAAATCAGGCATCTTTAACAAGGGGGAAAAGCATAATCTTGCTTTTATAGTCTGAAATGCATCTTCACATTCAGGGGTCCATTGCACTTTTTCTGGCCTATATTTGCAGGTTAACTCTGTAAGGGGGGTAGCCAGGGTAGAAAAATCAGGTATAAAGCAGTGTTAGTAGCCGGCTAATCCTAAGAAAGACCTGACACCTTTCTTTGTTTTAGGTCGAGGACTTTTGGCTACTGTCTCCACTTTACTTTTCTCAGGTTCACCTGTCCCTGTCCAATTTGAAAACCCAAATATTTTGTGTTTTGCATAGCCAAAGAGCATTTAGCAGGATTGATAGTAAGCTCTGCTTTTGAAATGGCTGATAATATCTGGGCTGGGTGTTGTATATGGTTATCCCAGGTGGGACTAAATACTATGACGTCATCTAGGTAAGCAGCGCTATAAGCGACATGGGGAGCTAAAATCTTTTCCATTGCCGTTTGAAAGGTGGCAGGGGCTCCATGTAGGCCGAAAAGCATTACAGTAAATTGAAACAACCCCAAAGGGGTGCTAAAAGCATTTTTTTCTTTTGCCTTGTCGACCAAAGGTATCTGCCAGTATCCTTTCGATAAATCAAACGTACTAATGTACTGGGCATTGCCTAGATGATCCAGAATATCATCAATCCTAGGCATAGGATAGCTGTCGAACTGTGAGATATTGTTAAGACATCTAAAGTCTAGACACAGTCTGACTCCGCCTTCTTTTTTTTCTACTACCACCATAGGAAAATTCCATTCACTTTTAGATGGCTCAGTGATGCCTAAGTCTTGCATTTTCCTTAATTCTTTTATTACTTCAGGCCTCATTTTTTCTCGGAGACGATAGGGTCTTTGTCTAATGGGGGCTTCAGAGGTTACGGTGATATCATGAGTCACATCTTTAGCCCTCCCTGGAGTCCCTGAAAAGTTATCTTCATATATATGAAGCATGGTCTGTACCTCAGCTAACTGTTGGGAAGTCAAATCTGGATTTATGGTGATCTCATCTAGTCCCCCAGGCTTTTCCAATCTCTGATAGGCCTGTGTTAGGGCACTATCTGGTTCTTCTGGATAGATAAAGGCACACGTAGGAGGAGTTCTCTCGGACAAGGGTTGAAGCAAGTTTGCATGATAGATTTTCTTTTTAACAACTTTATCATGCATAGCGATCTCATAGGTGACAGGACCCATTCATCTTAAAACTGTATAGGGTCCCTGCCACTTCATGAAAAGCTTATTGTCCGAGGAAGACAACAATAGCAAAACTTTATCTCCTTTTTCAAATTCTTTAAACTTAGTTCCTTTATCATAGTAATGCTTTTGTACCATCTGCTGTTTTTGGTTATGGAAGTGTCCTTTCTGGATAAAGTTTAGTAGTCACTTACGTATCTGACACATATACCCTGTCCTTATTGCCAACCACCTCAACAAATCTTTCACAGACCTTAGCCTGGTGCTCCCAGATAATTTCTTTGCCCCCCCCTCCAGATCCGTCCCTATTCTCCAACGCCCCTTGTTCTACCTGCACCGAGTCACTGCCCAGGAAGTCAGACCTTACCTACTCAAGGCCTTAAAGAGTAACACAATTGGCAATGACTCCCTTGATCCCAGTCTTCTCCGTCAGGTTCCGGATCTGGTTATCTCACCAGTCAACAGCCTATTTAACAAATCTCTCTGCTTAGGGCAATTCCCCTCTGCCTGGAAGATAGCTACTGTCACCCCAATACACAAGGGTGGTGATAGGACCCTCCCTAGCAATTATCGACATATCTCAATCCTCTCCCCTCTCTCTAAGGCCTTAGAAAAAATAGTGGCCTCCCAAATCTCAGAATACTTCAATAAATATAGCATCCTCTGCCCAGAACAACATGGTTTCAGAGCAGGCCACAGCACCAATACTGCCCTCCTGGAATTCTCTAACTTTCTTCACACCTCACTGGACTCTGGCTCCCTAGCAGGTGCCGTGTTCATTGACTTATCTAAAGCCTTTGATACTGTCTCCCACCCCTTCTTGCTAGTTACCCGTAGTCACTTAGGCTTTGCCACTGGGCCTGTTTCCTGGTGCTCCAGCTACTTGTCAGCCCGCTCACAACGTGTGAAAATCAACAGGAAACTCTCCAGCACCTGCCCTATCCGCTCCGGAGTCCCACAGGGCTCCATTCTTGGGCCCTTGCTCTTTTCCCTTTTTCTCAACTCCCTGCCTGGAGAATGTACTGGTAAAATCCTTCTTTACGCAGATGATGCTGTACTCTTTGCCTCCGAATCGAATCCTATCGCACTTCAGGATTCTCTGCAGAACTTACAACCACGCAGAAGCCTGGTTTACTGAGCACAGACTCATAATTAATCTAAAGAAAACAAAAGCCGTGCTCTTTGCCCACCCCCAAAACAAATCCAGTAACTATCCTCTCGCAGTCCACTCCACCTCTAAACTCCCTATTGATCTAGTTCACTCTTATAAATACCTAGGCATAACCTTTGACCCCGCACTCTCTTTTCATGCCCACATCTCTGCCCTTGCCTCAGCCTCCAACACTTGGCTGGGTATCCTCTATCGTCATAAAAACTGCCTCCCTACGGATGCCCTCCAACTTGCAGTCACATCCTCAGTTCTATCTCTAGTAGACTATGGCTTACCTGTGTATGGTGCAGCAGACCAGACTGCCTGCACAAGATCCACCTCACCTTAAACAAGGCCTGCAGGCTCATAACTGGGGCTCCTAGACTAACCCACACTTTGCCTTCTTTACGCCATGGCTAATCTACTCAACCTAGATGAGCGCTCAAATACCAAACCTGCCTCCCAGCAAAAATCACTCCTTGGGCTATCCCCACCGGGTCTGTCAACCACTATCCAACGAGCAAACCCTACAGTGCATACCCATATATCCCACAAAACTGCACTGGTTATACCAAGGGCGAGAACCTCGCAAGGTCAAAGGGCTTACCACTACAGAGCCCCTGTTGGTATAACTCCCTCCCCGCTGGAATCACTGATGCCACCTCTTTATCTTATTTTAAATCTGGCCTCAGAAATCACCTGCGCTCAACACGCAGCTGTAGCTGCCCCTAATGCCTCCTCCTATTCCTTCCAGACAAAGCTCGCTGAGCTGCTCCCTGACCTTCTGTCCAGCTCTACCCTCACTTGCTACTATCTCCCCATGCTCTTCTTCTGATGTCTTCCACCCAGTCTTACCTTTGTCTGTCTACTGAATCAATCTCCATGTAACTACTGTATATTGTCTACTCTGTAAAGCCCACATATAAGCCTGTTGTATACTCTGCTTGACATGTGCCTGAATTTTTGCCTGATTCATAAATGTACCCTGATTTGTTTTTTCTTGTCTGCCCTATGTTTGTTTCTTGCACTGTTTTGTCCTCTTTGTGTTGAGGTACCTTTGTAAATGAGCCTCTGGCTCAAAGGTTGTTAAACTGATGTTCTAATAAATAAATAAATAAATACTCAGAGGGCGCTATCCCTTAAGTACTTCTCCAGCTTCCCATTGTTCTTTTATAACATCTAACGGGCCTCTGGGATTTCGGCCATATAATAATTCAAAAGGTGAAAACCCAGTGGATGGTTGTGGCACCTCTCGGTAGGCAAACATTAGGTAGGGTAAGTAAATATCCCATTCCTTTCCTTCCTTTTACACATATTTCTGTAGCATTTTTTTAAGTGTTTGATTAAAATGCTCAACCAAGCCATTGGTCTGGGGATGGTAAGGGGCTGTGTGTATAGCTGTTATCCCCAAGCTCTGGTATAGGCGTTTTAACAACACTGAACAGAAATTGCTACCACAATCTGTTAAGATTTCTCGTGGTATACCTACTTGACTGAATAACTTGCCTAGTTCTTCAGCTATTTTTGGAGCAGTTACATTACGTAAGGGAACAGCCTCTGGGTACTTGGTGGCATAGTCACTGATTACTAAAATATATTTATTCCCCTTTTTGCTTTTTATCAAGGGACCCACAATATCCATTGCAATATGCTCAAAAGGTGTCGTTATTAGAGGGAGTGGTTGTAGAGGTACCTTGTCCCGTTTATCCAGTTTAACCACCTTCTGACATTCAGTGCAAGTATTACAGTAAGTGGCTACTTGCTCATGAATTCAAGGCCAAAAGAAACAATATAATACTCGCTTCAAGGTTTTCTCTCTGCCTAGATGTCCAGCTAATGGAATATCGTGTGCCACCTCTAACAAATGTTGCCTATATATATGGGGAACCATTAATTGTTTCACTTCCTCCCCAGTTCTTGGATTTATACAGTTTCTATACAGCAGTTCATTTACTAATATATATTTATGACCTGCAATAGTAATGTCAAGGAACTGACCCTGTGGGGAAAAGGGTTGTAAAGTGACATCACTACGCTGTGCATCTTTAAACTCTTGTTTCTGAATTTGAGTTAAAGAATCTGGTACATCAATACTATAATGTTTGTTAGTCCATTCTATTTTTTCGTTCCTCTTCTGTTTCCTGGTTTTCCTATCCTTACCAGGGGTCTCCATCAGTTCATCTGAAAAGGGGAACACTTGATTCAGAGTCTCTTTAAATGCTTGGGATTGAGTTACCATGGCACATATGTTGGAAATCAATAAAGTCTCAAAATCCAGATGATCATGTCCCAATAAAATAGGCACAGGCAAATGTGGTACTACTCCCACTGGTAACTGCTGGGTATGGCCTTGTATAATCATTGTAATGTCCTGCAATGGATAATGATGAACATCCCCATGTATGCATGTCACTCCTGTCGTTGGCCCTCCTACTTTAGGCATACAGTTTATAACATCTTTTTGTACCAGTGTCTGTCTACTTCCCGAGTCCAATAATCCTTGCACGGTTTTCCCTTCTGTTATGACTGGAACTGTATACTGTCCCCAATTAGCCAATGCCAAATGAGTTGGTTCATTTTTCTTTTTAGGACAGAACCTTGCAATGTGCCCTTTTCCTGTACACTCGTGGCAAATGATCTAGGCATTATACCCCTTTCCTGTTTTCAAAGGCTGTCTTACCCCAAAAGTAGTTCCCCCTGTATTTGGTCTTACCAGAGTTGGATGTATAGTGGTGGGTGCTGTCCTTCTTTGTCTATTTGATCTTGCAGCCAGATAGTCTTCTGCTAGTCGTATGGCCACTTCAGATGTTTCTGGGCGGTGTTCCTTTACCCATAATTGTATGTCAGGGTTCAATATCCGGATAAATTGTTCCAAAATGACAGGTTAGATTATTTGGTCTTTTGTTTTAGTAGTGGGCTGTAACCATTTGAGACATAAATCTTTAAGGCATGTGTAAGCATCCTGGGGGGTATCTGCAGCTTGAAACTTATATGCGCGAAATCTCTGTCTATATGTCTTTGTATTAATATCATATCTCTTTAGTATGGCAGATTTTACCCGGTCATAATCATTAGCATGATTTATGTCCATATGGCTGTAGGCCAATTGTGCCTTTCCAGTCAAATAAGGAACCAGTCGTATTACCCACTGATCTTGGGGCCAAGTACATGCAAGGGCTACCCTTTTGAAGGTCGTTATGTATGCTTCAATGTCGTCTGTCTCTGATAATTTTACTAATTTAATGTCTCTATGTACATTACCAGGGGAAGCAGGGGGCTGATGAGTGCTCATGGCTTGAATGGCCTGTAAAGTATCTGTCCATCGTGCCTCATTCTCTCTCTTATCCTTCTCCCTTTGTTTCTCTAACTCCACTTGCCATATACATAACCATCTAAGCAAGTTCTGAGACTCCTGAGGGGGCTCTCCTATTTCCAGGGGCTCTCCTTCAGTAGCCCTTTCAACTTTCCCATCTTCTTTGTGTTCTGCCATGATGGGCTGTTGCTTTTTCTTTCTTCTTACTGCCAGGGGAAGCCCGGATAACAAGGGTATCTCGTATGCTGCTGCTGCTGTCCTTGTGGTCATTGCCCCTTGAAACCTGCTGTCCTCCACTTTGTCCTGTGACATTAGCCATCCATCAAGATCTTCTCCAGATCCTTCCAGTGAAAATCACTTGAACCACTGTATCCCACTTCTGACACCATACGTCAAAATTTCCAAGTGGGTACAGATGGACGCATAAGCCAAGGTGTAGTCTTGCAGAATATACTTCTTTTATTACACAGGAATGAAAAATAAGTGGACATGGTTCATTAAAATAATAAAACAAAATAAACAAATCAAGTAATAACTTAAGTAGCTTAGTTTCACTGATAACACACTATAGGAACACAAAAAACTAGTAAGCACTAGTTCCTCTGGCTGCTGCTGCTTCAGCACTCCATCTACATCTGAATTCATAGAGTTAAACATCTACTTATAGGGCTGACTTTGCCAAAATGGGTGAGTGCCTAAGGAATGCACTAGCAAATGGGCAGGGAGGAGGGGTGGAAGAACAATGGGGAATAATAAAACTGCCATCACAGAGGTAACAAGCCTTTGTGTAAAGCAAATAAACAAAATGAAACGAGGTAAGAAACCACTATGGTTCTCAAAGGAAGTGGCAGTGAAGGTTCAAGAGAAAAGAAAGCATTCAGAAAGTACAAGGAATCACAGAAGGAACAGGACAGAGAACTGTATCAGTTAAAGCAAAAGGAAGCTGGAAAGGCAGTCAGAACAGCAAAGGCCCAAACCAAGGAAAAGACAGCCAACTCAGTTAAGAAGGGGATAAGACCTTTATAGGTACATCAGGGAGCAAAGGAAGACCAAGGAGGGATAGTGAGGCTTAATAAAGGGAGGGAGGGTGGGCAGAGGGTGACTGTGAAAAGGCAGAGATACTAAACAAATATTTTTGCTCAGTATTTACAAAGGAAGAGGGGGAGGTACCTAAAACAAACAGTAGAAACACTCTGGATACAGAAGTTGATACCAGCCCATTTACAGAAGAAAGAGTTCTGAAAGAGCTCTTAAAACTGAAGGTGGACAAAGTAATGGGGCCTGATGGAATTCATCCCAGAATTCTAAAAGAACTAAGGATAGAACTAGTGACACCACTGACTACCCTCTTTAACAAATCATGGGAGGATGGGGTGGTACCTGATGACTGGAGGAGGGCAGATGTGATTCCCCTTCACAAAAGTGGGAGCAAGGCAGAAGCAGGAAACTACAGACCTGTTAGTTTAACCTCAGTGGTAGGAAAATGATGGAATCACTCTGAAGGAAAAAATTGTTATGTATCTAGAGGCCAGAGGGCACAGGACCCAAGGCAGCATGGATTCACAGCGGAAGGTCATGCCAGACAAATCTGATAGATTTCTTTGACTGGGTGACCAAAGTAGTAGATCAGGGAGGGCTGTGGACATGGTCTACCTAGACTTTAGCAAGGCATTTGACACAGTCCCACACAAAGATTAATATACAAGTTAGTCAGCCTGGGAGTGGGTCCCAAGATGACAGCCTGGGTAAGAATTGGCTGGAGAATAGGACACAGAGAGTAATAGTAAATGGAGTCCACTCTGAAAAAGGGGGTTAGCAGGGGTGCCACAGGGTTCAGTATTAGGACCGGTCCTCTTCAATGTCTTTATAAGCGACATTGCAGAGGGACTAGAAGGAAAAGTATGCTCTTTGCAGATGACACAAAGATCTGCAACAGAGTTGATGCACAAGGTGGGGTGGAAAGGATGAGAAGGGACTTGGCAAGGTTAGAGGAATGGTCAAATGTATGGCAGCTTAGATTCAATGCTAAGAAGTGCAAGGTAATGCACCTTGGAAACAAAAACCCAGGGGAAGAGTACACAATGGGGGGTGAGATACTAACAACAACAAAAATGGAAAGGGACCTGGGGGTAGTCATATCAGATGACCTAAAGGTGGGCAAGCAATGTGAAAGGGCAGCAAGGAGGGCTGGGGGGATACTGGGATGCATAGGGAGAGGCATCACCAGCAGAAAACAAGAAGTTATTATCCCTCTGTACAGACAGCTGGTGAGACCACATCTGGAGTACTGCGTGCAGTTCTGGAGACCCAATCTCCACAAAGACATAGACAGGATGGAAGCTGTCCGGAGGAGGGCAACTAAAATGGTGCAGGGTCTGCACAGGAAGACATATGAAGTGAGACTTAAGGAGCTTAATATGTATAGCCTCGAGGAAAGGAGGGAGAGGGGGACATGATAGAAACTTTCAAGTACCTCAAGGGATTCAACAAAGTCCAAGAGGGAAGCTTCTTTCAAAAAAAGAGGTGTGCAAGAACAAAGGGGCACAATTTGAAGATAGAAGGGGGGCGGCTCAGAAGTAATTTAAGGAAGTATTTTTTCACAGAGAGGGTTGTGGATGCATGGAACAGCCTTCCAGAGGAGGTTGTGGAGTCAAAAACAGTGGTGGAATTCAAGCATGCATGGGACAGTCATAAGGCAATTCTAGGGGGTGGGGGTAGGAAGAAGTAGGCTGCTGGTTAATTAGGATCTGCAGCTTATCCATCAGGTAGGGGAAATGGGCAGACTGGGTGGGCCAAGCGGTCCTTATCTGCCGTCAAATTCTATGTTTCTATGTTTCTATATACCTTAAGAAATATGTTGGATTGGCTCAAATCATCTGTCAATCAATTGGGGTTACATAACATTAAACTTTATTTAACAACTTTATAAATTGTTCAGCTTTGGAGTATTTTAACAGAGTATACAGTGGCTGCCTGAGTTTGTGACCTATGTAACATGTTTAGTAAGGATTCAGAAGGTTTTACAAGCTCCATTTCAAATCGAGAGCTCAGCGGAGAAAAGCTGGCGTTTTGAAAGCTGTCGCGAATATGCGCACTGTTGTGCAGCTCCCACTATCGCGTATGTGTGCACATTTGTGACGAAAACACCACAGATGAACGGGAGCATTTCTTAACAGCCAGCCTTCAATCAGAAGCATAGTTATTTGTTTTTCACGGGTACTTGGGGTGTTTCAACTACCCAATACCTTTACTTGACGCAGCTTGAAAATGAATATAGCTGCTCCATGGATTCTCCTCTACAAAGAAGTCACCCTATCACAGTGCAAACTGTTTTACCCACCTTAGGGCAGCATATATTTATTAAGCCTACAGTTTCATATGGGAAATATCCTAATACCTTTTAACCTGCTTGCCAAGATAAAGGAAGGGGGGAGGAGAAAGACACAATACAATACAATAATTACATGGGTGGCCAATCCATGTAGGACAGACAACAGTGCACATAAAAAAAACATACAGAAAAGGGGAATGGACACATAAGGGAACCCCCTTCTTGGCAGATTTATACAGACCTAAAGGAATCATCCACACCAGGATATAAAGAAACTGGAAAAGGCATTTACAACTTTTGTGTGGAAAGGCAAACACCCTAGAATTAATTTGAAATGACTGAAAGCACCGGTAGCACAAGGTGGGCTAGACTTCCCAGATGTGATGGGGTACTTTCTGGCAACACAATACAGGTACATCCAAAATTGGGTACACAGACAGGAGGTGGCTGGGTGGGTCGAGTTAGAAGAGGATGGGGCTCCAGGGAGAATTTTGAGTTACTTAAGTGGAGAAGGACTTAAGCAGTACAGAAAGCTAGTAGCACCTAACCCGATGGTGGTGGCGGGTTTATCGGCCTGGGAGAAAATTAAAAAGAGACATGGCATTGATACATATTAGACTTTGCTGGTCCCGGTTGTAGGGAATCCCGATTTCCTGCCAGGCCTGGAGAATGATGGGTTCAAATTGTGGCAGGACAAGGGGGTGAAATGTATGGCGACTTTAACATCGGGGGGGCATATGTACATTCCAGGATTTGAAAGAGAGATGGAGCTTGCCTACCTCACACATGTACAGATAATTCCAAGTAAGAGATTATTATAAATGGCTTAGTGGACCTAGAGAAGCAAGGAGATTGATGGAAGACGTGGAAAGGGAAATAATGGGGGCTAACAGATGTGAGAAGGGGCTAGTAGGGAGGGCCGAAAAATTAGACAGGAAAAATGTTTTTCAAGACCCTCCCCAGTAGGCGAAGGTTTGGTGGGAACAGGACATTGGGGAAGAAAATAGTGAGGCTAACTGGCAACTAATGTTAGAATCCCATCAGGGATTATTAGTGTGTAATAAGTTCAAAGAAGCTCAATTTAAATATATACACAGGCTATATTATCTGCCAGCTGTGGTGCATAGTTTTTGCCCAGGGGTCTTGCCATTTTTCAATAAGTGTAAAATAAATAGGGGTACTTACCAGCACTACTACTGGGGTTGTCCAGTGATAAAGTCCTACTGGCAAGGCATAGCCAAAGAAATTACATCTATGAGGGGAAAGCCCATTGAGATCTCCCAAAAATCACTGCTGTTAGGGGTAGAAGGAGAAGAGAATGGGGAATGGTTTCTCTACCCCAGGTGGATCAGAGTTCTACTCACAGTAGCTAGGGTAGGAATACAAAATGTATGGACCACAGCTTTGGAGCCTACAGTGGGTCAGTGGAAAGAGCTTACGGTGAAGGTATTAGCAATTGATAAGCTGACATATTGCCTGAAGGGGACAGAGGATAGGTTTGAGAGAACTTGGGCAGAATATTTGGGTGCTCTGGGTATGGGCGAAAGAATGCTTCTGGAGGGTAGTGGACTATTTAACTGAAAGAAAGGGCCTCTATTTAAGTATGGGATGAGGAGGAAAGGAGGGACACAGACCGAGTTAATTGTTAATTGTTAGAGGTTACTAGTTAAGTGGGTTAAGGGGGGGGGGATACTTAAAAGTAAAAGAAAAATGACAGTAATGTGGAATGAAGTCTGAAATGCTATAACAACAAGGTGTTGTTGTAAATGAATATGATTATGCTGTATGGACTATTTATAGCTGCTGTCTATGAATTGTATTTGGTCAACTGTCAATTAATAAACATATGAAACAAAAAAAAAGAATAATAGTTAGCAGCATCGTGGAGCAAGTTATTAAGAAGATGTTTGATTGATGGATAGAAAACCTCAATACATTGCTGCAGGGGAGGGAGGAAAGAATCTGGACTACACTGGTGGCCAGTCACTGTAGTGCCAGGGGAGGGGGGACACCATAGCACATGAAGCTTGGCCATGCTACAAGTGCTAAAGTGCGGGGGAAGGGAGGGAAAGGGCAGCAGCAAGAGGTACCCAATGCACTTTAAATATATGTCAATATTGCAATCCATCAACAGTTGGAAGACCTAGGTAAAAAATGGTTATTGCAAACAGTAAAGGTTTTTGAAAACATTGCAAACCACAGGTAAATGAGCTATAATAAGGCAAGGAGAACAGTCTATAAGGAAGGCAATAATAATCAACCACACTGTTGAATAAGGCAGACATGAATTAACCACACAGAGTTCAAGACATGACCACTGAGTTCAGAATTAAAGTTCACACTTTTTTGCAACTTTTGTGGTCAGTGGGAATTGACTTGTGTGTGGATTGGACCAGTTCCTGACAGGCAGGGTCAGGTCAGAAAAAGGGACCCAAGAGTTCTTTTAGCTGTCATAACCACACCATTTTACCCGATATTCCAGGATCTGTTGACATACATTGTGTGCAATATCTTCTAGATCTGGTACACGAGAGAGTCCTGAGAAGAAGATGCAGCAAAAAATTGAGACGTTCCAGGTAGTCCATCAGGCTGAGCTGGCAAAACAGGATCCGGCTGATTGTCAGTACCATGGAGTTATGAAGGAACTGGTCTCAAATTGTCTGCAGGAAGTTCAGCTTCCGAAAGTATAGCAGGTCCAAGTGCAGCTTTATTGTTTGGGGTACTGGGATCATCAGGGAGGGTATCATTCGGGTACCCATGTTTCAGTCTGTTGATGTGGATTTTGTTGTGTACAGCTTTCCATCGGACTTGCGGCACAAGCGAACATGAACAGGAGAAAACTTTTCCACAATGTAGAAGGAACCAGTATAAGGGTGAAGCAGTTTCTTGGTGGTGCCCGGAACAAGGACAGGTTGGTACAAGTATACAATGTCCCCAACAGAAAATGAAGGTTCATGTGACTTGGCTGCTGATATTTTCTGCATTGCAGATTTTCTCTGGCCCTCCTTGGTCCAAATATGAAAAGCACATCATCATTGAGAAAGTACTGTGACGCAAAGAATAGTACATCCTGGCGGTGTTGCTTTTGTTGTGGTAAAGTTCCAGTCTCTAGATACGTGATTATGTCTGTGAATTGAGGATCAGTTCTTTGTTGCATTTTAATCATTGCCAGTATTAGAGGTTGCAAGAAGCTCTTTGGCTGTTTACAATAAGTGAGGATTGGTGCTTTTCTCAGTAGAAGCAGTTGGTAGCAGCAAAGCAACTTGTGGTGCTGTAGGAGTATCCACAGGGAGCTCATCTGTGGAGTGGAAAGGAAGAACTTGTAGACAGGACTCTTCATCTGTTGAGGATGTTGCAGAGGGATAACATCTCCAGCTTACAGTATCAGCATCAGAATGAACGCGACCTGGTCGATATTGAATTTCAAAGTTGTAGCATTGCAATATGGCAACCCATCAGGCGAACTTGCCTACTGGCTCCTTCATTTCAAATAACCATCTGAGGACAGAGTGATCAACGATAGCTGTGAAGGAGGAGTAGTGAAGGTAACAGTCAAATTTCTTACAGCAAATACCATGGCTAGACATTCTTTTTCTGTGATGCCATAGTTTTGTTCAGCTGAGGATAGAGAGTGCCTGGCATAGGAAACAACTCGTTCTGTTCCATTTTGGATTTGACACAGCACAGCGCCCACTGCAAAGGAACTAGCATCTGAGTAGAGTTTGAAGGGTTGGTCAAACCTGGGTTAGGCCAATACTGGAGAAGATATTAGGCTTGCTTTCAAGGTTTCAAAGGCCTCTTTATATTTGGCACTCCAAACATAGTCACATCCCTTTTTTGGTGAGGGCATACAGTGGAGCTGCTGCAATCTTGGCATAGTTGCAAATTAATTTTCTGTAGTAGCCAGACAGGCCCAGGAAAGCTTTGAGGTTGTTAGGTTCTGGATAGTCTTTTACTGCTGGGAGCTTATCTCGGTCTGGAGAGATGCCTTGAGAATTAACCACATGTCCCAGGTAATGAATTTGATGCTGTGCAAAACAACACTTCTCTGGGTGAAGCTTGAGGCTGACTTCTCTGAGATGTTTGAGCACCTCTTTGAGATGTTGGAGGTGCTCTGGGAAAGTTCTGCTGAAGACGATAACATTGTCCAGGTAAACTAGACAAGATTTCCAAGACAGACCACGTAATACAGCTTCCATGACATGTTGAAATGTGGCTGGACTGTTCTGAAGTCCCATAGGCAGACATTTAAATTGAAAAAGTCCCAAGTGGCAGCACCAGGTAGTGTATGGGTGTGAAGCTTGATCATTAGTAACTTGGTAGAATCCACTCTGAAGGTCTGGAGTGGTGAAGTAAGCTGGGCTGGCTGCACCAAGGCTCTCTAAGGCATCTTCAGTTGTAGGTAGGGGATGAGCATCCTGCACCATGCAGGCATTGAGCTTTCTATAATCCACCAAGAAACAATACCCTTTGTCTTTCTTTACCACCAGCAAGCAAGGTGCACCCCAGGGACTTGTAGATTCTTCAATAATGTCCTGTTCAAGCATGTCCTTGATGATGTCCTCCAGGATCTGTTTCTGTTTGTGTCCCACTTTGTAGGCTCACTGATGGACTGGCTGCTGGTTGGGCTGCACATCAATGGTGTGTTGCAGGACATCACAGCACCTAAGTTTGTTATTGGGACCAACAGAGACATCCAAGTAGTTCTCCAGGAATGCCAGACGTTGCTGTTTCTCTGTTGGGCAGGCTGGAAGTTTTGAGAAGGGTAATCGCTGATTGAGGGGTAGCTCTTTGGAAGCTGGAGTGGTCGTGATGGTACTGACAGGACAAGTGCTGATGGAACCAGGTTGAGGCTCTTGCAGGAGGTGAAGCTGGTTCCCTGAAGACAAGCAGACAAACATTCTGATGTTGGCACCCTTTGAGATGACCAATGGCTCATTTGTGAAGTTGCAGCATGTTTGGAAGACTGCGCCACCATGCACAGTAGACAAGATGTTCCCTGGAAGGAGACCTGAGGAGTACAGAGTGGGGGATCCCATGACAGTGCCAACAACACCTTGTGGAAGTGGTTCACCTCGGATCTTGGCAATTAAAACCATTTCTGACTTAGGAGGTATGGTGACTGAGTCTACAGCTGCAAATTTCCTCAGAGGATCTAGACAGTTTGTTTGAGGCAAAGACTAGGATGGCTTTGTGAGCTTTAAGGAAGCCCAGGCCAAGAATCACTGCTGGTTGCAAATCAGGCACGAGGTGAAACTTAACAGTAGCTTGCTGAGAGCCAAAGTGGAGTCTGATATGGACCATGCCTGTGATAGGTACTGTAGTGGCACTTGCTGTGATAATGTACTTGAGGTTGGCTGGAGAGACTTTAGGTACGTGATGTATAGCTGGGTTGTCTAGAATACTGCTGTGAATAACTGAGATTTCTGCTCTAGAGTTGACCAAGGCATGGGTGTACCAATCTCCAATGGTTACAGGGACATAGTTGGCTAAGAGAGGTGACCTGATGACAGGAACCTTTGCCCCTGGAAGCGAGGGTGTACCTGAGTTAATAGCCAAAGGGTGCAGATTGTTTGTGTCACGGGAGTCAGAGGGGCAGTCAGTGACTGTTTGGTTGCGGTTATCTTGCTGAGTGTGTTGTGGTAGGTGTCCCTGGCTCCTGTGATTCCTGCTTTGATTCTGTAGCTTCTGGCAGACAGCAGCAGTGTGTCCCCTGAATCCACACCACCGACAGGTCACTGGTTCTCGTGAAGGCTCAGGTAGCTGTTGAAGTGGTCACAGAGCATTGACAGAAGTTGCAAGGAAAGCAGGAGCACTGAGGTGTAAGCTCTTGACAGTATTGCTGAGCATCTCTATCATTGATTGCTGCTGCTGGACACAGATTGTGAGTGTGACTAACTGTGATGACTGGGGCATTTGCACAGTGGTAGCCTGGGACATTGATATGGACTCTTGTGCAAGTCAAGCAGCTTGGATTGTGTCCATCCAGGTTGTTGGTTTTTGTTGGATTATGTACAGGTGGAGTGGAGGAAGGAATCCCCGTACAAAGGTTGTGATTTGCTCTTTCTCAGTCTTCTGCAGGCATTTGCTCCATGACTCAATGTCCACTATGAATGCTTCTAAGGACTCTGAGGGTTGCATGGTGCATTCCCACAGTTGCTGTTCCAATAGCCATGGAGGATGTGCTTGGGGAAAACGGTCCTTGAAAGTTGTATACAGGGTGGCAGTGTCCCCTTTTATTTGTTCTGGAAGTGCGCTGAACCAGGTAATGGCAGTCCCTCGTAGCAGTAAGTGCATGACATTGGAAATATGTAGGGGGTCGGTCCAACCGTTTAGAGAAATCCAGGCTTGGAATTGCTCAAGCCAGCCAACAGCATCTTCGTGAGGCAGTGCTGAGAAGGGTACTGGTTGTAGGTTGGTATGGACCGTGGACTGGAATGAGATAGTTTTCATGTAGGCGAGGTCATCCTGGATGGCTTGCATAGTTGGCATTGCTCGAGCTGCAATGGACCACTGGATGTCATGTGGGATTGTTTCAGTTTTGAGACCCCACGCCTGTGAGGTGGGTGAAGATAGCTCTCCAGATGCTCCATCGCCCAAAGTGGTGACTTCCTTGGACATCATGGTTGCAGACAAGCTTCCCTGCAGTGAACCAAGGTCGTAAGGATAAGAAGGAGCCACTGTGATGCAGGATACAAGATGTCTTGGAGTTGATGAAGTGCTGAGAAGAAAATATTTTTGTAGCCAAAAGCACAATTATTTGTAAGCGATTTCTATCAAATGACGTCTTAATAAACAATTCCCACTCAATGTTGTATTGTCAGTTATTTAAATAAAGTTTTGTTGCAAAATTAGTTATTTGTTGTACTGTCTCTTTAATTCAATAGGTTTGCCATTGATTCCTATGAAGGGAGTTCATTTAGTGTTTGACTGCTGCAAGATAGCACCACTGGGGGGGGGTTGGGGTTAAGGTCATTGCCTTTGTTATTATTTGTGCTGCCACAAGATGGAGGTTGCTTGCCGTGAAACGGATGTAATGGCAATTTGCCACGCTGCAGGCCTTATTTCAACTAGTACAGAAAAAATGGTGGCTCTTTATTTGGTGAGTGGCACAACTTGCTGGGAGGAGACAAGAGAATGTCTGTATTACTTTGCAGCATTTTGTTTTTGTTTATTGAGCTGTGCTGTATTTTTATTTTATTTTGCCTTCCCCTTGCTTTATATACTGTGCTTTTATTTGGTGCAGTTGCCCCTAGGTATTTTCCTCTGTATATTGTTTGTTCTGCCCATTTTATTGATTTAAATGGCCCCTGAATTGTTGTGCTTCCACACTTACTGATAGTGCCCTGAATGTAGAATGGGATATGATTGCTCCAAAGCAGCTGGAGGAAAGTGCTTTTTTGTTTTGTTGCTGTGTGTGCCCTCTTGGAGCGTAGCCAAATCTGGGGAGAGGATTGCTCTGTTTGGTTGCCAGCAAAAGGAGCTCTGATGTTGGTGATAGGGCTGCTGAAGATTGCAGAGTTGCCAGGGAAAGCAGCATCTGTGAGTAGGGCAGTTGGTGAGTAGAGGAGTTGCCGTTGCAAGGAGCAGAAGGCTAGTGAAGCGCAATCCAATATGGCTGTTTTTTGGAGGACCAGAGCCTTTGGGAGGCTGGGGCCAAGCCGAATTGAGTCCTCAATGCGGCTGCAGGACCCGCGGAGAGCTTCGGGGCATAGGAGCAATGACGCTTCATCCCTCTAAGGTATTTTAGTTTTAATTATTGGCCGACCAACCCATGGGCCCTTCACTAATCCCTGAATTCAACTCCATCATAAATATGATAGCTAATATAATAACAAAAGAGGTAGTTATAAAAGAATCTAAGGGCCAAAAATGGTATAACAAAGATTGCTAGGTCGCAAGGAAAACACTAAACAAAAAGTTTAGAATTTTAAAACAGTTTCCAAGTAAGAGCAATAACAAATTAATGAATAAAGCTAGAAAAGAGTATAGGGAGATCTTAGATAGAAATAAGCAGGAATACACTAAGCAATTATGGAAGGAACTCCATAATACGGTTCTCAATAGAGACAATAAATCTCTCGGGGGTATCGTAAGTACTGGAATGGGTCATTACTCCTGAATTAATACACACATCAAACCAGATATTTGGGTAAAGCATTACAAGTATCTGTTCTGCAGGGAAGATCTTGACTATCTCTCTGGTCTGAAAGAACTCAAATATGATGGTAGGAAATACTGCCCAGACATTGAGATTACACAGTTTGAGCTAGAGAGAGCTCTTAATTCATTTCATAAAAGAAAAGCACCAGGGCCAGATGGGGTCCCACTGGACATGATAGCCAGAACTAAACTATTTTGGATTCCTTTTTTAATCAAACTCTTCAATTATATTTGGAGATCAGGGGACATTCCCAAAAGTTGGAAACTAAATATCGTTGTACCAATTTTTAAGAAGGGTGACAAAAAGGACCCCAGTTGTTATAGACCCATTAGCCTTTTGGACACCCTAAGAAAGGTTTTCACTAAAATTTATAATAGATTGATATTATGGGCAGAGACAAATAGTATAGTAGATGAAGCCCAGGCAGTATTTCGTAGAAATCACTTCACAATTGATCACAGTTTTGTTCCAACTCACTTGATCCATAAATACAGGATTGTGAAAAAACAGAAAAGATTATGCACTTTTATAGACCTTAAAGCCGCTTTTGACTGGGTTAACGGACCACTATTATAGGATAAACTTGGTGTACTGGGGGTTGATCCGTCTCTATTGGAGATGATCAGACTTATGCATCACGATAACTACACTAGTATCAGGTATGGCGACTCTGGGGAATTAAGCCCTTGGTTTATAAACAATATTGGGGTCAAACAAGGCTGTACACTGGCCCCATTATTGTTTAATCTTTATTTAATCTTTATTTTGGTACCGTTTTGAAAGACATGCATAATCCTGATTTCCACTTACCAAAAATCTGGTCGAGAATGGTCTCGTTTTTAGCTTACGCAGATGACGTCGTACTTTTTTCACTTAGCCATTTGGGCATGTGCAGAAGTAGTGGGAAATTCCAGCTCGAATGCAAAAATGCTGACTTGTTGGTTAACCATGACAAAACTAAGGTACTTTGTGTTTGGGGATAATAAGAAAGGTCATAATTATTATATGAACGCCTTCAAGATTGAGGTGGTAAATGATTTCTGTTACCTAGGACTTATGGTGAACCGAACTGGATCTTGGAAAGCTCACCTGAAAAGTATTAAAAGCAAGTTGGAGGGGGTTTTTTTCCAATTATCTTGGCATTTTCATATAAATATGGGGGGTGATCAGTTGATGGAATACTAAGAGTTGCAAGAGCTAAAATTAAAAGTCAAATTCTCTATGGAGCTGAATTATGGGAATGGGAATTTAAAGGGTCTATGGATTTTGGACTAAACAAATTCTACAAAAGATACTGGGACTCCCGAATAGTGCCTCTTTTGCCTTGGTCAGGACTGAGATTGGAAAGCTATCCATAGAGTGTGCCTGTGTGCAGAGACACATCAATTACTAGATCAGGATCTTTAGGATGCCCCCTGACAGATTTCCACACTTGTGTTTGGAAGAGGCCATTCTTTACTCTCACTCTAATACCATTTTCCTGTGCATGAAGGTCCTGGAAGAACTTATTAAACCTTATGGGCTCTTATATTTAGTTGCTGACTGTTTAAGGCTTCCTATTGACTACATCAAATTAACAATAAATAATAAAATAAAGGATAATTTTGCTCAAAAAGACTTAGAGGCATGCCGACTGTCCAAAGCTTGTTTGTGGTTGGCCAAAAACAAAAGGGAACACAAATTTGAAAGATATCTTTATATCTTACCCTTTCCTCGCCAGAGGATCCTTCTAACCAGATTTCGCTTTGAGGTTTTTGAGAGCAATAGGAAAAGAGGATTATACCTAGGGGAAAAAATAAGGATTTTAGGTGCAAATGTGGCTTGGGTGAAGACAATCTATTGCACCTAGTGATTTTATGCCCTTTTTATGAGAAATATAGGACCTTTTGGTTGGGAAATATATTAAGCACACAATCCTACCAGCCAATGCAATTACTGATATATCTTTTTATAACAGCCGACCTCGCAATATTGAGTTCCGTGGTCTCACTTCTCAAGATAATTGATCAAAGAAGGTTCCTTGTAACTGGATAGCTTTGGATTGAATGCTGAAATGGTCAGCTCTCGAGTGCAATCCTTGATATAATTTTTGATAGGTTTTAGTCAGATTTGTATGATGTTTATCTATGACTCGACTATGAATGTTAGCATGGACTAAAAGTCCTATTAACAGAGTAATTGCACTATCTGGTACAATTCATTAAATTTAATTCCCATATAAATTATTTTTCTTTTTATGGTTCATTAAGAACAATCTTGTTCAAACCATTCTTTTATGGCCACTATTGAAATGACTAACTTTGCTGTGAATCTTGCACTATTCGAATGTTTGTGTAATTTAAATTAATTACAAGATTGTAGTCATCTTTTATGAAATAATCTGTCAGTATTTACTTTAATGTGTAATAAGTCCTCATGAAATACTGTATATGGAATCCTTTTAATATTTAAATGTTTTTAAAGTCTTATTTATTTTCTCATTTTGTAATGGCAATTTTACCGATCAATAAACTTGAACTTGACTTATTGTTTTGTTGCTGTGTGCTCCCTCTTGGAGCGTAGCCAGGTCTGGGGAGAGGATTGCTCTGTTTGGTTGCCAGAAAAAGGAGCTCTGAGGTTGTTGATAGGGCTGCTGAAGATTGCTGAGTTGCCAGGGGAAGCAACGTCTGTGAGTAGGGCAGTCGGTGAGTAGAGAAGCTGCCCTCTCAAAGAGCAGAAGGCTAGTGAAGCGCAGTTCAATACAGCTGTTTTTTGGAGAAGCAGAGCCTTTGGGAGGCTGGGGCCAAGCCAGATTGGGTCCTCAATGCAGCTGCAGGACCCGAGGAGAGCTATGGGGCATAGGAGCAATGACGTTTCATCCCCCTGAGGTATTTTAGTTTTAATCATTTTTTTTTTATGTAACCTGGGGCAGCAGTCCTGGCAGAGCAGCTACTGAGCCATGTAGGCGAAAGGCATCAGCCTTGAAGCTGAAGGAGGGCAGAGCGTGCCTGTTACTGGAGAGGAGCCACAGCTGTGCAAGGTGCCAATGCAGCTTACGGCAAGGTAAAAGCCATGATGTGGTTCTCCATTGAGCACTCCAGGGGTGCACTGTGACTGAAGGGTAGAAGCCGAAGTGAGAACAGTCTCTTTGTAGTGGCTTTTCCAGGCCGCGGAATGGAGCAGGATGGCTCTGATACTGAAGTTTGTGGTGGGAGCACAGTGAAAGGTTGGTGCAGGGCCGCAAACGAGCGGCATTGAGAAGGATTTAATTGGCATGATTAAGAGAGAAACACACACAAGGCACAAAACACGGCTGCAGGACCGAAAGGAGGATCCAAAATACAAAAAACAGCTGAAAGACAACACAGGCAACTTTCAGCCTCAACTCCAGGGTAGCAAAACAGTCACTTTAAGCTAGCGTACGATAAAAATATAATTTATTAAAGACATGGGTAGCACCCTCCTCACGCCAGGCATCTACATTTTGCAACTCACATGATGTTTTATCAAGACCACAGTGTTTTTCCTTTGCTGGAGCTGCAGTCCAGAGGCAACAACAGGGGGTTGATTTAAAATTTTTGTTTGGCAGCTTTACCAACTCACAGAGTTCTCACTGAGAGGCTGGATAGGAGCTGGTGTTGAACAGGCCCTGCCACGAGGTAGGAGCTGGGGGGTTGCAGTTTTGCAGCTCTGTGGAGCAGTGGAGATTTGTGATAAAATTTTAACTTTTGTACTGCAGCTGGGAAGTCTAAGCAGCTATGTCCGACATTCAAGCACATTTATATTCCTGAGGCAGATTTACAGGAGGGGGAAATTAAGCAGGATACAGTTCAGTTTTATTTTTCTCTCTGCTACCAGGAGTACTTTAGTCAGCATGCAAACAGTTCAGGCACACATGGCTGATGACTCTGGGGTACCCAGCGATGCAGACAAGTGAGATGGGGTCTGGGCAGAAGAAGGGCCACATTCTCCACTATGTGTGGCATTTTGGATTAGTCTGCCACTGAAAGTCCCTTACCTTCCTTGTAGTTTGCCTTACCCATCTGGTTCTTCTGCAATGGTTGCCTTCTGGTAATTAACAATCTGAGTCAGATGCATAAAATAATAAATAATGATAGTTTTATTCAGACACATAAGCAGGAGCATCTGTACAGCACAATGCACAACTCAGAACTGCCTGAGGGAACAGGAAATTGGAGTTTCCAAGCCCCTGCAGGAAACTAATTTGCATAACAGCTCAAGATACATAGATACATAGAAATGTGATGTCAGAAAAGTACAGTCAGGCCCAACTAGTCTGCCCACTTGCTTAGCTGTCTGCTAGGACATGCCCTTCCCCCCGGCCTCCCCCACCCTCAACAATCCCTTGTGTCTGTCCCATGCTCTTTCGAAGCCCTCCACTATTGTTTCTCCAATACACTCCTCAGGGAGCCCATTCTACTTATCCACCACCCTCTCTGTGAAATAATACTTCCTAATGTTACCCTTGAACTGTCCCCCCCTCAATCTGTAACCCATGCCCCCATGTCCTCTGATTCCCTTTCAGCTGGAAGATGCTTCCCACTGGCACCTGGTTTATACCTTTTAGGTACTTGAAGGTCTCAATCATGTCCCGCTTTTCCCTCCTCTGCTCCAGGGAGTACATGTTCAGTTCCCCTAATCTCTTCTCCTACATCCTTTCTGAGATATGGCCTCCAGAACTGGACCCCATATTCCAAATGCGGATTAACCAGATGGGTGTACAAGGGTACTATGACCTCCCTCCTCCTACTGGTAATCCCCTTCTGATGCAGCCCAGCGTTTTGCTGCCTCTAGCCACTGCTCCCTCGCAGTGCTTTTCCACCTTCAGATCCCTCGATATAGTGATGCTTAGGTCCCTTTCCTTTTCTGTTACTTCCAGGTCTCAGCTCCCCATACAGTACCTTGCCCTCTGGTTTCTGTAGCCAAGATGCATGATCTTACACTTGTCCATGTTAAATGAAAGCTGCCACTTCCTTGACCATGCCTCGAGCCTCCCTAGATCCCTCCGCATTTTTTCTAATCCTTCCTGAGTGTCTACCCTATTGCAGACTTTAATATCATCTGCAAACAGACTCACACCCCCTTCAAGGCTCTCCACGATGTCCCCTATGAATAGATTGAACAGTAGTGGCCCTAATACTGACCCTGAGGGACCCCACTGCTGACCATGCCCTCTCCTGATGCCACCCCGTTTACAATGACTCTCTATCTCCTGCCCCCCAGCCAGTTTCCCATCCATCAAACCACCGTCTGTCCCAGACCCAGGCATGTCAGCTTGTACAGGAGTCTTCTGTGTGGCACGGAGTCAAATGCCTTTTTGAAATCCAGATATGCGACATCTACCGCCCTCCCCTGATCTGGTTCCTTGGTGACCCTGTCAAAGAACTCTGTCAAGTTCATTTGACAGGATCTACCCCGGTAAAGCCATGTTGCCTTGGATTCATCAGGCTGCTTTACATAGAAACATAGAATTTGACGGCAGATAAGGACCGCTTGGCCCACCCAATCTGCCCATTTCCCTACCTAATGGATAAGCTGCAGATCTTACTTAACCAGCAGCCTACTTCTTCCTACCCCCAACCCCTAGAATTGCCTTATGACTGTCCCATGCATGCTTGAATTCCACCACTGTTTTTGACTCCACAACCTCCTCCGGAAGGCCGTTCCATGCATCCACAACCCTCTCTGTGAAAAAATACTTCCTTAAATTACCTCTGAGCCGCCCCCATCTTCAAATTGTGCCCCTTGTTCTTGCACACCTTTTTTGAAAGATGCTACCCTCTTGGACTTTGTTGATTCCCTTGAGGTATTTGAAAGTTTCTATCATGTCCCCCTCTCCTCCTTTCCTCGAGGCTATACATATTAAGCTCCTTAAGTCTCTCTTCATATGTCTTCGGTGCAGACCCTGCACCATTTTAGTTGCCCTCCTCTGGACAGCTTCCATCCTGTCTATGTCTTTGCGGAGACTGGGTCTCCAGAACTGCACACAGTACTCCAGATGGGGTCTCACCTGCTGATATACAGAGGGATAATAACTTCCTGTTTTCTACTGGTGATGCCTCTCCCTATGCATCCCAGTATCCCCCCAGCCCTCCTTGCTGCCCTCTCACATTGCTTGCCCACCTTTAGGTCATCTGATATGACTACCCCCAGGTCCCTTTCCATTTTTGTTGTTGTTAGTATCTCACCCCCCATTGTGTACTCTTCCCCTGGGTTTTTGTTTCCCAGGTGCATTGCCTTGCACTTCTTAGTATTGAGTCTAAGCTGCCATACATTTGACCATTCCTCTAACCTTGCCAAGTCCCTTCTCATCCTTTCCACCCCACCTTGTGTATCAACTCTGTTGTAGATCTTTGTGTCATCTGCAAAGAGACATACTTTTTCTTCCAGTCCCTCTGCAATGTCACTTATAAAGACATTGAAAAGGACCGGTTCTAATACTGAACCCTGCGGTACCCCACTAGTAACCCCTTTCTTCAGAGTGGACTCCATTTACTATTACTCTCTGTGTCCTATTCTCCAGCCAATTCTTTACCCAGGCTGTCATCTTGGGACCCACTCCCAGGCTGGCTAACTTGTATATTAATCTTTTGTGTGGGACTGTGTCAAATGCCTTGCTAAAGTCTAGGTAGGCCATGTCCACAGCCCCTCCCTGATCTACTACTTTGGTCACCCAGTCAAAGAAATCTATCAGATTCGTCTGGCATGACCTTCCCGCTGTGAATCCATGCTGCCTTGGGTCCTGTGCCCCTCTGGCCTCTAGATACTCGACAATTCTTTCCTTCAGAAGTGATTCCATCATTTTCCCTATAACTGAGGTTAAACTAACAGGTCTGTAGTTCCCTGCTTCTGCCTTGCTCCCACTTTTGTGAAGGGAATCACATCTGCCCTCCTCCAGTCCTCGGGTACCACCCCATCCTCCCATGATTTGTTAAAGAGGGTAGTCAGTGGTGTCACTAGTTCTACCCTTAGTTCTTTTAGAATTCTGGGATGAATCCCATCAGGCCCTGTTGCTTTCCTTCAGATAATTGGTTATCCTGATTTTCAGTAGCTTCTCCATGAGCTTGCCCACCACCGATGTCAAGCTCATGGGCTTGTAGTTACCCACCTCCTCTCTCTCCCCTCCACCTTGTGCAGGGGTTAGTTGCATATTATGTTCTAGTTAAAGTGGCAGCAGCAGCTATTCTTAAGCCCCGTACTTAATTGTACTCCACACTTTGTTACTTGATCTGTGATACACAGGAATCCATTCCAACGTGGCAGGTCTTTATGCCTGATTAGTACTGTTTTATTGAATTATGTAAAGTAATACATACAATTGCAAACAGCAAGATTGCAGTACTTATCACAGACTAATTACATTAGTATACATAGTTGACTCCTCCTTTACACCATTGAGGGGTGTCCTGCTCCATAAATGAGCCTAAAAATATTGAACATTGTTATGTTAGCCCTTAGTTTCAATGGAGCTAGGCCCTTTAGTAGATAGTACTAGCACAGTATAGAATAATACACTCAAGGTCTTTCTGACCATAACTGGTAGATTGGCATGTAAAACCCACATATTACACCTGACACTTATTTATTTATGTAGTGTTTGTTAACCAGGTACAGTAGGTGCACTAGACAAGAAGATGCCTGTTTTCAGGTACAACGCATGACCCTTATTTAAGCACTAAATATGTACTGTGGTGTTAGACAAACAAACAGGCTTTTACAACTTTAAATATGTTAACATCTAAGTAACAAGAGTAGCTGCACTTTTTTTAAAGGGAAAAAACTAGACCCATCCATGAAAGCTAGACCTGTCCCAGTTTAAATGTATAATGCCCCTGCCCCCCTCCCAGTGGAGAGAAAAACATTTAAAGCATTTTAAATTTTAGTTGGACTATGGGGGAAGTCAAACAAATACTAATAGTCCATACTTATACATATTCCAGAGTTTTCTTCCCTCACCCTTCCCGCAGCTTCTTCATTAGGGTGGTGAAAAACCCGCCATTTTAATTTGAGTGGGCAAAAATATTTTAAGATAGGAACATACAATTTGCTGGCAGATAAGGACCACTTGGCCCACCTAGCCTACCCATTTTCCTCTGCCTGTAGTGTAACCCCTAGGTGGCGCTATCCCAAGGGTTACTACCCCTGCCTGCTTAACTACTAACAGGTTGAGGGGCCTAGGTCCAATGGCGGGTGCCTCCACCCAGAGGTCAGTGTTTGCAGTAGTTTAACTTGGTCACAGCCCTCTGGGACACTGTAACCCCCCTTTCTTCCCACTAGTGGCCCACACAATGCATCAGGAATATCTTCACAATGTACACTTACCCCCAGGACTGGCTCTGTCGACTGGACTCTGGGGACCCCCTGTAAAACAAGATGATACAGTGCAAAAGCTGCAGTACAATACTTTAACATAAACAAATACCTCAGCTAGTGTAACTTTGCTGAAACAAACAGATCTGATTTATTTAAGGAGCTGTAACAAGGAAGGGGGAAATCAGGTTAATTAGGTTAGACACATTAATAATCACAGTACTGTGCACATATTCAGAGGCCCAAATTGTCACTTTCACTGGGTAGCCAGGATGGGGGGGGGCTAGCCAGGATGGGGGGGGGCTAGCCAGGATCGGTGCAGCTGGTTGGGGCCCTGCGATGGAAAAAACACTTGCACAATACCCAATTGTAATCCGGAGCCGGATGGCTCAGTTCGTGAAGAAATGAAAAAAGCAACAATTAGATGACACACTTGCAATTTGATAAACAGATGGCAAGGAGCTACCCTGCTTTGAACTCACAGACTCAATCCTGGGAACTGGATGGAAGGCAGATTGTTCTGGATTGCCAGGAGGAGCAGAACATGTGGAAAAGGTCCTTGTGAAGGGACCCCACTGCAGTTTACAGCAATCGGATGTAGTCCGAATCAAGCTGGGGTTTACTTCCAGCGTCATGCACTCAATTCACTGTACAGGGGATTTTAAACATGATTCCCCACAAGCACTACACATATTTATATGTAAAAGGAAAGTTCTATACCAGGCAGGCTGCTTCTCGATCCCGATCGCAATTACTGCACGATACCCGCGAGAACACTCAGCAGCTTCAGTTCCTGACAGACAAAGCGCGATTCAGCAATTTATCCAGTCTTCTACAGGGTGAGCCTGGTTTCTACTCTTCAGATCTCCTTGATTCTCCTCACAGGTTGGATTCAGTCTGAACAGGCGCTTGCACAGGCTGCAGACCAAAACTCTAGGCCTGACACGTGCTTCCCGCGCGAAAGTATACACCGCAGAAGCATAGAGCTCCTTGTCTCTTCACTGCCAAAACTGATCTAATCTCTCCAGTCCCAGAGCAGTGCATTACCTTTAGTTCCACCCTATTCTGTTGGCTGGTCTGGCTGTCACTCACAATAAACTCCCCCTGTTGGTGGAAAAAGGCGCCAAGGTCAAAACTACATTTCCCAGAGTCACTGTCCATACAATCCTCTTGTGGCTGGCTCCAATTAAGAGTCCAAGTTCTGATTCGTCCACAGGCTCCATTTTAGAGGCCCCCCCTTGCACTGTTTGGATCTACTCAGTAGTTCAGATCCAAAATGGAGAGGCAAAACACACAGAGTCCCAGCTGCAAGAAAGGCAGGTTAAACAAACTACATTTCCATTAATACTCTACATGATTTCTGGCAAACAGTTACATCTTTGAAAAGTGCTCACTCTGCCCACTTAGCGACGGCAGAGATGGAGCGAATTGGCAGCAGCTCGAGCGGGACTCAAGCAGGGAAGCACAAAGCTCCCCCCCCATACAAACTAATTATGTCTGCAAGCATACATTTCTTAAAGAGACAGTACCAGAGGCTATAAAAGCACTCACAGATAAACGGCTTAAATGCCAAACACCATGCAGGCTTGGAGCATTCAAGCAAGCTCCTGGAAGACTTTTGGGAACCCCCATTTGCAGTGGGGTTACATGTAGTATCACTGCAGATCCTACTTGATTTCTGGCCCATTCACCCATGGCACCCACCCTTCCCTTGTCCTAAGATTCCCTTATGACTATCTATGCACTCTTGAATCCCACCACTGTTTTTGCTCCCCACCACCTTCACGGGAAGACTGTCCCAGGATCCACCACTCTTTCAGTGAAGAAGTACTTCCTCACATCTCTCCTGAATCTACCCTCTCCAGCTTCTTATCACACCCCTCTTTCTTGAGCACCTTTTTTTCTGAAAACTACTTCCCTTCTCTACCTTATTTATCCCTAAGAGGTATATAAAGGTCTCCATTATATCCCCCCTCCCTCCTGTCTTCCAAGGGTGTATATATTTAAGTCCTTAAGTTTCCCCTCATCTGGATTCTGATACAGACTCTACCCCATTTTAGTTGCCCTCTTCTGGATCACCTTCCCTCTCAGTCTATGTCCTTCTGGAGATGTGGTCTCCAGAACTGGACACAGTACTCTAGGTGGGGTCTTACTAGTGATCTATATAGAGGTACTACCACCTCCCTCTTTCTGCTGGTGATACCCCTCCCTATGTACCCCAGTATCCTACTAGCCCTCCCAAATGCCTTGTCCCACTGCCTGACTACCTTTAGGTCATCCGATATGATTACCCCCAAGTCTCTTTTCTGCTTGGTGGTCATCAATACCACTCCTCCCATTCTGTACTGTGCTTCTGGATTTCTGTGCATCAACTGTATTATGCTGCACTTTTTCACTTTGAAACCCAGCTGCCATACCCTTGTTCACTTTTCTAGTTTTCTTAGGTTTCTCCTCATCCTTTCCAGTGTCTACCTTATTGCATATTTTGGTGTCATCTGCAGAGAGGCACACCTTTCATTCCAGCTCCTCTGCAATATTACTTATACAGACATTAAAGAGGACTGGTTCCAGCACTGATCCCTGAGGCATCTCGCTGCTCAACCTCCCTTCCTCGGAGTGAACTCTGTTTACCACCACCCACTGCCGCCTATCCTCCAAACAGTTTCTTACACAGTTTGATCACCTTTGGATCCACTCCTAAGCTACCCAGCTTGCTTACTAGCCTCCTGTGTGAAAAAGTGTTGAAAGCCTTACTGAAATCTAGGTAGGCCACATCCAGTGCTCCACCCTGATCTAATTCCCTGGTCATCCAGTCAAGGAAATCTATCAGATTCATTTGACATGACCTGCCCACCCCCATGTATCCATGCTGCCTGTGGTCTTGTAACCCACTCTGGATTCAAGATATTCTACAATCCTTTCTTTCAGCAGTGACTCCATTGACTTTCCCACCACTGATGTCAGGCTGACTGGCTTATAATTGCCAGCCTCTTCCCTGTGACCACTTTTGTGATGTGGGACTACATCTGTACCCCTCCAGTCATTCGGAACCACTCCTGTTTCCAATGAGCTGTTAAATAGGACTGTCAGAGGTGCAGCTAGTAACTCCCTGAGCTCTCTCAGTATCCTTGGATGCACCCTGTCTGGCCCCATTGCTCCCCTCCCCCCCAAAAAAAACAGTACACTGAACAAGGAAAACCTTTCAAATAACTCCACAGCTTATTTATAAAATGTCCAATATAATGAAAGTCCCCCGAGTCCTCACGATTAGGGACACGGAATTAAAGAACAAGTCTATTTAACTTGTACAGGATAACACATGTAATCTACATTGCAGAGGACTGTGAGCATAAAGGGAGTCATCACACAATAAACAACTGGTTAATTTTTATAACTAAAAACACAAGACACATTAGATATGCTCCCTATTCATCCCACCCTGACAGTCCTGACTGCTGGTGAAATCAAATCTTCTGGACCAGTTTTCAAGGTTTAGGTCCTGCTGTCAGAGTTGCTATTCTTAGGTTCCTCCTAGCTTCATTCAGGTTGAATCTTGTCTAGCAGTTTGGTAACTTCTTCAGGATCTGAGTACATATATGTATGTCCTCCATACTGGACATGCAGTTTGGCTGGATCCAGAGTGTTAAACAGGGCATTAAGCTCCCGAAGCTAATTTGTGGGTCCGTCAAAGCTTTTCTGGTGCTGGTGAGTTGTATTACTGAAACTGGAAAAGCATGATCCTGTTGTCATCAACCTCCACATCAAGTTAGTACTTCTGTGCGAGAGGCCCTCAGTTTTTTCAGGATTGTTCCGTTTAAGGATTGGGATGGATCTTCAGCCTCGTGACCCATCATTTTCATGGGCCCTTGGCCCTCTTCACTCCATGACTCCTCACTAGACAATCCTCCTACATCCCCTCCTTCAGCCTGTTGACTATTCTTTGAATGTCCTGTAATTGCAGATAGCCTCTCATTATTACTAATATGACTTTTAGATGTAAAATGTTCCGTTTAGAGGCTTTGTTAGACGATTTAGATACAGAACTCACTGCCTATGCTGCCAGGCATGTGATGTCAGCAGAAGATCTCAAGACAGATATTTTAAGAAACATAAGAGAGGTGCCTTTAGTGTCTGATACAAATAATATTAATTCAATATATTTACACAGAAAAAATAAAGCAGCCATGCAATGAGAAATGTTTTAAAAAAAAGCTAGCTTCAACTATAATTAATAAAAATATTAGCATACCTATCACATCTGCCTTTCTAGTTACCTCCTATGCTGTGCACCATGAGTTTTTTTTATTTTCTCGATCCTAACCCTTGCCAAACCTACACTGCTATTTCTAAGCCAAAGCTGGCAACCAGCTTTTTTATTGAGAAAAAAAAAAAAGAAAATAGTTATAAAATACTCAGATTTGGGTGAAACTAGAAAATGTTGCCACCAAGTAAAACTAGATGATGCCTGGAATCTTTTATAGTGAAAAAGGTATAGTCAAATTTTTGCCCAATTTCATTTCACTGCTGCTTATTTTAGGGTGTGTGTGTGAGGGGGAGATTGTTATAAAAGCAAAGATTGTTGAATGCCTGTGGTGCCACCTTCTTTACAGGTCTATCTTCCTACAACAGCAGCTATGGTTCTACAGTGTTCACAGAACTACAAGTTGTTTCTGTTTCTGCTGTTTCACTGAATAGCCAGTTAAAACAGTTTATGCTGTCTTCATGTTATTTTTAATGTAGCTATTTGTGCTTCTTTGTCAGCTCCCCACCACCCATGCAAAAGAGATGACTTTCCCCCAGACCCGGCAACCCCACTTGCCATCATTCCTAGACTGCTGATCTGGCAGGTGTGTGAGCAAGGCGCAAGACTACTTGTGCTTTTATTCTGCTGCCTGCCAGTATTTCTGCTGGTGTCATCTTCCCTCCAGCCCTCGTCCTTTCCACCACCTCACTGATGCTGTGCAACCTCTGACTGCCTCTCATTGATGCCAGCATGGCTTTGTGCAAGAGCAAGATCCCTGGACCACCTCAGAGGTCACTGCCATGGCAGACCACGGCACCCCTCCCCCACCTGGGAAACCTCCATTTGAGGCCACCAGATTGCTGGTGACTCTTGCTCCCTCCTGAACCTGGGTCACTAGTACGGTAGTGTAGTGTGATACTGTTGGGACATCTGGTGCCCACCCCCAAATTATTATTATTTTTTTTTAATATTATAAAAATAAGTACAGATGGCTGATATGTTGACCAGTCATGCTGAGTTGTTTATAAGTAAGGGAGGGAAAGTGGGCAGGAAGAAGAGGTTTTAAGAAAGTGAGAGAGAGAGAGAGAGGAAACCTCTAATGTCAGATTTTTTTTTTATCCTCCTAACAGGATCAGGCAGCTGTTTCAGCACCATCCCTGCCAGCTGCAGCTGTCCCATATCTCCTCCAGCGCCAGGGACCATTATCCCCCATTGATTGCCCCCCCCCGCACAGGAGTAAGGAAGGGAAGGCCGTCCCCCACAGAACACAAATCCAGACTTTTCCTGGACCAGAGAGATCAGCCGGGCCACCTGCTTGATGGGCAGGGCTTCATATAACCTGTCCTCCAGTTTTTCCCTCCTGTCTTCTTCTCTTAGGGCTCTGCAGATGTGCAGTGAGCACGTTGTGTGAGTTTCACCTCTTTGGAGACACTCCAGGCTGTCTGAACACAAGCCCTTTCCCATCTAAGTGGCTCGTACACGTTACCACCTGGATTCCTCCAGGTGGCTGTCAAGTAGTGAGTCACAGAATCCCCCCTACCTGACAGAAGAGAGCAGTCCTGCGGATGCTCAATCTTCCCTCTCCTGGCTGAGTGCTGAGTGACCCGAGTCCATTCCCAAACCCAGGCATGCAAACAGTAAGGCACCCATGGCGTCTTGGCCCTCTTCATCACTGGGCCGGCCCCTAATGTCAGATTTGATATCTGTTGTATGAGTTTGATTATCCATCTTGCACAGAATCAATGCTGCTGTTCTGCAGTAGCTTTAGAAATCTTTGTATTATAGTCATGTAAATAAAGCAGCATTGAATTGAGTCAGACAGAGGGAGGGGGAGGCAGAAAGAGGTGGGGAGGCAAGAAGAGAGAGAATGAAAGAGGGGCAGGGAGGAAGAGATGTGAAAGAGGTAGGCAGTAGAAGGAGAAACAGAGACAACTGGAGAGGGAGAGAAACACAGAGAGAGAGAGAGAGAGAGAGCGAGATTGTGAGAGTGAAACCCTTTCAGCATAAGCAACAGATGAATAATATATTGTAAGCATTTTAGCTCAAGTCTTGTATTAAAAATTAATTATTTCACATCTTATTGACTTAATCTTCTAAAATGCTGTATTTTTTTCTGGAATGAGCAGATTGCTGTTAGCAAAAATTGCCAAACCATTAGCAGAAAATGTAATCTTTAAAGGGTTTCATTGTTCCTCGTGGGGATTCTGGCCCCACACTGCTGTGCTCACTTCAGATTTCAGTGATTCTGTGCTTCGTGCTGACAGCTGAACAATAACACTGCTGCTGTGTCTGTTGCTGTAAATAAGAAAGATTGAAAAGGAGCCTTATCACCAGTGTTTTGGAGAAAAACTTGGAAACTGGGTTTTCTTTCTCCTTGAGGGTGGATTGTTAGGCTACACTACCTTAAATTAGGCAAATTGTAAGAGTAAGAACCAGTATGGAATCCCCCACTTCAGGGACCAGCACTGAGCCCCCCACAATTAACCAACACAGACCCTCAAGAAACCAGCCCAGTGTCTCATCCCCCCAAGGAACCAGCACAGCACCCCCCAAGAAACAATCACAAAGACCCCCAAAAACAGCACTGATCCCTCCCTGCTATTCAGCACAGACCACTCCCAAAGAATCAACACAGAATCCCCAGAAACTAGCATGGAGTCTCCTTCCCCCAGAAGCCAGCACAGAGCCCTGAAACCAGCCCAGAGCCCCTAGGGAGCAAGCCAAGGGCCCCCAAGATCCACTACAGAGCCCCCCAGTAACTTGTGTTAAATAGAGATTAACAAACAGGTCAACAGAATGACAGAGAAAGAGTGAGATGGACAGATTGATAGAAATATGTTTGGGCCTCTCAAGTATATAGACATGGTCAGTCCATGTTAATCTGCCTGCATATATACTGTGTGTGTGTGTATATATATATATATATATATATATATATATATATATATTATTATAAAATGGGTAGAAAACTGTAAGCGTTTTGATTGGCTATGAGCTACCATTTGCCATGTCCTTATCAGGACATATACTGGCAACTAGCACTACTTATGCCAAGCAAAACACAGCACTCCGTGAAATCAATGCCTCAAATGCCTATCTCGGTTGAACTTCACAGCAAGCACGAAACCGCAAGAGTCTCGCTCCAGCTGTACACCAAGTACGGAGCCACAAGAGCTACAGCGGGAGACCAGTGCCACAAGAAACATCACTGTTTCTGTCCAGGCTGTTCCCGCCCGCCCTGCACGATGGGCAGAGTTTCAATCTTCAGCACCCAGTATTTTATTTTCAGTGTTGTCCCTTTCTCCAGTGACAGTTACACAACAAATTTTGCTCTACTGAAAGAGGTCTCACCAGATCTCCGTCTGAAGTGGCTCAACAGACACGGTCCTCCACAAGCTTTTTCAGTTGACCTTTTTTTGTCTGTTCTAACTTTCCAGATTTAGATGTCATAGCGACCAAAACCGCAATTGGGAAAATGCAAAATACAATGGCTGGATGGGGAAAAATGCTTGCGCCCTCTCCTTTCAGAAAGTCGCTGAATGTTTACTCATTTCCCTCTAGCTAACCAGACTCCCTCCTCCACTGGCTCTCTCAAACAGCCTTCTTTTCAGATAGCTTTCTTTTTCTTGTCCTTTTTTTTAAAAACATTGATGGGTTCAACACATCGGGGAAGCGCTATCAAAAAAGCGCTAAATACGGGGTGCGGCGAGGGACATGCTTGCTCCTTGGGGGATTTACTCATCTGATCAAGAAATGGAAAAAAACCCTGAACAAACAGCATATTCTAGAGGAATTTCATGTGAGCCTGTGTGTGTGGGGTGGGGTGGGGGCAACAGATATATACCAGAGCTCCCTACTTAATTTTAATTAAACATATCCACTACAGTACAATGAATGACAAGGACTACTTTTTGTTTTTCCCTTGGATATCATTTTTTTTTTATTATTATTATTATTTTTATGTACATTTTTAAATTAACTTTTTTTAATGGGGGGGGACCCATTTTATAAGTGGAATAGGACACTCCGAGGTGTACTTTATGGCCTGATAAGAGCACTTCCCAGGTGCTAAAGGCACTCGGCGCAAGTTCCTCATGCCTCATTATGCACCTGGGGCGTGCTCTTATCAGGCCATAAACCACACCTCGTCATGTCTTATTCCTTACAGATTATAGGGGTGATCAGGCACTTTAATGTTAAACCTCAAATTTTACACATTAATAACTTTGCAACTGTTCAACAGATTTGCATGAAATTTGGAATAGATAGTGTCAGGTGGTAGATCTCTTGATTTGCCAAGTTGTGCTTTGATTGGATTTGTTAATTTTGTGCAGCGAATTGTAAAAAATGCATTTTTTGCCAATTTTTACTAAATTTTCCCTGTTTTTTCTCATCGTGCTGCAACCACGCAGTTTGGAACATTGGCCTTAACTTTTCAGGGTAGAAAGAGGTTATCCTAAGTAACAATCCAGTGTTGGTTTGGTGAAAAAATATTAATCCGCTCCAAAGTTATTACATTTTAACAATTTGGGATCTGAGCATGCTCAGTTCAGTCTTTCGGATAGATGCACAGTTTCAATCAGTGATTCCTGGTTGTGAACGGCTCGTGAAATGGGATCCCTTTTTGCAAGAAAATCCCTTTTTGTCGGCCACCATTTTGTTTTCTTGCTTACTGAGGGGGAGAAAACAAAAGTTTGGAACTTGTCCCAGGGATGTTTGTTCAGAAAACCAAGGCATAGGTTTGGCTTAGGGGGACGTCCTGTGACCGCCCTTGGTTTTGTGTATTTATTTTAAAAAATGGCAGTTTTAAACATTAAAAATCCTTCTTTGTGATCCCTTTTCACCAGTCTATCTCTTTTCGTGAGGATTAGCTGTCGAAAAGGGATCACAAAGAGAGTTTTACATTGTAAAATTAGCAGTTTTATATGAAGTACACAAAACCAAAGGTATGGGTGGGCATAGGATGTCCCCTGAGCCAAACCAATGCCTTGGTTTTATATATATTTTTATTTTAATTGCAGTGGCTACTTGCCATATGTCCAGTGGTACCCTTACCTGCCATTGCCCCACTTATTTTAAAGTATGTGGTTACTTGCCACGTCGCCCTGGTGTTCAGTGGTACTCCTGCCCTCCATTGCCCCACTTATCACTGGTGGCAGTGGGTCCCATCCTTTTTATTTCCCCTTTTTTTGTGCTAAAATACAGAAAATCATCCCTCATCATCTTCTGCAACCATTTGCCTTGCAAACAAGAAAACCGCCCATTGCTGATTGTGCCCGTACCACCACCTGACCCCCCTACTGTGTACTCACCTACCCACACCCCTCTGATGTCCCCCAGACTGCCACTCACATTAGGAGGTCCCTGGTTCAACACCCACTCCCGTGATCTAAGACACGTCTTGCTGCTGGAACTGCAATCTGAACTAAGGTAAATGTGGTGCTATGTATTTCAATTATGGGTTTTCAACTTTCGGCCATAACTAAGCCATTTTTTAACATTTTGGCCCCAAATTTTCAACATGGCCATTTGAGGACCCCGCCTCCTGAACACTATGACTGCCATTAGGTTGGTGAAATCACCTTTCAGGTGGGATTTGCATAATGACAGTTACATTGTTCACCAGGTGGGGTCATAAGAAGGCTATGTGGAAAATCTGGGGCCAAAATTTTTTGAAAAATAACTGCATTATGGGCATTTGGCACAATCTCGCTATGCATGCTTGTAACTTAGTAGATTTTCAATATATTCACCCCATATTTTCAACATAAGCTTCTTATTACCCCTCCTCATGTGTGTCAAAGCTATCATTTGTCAAATCCTGTCCAAAATGTGATTTTGCACCTGTGGCATAGATTATCATTCTGGTTGCACAGAATTATGTTTTGGCAGGGATTTCAAACTTTTCTGTGCTATGTACATGTGGTGAGGTCATAAAAAGGCTATGTTAAGCCAGTCTGGTGGTGCTGGAGGTTGAGGCGCTAGCTGATACACCTCGCTCCACTCCATTGACCCGAGTTCGGGAACGAGCTCGGGCCTCCGAGGGTCGGCAGGGGGAAGAAAGGATCAAGTGTTCAGAGGACTGCTCTCCTCTCCTCTCTCAGGGGGAGGGAGACTAGACTTTCTGCTTGCTGACTGCCCTCTGGCAGTGGTTGGAGGGCAGTATGGGTTAGAAGGCTAGAAGCCAATGTCCTTACGTTGGTGGGAAGGTGGGTGAAAACTGGAGGAAAATCAAGCCTGGCAGGCTCAATGATGGTCCGCCACTCAAGGGAGCAGTCCTAGAGTCTGGATTGGATCTCCAGGAGGGGGGAGAAGCTGGCAACCTCCTCCCGGCCCCGCTGCAGGGGGAAATCTGCAGGGGATAGTCTGGAGCTGCCTAGCACAGGAACGGTGAGGACTGGAGAGAGAGTTCCTCTGTCAGGAAGGCCAAAGCCACCTGTCAGAGCTGCAGGGGTGGAAAAACTGTAAACTGAAAAAAAATAAATAAAAAGGCAGTGTTGAACATTTGGGGTCAAAATTTTGAAAAATTGGTGCATTATGGGCATTTGGTGCAATCTTGCTACGCACTCTTGTAACATAGTAGATTTTCAGTATTTTCAGCATACTGTTCTTATTACCCAACCTCATGTGTGTCACAGCTGTCATTTGTCAAATGCTGTCCAAAACATGATTTCACACCTATGGTGTAGATTGGAGCTGAGATTGTGCAGAATTATGTTTTGGCAGGGTTTTAAAAATTTTCTGTGCTGGGTACATGTGGTGAGGTAATAAAAAGGCCATGTTGAAAATATGGGCACAAATAAGGATAGTGTATACTATCTCAATGGAAGGATGGGAGTCAGGGTCCAAAGGATCTTGCGCTCCCATCGTAACATGTGGATACTACTGTACTATGTTGATGGAGAGATGGGAGCACAAGGTCCAAAGGACCCTGCGCTCCCACTGTAACATGCGGATACTACTATACTATGTCAATGGAGGGATTCTCCCACCATTAAAGGATACTATTATACTATCTCAAAAAGTAAGGAAATATATTGCAAAGGTGGTTTCTGATTTCCACCTAAATCAATCCATAACACTGCCAGTCTTCTTCACTGAACACCCGGGAGGTGTAGGAGGTGGTGAGGGAGAAAAAGGCTGCCTATGCATGGTTAAAGTGCTCAAGGGGGGCTAGGGAGAGGGGAGAGTATGATTTCTTGGCTAAGAGGGTCACCAGGGTGGTAAGGGGGGCCAAGGCAGAGAAGGAGCTTAACCTGCCAGGATATCCATGGGGGGAGGGGTTCTATAGATACATAGGGGAGAAAAGAAAAGTGAGGGTACAGATCAGCAGGATTAGAACTGGGGGGGGTGGGTGCAGGAAGCTGGGGAACAAGCAGAGGTGCTATATGAGTACTTTGCCTCTGTCTTTACCGGGGAGGTGGGGGGTTTTTTACAACCCAATGGGAGGGTAGAGAAGCCCTCTGAACCAGGAAGTCAGTTGAAGACTGAAGGACTGGATGAGACTAGGGTAGGGGATGGGTCGTATCTAGAAGGGGAGGAGAGGATGCATAAGGAGGAGGGGATGGGAGGGTGAAATCACAGCAGATAGGGTGAGAGAGACCCTCTGGCGCTAAAGACTGAGAAGGCACTGGGGCCATATGGGCTGCATCCAAGGGTGCTGAAGGAACTGGCGGGTGTGCTGGCAGCTCCACTGACCTCACTCTTCAATATCTTCCTGAAGACAGGGTGGGTGCCTCAAGATTGGAAGGTGTCTCATGTGGTGCCTATCCACAAGGGGGGGGTCCAAAGAGGAGATTGGGAATTACAGACCCACTAGCCTAATGTCTGTGGTAGGCAAGGTTATGGAGGACATTATCAAGGAGAGGCTGGGGGGGCAGCTGGAAAGGTTGGGGCACCTGGATGACAGGCAGTATGGTTTTGTTCCAGAGAGGTCATACCAGACTAACCTGGTGGAGTTTTTTGACTGGGTGACAGGTGCCCTGGACCGACATAGGCCAGTGGACGTCCTCTATCTGGATTTCAGTAAGGCATTCAATTTGGTACCTCACAACGGCCCACTAACAAAGCTGGGGGTGGATGGGGTGGGGGGAAGTTGCTTAGGTGGGTGGAAAACTGGCTTACGGGGTTGATACAGAGAGTGGTGGTTGGAGGGATAGTCTCTTCCCCCAGGAGGGTCATCTGTGGGGTCCCCCCAGGGTTCAGTCCTGGGGCCACTCCTGTTCAATTCCAATGTCTTGGACATAGGATGGAGTGTTAGGAGTAGGTTGAGTCTCTTTGCGGATGACTCAAAACTGGGAGCACTGGCAGATGGGCGGGAAGGGAGAGAGGTCCTGCAGGGGGATCTGGATACCCTGGGGGGTAGGCAAGGAAGTGGGGGTTGAAGTTCAATGCAAGGAAATATAGGGTGCTGCATCTGGGGGTCAGAAACCCGGGATATGCATACACCCTGGTGGGGACCACACTGCAAGTCACATCGGGTGAGAGGGACTTAGGGATAGTGGTGGACAGCAAAATGAATAACACAGAGAATTGTCAAAGAGCTGCAGCAAAAGCAAGCAGGATACTAGGCTGCATAACAAGGGGGATTACCTCCAGGAGGAGGGAGGTGATCTTCCCTCTGTATAATGCCCTGGTTAGGCCACATCTTGAGTACTGCGTGCAGTTCTGGAGACCCCATCTTAAGAGGGACATAACACTGCTGGAGAGGGTCCAGAGGAGGGGGACCAGGATGATTCGGGGCATGGAGGGTAGGACCTATGAGGAGAGACTGGATGAACTCAATCTGTATGCATTGGAGGAGAGGAGGGACAGAGGGGACATGATAGAGACTTTCAAGTATGTAAAGGGGATAAATAAGGGTGGAGCCAGAGAAGTGTTCAGGCTTAAGTAGGGGTGAACTACCAAGGAGCACAAGTGGAAGCTGGAAGGGGGGAAGTACGGGGGAGCGCAGGAGACACTGCTTCACAGAGAGGGTGGTGGAACAATGGAACGCACTGTCCAGGAGTCTGGTGGAAGAGACCACAGTGGAAGGATTCAAGAAGGGTTGGGACAGGTACAGGGGGAAGCTGAGGTCAGGGAGGGCCACCTCTGGGGCTGGGGGTGGTGGTGGAGCAAGCTCCCAGTAGGGGGCTAGCTTCCGAGCAGACACAATAGACCATGGGGTTTATTCTGCTGGCTTTTACTATGATACTATGGTACTATGAACATGCCAGCTCAGGTGAGTGCAGACTCCATAGACTGGATGTAAAAAGGGCCTTGAGTTACTATGTAACCCACACCAGGGACCATAGAAGTGATAAGCAACAGCTTTTTCTCACTTATGGGGATGAGGGGAAGGGTACCCCAGCATCCAAAAGATCTATATCTCACTGGATAGTTCAGTGTATTCAATTTTGTTATTCAAAAGTTGGAAAACAGGCCTGAGGACCCATTCAACTATGGGCACAGCTGCTTCTGTAGGAGCCTCAAGGGTTATTCCCTTGGTGGAGATTTGTAAAGCAGCTACTTGGAGAACAGTACACATTTTTGTTAAACATTACAGTTTGGACATACAGTCCAGAACTGATGCCAAGTTTGGCACAGCAGTCCTGCACAGCCTCTTTCCTAAATAAATTCTCTGCCCACCTCCAAAGGTACTGCTTTGAAGTCTGAAGAGAGTTAGGAATATAGAAGAATACATGGGGTTAGAAGAAAAAATACTCACCTTAGTAATCTTGTTTCTTCCAATGTATTTGTCTATATTCATAACTCTCCCTCCCTGCCTTCCCTTACAGAACCAGAGCCTCTGCATTCCTACCTGAGCCTTTTTGGTTTACTAGTCCCAAACACAGGCATACATGTTATAATGCTGGTGGGAATTGATTATCTCTTTCTTTTTCCAGGTGATTCTGGCACCTCAGAAAGAGGTGTTGTTAATATTTTTATTATTATTATTATTGTTATTATTATTATTATCATCATTATTGTTACTATTATATAGATTTCATGCTGTCTTAAGACAGATTCAATGAGTTATACTATATACTGTAGGTGTAGTTAGGTAGTATAGTATGGGTTGCCTTGTGGGCTCCTTAGAAATCTGAGACGTTGATGGAACGTTGCAGCAGATAAGGACAGCAGTTTAAATATATGTCACAAGCCAATGATAGTTCCATCATTTGCATAAAGTTCCATTTGCTTCAAGCAGGTCTACATAGGAGGCAGACTGCAGAGAGTTATGAATATAGAAGAATACACTGGAAGAAACAAGATTACTAAGGTGAGTATTTTTTTCTTACATAAGCTCCAATTACTGTAAATAGTTTAGTAAGAATTGGGGAAATCATTTATTTTGCATCTTTCAAAAATCTACATTCTACCCCATCTTGTCCACAAGCTTTTTAACTTTTAATTTACAGATGTGTTTTTTACTTGCTTATATGTAACAACTCTAAACCTAAATTTAGGCCTATATATGTGGTTTTCTGACTCCCTCCATGAGTTTTGCTTCTCAGGAGTTTCAGGTGGTATTTTGACGTCTGGCAACTTAACGAAACAACCGTTTAGTTGGTCAACTGATGCTTTTGGGGACATTAAGAGATCTACCCCACAGGACAGCACATACCAAAGTGTGTGCAAATCCATTGATCGACTGCAGAGTTATTAAAGTGCAAAATTTGAGGTTTAACATTAAACAGGCTACTTAACCCTAACTATAGGGCATGACCGTGCCCCTATAATATGTATTATGGAGCACGGTTGTCTATGTTGTGGATAGAGTAGCATGTTTATTATTAAATCTCAAATTTTATACTTTTATCAACTTTACAAGTGATCAATGGATTTGCACAAAATTTGGCATGCACTGTTCTGTGGGGTAGATCTCTTGACGTGGCAAGTTTCATTCTGGTTCGATATATGGATTCTGAGATCCGGATAGTGCAAAAAGTCACCACTTTTTGCAATTTTTTCCTCATCACCTTGTGCCCAGATGGTGTGAAATTTTGGTGTGAGTTTTTTATGCTAGAAACAGCTTGAGTAACAGAACTGCCATACATTTGTTTGGTGAAAACATATTAATCTGTTGCAAAGTTATTAAATTTTTAAGTTCCCATTATTTTCAATGGGAAGATCACTCTCATGGATAGAGGTATAAAGTTCAACAAAGGATTTGGCCTCATGAAAAAGGATTCTGTTTCGTGAAGGGCCAATCCCTTTTTTGCCAGAAAAAAAAATTCCTTTTCCGTGAGCCGCCATCTTTGTTGATTTTTACATGAACTGAAAAGCGTGCACAATACAAATAAATTTTGTCATTTTAAAAATCAAACACCAGAACCTAACTAAACCCCATTTAGCTAGATTTTGATGTTTGTTTTTCATAATAAGGGCCAGAAATACTTTGTCTGGATGTTCTTCACTTCTGCAGCCGCAGCTGGAACTCATGCTGCCGACTGCAGTAGGAGCTGTGAGCTGGCAGTTAACTGAGCACACGGTCTCTCCTTTTTTTTATCCCACACAAAGCTGAAAATTGAAAGCATGTCTTTACCCAGCACAAAGCAAACTGAAAGCCAGTCCTTACCAAGCACAAAGCCGAAAGAACTGGGCAGCAGTGGGAGACAACAAAGCAGAACAGCAGGGCTTTCCAGCTGCTCAACAACATGGAGGACATACGTAAAAAAGGCTGTCTACAGGTATACCTTCCTATAAAAGGCTTTCTGTTTCCTCTAATTGCAAGTAAGGGGAAGCTGAATATTTGTGTGTGCACCAGCTATTTTCTGGTAAAACAACTTGATTCATGTTTGAGTTACCATTTACATGCACATATGGATCCTATTCTTAAAAGACCTTTACCATAGCAGCCAAACTGGAGACACTGTTTTAAAGTAGGGCCCATTCTATGAACATATGATGTGAAAGAAAAATACTGGAAGTTGCTGTGAAAAAGTTCTAGCAACAACAATGGGAAGCAGTGAGTCACCGTGCAGCCCCCTCCTCCTAATTCACATCAGACCCATTAGCTGTTGCCCAGTTGTGAAAAATAACCTGCTTGAACCTTTTACTTGCCTCTGGGAAAGCAGTTAACCTCACTTACAAAGGAGTGTGTGTGTGTGTGTGTGTGTGTGTGATACATTGCAACCTACTGCATACCAAGTGAGTTTACAGTCGAGAATGATATAGGCTCATTACACAAGCTCATTAAATACTTGCTCTCATTTTGTTTGCCAGCATACTGTGTTAATGCCACATTTTTTTAGGATGTAGGTTTTACTTATTTATTTACAAACTGGTGACCAGGTAACTGATTAGTTATCAGACCACAGCACAGTACAGCAGTTTACCTTTTACTGACGCCCTCATGAACCATTTGTAAGAGAAACAAACTGGTGAACTTACTATATATTTTTTTTTTACTAGGGAAGAACTTTCATAAAATATTCGGAGTTCTGACAAATCTGAGTTTGTATCAGCTTCTCTGAAGCACAATTCTTTTTGTTTGGTGATGTGACAGGGAGATCCTGCCACATTGGACTGACCTTTTCTTAAATCTGTTGCAACAGTTCTTCTATTTCTTATCCTAATCTACCCTTTACAATTTCTAGTCCATAAGATTGGCCACCTCTGGGCACCCCCTTCCCTTTCTTTACTATGCTATGGTGTCCTCTTTAATTTTCCTTTTCCCTCTCAGGTCCTTGTACAGGGGGATTACTGTGGTGACCTCCGAGCTGATGTAAAACAACAGGCTGTGTTCTTCATTGTTGGATTTAGTATGCAATAGCACTATGTCATAAAATACCTTGCTGTATATACCTTATGTGTATGAAACCTGTAAATGTTGAAAATACCATGGCACTAGGTGTTTTTGATAAAGGCAAAAAGAACTAGGTGACTGTATTATATAAATTAAGTTACTGGAATAGAGATATCAGAAAAAACCCTGTTGTGTTGTTAAATGCACGTAAATTACAAATTGTCTGAGAGGCCCTTTTGGGACCATGCATTTCTGCTGTAAACTGAGCCAGTCTGAAATTTCATGGTGGTTTGTATATACATCCCATGATGCTTTGCATTATGGGGGTATATGTGATGTTGTGTTTCTTTGAAACTTAGCTTTATTGCCAGTTCCATTTGGGAGTAACCCTTGCTTTAGTGCTTCTGCACTGTGGTTCTTTGTCTTTAGCTTGGTTTTTATTTTTATTTGAGCCCCCATCACCCAAAAACACAAGACAAACATGGGGATGAAGTGGTTTTCGCTACAGAGTTAGATCAGTGAGTCTGTAGGTGCTGACTAGGTGCAGAGGAAGGGCATGCATAGTCTGTTGCTGCAAACTAATGGATTGAAGAAGGGATATGCCATTGCTGAAGGTTATCTGTTGTATTTTGAATAAATATCATTCAGAGATTGTGTGTTGAACCTGAAATTCTGTGTCTAGTCTGTCAGTTATCCCACAACCCCTCTACAGGTGACACACAAGTTCCAGCTGCCAGAATTGTATTCTACTGCTCAAGACTCAAAATGCTTTTTTAAAAATGGTCCCTCGCTGATCAGCCCACCCCCACCTCCCACTCAGCACCCACCACCCCACACACCCCAGTACACCCCCACACACCCTTACTCACCTGAACTGGAACCAGGGTGAAGATCCACTCTCCGATCGAAAACACGTCGTGCTGCTGGAACCGACGACTGCAATATGAGAAAGTAAGGTAAATGCGGTTCAATGTATTTCAACAGGAATTTCAGCTTTTATGCATAACTTAGCCATCTTTTGACCCCATATTTTCAACATGGCCTTTTAGGAACACCTCCTCATGAACAATACAGCTGCCATTATGCAACTCCCACTCAAAAGTGACCTCACAGTTGCCCAAGGCAAATCCTTCACATACTCTCCTGCTTGGTTTGGGATGGTGTGGTGTTAGGATTGGAAACCCTAACACCTCATTTCCCAACTTTTGTCGCTTTGACCCTAACTGGAGCATTAATGAAGGTTTTTGCAACTTGTATATTTTATAGTGGTGCAGTAGCACCACTACAGTTAAGGTTGAGCAGAGTGTTTAATGTTAAATGCCAATTTTTGCACTATAATAACTTTGCAACCATTCAACAGATTTGCATGAAAATTTGCATGCACAGTCTTGTAGGTAGATCTTTGGATGTGGAAAGTTTTGTTCTGGTCAGATATGCAGATTGCGAGATCCGGATAGTCAAAAAAGTTAATATTTCTGGGTTTTTTTTTGCTGTTTTTTTTGTGACACCCGTAGTGCCCAGAAGGTTTGAAATTTTTGGTCTGAAATTTTCAGGGTAGAAAGGGGGCTGACCCACAGATATGTCTTTTGCTGGTTTGGTGAAAAAATACTTTTCTGTTCCAAGGTTATTACATTTTAAAATTTCGGGTTCTGAGCATGCTTAGTAAGCACTTCAAAATAGCTGTATGAAATGAAAAAAATAATCCTTTTTCATTTGGGGACAATCCTTTTTCATGTGGGAAAAATCCTTTTTTTGTTTGCTGCCATCTTGTTTTCTATTTTTTTTTATTTCAAACCCAAGAAAAGTGACACATGTATTTTGCTCATCAGGACTCAGTTAGGTGGATTCTGCACTTAACTGTTGGAGACATGAGCCCAATGTTTTACTTTTTCACTTTTAAATCCTTTTTTTGTGACTTGTTTCTGTTTTTTTTGCATGTACGTTCATATGAAAAGTTTCATATGAAAGAAAATATTTTCCTGGTGTCTAGTGGTACCCTCCCATCACAGTCCCCATAAATTGCTTAACTATTCCCTGGTGTCCAGTGGCGCCCCCCCCACCCACTGATTGCCATACCTGTAATTATGTAATATTTTCCCCTGGTGTCTTGTGCCCCGCCACCTTCCAATCACCATCCCCGTAATTATTTATTTTTTTTCCCTGGTGCCTAATGGTGCCACCACCCTACATTTGCCATCCCCATAATGATGACATCTTTCCCTGGTGTCTAGTAGTGACCCCACCCTCCAATTGCTGTCCCTGTTAGCTTTAGTTTTTCTCTGGTGTCTAGTGGCAAACCCCTACCCTCTGATCACTGTCCCCATTGTTATGTCATCTTTCCCTGGTGTCTAGTGGCACCCCCACCCTCTGATCACCATCCCCATTAACTTTTGTTTTCCCTGGTGTCTAGTGGCACCCCAACCTCTGATCGCTGTCCTTGTTATGTCATCTTTTCCTGGTGTCTAGTGGCACCCTCACCCTCTGAGCACCATTTCCATAATTATTTATTTTTTCCATGGTGTTTAGTAGTGCCCCCCCATCCTCCGATCACTGTCCCCTTAATGATCAAATCTTTCTCTGGTGTCTAGTGGCAGCCCCACCCTCTGATCACCATCCCTGTTAACTTTTGCTATTCCCTGGTGTCTAGTGGCACCCCTGCCCCCAATTGCTGTCCTGTGTAAAGTAAAGAAAAGGTCCCTCAATTTATTTTTTTTTTGAACCTGTACAAAAGAAAACAGTCCCTCACTGATCCAACCTCCCACCAAAACCTTTCACTGTACATCCACCACACTGCACCCCCCACATCCCTCTCACACCCTCACTCACCTGAAGAGGTTCCAGGGTGAAGATCCAGTCTCAGACCAAAAGTATATCTCACTGCTGGAACTGAAGACTGCAGTATGAGAAACTAAGGTAAATGCGGTTCAATGTATTTCAATGGGGTTTTAAAATTTGATGCTTAACTTTGCAATTTTTTGCATATTTTGACACCAAATTTTCAGCATAGCCTTTTTGGGACCCCACCTCATGAACAATGGTGGTGGAATTATAAAAATCCAGCCCAAAAGATGACTTTGCAGTTGCTTGGCAAAATCACTTTTTGGACAGGAATTGAACATTTTCACCACCCTTGTTCATGTGGTGGGGTCATAAGAAGGCTATGTTGAAAATTTAGGGTCAAAATATGTAAAAATGGCAAAGTTATGCGCATCCATTGAAATTTTGGTATGCTTGCTCATAACTGTGGTAATCTTAAATATTTTTGACCCCAAATTTTCAGCATAACCATTTTTTATATCACCTCATGGTTGAACTGTCAGTTTTCAAATCCTGCTCAAACTGTGTTTTCATGTAGAATGACATTTCGGTTGTGCAGCATCACATTTTGGCGGGGATTTGAAAATTTACAGTACTGGGTACATGAGGTGAGGTAACAAAAAAGACTATGCTGACAGTTTGGTTGCTGTTGTCCTACAAATGGAGGCACAGGGCCCTGTGCTTCCACAGCAACATTCATATATGCATCTATGGAGGGATGAGAATGCAGAACCCAGAGGGCCCTGTGCTCCCACAGGCAAATAAGGATACGATCATACTATCTCAAAAAGCAAGGAAATTCTTTGCAAAAAAACTGTGTTAATGTAACAGTTAGGGTTCAGATTAACACGACAAAAAGTAGAGAAATGTGATGTCAAACCCTAACACCCTGTGCCACACCCCTGAGGCAAATGAAAGGTGGAGTCTTCCTTGGGGTTGTTAACCCTAAAGCTCTCCCCATTCTGTACACTCTTGAAACATACACACATGTCTCCATCACAGCTCAGCTTTTTTCTTACTGCAATGGGGTGAGTGTTAGGGTTGGCAACCCCAAGGAAGACTCTACCCCTCATTTGCCTCAGGAGTGGGGCAGGGGTGTCAGGGTTTGAAACCCTAATATCACATTTTCCTACTTGTGTCAGTTTAATCTGAACCATAACTGTTGCATTAACGCAGTTTTTTGCAAAGAATATATATTATAGGGGTACGATAGTGCCCATATAATTATGGTTGAGAAGTCTGTTTAATGCTACACCTAAACCTTTGCACTTTAACATCGTTGACCCCCTTTGACGAAACAAGCTGAAGTTTTCCACGTGTGGTCTAGGAGGAAAGGTCTTGATGTGTGGACATTTTTGTGACTGCAGCTTGTGCGATTTCTGAGATACAGTTGCATCACTTCTAGAAAAAAACTAACTTTTATTTCCTATACTTAACATTGTTTTTTTTTGCTCTCATCTACAGCCTACATGGAAAGGAAGTTTTGCCCCAAACCTGCAGGGGACATGTGTCATGTCCCAAGGTAGTGCCTTTGACAGGTCCAGTGAAAAAATATGAAGGGGTTCCAGAGTTATAAGGCTTAACATTTTAGCGTTTTCCGACTTGTGCATGTGCAGTAGGTGTTTTTGGATAACGTTTTTGTTTGTGTTGCACTTTTTTTGCTATTGCTGCAACAAAAAGGATTGCATGGCATTATTTATGGTTTCACAGTAGAATTAATAATATTGCACCACTAAATTAAATCCACAGTTGCTTTCTAGATTCTGCCATCTTGTTTTCAGTTTGTGAGGTGGAAAAAGTTAAATAGTTTAAAAAATACTGCCCCTAAGTAAACGCCAACAGTTGTGTTTACCTAATTGGGGAACAAGGAGTCAGAATCTTTAACTCTTTTTGCACAGTTTTGCAATACTTTGCTGGCAAAAATAGGCCGACTACAATAAACATATTTCTTGGCACTTTTGGAAAAAAATAATCACAGATTCCGATTCCTCAGGCCCCGATTAGGTAAACACAACTGTTGACGTTTACCTAGGGACAGTGATTTTTTAACTATTTCTCCCTGCTCCCGGAACATCCATCTTTAAGCAGAGCCCAAATCTTCAGGTATGGGAACTCTATGGGACCCAAGAGGCTTCAGGCACCATCTTGTAACCTTTTGTTTACGGCTGCTTGGATTTAAACTCAGCATACATGTTCTGATAGAATAATCTGAGTGAACCAAGCACCAAGACATTGTTGCTACCCATGTACTGTAGTGCTTTAACAAGTGATTACCTAACTGTATGTTCTGTTATGCATGCACAAGGAAAGGATCACAGATCTCCAGATAGAAGGTCCCCTTGGGGCCAGTGACCATCACATGGTATGGTTCAGTTTAGCCACTAGAACAAAATCAACCCATTCCAATGCAAAAATATGGGACTTCAGAGGAGCTGACTTTGATAAGATGGTCAACAGAGTTAAACTAGCCCTGGCAAAAAGAAATACAGGTGAGGGGGTACAGGCAAAGTAGGCAAGCAGTAAAGATGCAATACTTGAAGCAACATCCCATTGTGTTAGTGAGAAAAGGAAGTGCAAAAGAAGAAGGAAACCACTTTGGTTCTCAAACACAGTAGCAGAAAAGGTCAGAGCCAAAAGGCTGTCCTTCAGGAAATATAAGGGTAGAGCAGGGTAGGCTGCATGGTTAATATGTGAAAATAGCATCGCCTTTGTCTTTTTGGCATTAAGTAGCAATTTTTTTACTAAGGAGCTGGTATTGAAGTATGTTGAAGTCAGCTTGCAGGTCACTACAGGCAGTTTCAGGAGTTGTATGACTTAAGTAGTTCACTGTATCATCTGTGAACAGATGAATTTTTGCCTCACTGATGCCTGAGTCTATATTGTTGATGTAGATGGCAAATAGGAGTGGCCCCAGGATGGATTCCTGCGGGACACCTCTTTTTAACTGATTTGAGGGGAAGAGTTCACTTTCGGCCTTGACCTGTTGGTGCCTATCAGAAAGGTAGTTGTGGAACAAACGCAAGGAGGTAGAATCTAGACCAATAGGTTTTAATGAAGAAAGAAGGAGACTGTGGTCGAGTGTTGAAAGCCTTTTTTAGGTCTAGAAAAACGGTGCAGACAAATTTTTTGTTCTCTAGCTCATGCTGCCAGTCATTTGTCACTTTGGCCAGGGCCGTGATTGTACTATGTTCAGTTCTGAAACCAGATTGCATTGGATTTAACAGGTTAGTATCATCTATGAAATATTTCAGCTGGACATTCATGATTTTTTTCCAGAAGTTTTGATAGTACTGGGAGAAGGGAGATGGGCCTGTAGTTGTTTAGATCACAGGGGTCTCTGGATTTAAACAATGGAATAACATGTGTGGTCTTCCACAGTTTGGGGAGGGTCCCTTGAGAAAGGGACAAGTTAAATAGATGTGTAATAGGTACGGCCAAGACATGATAGGCAATCTTTAGGTAGTATGGATCGAAGGTGTCAGTGCCAGCACTTTTTCTGGTGTCCAACTGGAGGAGGAGGAGGAGGAGATCTTCGACCTTTTTTAGTGAGGCAGGAGAGAGTGAAAAGACTGCATCTGAGAGATTAGATTCTGAAGGTTGCATGGTAAGCTGGGAGCGTAGGTTGTGTTCAGGTGAGTTATCAAAAGCTAGCCCTGCAGTAACAAAGTGAGTGTTGAAGGTTTGTAGTATCTCTTTATTGTTGTTGATAGTTACATTGTCAGAAATAATTTTTGGGGGAGAGTGTTTCCTGTGGTATTACCAGAAAGTTCTTTTATTGTGGACCAGAACCTGGTAGGGCAGTTGGAGGCAGTGTCGAGTTCAGAGCGATAGAAGTTGGACTTGGTTTCCCGAATTAGCTTTGTACAGTGGTTTCTGGCTGTTCTGAAAAGATGCCAGTCTTCGGCTTTGCGGGATTTGCGTGCTAGCTTCCAGAGCTTGTCTCTTTTTAATAGTGCTGCCTTGATGTCTGCTGTAAACCAACGGCACTTTCTAGCCTTTATATGGGTTTTGACTAAGGGTGCGTGGGTGTTAAGAGTGCTGGATACAATTTTGTGGAAAAAGGCATATGCTGTTTCTACTGATTTGGCTAAATAAAAGGCCTGTCAAAGCAGGGAGGCTTTCAGGTCATTGATATATGCAAGCAGGTCAAAATTCCATTTTGATCTTTTGGTAGAGAAGTTTGCTGAGGCTGTTGGTTTAGGGACTGCTCTTATGCCAGCAATAAAGCAACAGTCACTAACATCGGCAGAAAAGATCCCAGCATGGGAGAAGAAATGGGGTTTGCTTACTGAAAGTACATCTAATAGTATACTTTTCATAGGGTTTTTCTTATTGATACAAGTAGGTTCATTAATAAGTAGAGTGAGTCCATGAGAGTCACAGAAGGAAGTGGAAGAGATGCGCTTGACAGCCAGTTGTAGTTAAGGTCCCCTAGTATAATTGTTTCCATTGTGTCGGTACTCATAGTAGATGATAGGTGGGACAGGAGCTGTGACCCCGAGGACGGGGTCTATATCATCCTATGGCATGGAGGTTCATTGATGTAGATATTTTGATTTTTAAGGACAGGCATTTAAAGGCATTGGCAATTGATGTAGTGTCGAGGGTAGTGACCATAAACTTGTCCTTAACATAGATGGCTACACCACCACCACCTCTGGTTAGTCTATTGGCTCTGAATAACAGATAGTTGGGGATATTGACCTCTTTGTCGGGTGTGGATGGATGGTTGGTTGCAAGTCTGTGGCTTACACACAGGCAGGGCACAAGTGCCCCCCCTACCCCAGTCCCCCAATGTGTAAATAAAAGCCTCTCAGTCCCCCAGTGTGTAAGATAAAAAGCCACTCAGGGCTATCGGACCTCTGCCCCAAGTCCCGATCCCCATGCCATGACAGCTCATTCATTGAGCACATACTATTTACAGTAGTATGTGCTCATACGGAGCTCAGTCAGTGGCTGGCTGTGGTGCTGAGAGGTGGGCTGTGCCAGTTGCCTACTGGGAATGGAGTGTGAGGGTAGTGGGGTGGTCTGGCACTGCAGAGTGCTGGGGTGGGGGCCACTAGACCACCAGGGATAACGGGATTATGTATTTCATATTACTATAGTTTGCGAAACTGCCAGGATGTGGGTTTGAGGATTGGGGCTTGGGGGGGCTGTTATTAATACATTATGGGGATCGAGACTTTGGGGGAGTGTCCAATAGCCCTGAGAGTTTTTTTGTCTTACACACTGAGGGCCTGAGGGGCTTTTATTAACACATTGAGGGACTGAGGGGCTTTTATTTACACATTAGGGGACTGGGGGTCTGATTTTTTGTTTACACATTGGGGGACTGAGGGGCTTTATTCTACACATTGGGGACTGGGGGCAGGGGAGTAAGATAGCCCTGCAGGGCCTATTCTGCTGATTGGGGATGGGGATGGGGTTGCATATATTGGGGTATCGGGGCTGGTGGCACATTGGCACAACCCCTGGAGGATGTAAAGTACACTTAACCAGCTATTAGCTAGTGTAACTGTACTTTGACGGATGTCCCCCGGGGGTTGTTGTAGAACAGCAATATCGGGACTTGGAGGCTGCCCTTCCAGAATAGGGTGCAACTGCTGCTATAAACACCATAGCCCCATGTCGCAGGATGTTTATGGCATAACTAGTAGTGTAGTCCACTTTGGTGCCAGCAGCCTGCGGCATGTCACAGGCTGCTTTGCAGAATCCCAAATGTCGCAACTCCTGGTATAAACTGCTACTTGCACCATTTTTATTGGCACAAGTCAGTTTATGCCAGGTGTACCCCTTTCAGAATTGTGCCCTATTTTTTTACTTTAAATTTTGAAATGTACAGGGAGATAGTCTGTTCTTGTGCTGATAATCATTTTGGCTGTCACCCACTCATGTAAGGGCAGTTTGATCTGAAAATACCCATTCACAGCCTTTTAAAAATTCAGACTTTACTGTTTGACTGGAAAAGACTGCAAGCGGTAAAGGTAAATAATAGACTGAACTGTCATAGCTCCCTGGTGTCTAGTGGCACCCCCCACTGGCTGATCTTTGTCCCTGTAATCTCGTTTGTTTCCCTGATGTCTAGTGCCCCCCCATTGCTGTCCCTGTAATCTTGTTTGTTTCCCTTGTGTCTAGTACCCCCCCATCACTGACCCCGTAATCTTGTTGCAATGAATTTGTTTAACAGAGTTGCTGTTTGGCTAAAAAGTGCAGTTAAACCCCCCACTCTTTGATTGCAATCCTCGTAGCTGATTGTCACTGTTGAAGGCTTTAGAGGACTCACAGCCAGCAATTCAGTTCTGCATGCCTTTAATGCACATCCCCCCTAACTTGTACGTCTGATTCCGTTTAGCCAATTTTTGCACCTACGACACAACTGCTCCTCTAATGAGACTTTTTTTAAACAAGCAACAGAGATGTATGGAAGAGTGTTTGACAGAGGTTATGCAACTAGTATTTTAGATGAAGCATTACACCGAGTTACAACTGCTGATAGGAATATTTTATTTCAGCCCAAAATAAAGAAAACTGATCAGAACAATGTTATTAATTGTATTTTGGAGTACAATGCAATAGCACCACAAATAAAAACATTGTTCTTAAGAACTGCAATCTGTTAAAACAAAATAGCACTTGCAATTCTTTTTTGGAACCCCCAAGAGTATATTACAGTTGTGCCAATAATTTGGGCAACTATTAAAGCCATAGTCATTACACTATCCCTAGTAGTTCTCGTACTTGGTTGCCCACACCACCAACTGGCTGTTACGAATGTGGCCACTGTTTGGCCTGTATATGTGGCCCAAAATAAAGAATACAAACATCCTACAAATGATTCTATTGTAACAATCAAAGAATTCATTAATTGTAAAACTACATTTGTAGTGTATGTTGCCCAGTGTTCCTGTCCACTGATTTATGTAGGCATGACCACTAGACAGGTAAAAGAACATGTATTGGAGCACATCAGAGACATTCGTAAATGTTACCTTGATTCAGCACTAGGAGCACATTTTTTGGAAAAACATGGTAGCAGAGTGAATGATATTAAATTCACTTTTTTTGAACATGTCAAATGTCGGATCAGGAGAGGTGACCCAATTGTGCCAAAAAGAATCCAGATGTATTTTTAGTTTAAATAATGTACATTCAGGAGATCTCAATAGAGAATTGGACCTAACCATGTTTGTATAAACATTGAGGCTGGAATATTCAAAGGGGTTGCGCCTGGCACAACAGAGCTGCGCTGGCGCAACTCCACATTGCGCCATGGCGGGATAGTGAAAAGGCTGCCCTGTGCAGCACAAATCCCAATGCACCAGGGCACAAGGTAATCCTATGTGGCGCAGTTGCAGGGGGCGTGCCCATGCATATGTGGCACATCCAGTACTCAGTCCGGGATGTACGGCTCATATGCTGGCACAACAATTACATGCACCTCACACTGGTGCTCAAAGTTGAGCCGTAAAATATTGGCTCAAATGCTGGCCACCCACAGGTGGGCGGCTGTATTGCAAGGTGCAACACAACAGCCACCAGCCGTGGGTGGCCACCCACCCAGCAGGAACACCATCCACAAGCACTCAGTCCCCCCTGGTAGTCCAATGCCCCCCCAACCCATATGCCTGATCGCGGGCAGTAGTAAACAGACACACAATCCAATGCCCGCTCATGAGCAGTAGAAGTAAACATAATCCTATGCCCGATCGCGAGCAGTAATAGGAATATAGATCATCCTGGTGGTCTAGTGGACTGCCTCCCTCCCCATATGCCCGATTATGGGCAGTAGTTAGAATTACTATAATACTATGCCCGATCATGGGCAGTAGTTAGACGTAAGATAATCCCATGCCCGATCGCGGGCTGTAGTAGTCCGAGGGTTCACCTGGTGGTCCAGTGGTACCCCCCTTGCCACCCACCTAGAGAGGCCCCCGGCCACCCAGCACTACCCCATCATTGGCAGGTAGCAGCACCCCGCCTGCGTACTGCCCGGCCGCCTGCCGAATGACAGCGTACAGTATGAACTGTATGCCTATTGGGCCACAGTGTTCATTCTCGCATTCATTCTCATTTCTGGTCCTGTGTAGTACAGTATGATCTGCAAGCCCATTAGTCCACACTGTGGCCCAATAGGCATACAGCTCATACTGTACGCTGTCATTCAGTGGATGGCCAGGCTATATGCAGGTGGGTGCTGCCGCCCACCAATGACGGGTGCTGGGTGGCCGGGGCCTCTGTGGGTGGGTGGGGAGGAGGTACCACTGGACCACCAGGTTGAACCCTCGGACTACTACAGCCCGTGATTGGGCATAGGATTATAGTAATTCTAACTAGTGCCCACGATTGGGCATATGGGGAGGGAAGGGGGTCCACTAGACCACCAGGATAATCCAGATTCCTACTACTGCCCATGATCAGACAAAGGATGATATTTATTCTAACTACTGCCCGCGATCGGGCATACGGGAGGGGGAGGGCTACATTAGCCCACCAGGGAGCCAACCCCTGATGACAGCAGCTTGGCAGGGCGTGAGGTGCAATTTGCCAGGAAGCCCAGTGCATCACATGCAAATGAGGCGATAATGACATACAAATGGTCCCATTTGTGCCTTGCATAGATTATGGCCTCATTTGCATGCCCCTGGCTGAATATCGTGGGTGATGCGCCTAGCGCATTTGCACTTGCACTGGCGCATCCCCGTGCTCCCTCTCTGTGGCTTGCACTGGTGCAGTGCCATTGCACCATGCACAGTATGTGCACTGACCGTGCCATAGTCAATGGTGCTGAGCCATAGCACATCGCCATTGAATATCGCCTGGTCCTGGCCCCGGCGCAGCCCAGTTCCGTTGCACCCAGGCTTGCGCCACTGCCCGGTGCAGTCTGAATATTCTGCCCTTAATCTATTTGTGTTATGATTAGAATTTTTTCTGGTCTCTTCTGGTCAGTGTAACGTCTAGAGAATACAGTCAAGCTATCGTATTTTGTAATACCTCTGATTAGCTTAACTTATTAACTTAGGAAATTCAATATATATGTAAAAATATAAATTATGGACTGTAAGTTATTTAGCATAAATCAGTCTGTTTTCTTATCAGTCTGTTCTCTTTTTATGATCCTGCAATTGGTTTACTAATGATTGTAACAGTTCATCATATATTCACTGACGCGCGCCTTTAAATGGTGCAGCATCTTAAATGATTTTCTAAGCAATTAGCTTCTTCAATTTTGAAATCCTCTATCGGATTTAATATTAAATCATAGAATGGAGAATATTCTATCCCTTCTTTGTTACATGATACTGTTACAAACTGACAGCTAACTAAACGTAAATAATCTTTATTTTCCGTTGTATTCATTTTTTTATTTAGATGATTAACTTTAAACTGCATGTCATGTGACCAATGATGTAATCAAATTACCTGTATAAATTTCAGGTGTATTAACCTAACTCCACCTTCTGATGAAGAGGGCTTAGATCCCTCGAAACGCTGAGGTTTGTTTCCATTTTGGCTGCACTTCTACAGTAAAATTATTCATTTAAAAAAAAACAAAACATTGTGAGCACTTGGTTCTTTCTGTGATTTCTTGGACTATTTGCCTTTTACCACAGCAGCTCCTACATTCGTTCTTGGCGCATTTAGTTCATGTTCCTCTGTGGCTGATTTATAGTTCCCTGGTGTCTAGTGGCACCCGATACCCTCCTATCATGATACCTGTAGTTTATATTTCCCTCGTGTCTAGTGGCACCCCCCACCCAGCCACCCATTGCTGGCTCAACCTGAAAAAAAGAATACAGTCCCTCGATGTTTTTCTTTTTTTTCAAATCTGGAAAAAAGAAAATGGTCCCTCGCTGATCAGATCCGCCCACCACACCTCCCACTCAGCACCCACCACCTCACATCCCCAGTACACACCCCCATTCACCTGAACAGGTTACAAGGTGAAGATCCACTCTCTGATCAAAGACATGTCTTGCTGTTGGCATCACCGACTGCAGTATGAGAAGGTAAAAGTGGTTCAATGTATTTCAATGGGGTTTCCAACTTTGATGCATAACTCAGCCATTTTTGTATATTTTGACACCAAGTTTTCAGCATGGCCTTTTGGGGACCCCATCTTCTGAACAATATTGGTGAAATTATGCAACTCCCGCCCAAAATGTGATTTCATGGTTGCTTGGTGAGATCACCTTTCAGGTGGGATTTGAAAATTGTTCCCATCCTTGTTCATGAAGTGGGGTCATAAGAAGACGATGTTGAAAATTTGGGGTCAAAATATGTAAAAATGGCAAAGTTATGGGCATCCATTGCAACTTTGCTACGCACACTTGTAACTTTGGAAATTTTAAATATTTTTACCCCAGATTTTCAACATAGCCTTCTTATTATTACCCCACCTCATGTATGTCACAGCTGTCATTTTTCAAATACTAGCAAAAATGTGTTTTCACACCTGTGGCGAGGAATGGCATTGCAGTTGTGCAGAATTAAGTTTTGGCAGGGATTTGAAAATGTTCAGTACCAGATACATGAGGTGGGGTAATAAGAAGGCTATTCTGACAATGTGGTTGCTATTGTCCTAAAAATGGAAGTGCAAGGCCCTCAGCAACATACATATATGCATCTATAGAGGGAAGGGAGTGCAGGGCCCTCTGGGTCCTGTGCTCCCACAGGCAAATAAGGATACGATTAGACTATCTCAAAAAGTAAGGAAATTCTTTGAAAAAACTGCATTAATGCATTAGTTAGGGTTCAGGATAAAGTGACTAAAGTAGGGAAATGTAATGTTTCGGTTTCCAACCCTAACACCCCTGTCCCACCCCTGAAGTGAATGATGAGTGGAGTCTTCCTTGGGGTTGTCAACCCTAACACTCACTCCATTGCAGTAACAGAAAAGCTGAGATGTGATGGAGACAGGTGTGCATGTTTCAGAGGTGCACAGAATGGGGTGAGTGTTAGGACTGACAACCCCAAGGAAGACTCCACCCCTCATTTGCTTCAGGGGAAGGCCAGGGGTGTTAGGGTTGGAAATCTTAACATCACATTTCCCTACTTTTGTCACTTTATCCTGAACCCTAACTAATGCATTATTGCAGTTTTTTGCAAATAATATATCTACTTGAAAAGAACTTTCATTACTGCACCAGTTAGGGTTCAAGCTAATGCCACAAAAGTAGGGAAATGTGGCATTATGGTTTCCTACCCTAACTCCCCAACCCAACTCCATAAGCAGCAAAAGGAAAAAAACACTAGGATTTTTGGTCTCTGGAGTCTTGACAAATAAGTGTGTGTGTGTGTGTGTGGGGGGGGTCTTCCTTGGCCTTGTCAACCCTAATGTCCACCCCATTTCATGAGAAAACAACATCAGACATGGTCTTCTTTCTTCACACAGAGCCTGTGTGGCTCTGCGTGAAGATAGCTACAACAGATTATGTTGGCAACATGTGGTATCATATGCTTTTCTACCTTTGAAGAGTGTATCACTATGAGGCACTGGCTTGGAGATGTACCTTGTGCTTCAGACAGGAGGCTACAGGCTGGGGAAAGGGTGAACATTAGGAACGACAACCCCAAGGAAGATACCACCACTGATTCACCAAGACTCCGGAGACCCAAAACCCTAATGTTGTTTCCTTTTGCTGCTTGGGGTGTGGGGGGTGGTGAGTAAACCCTAATGCCACATTTCCCTACTTTTGTGGCATTGACTTGAACCCTAACTGGTGCATTAATTAATTTATTTGCAGAGAATTTCCTTTCTTTTTGAGATAGTGGAATTGTGTCCTCATTCATGCAGGTTACTTCTGGACCTATGTGAACACATGCAGATGTGCAGGACCTTCTGGGCCATGCGCCAAGGGAAGACTCCATCCACCTATGGAAGTGCAGGGCCCATGTAGGACCTGCACTTCTGTGTAGCAACAGATGTCAAGAATTCATGTGGCTGTCTGTTGGTCTGTGGAAGTGCAGGGCCCTCTGGTCCCTGCGCTTCCATGTGGTTTCAGATAGAGATGCACATGGCAAAGAGTACATCTGTCAGCCAATGCATAGGACCCTCTGCCACCCACAGGTGCAGAGGTAGAGGGTCTTATGTCAAGAGAAGAGTTGTCTTCACTATATGGACCTGGGCCTGGGCCTGCAACCCTGCAGCTTTCATTCCCTGGCTGGAGGGGTGTTGCATAACAGTACTATCCCACCACCCCATCCCATGTAGCTGGATCACTGAGCTCACCCCTAAACTCAGCTCACTGGCATGGGATCACAAAGTATACCCATTGGGGTGAAGACTGGCACTACACACAAAGTTTCTCAATAATTATATATTATTTTTTTGATTTTGACCTCTAAATTTTCAGGATAGTTGTTTTATGATTCCCCTAATAAACATGACATGTATCATTTATAGTGTATTGTCCAAGATGTCATTTCGCACAAGAAGTGTGAAAACCTGTCTCGTCCATGATGTAACAAAATGACACCTGTCATGTTTATGAGGTGGTGTGGAAAATGGTTATGTTGAAGGTTTGGCGTTAAAATATTGAAAATTAGTAAACTTATGAGTGAACACTTAAATATTGCAACATTCACTCTTAACCTTTCATTTTACCATATTTGTACACCACGTTTTTAGCATAGCCTTCTTATTACCCCACCTCATGAACCCGATATGTGAAAATTTTCAAATCCCCACTGAAAACAGACATTCCATTTTTTAATGAGTAGCTGCAGTCAATCAACCAATTAGCCACATTAGAGCATCTCTCATATGTAGCCATAGGCAAGATACACAAGTGAAATTATATCTGGGCACCATTTCTTAATTTTAGAAAGAAGAATGGATAAAAGCACCTTTCATTCTCTTCATTTTGCTTGGTGTGCTATTTGTGTGCTATTTGTTGTTTTGTTTTAGAGTGTATAATAATGCCCTTTTGGTACAGTATGGCAACCTTTGTGCAGGCTAACTCTGTGTGCAGTATGTATTGCTGTCAGACCTCATTTTTATCACTGTTGTGCAATGGTATGTTAAGTTATGTTTCTTGTTTTGTGTTGTATTGTTGGTAAACTTTAAAACAAAAAATCTCCACTGAAACATCATTCTGCACCACAGATGAGAAAACACATTTTGGCCAGGATTTAAAAAATGACAGCTGTCACTTTCATGAGGTGATGTGAAAAAATGGCTACGCTGATAATTTGAGGTCAAAATAATGAAAATGATCAAAGTTATGAGTGAGCGTAGAATAATTTCACTGCACGTTCATAACTTTGTCATTATTACATATTTTGACTCCAAATTTTCAACATAGCCTTCTTATGACCCCACTTCATGAATGTGGGTGGTGAAAATTTTATTTATTTATTTATCAATCGGAAGTTACCTTTGATTCAAGGACTCATTTACAACGATTCCACGTCAAAGACAATTACAGAGACAGTCATTACACTAAAACAGAATAGTTTACAGAAATATAACAGTCTACTGTGTATAACAGCCTACAACAGTAGACAGGCAACAGAGATTACAAATAGCTGAAGGCAAAAGCAATGAACGTTTCATTGAAATATACAGAAAATGTTCAAATACTGCCCGAAAGGTGATTTCACAAAGCAACCACAGAATCACCCTTTGGGTCAGATTTGCATAATTCCACCACCATTGGTCATGATGAGGAGTTCCAGAAAGGCTATGTTGAAAATTTGGTGTGAAAATGACAAAATTATGAATCAAAGTTCAGACCCCATTGAAATACATTAAACTGCACTTACCTTATTTTTTCATACCACAGTTGATGGTTCCAACAGCAAGACATGTCTTCGATTGGAGAGTGGATCTACACCATGGAACATGTTCAGGTGAGTGAAGGTGTGTGGAGGGAAGTGGGGTGGTGGGTGCTGAGTGGGAAGTGGGGATGGGTGGGGTGGGTGTTTCTGTGTGGGTGGGCAGATCGGTGGGGACCATTTTCTTTTTTACAGGTTAAATGCATAAAAAATCAATGAGGGACATTTTTGTTTGCTTCAGAGGATGAGACACTAGGGATTGGTGACCCCAATGTCAGGCTACCGGCGATAGGGGTGGGCACCCCAGTGCCAGCATGTACATATTGGGAATAGGGCGTGGGTGACCTGGAAGGGAGAGGTCAAGAGAAGCGATAAAAGGGGGTGCACCCCAGTCCACTTATATGGTATATAAAGTAATAAACATTGGGAAGGGGGGGCAGGCGACCTGGAGGGGAAGGGGAAGAAAGAAGCAGCACCAGGGCTGGGCACCCCAGTTGACTTAGGACACATTTTAATTACCTAGATAGATAGCTAGACAGACAGAAAGAGACAGCGACAGTGACAGAGAGACATGGGATCACTGGCTGAATGCTTCAACTGAAGCCAGCTGCATGACTCCAGCTGCAGCTTCAGAATTCAAGAAAGTCCCACTTTTTTTTTTTGTTGACTGGGTGAGTGCAGTAGGCATAGTAATGCCCAGAGAATGCAAGTGTTCCAGCAGCAATTCAAGTAAAACAAAAGAAAGGTGTCTAATAAGACCTCCACTGGAGCCACAGATGTCTTGAAACTTACATGAACCACTAAAAGTCAGGCTGCAAATAGTGTACCGGAAAAAATGACCATTGATCTTGGTCCAATAAAAAATGCTTTATTCAAAAAGCTTAAAACATAGCAAGCAGCACCCTCGCCCTCGTGGCATGCACATACCACGTGACCAATGCATTTCATGTCACTCTGACGCTTTGTCAAGGCAGTTGTTTCAGCAGTAGAATGTGTCTTTGATTGAAGAGTAGATCTACATCATGGGAAATGTTCAGGTGAGTGAGGGTGTAGGGGAACGTGGGGTACTGGGTGCTGAGTGGGAGGTCAGGGTGGGGTGTGTGTAGAGGGGCAGATTAGTGAAGGATGATTTTCTATTTTACAGGTGATGTCTCCAGGACACATCAGTAGTCAGACATTTTCTCTTGAGATGGTTGGTAAGGAAGGTCATTGGCACTACGCACTCCTTAGCCTGTGGAATAGGCTAAGGAAAGCAGGGTTATACTGCTAGTTTTATTCCTAAAAAAGGTATGATACTGCTGCCTAGTAGAGTGTAACCTTTCCAGACAACCTTATTGTGCCCATGACTTGGTCGGCTCTGTTTGCCCCTGTTCTCTGTCTTTTACCCCCAGGGAGAAGGCTGTATTGATAGTCTGCTAACTGGAGCTAGAGGTCTAACAAGAGAAAGAGACAGAGAGATGGTTGAGTGGCTTGAAAAGGGGATCTGTGTTGTGAGAGGAAAGCTGCAAATGCAGACAGCAGATATCGCCTTGAACAGCACAGAGAAAATATACAGAGTCAATCTGAAGAGGGATGTATTCCAACCGACTGAGTAACTACTTGATGCATGTTGAGTTAACTTGTAGCTAACTTGTAGCTAAAATTCAAGTGCTCTCTGAGCTTTTACTCAAGTTCTTTTTGGGCTCGGTTGGGGGTACTGGGGATACTATGGGTTTCACTGGCCTCTGGCCATTGTACATAAATGCAGCTTGACAAAGTCAAGAGGCGTTTTTAAGGAAACCCTGAAACTGGTAGCCTGGTTTATTTTTTGGAAGGTTTCCTTTTATTTTATCCTGTTTTTTATTGTATCGTTTTATAAATGTTCCATTTAGTTTAGTGTTCCCTAGCCTCTAAATCTGGTAGAATTATTGTTTTGTTTTATTGCACAGTTGCTGTCTTTGAACAATTCAAGCTGTAGGGACTAATTAAGGACAGCTCAGCTGTACTGTTTAGCTGAGGACATTAATTAATGATGGTACAGATAGTTAATGGTTACCTAGTAACATCAATTGAAGCAAACTGAAACTGGTGCGAAATTTTATTGTTGGCCATGTGGATAAGTGAACACCACTGTTTAAATATGTATGACAGAAGCTGACGTTCTCTAGCTGCTGCACACCATTTACTATCTGTTTCTAGTCTGTGCATTTGTGGAGTACTCAATTACTTTTAACAGATCCACATTCACAAAAGTGCTATTGGCGTTTCTTTTTTGTAACTTTTGTTGCCTGTTAATTTTGTCAGCAATCATTTTTAGCAGGCTGTGTCCGAGGAGCTGTTTCACTCGCCTGCTTTTTTTTTATTTGCGGTCTTGTGGCATATTGGCACAAAAATCTGACATAGTTAGGCTGGGTGTTTGCCTGGCCACTGCAGTTTGGAGCTTAGACCTTGGAACTCTGTAGACCTCAAGAGGTACTTTGAGCGAGTGCTTACACATTTTTACTCTAGGAAAGCAAGTAAGTTTGCTTTTACATGCTAAGATCTTTAACTTTTTGTAAGGGGATATATTTTATTAAGTTTGGTTAGTGGTGTGCTAATTTAGATTGAATAACTTACACCGCTGAGCACTGTAATTGCCATTTGTTCTCTTTTAATATATTTTATTTTGAAATTCTTAGATTCTTATTTTCTTTGTTTTAGTGACTACTGCGGACAGGAAACTTCAGAATAAGTCAGTTTTATTGGGGACCAGACAGTGTCTCCTTTTCTCTACTGAGAATTGGTTATTCAACCATTTCATTCAACCAATTAGTATAGTACTACTGCTGCTGCTTCTGCTCCTTTTATGGTACTTAGTACGATGTCTATGATGCCCATTATTACCTGCTGAAAAGGACTGGAAGGAGAGTTAAAGGAGCTGCTGCATATGGAGCTGTGACCAGTCAATTGTAAGGCAAGGAACTGACATTTACATCTACATTTACTCCTAACTGCTCTCATTGCTGAAAGAACTGACAAAGAATATTTTCTCTTTGGGCACTATTTTAAGGAGGAGTCTGCTGTGCATGTTTTCACAGTCAAATATAGGACATTGTGCTGTAAAGCACTGAGGACTAGAGGTCTAAATCCTTGTTTTGTATTGCTGTATTGCTGTGAATATATGCATTTTATCTATTTGTCTTTTGCTCATTTGCAAATTTGTATGTATTGGCTTTACTAGCTGTCTTATCTGAGGGTAACCTTATTGAGGGCAACCTTATTGATTAATCACCAGCTTATTCCTTATTAATTATAACTAATTACTATATAGATCTTCAGTATTCTGTATCGGTATTTTTTAACTGGTTTTTAAACTTATCTTGTATTATATGAGAGTGGTTTATACTAGAAAACAAACTCACAAAAGGGGAGGAAAGGCCAAGAAACTTTTAGCTAATCCCTATTCCCCAGGACAAATACCAAATCAATCTCAGTTGTCTATATTTATTTATTTAGTTTTTGTTGACCGGGTAAGTGCACTAGACAAATCCTGCTTATTTTCAGGCACGACCCGGGGGAGGGGGATACAGATGAATGCCAACTGACCTTGAACCAGATTAAGCTGTTGGTGGTATTTTTAGTGAATGAGGGAAATTTAGCCAGGACACCGGGGAAATTCCCCTACTCTTTTCAATAAGTGCCATGGGATCTTTAACATCCACCTGAACTACCACCAATACAGGCAGATGGGACCTCGGTTTTAACGTCTCATCTGAAAGACGGCACCTCAGAAGTGCAGCACCCCTCTCATGCTGCACTACAGTGTCAGTACTGGGATATTAACCCAGGTGCCAGATGTGAGAACTGAACCCACAGCCCTCTGATCTCCCGGCCTCAGAGGCGAGTGTGCTACCTACTGAGCCACTGACACTGATAATCAAAATATTGATATCAATTGATATATCAAAAGTAACAATAAATGTTGATCATACAGCTACTAAAAAAAACTGATTTGGAAGGCCCCATTTGTACAAGTTCTTGTTCTGAAATGGAGGGGCTGCATTTTACACCTATGAGTTATCCCCAGAGAGAAACAAATTTCCTAAAAAATTAAAAATAAGGGGCCAAAATCACTTTTGATTCATGCTTCCAAAGAAATAGGCAGGAAACAGAGTGATACTGACAACAATCCAACAAAAAAGTTACAATCAGTTGGAAAATGGCATTCTGAAATCAGTAACCACTTTGTAGCAATGAAACCAATTATGAGCATGGCCTCTACCCCATCTGCAGTGGGTAGCTGTACAGATATTCTTATAACACAAGGTGATGGAGCTAACTCCCCTAGTTTGAGAAACAATAGTCATAATAACATTTACAAGGGAGAAAATCCCTTCCCACCCCCAACTTTTAAGTTGCGTTCAATTGATGGTTCTGACTCTGATTCTGATATAGTAGCACTGGAGACTTTCCATAACATAAACATATCTGGTAACTCAATTATTTTAGCAGCTTCTGGTAGTCTGGACTACGCTTCTACTACAGAAAAGTCAAAAACTCTGGATTTTTCTCCAAAGTATTTTCTTGAATCTAACCCAAAACCAAATTGGCGGAATGATTTAAAATATATAGTTAATGAACTTCAGGTAATGATCAATGGTTTGAACCAGTTTAACACTCCAGGTGTGGGTCATGATACTCCTGGATACTATTCTATAAATACTCCTCCTATTAATCCTTTATTGTCTGACTCAGCTGCAGCATATCCTTTTGGGCTAAGCAATGATCTTAAACAGTTTGTTGCCAACCCTTATACAGCTCATCTGCTGATTTTGGATCACATAGTCAATTTGAAACATGAATTTGACACAATAAAAGAAAACATTGCTGCGAATGGTTTCAGATTGGATACTGTCTTACAAAAAATAAATAAACTGGAGATACTGGAAGGCTCTCCTTCTATTGTTAGAGAGCCACCCTATCAGAATCTTGATTTTACAGCTATTAAAATCCCAAACACTCCTCTCCCAAGAAATAAAAAGAAAACTGGTAAAGTTAAAAATGAAAAGAGAAAGGCATAAATTATTAAAAAAGCAAACCCGATTTCTATCTCTAATTCCATTATAGATGGATTCAGTCTGAAACAACAAAGTGCTGTACCCCATGAAGTTAAAGTTTGTAACAATCAGTCATCGAGGGCCAATCATCACATTCAAACTCAAAATGTAGATGCTTCAGGGGTGCAGAGTTATATTGTGTCTCTTAAGTCCAGGGGTTCAAATAAACCCGTGGAACATTTAAACTCTGAAGAGGTCTCACCCCTGGGGAATATTGAGAAGCAACTGAATAACTCTGAATCAAATTTGACTTCTCTTAGAGAAGCCTTAGAAAAATGGAGCAATACAAATACAATGGAAAAATTTGATATACCTGGTGGGATATATTGCCTACAGAGGCCTTCATCAAGAAAGATAAGTGTACTGAAGGCCACTCTGATACAAACAATGCGATTGATATTAACAATTGTGCTATACTTTGTCTTTATGGTTACACTCCCCCACAGAATATGCATTTTTAGGGATGTGGATATGTTGTTCGATCCACACTTGTTGGCAGGTACCTTGCCGCTTTAAGATGAGTCAGAAAGTCTTCAAGCTGGCTTCTCCCACCCAGCCGGGTAGTAAAATCCTCGGCTGCGCCCCATGACGCCAGATCTTCCTTACCGCTTGGAAGCTCAGGTTCCCTCCTTAGCACTCTTGTGTCTTTAGGCCTGGATCCTAAACCTTCAGTTTTTCCAAAAATCATATTTTGAAATTTACGAGACTTAAGTCTTCTCCTTCCTTTACGGCTGCGATGGATTCCAACTCTACTCCCTGCTTCCGTTAGTGCCCTTGTGGGCAGAAGATGTCTCGGACCGACCTGCATGCTATGTGCATCTACTGCCTTGGGCTTGGCCACGATCCACAGGCCTGCGATCTTTGCAAGTCCTTTCCGGCTTCAGTTCTTGAAGACCGCACTGCCTGACTCCAGCTGGGGTGCCCTGAAAAATGGTTTCCACCAGTGAAGTCGAAGGAGGCTCGTTGGGTGTTGTCCATGGCAGCAGGCTCCACGGAGCAGCTGGAGCAGTTAATCACCCTTGAGGAGGAGGCGGCCGAGGCCGTGTCTTCATCTTCCTCAGTGTCTGCATTTATCCCACTCTCCTTGGGCTCCTCCTATACTGCTTCCTTTTGAGAGCTTTGTCAGTCTCTCTCCACCAAGGGAGAGGGACCTTCAGGGACTCATTTCAGTCAGTCAAAGAAGAAGGAACCAAAAGGTAAGTCCCACCGTCGACGTTCCTGGGAGCGGGAGAGATCTCGCTCTCTGGACCATCCTCTATTGACTTCAGTTGATGTTGCAGCAGCTGGCTTTTTAGTGTCCCCATCAGGTCAGCCAGCCGAGGCACCCGTTGATGCGGTCGAGATTTTTGTCTCGACCCGTTAGATGGGCTGTCGACTGGAGAGGCTGACAACCCTCTTTCACCGGTTCCCCCGGTGCCTACTGAGGACTTGCCCTGGCCTCCCGAGCAGAAATCCCTAGTCAAGGACCCTGAACTGGAGGTTGTGCAGGTCTCCCCCACCCCTTCTTTGACCCATCACCTGTGACACTGGCAGTCTCGGTCCTCCTCCATGTCGGGCAAGTCCCGCCGACATCTGCGGTCTTGGTCCCTACATCATGGAAAGTGGTGTCGCTGCTCTTTCTCATCATCCTCTTCAGAGGACAGACTCCAGCGCAAGTTGCATCGGCGCTATGAGCATATGATGTGGCAACAGCTCTTGCTGGCCAGCAACAAGCCAACTCCGTCACCTTCCCTGGCAATTAAGTGGCTGTCGCCCGAGCGGTCGAAGCGATCTCTCATCCTCAGTTCCTTGGTCAAGGAGCCGACTCCGGCACCAATTGCTCAGCTGAAACCAGCTGCTCCACCCACTGTGGTGGAACCACCACCTCCGCAACTGAAGACTGGGGCCCCAGACAAGGATTCTTGGTCTGGTCAGGGCTTGCCCCACAGGTTGTCAGTCACCCTCACCCCCGATTGGCCTCGGCAAGTGGAGGGTGGCTCAGGCACTCGGCAGCTGTTCACGGACTCCTCAGAGTCTGATGACTCCTCCCTGTATTCCAGGCCACTCGACCTGGAATCCTCTGGGGGTTTGTCAGTGGACAAGAGCCCATCCTCATTCCTTGGTATTCTTTGGCTCATCTCAGAGTCTACTAGGATGCAGCTCGAACCTGTGCAGAAACGGGCCAGATATCCCCTCATGGAGATTTTGGACCAAGGGGATTCCCTCATAGATGCCTTTCCTGTGGCCAAGGCCATTGTTGGTCTGGCCTTGGAGTTGTGGCAGTGGCCTGCCTCCTGTCCTGCACCTTCAGCCAGGATGGCCCACAAGTACGCAGTCCCAACTGATTCCCTCTCTAGTTTTTTGGAGCACCCCTCGGCTGAAGGGCTGGTAACTGATAGCATTTTCTGGTGCTCCGGGAATGTCAGGGACATAGAGAAGCCCCCAGACAAGCAGTCTAAAAAGCTGGACTACTCTAGGTGCAAAGTTTATGCTGCCGCCTCCCTAGGCCTTTGACAGGCTAGCTCGGCTCTACTGATGGCATACTTTTCACACACCCTCTTGGGGTCCCTAGATGAGGTGCTTTCTCATCTCCTAGCTGACCTTCAAACAACGGTCAAGCAGGTGTGGGATCAGGGAAGAGCGGTGGCCAAGAAACAGCTCCAGACTGCTCTGGACATTGAAGACTCTTGTGCTCAGGCAGTAGCAGCTGCAGTAGCCATGTGCCACAGAGTCTGGCTGTGGATCTCTACCTTTACGGCAGATACCCAGCACAAGCTGGCAGATGTCCCCTTCTTGGGCACCGACTTGTTCAGGCCCGGGGTTGAGAGTCCCTTCCAGAGGATCGAGAAGTCCAATGTCACCTTGGACTCGGTCACGTCTGCCCAGAAGGACAAAGGCTGCCAGCAACAGTGTAAACCCTTTCGCCCTTCCGCCCCTGTGGCACGACCGGCTCAGCAGCACCAGCAGCAGGGCCAGCAGGCTCATGTTTGGTGCCCCAAGGCCAAGCCTGCTGTTTCCTCCAACAGGAAGCCTGGAGAAAAAGGTCCAGGCGGCTCCTTGGCCGGCCCTTTCTCCAAGCCTGCCCAGTGATGGGTTGAGGGGTGCAGCCCACAACTTCATCACTCCTCCCCTTGGTCCCCCTGTGGGGGGACGGCTCAGCCACTTCCTTTCCGCCTGGTCCGCTATCACCATGGACCGTTGGGTATTGGAAGTGATTGGCAGGGGTCTGCCTCTGGAATTCAAGCAGACCCTTCCCTTTTGAGCAACTGCCCCTCGGTGGGCTGCTGGTTCTGCAACCTCCCTGTTGGCTCATTGAGCTGACATAGCTCTGCTCCTCCAAAAGGAGGTGATCAGCAAGGTGACAGATCCTTCTCCAAGCCCAGGGTTTGTGTCCAGGTACTTCCTGGTCCCAAAATGGATGGGGCCCGGTGCCCCATTCTCGGTCTGCATGACCTGGTTCCTAAGGCCATGCACTTTCAGCACTTTCAGGATGGTCACTCTGGCTCAGATCATACCATCCTTGGAACTAGGCATGTGGTTTTGTTCTCTGGATCTCCAGGATGCATTCTTTCACGTCCCAATCCATCTGTCACATCGGCGATTCCTCCACTTCAGAGCAGAGGGATACCTTCACGAGTTCCAGGCCATGCCCTTCGGTCTTTCTCCAGCTCCCAGGGTCTTCACCAAGTGCATGGCAGTGGTGACTGCATTTCTGTGGCACCAAGGGGTCTGGGTGTACCCTTACCTGGATGACTGGCTGATAGCAGCCCCCTCCAGGCTGGAGGTGGAGCAGTCCAGAGATCTGGCCCTCCATGTCTGCTTTCAACTTGGTCTCCTGATCAACGAGGCCAAATTGGAACACATGCCATCGCAGGTGATTCACTTCATTGGGGCAGAGCTCGACTCTCTTCGAGCCAGCGCTCGGCTCCCGGCAGACAGGGCCGAGGTCCTTTCCTCCTTTGCCCAATCATTTCAGGTTGGGCAATTGCGCCTTGCGTGGGACTTCCTACACCTTCTGGGTCTAATGGTGGCTTGCACCAGTGTGGTCTGTTGGGCCCACTGGCATATGCACCCCCTGCAATGGGGGCTGGCCCAGTGGTCTCTGTGCTCTGGTCCTCTGGACCTGCCAGTAATCATGACCCAGAAGATGTGGGATGGCCTGCAGTGGTCGCTCATCCCAGTTCATCTTGCAGGAGAATATCCTGTTTGTCCGCCCGAGCCAACGGTCATCCTTATGACTGACGCCTCCCTGATGGGTTGGGGTGCCCATCTGGGGGAGCTCATGGCCCATGGCCTCTGGTCTCCTCAGGAATCCTGATGCCACATCAACCTGCTGGAGCTTCAAGTGGTATGGTTAGCCCTCACCACCTTCGCTCCATTTGTATGGGGTCAAGTGGTTTAGGTCCAGATGGACAACACCACGACCATGTACTATCTCAACTGTCAGGGTGGGACACACTCCTTGCCTCTGTGCAAGGAAGCTCTCCACATTTGGTCTTTCATGATCAGCCTGGAGGTGGATCTTCTAGCTATCCATATGGCAGGAGCCTCGAACAGTCTGGCTGATGCCCTCAGCCAGATAGGTGCTGCATCTCACGAGTGGTCTCTCCTGCAGGAGGTAGTTCAAGACCTGTTCTCCCATTGGGGCACCCCTCAGGTGGACCTGTTCACCTCAAAGGAGAACGCGAAGCTGAGGCTGTTTCATGCCCACCCCCCTCAACAGGGCTTGCTGCAGGGGGATGCCTTCTCGAGCCCGTGTACCCTGGACCTCTTCTGCACCTTCCCTCCCTTTCTCTTGATCCACAAGGTGCTTCTCAAGGTGAAGAGGGACAAGGTCAGGTGATTCTGGTAGCCCCAGACTGGCCTCACCAGTTCTGGTATCTAGATCTCCTCAGCCTCAGCTTCAGGCTCCCGAGGCGGCTTCCAGCCTGCCTGGACCTGATCTCAGTCAACAAGGGGAAGGTGCTCCATCCAGACCTTAAATCCCTGCATCTGACAGCCTGGTTCCTGAGTGGCTAGAGTTCCAGGCCTTGGGTCTTTCCAACGAGGCCCTCAACGTTGTTGAGGCGTCCCATAAGGAGTCAACCAGAAAATGTTATACCTTTAAGTGGAAGAGATTCTCCATTTGGTGTCAGGGCAAGGGGTTGGACCCTTCTTCCTGTCTGTTGGTTAGCATTTTGAACTACCTGTGGTCCCTTTCTCAGCTAGGGCTTCCGTCGACGACCCTTAAGGTGCACCTGGCAGTCATCTCTGCTTACCGGGCATGGGCGGGCAAGCAGTTGGTGGCAATGGAGAAGGTGGTCTGGTGCCTTTTCAAAGGCCTCGATCACATATCCCCTCCAATGTGAGAACCTCCACCTCCATGGGATCTACTGCTGGTATTGGCCAAGCTTATGGACAAGCCATCCAAACTGATGCACAGGTATGATATCTCCCACCTGTCATGGAAGACAGCCTTCTTGGTGGCTATCATGTCAGCCAGAAGGATGGGAGAGCTCCAGGTGCTTTCCATCGAGTCTCCTTATCTGGTCTTCCACAGGGACAAGGTTGTCCTTTGTCCCCACCCGAAATTCCTTCCGAAGGTGGTGTCGGAGTTTCACCTGAATCAGGTGTTGACTCTACCAGTGTTTTACCCCAATCATACCTCGGTGGCTGAATATAGGCTCCATACTCTGGACCCTAGAAGAGCGCTCACTTATTACAAGGAGCAGACAGCTGAAGTTCAGGGAGATGTTCGCCAGCTGTTTGCCACCTACGCTGAAGCCGCACCTGGCAGACCTGCAGCCAAGTGGACGATAAGCAGGTGGGTCACCTCCTGCATAGATCTCTGCTATAGGCTGGAGGGCATGGAGCCACCTAAAGGGATAAGAGTTCATTCAACCCACCATACCGCTGCTTCTAGGGATGTCCCTATTCAGGAAATCTGAAGGGCTGCTACCTAGAAGTCAGCACACACCTTTATTTCCCATTACCACATTGACCTAGAGTCATGCAGGGGTGCTGGTTTTGGGACCTTGGTTCTCCAGTCCTTATTCCCCAAGTAAGTATAGGGGGTGCGCACCTTGCCTCCCTCCTCCCAGAGAACTGCTAGGAGTCTGCCAACAAGTGTGGATTGAACAACATATCCACATCCTAGAAATACAGGTTACTCACCCGTAACAGGAGTTCTAGGAGTGGTATATGTTGTTCATCCACACGACCCACCCGACCTCCCGGATTCGACGCGCAACCTGGCTTCCAGTGGGCTAGATCTGGTGTCATGGGGCAGAGCCAAGGGTTTTACCACCTGGGTGGGTGGGAGGAGACAGCTTGAAGACTTTCTGGCTCATCTTAAAGCAGCAAGGTATCTGCCAACAAGTGTGGATGAACTACATATACTACTCCTAGAACTCCTGTTACAGGTGAGTAACCTGTATTTTACTACTATAAGGGATAAGATTGTGCACCTTATAAGGGCAGCTACTGGTACTGATATAGCCAAATCTGATGTGGTACAAATATGGTATGACAAAGATGCTGATGGAATAGATTACCTCTACATTTTTTGCACAGCCTTCCGTATTGACAACCAAATCTGACTTAACAAAGAATCTATGAAAAAACTTGGTTAGATCATAGATTATGTTAATAGAAGATCTCAGAGTAATCAAAATAGAGGAAGTAGAGAGATACCAGCACATTTAACCATTTTTTGAACTGAAGGTTTCTCTAAATGAAACACAATTCAAACTAAAAATAGTTTTAAATAATTTATTCATACATGCTTTAAAGATCACTGAGAAAGATTTTGGCATTCAGAATGTTGTAAGGTGCAGAAATGTCTATAAAATCAGGTATGTAGATTTACAAAGTAAAAGCCAGGATATGGCATCGGCCATCCTGGACAAAGCCCGGTTGCTTGATGACATAGGCATCCATATTATGAATAGCAGTATTCTGCATAAAACAGCCCAGAGGGAACAACATTGTTATCTACAAGATCTGAGTGACAGGGCAACACTTACCCTATCTCTCTATGGCTTGAGCAGAACAGAAAATGAGGACAACATTAAACTTAAGAATACTATATTGGATCTTTTGGAACAGCTACTTAATATTTCCACAGAAAATGATAATGCAATTTCAGTTGCTAGACAGGGTATGGACTTGGAGTGTGACTTAGTATACATCAAAGTAGGTTTTTTGAGCCTCTATAAAAGGATTCTTGATAACGCTGCTAAACTTGATGCACTAGGACTCCATCTGGTAACTGAGGATACTGAGCAAAAGCATGTACCTAATAATATAGACAGGATAGAGCCTGCTGAAAATCATAATACTATACATAGGTTTGAGCCTTCAGAAAAATATGATACTTCTCTACAACAGACTGATAATACACAATTGCTCTGTTAAAGTCCCACTACTCTGCCTCCAGTGTCTCAGACTGCTGTACCTGTCTGTATGTATTTAATGTCCTATGTATACCATACAAAATGCTACTAACTTTCATTACATTGTACTGGCTACCTGTATATTCCTTGCCAATTGTACATAATATAGAGGATAATGAATGGGCATCGATGAACAACCACGCTATGCTGGCATCGAGTGGTTACTTGGCAACTCATGTAAACCTCGAGAGGTTTACAAAAGGTGCCAAGGTAACCACGAGATGCCAGCGTATCGTGGTTGCTCATCAATGTCCATTCATTGTCTTTTACAGTGTATGGGTATCGATGTCACCTTATTTCAGTTTGAAGGCTTTCTGTCATTACCAACACACACACACACACACACACACTATTTTACGTTAGCACACTGGTTCCTTTACTTTATGATTTCTTACCTTATGTGATGGCATTCGCTGACCGTGAACATTAGTCAGAACAGACATGGAATGAGTACAAATAAAAACAAATGTTTTATTTGACTAAGACCCAACGGGCAACAAAAAAAACAACAACAGTTTAATTTTACTCAATGCCAATGGGCAAAAAAAGTAAGCAACTAACGTAAAGCTGTAACTAAAGCTACATCATGTGACTTATATGACCTATAAAGTTTGCTGTAAAAATGAGCAGTGCTGAGGTTGTGAATGAGGCATTCTGGACTTCTTATTTTTCTTTTCCATCAATGAACGCTAGTGCTGCCATTAGAGTGGGGGTGTTAAGTGATTAAGCCGGCTTAGACAATTAAATCAGTATTCAGCAACTGTAAGTTGTGGCACGGCTTCAGAATGTGTTGTGCCCCTCGATCATTCGAGACGCCTAGTGGATGGCTGTATGACCTAATTCCATCTTGTTGTACCATGATGGTATAACAATATCTGAACGTCACATCGATGGTACAACAGCTCTAGTAAATGATAGATTTTGACTAATAACAACGTTCTACCATACACTATATGTATATATACTTTCTGTCAACCTGGTTTTGTATAAGATGTGGTCACACTGTTTTTTTTTTTTTGTATCTCTCTTATTTGTTGCAATGTTTAATGCTCTCTGTAACTCTTGTTACCCGGGTCGACCCTGAAAAAGGACGGTACTTGTCTCAGTGGACTTATCTGGTCACCAAAACTCAAATAAATGAATAAATAAATAATATACCTATAGCAAACAAATATGAAATTTTAACAAAACAGAAGGACTGACTAACAGAAACAAGCCTCTTAGGTTCTGTAGATACCCCTAAATTTGCACTCATTTCCTGGAATATTGCAAGCCTGTTGAACAAATTTGTGGATATGGATTGGCTTGACAATATTAAGAAATTTGACATAATCTGCTTACAGGAGACTTGGCATACTAAAAATGTAGATGTATCTCTTAATGGTTATAATACTTTTCAAGTACCGGCCCTAAAGATTACTAAGAATAGTCGACCTGCTGGTGGGTTAGTTACATGGATAAAGATCAACACAGTGATTAAGGCTGGCTTATTAGAGATGAATAATAATTACCAAGCTTTTTGGATACAAGACAAAGATAGATCTTTTTGTCTCATCAACGCCTACATTTCCCCACCTAATTCTAGATTTTATGACACCAATATATAGGAACAGTTGAAGAACTCAATTCATAATAGTTAGACCATCACTGCATCTGAGGAAGTCCTGCTTTGCGGGGACTTCAATGTGAAAATTGGGGCCTTTGATGGCTACTGTGATAGTGACTTCCATTATTGGTCTCATAATAAAGTTGCTAACTTGAGCAGAAACACAAAAGATATTAAGGCACAAAAATGGGATATAAGTTGATAGAAATACTTAATGCACATTATTTAGCTCCAGTTAATGGCAGACTAAGAGGAGATGACCTAGGAAATTACAAATACTATTAAGCTAAAGGTCCTTCCACCATTGATTATTTTTTCTAGAATGGGGAAATGAGGTTCTGGGACTCAAGTCATGTCCCAATAAGAGCAGAAAATGACCACTGTCCCCTAATTTTACAAGCATCAAGTTTAGCTGACCATTCTGCTCATCTCATTGCTCTGCCCATAACTGCTATACGAAACAGTAATAAAATCAGATGGAAGAATCTAAAAGACAGAGAAGTTAGAAAACATCTAGCGAATGTACTTCCTTGTCTGCCTATAAAAGGCCTTCAGGGGATAACTTTATCAGAGAAACATGGTTTGACTCAGAGTGCTGTGTGGCCAAAAAAGACCTTAAACATAAAATTAGAAAGGCCAAAAAAAGATAATATCGTATGAAACATTAAATACATTCAGAAAAAAATTTGTCTCTCTTAGTTAAGAAACAAAAAGAATTTAAATTAAAACCATGGAGTAAGATGTTAAATGTTATACAAAATAATGACTTACAGTCATATTGGCTTCTTGTAGCCAAAGAATGAATAACTTGAAATTTGAAATTGATTCTCACATCTCTCTTGATATTTGGACAAAACATTATTCTAGTAAATTTTTTGTGTCTGGACCTTGGTCCCCTCAAGTTAAGCTAAATACTGATATGTCAAAATTTAGGCCATTTAACAGAAAAGAAGTATACCTAGTTCTTGCCTCCTTAAAACAGAAAAAAAAGCTGCTGGACCAGATCTTATACCATCGGAGGTCTTCTTGGTCACACCTGCACGCTGGTCAAACTTTTTCACAGTTTACTTTAACATGTGCTGTAAAAATATGACCTTGCCAAGGTCATGGAAATGTGCCCTGATAATTTTGATCTTTAAAAAGGTAAATAAAAGTGATCCAATGATGTATAGGCCAATTTCTCTACTTGATAGTTTAGGAACGTTTTTTTTCCAAACAAATACTTATTAGAATCATTGAACAACTTGAAAATCTTGGTGGCCTTTCAGACTTACAGGTTGGGTTTAGACCTGGCTATTGTACAATAGACCATTGTTTTATAATCAGACATCTTAATGAAAAATATGTGATAATCAGAAAACAAAAAGTGTATGCAGCCTTTATTGACTACAGTTCAGCCTTTGACACTGTTTCATAGAATAAGTTATGGTGTCTTATGAAAGAAAAAGGATTTTTGCATGAACTCATAGCTACCATAAGAGAACTTTATTGCAATACATGGGCACAGGTGATATTGGGTATAGCTGGTCAGATGTCTACAACTTTTTCAACCAATACAGGAGTCAGGCAAGGTTGCATACTGGCACCTGTTATTTTGTATTTATATTGATAAATTATTGAAACAACTAGAGAACTCCAGTACTGACTCTCCAAAAATCATGAATAGAGCCTGTGCAGTGTTAGTATATGCTGACGACCTTGTTCTGTTCTTTCTAACTCAGTCTGGACTACAGGCCAAACTAAATATATTGAAGGAGTATTCTGCTGATCATAATCTCCTAATTAATGAACATAAGAGTCAAATACTGACATTTGTACAAATAGTGTTAAAAATAGATGGAAAAATTGGTGACTGTAAGCTTAAGTCAATAAAAAATTACACATATCTGGGACTGACCTTAACAGACAATGGTAGTTGGTACAAACATATACATTTTCTTAGAACTAAACTCAAACAGACTGCAACATCATTGTTTCTCTTCAATAAGAGATTTGGGGGAAACTCTATAAGGCCACTTATTACTACAATCAATGCTAAATATAATGTACAGGCACTCTATGGTGGGGAAATTTGGGACATTAATAATTTTAATAAGATTGAGGTTCCTGTCAACAAACTCTTACGATCCAGTCTGGGAGTAAATAATACCATACCATCATCCTTGATCAGAGCAGAACTTGGGCTTCATAGTCTTAGGGCTCGAATTGCTGCTAGAAAAATTAATTACTGGTTAAAAATTTTACAACAAAAATCCAATAGGCTGACTTATACTTGCCTTAAAGAAAAACTTACCTGGTTTAATTAGGGCCATTTATGATCTGACTGACTACCATTTATAACCTGTTACAAGAAATAGGGTTAAACAACCTAAAAAAATACCCATCTATGGGTGTTGCCATTCATCTAAAATATCAAACACTAGTCACTCATAAATTGATCAATTATTATAAGGTAAAATATTTGGAATGCAATGCTAGTCTAAGTATTGCACCATTGATGAGATATAACGATAATTTCCATTACTTTAGGGCATATCTAGATACTCTGACTGTTCCTGAGCTTAGGGTTCAGTATACCAAATATAGATTTGAAGTGTTTCTTAATAATATCTATCTTGCTAGATATAATAAGGAGACATCTGTTCAGGCTAAATGCTGTTCCTGTTCCTCTCGGTATCCTGAAGACTTATTTCACGTGTTCTTCATCTGCCCCGGTACAAGTGACCAAGAAGTAAATGGTTATAGCCTTTGTGTCAAACCATTCTCACTAATGATCCAACTTTATTGCTTAATATTTTTCTTACATCCAATGATGAATTAACTCATTGAGTCCGGTAGATGCCATATGGTGTTGGAACCATCCATTACAGAATCTGACCCAAAATGGCCACCAGGATTCAATGAGTTAATAATCAAGTGTGTTGCTCATTTCTTAGTCAATATTGTTAGAATTCACAGAAGGTTCAAAAATACTAATTAAATTAGGGCAGATAGCATGCTGGGTTCTATATGAACATATGAGTTGCCCTGCATTCAGATTATATCAAACTGAGATGGTTGAACAATTTGTATATACTGCTGGGCTTATATATATATATATATATATATATATATATGTATACACACACATATATATATATATATATATATATATATGATTCTACAAAATGACTAAGTACTTTAACCTCAAAAAATTTGTGTTTATTTATATGTATGAAGTTTTGTACTCTATGGCCCAGATATTCAAAAGGGTTGCGCATGGCAGAACAGTGTTGCACCATGTGCAACCCACTGATGCACCCCATTGTGATATTCAAATGGGGATTGTGCCTGCCACAAATCCTGATGCACCGGAGCACATCAGTAATGTATGCAGTGCAGGTGGGGAGGCGTGCCCATGCATACTCCGCACATTCCGATATTCAGCCCGGGATGTGCTGAGTCCATGCATGCACAACCCCTACATGCGCCGCACACAGGTGAGCAAAAGAAAAAAGGAACAAGGGCTGGCCACCCACAGGTGAGCTGCTGTGTTGCAGGGCGCAACCCAGCAGCTGCCACCTGTGGGTGGCCACCCGAGCTCTGGCTGCACCTCTGTGGCGGTGCCCCCCCATGCCCGATCACGGGTATCTGTTTAAAATAATAAGGCCTTATCTCCCTGGTGGTCCAGTGGACCACTGTCAGGCCGATTGCAGACTTAAGTAAAAAGATATCACGTCCTATATCCCTAGTGGTCCAGTGGACCACTGTCAGCCCGATTGCGGGCTTAAGTAAAAAGAAATCACGTCCTATATCCCTAGTGACCCAGTGGACCGCTCGCAGGCTGATCACGGGCATTTGTATTAAAACATGAAGTCCAATATCCCTTGTGGTCCAGTGGTACCCTCCCCACCCGCCCACTGAGGCCCACCACCCGCCTCCCTCCTGGTCAGCAGAGACAGACAGAGAGAGAGACAGACAGACAGACAGACACGTGACAGAGAGAACAGGGAATCACTGGCTCACTGCTTCAGCTCAAGCTGGCAGCATGACTCCAGCTGCAGCGTCAGAATTCAAGAAAGTCATAAAGAGAATGCAGGTGAACAGTTCCTCTCGCTAAGCTGGCCATCCTGGATTTTGAGGTGCCCAGAAAAGGTATCTCTGGCCATTTAAAAACAAACACCCAAGTCTAGCTAAATGGGTCCTGTTTAGGTAGGTTTAGTTTTTTTTGTTGTTAATTACATCATTTTTGTGTATTTTCCACTTTTTTTCAGTTTAGGGGAAAAAAGATGGCAGTTGTCAACACATGAAAAAAACCTTTTGTGCCTTGAGAAGTGGCAAGAAACCACAGATGGTCTTGTGACATGGAATTTTTTTGTGTCGTATCACAACGTTATCCAAAAAAACCTACTGAGCATGCTCAGAACAGCAACAAAAAAACAGCAACTTTAAATTCTTATAACTCTGGAACCGTTTCATATTTTTTCACAAAACCTTCTAAATGCACTATCTTGGCACAGTATGCGTCTACTCTGAAACTTTTGGGGAACAATTACATTCTGTGTAGGCTGCACGTGAGAGCAAAACCAAAAACCCTTGTTAAGTATAGGAAAAAAAATCAGAAGTCTACATTAAAATGACATATGCGGATCTCAGAAACTGCACAAGCTGCCATCACAAAACTTTCCACATATTTAGACCTTGCCTATTAGACAATGCACGTGAAATTTCAGCTAATTTTGCCAAATGCTGCCAAAGCCATTAAGGTGCAAATTTAGGGATTTAATATAGAACCCTTCGCTCAACCATAGCTATATTGGTGCTACTACGCCAGTATAATATATTTCTATGTTACAAAAAACTATGTTAATGAATAAGTTGGTAAAGAAATTCGATGTTAGGATTTTTCTGAACCCTAACTCTGCCTACCCCCATACACCACCCATGAGAACTCCACAGAGTACCATGCCAAAGCACAATTCATATACCAGTCTTGATGGGCCCTGTGTGAAGAAAGTTAGAACTTAGGTCCTTTTTCATGCATCCTGCTTTGAAGCAAGTTAGGGGTCAGGTCCTGTTTTGGCCCCAGACCTGTAGCTGCAGGGGACCCATGAGGCATAGACCTGTACCTGTAACTTGGCATTAGGTCATGAGGCTAGGGGTAGAGGGAGGGAAATGGGCATCAGGGTTGAAGAATCATAACACTATATTTGCCTTCTTTTGAGACTATGGGACCCTAACAATGAATTTACGTAGATCCCAATCTTTGCCATTGATTCCCACTTATGGTTTGGGGCTGTAGGCACTAGTACTCTGCAGGAGCAAAGCTTTTGGCCAGGATGCTGACAATGGCTACTGGGCATGGTGCCAGCACACCCCCCATGTGGTGACACATGCTAGCCAATAACTGATGCAGCTCCTTCACCAACCTTAGTTCTGTTCTTTACAATGTAAAGTGCACAGTGCAGGAGCATAGTGTCTCAGTTTGCTTTGCCACTGCAAGAATTTACTGCATCACCTTGCATTTTTTTCTTTATTCATGGTGCTGTCTTTGTTTTTGTTATCTTCCATAATGCTGAAATCTGAAAAGAAAGGGATAATGTCAAAGAAGGATGTCTGGAAGCCCCCAAGATGCATCATTGCTCCTGTGGGAACCGATGGCTGTGACAGACTGGCATCAATCCTGTGTGGCCTCTCTTGGACCAGAGCCCACCATGGATGCATATGATGCCTACTTCTCTATGGACTACCATACCTTAGAGAACAGTGTGTTAAGGTGGGGTCACCCAATCCCCATCTTTGGAAGCAGGTCTCACACATGTCCAAGACTAGGTCATTAGGCTGTACCCCTAGACCTCTTCCCAGGATTTCTAGTTCTGTGGAAGCATGGAGTTCTCCTCAATCTCACCATGCTGAAGTGTCAAAGACCTTGGTGGTTGGGTCTGGTGGACAGACGACTCCATCTGGGTGGTAGGCTGTGAACCCACCAGTCTGCCTCCCTTGAGCAGCATATGTCCCTGCTAGCAAGGCTGCAGCTATACACTTGGTCTGCATAGGTGGACACCTTGACATCATCCTCTGGTGTTGCCTGTGCTATTGTCATGCTGGGTGACACAGTGGATGACACTAGACCTTCCCCTGACACTGTTTGCCATGTTGGGAGAGGGACTGGCACTGAGGCTGTTAGCTGTTCTGTGGCTGGTTTGGATGTTGTCGCTATCCATGATGTTACTAGCGACACCGAGGAGGATGATAGCTCCAGACATGGTGAGGGAGGGGATAACAGCAGTGGTGTTGATCCTGGGCCCAGCTCCAAGTGAGGTGTTGACAAAGATGTTATCACAGAAGTCATCCTTGACTTCGGTGTCATCCGTGACACTGAGAAGGGTGATGACACAGAGCAGGACATCGAAATGACAATGAGCAATGGGTCGAGGATGGTATCAGCCATGGTGACATGGAGAACCTAATCTCTGAGGACTTAGCCAATCCTGAGTTCAGTGCTGGAGGTGATTCCAACTCAGCATCAGATGATGGCCTTGAGATGGAGTTTTTTCTAGAGTCAGTTGATGTCACTGTCATGTGCGAGGACCAGGATCACCTTGTGGGACATATACGGCTCCACTCTCCTCACCTGGGGGTTCTGCCCTTGGGCACCGATCAGAACACTCCTCTGATGTAGCAGGACACTGTACAGGTGAGTCTGCTAGGCTTTCCCCTTGGGCAAGGCCTCCTATGCAGTTTTGCAGCCCAGACAAAGGCACCACAAGACCTGGCATCTCAACCATCAGTATGTGGGACTCGCCACTTCCTTGAGAGGATTCCCTTATTCATAGACCCCAGGAGGCCATTAATGTGGGATCAACACTAGGCCTTCCTCAGTGCTTTAGAGTCTTGGCATAGGGAGGCTGACAGGGTGCAGTACACACCCTTCCTCCTGGCACCGATGATGCCCAAAGGTAGGGCCTTATCTCCATTGATGTCCTCCTCAGAGGACAAGTCATCTGTCTACCTTTCTTCTGCTGCTGAGTAAGCCTCATACCAGCAATTCTTGGTGGAGATGCTCCAGGTGCTCGACCTACATGCTTTTACAAGCCGCAACGCTGCAGCCCTGCAACTGGGATTCCTCAGAGTTCCCAATATACATAGTAACATCGTATTTGATGGCAGATAAGGACTGTTAGGCCCACACAGTCTGCCCATATTCCCTGCCTGCATCAGTGGTTGCTGACCCTACTTAGTCATTGGCTTTAGCCTTTTCTACCCACCTGTGGGTTCCCTTGTGCCTATCTCATGCATGTTTGAATCCCCCACTGTGCTAGCTCCCACTACTTCCTGGGGTAGGCTATTCCATGCCTCTACGACCCTTTCTCTAAAAAAAAAAACTTCCTCACATTCCCCTTTATCCTTCCTCCCTCCAATCTCATATCATGCCACCTCATCCTTGTACACATCCTATACTGAAAAATGTCACCCACTTACACTTTGTTTATGCCCTTAAGATACTTGAAGGCTTCTATCACATCTTCCCATTTCTGCCTCTCTTTCAGTGTATACATATTGAGATCTTTTAATCTCTCCTCATATGTCTCCTGGTGCAAGCCCTGCACCATCTTTGCTACCCTTCTCTGAACTGCCTCCACCCTTTCTGTGCCCTTACGAAGATGCAGCCTCCAGAACTGTACACCGTACTCCAGATGAGGCCTCACCAATGTTTTGTACAGTGGCATCACCACCTCCCTTCTTCTGCTATTGGTGCCCATGCCCATGCACCCCAACATGCTACTGGCCCTCTCCACAGCCTTTGTACACTGTTTGAACACCTTTAGGTCATCTGAGATGATTTTCCCTAAATCCCTTTCTTCCCTGGTAACCGTCAACAGCTCCTCCCTCATCCTGTAACTCTCCGCAGGGTTTCTGCACTCCAGGTGCATGATTTTGCACTTCTTTGCATTAAATTTTAATTGTTATACATTGGACCAATTTTCTAGCTTTCCTAGGTCCCTCCTCATTTTCTCTACCCCCCCCTCCCCAGAGTGTCTACTCTATTGCAGATTTTGGTGCCATTTGCAAATCAGTAAACCTTCCCCCTCCAGCCCTTCAGCAGTGTCACTAATGTAGACAAAGTAGACACTAACAAGCATTTGTCAATAATGAATATTTGCTTGCTGGTATTGGCATTGGTACTGCAGGAGTTAGAGAGATGCATAATAAGAATGACAGTGAAGTATTCAACTAATGCCAACCCCCACTCCTACCCTGCAGAGACTGATAGGCATTGGGGTGTGCCTTTGGATCTTTGGCCATAACACTCAAGCTATTCCACCTCACCCCACCCTGCAGACACTGACAGGTGTCACAATGTGCCTTGGGGTCTTTGGCCCTTATGCTCACCCCATTCCATAAGGAAATAAGCTGAGATGGGTGTAGTATAGGAGAATGGTGTGAACGTTAGGGCCGTAGACCCCAAGGCAACCTCAATGCCTGTCAGTGGCTGCAGGGTGGGGGTGGGGGTGGAATGGCATGAGCATTATGGCTGACGACCCCAAGCCACACCCACAATGCCTGTCAGTCTGTACAGATTAGGGTGTGATGGTTGGAAACCCTAACGCCCCAGGCATTTGATGGTATTTTCACTCCAAATTTTTAACATGGGCTTTTTGGGACCCCACCTCATGAACAGTGGCAGTATCATTTCGTTATTCAGTCCCAAAAAGGTGATTTCACACAATGAGTGTGCCATTAGGCATCACAGGTGTGAAAACACATTTCAGGCAGGATGTGAAAAATGACAGCTGTAATGTTCATGAGGAGGTGTGAAGAAATGGCAATGCTGAAAATCTGGAGTGAAAATATGAAAAAGTGGTGAAGTTATGAGTGTATGTAGAAACTGTGCAACACACACTCATAATGCAGTCATTTTTATGTTTGCTTGCACGCATGCGCAAGAAACATTTTGTGACAGCTAAGGAGAGAAGCAGGGTTTTGGAGGTGTGGCACTGTGGGGGCCAATGTCCCCAGTGCCTTTTGAGGCTTGGCCCGCTTTTCCCAATGTGGTGGTATGCTGCTGCTGACACTAGTTCAGCCAGCGTGCCACCAACTTGAAATGAATCCACTGCTGCAATGAGGGAGTGACCCGTCATTGCAGGGCTCTTGCCGCCCGCCTCAGAGTCCCCATGAAAGCCAACTTGGGGGTTCCCAATCTCCCTATCAGCATGCCCCATCCCCATTTCATTTGCCGATGGGGTAGCCCAGTCCCCGTCGGCATGATGCGCCCCCCCATTTGTTATGTGCCGAGGGGGGCACAATCACCCTTGGCTCATGTGCTCCCACTCCTCCCCACCACACTGTATGGCCGAAGGGGGTGCTCAATCCCCATTGGCTCCAGTACCCACCTCCCCAACAAACACCCAGCCAGGTGACATGCTGGGAGCCCACTCCAGTGTGCCAAAAGTGTCCCGTGATGTCTTTTTTTTATTTTAAATTCTGTAAAAAACAGAAAATGGTCCTCATTGAGCCCCCATGCCCCCACAACCCGTGCCCACCCTCTGTATACTCTACCTCCTCACACCCCCACCCCATACCTCTGGAGCCCGTCACGATGATCTTCGGTGGACTGGGGACATGTCTGCCCTCTTCTAAGCCGACCGCAAACTAAAGAAATGCCGGTAAGCTATATAATGGCATAAATGTGTAGTTTTTTTCAACTCTGGTGCATATCTCGGCCATTTTTTCTAATTTTGGCACCAAATTTTCAACATGGGGTTCTTGGGACCCCACTTCATGATTTCAGTCACTGTCATCTCATTATTCGATCCCGAAAGGTGATTTTGCAGTCACTGCACAGAATCACTTTTCCGGACTGATTAATGAAACGACAGTGTCACTGTTGATGAGGTGGGCTCTTAAAAAGCCTATGTTGCAAATTTGGTGAATAAATTCCCAAGAATGACTGCATTATGAGCGTACATTGCGCAGTTTTTACGCATGCCCATAACTTCGTGAATTTGTAATATTTTCACTCCAGGTTTTCAACACTGGCATTTTTCCACACCTCCTTATGAACAGTACAGCTGTCATGTTTCTAACCATAATGTCCCACCCTGTACAGACTGACAGGCATCGGAGGTGTGACTTTGGATCGCTGGCTGTAATACTCATGCCATCCCACCCCCACCCTGAAGTCAGTGACAGGCATCAAGGTGTGCCTTGCACTCTTCAGCCCCAGACTTCACCCCATTCTCCTGTACTGCACTCATTTCAGTGTATGTCCTTATGAAATGGGGTGACTATGAAGCCAAACACCCCAAGGCTCACCTCAACATTGGTCGGTGTCTACAGGATAGGGTGAGGTGAAATGCCATGAGCATTATGGGCAATGACCCACAGGCACACCCCAATGCCTGTCCATCTCTGCAGGGTGGAGGTGGGTTTGGTGTGAGTTCAATACTTCACTGCCACTCCTATTCTGCATCTGTCTAACTCTTGCATGTGCAATGTTAATATCAGCAAGCAAACATTTGACATTGACAAATGCTTGTTTGGAATGTTTTCACCAAATTTTCAACCTGGTCTCTTTGGGACCTCCCCTCATGAACAGTGGCACTGGGATTTTTTTAATATTTCGTGAAAGTTGATTTTGCACAGCAACCGTGCCATTCTGCGCCACAGGTGCAAAAACTCGTTTTGGGAAAGATGCAAAAAATGACAGCTGTACTGTTCATAAGGGGGTGTGAAAAAATGGCAATGTTGGAAATTTGGAGTGAAAATATTAAAAATTGATGAAAGTACAAGCGTGTGTACAAACTGCTCAATGCATGCTCGAAACGCAGTCATTTTTTTGAGTTTTTTCACCAAACTTGCAACATGAGTTTTTGAGACCCCACCTCATGAACAATGGCACTGTTGTTTCATTAGTCGGTCCTGAAAGGTGATTCCGCACAGCAACTGCAAAATCACGTTTCGGGACTGAGAAATGAAATGACAGTGCCAGTGTTCATGAGGTGGGATTCCAAGAACCCCATGCTGAAAATTTGGGAACAAAACTCCCAAAAATGACTGCGATATCCACCTAAGTTGAAACCCCAACTGATTACCATTACAGGGCTTACTGTGATTATTTTCAACTTGCGGTTGGCTTTTGAAGAGTGCAGACATGTTCCCGGTTCACAGAAAATCACAGCATTGGACATCCGGGGGTAAGTACGGGTGAAGAATAATGCTGGTAGGTAGGGTTCATAGACGGAAGGTCGGGATGAAGGAAGGGGCAGCGAAGATGATGAGGGACCTTTTTTTTTCTTTAGGTTTAAAAAAAGACTTCTGGGACAGTTTTCCTTTTACAGGTGAAATAGTATGAAAAATAAATTTCGGCACACTGGGGTGGGCTCTCAGGGTGCCAGACTAGTGGAGGAGGGGGCAGACCCAGGGATTGGGCACCCCGAGCTCGGCTGAAAAAAGGGGTGTGTGGGGAGTGTGCATCCAACACTGGGGGTGGGCATCCCAGTGTCAGAAAATATAAAAAATTACTGGGGTGGGCTGTCAGTGTGCCACAATAGTGGGGGTGGGGGGTATTCTGACATGGAGATTGGGCACCCCGTTGTCAGACAAAGATATGTTCTGGCTGGGGGGCATGCTGACATAAGGTGTGGGTTTCCTGTTGTTGGCAAAAGATATTTTCACCGGGAAAGGCACACTGAGCAAACGAGTTGCTTGTAAGTGCAGCCATATGCATTACTGTGCACTGTAATGAGCATGGCTGGAATGTGCCTGGTTGCTGGGAAGGGAGGGGGAGAGCTGCCGCTGCAATGATGAAACTGTCCATGACTGGAGTGGCAGATATCTTTTAAGTTTGGCACTCACTCTGAAGCTGCCATCATCAGCAGCTTCACTGTTGATTGGTGGCTGAGGGACGCACCCATTAAAGCTTCCCCTGCATTGGCCACAACACTGCCATGCCTCTGCAATGCTCTACTAACCTCAATATGTTTCTTGTGTGCTGCTCGCACAAGCAAACATAAAAAGGACTGTCCCCAGGACTGGTCCTTGAGGCGCCCCATTGGTCACCCCCTTTTCCTAGGATTGGATCCCATTAACCACCACCTACTGCTTTCTGTCCCCTAACCAATTTCTAACCCAATTCTCCACTTTGTGGCCCACCCCAGGCTACCCAACTTGTTAACCAGTCTTCTGTGTGGAACGATGTCGAAGGCCTTGCTGAAATCGAGGTAGACAATATCCACCACTCCCCCCGATCCAGCTCCTTTGTCACCCAGTCAAAAAAGTCTATCAGATTTGTTTAACATGACCTTCCTGCTACTACTACTGTCATTCCTTCATGGCCTAGAGCCTTTGTGGAGGCATCCAGGGCAGTTGGGAGTGTTCATTCTCCAACTCAGGCATCCCCAGGGACCTCCTCAAGTGGTATCATGCACCCACAGGGTCTGCAGGTGATGTACCACACCCCTCCATGGGCCTTGAAGTAATTCAGATTCCATCAGGGCCATGGCACCCATGTATGGCTGACCTCCAGAGGCAGATTCTGCTCAGATGGATGACCTTGGAAGGAAGGCTTTTTCCTTGGCACACATGCTAATGTGCATTTCTGCAGACCAGGCACATATGGTGACTTACAATGTCACCTATGGTTGCAGATAAGCTCACTCAGCTGCACTGCTGCAGAGTGAGTCAGTCAGTCAGGTAGGCCATTAACCTTTCTGCCCAGGGTCTGGAGGTAGCGTGGCACCAGTTGAGGACATCTTTTGATGCCCATAAGGTGGCCTTTAGGTTGGCAGGAACCGCACTCTGCATCAGCACCTTTGGCCCAGTGTAAGGTGCTTAACTCACACTTCCAGAGGGCTCATTTTTTCTCCAATGCCCCAAGGAGGGAGGAATAGGCCCCCTGCCAAGGAGGAAGCAACTGCTGGTGGGGGACTTTATTATTAGGGCATAGACTTGGGAGCAGGGGGAGAAAGGGAGAGAGAGGTAAAGTGCCTGAGAGGTGCTTCAGCCTAGAGGGATGGGGAGCCTATCCAGAGGATTGCTAGGGAAGCAGGGGATGGGAGGGGAGCTACACATCATTGTTCACCTGGGGACAAATGACCTGGCCAGGGACAGGATTGAGGTAATGCAGAGTAACTTCAGGGAGCTGGGGAGGGGCCTCAAGCAGATAACATGCACTGTGGCTTTTGCCAAGCTGTTATCTGTGTACATCAAGGGATTGCAAAGGGTACTCCACACCAGGGCATTTGACAACTGGTTGAAGGCATGGTGCATGGAGGAAGGCTTCAGCTACATTGGGACTTGGGGCCAACCAGGGAGGATATGGGCCTCTATAAGGGAGACGGACTACATCCTTCCAGAAAGGGGACCACAGTCCTTGGTGGGAGGTTTAAATGCTACTTGGATAAGCATTTAAACTAGCCAGAGGAGTGTGACAGGGTGGAATAGGACCCTGTCCCAGTTGTTATGGAAAGAGTTTAAATGCAAGGATCTGTTCTGCTCTATTCCTTTCCTGTCTCTTGTCTGTCTGGTTGAGCAACCAAATTTTCCTGTGAGACCTAGGATTTGATCACCCCAACGGTCTCGCAACTATTTGCCTCTCACTGTCCCTTAGTCTCCCTTGCTGTCTGTCTTTTTCTCCCGTGCATATCTGCTGATATAAAAATATATGTAAATTATTGTATGGAAATGTAACTGATGTTGGTATCCCTTTTGTTTAGAAATTCTATTGTGTTAATTTTTGAAATGTATACAATTATAGTTTGAGATGATTGCAAAAAAAGCTATTGGAAAATCAAGAGGTTACCTCAGTGCAATTTTAAGCCTTTTGCAGAAGAACTGTGGAAAAGGGGCCTCAGCTCAGGCACACTGTGTTCCTGCCAGCACCTGCCTGAAACATACAAGAACACTTTGGAAGAAACAGAATGCTTGTTAAGAATGGGGGTTGGAAGGACTTATAAGAGAGCTGAGCTGCAATTGCATGTTAGATGGACACACAGAGACTGAAGGAAAACCCTGATGGATCTTCACTATTTTATTCTGCCTTTGTAAATAGTTGTACAGAATAAGTTTATTTTTTTGTGACTGCTAGTACAAATAAAATACTTTTTGTAATTCTACAATTGCTCCTGGTTTTTTCTATGCTTCCTGACTTGTGCCTCGATGACAAGGGGGAGGCTGTAAAATCAATGGAGGAAACAACTGGTCACCCAGATTATGGATCAATGGGGGGGGCAAGGGGAATAAACTCCACTAGGGCAAGTGCACAAGAAGTCAGAGGTGTGGACAAGACAGAGGAAAAGGGGGTATAAATCAGGTAAGCAAGAATAAAGTATTAAAGGAGGCAGGGGACAAAGACGGTAAAAAAAGAAGAGGTGTGTCGGGGAGCTTCAGGGAACAGCTCAGGTTGGAAGGGGGTGAAGCAGAGAAGCAGGCAGAGAGTGAGTAAGGTATGAAGAGCTATGTGCACCAATGCACAGAGTCTTGGAAACAAAATCCCAGATCTGGAAGCCATCATGACAAAGGTTAGCCTTGATTTGGTGGCCACAACCAAGTCATGGTGCACAGAACACCAAGACTGAGACATAGCCAGACCTGGCAACTCTCAGTTCAGGATAGGCAGGGCAGGAAGGAGGGGAGGAGAGGGGGATTGTACTATATGTGAGGGAGGAAAACAAGATCATGGAGGTATAAGGGCATCCAAAGGAAATGGAAGGACTGGACATGCTGTGGGCCATCCTTGAGACAAGCTCTGGGGCCACTATCCATACTGGGGTAGTGTACAGACCTCCAACACAGGGAGAGGAGTTGGATAAGCCACTTGGTGAAGCCCTCATCAGAATGGCAAGGAAGGGGGAGGTGATACTATTTGGTGACTTCAGTCAGCCAGATATGTAGTGGAGCCTTCCAACTGTAGCTTCGGCAAGGAGAAGGGCCATCCTGGACTCCGGACAAGGGGCTTTTCTCAGGCAGCTAGTCAAAGAACCCACAAGGGACAGGGCAGTGCTAGACCTGGTGCTTACAAACAGGGACAGCATTGCAGACATCACAGTGGGCAGTTCCCTAGGCACCAGTGATCACCATACAGTGTGATTTAACATTAAGACTGCAGCAGAGGCAAACCTCACAAGGATGAGGGTCCTGGACTTTAGCAGGGCAGATTTTACAGAAATGCAAGACTGCCACAGAAACTGCCTCGGGGGAAGGGGGGATTACCAGGAAAGGGGTAGAGGCACAGTGGGGAAAAATAAGGGAGGATTTAATGAAAACAACCAGACTCTGCATGACAGAAGCGAGTAAAAGCAGAAGGAAACAGAGTCCATTATGGTTCTCTAGGGAAGTGTCCAGGATGGTGAAGAGAAAGACGGTGGCATTCAATAGGTATAAGGAAACACAGAGGTAGAAGGACAGGGACATATACCAAATAAAACAGAGTGGAAGCAGTAAAGGTGGTGAGGGGAATAAAGACACAGACAGAGGAAAGAATAGCTAAAGGGATAGCTAAAGAGGATAAGACTTTCTTCCAATACATAAGTGAGAAGAGGAAAGCAAGTGGAGGGTTAGTGAGAGTTAGGAGGGCAGAAGGGGAAGACTGCATAGAAGAAAAAGCAGACATCCTGAACAGGTACTTCTGCTCAGTCTTCACAATGGAGGAAGGGGGGAGGGACCTCTAAGGAGTAGCAGGAATAGAGGGGTGGGTGAGGTGGACACAAGTCCATATTCAGAGGAAAGAGTCCTGAAGGGACTTACAGCTCTGAAGTGGACAAGGCTATGGGACTGGATGGGTTACACCAAAGAGTACTAAAGAAACTCATGGAGGTGCTTGCTGCCCCACTAACAGCCTTATTCAACAGTTCTCTGGAAACAGGTGGGGTTCCAGAGGACTGGAGAAGAGTCGACATTGTCCCTCTACATAACAGTGGCAGCAGAGAGGAGACTAGCAACAACAGGCCGGTCAGTCTTATGTCAGTGGTGGGAAAATCAATGGAAACCCTGCTAAGGGAAAGACTGGTAAGCCGCATGGATTCACCGGGGGGCGGGGTCATGCCAAATTAATCTGATTGATTTCTTTGACTGGGTGACCAGGCAAATAGATCAGAGGAGGGCAGTGCATGTGGTCTATCTGGACTTCTGCAGCACAAGAGACTAATAATGAAATTGAGCAACCTAGGGGTGGAATCCAAATAGCTGCATTGGGTTAGAAACTGGATAAGGGATGTGCAACAGAGGGTGGTGATTAATGGTACTCACTCTTATGATGAGGGAGTGACCAGCGGGATGCCACAGGGCTCAGTACTAGGACTTACTCTCTTCAATGACTTTATAATTGACATTGCTGAAGAACTGGAAGGGAAGGGATACCTTTTTGCAGATGATACCAAAATCTGCAATAGAGTGAACACTCGGGGGGGGGGGGAGAGAATGCACAGGGATCTTGGGAAACTTGAGAAGTGGTCAAGAGCATGGCAGTTGGGGTTCAATGCAAAAAGTGCAAAATCATGCCACAGACAAGTTAGGCTCTGTGGAGACAGATTAGGTGGGGAACTTTGGGCAGATTGGATTTTTATTTATTTATTTAGTTTTTGTTGACCGGGTAAGTGCACTAGACAAATCCTGCCTATTTTCAGGCACGACTCTGGGGGAGGAGGTTACAGATGAATGCCAACTGTCTTTGAACCAGATTAAGCTGTTGGTGGTATTTTTAGTAAATGAGGGAAATTTGGCCAGGACACCGGGGAAATGCCCCTACTCTTTTCAATAAGTGCCATGGGATCTATAACATCCACCTGAAGTACCACCAATCCAGGCAGATGGGACCTCGGTTTAACGTCTCATCCGAAAGACGGCATCTCAGAAGTGCAACACCCTCTCATGCTGCACTACTGTGTCAGTACTGAGATATTAATCCAAGTGCCAGATGTGGGAACTGAATCCACAGCCCTCTGATCTCCCGGCCTCAGAGGCGAGTGTGCTACCTACTGAGCCACTGACACTGCATATGGGTGGGCCAAGTGGTCCTGTTCTGCTGACAAATTCTACATTTTTATGTTTCTGTGTCCTAGACGGGTTAGGGTGAGCCATGTACCTGACCACCATAGATCTGACAAAAGATTATTGGCAGGTACCCGCTGACCCCTGAAGACAGAGAGAGGTTAGCCTTCATTTATTTATTTATTTAGTTTTTGTTTACCGGGTAAGTGCCATTAGCCAAAACATGACTATTTTCAGGTGCGACCCGGGATATTACAATAAGCAGGGTGAACAGTGGAATACAATTTGATTTGGGGTAGAGACATAATACATACAGAGCTAAAACAAGGTTTTACAATCACATAATTAGGTGGAAAATAAAAGTTCAATAGTTTACATTAATTGGAAGAATCAGTGAAAAGTCACATATGGCTGACAGTTGATTGGGTAAGGGTAGCTACAGCACAACAAGATGAGACAATAAGTGCCTAGAGTAATAAGCTGGAAGGCTAGGATAGGTGGAGATCAGTTTACAGCGGCTGGGGATGTGGGTGAAGTAGGAGGCAGAAATTCAGGGTGGTTTGAAGCAGGCACAGGAGATCTGACTAAAGAGGAAGCATAACTCAGGCCTATTCGACTTTCGAGTAATGTCATGCAGGATAAAGAATGTGCCAGCCACCTTTTATCAGCTTGTAGACTGCATTCTGTTTAGGGCAGATGACTTTGCACTGGAGAATATGGATGACATCACTATCTACAGCCAGACTTGGGAAATCACATCAGGCACATGACTGAGCTGATGCACTGACTGAAGGCTGCAGGCTGACAGTCAAAGCAGAGAAGTGTCAAAATAGGATGACAGAGATGTCATACCTTGGGCATAGGGTAGGGAGCAGGTACATCTAGCCTGAGCCAGTAAAAATGAGGCCATATGGGGAGTGGCCATGCCCACCACAAAGAGGAAACTATGGGCCTTCCTAGGGATGGCAGGGTACTACCAAAAGTGTGTGGCAAACTTCAGTAGTATAGGCAAACCCTTGTCTGATCTTACTCTCTATTCTGTAGAATTTGTTGTGCACATGGATGCATCTGGTAATGGGCTGGGGCAGTTCTGAGTCAGTTCATGCACACATACAGGAGAGGAGCACCCAGTCATATACTTGAGCAAGCAGCAGCTGCCTAGAGAGGAGGCCTATGCTACAACTGAATAAGAGTGTCTGGGCATAGTCTAGGCTCTGGAGAAACTGCAGCAATATTTGTATGGGAGAGCTTCACACTGGTTACCAACCACAACCTCCTCACATGGCTCCAGACCACTGGGCAAAATCCCAAATTGTTAGAATGGAGCCTGATGTTGCAGTCCTATAACACAGACATTAGGCTTTGCAATGAGTCACAGCATGGCAATGTTGATGGTTTGTTTAGGTAGTAACCAGTAGCTTAAGTAAAAAAAGAACTCTGATGTAGCTGGTAGACCAAATCTACTAACATGAAAAACATTTTTTAGGGTCACTAAAAGATACCATTTCATTTCTCTGAGGGATGGAGATGTAACACCCAGGAATTTTTGTAAATAATGTTCTCTATTTTCTTTGTAAAATATTTTAGTTGATGTGGGAGGCAGATGACGACTGAGATAGCATTTTCTTTCAAATTTGCTGTTTTAGGCTGCAAAGCAAGTTGGGTGTGTACAGCAGAGTTCCTTTCATCTAAAGACTTCGTTTTGGTTAACAACAAAAAGGATTGCGTTCCTTTCATTTAAAATACTTTTATGTTTTGGGTGTAAACAGTGGCCAAGTCAAAGTCAGATGCTTCCTGTTGAGCAGACAGCCATGATAACAATGGAAGTAATGACAAATCCACTTAACTAGTTCAGACTAGTTTTCTGGGGGAGGTTGGTTCTTAGATCAGGGGAGTGTCTGTGAGTATGATGTCAGAGAGACAGGGCAGATAATGTTGGCATGTGGGCCAGTCTGCCAAAGGTAGTTATGTCTTGTTTCACTCAGAGTGAGTGAGTTAGTGTTGGGACACTGAACTTTTAACATCATGTGTGCAACTCTGCTATAACTCATAAGATCCTAGTTGGGGGTAAGTGTCTGCTTCTAAAAATAACTTAATTTGATCTTTGTTAGGTTATTCTGTGTAAATTCTATCTTCTTCAAATGTTTGGATTTCACTTTCTGTAGTGCACGGCATTCTGCATAGTCTTTAGAGAGTAAAATCCTCTACCATGTGTAAATATAATGGAGCACTAAATGCTATTTTATATACGTTATGCTTTCTGTGACTGAATTTTTAAGGTATAGATAATGGGGGTAAATGCACAAGTCTGTGATCCATTTCTGAAGAGACAGGCTACTAAAACTATCTAATGCAAAGTGTCCTTGGCTGTGACTAAAGGAGTGGGTCATTCTCCCTTTTAGAAAGATTACTGCACTGTGTGGACAGTAGCTGTGGTGGGATTCTGACCTACAGATACCCCAAGTGAGATTCAAGCTGAGTGGTGGCAGCATATCAAGGTGACTATTCAGGCATATGAATGGTTGTGAGAACTGGTAGCAGTGTGGACTGAGTTCTGGGAGAGAACCTATCTGTGACAGGGTCTTATCCCCCAAAAACACATTTTGGGTAATACTTGCAAGATTCCACTTATGTGATCAAAAGATAGGATGGTGACTTGCCCCCCCCCCCGAAAGTGTGGGCTAAAAATTCAAAAAAATGGTTAAGGAATGAATAAAAGTAATAAAAAGTCTGTGAGCGTGCATGGTATGTGCATCTCTTGAGTTAGGTTTCTCTAAGTCCAGCAGAACAACAACAGATGATAATGGTCACAAACATTTCCTGTGTCCAGCATGAGCAGAAAAAAAGACAAACAAGTCTCAAAAATAAGTCCAAACAAAAATAAAAATCTAAAAGTACCAAAAAGGTCCAAGGGTCCTAGAATGATGTGACATTTCACATGGGGCCCTTTGGGCCCTGCACATCCTGCTTATACAGGGCCCAAAGGGTCCTATGCAAAGCATATTAGTATGCAGCTTTTGTTTGGGCCTTGTGCATCCAGCTCTTTTCACAGGGTCCGAAGCAAGTTATGGCTCAGCTCCTCTTTTGCACAGGACCTGATGCAGGTTACACTTCTACTTTTAAAACAAGTAAGGAAATTGAAAAAAAAAACTACATCAGTTGACTCTACCACCTGCCACACCATCAACCCAGGTTCGGGAGTGAGTTCTGTCATATGGTGTCAGCTGCAGGATAGAGGATGAGCATTTTATGGAGTGTTCTCTTAACTCTCAGGGAGGGGGAATACATTGTTCTGCTGCTCACCTGCCACCTGACAGAGCCCAGGGGCAGCACTGTTGGACTGTCAAGTCAGGGACATACATGCTGGAGGATGCTTGCATGTACATGCTTCCTTATACATGTACATGGTGTGGTATTGCACCACAGGCAGTCTTGATGAGAAAATGGAGGTGGTTAATCCTTATGTGGCAGGGTGATGCTCCAGTCTCTTATAGGCCCCACATCACCAACTGGGTTCCTTTCTGAGATTAAGGATTGTGTACTCGAGGGGTCCAGCCAGCCTCAAACCCCACAGGGGGTATTCTGTTGGGGACTCAGTTTACTGGGGTGTGTTCCAGAGAAGGTGAATGAAGGGGCTGGGGTGACCAGAGACGATGGGAGTGGGCAGTGACCATGTAGCAGAAACAAATGATAAAAAAAGAAAAAAAATATGTTAAAGTGATTTTGTCAGGTTTGCCATAGCAAATGGGACTAATAACCTGTAGGAGTTGTGAATCACTCTCCTACCATTCAAACTGCCAAAACATGCTGTTTTCCATGAAAAAAATGCTTTTATTTCTGTGCTGTACTTCATTTGCATACTCATGCCCGTTTTTTCCTCAGTACTGCAACCCCAAATCATGACATCATGCAAGGGAAATAAAGTTTTTAAGCACTGTGCTGAAACAGAGACCTCTGTTGGTCAGTCTTGATATTGCCGACATCCATTTTCTTTCACAATTTTGGACTCATAGCAGAAGCTGGACACCAAAGAAAAAAATAGTAGTCTGTCCCATAATTACACTCCTGAACTACTTATAGTCATTCAGGCCCTATAACATAAACATAGAAAAGTATCATCATGTTCCCACATTCTGACAGGAGCTGCCACTTCAGACCTGTCACTTCACCAGCAGGCAGTAAAAGTCAAACAACATCTACACAGACTGGCAAATTATCTTTTTGGTCTATCTACATCACAAAAACAGTTTTCCAGAAACTTTTCTACAGGCCACTGTTGTAAACACTACTGACATAGGAGACTACACTTTGATGAGGGAGACAGAAAAAAATCAGCTATGTACTGTACCCACAATGCCTTGCTACAAAAAAAAAATATATATACATATATACACACACACACACACACACACATATAAATGTTGACAGCAGATATGGGTCTATGGCCCACCTAGTCTGCCCATGTGCGCATGTACTTAGCTTCTTCAAGCTTCTCTAGAACTAAGTTATATGTCTACATATTATTTATTTATTTGCTTTTGGTAACCAGGTAAGCACACTAGACAGTCAAGTGCCTATTTTCAGGTGCGACCCGGGAGAGTTACAAGGTATCCATGAAACACATACAGAGTCGAGGTTACATACAAGAGCCACATGCTCCAACAGTGGGTAAAACAGCTAAAGTACATACAGGCTCAAAAACATCGTAGGGTGGTAGAATAACATCAAGACATAAACTAGAAATTAGAATAAAAGAACAACTCAAACAGTGGCAGCCTCAAAATTCTTTGGAGCACACCTGTATACTCTGGCCAGACCTGAATGCCTAAAGTGAAAGAGAGACTCAGTGCTGGACAGGGGGCGGTTAATGATACTGAACAGTAATGACGCTCCACCTGGGGGCGGTAAGTGCCTAAAGAGGGTTACCAGCAGAGGTAACAGTGCTAGGAGACTGGGTATTATGCGGAACACAGGCAGGTAGATGCAGCTTTTAGGAAGTTCCATAGGGATGTTTTGAAGCAGGGGTGAGAGGGGGAGGCACGAACTTGTGCCGGAAGGGAGTTCCACATTTTAGGTGCATGGGCGGTGAATGCCCGATCACCACCGAGGGTGCAGGTCTTGGGGACCAGGTGGGCCTGGGTTGCACATGACCTGAGGTGGTAGCCAGGGAGGCGTGTTTCAGGGAAGGCGGCGAGGCGGGTAGCTGTTCTAACTATATTATCAGCGAGAAGTTGCCTAGGATGTAGAGTGCGGTGCTTTTCTGGGGGAAGCCATTCCAGACGAGAGTAGAGCATACAGTGATGCGTGAGACGGGGAGCCGAGAGTGCGAAGCAGCATATGTTGTTGTAAGTGGTGTCCCATTTAGCAAGGCTTGAGGACGGGACAGAAGCAAAGGCAACAAGCCCGTAAGTGAGTGTGAGAAGTAGTATCCCCCTAGCTATAGCAAGCTGGACTGTTGGGGTAAGGCAGTTTTTAGCTCTGTAGGCTAGGCCGAGCTTGCGGTTTGTCGCGTTACAAATATTCCGAATGTGAGAGGAGAGGTCCAATTGAGGATCGAGGGTAACTCCTATGTATGTGGCAGAGTCAATGACCGGCAGGAGGGAGTCATTAGACCCATAGATTTTCAGGGGCATCATGCAGGAGGAGGTTTTGGCCGCGGAGCCAAAGAACATGGCTTGAGTTTTCTTCAGGTTGACCGTCACTTTGTGGCCATCAAGCCAGTTCTGGATAAGGGAGAAGTCAGAGTTGAGCTGGGTGTTGATGCTAGGTGCTATTCTGCAGTCCCCACTACCAAAATAAGGGACTGCACCTCTGAGTAACAAACATTTACGTCAACGTTATCATTTATCCAGAATTCCTTGTTGCTATGTGTTAAACATTGACAGTTCTCTTACATGACATCATTCTGGGGGTGTGGCCACACACAGAAAACTGGAGGGCGGGCAGAAACAAAAACATACAAAAAAATTACTATGGCAGTATTTTTTTTACAAAACAAATTGCAGCTTCAACATCTGAAGCATGGGTGACAATGGCATACTATGTGAAACAGGCATTTGCGGAATGTGATTAAATCACTTTAATGCATTGTTATGGTTCCATAGCCACAAAAGGAGGGAAATGTGGTGTTCATGTTTTTTCAACACTAATGCTCATCGCCCTTCCTCAGTTCCTAGCCTCATGACCCCAAGCCAAACTACAGGTCTAGGGCCATGTCCCACAGGTCTGCTGCTTCATGCTACAGGTCAGGGGCTGCACCCCATGGGTGTGCTGCTTCAAGCTACAAGTCTTGGTCTGCACAACACACATATCTCTCAATCTTCTGTCACTGAAATGTCGAACACAGATACTCAACATGTGGGACAGTGCAAGACACTGGCCTCTAATGTGGGACAGATCAACAAAGATGCACAAATATGCTGCTCCATTGAGGGCCCACAGCATCGGCCCTTTTTTCCTTATTTTTTTTGCTTTAAAGATTTTATTAATTTCAAAAAACACAGGATGCAACAGAAATCCACAGTACAATGTTTAGCACAGTAATAATAACTTGTTAAGTACATAACTGATTTTAGGTCTCATAAAATAAAAATACATACATAGATAAAGTCAAAGTGCTTACTACATAGGTAATTAAGTAATTAATTTATAGCTAATACCTTAATCAAGAAGCAACAAGTACAAGATGGGAATAAGCACTAGACACTACTTTATAAGTGTACCATTATTCCTTACTTCATGAGATGACAAGATAATTCAGGAAGGGGGCCCAAATTCTATCGAACAATTCATTTTTACCAATAACCTGTAGAGCTAATCTTTCATTATTGATTACCTTGCTCATTTTATTACCCCATTCTTTGTATCCAGGAGAGCTAGGAGATTTCCAGTGTGAGAGCAAAATCATTTTAAGAAACAGAGCTGCTGACCACATAATGAAATGTTGTTGGTTGTTTCAAATTCCAGTTTCTTTCTTTATCCCAAGAATAAGGAATTTAGGCGTAAAGTGGATTTTTATCCCAAGATCAGACTCACAGACTTTATGGACCATACTCCAGATCCCCTTAATACAGGAGCAGGACCAAAGCATATGAAGAAGGCCTGCATCTTCCCTCTGGTATCTCCAGCATTTCCCATCTGGCTGGAAACCCAGAGAAGCCAGTCTTTTAGCAGCAGTCCTATCTTTCTTTACATAGAGCCCTCTGGCCTTTGTGCAAAGCACACCACCATCTGTGCATTGCACACCACCAGTCTCATAACTTTTTTCACCCAAAATCAGTCATATATTTCTTCATGCAGAGCCAAAGATCACTCGTGACTTCTGTGCAGGGCCTGCAAGAGATCACTCATATTTTTTCTTCATGCTGGCCATAGTGGGCCTTGTCCAAAGCAAGCAATGCAAGGATTTGGGAATGGGGAGGGGCACCAAAGTAATCCCATTACTTAATCTGAGTGAGCACAATTTTTTATGAATCATAATGGCAGCAAGATATGAGGGAGTTTCTATGCACCTAATAACCCCTCCCTGGCTCTGCCTACAAGATCATAACTTTCTTCACATAGGGTCCCAGACCTGTAGATTGAAGCAGCAGATCTACAGGGCTCAGCTCCACATCTGTGGGGTTCATGTTGGGTTATGAGGGTAGGGGCTGGAGGAGGGGGATGGGCATTAGGGTGAAAAAACACTAACATCACACTTCCCTCTTTTTGTGACTATGGAACCCTAACAAAACATTAACAGTTTTTTGCATTGAATATCCTTACTTTTGGAGAAAGTTGCATTGTAACCTGCTTCTTGAAGGGCCCAAAACATGAGCTGAGTCCTAACTTGCTTTGGATGTGCAGGGCCATTCAGAACCTGTGCAAACACAAGCTGCATCCTAACTTATTTCATACTGGGCAGTTGGGCCCTGCATGAAGCAGGATGCACACGGCCCTGCATGAAATATGATCCGAGTCCTAGCTTGCTTTGCTCAGTGCCCTCTGGACCCTGCATAAATTGGAAATACAGCTTCAGTGCTAACTTACATGCAGTATGTGCAGCAGAACACAAGCTGAGTCCTAACTTATTTCACACAGAACTATCTGGGCCCTGCATGAAGCAGGACGCACAAGGTGGAGGAGGGTGGTGTTGGTGCAGGGGTGGGTGAGGATTTTTTTGTAACTGGTAGCAGTAGTGAACACTGGACTAAATGGAAACTGGCCACTGTGGAGGGAGAAATATGCTGGTCACCCACCATGGGACTCATAGTTAGAATCAGCTGGTGTGGTGGACTGCCATGGATGCCTGAGGGTAGGGTGGGGTTATATATTTTTTTATTGCAGGTGGAGATTGGAGACATCCCATGGTAGCAGAAGGGCTGTTCTGGTTGCTTACTTTGGAGTCAAAAAATTATGTTGATCAGGGGGCCAGGGGAAAGGGGAATTGACCACCTGCCACAGGTTAAACGTACAAACTGGAAAGCTGCGAGGAGGGTGTATAGATAGTGGGATTGAGCACCCTTTACTGGTGTAAACCACACATAGATAGGTCTGCCAAGAGGGAGGGTTACAGGCAGCAGGTATGAGCACCCACTGCCAATGTTAACATTCATATATCAGGCTTCCAGGAGGGGGGTGGGATACCAGTGGTGGGATCGAGCACCCAACACTGGTGTTATATATTTATTCCATGCGGCAGTGGCAGGGATGAATGTTAATGTAGGCTTGGGCTGCCGAGAGGGAAGGTTAATGACTGTGGGACTGAACACCAGTTGCTGTGTTTTATATAATTGGAGAATGAGTAGTTGAAGTTTCCAATCCGGCGGTGGTGGTGGTGGTGATGGTGGTGGTGGTGGAGGAAGGGGGGGAGTACCAGCATTTATCATCGACTTTTTGTGTCTATCACAACATATATTTTTTAATTAAAAAAATGTAATTGTTTTTCTAAAAGTAATCTTGGATGTCTTATCTTCTTTTGAACCATATAATTGTCAATGTTTTCAAGTAGGTGTTTTTTTTCAGTTTTCTGTTTTAAAGTTTTCCTTCATGATCAGTGTTTTTTTTATTTTAGTCTTTAGTAACCAGATAAGGCCCACTAGGCACAACTGCCTGTTTTCAGGGGTGACCTGGGAGCACTGGGCAGTTAAGTGACTTGTTCAGAATCACACAGTATGCATGTGGAGATTGTGAGAATCAAACCCAGGTCTGGTTTGCTGGATGTACTAAGCTTGTTCACAGCTCGTTACTCTAACCTCTAGGCTATACTGCCAGCCCAATTCTAACTGTTAACTCTATGCATTTTTTTCAGCTATTTTTTCAGTCATTTTTCCAGCCTGTAGTTATGCAAACTTTTAAATGTACATAACTATCTGCACCCCAAATTTCACAGTCCATGGGGCTAAGTCCACCAATATATAAGTTGTCAAAACCCCGTTTTGAAAAAAATATATGCACAAAATGTGAGAGTCAAACCTTACAGATAAATTATTTATTTTAGCCACGAAAGCATTCTAGCACTAAGGCATTCTAAATGAATATAAATCATTTATTTCAATGTTAGGTCGGGCATCAGTATTTAGTTCCACTTACAGTGGATTACACAGGTGCTCCTAACCAATGGGAGAGCAACTTGAACAATGCCTAACAACATCATAATGGCCTCTGCTGCCCTTAAAACAGAGCAGTGAAATCAAACAGAAACAGTTAAATATTCATTAAAAGAACTGATTTGAAAGTTCTACAATATAAAATACATTGTATACATTTGACACAATGTCCTTCCTCAGAATATGACATTCATCATCACTTGTGAGTGGCAGGACTTTCATAACTCACTTATGGTTCTGCCACCTCACTCATGAAAATAAATAGCATATTCTGAGTTAGGCCATTGTGTGTCTGATATCTCTCTATCTCACTATCTCTCTATCTGTCTGTCTATCTGTTTATCTGTTTATCTATCTATCTCTATACATACATATATGTCATGGTTGGACCCTTGCTGTCATAGAAAAAGCCATCATGTTATTTCCCCATATATGAAGGTAGCCAATTAGCGTATCGTGAGATCAGTTAGCTAATTACAGTGTATTAATGTGCTATTAACACCTTAATAACACATCTTACATAAACATTATGTATACTACCTGTATATTATATATACTACCACTATATTAGTGTGTTATTAACACCTTAATAACACAGTACTACCCAACACACTACAAACATTCCCAATAACACATGTAACAAGCCTGTTAATAACACAAGTAACAAACCTCTTAACAACAGATGTAACAAGCTTCTTAACAGTATAGCGTAGTGGTTAAGAGCACTGAACTGCAAAGTCTGGCATACTCATGAAATAATAACATCTCAGGTTTGAACAAGCTCATAAAGGCCACTCGCCCTTCTGGCTCATGTCTTTATGGCTTGTTCAACCCCTCGAAGATATTATTTCCTTGTATACCATACTTTGCCATCATGTATTCTCTCTCTCTCTCTATATATATATATATATATATATATATACACACACACACACACACACACACACTCATGTAATAACTTGGGCTCTTGTGGATATATACTGGGGTAAATGGTAAAAGCACCATCTTGAGTGGCCCTGGGAATGAGAATCTGGGTGGGCTGGTGGCATTGGGCACAAGGAAAGAGGAGGGGGGTGTACTAGTGTTGGGGGACTCCATACTCAAGGGAATCGATGGAGTAGCATGGGAGAGAGGCACAGTCAGATATGGGTGGAGTCCATACTGGGATTAAAGGCAGACGAGGCAGGACAGGCAATCCTAAGGTGCGCAAGGAGGGGTAGGAGGAAACCGCACATTGTGGTACATGTGGGGACAAATGACCTAGCAGGGGAAATGGTGGCGGTAACATGGGAGAGGTTTGAGGAAGTGGGAAGGTTGTATGAGGAGACTGGGGAGTCTGTGGCCTTCTCAGAGGTGCTCCCAGTACCCTGCGCAAGCACAGTGAGAAAGGAGAAGATTAGGGAGTTGAACACATGGTTGGTTGAATGGTGTCAGACTAAAGGATATGGAGTTGTGGGTGGCTGGGGCAGTACCTGGGCTAATAATCTATTGCAAGGGATATGCTGCACCTGAGTGGGGTGGGGAAGGAGGTATTAAAGCAAAGACTGGGGAGGTCTATTGCAACAAAGGTGGATATAAAGTAGATGGGTGTGGCAAGTGGACAGCAGGTAGGCAGGGATCTGATAGAGTGGAGTCACAGCCTACTCCCCAGGCTAGCAGGGAAGGACTCGGAGCAGCTGAAAAGGGAGGGAGTAGAAGGAAGAAGATGGAGGGGGATTAAGGGGGCAGGATGGAGGGTGGTCTTACTGAATGTGAGAAGCTTAGGCAACAAATCAGCTGAGCTACAGGCACTCTTGGCAGTGTAGAGGGTGGATATTGCAGCTGTCACAGAAGTGTGGGCAATTGAACATCGGGACTGGGATCTGGCAATCCCAGGGTACAAATTTATTTAGGAAGGACCATAAGGAGGGAGGGGGTGGGGTGGCAGTCTATGTGAGGGATGGGATAAAATGCACAAGGGACGAGGGGGAAGAAAGGAGAACAGAGGCAATGTGGCTTCAGCTCCTAGACTCAAGGGGTAGGAAACTGAGGATTGGAGTGGTATATAGGCCATCATCCCAGTCTGAGGAGCTTGACAGGGAATTAGCAGGACAAATCAGAAAGGTATGTAGAAAGGGAAGGTGGTCATCATGAGGGATTTCAACTTGCCAGGGGTTGACTGGAGCATTTCTGATACCTCCAATGCTAGGGAACAAGTGCTCCTCGATGCGATCCAGGAGGGTCTCCTGACACAGTTGGTCAGTGTATCTACTAGGCTAAAGAACACTTTAGATCTGGTATTGTCGAATGGAGAGGCAGTAAGGGAAATAAGGGTGGAGGACCCACTACCCGACAGCGCTCACCAAATGGTGTGGTTTAACATCACCTTGTGCGGGGAGCCAGAGAAATCATTAACCCGGGTGGTAAACTTCAGGGGTGCGGACTTTGGGAAGATGCGGGAAGTACTGAAAGGTAAACTGGAGGGCAAAAGGCAAGAGACGGACGTGGAGCAGAAATGGGATATTATTAGATGTGGGATTACAGAGGCAATGGAAGCCTGCACCAAGATACAGAGTAAGAGGAGCAGAACAAGGAAACCATGCTGGTTGAACAGCGAGGTAGTGGAGGTGGTGAGGGCAAAATGAGAGGTGCACTAGAGGTATAGGAGAATGGGAAAGGAAGGGGACAGGGAAGGGTATGCTAGATGGTCCAGGGAGGTAACCAGAAAAGTGACAGCAGCCAAGGCTCAGAGGGAGCTGAGATTAGCGCAGAGAATTAAAGGGGTGGGGGGTTAGAAAGACTTTTTCAGATACATCAGGGAGAAAAGGAAGTGCAAGAAGACAACAGTGAGGATAAAAAAGGGTGGGGAGTGGACAGAAGAGGGGGAGGAACAAGTGGAAGCAGTGAATGAATACTTTTGCTCAGTGTTCATGGAAGAAAAGGGGGGACTGCTACCACCATGGGCTGGGAGGGTGGGGACTTGGGGAGAGGAGATGACAGATGGCAGAATTGAGGTAGGGAGAGTTCTAGAGGGACTGAGGGCACTGAGGCTAGACAAGGCACCAGGGCCGGATGGTATCTGCCTCAGGGTGCTGAGAGAGATGGCGGAGGTATTGGCAGAGCCACTGGAGGATCTTTACAGCACCTCACTTGAGTCAGGATGTGTGCCACTAGATTGGAGGATGGCACATGTAGTGCCATTACACAAGAGCAGACCAAGGGATGACCTGGGTAATTATCACCCAGTAAGTCTCACTTCCATAGCATGCAAACTCATGGAAATGATACTTAAGGAAAGACAGGTGCCATACCTGGAGGACAATGGCCTCCAGGATGTGAGGCAGCACGGGTTCGATTCAGGGAAGTCTTGTCAAACCAACCTGATACAATATTATGACTGGGTGACAGGTGAGCTGGATAAGGGTCATGCGGTGGATGTTCTTTACTTAGACATCAGCAAGGTCTTCGATTCTGTGCCTCATGGGCAACATGGGGGGAAGCTCACTGGTGTAGGGGTAGGGGCAAAAATGATTAACTGGATTACAAGCTGGCTGAGTGGGAGGCTACTACGGGTGGTAGTGGGAGAGAAGCTCTCAACTCCAAGGCTGGTGATGAGTGGAGTACCACAGGGCTCTGTGCTAGGACCGGTATTATTTAGGTTCTTCATGTCAGACATTGCGCATGGGGTGGTGAACAAGGTTCTAAGTCTGTTTGCAGATGATACCAAAATGGGAGCAGTGGTGGATAGAGTGGAGGGATGGAAACAGCTGCAGGGGGACCTAGGCAAGCTGGAGGAGTGGTCAGAGAGGTGGCAGCTGGGGTTTAATGCAAAGAAGTGTAAGGTTATGCACTTCAGGGTGAAGACTCCAAGAAGACAATACTGGCTGGGAGTGGTTAAGCTGGGGATCATTGAGGAAAAGAAGGACCTAGGCGTAATGGTAACAGGGACCATGATTAACACTGCCCAGTGCAGGAGAGTGGCTGCAAAAGCGAACAAAATGCTGGGGTACATAGTGAGGGGTTTTTCATCCAGGTGAAGAAAGGTAATTTTTCCCCTCTATAGGTCACTAGTAAGGCCACACTTGGAGTATTGTGTGCAGTTTTGGAGGCCATATCTGAAGCGTGATGTCAGGTTGCTGGAGGGGGTACAGAGGAGGGCAACAAAGATGATTTGTGGAATGGAAGGGAAAGACTATGTGAGCAGGCTGGGAGACCTGAATATGTACACCCTGGAGGACAGAAGGGACATGGGGACATGATAGAGACATTCAAGTATCTGAGGGGAATCAAAAAGGATGGGGCAGATGGGGTCTTTAAGCTAAGGAGGGGGAGGGACACCAGGGGCACGGGCTAAGAATAGAGTGGGAAGATTTAGGAGGGAAATGAGGAGACACTATTTCACAGAGAGGGTGGTTGCAAAATGGAACGCACTATCAGAATGGATGGTATCATGTAAATCTGTGAACAGTTTTAAAAGGGCATGGGACAGGGAACAGGGGAGAGTAAGAGTGGGGGAAGTGGGAGGCGGCATTGGGATGACAATGGGGAGGGGGTGGGGCAGCTGCAAACTAGGGGTGCTAGCTGCACAATCGAGCAGACTTAGATAAACCGGGTGGGCTGTTTCTGCTGGCAAATTCGTATGTTTGTATGTTCGTGTATATATATATCTATATATATATATATATCTATCTCACAAGAACCCAAGTTATTACACATGTAATACTAGAACTGATATAGTGTGAAGAAATAGGGTATATATATCTATCCAGTTTATTGTTATTCATGCTTATGTACTCTCCAGGGTGGTTCCTGTAAATAGGCATTTCTCACCTATGCCTAACTCTTCTGCAATATGCCTTTAAGCCAGATCTGCCCGGAGATGGAACGCTATGCTAATGAAAGAATCATTGGCACGTGCCACTTTTTCAAATGCTGCCACCTATCAATTGCCTACATTCTAACCCTCAGATTTCTCTCTCTCCACCTGTCAAAACTAGACGCTTGGAGATCATCTCCTCATCATCTCGCTGTGAAACTTTAAAAAAATACATATAAGTATTACTTTATTTTCATTTGCTGCCCTTATCTTTTGTTTGTAGTAAACCGTTAGCTTTATTTTTGTTAAATTGTTTATTTTCTCGGTTTCTCCCAGTTCAGTATAACCGGTGGAAAACCTGGCTTTTTAGCTTTAGTGGAGTTTTTCCTATCTCTAAAACTATTTTATTTGTAGTTAACTATTGTTTAAAACATATTGTTGTAACCGCTGATATCGGTTACTGAACCGCTAATCCCAGTTCCTTTACTCTGTTTCTGGTTCCGATCGGTTCCTGAACCGACTGCAACTGATAGATTTGTTTTTAAAAGTTTACATTTAATCACAGTTGCGATTTTTGGATTCTTTTGTTAAGATGTCTGAAAAACCTAAGAAAAAGACTGGTGAACCCGGTTTCAAAAATTGCACAGTGTGGAGAAGTGTTTGCCAAGTCAGATAAACACACTTCTTGTGTTGTTTGCCTTGGTTATTATGACCATTTGAAGACAGATTGTGAACTCTTTAAGACTTTTCCTGAAAAAATGCATGAAAACATTTGGAAAGGCTTAAAAATAAATTGCCTCCACCTAAGGGTCCCTCTGGCTCTGACCAGCCGATACCCTCAGTGGCTGTGGGTGAAGCCACAGAAATCACCGTCTCTACCCCTGATATGGGTACGAAAAAGCCTGCTGAACCGGCTAGCTCTCCAGTTCCCATAAAAAAAACTAAGAAAACAAAACACACTGAACCCTCTGCTGGTCAGTCTATGGGAACTTCTGCTGTGTCTGTAACCATGCCTACCCCTTTGGAAAGTGCACAGGCATTTAAGATTGTACAAGCCTTGCAGGGTCTGCTGCCTGATGGACAGCAGTCTACAGTTCAGACCCCTGCTGAGTCTACCCAGTCCTCTCTGCATGAGGCAAGGGAAGATTATGGGGAATTTGAAAAAGAGGATGAAGGAGAGCCTGTAGAGCCAGAAGTCTCTCCTGAACAGGAGTTTGGCTCTCTTCCCAGGCCATCAGAAGATTACTCATCTCATTTTTCCTTTGTCAGGAGAATGGTAGTTCCACTGGATATCTCTACCACTGAGGTGACAGAGGATGAGAAGGAGGCAGAATACTTAAAAATGATGGGGTTAACACCCACCAAAAAGTTATTGCTCTCAATAAATTAGTTTTTTAAAAGGGATGCAATAAAGCTCCTCTAAATACCTGGGTCTGTTCCACCTTTGGATAAAAGGCTGGATAAAAAGTACCAGCGTGACAGGGAAGGGGCAGAATTCTTATTTTCCCACCCTGACCACCAGGGGGTGGTATAAGCTGCAGCCTGTGATGAACATACGAACATACAAATGTGCCAGCAGAAACAGACCACCTGGTCTAAATCTGCTCGAGTGTGCAGCTAGCACCCCTAGTTTGCAGCTGCCCCACTCCCCTTCCCTTTGTCATCCCACTGTCACCCCCACCTCCCCCACCCTCACTCTCCCCTGTTCCCTGTCCCATGCCCTTTTGAAGCTGTTCACAGTTCTACATGATACCACCCATTCTGGTAAGGCATTCCATTTTGCTTCCACCCTCTCTATGAAATAGTGTCTCCTCATTTCCTTCCTAAATCTTCCCCCTCTATTCTTAGCCCATGCCCCCTGGTGACCCTCCCCCTCCTTAACTTAAAGACCCCATCTGCCCCATCCTTATTGATTCCCCTCAGATACTTGAATGTCTTTATCATGTCTCTCCTGTCCCTTCTATCCTCCAGGGTGTACATATTCAGGACTCCCAGCCTGCTGTCATAGTCTCTCCCCTCCATTCCACATATCATCTTTGTTGCCCTCCTTTGCATCCCCCCCTCAAATAGCCTGATATCATGCTTTAGGTAGGGTATCCAAAACTGCACACAATACTCTAAGTGCAGACTTACCAGTGACCTGTAGAGGGGCAAGATCACCTCTCTTCACCTGGATGAAACCCCCCTGACTATGCACCCCAGCATTTTTTTCACCTTTGCAGCCGCTCTCCTGCACTGGGCAGTGTTGTTCATGGTCCCTGTTATCATTACCCCTAGGTCCTTCTCCTCCTCAGTGATCCCCAGCTTAAGCCCCCCCCCTCAGTATTCTCTCCTTGGGTTCTTCACCCCAAAGTGCATAACCTTACACTTCTTTGCATTGAACCCCATCTGCCACCTCTATGACCACTCCTCTAGCTTGCTTAGGTCCCCCTGCAGCTGCTTGCATCCCTCCCCTCCATCCACTACTGCTCTGATTTTGGTGTCGTCAGCGAACAGACTTACCTTGCTCACCACCCCATGTGCAATGTCTGATAAGAAGAGCCCAAACAATACTGGCCCCAACACAGAGCCCTGTGGCACCCCATTAGTCACCAGCCTTGGAGTTGAGAGCTTCCCTCTCACCATCACCCGTTGTAGCCTCCCACTCAGCCAGCTTGTAATCCAGTTCATCATTTTTGCCCCTACCCCTACACAGTTAGCTTCCCCCCAAGCCACCCACGAGGCACAGAATTGAAGGCCTTGCTGAAGTCCAAGTAAAGAACATCCACCGCATGACCCTTATCCAGCTCACCTGTCACCCAGTCATAATACTGTATCTGGTTGGTTTGACAAGACTTCCCTGAAATGAACCCATGCTGCCTCACATCCTAGAGGCCATTGTCCTCCAGGTACGACACCAGTCTTTCCTTTAGTATCATTTCCATTAGTTTGCACACTATGGAGGTGACACTTACTTAGTGATAATTACCTGGTACTTTCCATGGTCCACTCTTGTGTAATGGTACTACATGTGCCATCCTCCAGTCCAGTGGCACACATCCTGACCCCAGTGAGGTGCTGTACAGATCCGCCAGTGGCTCCACAAACACCTCTGCCATCTCCCTCAGCACTCTGGGGTGGATACCATCTGGCCCTGGTGCATTGTCTACCTTCAGTGCCCTCAGTTCCTCTAGGACTCTACTTGCATCAATTCTTCCATCTGTTGCTTCCTCTCTCCCTGTCCCCACCCTCCCAGCCCATGGTGGTAGCAGTCCCCTCTTTTCTTCCAAGAACACTGAGCAAAAGTATTCATTCAGTGCTTCTGCCTGCTCCTCCCCCTTTTCCATCCTCCCACCCTTTTTAGCCTCACTATTGTCTCCTTGCACTTCCTTTTCTCCCTGATTTATCTGAAAAAGTCTTTCTCCCCCCAACCCCGTTAATTCCCTGCGCTAATCTCAGCTCCCTTTGGGCCTTGGCTTCTCTCACTTTTCTGGTTACCTCCCTGGATCATCTTGCATACTCCTCCCTGTTCACTTCCTTCCCCATCCTCCTGTACATCTGGTGCACCTCTTGTTTTGCTCTCACCACCTCCACAACCTCGCTGTTCAACTAACATGGTTTTCTTGCTCTCCTCCTCTTACTCTGTGTCTTGGTGCAGGCTTCTGTTGCCTCTATAGTCCCCCGTTTAATAATATCCTATTTCTGCTCTGCATCCATCTCCTGACTTATGCCCTCCAGTTTCTCTTTCAGTACTTCCCACATCCTCCCAAAGTCTGCCCCCCTAAAGTTTACCACCTGAGTAACTGATTTCTCTGGTTCCCTGCACATCGTGATATTAAACCACACCATTTGGTGATCGCTGTTGACTAGTGGGTCCTCCACCTTTATTTCCCTTACTGCCTCCTCATTTGACAAAACCAGATTTAAAGTGTTCTTTAGCCTAGTAGGTACACTAACCAACTGTGTCAAGAGACCCTCCTGGATTGCATCCAGGAGCACTTGCTCCCTAGCACTGGAGGTGACTGGAATGCTCCAGTCAACCCCTGGCAAGTTGAAATCCCCCATGATGACCACCTTCCCCTTTCTACATACCTCTCTGATTTGTCCTGCTAATTCCCTGTCAAGTTCCTCAGACTGGGATGGTGGCCTGCATACCATCCCAAACCTCAGTTTCCTACCCCTTGAGTCTAGGAGCTGCAGCCAGATTGCCTCTGTTCTCCTTTCTTCCCCCTTGTCCCTTGTACATTTGATCCCATCCTTCAGATAGACTGTCACCCCACTGCCCCTCCCCTCCTTACAGTCCTTCCTGTATAATTTGTATCCTGGGATTGCCAGATCCCAGTCCCGGTGCTCAGTTGCCCACGTTTCTGTGACAGCTGCAGTATCCACCCTCCCCACAGCTAAGAGTACCTGTAGCTCAGCTGATTTGTTGCCTAAGCTTCTTGCATTCAGTGAGACCACCCGCCATCCTGCCCCCTTCCCTGCATTGGCCTCCATTTCCTCCCTTCTACTCCCTCCTTTTTTTCGGCCACCCCGAGTCCTTCCCTGCTAGCCTGGGGGTAGGCTGTCACTCCACTGATCCCTGCTTACCTGCTGTCCACTTGCCACCCCCCATCTAGTTTAAATCCACCTTTGTCGCAATATACCTCCCCAGTGTTTGCTTTAATACCTCCTTCCCCTCCCCACTCAGATGCAGCCTATCCCTTACAAACAGATTGTTATTCTCCCAGGTACTGCCCCAGCCACCCACAACTCCATATCCCTTAGTTTGACACCATACTACCAACCATGTGTTCAACTCCCTAATCCTCTCCTTTCTCACTGTGCTTGTGCAGGGTGCTGGGAGCACCTCAGAGAATGCCACAGACTTCCCAGTTTCCTCGCACAACCTTCCCACTCCCTCAGTCCTCTCCTTTGTTACCTTCACTGTTTCCCCTGCTAGGTCATTTGTCCCCACATGTACCACAATGTGTGGTTTCCTCCTACCCCTCCTTACGCACCTTAGGATTGCCTATCCTGCCTTGTCTGCCTTTAATCCCAGTATGGACTCCACCCATATTCGACTTTGCCTCTCCCCCTTGCTGCCCCATCCGATCCCCTTGAGTATGGAGTCCCCAATACCAGTACACCTCCCTCCTCTTTCCTTGTGCCCATCACCATCCCCCCACCCAGGTTCTTATTTTTGGGGCCACTCAGGATGGTGCTTTTACAATGTGTCCCAGTGTCTTCCCCACTGCCCTTCTCAATTGAGACTCCTCCCCCTCCTCCTGTTTGACTGCCAACCTTCCTCTCCCTCCTCACCTCTCTGAGTATAATCCCTACCCCTGCTATGCCATCCTCAATCTCTCCACTAGTAATGCTCCTCTTTTCCTTCTCTTTGTGAGTACTATCCCTTGTGCAATCTCCTCCTGCATCCTCTTTCCCATGTGTTGCAAGTACAGCAAACATGTTCCCTTCCCCCTTTGCCTTACTGTGTGTTTCCTCCTCCCTCCTACCTACTGCTGCTCCTCTTTTTCTAGATCCTACTGGAGTCCACCCTTCATCAGCTGGCTTCCTGTCTACTGTGCCCCCTTCCTGGACCCCTCCCTTGCCTCACTGTTCCTTCTCTGTAGCGCCCCCACAATACTCTCAGATGTCAGCCCTCCTACCGAAGCAATCCTCCCCTCATCCCTCAACTTCCCCAGCTCCCTGCCAAGTCACTGAACCTCTTCCTCAAGCCTCCTTAGCCTGTGGCATATTGGGCACCCTCCCAGTCTCCACAGTATGTTCATCTGCAATGCTGCCCCACAACCATTGCACCTCACAATCCTACCCATTGTCCACACTATCTGTACAGCCTCTCCACACCAATCTCCCTATAGCAAGTAGAATTAACTAATCCTAGCCCAGCCTCTAACAGAAATTGTAATCCTAAATACCCTTGCATGCAGCATAAGACAGCCAACTACAGTACTAACTGGAAACCACAATCCAACCTTAAGGACTATAGATCTATGCATAAGTTTTATATATTTATATGTCTTTAAGAATTAGCTTTTATGGCTGTTCCTTGTTTCCTCCTTCCTGACTTGTTCTGAGGGCTCAGGTCAGTTTGCAGCTCCCCAAGCTCCTCCCTCACAGCCTTCAAACCCAACCCCAGTGGTATTTCAGTATTTAAGAAAGGCTGCTGGAAGGGCTGGGTGGAGGGCTTTTTGTCACTCAGCCACAGAAACCTTTAAACTAAGTTTCACGTTAAGCTAAATTAGCTTCTCTCTGGAGGGAGAAGCAAAGAGGTACTTTTGCTTTTTACCCTCCTTCTCTGGAGGGTGAGAAGCAAAAGTACCTTTTGGTTCTCACCCTCCAGAGAAGTATTCGAGAAAAATAGACAGTATGGCCAAAAAATGATATTTATCGGCATCTTTGGCCGTAAGACAAGCTAACTTCCAGGTCCATGCAGCCCAGTACCAGAAATCCCTCTGGCAGTCTGTCATGGCTATAGCAGACAAGGCTCCTTCTAACCGTTCAGCAGACCTTGCTGAAATGGCCAGATCTGGTTTGAAAGCTGCCAAACATCAGTTTCAGATGGCAGCAGACACCAATGACACTGCTGCTAGGTGGATAGCAAATACAATTGCACAGAAGAGGTTTGCCTGGTTAAGAGCCACAAACCTTACTCAGGACACCCAAAACAAGACTCTGGATTTCCCACTTGAGGGTAACTCCCTCTTCAGAACTCACACAGAGGCTTACTTGAAAAAAGTGGATGAATACAAGGCCACTTATAGAAGTAACTCTGCCAAAGAGAAGACTTTCCCATCCACAAGACCATATGGAAGGGGTGGCAGGGGCCATGACAGTATCCCAAGCACAACAGCACCCCTAGAAAGGGTACTTCAGAGGCAGGGGCAGAAGGCGTGGTTCCCATTCTCAGCCCCAAGCTAAGCAGCACCCCTGACTTGTCCTCCAAGGCCACCTCTCCACTTCTAGTAGAGGGCAGGCTGACTCACTTTTTTCAGGTTTGGAAACAGATCACTACAGACAAGTGGGTCCTAGAAGCAGAGAGTCAGGGATTGTCCCTAAGCTTCAAATCCCTTCCCTCTCTAAGAACAAGAGTGTTCAAACTAGCTTCCAATGCAGAAAGAAAGCTGTTGGAAAAGGAGGTTCAAAACCTATTGTTGTCAAAAGCAGTGGAGCCTGTTCCTTCACAGCAAAAAGGGAAAAGGATTTTATTCAAGATACTTCCTCACAACAAAAAAGACTGGGGAGTGGCGGTCTATCCTAGACTTAAGGGTGCTGAACTGGCACCTACTAAAAGGTTCAAAATGGTAACCTTGTCACTGATTTCCCACAGTACTCCCCTATCTGGATGACTGGTTAGTGGTGGGAAAATCGCCAGCAGGTAGAAGAGCATCTTCCTCTCTTCAAATCAGGAGATTCTTGTGACTTAAACAACTACCGTCCTATCTCTATCTTGCCCGTTCTCTCCAAAGTGCTGGAAAAACTTATATACAGCCAACTAAAAAATCACCTTGAAAAGCGCACTCACTCCTAAACCTGGCCCAATCTGGCTTCAGGTCGAAACACAGTACCATCTCAGCCTTGGCTAAAGTCTCTAATGACTGGATCCATGCTATGGACACCAAGAAGATTATTGGTGCAGTCTTTCTAGACCTCAGTAAGGCCTTCGACACTGTAGACCATCACCTCCTAATCACCTGTCTTGCCTACATTGGTGCCACTCCACTTACCTTACAGTGGTTTAATAGTTATCTCACGGGAAGGATACAAAAAGTCAAAGCTGATGGCCTACTATCTGCCCCCCTTCCAATTGCCAGAGGAGTCCCTCAAGGCTCCATCCTAGGACCAATCCTTTTTTCCCTGTACATCAACAACCTTGACTCCCACATAAAGAACTCTAGCATACATTTCTTTGCGGACGATACGGTTTTGTACGCATCAGGCTCATCCTTAACTGAAGTCAGGGAAGCACTCCAAGCTGACTTTATCCAGTTAGAAAGCAACCTTATCAATGCCAAGCTTCTCTTAAATGCCAAAAAAACCAAGACAATGATTTTCCCGAGACTTGCCTTGTCTAGTGCCCTACCTACCCCACCTAAAAACTTCATAGTTACCTCCCTAGGTGAACCCTTGGAAGTTGTACCTAAATTTAAATATCTAGGTATGTGGATAGACAACAAGCTTTCCTTCAGTGACCACTTCGAGGATCTATCAAAGAGGCTTAAAGCATGCTTGGGTTTCTTCTTTAGAAATAGGACCCTTTTTTCTCTCGTAACCCGCAAAAGACTTGTCCAAGCAACATTCCTTCCCTTGCTTGACTACAGAGACATTATCTTTATCTCCTCCCCAACCTTGAGCCTATCTAAACTGGATGTACTCTATCACCATGCTCTTCGCTTCATTACTAACTCTGCGTACAGGACCCACTACTGTGATCTTTATGCAGCAGTTGGGTGGACCTCTCTTGCCACTAGATGTCTCCTGCATGCTGGCATTTGGACCCTCAAATTGCTACTCCACAAACTGCCTGTCTATTTAACATCTCTCATACACATCTTGCATAGTGCCTACTCCCTAAGGAAATCCAACCTTATCCTACTAGATGTTCCCAGGACACGTACCACAGCTGGCCAAAGAGCTGTCTCATATGCCCTCCCAAACATTTGGAAACAACTACAAGCCATGCTGAACCTAACCAGTATCGTATCAATTAACTCCTACGAAACTCTAGCTATCTCTAAATTAAAAGACATTTGTAGGTGCTACTAGGCCCCCAACGTCAAGTCAACTTCCTAGGTACCAACTGGCCCTCTACTTATTAAGCTGAAATGTGTTGCATAATTTAGGGCAAGGGTTAAAGCTGGATTGTACTGCACATATAGCATAAGGGCTTCTACTGTGTATACCTCTTGTATTATATATTTTTTCTTTGTTGTCTACATTTTATATCTCCTGTCTATGTAATTGCGAACTGTATGTGTATGTGCCTCAGGACCTCCTTGTGAATGAGCTTGCTCAACGGAGTCTTTCCTGCAATAAACTTGAACTTGAACTTGATTCTGCCAGCACTCCAAAAATGAGACTGGCTGGCATCCCTGGACCTAAAAGTTGCTTTTTTCCACATCCCCATAAAAGAGTCTCACAGAAAGTACCTCAGTTTCAGACTCCCATCAGGTCATTACGAGTTTTCAGCCCTGCCATTTGGTCTCACTTCAGCTCCAAGAGTGGTCACAAAGTGCCTGGCAGTGGTTGTGGCACACCTGCAAAGACAAAGTGTCACAGTATTCCCCTATCTGGATGACTGGTTAGTGGTGGGAAAATCGCCAGCAGGTAGAAGAGCATCTGCATCTCACTCAAAAACTCTTGGAGTCTCTGAGTTTCCTGTTAAATCTCGAAAAGTCGGTCCTTCTTCCTCATAGGAGCAGAGTTAAGTACCCAGCAGGGGCAGGGCTTACCTACCTCTCTACAGGATAAACAGCAGTCTACAGATGGCAGGCTCTTTCAGCCTGAACAAACCAAAAACTACAAGACAGTTTCTACAGCTACTGGGCCATATGGCAGCTGCCACTGGCACAGTTCTAGGTTCCAGGTTTTAGATGAGAGACATCCAGTTCAGCTAAGGGCTCATTGGTGTCAAAAAAGGGATTCTGTCTCAAAACTGGTCCCAGTAACAAAAACATTACTCCTGGCCCTCCAATGGCGGAAAGAGGAAGCCAACCTCAGGGAGGGGGTTCCCTTTCAAAAGGAGCCTCCGTCAGTGATCCTCACAACAGAAGCCTCACTACTAGAGTGGGGTACCCACCTAGGAGATCACACTATTCAGGGCACTTGGTCCAGTGCAGAATCACTACAGCACATAAACCTCCTGGAGCTCAGGGAAGTGTTTCTGGCACTCCAGGCCTTCACACCACTAGTTCAGGAAAAGGTGGTACAGGTCAGAACAAACAACACCACCACTATGTATTACACAAACAATCAGGGAGGAACAAGGTCAGATCCTCTCTGTACAGAAGCTATGCGAATTTAGACTCTGGTCTACATCCTAAGATCTTCTCTTTAGGCCATTCATCTGCCAGGCAAGGACAATACCTTAGCAGATGCTCTGAGTCGAATCAATCAGGCCCACCACAAATGGGCCTTAAAAAGACAGGTGGTGAAAGTGATTTTCAAAAGGTGGGGCACACCAGAGATAGATATCTTTGCCTCCCATGAAAATCACCACCTGCCATGATATTCTTGCAGACCCCCAGCTCGGGGAACAGTCCCTCTGGATGCTCTGATTCTGGACTGGTCAGGAAGGTACCTGTACGCATTCCCTCCATTCCCTCTGGTGTACAGGGTGCTACTCAAGCTCAGGTCTCAGTCAGCCACAATGATCTTGATAGTTCCAGACTGGGCCAGACAGCCATGGTACTCCCTGCTGCTCTCCATGTCTGTGGCTGAACCAATACACCTTCCTCGGAGGCACAACCTGCTAACCTCCAACCAAAGCAGACTCCTGTATCTGAACCTCAAGTCACTCAGACTCAAAGCTTGGCTCTTGAGGACCTAGAGTATGCAGGTTTGCACCTCTCTGACAGTGTCCTGGATATTCTAAAGGGTTACAGGTAACCATCCACCAAGAAAACCTACGCCTCCAAATGGAAAAGGTTTTCTATCTGGTATTCCACCAGGAATATTGTGCCAACTCAGGCAGGGGTTCTGGCTGTGCTGGACTACCTTACTCATTTGCATTCGTTGGGCTTGCAGTTCACTACTCTAAAAGTTCATCTAGCTTCAGTGTGAACTTACACTTCAGCTGGGAAGAATGCCTCCATGGCATCAAATTCTATCTTTAAAAGGTTCTTAAAAGGTCTGGCCCATCTGCATCACCCTAACAGAGAACAGTGCCTGCTTGGGACTTAAATGTCTGTATTGCCAAGCTCATGGGCTCTCCCTTTGAGCCCATGACTTCAGCTCCTTTGAAATATGTCACATGGAAAACAGCTTTCCTAGTGGCAGTTGTCACAAACCCACCCAGGAGGTCAGCCCTCTATTCCCAAAGTGCCAACCTCCGAGCGCGGTCTTGTGAACAGTTAACAGAACAAGGTAACCCTCTTGTCTGTTTTGTGGGTTTCGAATCAACCTTTGGTCTCAAGTCTTGGAGGGATTCAAACTGTGAACCTTTTGCTAGCATACCCAATGCATAGGCTCAGATCATTCTGTCTTCGGGGGGCCAGATATCTTTGCCTACAGGCACCTAACCAGGTGTAAAGAAATGAACCCTTAAAAACTGTAATAAAAGACCTCAGATTTAAAACGTTTACCTTTTTCCAGTTTGGTATCACCATCAAGCTTATGTATAGTGTCTGCTTTAACCATATATACTCTACTTGTAAAGGAAAGAAATCAAAGGCAGACCAGGTAGGCTCTAAAAGAGTTTTACTAAAATAAATAAAGATATGTAAAACATAAAATACAGAACTATTGTATCACAAGACACACATCTTTTAAAAGAACAAGGTTTAAGCAGTGCAATTCCTACTACAGTACTTAGATTTGTCTCTCTCTCACTAAATACCTGCTTAAAGTGCTTCAAAGATGTTTCTTTGTCAGAGTCTAGATAGAAGTGTCTCTGAAGGAAAACAGAATAATGTTTAAAAGATGGTTTTCCCCACCTCTTTGTATGAGATCACCTGGTTCCTCCTCTGTTTATGAAAAATCATACACCCACAATATTTTATCATATTAGAAGGTAAGATGTTTAAGGTTGCATCAGCAGAAACTACTTTCATCTTTTACTGCATCCTCTCTCACACAGGCATCAGGAACATTTACAACTTTGCACCTGTGTGTAATAACCTGGGTTTCCCTTCGAAACGTCATAAAAGGGATACTGATTTCCCTTTTAGCGGTTAAAGCTATAATTAACTTAGAAAAACAGGGGATTCCTGATTAAGGCCTTCCAGGTAACACCTTGTATTTAAAACCTGTGTGTGTGTGTGTGTGTGTGTGTGTGTGTGTGATCTCACATGCTGTTTCAGCATTTCTCATGGGAGACAGTCCATACACATTTTTATATTACAAAAAATGTTCATATAGCACTCAGAACTGGCTGTCTATGTCACATCAAATTCTATCTTTAAAAGGTTCTTTAAAGGTCTGGCCCATCTGCATCCCCCTAACAGAGAACAGTGCCTGCTTGGAACTTAAATGTCTGTATTGCCAAGCTCCTGGGCCCTCCCTTTGAGCCCATGTCTTCAGCTTCTTTGAAATATGTCACATGGAAAACAGTTTTCCTAGTGGCAATCACTTCTGCTAGAAGGATCAATGAGCTCCATGATCTCTGTGTGGAGCAGGATTACATTTCATTTCAAAGGGAAAAAGTGGTCCTGTGAACTAACAGAAAATTTCTTCCAAAGGTTGTCTTGGACTTTCATTTGAACCAGTCTATCACCTTATCTGTTTTCTTTATTGAGCATTCAAGCTCTGGTGAGCATAGACCACACAGTTTGGATGTCATGAGAGCTTGTAGCTACTGCATGATAGTCACAAAGGCCCATAGACATGACAGGAAGCAACTGTTCCTGACTTATGGGGATGTGGAAAAAGGAAATCCAGCATCCAAGAGGTCCATTTCTTGCTGGATAGTCCAGTGTATTCAGTTTTGCTATTCAAAAACTGGGAAGGAGGCCCCAGCAGGGCTGAGAGCCCATTCCACAAGGTGTACATCTGCTACTATAGCAACTTCCAGGGATGTTCCTTTGGTGGACATCTGCAAAACAGCTACCTGGAGAACAGTGCACACCTTTACCAAGCATTATAGGCTGGATACACAGGATACACAGGCTAGAGGTGATGCTAGGTTTGGCACAGCTGTCTATTTCCAAAGTGGGTTCTGTGCCCACATCCAAAGGTACAGCTTCTTAGTCTGCAGAAGAATTAGGAATATTGGAGTATTCCTGGGGTGAGAAGAAAAAATTACTTACCACAGTAATCTTGTTTCTTCCAGGGGATACTGCAATATTCCTAACTCTCCCACCCTGCCTCCCCTGCTAGAATCAGTGGCATCTGCACTCCATACTATAATGCTATAGGAGTATGTGTCCCACACTCTGGCTCTTGTATTGGAACTGTGTTTCAATGGGTTTTCCCCTCTTCAGGTGATTTTGACATAATGGGGTGTTTTGTTAATATTTTTTCCTCCAGTTGGGGGTGTTTTTCTGGGTGTGTTTATTATTTATGTCATAGATAATCATTATTATTCCTCTAGGGCCCTATCTTGCAGGCATCCAAGAAATCTGAGGGTTAGAACATAGGCAGTTGATAGGTGGCAGCATTTGAAAAAGTGGCACGTGCCAATGATTCCATCATTAGCATAACGTTCCATCTCTGGGCAGATCTGGCTTAAAGGCATACTGCAGAAGAGTGAGGAATATTGGAGTATCCCATGGAAGAAACAAGATTACTGTGGTAAGTAATTTGTTCTCATTTGCCTAGTGTACCCGACCCAATGAACAAAAACTAAAATAAATAAATACACAAATGAATGAATGAATACATACATACATACTTCAGCATTCCATATTAGCTCATTCAATAAAGAAACTATATCCTGAGGAGTCTGAGTTTTTTTCCCAAAAAAGATGTTGGGTTAGTATAGTCCACCAACCCTTTTACCTATATATTTAATATAAAAAAACAGTTCAGACAATTGTAAAGGTGTGCAGTGCTTAATGGATATATCTATCTATCTATCTATCTATCTATCTATCTATACACACACACACACACACACACCACACACACACACACACACACACACACACACACACAGGCTGTGTATTATATAAGCTATCAGATCAATTATAAGACTACACAATGAAACTTCTCTCCATAATGAAATATTGGGTGAGTGTTTTCATCTTTCCTAATCCCATCCATACTACTGGACCTAGCTTTTCCTAGCACTGCACACTTTCCTTCCCATTGCTGGATAATTTTAGGTTGCTGTAGATGTTTAAACAATTTAGACTGGTACCTCTTCTGTTATTCTCTTTTATACTGTGTATTGTATTTTTACTATTTCTGTTTCGATGTTTCTGCTGCTGTTTGCGTGCTACTTAATTCTAAATGTTAGTGTAGATTCTGCTCAACTGTAAAACTTTGTTGTCCTTCTTGATATTACTCTCTTTTGATAACGTTTTCTTTGCTTCGTTTGCAGGTGACAGCTATTGTAACTTTACCAGGTTCGGCCAGAAAATGGGCATATTTACGCTTAGTGTATCTTACCTGGTTATCAGCAACTAATACACAGATTATATACCTTGAAGTGTACTCAGAGGCTGTTATTCAGAAAGCGGCAAGGTATTGCTTGTCCGTCTCCATCCTGTTTCCTACAAAAAAATCCCCTAATAATTAGGACTCAGATTCATGAGTAAAGGTGGCCAGAAGTACTGCAGTACTGCCCTCCAAGACCCAGATTTTTAATGTCGAAAATCAAAACTTAGGGCGCTGCACAGCAAACCAGAGGTTTGCCTTTAATAAAGCAGCAAGCAAATAAAGTATATATTAATGTGCAGTGTGTGTGTGTGTGTGTGTGTGTGTGTGTGTGTGTGTGTGTTTTGGGGGATAGCGTATCTCTCTGTTGTATAGAATACTGTCTTTAAAGAGTAATTTTTTTCTTTACCATACTCTAATCGGGTCATAAGATATAGATAGATAGATAGATAGATAGATAGATAGATAGATAGATAGATAGACAGTCAGACAGAAAGAAAGAAAGAAAGAAAGAAAGAAAGAATACTGTACTGTTTTTAAAGTGTAAGTAAATAATTTCTTTATTATACTCCAATCAGGTCATAAGATATATATAGCTAGCTAATAACTTGCTAGATAGACAGTTGTGTGTATTTCTAAACTACTAAACATATATATATAGTTTTACTTGTCTTTAGGTTTTGTTGGACATGTTGAGCATTTTTCTGTGAAGTGTATACAAAAAAGCTTTCTTCGGGACTGTTCATAGCTATTTGTCCATTTATCTGCCACCTGTGCCTTACTATTGAGTTTCCTGCCAGCAACCATTTCTTCCCTGGTTTTCTTCCTGGGCACCACCCACCTCAAGTACTGCGCCAGGCATTGTCCCTTCATGCCCAAAGCAGATGGAGTTACCCTGAGGAGAAGGCAAGTTCATTGGCCCACCACAGGGGCCCCTGTGGCTGCGGAACCAGGGCACTATCCTGGCTTGGCTGGAAGCGCTGCCACACTAGGGTCTGTCCGCTCCAGCCCCGAATCTGGGTCCTGGGGCAATAGACAATGATGTGCTACCTACCGGGGGGTCTGACCCTATAAGGATTTTCTGATTTGCGCTTCTTATGACATCATATTACTCACAGGATATTAAACATTAATGTGACAAACATATAGCAATTGAGAGCTTACTGGGCGACAGAGTCAGATAAAAACTGAAACGATGGATATTAGGAGAAAGTAAAAACCTAAAGAACATTTACCGGTAGATTAAATGCAATTGCTATAAGCAAAGGCTTAAATTTCTTTGAGTGCCTACTTCTTCTTTAAAGAGCCCCATATGGCTGTTTTCAACTTGCTGAACTGTTGTCTTGGAATCTGCTCATTGAAATATCAAATTACATATTCCATTGAAATATCAAATAGCTAGTTTAAATTAACACATATACACTGAAATATAGATAGCGCTCATTTACACACACACACACGTCATATAGTGCTGTTTAAATTATTACACACCCTGAAATATATACAGCAGCACTCATTTAAATTAACACCCGCAGAAATACAGTATTCCACTGCTTATTATATGGACTTACTTTGAAAAAAACAGCATTCACTTAAAACACACACACGCACACGCTGTTGTTTTAAATGATCACACACAACATACAGTTGTCGCTCATTAAAATTATAACTAAACAAAGTTACCCCATACAAGTATTGTATACTTCAAGAGGAGCAAGCAAAGTTACCTCACTATAATACAAGTACCCCCCACTACCACCACCATCAAGTCACGAGGGGAGGAGGGGCACTATTCCTCAATTGTGGCTTTAGCTTATTTAGCAATTTATTAAACACATTATATCGCGCATTACATAAATCACTGATGAAATTTCCTGGGGATGGACTGTAATGGATCCCATTTTTGATGAAAGAAAACGATTAACTAAGAATCTGGGAGTATGAGGGTAGGACACCAAGTCTTGTTCAATAAATGTTTTTTATATTATTTATAAAAGTAACATGTTGGAAAATTTAAATTAGCTGGGTCCTTTTTAAAGATATTGCATTTCCGCGGTTATTAATTAAAGGCAACTATAATTAAAGCGAAAATGCCATAACGCCGGCACATTAAATTGAAAGGTAATATTAAAATATAGTTAATATTTAATAAGGTAACCAACTATTTTAAAGATGTGCACGGGGGTGGTTTACAAAATGTTAGTTTTGCTATGAAAATGTATTGTTTACATTATTATCAAAGACTTAGTGATAGATTATCCATTTTACAAAAATAATATAGATCTCTTTTTTAAATATAGTAATAAAAACATACCCGAGCCGTTTAAATACACTATTACTTACCAGCCCTTTTCATATTGTACTATCAGAGACACTTTGGAATTGGTTTAAAAGCGCATCATTCATTATTCAGGGATCAGCTTTGCATATTATCGCAGCAGCTCGGCTCTGCCAGCCAGCCAGCCTCCCTGTGAAATGGCTCACAAAATTGATAACAGCAGCCGCACATGCAATAAAAAGATAGCCCGGGGCCACAAGCCGGGCCCCATTATGTGAATCCATCCAGCCTGCCTCTCCCTCTTTCTCACACACAGCAGCAGCCTGGGAGGGGTGGCGCTGCACTCGGCTCTCCTGCCTCTGCCCATCCAGGGAGACTGCTTGTGTGGGGGTGGGGGTGGGGAGGGAGCCTGGGTGCCCTGAGGCAGTGCTTGGAGGAGAGGAGCTGGTGCGGGGACACATTGTCTCTGCTTTTACCTAAAACACACACACACACACACACACACACACACACGCTGGGGGCTGTCCCTTCGCTTCCCAAAAGCTGCCCACCTGCCCCTTATAAATTCAATTAGCCCCACTCAAGCTAACTAATGATCCATCAGTTTAGACATGAGACAGCAAGTGGAAAAAATCAAATTAGAGAGGGCGCTCCCCCGCCCCCATATCCCAGGCTGCTGGTGCTACTGAGATATTATAAACCCACAATTGCTATACAACCAGCTCTTCTCCATGTGCTTCTCCAGTGACCGCTGATTATCTTTTCTAAGATTTGCTGCACACAACTGGGCTTCACACACCTGTCCCCCAGCCACCCACATACATGCCACTTCACACACACACACACACACACACACAGGCACACACACACACACACTGCACTCACCTCCCTACAAGCTGCACCTTCAGCTTCCCACGTTGCTCCCAACTTTCCCCACACTGCACCACAGCTCTCCAAATCGCACCGGACTGTCCCTAAACTGCACCACCAGTTCTCCCCATACTGCACCCAGCTCTCCCCACACTGCATCCCAGCTCTCTTCACATTGCTCCCCAGCTCTGCCCACATTGCTGCAGCAGCTTCCCATACTGCACCCAGTTCACATCATACTCCCAGCTCCTCACACTACACTCCCAGTTCCCCACGTTGCATCTCAACTCTCCCCACACTGCCCCAGCTATCACCATTTGACACCCAAGCTCTTCTTTCAATGTACCAAACTCACCCTAAACTAAATTCCTGCTCCCCACACTGCACCCTACAGCTATCTCGACACTGCATCCCAGCTCTGCACACATTGCTCCCCAGCTCTGCCCACACTGCTGCTGCAACTTTCCACACTGCACGCAGAGCTCAAAACATTGTATCCCCAGCTCCACACACTACACTCCCAAATCCCCACACTGCACCCCAGCTATCTTCACACTGCATTCCAGCTAACCACAGTGTACCCGTTATCTCCACAATGCATTCCAGCACACCACACTGCGCCCCAACTATCCCCACACTGCTCTCCAGCTCACCATGCTGCACCCTAGGTATCCCCACACTACACCCCATCTCTCCCCATACTGCACCCCACAGTTATCTCCACATTGCATCGTAGCCCCCTCCCAGCACTGCACCCCGCCTATCTCAACACTACATTCCAGCTAACCACACTGTACCTCAGCTATCCACACTCTACACCCCAGCTCCCCACACTGCACCACAGCTATCTCCACACTGCAGTCCAGCAAATCGCACTGCACCCCAGCTATACTACATCTCATCTCCCCACACTGCACCCCTACTATCCCCACACTGCACCCATGCAGCTATCCCATACTGAATCCTAGCTTCCTACACGACACCCTGCAGTTACCCCCACACTGCATCCCAGCTCCCCAAACTGCACCACAATGCAGTCCAGATCTCCTCACAATGCACCCGGCTGTCCCCATGTTTCACAGCAGATTTTTACATTACACTCTATCTTTCCCCATACTGCACCAGATCCCCAGATTTCACCCCAGCTCCCAGTAGCGCCATTTCACCAGAATCACAGGGCTGCAAAGCTCCTCCACCCACCATATTTTGTATAAACCATGTTTAGGGGATTCTATGGGTTGCAAGGGATATCTTAGGGTTGCAAAGAAATCATGGGGATCTCAGTCGCAACCCCTGGCTACCCCAAAATGACGTCCCATGCAGCTCTCCCACAATGCACCATTCTCTCTCCACTCTGCACGCTGTTATCCCCATACTGCACCAACAGCTGTTTACATTGTCCTACGGATCTCTCTACACTGTACCTTACTCTCCCCACAGATGCCGCCCCCCCCCAAAAAAAAAGTTGTAGGATCTCTTGCATTTCCTCTTCACCCTGTCACTTCATTTAGTTAGTTAGGTAGTGGGTTAGTTAGTTTAGTTTTTGATATCAGGTAATATACACTAGGCATATACATGCCTATTTTCAGGTAGACCTGGAATAGCTACATACTAAAAACAGCAAGATACGTAATACAATAACAGTTACATAAATTTGAGATCAACATCAGTCATGAATTATGATATACATATATATATATATATATATATATATATAAGACAAAGAACCTCTGTGCATAAACACTGAGGCAAGGGTTACTCCAAAGGGCATTTGGCTGGAAGCCAAGTTTCAAGAAAATACAAAATCACACATGCCCCACAATGCAAAGCACCATGGCTGCATATGCAAATCACCACAGAATGTTATGCTGGTCCAACTTTAAGCAAGAATTGCATGGTGCAGAAGGCCTCTCACACAGTTTGAAAGGGTGCTAACAGAAGACATAGACACGTGTTTCGTCCCTACCAGGACTCATCAGTATGCCTCGTCTGTTTGACACCCCAGTGGAATGGACCAGCTACCCCTGAGGCAGTGTGCCTGGGATATATTGTGGTGAACCCATTAAAATAAAAAACTATTTAAAAGACAAAGAACCTCTGTGCATAAACACTGAGGCAAGGGTTACCCCAAAGGGCATTTGGCTGGGAAGCCAAGTTTCAAGAAAATACAAAATCACACATGCCCCCACAATGCAAAGCACCATGGGCTGTATATGCAAATCACCACAGAATGTTATGCTGGTCCAACTTTAAGCAGAATTGCATGGTGCCGAAAGGCTCTCACACAGTTTGAAAGGGTGCTAACAGAAGACATGAACCGTGTTTAGTCTCACCAGGACTCATCAGTATGCCTCGCCTGTTTGACACCCCAGTGGAATGGACCAGCTACCCTGAGGCAGTGTGCCTGGATATATTGTGGTGAACCCATTAAAATAAAAACTATTTAAAGACAAAGAACCTCTGTGCATAAACACTGAGGCAAGGGTTACCCAAAGGGCATTTGGCTGGGAAGCCAAGTTTCAAGAAAATACAAAATCACACATGCCCCACAATGCAAAGCACCATGGGCTGCATATGCAAATCACCACAGAATGTTATGCTGGTCCAACTTTAAGCAGAATTGCATGGTGCCGAAAGGCCTCTCACACAGTTTGAAAAGGGTGCTAACAGAAGACATAGACACGAGCTCATCTCTACCAGGACTCATCAGTATGCCTCTGCCTGTTTGACACCCCAGTGGAATGGACCAGCTACCCTGAGGCAGTGTGCCTGGGATATATTGTGGTGAACCCATTAAAATAAAAAACTATTTAAAGACAAAGAACCTCTGTGCATAAACACTGAGGCAAGGGTTACCCAAAGGGCATTTGGCTGGGAAGCCAAGTTTCAAGAAAATACAAAATCACATGCCCCCACATGCAAAGCACCATGGGCTGCATATGCAAATCACCACAGAATGTTATGCTGGTCCAACTTTAAGCAGAATTGCATGGTGCCGAAAGGCCTCTCACACAGTTTGAAAAGGGTGCTAACAGAGACATAGACACGTGTTTCGTCTACCAGGACTCATCAGTATGCCTTCGCCTGTTTGACACCCCAGTGGAATGGACCAGCTACCCTGAGGCAGTGTGCCTGGGATATATGTGGTGAACCCATTAAAATAAAAACTATTTAAAGACAAAGAACCTCTGTGCATAAACACTGAGGCAAGGGTTACCCAAAGGGCATTTGGCTGGGAAGCCAAGTTTCAAGAAAATACAAAATCACACATGCCCCACAATGCAAAGCACCATGGGCTGCATATGCAAATCACCACAGAATGTTATGCTGGTCCAACTTTAAGCAGAATTGCATGGTGCAAAAGGCCTCTCACACAGTTTGAAAGGGTGCTAACAGAAGACATAGACACGTGTTTCGTCTCACCAGGACTCATCAGTATGCCTCGTCTGTTTGACACCCCAGTGGAATGGACCAGCTACACCCTGAGGCAGTGTGCCTGGGATATATTGTGGTGAACCCATTAAAATAAAAACTATTTAAAGACAAAGAACCTCTGTGCATAAACACTGAGGCAAGGGTTACCCAAAGGGCATTTGGCTGGGAAGCCAAGTTTCAAGAAAATACAAATCACATGCCCCACAATGCAAAGCACCATGGGCTGCATATGCAAATCACCACAGAATGTTATGCTGGTCCAACTTTAAGCAGAATTGCATGGTGCCGAAGGCCTCTCACAGTTTGCAAAGGGTGCTAACAGAAGACATAGACACGTGTTTCGTCCTACCAGGACTCATCAGTATGCCTCGTCTGTTTGACACCCCAGTGGAATGGACCAGCTACCCCTGAGGCAGTGTGCCTGGGATATATTGTGGTGAACCCATTAAAATAAAAAACTATTTAAAAGACAAAGAACCTCTGTGCATAAACACTGAGGCAAGGGTTACCCCAAAGGGCATTTGGCTGGGAAGCCAAGTTTCAAGAAAATACAAAATCACACATGCCCCCACAATGCAAAGCACCATGGGCTGCATATGCAAATCACCACAGAATGTTATGCTGGTCCAACTTTAAGCAGAATTGCATGGTGCCGAAGGCCCTCTCACACAGTTTGCAAGGGTGCTAACAGAAGACATAGACACGTGTTTTGGCCCTTGCCTCGTGTTTATGCACAGAGGTTCTTTGCCTTTTAAATAGTTTTTATTTTAATGGGTTCACCACAATATCCCAGGCACACTGCCTCAGGGAGCTGGTCCATTCCACTGGGGTGTCAAACAGACGAGGCATACTGATGAGTCCTGGTAGGACTAAACACGTGGTCTATGTCTTCTGTTAGCACCCTTTCAAACTGTGTGAGAGGCCTTCGGCACCATGCAATTCTGCTTAAAGTTGGACCAGCATAACATTCTGTGGTGATTTGCATATGCAGCCCATGGTGCTTTGCATTGTGGGGGCATGTGTGATTTTGTATTTTCTTGAAACTTGGCTTCCCAGCCAAATGCCCTTTGGGTAACCCTTGCCTCAGTGTTTACGCACAGAGGTTCTTTGTCTTTTAAATAGTTTTTATTTTAATGGGTTCACCACAATATCCCAGGCACACTGCCTCAGGGTAGCTGGTCCATTCCACTGGGGTGTCAAACAGACGAGGCATACTGATGAGTCCTGGTAGGACGAAACACGTGTCTATGTCTTCTGTTAGCACCCTTTGCAAACTGTGTGAGAGGCCTTTCGGCACCATGCAATTCTGCTTAAAGTTGGACCAGCATAACATTCTGTGGTGATTTGCATATGCAGCCCATGGTGCTTTGCATTGTGGGGGCATGTGTGATTTTGTATTTTCTTGAAACTTGGCTTCCCAGCCAAATGCCCTTTGGGGTAACCCTTGCCTCAGTGTTTATGCACAGAGGTTCTTTGTCTTTTAAATAGTTTTTTATTTTAATGGGTTCACCACAATATATCCCAGGCACACTGCCTCAGGGTAGCTGGTCCATTCCACTGGGGTGTCAAACAGACGAGGCATACTGATGAGTCCTGGTAGGACGAAACACGTGTCTATGTCTTCTGTTAGCACCCTTTTCAAACTGTGTGAGAGGCCTTTCGGCACCATGCAATTCTGCTTAAAGTTGGACCAGCATAACATTCTGTGGTGATTTGCATATGCAGCCCATGGTGCTTTGCATTGTGGGGGCATGTGTGATTTTGTATATATATATATATATATATATATATATTTGCCTCTCGGCGGTTGTCTCTACATTGGAAGAGGGTTGAATTGGTCGCTTCGATAGTTTTTTTTTTGTGTAGCGGACATAAATAAAAAATATAAGTTTATAATACCAACATGTATAAGGCAGGTGTTCGCCATCCAGTGGCTTGTGATGGCCATTAAACATTTTCTGTAATAAGGATTCGCTGTCTGAAATATTGAGGTAAGAGTTAAACTCTCTAGGGGTTTCCAATATCGCCTCCTCCCATCAGCGTTTGAACATGAGAACTAATGGCCATTTAAAAAAAAATATTAAATGCATCAAAGTCAGAAGGTCCTGTAGACAGACGGCACATAATCAGCTGTGACAGCCCTGTATTCCTGTACGACATGAACCTTAATCACACACACACACACACACACACACACCTTACTTAGGATGGATACCAAAAGTCATATTTGTTATTAAACACTCTTCCCAATCAAAGGTTTGCCTATTTAAAATATTTAAGACCAATTTGATGCGTATGCAGAGCTCAGTGCTGGTGTTTTCGGGTACAAATGCAATAAACAGGAACATTTATTACATAGTGATGCTGGGGGGGAAGGTCATAGGGTCCCGGTTCCTATCTCCTTTACCATGCATCATAGTTTTTTTGTTGCTGTTAATAATTTTTATTGACTAGTTTCATCAAAATACAGACAACATCACAGTGCCGTTTATAAGCACATAGTCACAATGCATGTAGTGTGAAACAACAATTCATGAAAAAGTGACACAATCCAGCAGTAATATTATGATCACTATATGTGAAATAAAAACAGGAGGGTTTGTCAGCTTTTGAATAAACAAGAATCGGAATGACCGCTCAAAACTATATTTATTTACACAGAACAAGAAAGGCTTTTTTCTTCTTGTGTATTTATCAAGTACTTGCTCCTTGCATAACGTTTTATTATCAATTAGAAAGTATTTTATAAGTCCGGTGCTGTTCCTAATTGTTGCTATTTGCAGCGACTGTCCGTCACCACTGCCTGGAAAATATTTTTCGGCATATTTTGTGACACCTTTCTAAGCGTCTAGATCAGTACTGCGTAAGACCTCTCCACAGGTCCTGATTTTGTATCATTTGCCACAATATGTCACTTAGGCCCCTCCGAAAATTCGTAGTTCTGTTCCTGAAAAGATCTGAAAAACAGAATCACTGGAGACATTGCAGTTGCAGCCGCTGTCCTTCAAAAGATGGTTTATTTCTACCATTAGCTGTTTATTGTATCAACTCCCTGAGCTGATAATTTTTTGGTGTGTGGGGTGGGGCGGGGGGACGTATGAATAAGTCCTCATATTCAACATATTGTTACAGTTACATTTTTGTTTCAGGAGGACAGTCCCAATTCTTACTATTCTCATCATTTTTATTTGTAAACCGATATCCATCTGTGCCCCTAAATGTACAAAAGGTCCCAATTATACATTCAGATCCACCAAACACCGAATGTAGATAATGAACGCATACTTCAGTGGCGTCTAGGAGTAATGGACCAGCATTTCGCCTGTTTTTATTTTTATTCTGGGTCATGATTTATTTATCTTTATTCAGGTCAGCAGCAACATCATTTAAATACAGGAACAAAACAACAGATTTATTAGAACTATAGCAGTACATATGCAACAAAATACAAGCAAGAAGGGTGGGTTAAGAATATATGGATTTTTAAACTACCTTTATTAAATTCATGAATGAAAGGAGCTGTGAGAATGGGAGAGGGCAGCTCTGGGGAACTATCAGAGGTTGTATTAATTTCCGTTTTAAATCCACATTATTTCGAGGTTGTTTTTTTTTTTGTAATATTTACCTAGCAAGTGCACAGTTTATTAAAACAAGCGCGTTTACTCCAAGTAAGATTATCAGTCCCCCCATGTCCCGCTATACAGTTTATTACTTGAACTGGCTCTCGGAACATAGGCAGAAATAGAGCAGGTTAAAACAATGATGCTTTTTCTACTACCGTTGACTGCAAGAAACAAAGTTAAAAAGGAGGCAAAGTTAATTAATCTCAGATTTTTTTTTTGCAGTTAATCTTTTTATTGTTTTTCCAAGTTTTCAAGTGTACAACACAGGTACAGACAGATACAACATATAGAGCTTTCCTCAAATGACAATTAATAAACAGGTCAAAAAGGATGTTGCATATTTTTTTGTTTAAACATTGCATAACATTCACATAACATACAAATTACTAAAACAGTAGGTATATATTACTTTTAAATTTCAGTAATGCTTGTACTGCCTTCTTGAATACAGCTAAGAGTCGTTCCCTGTTCAAAATTAATCTCAGAACTGATTATTGGCCTGTGATTTTTCTTAAAGACGTGAAATCAAGGGCTCCTTAAAAATTGAAAAAAAGTTATAATACGCCGCACTGTGATAAGATGAGCACAGCCCACAGATGTAGTTTTTATGTAAAATTGTTTTTAAACACATTGACACGCAGGGAATATCTGGATGAGACGGAAACTTCTCGTTTCCAAAGGTGTCCCGAGCAGAGAGCAGCAGATACAATAATGGCATAATACCTTACCCAGCCATACACCAACCTATGATCTATTGAAATAAATAATTACTGTAATATATTATAAACAAAAACTATATTACAATGCAGACAGCTCCCTCTCCCGCTCTCTCTCTCTCTCTCTCTCTCACACACACACACAGAGACACACACACACACACACACACACACACACACACACTCGTTTTCTGTCTCTACCTCTCCCAGTCAACCTGACGGACTTCATTCACAATCCACATTCAATATCATTTTTTATTTTCTCCTAATATTGTTAATGTTATTATATTTAGCATACGACTTTTTTTAATGCAATACTGCAGAACCGACAGGTCTCTCTACTCTTCTTATATCTCCTGTAAATTATTCATAGTGTTGCTGTAATTTAATCCAAAGCTTTTAAAACTAATAAGCTACAGTCCCTGCTTCCCCGAATCAGAGGTTCCGACTTCTCAGGTGCGGATCAAATACTATTACATTCTATTAACGGGGCCGAGACTATTCCCTCTTTTCATTTTCTAGCTATAAAGGGGGCGAAGTAAATGCACTTGAAGCTTTATTTAATTTTTAACGTCTTTACTCCAATGTGTGCATCAGGGAACGTCTCCAGATCCTACATACACATCTTCATTTATGCTGGAGCTCACTTAGAACAGAAATAGTACAATGAGAAAGCCAGAATATGTTCTCCAAAATGCCCGAATGTGTGTAATGTGTATACACAACACACACACACACACCGTTTATTATATATTAGTTTTTTACATGGCGTTGCTAACCCACCTAATTATATTTGCTTTCGTTTAAATCTTTGTATTAAAATACTTTATTTTATTTTGAAAATCCTAATCCCACCAGCGAAAACATCCTGGTTTTAGCTGATCCAGTGGTACCTATGGTTTGAAAGACAGCAACATGACACATCCTGCAGGGGCAGAGGGCCACATTTTTTAAATTTTTTTGCGTTTAGCTGTACACATGAGTTTCTGTATCAAAGTTTTTAGTGTATTAGCATTGCTGCATGTTGTAAGCTTTCAAAGAGCCTGGAATCAAACCTTTAATAAAGTGCTGCCACTATTCGAACCCCAAACTGGCGCATGCTGCCCTGGTATAAAACATTCACCCCTTCTTGTGATCTTTTATAAACAGTCAAACTGTGTGCCCTTGCACAGTATATTTTACAATTCCATTCAACATCGAGAAAAAATTACACTGTTAATAGTAATAAAGAATAACAACAATAATAATCTTCTTACATGGTCTACAGATGGTTTGTTTGTCCGTTTTAGATAACTATCCCATTACACAACTGGGGTGAAATGCACGATTGATTGACTGATTAATTGATTGGTTTGTGGTCGTGGGGGGGGGGCGGCATGGAAACTTTGCCAGTTGTACTGGTTGAAATTGTCATAAAACGACCGTTAAGGGCCCATCAGAGTCTATTTCTGAGACATAAAACGTCTGAGGACAGTTTATTATTAGAGGCTGGGGTGCAAAAAGTGTGTGTAGGTGCTCTTCAAACACTGGAGATGGCCGACTCTGTCGTACCGGATATAGGGGGTAGGGGCTCCGATAGTTGGAAGTCTTGATTGGGGGATGTGGTAGGGTAAAAAAAAACAGGAAATGGGTTTATGTGGACTGGGAGTGTTGGTTGGGATGGGGAACTCAAGGAGTGAAGTGTTGGGTGGGAGGGGGCTCAGAGACTTGAGGTGTTGGGTCTGGGTGGGATGTCAGAGGGGTGAGGTGGTGGGTGCTCAGAAAGTTGGGAGTCTTAGAACCATTAGTGGTTGAGGAGTTGGTGTGTTTTTTGGATGGGGGTAACAGAGTTGGGGTGTCGGGTGAGGTGAACCTTGGAGACCTGCGTGTTGGTTGAAATGTGGGGATCCAGAGAACTGGGAGTGTTGAGATCGGATCTCAGAGCTTTGAAGCGTTAGGTGGGATATAGGTTCCGATTCTTGTGGGCATTGAGTGGGATTGGGCCCAGCGAGCTGGATGTTGAGTAGGATGGAAGCTCTGACAGCACTAAGCGGGATGGGGGTTCCGAAAGTCAGAGTGTCGGCTGTGATGGGAGATTAAAGAGTTGTTGGGGTAAGGTGTCAGACAGCTGGAGTGTTGGTTGGGAGTGGGGGTTCGGACAGTAGAGGAAGGTGTTTGTTAGGGGAGAGTGGGCGCTCATAGAGCTGGGAACTGCCCAGTAGGTAAACTGAAAATGTCTGGAGGGTGAACTCTTTCCTCCAGATTTTGTAGGTGTGGGATTCGTGGGTGGTGGAACTCTCCCATAGTAGTCAATGGAGAAAGATAACAGTGGTGCAAGAACGCTCCTACAATTTTGTAAGAGGTAGAGGAACGGAGTTCCTCTGGGTTGCTGCCCAAGTTAACCCCTGCAGCTGTAGTTGCTGCACTTTTGGTACCTCTGATGTCACCCTGGGCTGCTCCCTCAGCCCTGCGTTGACTGAATTAGCCACTTGTCTGCCACGCACACACCAATAGGAAGGTGGGGGCTTGTCCGCGTCTACCAATCGGAGCCGTAACGGCTAGATGAGTAGCCCAAACTCTGGCGGCGGTTCAAAGAGAGGAGCGGCAGCCCATGAGCGAGGAACAGCCTTGGCACGGGGAGCTACAGTAGGAACATCAGCGTTCATGGAGGAGCTGGACTCGTGAGGGAGAGGGGACAGAACCAAGCCCACCCTGAGCCCACCCACTCAAGAATGGATCAGCCAGCATCAGCGCCACCGCAACCACAGCACCCCCCGAGTCAACCCCAACAGCACGAAGCCATCACATTCGGCATTGACCAAATTCTGAGCTGCTCCGACCCGGAGAACTCGTCCCAGTCCACCAGCAGAGGCTCTGGTTCAGAAGGCGCCGGGTACCACCTGGCGGGGACAGGTCGGACCGGAGCCCCCTACCAGTTTCCCGGCCTTGGGGCGCCGTTTGACGAATCTGGATCTTACAGTGTGAGCCTCAGCCTAGCTCCGGCGGCAGGGGTGATCCGTGTCCCTGCCCACCGACCAATTCCGGGCTCTGTGCCGCCGCATCCAATGCCCGCTGTGCCCACCCTTGGCGGCCTCAACTTCCCCTGGATGGAGAGTAGCCGGCGCTTTGTCAAAGACCGTTTTACAGGTAGGTGGAAAGGTTGCGGTTGAGCTTCGGCCCCTATTTACCAGCCAGTCCAGAACTTTTTGAGACTCCCCATCTTGTTATAATGTTCGGTGTCAGCCTGGCCAGACAGTCTTATTATATGCTGTCACTTTACTAGAATTTAGTCAAGTACAAGAATCGTTAGTCAAGTACAAATAACACAATGTTTTATGGTAACTTTAGAGTACGCAGTCAAATCAAGCAAACTAAAACGGCAGAACTGACCATTTTTTAAGACAAACATCTTTGTGAAATTCCAACTGGGCGGCAGTTTCTGCTTGATTCTGCGTGAATATTTGTTTGCAGTTAATAACTGTTATTGAGTAGTTTCAACAAGATACAAACGATGTCACAGTGCCATTTATAAGCACATAAACACGATGCATATATTTAACTCCAGTTGCATGCATCTACACACGTACATATATAGAGAGATATGTCTATAATTTGCATATATTGACTTTCAAACGACTAAGCATTCTGTATTGCTGTATTCATTGGGGGTTGCTTCACTTACCCGAAGAAAACCGGGGCTTAAAGCCTTCTTCAGACAATTATAAATATTATATGGGGATGCTTTACACCCTTGCCGTTTTAGTTTGACACTTCTTCTACAGATAATCTAATTTAGGGCCAAACTGCAATAAATCTGGACCTGATCAGTATTTAAACGTATATCCGTTTGTTTTTGTAACATACATTAATCGATAAAAATGTTTATTTGATAGCAATACCATATACATGCCATATTAAGTATTCAACAAAAAGCATTCAAGGGGTTAAATTAGTTTGTACAGTATTGCAGTAATTGTTTACTAACGGTAAAGCAATCCACTGCCCCTTAAAAAAGATGTTCCCTTTTTATCCTACATAATCAAATACAATGGTAGCATGTAAAGCAAAGTACTCAGCTTTGGAAAATCAAGATATTGGATGCGATTATTTGGATACTATTTGTTTTAGACATCACGCTATATTACATATGTTTTAGGTTTTTTTTTGCAGTTAATTTTTATTGAATAGATTCAACAAGATGCAAACATTTCACAAAGAACCCTTTACACAGGTGCCTATTTTCAAAGGGTACAGAGTCATGTTGGTTGACTCGATAAATACAAGCTTAGTATCAATATCCGTTGCCTTCTCATATCTATCTGTGTGTCCCTTTTTTATTCAGCGGTATAGCATTTATTTCAATATGAACTTGTCTCATATATTAATATGTGGTTGCACCACACTTTCTCTGACTCTCTTTAACTGGCTCTATTTCTCTTTTGTCTCCCTGGGATGGTCACACAGCCGGCTCTCTGCTCTCTCCAGCAGCCCTGACGCCCTTCACAGTGACCCGCAGGATCGGACACCCCTACCAGAACCGGACCCCCCCAAAACGGAAGAAGCCCCGCACATCCTTCTCCCGAGTACAGATCTGCGAACTAGAGAAGCGCTTCCACCGCCAGAAGTACCTGGCCTCGGCCGAGAGGGCGGCGCTAGCCAAGTCTCTCAAAATGACTGACGCACAGGTCAAGACCTGGTTCCAGAACCGCAGGACCAAGTGGAGGTGCGTAAAGGGTGGATTGGGGCTTGGGTTGTTGCCTATGTAAAATGGCTCTTCAATTGGTGTTTCAGTTGTCCCATGCTCATATCTTTAGATGGATCATTGTGCACACAATCTCTGAAGACAGGAATAAGATACAGAAAATCTAGCAGACTGTCTGCCTATCTATAAGAGATGCATAATAGGTTACACTGGGATACACCTATTTATCGCGCGACATGTAAGGCTAAGTCCTTTAACTCAGGTGACGATGCCTGTTATGATATATTTTCCTTACTAACTGAGATAAATGTGATTATCCAAATGGACCCCATTATATGTGCCGTTTACATATAATTTATTTTTTTTGCAGTTAATCTTTTTATTGGTTTTACAAGTTTTCAAAAGTAAGTGTGAAACAGTAGGTATGTATTACTTTTAAGTTTTGAACAGGGAGCGACTCTTAGCTGTATTCAAGAAGGCAGTACAAGCATTACTGAACTAGAGTAGATAGTTAATCTGCAGCTGGGCCTAGAAATGGGGATCCTATGCCTGGGGAAACAAGATCTCTAATATTAGGTTTCAAGGGGGTCTTAAAAGATCTTTGGTCTGTGGGGGTGTGGGAGGGCATTCTTTAAGGATATGTAGGAGTAAAAGGGGGCCATCTATCTAAAAACAAGGTAGTGGTACCAGCAACAAAGTGGGACATTTTAGTGAAATTAGCCAATTTCTCCATGGACATTAACCAGCCCTGAAAGAAGGGAATTTTGGTAGACTGCCATTTTCTCAATAATGCTCTTTTAATCTCTAAAGAGGCCTGTATCAACCACAATTTGTGTTGGTATGGCAGCTTTAGATCTTTAGGGAGGAGTCCCAGTATCCATGGGGAAGGTGAGTGTGACAGAGTGCTGTTTAAAATTCTGGAGCAACATGCTATGATCTTCCCCCAGATGGGGCGGATTGGAGGGCAGTGCCAAAGAATATGGAGAAGGTCTGCGCCCTGCACTCCACATCTCCAGCAATTATCCCCTGGGATTAGCCCCACTGTTTTTAAATGAGTTGGGGTGCAGTACCATAAGTGTTGTACTTTATTCTGTATCAGGAGACTTCATGGGTCAGAGCAGACTTTTTCAGTAGAAGCCCAGCAAGCAGCGCAGTCTTCATCCAATAAGAGAGTGTGGAGCATTTCTTGCCACTTACTCTGAGCTCTAGTAGTTGGGTCTGGGGCTATGTCCCTAAGTTTTTTGTATATTAAGCCAGCTAGGCCTCCTGACTTGTGTTGCCAGCTACCCGGATGGAGAGGAGGGAATTGTGTTTTCTTCTGTTGGCTGCATGTTTGGCATGAGCAGGCCTTATGTAACCAAGTAGTGTAAGCATGCCTCAGTTGAATGTATTTCCAAAAATCTCACTGGGGTAGTAGGTATCTATCTTTTAAAGAAGAAAATGTGTCAAGAGTGAGATTGTCAGAAGTGAGGATGTCTTCTATCCTAATAATCTGATTGTCCTTCAATTGAGGCCAATTTATCAGTTTCCCTTCAATTAACCATTTGGGGTCATTCCAGAAGCATACTAATGATTTAGGGCTCATACATGATTTGGTGATTTGGCAGATTTTATGCCAGGCTCTATGTGCATTTTAAATAACCCTCCACTTTTTCAGGAAGCTGGGCAGTGGGCCTCCCAGATAGGCTGACAAATCAGCCCCCAATATCCCGTGCTCTAGGTCATACCATGCAGGTTTGTTTGGGCCTAGATCTTGGAATATCTGGCAAGTTCTAGCTACCAAAAAAGCACAGGCATAGAGATAGAAATTGGGGAGCCCCCATCCCACTTTGTTCCAGTGTGCTCTTAATTTTGCCCTACTGTATCTTGGCTTAGTGGTGTCACACAAAAAGCTGCCTATTAGGAAATCTAGTTTTTGTAACCATTTGCCAGGAAATAATAATAACATTTTAAAAATGAATACTCCTTAATGAATATTTTAATGAAGATTTAACTGTTTCTATTTTAATTCAGTTACTGAAAGTTTTGAAAACAGCTGGGCTTTTGTGATGTCATCAAACATTGTAGTTAAATATTTTATTGGGGTTTTCAGAAACAAGTACAAGTATGTTACATTGTCAGTACAGCAGGAGTACATGCAGACATAGCTATTAAGATGCAATGACCATTGAACATAAATGACAGGGAAAGCTTGAAGTAAATAACTTGTAACTGTATGTATATTCAGTATATTCGGCATATGCTATTTGTTTAATAGTTGACATGCTATTGTATTAATCATGCAATATTTTCTGGTTTGCTAATTACTGCCCAGCATTCTGAATAGGACAATATTGGGGTGTATCTAGTGTCTGCAGGATGAATAGCATTTTACTGTAACTGGTAGAGAGAAGAAAAGAACAACTTTTATGGAAAGAGAAAACAAGAGAAAAGATTAACTATTTACGCTAAAATTTAAGGTGTCATTGGTAGTCAGATGTTCCACTGCAAATTTTATGAATTATCTATCCATATAGTACCTCTATATTTTCAACCTGCATTGACCAAAAAACAGGATTTACAGGATTAAGTACACTGTTATTATATTCTAACCTATTCCAATTCTGGGCATGAGCGGAGCATTCTGACTGGGTTTGTTTAGCCTCATTGAGGTATTTTTGAGAAAGTTGTTAAAGGGGGACCACATTGTCAAAGCAGTTCTGCCATTGGTTGAGCATGTAATTACGGAGCTGCCAGAAGGTGCCGCAGAAGCTGATGACATTGGTTCCAGAGTGGACTCAGGAGCCAGAATTGGTTGCAGCCTGGGCTGATGAATGCTGACTTCCACAGCAGGAGTCCACTTGGGAAAGGAGACCTGGCACACTATTGGTGCAGCAACCCCTTGTGGTGGGCCTATGAGCCTTCTCCCCAATGTCTGGGGAGGAGGGTGGGAGGAGGGTTCTGAGAGAAAATGGGTGTAAGGTGGGGTGGGTGGTGGCTGGTTGCCAACACAATGACTGGTCCAGCACAAGCAGCCATGCAGTCTTCCACTCAAAACAGATCCTTGGTGTCAGTGGTAAGATGGCTCTCTGTCCAGGACAACAAACTGAGGGCTAATAAGCAATGGAAGATTAGTGGCAGATGACACTGACTGGGTGTTTGCCTGGCAATGGCCCTAGATGGGGCCCTGACTTGCAAACAGTGGGAGAAAAAGCTATACTGAAAAAAAAAAAAGAAAAGAATGTCATTATGATGTGCATAGGAAATAAAACTGATTTTAATCAAAAGGAGATGCTATTTCACTGAGAGAGTGGTGGAGCTCTGGAATGTGCTGCCCGGGGAGTTGGTGGCTGCTACAACTGTGGAGGGGCTCAAGAAAGACTGGGATAGGTATAGGGGGAGGGTGCATCCCAGAGCCCTGCTGGGGAGTGGGAGACCTTGTGGGGGAGGGGGGCTAAAAACAATGCCCTGGGAAGGCACTGATCATCGAGCAGACTCAATAGACCATAGGGCCTAATCTGCTGGCTTCTTAGTATGTTAGCATTTTATGCATGTATAAATGTCATTGATGATATACAAACATAAAAATAATAATATATAATTTCTCATGTATATGTAGCATCAGGCCTAAATAAAAAGTGTGTGTGTGTGTGTATTGCTACACTAGTGGAATGAAAAGTGCACAGCTAAACAAGTTATCTTAGCTGACGACATATTCAACCTCTAAAATAAAAAAAATATATATATTTTAACTATTGTATATGTCACGGTTATTTATTTCACACTTTGCATATGTCCAAGCCATGTATGGTGGGTACATATGTCACAGCCACATATTCTACAACTGGAGCTTTTCTCAGCACTAGACAGCAGCTTTCACAAATTAAATGCTGATGACATCACAGTAGCACCATTCTACTCTGAAGGCAGCTGCTGATCTCAAAGATAAAGTTAAATCTTCACCCACATAGCTGATTTAAGAGTTATAAAATAGCAAGAAAAAATCTAGAAATCTTATTGGCCAAAAGAGATCAGCTGACCGTACATTAAATTTCTATATACGCATAGTCATCCTGGTCCTAAACCACATTACACAATGAGCAAATCCATCCTCCTACAACCAGAACTATCTTCCATCAATTTCCCTACAACCAGAACTGATCTTCCACCACAAACATGGCTGCTACCCTTACACTGTAGAAACCTTCAACTGGGCCCTAAAAATAAAATTACCTTAAATATAAAATAAAATTAATAAAATGTTGTTTACCAGATCATCACATTCTCCTTATGCACATAAACAAATTATAAACATTAAGCATTGTTTACAGTTTTCATTATAACTGTTTCTTTGCTAACATTGAAAAATCCCCCTTCTATCTTTACCTGCTCATCAGGGAAATCTCTTCTGCTTGCCCTGACAGTTAGAAAATTGAATCTCTGGCTCTAAAACAGGCCTCTGTTGTGTGTGTACAGTATGTTAGTAGAGGAACATTCTGCTTGTAGAACCGAGCAGAATTTTGAATCCCTGTATTCCATGGTAAACATTCCATGATAAACATTCTGGCCTGGATATTCAGAAGGGTTGTGCATGGCGCAACAGTGTTGCACCATGCGCAACCCACTGATGCACCCCGGCACGATATTCTAATGGAGATTGAGCCTGGCACAAATCCCGATGCACCGGAGCGCATCAGTAATGTATGCGGCGCAGGTGGGGGGGGCGTGCCCATGCATATTCCACACATCCTGATATTCAGCCCGGGATGTGCTGATCCCATGCATGCACAACCCCTACCTGCGCTGCACACAGGTGAGCCAAAAAAAAAGGAACAACGGCTGGCCACCCACAGGTGAGCTGCTGTACTGCAGGGTGCAACATGGCAGCTGCCACCTGTGGGTGGCCACCCGAGCTCCAGCTGCACCTTCATGGCGGCATTCTATGCCCGATTAGCGGCATATGTAGAAGTATATAATCGTCCGATATCCCTGGTGGTCCAGTAGACCATAAGTAATAAACAGGAGAGGTCCAATATTCCTGGTGGTCCAGCGGTGCCCCCTCCCACCCACCCACTGAGCCTCACCGTCCCACCCCCCAGTCAGCAGCGGCGCAGCACCCCACCCACCTGCCACCCCACCGCCCGCTGACTTACATCAGAGTAGCTGTACGCCCATTGGTCCACAGTGTGAGCCAATGGGCGCAGAAGCCAGAGCTGTATTATTATTAGTCCCGATATGTGAATGGATCCATCACATATCTGGACTGTGTAGTACGGTGATCCAGTCACATATCTGACTGTGTAGTATAGCAGGCTGGCACGCCCATTGGCTCACGCCTGTAGACCAATGGGCGACAGCCCCTACTGTACGGTGTCAGTCGGCAGGCAGTGGGGTGGCAGGCGGGAGATGCTGCCGCCTGCTGCTGATGGGGGGACGGGCGGGGCCCAGTGGGCGGGTGGGAGGGGGTTACCGCTGGACCACCAGGGATATTGGACCCTCCTGTTTATTACTTGCCTGGACATGTGCAAGTGGTCCACTGGACCACCAGGGATATAGGACGCTTATTTTATTCAACATATGCCCGTGATCGGGCTGTGAGTGGTCCACTGGACCACCAGGGATATTGGATGAATATTTACATCTATATATGCCTATGATCAGGCTGCGAGTGGTCCACTGGACCACCAGGGATATTGGATGAATATTTACATCTACATATGCCCACAATCAGGCTGCGAGTGACCCACTGGACCACCAGGGATATTGGACATGTACTTCATTTGCACATGCCCGCGATTGGGCATTGGGGCACTTTTCTGTGATGTGCAGGGGGTGTCGGTCCCCGACAGCTGCAGCCTGGCAGGACGCCAGGCGCAAGTTGCCGGAGATCGGTGCACCTGCATGCAAATGGGGCCATAATGACATGCAAATGGCCCCATTTTTACCTTGCATGCATTATGGCCCCATTTGAATGTGCACTTTTGAATATCATGGTTGTTGTGCCTAGTGCAATGGAACTTGTGCTAGTGCATCCCCCTGCTTCACTCTGGCCGCTTGCACTGGTGCAGTGCCACTGCACCATGCACACTGCAGGTGGTCAGGTGCGATATTCAGCAATGCTGTGCCATGGTGCAGTTCCATTGAATATCACCCTGTCAACGCCCCTGTGCAGCTAGTTGTGCTGTGCCCAGGCTTGCGCCACAGCTTGGCACAGTCTGAATATCCGGGCCCCCATTTCTTAAATGTGGGGAAACACAGAGAAAAAAATAACAGAATGAAGAAAGTAAGCAATAATACTATATAAACAAAGAGAAAAGGTGGTAAATGACTCACCCTGCTGTTTATCTTTTAGGACAGAGTGAGCAGTTCATGATGCTGTCAGTGAGTGTGGCAGTTTTGAACCACGCTCATGCTTGCACCATTGGGGAACTGAGAAGCCTCTGTTATTGCTTCCTTTTTGTTTTGTCTACAGAGTGAGGAGAATGAAATAAAGTAAGGGGGTAATGTGTCATACTTTGAGGAAAACAGCATTTGTGAATTGTTGTGGCTGGCAGGGGAATATGAAGCTTAAGTGGGCAAGGAGGCACACACTGTATAACACTAATTTAATCTAGCACCAATAGGCAGAAGGACTATTTTATGTTAAAAGCACAGATTCACTTATATTTTTACTTATTTAAAAATGTGTTTCAAAATAAAAAAAACTGCTTCTAAAAATAAAGGGACATTTCATAAGCGCAATAAGACACTCCAGGGTTGTGCATTACGGTGTAATAACCACACTCCTAGGGACAACTGCCACTCAGCCTTTGGCCTTGGGCCTAACTACACCACAGGAGTGTGGTTATCACACCGTAATGCACACCCCATCATGTCTTATTGCTTACTTATAACGACAAACTGGTGTTATATAAATTGAATACAGAATGACCTGACTCAAAATACATGGCTTATCTTCACAGCTGAGGGAGCAGGACTTAGGTAACTCACTCCTGACGTTGCCACTGGCTAGATATGATATGGCCATGCCCCCTCACTCATGAAGATCAATTGTATGCTTTGAGTAGGGCCATGCATCCCATATAAATAAATCCACTCAGGAGTGGCAAAGCATTCATAACCATCTCCTGGAGATAAATGTGTTATTATACTGCAAAACAGACTGTCTGTCTACCTACCCACCCACCCACCCACCCATCCATCCATCCATCTACCCATGCACCACCCATCTATCTATCTATCTATCTATCTATCTATCTATCTATCATCTATCTATCTATCTATCTATCTATCTATCTACTTACAACACATATGCGTGGGTGCAATCCTTCTACATTACGTATTTTATATAAATGCCACAGTTTTTCAAGTTTTTTTACGTTAATTTTTATTGAGTAGTTTCAACGAGATACAAACAACATCACAGTACACTTTATAAGCACATAATCGCAATTCATATTGTGAAACAGCATAGTTGTCTTGAAACAATAACAACTTTGTTTGTATCTTGATGAAACTATTCAATAAAAATTAACTGCAAAAAAAAATAATAATAATACAGCAGTCACATTATGATCGCTATATGTTGAAGAAAAATAGGAGAGATTGCCAGGGAATAACAGATAAAACTGTTGTGATATATGGACTGAATAGTTAATTACCCATTATCTCATGTACAAGGTGCAGGGTCTTGAGATCCAGAATTGTCAGGCTTTGAGCACCCCCAGCCAAGAAGGAGGAATCAACAGGTAGGGGGCTTGCCACTAGGATGAAAGAATGGCTGGGTCAGGGAGGGTCAGTAGTTGCCAGGCTCCCCTGCTTTAGTGTATGTTCCCTAGCACCCATACAGGCCATGTAGGTAGTTGATGAGAATAAATGGAGGCATGGGGAGAGATGTGGACATTTTTTTTAATTAATGTTTAACGTGTTGTAGCTCAAAACAGCATTTCAGTTCACTGTTGGCCCACCATTTTCTTTGTTATAATTCCAGACTGGAAGTGGAAATACCATACACTCCTTGTGAAAATAGCTTTTATATAAACTGTTTGAAAAATAGGGATGGAAGCGTACCTGTGTGTGTACATACATATATGTACTGTATATGACCAGGGACTGTCTACTCACATGTATACTACATAGGCTAGATCAGTGTATGTCTTTTGTGGAGCTTTTTTTTTCTCTAACGCTAAATATGACTTTGTTGTGGAGCCTGATGTGAGGGTCTTCAGAAGTAATAATTTAGTTTAAAATTTCTTTCAGCTAAACAAAATAAAACAAAAATATATGAAATAAACCAACCCACTAAACAACAGATTTATGTACAAAGCCCTACCGTTTTTTCCTTTTTTTTCCAGTTAATCTTTTTATTGTTTTTTCTTGTGAGAAACATTATTCTCTTTTTATTACAGTGAGATGTGAATCCAGGTGCGAACGGGGTTATCAGTTAATTTCTGTTACAAGATTAACACATTTATCTAATCTCAGAGCTACAGAGCTTTGCAAGACTGTTCCTGAATGTTCCGTTTTCCTGCATCGGTTTTAATTAGACTATTCCAACGGTGACCGGAGTGGCAACCTTCTTCTCCTGTTGTGTTACATTTGGTGTTACATACCACTGTTTTTTTAAAATATTACTAGCAGCCTCATATCAGCGTTATTTTTTTGTAATATTTACATTTTAATCGTATACATTCGTAACCAGGGCGAAAGGGGTCCTTTTTCATATTCCTATAGCTTTCAACACACAAAGTTTTCCCTCATCTGATCTGATTTTGTACAAAATAAGTAAAACGCAACTGTTATTGGTCAAAACTATAAAACCCGTTTATTTGTGGACACAGTCGGTGATGCTTGGCGAGGGACCATGGGCGGGCCTTTGGAAATGTACAAGATATGTTATATAGTTTGATACTATATGCGATAGATAGATAGATAGATAGATAGATAGATAGATAGATAGATAGATAGACAGACAGACAGACAGACAGACAGATAATCAAACTGCAGAGTTTGCAGTGACATGGAATAGAGAGCTACATGTTAGGTTTGCAGAAAAGAGAACATTTTTCTTTCAACCACGGTCAGAATCGACCTAGTTTAGCGTCTTTTTATTACTGACGTTAAGTGCTGTAAGTCCGGTTTTGTCAATGTAGGAAATTACTAATACACAACGGACTGTTTCCTTGATAAAACCAAGACAACATGGAACTACTGCATTTTTTACATAGCTGCGTGTAAAAGGGAGGTCAACTCTGCACGGGGACATATTAGTGGGGCTATTTAAATAGTAAATATTTTTTTTGCATTTAATCTTTTGATTATTTTTCCAAGTTTTCAAGTGTACAACACACGTACAGACAGATACAACATATAGATTTTTAAATAAAATCACACACACACACGCGCGCGCGCGCGCGCGCATACACACACACCTTTATCACGGTTACTATAACCAATATGGGACACACAACACGTCAGTTTGTTATGATGTGTGTGTTTGTGTGTGTGTGTGTGTGTGTGTTGGGGGGGGGGGTGCACACACTGGGAAGTGTGAAAGTCCACTCCGTTTTACACACTAAGAAACCAGCAGATTAGGCCTTATGGTTTATTAAGTCTGCTCGATAATCAGTGCCTTCCCAGGGCACAGTTTTTCTGCTGTAATTTTATTTTTAGCTATCAGTTTTCTGAAACTAACTTTTTTTTTAAATTGCATTAGCCCCTGTCTGCAACAGATAGCTCTGTAATTTTTATTTTGTGTGTGTGTGTGTGTGTGTGGGGGGGGTAGTAAGTTTAACATTTTGGAAGTTAGAACAGAAGTATTTGTTAGTTGGCAAAAATGTCATCATAGTTTTTTTTTTAGCAACGATGTATTTCTGACATCCTAAGATTCCTGCTCAGTGTAATTTCAATATTCTCAGACATTGTTAAAACTGCTTTTACAGCTAAGTTTGCAATTAATGACTCGGGTAATTAAAGATGGCAGCCACTCGTGATTTTTGAAAATCTCTTCCGCTGAGGTTACCCCTTAAATGTCAATGCTAGATTCATACCGTGTATATGCAATAGGATGGAGCTACCACATGTTTCTGTTGGTAAACAGCCCACTGTGGTACCAAGATGTTTATTTTTCTCATGGGGGGTATGGCACAGGAGTGGGACCTTTTAGAAACTTTAATATCCCATATATTGGTTCAGGAGTGAGAGAAAACCGAAAATAAATGTGTATCTTGATATTTTTGCCAGATGAATATTACTGCTGGTAACAAACACACAAACAGACAAAAAACGATAAGGTTACTAACAAATACTGCTGCTTTAAGACACAAGTTGGGGAAATTAATATAATGATATGTATATGATGTTACTTGTAAACTACACTTAAAATTAGCATTAAACTACTCTGACATTTTCTTTCATGCAAGCATTTTTTATTGGAAATAGTGGAAACTTGCCTTAAAAACGAAGAGTTAGTGGAGGATTAGTTTGTATTGAAATACCTCTCAACTGTCCCTAATTTATTTTTGCAGTTAATCTTTTTATTGTTTTTCCAAGTTTTCAAGTATACAACACAGGTACAAACAGTTACAACATATAGAGCTTTCCTCAAATGACAATAAACAGGTCAAAAAGGATGTTACATATTTTGTTGTGTTATCATTGCACAACATTCACATAAGATACAATCTACTATACCAGCAGGTATGGATTACTGTTAAGTTTCTGTTAAGTACTGTTAAGATCTTTTAAGACCCCCCTGAAACCTAAATATCAGAGATCTTATTCCCCCCAAGCCTAGGTTCCCCAATGCTATGCCCAGCTTCAGATATAACTATCCGCTGTAGTTCAGTAATGCCTGTACTGCCTTCTTGTCGCTCTCTTGTTTGAAACTTAACAGTAATACATACCTGATTTTATAGTAAATTGTATTTTATGTGAATGTTATGAAATGATTATACACACACAAAAAAATATGCAACATCTTTTTTGACCTTTTATTAATTGTTATTTGAGGAACAATATATATGTTGTATCTGTCTGTACACGTGTTGTACACTTGAAAATTTGGAAAAACAAATAAAGATTAACTGCAAAAAAAAAGTTTCCAACAGATAGCGACAATAAGGCAGTACAGGCAATTTAGCTCAGCAATTTTGTCCATCCATCACTCAGAAAGTTAGCATTTCTGTCACTGAAGAGGGTGGGATTGCATCGTAAAATTATATCAGTAATAAGTCATACAATGTACTTCTCAATAAACAAATGCTATTTACATTGAATACCACAGTGGACACAGCTTTCTCAGCTGATACAACTTTTTTTTTAGATATGTCCCCGATTTTTGTTATTTGTTCCTGCTTTTTAACTACAAAAAAAATCTGGTCTGTGATTTGTGAGAGGAGGATGAAAGGTGGTTGTGAGCAATGCGTGTACTTAAGTGTGTGTGTATGTGTGTTTGATGAGACAGGTCCCCAATGCCCCATACATTGGGGTGGGAAACCCAGATCCTGCAGGAACCCTCTTGCTGCTCCTGTAATACAGCGGAGCACATGACTATCCTTCATTCTTACAACAATATATCCGACTCACAACGTGCATAATATAATAAAAATGACACGTCTCTTGCTGAGTTGTCTTCTTTTTTTAAAGATACAACAGCACACACACACACACACTCTCTGTAAGGTAATGGGAACTTAACAATATATTTCAGATCTAATATACTGTATTTTGCAAAACTTGCATATTCTGTGTCTAAACATTTTGTCGTTGACTTTTTTTTGTTTAGGAGGCAGACGGCGGAGGAGAGGGAGGCGGAGAGGCAGCAGGCCAACCGACTGATGCTCCAGCTACAGCATGACGCCTTCCAGAAATCCCTCAACGACTCCATCCAGCCGGACCCCCTCTGTTTGCACAACTCGTCGCTCTTTGCACTTCAGAACCTGCAGCCCTGGGAAGATGAGAACGCCAAGCTGCCGCAGGTCACATCCCTGGTGTGAAAGAGAAAGAGAGAGGAGGGAGGATGCCGCACTGCTGCAGGGCGAAATGCAGTCGGACATGGGGACAATTATAGCCATCCTCTTCCTGCCCCCTGCAAAAACAAGAACATCGGAGCATGCCACCGATTTAGCGGCATGGGGAGAGAGGGGGAGCTCGGAGCACAATAATAGCGCAGTTGCAACATTCTCCAGGAGAGACCCTCCGTGTGAGCTCCAATAAAAGACAGCCACTTTACAGATGAGCCGGGGAGCTGCTGTGCAATGTGTATGGATGCAATCCAGACGAGTGTCTTCTATCTGCCCTTGGAGAATTGGAAACAGCAGCCCGCCCCCTTCCCCAGAAAGGGCATTGGGGGCACTCATAAAATGCCGGCAAAGCATCAATACTTGAAGAAGAACGCAAATGAGCGCCCCCCACCCTGAACTGCAGAGGAAGACGACCCTTCTGCTCCGGTAACTTCAGGCTCGGATCACAGTGATGGGGCACAAATCCGCCCAGCTACACTGCCCTTTATCTGTGTTTCAGGACCTTGAGCTGGTGGGGTTTTCCGAACTAATTTATTGTGGAAACAACATAAACATGTTTACTAATAAATTCGGGACCTGTGGGAAGGGTAAACAGTGACAGGTGGGGCCACACTATACATATATAAATATATATAGCATGATTTTAATAAGTGAACACATTTCTGTTCTTCAATCTGAAAGTTTCTATTAAAAACGAAAGAAAAAAAAAAGAAAACATAAGTGGCGCTCGTGGGTTCCTTGTGGAATTTCTGTAGATCCTAACTGTGGGCGGAGATTCCGTGACGAGATTTCCACGTGAATAAGCTGCCCCTAAACCAAATGATTTGGCGCATGAACTCAGGCCGTGTGACGACAGGTATCTACATAATTATGTTCCCATTTTTTTTACCCTCCACTCACATGGTGGTTATGGTTATAATTATTATTCTTTGGATTTATTCTCGGTATGTATATCAGTCCCGTCCCTTTCAACCATGGGGCCATGCCCCCACGCAACAGGAGATATTTAAAGGAAAATGTATATTTCAGGGAATGTCCATCATGTCCAAGTACGTTTATCCGACATGCTGCAATGGTGTCAGCCTGGAAATGTTAACAATTTTATATACAGTACATCTTCTAACACATCTTCCAAGCATGGATTTCTATTTATAGCTTAGTGCTGACTTTAATTTATTATTTAAGTAAATGGAAAGCACATTGAAAAATCATTTTGTTATATAGCTATATATTGTGTGTTGCATACACAGAAATGTGCAAAAAAACGTATATGCACGTATCTGTGTATGTGTACACACACGTGTCGTATATGTATATTCTTGTTATAGGGTTCTAAGTATACTCAATTTAAGGTCCTGCTCCTGTTACAGGGGAACTCGTTTCACTCGAGAGGTACTGTATAGCACGCCTTAGATAGATTTTCCACTGTATAATATCGCAGAAATGTGAGGATTGGCCGTCAATCCTTGTATAATATATATACTTTGTACTTGATGAAAGGTGTAAATAAAAAACAAGTTTCTTTAAAAAATGCACCGAACACGCATTCCTAATTATAAAATACAATGTATATCTGTTTAGGAACGGGTAATATAATTGATTATTTTATTCTGTCTGTGTAATTATTATTATTTTTTTAACAACAGGCCAGTCTATTTCAAATCGCATTCCCAGAGAAATGACATTTTTACAGGCATAACCTAGAAAGAGTACAGATTAATACAGCCGCATTTGGATTACCAAAGTTCGCCCCCCCCCCCCCAAGTCCAGTGGGAAATAATTGTGATAAACTAAAACTGGTTCTGTTGCTAACATAATAGAAAACAATTTCGCCACAAACTGAATAAGGACTTCTTGTATAAAATGTTTCCTTCCTTTCTCTCCATTATTTTCTTTCTTTCTTTCTTTTTTTGAAATAATTGTTATTGTCTTTTTCAATTAATCAACATTACAGACGAACAGAGGAAAAAAGTGACGTGACATTAATACATTTTTACACCTTGGAATAATGTCCATTACTTTCTGACGCGCTTAACTAATTCCTCCCGAGCTTACAACTTAAACATCCTTAAGAAAAGAGCAGCTCAGGTGAACTCCTAATATATTTTAAAATAAAAAGCAATTGTTTTAATACTTTGCCATACGTTTTTAGAAGGTGGCTATCTAATACAAACCATTGTTATTAATGACTAAAACAACAGGATGAAACAAACATATATGCACATTTGTTCTAAATATTCTATTAAAGAATCCGAGCCCGATATGCTACGATTGCCCCCCAAACTCACTTTTTAAACAAAGTGAATAATTAGTTCGCAAATTGTTAAATATTTATTAAATAGATAATAATATATGGGGTGTTGTACAGTATGAGTTTATTTTTATATACCCAAGGTGCGTAATACCGTATAAACTACCAATGCGAAGCACCAGTGATTTGTGATGTTATTACATACCCAGGGTGTGTAAAAAAACTAATAATGTACAACACCTCATAGTTTATTTTACCTAATTGGTGGTTCAGGGTTTCTGGCTGACAGTTTCCACTCTCACAGGTTGATTGCTGTCAGCTCCCCTCTGTTACAAAAAAATCTATGGTTTTAAATATTACTTTGGAGAAGTGATATTTAGGCTGAAATGACTTGTAAACAGTTACTGAGTGATGATGGACTGTGTGTGAGTGTGTTTGTTGGGGGGATGGGATGAGATGGCTGCTCTGTTTCACATAGCTGCTACTTACTGTCTGGCTGATGCTGACACTCTAATAATTGGCTGGTTGTTATGGATGGAATCCAATTATTATGGACAGGACCTGATTATTATAGCATCAGAAAGTGGTGTCAGTCCAGTCGGTAAATAGCATCACTGATAGTTACAGTAATATATTTTACAGGAAGGCATCTTGGTCTTGTGGTTAGAGCACAAACTGGAAGACTCATGTTCAAACCCCGCCAGAGACACTTATACACTGTGTAACCTTGAGCAAGCCACTTAACCTCCAAGTGCTTCAGTCTACCAATCTGAAAGCAGATGGGTAAAAGTAGGACCCCAATGACAAGGAAAAATGATATGGATATACTGTATATCTGGAGTGGGAATAGCAGTGCAAATAGATTCTGTTATCCACAGTAGGCAAGATGCTACACATGCATGGTAAACAACAGGGATCTCAGCTCTGTGCTACAGGGACATGACTTGTAAAACCAGAGGCAAAATACCAAAACCAGGGAACACCTCAAACAAATGGTCATATTAGCTCAATAAGCTGTTACAATATGTGGTTTATTGATACATTTTTTTGTAACTGTAATAATGTCTGTCATTAGCCTATGATTCCAGTACACTGGAAATATGACTCACTCATTCCTTATACAATTCTGAATATATTTATTGTGGTGAAGCATGCATCATAGGGTGCCTGTAAACTCACCAAAGGTTTGGGGATGCCTCCAAAGTATAGGTTCCAGCCACACCTCAAACTTCCTCTATTGGGTCTCTTGTTCCAAAATACAACTGTTTAGTGTGCTTCAGCATGGCCCTGCCTGTCTGTCTCTCTTTGCTTCCTATTCTGTAGGCTGCTGCAAAGACAGGAGCAGGAGCCTTACTGAGGCACACTACAAAGGTGTATTTTGGAACAAGAGAATCAACAGAGGAGGTCTGGGATGTGACTGAAAGCTAAAATTTGACCAGTCCACCCTGAGGAAATGATTGGGCGACTCCCTAAAAACACTGGTAGCTTTACAGGCATCATTTGACGTATGCTACATAACAGTAAATAAATTCAAAATGTTACAATAACTAGATGAGTGAGTAGCATTTTTAATGTGCACAGAGTGTTGATTTAGTTTATAGTAGAACAGACTACTCCTCGAAGAAAAGTGATTATATTCCGGCAGGAACAAGATGCTAGGGCCAGAAGATCCAGAATTATTTATGATTCTAATCCTGATGCTTTTGTAACAAAATGTTATATTTAGAAGGGACAGAGTACGTTTTTGAATCAAACTCAGGGAGGTCTCTGAAAAGCAGGGACAACTGAGGAGTACCACAGTCATCTTCACTTAATAAATGGCATTGAAAAATAGAGTGGCAGAAACTGATCACATTACAGTGCATGGATTTTGCTTCACTGTTCACATTTTTAGTTCTCTTTTATATAGCCCAAAAGCCTGTAAGCTAAACAATGGGGAGCCATTTTATACATGCAATAACCCACCCCAGTATGTGCAGTAATGCTGAATCAATGGACATCTCCAGAGTAATGGCACTCAATGTAAATGTCTTGAGCCCCACTGCATGGATTTAACAATGCTGCACACCCTGTCCTGGGCTATTACATATGTAGGAATATCTTCAATACTATACACACACATAAATACATATTTATTTTTTATCTATACATATTTAGGTCAGAATGACACCCTTAACAAATGGGAGAGCAGCTCTAACAATGCTTGATGATGTCACAAAGACCTCGATGCTTTGAATGTTTTCAGCTGCTGAGCTCAGGCAGAAACATAGAGTCAGTGGTTAGTAGACTGCACACTCACCTCTGAGCTTAGAAGATCAGAAGGTGGTAGGTTCAGTTTTTTTTGAAGATTAGTGACTAGGAAAGGCACCTTTAGCTGAAGCTCATTTCCAGGTGTGACCTGGGGGTTGATAATGGATACAGGGGAGACAGGACAAAGATCAAAACAAATATGGGTTCTACTTTCACAGCAGGAACTTGGACTAATGCCCAGTTTTGACACTGTGGTGCAGTATGTGTGTGGGGGGGGGGGCTACACTGTTGAGGTATTGCCCTTCTGATGAGCCATGAAACTGAGGTCCCTTCTGCCCATCTGTGATGAACGTCCTTTTGGATGTTAAGTACCCACAGAAACGGAAGTTGATGGCAGAAAAGGCTCTACACCACATCCCGTCTGTTCAGCCCTACTTAAAGTTGAATGTTATAGCCCAAGCGGCCATTCATTCCTCCATCCCCCAACCACTCCCATGTGTCTGTCCCACCCATGTTTGAATCCCCCCACTGATTTAGCAATGATGATATCCCATTGCAGTTTGTTCCATCTACTTATCATCCTTAGGGTGAAAAAACATTTCCTGATGTGCTGATTTTATTTTTTTACATTCTACTTGTGCTCCTAAGCACCCTGCCTGCCCTTGGCTGACCCCTCCCAGGCCTTTACATGCCCCAGTCCCATCAACCCACCTTCTTCTGCAGCTTACCTCATGCTTCTCTGTGGTACACCTGTTCTTTCCCCCCATGGCAGGGCACTTGGGCTGGCCCAGGACCCTGGGGAGATTCTTTGGTCAATCTTCCAGGGAAGAGTGCTTGGGCCATTGGGTAAGGGATGTGCAGGCTGGAGGGCCATTATTCTGTAGGGTTGGGGGATTTACCTCCTTGTTTCTCCACCCCCTCAAGGATGCCACAGAACTGGATTTCATGACGTGTGTACACATAGTGCGCAGCTGTCACATCCGTGCTTTCTTTGCACCCTGTGGCCTTGCTTAGCATCTCCCACTGTGCTTACCAAAGGGACAGTATTGCAGTAAGATGCTGATGACCTTCCTCCCTCCCTCCCTCCCCAGAGGAGATGAACATCCATTGGGATGTACGACTCTTTTCACTTGGCTGAACCCCAGTGATCCAGGCTCCTTCTTGAACTTTGGTTGCCAGCATCACAAGTGGTATCTCTACTGCTGTAACGATGGGATGGCTTTGATATCCTATATATATATATATATCCCTCCTGCTAGCTTCATTGAGTTCCCTCTGGTGCCTGTGTTTCCACTCAGTGTGAACATCTCTTTGCTGTTCACCTTGTTTATTCCATGAAGGTACTTGTACATCTCTATCATAGGTGTCAGTGTGTCTCTGTAGGCAACACTTGGAAACATACACAATGATGGCAGAAAAAGACCAGTGGTCCTTCCAGTCTGTGTGATCCTTTTAAGCGCTGAGACCTGATATTCCTTCAGGATCCTAGCCTTCCCCATCCCCACCCCCCATTCTCCTCCCTGATTCTGTTGCCCCAAGCCACCACTATATTCTTCAATCTGTCCTAACTGTGCTTGAAACCACTAATGGTTTTCGTACCCACCACCTCAGCTGGCAGATTGTTCCATGGCTCCACCACCCTTTCTATAAAATAGTATTTTCTCACGTCTTTCCTGAACCTCCCACCTCTTGGTTTTCACTCATATTCATGTGACCCAAAGTTAATATTCAAGCTACATAGTTCCCCACAGTTCACCTTGTTAACTCCTTTTAGGAACTTAAAGGTCTCTATCATATTTCCCCTTTCCCTTCTTGTCTCCAGCGAATACCTGTTCAGTGCCTTGAGGTGTTCTTCATAGGGCCTAACTTGCTGACCCTGAATAATTTTTGTTATTCTGCACTGCACCATCTCCAGCCTATCCTTCCTGAGGTGAGAACTCTTGAACTGGGTGCAGTACTCCACGTGTGGCTTCACTGGGCATCTGTATAGGGGAAGTATTACCTCTCCTTTTCTGCTATTACTTCTCCTTTTCTGCTATCAGTACCCCTCCCAGCATCCTGCTTGCCTAGCAATAAGCCTTGTTGCACTGACTCGATTGCTTTAGGGAGTCACTTATGATAACTCCAAGGTCTTTTTCCTCAGCCATAGTACTAAGTTTCACCCCTCCCATTCACTACTCCGTCCTGGGGTTCTTGTTCCCTTTGTGCATTACCTTGCACTTTTTGGCATTGAATTTCAACTGCCAAACCCTTGACCACCCCTCTAGCTTTTGTAAGTCACACTGCATTTCTTTTATTCCCTCATCACTATCCTCCCTCCCACAGAGCTTTGTGCCATCTGCGAAGACACACAACCTGACCCAGATTCCCTCACCAGTGTCACTAATGAACATGTTAAAGATGACTGGACCCAGGACAGACCCCTGTGGAACCCAACTTGTAACCTCCATCTCTTCTGATTTAACCCCACTGATCACAACCTTCTGCTGCCTCCCCTTTAGCCAGTTACCTACCCAGTTTACTATGAATTTAGCCACACCCAGATCCTCCATCTTCTTCTTCGGCCAGCATCTGTGAGATACCGAGATGAAAGCATTGCTGAAGTTGGAATAGAGCAGATCCACAGCATGGCCCTATCTAATGCCTTCATTACCCAGCCAAAGAAAACTATCAGGTTAGTCTGACAAGAGCTCCCTGTCATCAATTCATGCTGTTTGCTATCCTGGAGACCATTGTTCTTCAAGTAGTCCATGAGGTCCTCTTTGACCAGTGACTCCATCAGCTTGCCTACAGTAGAGGTAAGACTGATAGGTCGGTGGTTCCTTGTTTGTTCCTGGTCCCCGCCTTATGGAGCTGAACTATGTCCACCACCTTCCAGTCCTTTGGAACTACCCCTGTACTAAGCGAGTTATTGAATAGACCTGTCAGAGGTTCAGCCAGTTCCACTGCCAGTTCACTGAGTATCCTCAGATGCAACACATCTAGCCCCAGGCCTCATCTATCTTTAGGGTTGCCAGTCCTGTCCAAGACCATTTTGCTAGTAAATATTGGCTGCTTCATCTCTGGAACCCCCTTAGTGGCTGCTTTGAAGCCACTGTTTGGCAAGGGTTCACCATCCTCCCTAGTGAAAACTGAGCAAAAATAATCATCAAGATGACAGCCTTTTGCCCGTCCTCCTATATCATCCTATCCTCCTCAGTTAGCTGTATGATTACCCCTCTTTCTTCCTTTTTTCCCTAATTTATTCGAAGAACTTTTTTTCTCCATACTTGACCCCCCTCTGCAATATGCAGCTCTGAGTCTGCCTTTGCCTCCCTGACTCTCCTCTTTGCCTCGCCATTTTTCAGTAAATAGTCTCCCTATTCTTCCTCCCTCTGCTTTCCTTTATATTTATAGAAAGTCTTTTTCTTGACTCTCCTCACTTCTCTGACCCTTGTCAAGAACCGTAATAGTCTCTTGAACCTGTTCTTTTTGGTTACTGCTCTCATGCATACCTTAGATGCCTTGAGAATGGCCCCATTAATTGCCCCATCTCTCTTCCACCAACCTATGTTATCCACCACTGTTAATTTATCCCTGACCAGCTCCCTCAGCCTATTGAAGTCCACCATTCTAAAATCAGTGACTTCAGATCCTGATTGCAGTTTACCAGACCTAAGGGCCAGTTTGAATCAAATGGAATTATGGCCACTGTTCCCCAGTGGCTCCCCTACTCCCACAGCTCCTACCACCTCTGAATTTGTAAGCATGACATCAAGACGTGTGGTCTATATGGTGGGTTCCTTAACTAGCTGTACCAGTAGATAGTCTTGGATGTCTTTCAACAAGGCCTGACTTCTGGTGCTCCTGGCCACTGGGACATCCCAATCAATATCCGGTAGGTTCAGACCACACAACCACCACTTCTTCCTCCTTAACTACTCTTCTTTCAAGTTCTCACTTGAGCTCCCTGTTCCTTCCCTCCCATTGCCTCTGAGGTCTATAGATCACCCCAAGTACATTTTCTTGCCTGAGGCTGCCATGAGTTGCACCCACAGTGACTCTGTCTCCCCATTGCTACCCCTGTTCCACCCATCTTTGCCACCTCAATGCCCTCCTTAACAAAAAGAGCAACCCTCCCCACCTGTTCCTCTTTCCCTCCTGAACAATGAGTAACCAGGGACCATCAGTTCCCAATCATTATTTACCGAAGCCCACATTTCCGTGATGGCCACAAGATCCACCTCAGTGTCTGCTGTCAGTGCCTAGAGCTCACTGATTTTGTTACCTAGGTCCCTACCATTAAGGCATAACCCCTTCCATCTGACACCTGACCCTGCTTTGCTACAACCCTTATGTTTTCCTGGTACTCTCATCCCCTTGTTGGTGCTTGCATCCTTTGCTTTCCCCTTTTCTAATGTCTCTTCCCCCAATCCAGTAAGAACCACAGCTCCATTTGCACTCACTGTGCTACTATAAGCCCCCAGATGTGGGGGAGTACTAGCTAGGATCCCCTTCCTTTCATCTGCCTTTGTGTTTCCCCTAGACCCAGTCTTTGCTGTAGTCAGTTTAAACATCTGATATAGATATCAAACTTCTACCCCAGGATGCAGGCCCCCCCCCATCAGGTGAAGTCTGTCACCCTTGAAGAGTCTACTGTCCCAGAAGTCCCCCAGTCCTCCACAAAGTGGAACCCTGGTACTCCTTTTCCTGACACCATCCCTTAAGACAGCCATTAAACTCCTCTGTTACATCACTCCTTATTCTATCCTACTTTGCCTCCCTGCCCCTCACAGGGAGGACTTTGGAAAAGGCTTGGGAGGCTGAGTGTACCGCCAATTTGTCCCCCAGCCTACGGATGTTCCACTTCACCACCTCAACCAACTGATTCACAAGAGAATTGGTACATAGGTGTACCAGTACCCCCAGCTCCCCCGTTCCCTCTCCACCATCCTCCCTATTCTGCCTAAATCCCAGACGGCTGATGCCCAAAGAAGGCACAAGACCATCCCCTTCCCATCCAACCCCCTCTTCACCACCCTCTAAATCCCCCCCAAATTATTGAATCCTCGACCACTAAGACTCTCCTGGTAGAGTTGCACCCCTTGGGTGCTATCATGATGGCTTGCCCTTTACCATCAACTGACTCAGATCCCCCCATTTCCCAGTGGAGTCAGGTGCCCAAACCTCCTCTAGGGGTACAAATGGATTTGCTATCTGGATGGTGCTGGGCTGGACAATCTCCTCATGGCTACCCCTGCCCCCTTCCCACCACTCTCCACATCCTGGACCAGTGGGTCTCCGGGAGAGTGGAAGATGGGCTCTTGCTGAACTGATGATGCAGCTGAGATATTTCTACCCTTGCTGCCACCAGCTGAGCATGGAGCTCTGCTAAGGTCTTGTAGATGGGGCAATGCCCCCTCCTCCAGAGCATATCCCTAGAGAAACATGCCCCATAGCCTCCACAACTGACTGCCTCCTTTATAAATCCCATCTCCATAAAGACCGGTACTGAATAGTTGAATGTAATTTCTAGTGTTTCTCGAGATAGGCTGTAGCTGTAAGGCTTAGCTATAGCACAAAACAGGAGTATAAACTACTTTGTAGTGCTCAACCAGCTAGGTGGAGCTGTAAGATTTAACTAATGCACAAAAACAACCCTGCAAAATAAAACTACATTAGCTGTGGCACAGACACAGGTATGAAATTAAACTTTACCTAAACAATTAGTATTAACTGTAGCTGACATAGACTACTCCATTAACCTGATACAGCTGGGACCTAGTGAGCAGTTATCTCCCCAAACAATGCAGTTAACTCTGCATGTACAGTTTTACCTGAGATGAGATAGGCAGAGTTCCTGGCTGCTGGCTACCTCTCCTGGCTGACTCCTGGCAGATTCCTATGATGTCCTTTTCACTTGGGCTACAGGGTCGGTCAGCATTACAACCTGTTGCTTCTATCTCTCTGTTCACCCAAGCAGGTCCCGATTGGTGGAGGAGCTGTAAAGGAGGTGTGGCTTCCTTCTAAGTGCCTGCTGATAGGAGGATTTCTGACCTGAGGGATAGCTTGGGCCTGCAGGCACTCACAACTTCAGGCTGTGTGATGATCAAGCATTGCAGTACAGGGGAGGGCGATCCTGGCAGCAGAGCCCTTTGTGACCCCCCCCGAGTACCTTTGTGGCTGGGTGGCAGTAAAAAATTATAGCTCTGTTTGAGTGGAGAGGTAGCCAGAATTTAAAGCTCCTCTCTCTTTGTGCTTCTGTCTGTCAGTTCACCCAGGCAGCTCCCAATTGGTGGAGGAGCAGCAAAGGAGGAATGTCTTTCTTCCAAGCGCCCACTGATAGGAGGACTTCTGATCCAAGCAATGGCTTGGGTCTGCAGGTATTCACAGCTTCAGTCTGTGTGCTGATCCAGTGGCATGGTACAGTTGAGGGTGATCCTGGCAGCAGAACCCTTTGTGACCCCTGAATACCTCTGTGGCTGAGTAATGGAAAAAGTTACAGCTTATTTATCTCTGGTATAGAAGGTCATGGGTTCTAATCCAACACTGAGATTTTGCTCATACCATGAACACTGACACCAGCGTGCAACACTAAGGGTATGCTGTACTGTTGGGGTGTGCCATCATTTGGATGAGACATTAAACCAAGATCAGATCTGCCTTTTCTGATGGTTGTTCAGGAGGATGTGCAGTTCTCAAAAAGAGTAAGGAAATTTCCCTGGTGTCCTACCAAATTTCCCTCTTCACTAAAATACCACCAACAGCTTTACTTGTTCAATTTCAGTTGGTGTGCAACCCCCCCCCCCCAACAAGTCTGAAAATAGTATTGCCTAGCCCTGCTTTCAAGTCAAGAAAAACAAAACAAATAAATATCCCCCCCCTTTCCCTTCTTGCATCCAGTGTGCGCATGATGAGGTGTTATAACCTTTCTAAGTAGGACTTCCCTTGTTGTCCCTGGATCATTTTAGTTACCGTCCTCTGCACTGCCTCTCCATGCCCCTGTCTTTCCTCAAGGGTGGTCTCCAAGGTGGAGCTGGGTTGACCAGGACTAGCTGCAGTGAGTGGCAGCGCCTTCTGACCCTGTCACTCTAAGCTGCAGATAGGTTGAGAAATCTGGGAGTTATTGTGGACTCCAGGCTGACCCTGAAATACCACATGTCTACTGTTGTTTGCAGTGGCTTATCACCTGCGAAACATCACCTGGATCAAGCCCTATCTTGATCCATCTGACCTAGCAACACCGGTGCATGCCTTAGTTATGTCAAAGTTGGACTTCTGCAACATGCTGTACCTTGGGTTATCCATGAGGCTGCTGTCATTTGCAGCTAGTTCAGAATGTGGCAGCCTGACTGGTTGTGGGAACCCCTTGGTCACAGCATATCATGCTGGTTCTATGCGCTCTTCACTGGCTGCCAGTGTGATAGAGCATCAGCTTCAAGGTATGCTTGCTAACATACAAGGCCCTGAATGATCTAGGTCCGAGCTACCTGAAAGACCCCCTTGATACCTTATGCTCCTGGCAATCCCCTCCAGTCAGCAGAGGCAGACCTTTTGGTGGTACTAAGGTCTCATTTGAAGTCATCGGGCAATAGGTCATTTGGGGTGGCAGCCCTGATTTTGTGGAACACCCTTCCTTGGGAGGTAAGGGGTGCTCCTTCACTGACTATTTTCAAAAATCTTTAAAAATTCACCTTTTTACTTTAAGTTTTGGGCCTGGCTTTGTGACTTAATGTTTTAACTTAGTATTTTATTGTTTAGCATGTTTTATTTATCTGTACTTATTGTCAGGCACCCAGAGCCTCTGGGATAGAGCACCATATAAATATAATTGCCATGCCTTGCCCAGACTGCATGCAGTACTCCAAGTGTGGTCAAACCAGGGATCTGTACAGGGGCAGGATCACCTCCTTCATCCTCCTACTGCTGATTCCCCTTCCTATGCATTCCAGCATTCTATCTGCCCTCCCTATTGCCCTGTTGTACTAGACTGAGTTTTAAAGTTGTCCGTAATTATCCCCAGGTCCCTTTCTTCAATTGTTCCCTCAGCCTCTACTCCTCCCATTCTGTACTCTGTTCTTGGGTTCTTGGTGCCAATGTGCATTACCATACACTTATTTGCATTATATTGTAGCTGACATACCCTAGACCATTTCTTTAGTCTCTCTAGATATTCTTTTATGACCCTAACACCCTCCTAGCTGTCCACTCTTCCCAGATATTTTTGTCATCTGCAAAGAGGCAGATCTTTCTTTAATCCCTGCCTCAGTGTCAGAGACGAAGATGTTAAAGGTGCCTTGTCAAATGAGCTGCCCCTAGCACCCCACTGATGTCCTCCCTGACCTTTAAGTACTCTCCATTGAGGACCACCCCTTTGGGTTCTCCCATGTAGCCAGTTTCTTACCCATTCTGTGATACTATTCCCTACCCTGAGGTCACTCGTTGTTTTTACCAGCCATACATATGGAGCAGAATCAACAGCTTTGTCCAGGTATAGTACATCAGGTATGTGACCCTTGTCCACTGCTTTTAGTTTCATCACTCAATCAAGGAAAATTATATGGTTCATCTGACATGACCTCCCTCCCATGAACCCATGTTGCCTGGCATTCTGAAATCCATTTGCCTTCATTAACTTTACTAGTCTCTATTTCATTATGGCCTCCAGTAACTTCCCCACTATAGGTATTAGACTGACCGGCATATATTTTCCTGGTTCATCCCTGCTTCTGCTCTTGTGCAGGAGTACCACATCTGCTGTCCTCCAGTCCCTTGGTATGATCCTTTTTCCAAAGAGCAATTATAGAGATCTGCCAGTGGCGTGGCCTGAACCTGCACAATTTCTTTCAGTACTCAGCCATAGATGTAGTCCATCTGGGACAATTAATTTTTCCACCTAACTCCTTGAGTACCTGTCCCATTGTAATTGGTTCCCCATTGTCACCCTTCCTCCCTTGCTTTGATGACACATTTAGACTGCTGCACCATATCTTTCGCCATGAATACCATGCAGAAATACTGGTTGCATATTGCCACTTTTCCTTTGCCTCCCTCCTTCTACCCCAATCCGTTCTTTAGTCTGACTATTCCCTCTTTGGATTTGCATTTCTCCTGTATGTATTGGAAGAATACTTTGTTTCCCCATCTTCACTCCCTCCACTATCCTTAACTCAGTATTCAGTGTTGCCCTTCTCACTATCTTTCCAGTCTCCGTCACCTTGTTGTGATACTCTTCTCTACCTTCCTCTGCTTGTGTGGTCTTGTACTTTTTGAAAGCCTCCCTTTTCTCCTTCACTGCTTCATGCACTTTCCTCATGTACCACAGTGATTTCTTGAAACTTGTTTCCCTTGTTTGCTCTTGCCTACCTCCCTTCCACAGAGACTAGTAGCCATTAATGCCCCTTTTTGATTAAATCACACATGCTGTCCACCCCCACTGTTGTTTCCATGCCATCCAGTTTCTCTCTCAGAATTTCTTGCATTCTCCCCAAATCCGCCCTTCTGAAATCTAAAACCTTTGACTGGGTATGTTCTACCTGGATCTAGCTTGATATTGAACCAGTCTGATGATCACAGGATCCCAATGGATTATGAACTGTGACCTTCCCCATACTGTTCCTACTTGTAAGGAGCAAGTCAGTTATGGTACCTTCTCTTATAGGCTCCTCTGCATTCTGCATAAGAAATGCCTCTTGAGATGCCTCTACCAGCAAGTGATTTTTTTGCACTTGCTGCCACTGTGATGCTCTAGGTCCACATCTGGCAAGTTGAAATCTCCAACTAGCAATACCTCCACATGCCCTGCTGCCCTTCTAATCTCATCCCCCAGTTCCCTGTCAGTCACCACATTCTGAGATGACCATCTATATAGCACTCCTGTCTTGATGTTCCTCCCCACCTGTGCCTAACTACACTCACATTGTGTCTGCACCATTGCATGCCCCTATTTCCTTGACTTCTGTGGCATTTATGCCCTCCCTTACACATAACGCAACCCCTCCATTCTCCTGTAATCACTATCTATCCTGAATAATGCATAAGTATTGTGTTACCCATGTCTCTCTGAGCACTAGCAGGTCCAGTTCCAGTTGGGCTTTAGCTGACATCATTTGTTGGTCACACATCTTACTTTCCAGGCTCCTGGTGTTTGCGCTCATAGCCTTCCAGGCCCCTTGCTTATACTGTCCCTCCAAAATGTTCCTATCCCCTTCCTCCTGTCTCCCTCCACTTTGAACCTCATCCGCCTTCTCTTGCATTACTATGCCTCTATGGGGCCTTCCTCCCCTTATACATACTCCCTCCCATTGTCCAAGGTCCCACCATATCCTACTCCCCCAACACCAGTCCATACTCCTATACCCACCCCCATTCCATTTACAGTACTATATCACCCTCCCATATTTGTTTTTGCCTTGTCACCCCCTCTGTCTGCACTAGTGCTGGGGGAGGCCTGTTAGGCCCCCCTCAGTTCTGTTTGTGTGCCTCAATTCAACTGTACTGCCTTCCTCTGTTATGCGTTAATATGTCCCCCGAAGCCACTCATTGCTGAAAATGAGTGGTTTCATGCACCTTCAGCTGAGTGAGAGCAGTGAAGCGAAGCTGAGTGGCTGAGGAATTTTTACCTATTAAAACAGACTGGGACCCGTTTGAGAGGTAACTGCAGAACCTTTTAGCAGTGCATGGGGAGCAGCCAAAGTTCAGCAGGGTGGAGTGGAGTGGAGAAGATGATGGTCAACAAGGTCGAAGGTCTTCGAGAGATCCACAAACACCACACCTGTGGCTTTGCCCATGTCCATATTTCTTAGGACATGGTTTGAGAAAAGGGCCAAAGCAGAGGAGGTGCTGTGGTGGTTGTGGAAGCCATGCTGGAGGGGACACAGAAATTTATACTTTTCTAGATCTTCAGATAACTGGTAGTGAATGCTCTTTTCCATTAATTTATTCAGGTGAAGGAGGAGGGAGATGGGATAATAATTTTCTGGGGCAAGGGGAACACCAGCTTTAAAAATTGGTACCACATGTGCATGTTTCCAAGAGTCGGGTGCACTGGACGATGAGAAGGCACGGTTGAATATTTAAGTTAGAGGCTTAGTAATAGCAGGGGAGAGTAATTTCAGGAAAGTGGGATACAGTCCGTCACTGTCTGGGCTGCCTCTTACTGATAATGTCTTTAAGAGTTTGACGATAGTGCTTTGGTCAATGACCCTAAAGTAAAATGCGGGGGTAAAGGCAGCATTAGCTGGAGGCAGGCTATCTTGGCCCCGTGGGTTGACTATTTTGGTCAGTGGGAGGCACAGGAGGTAGTTTGCTGAGATAGGAGGTAAGATCAGTGAACATCTTATTGAAAGTAATGGCGATGTTGGTAGGCTCAGTGATGGGACCCAAAAGGGAGGCAAGTTCAGTTATTTGTTTGTTGGATTTAGGATTAAGGAGGGACCTAATAGAGGCCCATAAACTAAAAGGATTACCAAGAGTTTCTTTTTACTGGTTGGTGTAATATTTGCATTTGAATGACTTTACAGCCTGCTTGCAGGTGTTGCGCAGTTTTCTATATGTATTCCATAGTTGGGGGGAGAGGAATGCCTTAAAGGAATTCCATACTTTATCCCTGTTTTTCAATTGGGCCAGGAACTCTTTGGATAGCCACTGGGTACTGCCACCTCTAACCATTCTAGTGGTGACAGGGAAATGCTTATCCTGGAGCTTGTGAAGGGCATCAGTGAAAAAAGTGACCACTGTTGAGACATCATTGTGTAGATAGAGCTCAAAAAAGTTTGATGCCCAGGCATCCCTTAGGATGGATGCAGGATCCTGGTATTTGAAATTTCTGAACGACAGAAGCTTGGGTGGAGGACGTAAGGATTTGGTGGTTAGAACGATATAAGTAGGGGTGTGGTCACTGATAGAGTCAGACATAATGCCTGCTTGTAGGACCAGTCCACCCTGTTTGTGACAATCCAGTCAAGGATAGCGTGATTGGGCGAGTGAAGGTTGTACCTAGTTGGGGAGGAGATGACTTGTTCCTGGTGGTGTGCCTTCAGGAAATGAGCATAATCAGGTGCTGGGTATCTGTCCAGTTGAGGTTAAATCCCCCAAGTAGGAGGGTATCTCTGGAGGGGGAAATGGATGCAAGGCCTTCAGGGAGATCTAATAAACCCTGAATGCCTCTCAAGGGAGGGTTGTAGCAACAGTCTAGGTGAAGTTTTTTGGATTCACCCAAGATGATCTCAGTGATTAACCATTCACTTGAGGAGGTGGTGGTAGAGCAAGCTGTGGTGGTGGCACTGATGTGGTCTTGCATGTACAACCCAACACGCCCACCCCTCTTTCTGCCTGGCCTGTCCAGTCATAGTTGAGAGTATCCAGGGAGTTGGGAAGAGGCATTGGTGTGGTATGGCTTTAGCCAGGTCTCTGATAGACCTAAGATGTGAGGCTTGTAAAGGTGCACCCAGGCCTTGAGGTCAGAGAACTTAGATGGTAGGCTGCAAACACTGAGATGGACAACCCTGACGCCAGACTGTCCTGCCCATGCAACGTGTGTATGGTTCATGTGTGTGTTTACAGGTCTGGATTTGTTTCCACACTGCCAGCAAGGAGAAAGAGTGAGAGGAGATGACAGGTTGGAGGGTGCCAGCATGGGGGCTGGATGGTAAGGGAGTGGACAAAGAGGCCAAGTAAATGACACCCATAGTTTTTCAGTAGCGCCATTAAGGCAGAGCCCATAGGAGAAAGCTGGTATCTGATGGGGGTGCTGGGTGGGGGACACACTAAGTGTAAGTGTTTCAGAAAAAGTCTGTAGGCATGCCTGGCCAGTGGTGAGTATGGTGGCACAAAAATCTGTCACCATTAGTAGGACGGTCATGGAGCTAAGGGCTAGAAAGAGCATGAATGTGTTCATTTTAAAAAGACCTAGTGCAAAAAAAAAAAGCACAGATAGACTTTGGGTAAGACGAGTGGGTGGTTTCAATAATATCAGTGTGGTTAGATGCCACCTTAAGAGGTGTCAGCTAGAGGAGGGCCACTTTAAGAGATGGCAGCTAGAGGAGGGTACAGGAGTGGATGGGGTCCGAGGGAGAGCATTTAAAGAGTGTCAGTGGGAGGGAGAAAATTCTCTCACAGCAGCCAGAGACTGCAGTACACAATTATGTGAAAAGAAAGGCAGAATTTTTAGAAAAGCTCTCCTATTTTCAAACTGGGAGTCGGAGGAGATCCGATTGGCCGAGACAGTTTGGGCTTGTAGGTGCCGGCCAATCGGATAAGGAAGCAGAGAGGCCCTGAAAGTCTGAGTTACCTTCCCAAGAAGGAGGGTTCCAGAGGTGGGTAGAGGAGAGAGTGGCATCCATGGCAAAGTTGGGAAGCTGGGCCACCAGCAGCGGTGCAGGGCACCCCGTCAGGCAAAGAAAATCTGGGGAGACAAACAGAGCATAGACAAGGTTAAGTACAGCCAGAGACAAAAGGTCAGGAGGCGGGGGGGAGAAAGAGCAGAGAGGCAGAAATCAGCAGGGGGTAGAAGCTAGAGGGAGATTAAGGAAATTAAAAGCTGTAACTCGCTGGACGTGGAGACTTACAGGGACAGAGAGATGCAGGGGAGGGATATTTGAAAAAAAGAAAAACAGCAGTTTAGAAACCAGGGCAGGAAAGAGAGTGATAGATAGAGAGGTGAAAAATTACAGTTCAGATTCAAAAAACAGTAATAGTAGAATGCAGGTAACTAGTAGTAGTAATCAGGGCATTCAGTTTAGCAAATCCCCACAACAGCAAATTCACTCACAAATTTCCTCACAGCAGCCAGAGACAGCAGTACACCATTATGTGAAAAGAAAGGCAGAATTTTCAGAAAAGCGCTCCTATTTTCAAACTGGGAGTCGGAGGAGATCCGATTGGCCGAGACAGTTTGAGTTTGTAGGTGCTGGCCAATCAGATAAGGAAGCGGCGAGGTGCTGAAAGTCTGAGTTACCTTGCCGAGGAGAAGGGTTCCAGAGGGGGGTAGAGGAGACAGCAGCAGCCACAGCAAAGCTGGGAAGCTGTGCCACCAGCAAGGGTGCAGGGCACCTGGTCAGGTGAAGAAAATCTTGCCAAGGAGGAGGGTTCCAGAGGCAAGTAGAGGAGATAGTAGCAGCCACGGCAAAGCTGGGAAGCCACACTTCCAGCAGGGGTGCAGCATGCCCAGTTGGGCAAAGAAAATCTTGCTGAAGGGGAGGGTTATAGAGGTGGGTAGAAGAGAGAGTGGCAGCCACGGCAAAGCTGGGAAGCTTTGCTGCCAGCAGGGGTACAGGGTGCCTGGTCGGGTGAAGAAAATCTTGCTGAGGAGGAGGGTTCCAGAGGTGGGTAGAGGAGAGAGCAGCAGCCATGGCAAAACTGGGAGGCCACGCTGCCAGCAGGGGTACATGGTGCCCAGTCAGGCGAAGAAAATCTTGCCGAAGAGGGTTCCAGAGGTGGGTAGAGGAGATAATGGCAGCCGCGGCAAAGCTGGGAAGCCATGCCATGCCACCAAATGGGGTGCAGGGTGCCTGGTCAGGCGAAGAAAATCTTACCAAGGAGGAGGATTCCAGAGGCAGGTAGAGAAGAGAGCAGCAGCCACGGCAAAGCTGGGAAGCTGCGCCACCCAGCAGGGTGCAGGGTGCCCGGTCGGGTGAAGAAAATCTCTTAAGTTCCTCTTATTCAAGTCATTTGTACCTATGTGCACCACTACATCTGGCTTGCCTCTTCTTTTGTGATGAGCTCCACCACCCTGGTTCTGAGTTTGTGTCCATGGTACTGGGGTAATGGCAGACTGGCTCCTGGCTGCTTGGTGTGGGACCCACCATCCTCTCCCTGTCCCACTAACAATGAAGTCCCCAATTACTAGTTCCTTCCTCTGTCCTGTTTGGGGCCCCCTTCCCACATAGCTTGTCACAGTTGGATGGTGCCTCTCTTTTAAGCATGTTAGTCCCCTCCTCCTCAGTGTGGGCAGCTGAGAGATTACCTCAAACAGAGGCAGATACTCGTTGCAGGTGTGCACACCATGTTCCATTGGCTTCCTCTTGCCCTTTTCTCCTCCTACTACTGTCAGTCTACCTTTGATGGCCTGAAGGTCCTTCGGTGATGGTAGAGACTAGTGGCTCTATTGGCCAACTTACCATGGCCTTCAAGTGACATCTTTCAGGCTTTGCAGTATTGAGCTCAGTTCTTAAGGCATGAAACCTCCTACAGTTGAGATAGTAGCTATTTTCCCAAAGTACCCTCTGCTACCTCGGGGTTCTGATTCCCATGGACCTCTCGAGCTTCACTCTCGAGGTCAGAGGGAATCGGAGTCCCTCTGTGGCCGAACACACTGGTTGTGCATAGTTGCACATCCAGTATTCTCTATGATTCCTTGGTACAGCTTATAAATATCAATATTTTAACGTTTTATCAATATATTTTGATACTTTTATCATATATTTTACACTTATTGATAACATTTTAAAATATCAATAAATGAAAACTGTACCAAAGTAAAATGTTGATACTGCGCTAACTCCAAGCTTTTATTTATAGAGCTGCTGATGCCTTCAGGAGAACTTTAACAAAACATAATATTTAGACACAGTTTGGCTAGTATTTCAACTTAGTTCAATATTCCTCCTCCCCATTATTTATTACTGGTGTAATTTGTATGAAAACAGGACCTTTGCTCCTGAAGAGTTAATCTATTCCTGTTGCTTTCTCCCTACCTGAAGTCATTACGTACTGCTTGTGACATCACAGTTACTACCATGGCAACAGCTTGTGATGTCACAACACAGGATTATGACTTGAAGTAAGGAGTAAGATAAAGAGGCAGATGAACTCTAAGGTATAAAGATCATGTATTCATGCATATTTCCTCAGTAATGGCATCAGCAGCTCTTTAATACAATTACTTTCCTATCCCTAAGTATTTCAAAGATAACAGATGGCCCACCATACTGGTGTTACTACACAAACACATTTATTTATTTATTGGATTTTGATAACTGGTTAAGCCCATTGAGACTAAAAGCCCCTTTTTCAGGGGCAACCCAGAGTTTATTACAGAAAAGAGCAATCATAAAGACAATTTAGGAGTACTTACAATGGTAGGAGCTCAGAACATTATGCAAAGACATTCAGGAACAGTGACAAAAGTTATAACATAGCAAGTGCAGATAAGAAATTGTTTACAAGGTCAGCTGCTAGTTACTGATACACATTCCAGCAGTACATAGTCAAAAATAACAAACTCTGGTAAGAGACACTACTGCTGCTACAGAGCTGTGAGCCCGGGTGAAAGAGTACTCTCAGCTCACGCCGCAGCTGATGCCATACTCCTGCGAGTCTCGCACATGAACAATGACTGATAATCACTTCCGATAATGCAGACATAGTTTGTCGTGCCAGTTGTTGCCAGACAGAGGTGTGCATTCATGATTCTCACACATCTGCATGAAGGTCACAGCGCCATCTTGGGAATGACAGACTATATTTTTCCACCGCATTGGGGGAAGTGACAGAAAAAAAGAAAAGCTCCATGAGGGGGGGTTAACAAATCGTGGAGGGGAGGGGCGCACTGATGGCAGATTATTGGAATCTTGCTGCAGCATTGTGGAAGCACATGACTGCGGAATCCAGTCATGTGTTTCCACAGTCCCCTTTCTCTCTCCTGGACCTCTCAAAATGTCTGCAGGGCTCCGCCTATGCAGCCATTAGAAGGGTTTGCAGGTCTTGATCAACTCCCATTGCATCTTTCCTGGACGTGGGAATGCCCCCGACATAGTCTAGCCAATCTTGATGTAGTGGGACGGAAGGAGACTATTGCATCATAAGTGGCTGCACTGTGTCGGGGTGTTCCTAATGTTCTGGAAGTATGCAATAAGAGTAGTTCAAGGATGTGAAACAAAACAAGAAAGGGTGTAATCACAGCATTAGCATTCATTTCAGTTTTTCTAAGAAAGTAAGCAGGTAAAACAACAAGCAGCATTTAATGAATTATAGAAAAGGTAAGCAATCCTAAAAAATGGGGTTTCAACCTGAAATAATATGAGGCAAAAAGGGTTGACACCGTCCCCTTAAAACAGCAATACTAGTTAGCAAAAATCATCATCCTGCCTTCTATTAGCAGTAATGTATTCTTGATAATCTTAGATTCTTCATTGGGATATTTAAAATTTATTGAGCTATTTTTACAACAGTGTTTAATTAAAAATGTGTAACTTTGTGAATCTACAATAAAGATGACAGCCCCCAACATCTTTTAAAAATCTTCTCCCTGAGGTCACATTTTAAATGTGCCCTCTATATTCATAATGCAGATATGTCAGGGTGTTGCAAGCACGTTTCTGATGGCCAACAGTACATTACCATCCTGACCTGATTGCATCCATGATGGCGGACCTGGCAAAGGAGCAAGAACTTTTAAAAACTTCAGAATTCTCTCACTTGCCTCAGGAATGAAATAAAGCAAAAGGAAATGAGATATTGATGTTTTGGGTTTGTCCTAAATGCTGACCAAATTACTGAATTTCTTGTTAACTAGTACAGCTGTTTTAAGTGAAAGCTTGGAATTTGTGCAATAACGACATATTACCGTGCACCAGCTTACATTTATTGAAAGTGTCAAATGTATTAAGAAATTGATGACTCTTTTTTTCTCACTACCCCTAATCTTTTTACATAAAAGCATGGGAAGATAATAAACATAAGCGATAAGGCATTACAAGGCATGTCTTACTGTGGGATTTACCCACACACTGTGTGTTGTGTAATGAGGCATGGCAGAGTGACTTTAACCCCACAATAAGTGGGCGAATCCCACTACTACACATGCCCTGAACTGCATAATTGCAATTATAAAATGGATCCATATAAAAAATGTGAAAAAAAAACACAAGTTAGGTCTGAGGAATGTAAACACTTGGACAGTGGGATCTTTTACAAAACAGTTGTTGTGAGTAATGGCTCTTCTTAGAATTAATCTTGCAGTCACTACAAATCAAAATCTGAGGACATGCTATTAAGTGGTGCCCCACCACAGGAGTTCAAAGTCAATTTCCCTTTTGCCTGGGTGAGATACAATACATTTAGATACCTGGGGGGAGGGGGGGGACAGGTGCCCGAAGACAGGTCCCTCTTGTTTAAAAATAATTACATTAAATGTGGGATGCTGTATAAACTGTTGCTGTACATTTTCTCATTTTCAGCATTTTAAGTAATATATTTCTAAAAAATGCAATAAAAAATAAATTTACAATAAAAATAATTACCTTAACCTGTACTGCACACTGCAGGCAGACTTTGCCAGGTGGAATCTATTACACCTGACTCTACAGTAGGACCCAGGTCATCAAAGTGAATGTCCTACCCCTCCCTGTTCTATTGTCAGACACTCCCCATCCCAATACCTATGCACTTTTGGAACACACTGCATAATGACATACATTGGTTTATTTGGGCTGGAAAGCAGATAAGAATTGCAGTGAAAATTCTGCAGAGAGCCAGGGAGGAGTGGGGACTCAGCCTATGCTCTCCACATAGTTACTACCTGGCAGCCAAAAGGGCATTTTTGTGCACCTGAGCCAAACGTAGGACATCCTCAGTGTGGTCCAAATAGAGGAAGATATGCTCCCAGCTAGAGCGTTATGAGCATTACAAACATCAAGAATACCTTCCCATCTCTGGGTACATGTTCACAATCCCTGGACCAGCCATATGCTATAAATTTTAATGAAACTTAGGATTACAAACACCCCCAGCGAGGTTGGGCCTCTCTCCCTCATATGACATGAAGAGACATTTACACCTCCACACCTAAATAACGGTTATGCATAGTGGGAGGCGCCTAACTAGATTTTCCTAGTGTGTCGGAGCTGGAGGGTGTTCCTCTTATGCACACCTTACAGGAACTACAATCTAAGATGGGAGGACTGCTTCAGGTTCTTGCACAAATGCCACTTTGTTCAGTCTGCTCATGACCTTCCAAAACTGCAAAGACGACAGTCTGTGTAAAAATCTTTGTTTAAGATGTTGCAGTTCTCAGAGCAAACATTAAGTATGTATTAAACCTGTATAAGATCCTGAACCCAGGAGGGGAGCATCCATTAAAGTATATTGGTGGGAGTTGAGACAGAGAAGGGGTGCCCCCATAGTGTGCAAATAGTGGGAAACCAGATTGCAGAAGAGAGGGAAGGTGACCGCCTCCCTATCATGGAGGGAATACAGTTGGAAGATATTTGGTAGATTTTTTTAGAACTCACATGGTGACAAAGCATTTTGATGCCTGGTACTCTGACACATGCAGGCATCAGTGTCTGTGTGTGTGTTGGGGGGGGGGACTGGCACCCACACTCCAGTAGGCATACCAAACAAATGTAAATATCTCGAAAACCATACAAGTTATACATACACAACCAGTGTCACAGTTGTTCAAAACAAAAAAATCTTTACAATGAGGGTAGTCACGAAGCTGAACTCTGTATAGTTTTTAAAATATTGCCATCTCTTCTGTTGAGAACTAATTGTAAAGCAGTGCTGGCTGCTGAATCTATGGTCCCGGCTACATCACTGTTGCATGAGACCAGATGAATTGTAGGAACAAGGAAAGCAATAAATTTAGCTGAGATGAAGATCCCCAGGGGTCATAAAACTACCATAAAGCTAGCAGGCTAATTTAAGAAAAACTCCTACTAGCAAACAAAGGGAAGGGCACACTAGGACTTCACACACAAATCAAAACATTCTGCACAACATATGTTTTTGCAAATTCTAGGTGTACTACTCCTTTAACTTCCTTGTCTTCCCAGGTCACACCTGGAAACAAGCTCCAGCTTAGTGTGCCTTTCCTGGTTAAACAATTTCCCCTTTCCCAGTTAGAACAGTGAAACTCCAAAGTGAATGACATCAAACAAATGAAGAGGATCACTGGAGATCTAAAGCTTTCAAGTGAGAACATTTTAGAAATCATTAACCCCATGCACAGGTTTCTCCTGCCAGGGAGGGTTCAAAGCTGAGGCAACAGACTCTTATCAAGTCTGCAACACTAGCTGGAATAAGGTGAAGGGAGGCAGCCTCTTCTTTCTCTTTATTCCACTCTCCATCCTGATAGATCCTGAAACTGCATGTAATGAGAGAAACCAATACTAAAGGACTAAGGGACTCAGTGAATTAGGGCCCCAGGGATGCAGGGGACGAAGGGAGGGTAATCACTGTATATGTGGCTTTGTTTTGTCTCTCTTTGTAAGAAGGATGTGCTCTACCAAAGTTTATATCACTCTCTTTGCAGGAAGGATGTGCTCCACCATAACTTGCATCATTAGCATGCTCCAGAGGAAGGACAGGTTCATGGACCCAATCCATGTCTCACTGCTCCAAGCTGCAGGAGGCCAAGAACATTTTGAGAGGTGTGTCACCGTCTGTCCAACGCAGAGCAGTTTGCAAGGGGCTCGACAGCGTCAAACCAATCATCAGCCAGGCTGATAAGGACACACACTGGGCTTGGACTGTGGACTTTTAACTTTATAGTGGACCTTGAAACCTGTAAACATTGGTATAATAGATCGGGGGGACAGGAGCACACGTTTTTTTCTACTGTTCCGGTTTACAGTTAAGGGCTAAAATGGTGCATTTTTTTGTAACAAATCTGATAATGTTCTTGGAGATGGTGGGAAGGACCAGCCAAGAAGTGTTTTTATGTTAACCCTTGTACTTGCGTAAAGCAAACATATTGATATGATAGTGGATTTTGAGAGGTGTGTCACCGTCTGTCCAACGCAGAGCAGTTTGCAAGGGGCTCGACAGCGTCAAACCAATCATCAGCCAGGCTTATCATGCCACTCTTCTGGTCTTGCTGGGCAGAAATTTTGTGTAGTTCAAAGAAAAGAGCCTGTTTCCTTTGGTCTGTGTAACATCGCTCAGCAAGCAGAGCTGATCAGCATCATGATCAGCCTGTTGTGGTCCTCCCCCCAACGAAAAAATAAACCTTCCCACTCTCTGCCAAGTATCCCTCGCACCTCCCATTGCTTCTTAGTTTTCTGACACCAAGGTGCACAGTCCCCAGTACCAGCTGGTACCCCCCCACTCCTCCTTGTTTTCACTGTGCAATACAGAAAAGCCCTGAGGAAGCTCAAAGGAGCAAAGCGCAGGCGTCAGGAATGTGTGGTGTACTACAGGAAGTGGTGGCAAACTTTGTGAAACTTTGAGATAATTAAAACCTTGAAATATACTACATGTATGTATTTCTCTTCTGGGAGAAAACCACTTGGATAAGCTTTACAGAGTGCAGGAGTCTTGATCTGTTTTATCCCTCCCACCTCCCCATTGCTTCCCCTACCCCTAGAGGTTAAAGTGACACTGACATGCCCAATCCCCAGTGTCAGTAGCTGAAATAAAGAAAACCATCCCTTGTAGTCTTTTTTCATACACCCTGTGAAAATGCTGTCCCCCCATGACCCTCTCAGTCAGCAATCACCACCCCACACCTCCCCCACCCCTTACTTACCTACCTACTGGAGGTCCAACGCCATAATCCTCTTTGTACTAGAGACACATCTTCACTCTTCAACACTGGACTGGGAACTGAGGAAATCAGGTATTTGGTTCAATGTTTTTCAGTGGGTTTTTGAACTTGTCCTCATAACTTGGTCATTTTTTTATATTTTTTCCCCAAATTTTCAACATGGCCTTTTTGGGACCCCACCTCATGGACAAGGGTGCAGAAAGTATGCAAATCCATCCTGAAAGGTGATTTCATGGTCACTGCATGAAATCACCTTTCAAGCAGGATTTGTATCTTTTCTCCACCCCTGAGCATACATTGAAAGGTTTTAGTGCAGCTAGAGATCCAGAAGCAAATGGTGTTGATACCTTTATCAGACACACATAGATAAATAAAGAAGAATAAAAGTTTTGACGTGTTCTTTCAGAGCTTTATGGACAGTTATATAGAGATTTTCTATATAACTGTCATAAAGCTTCTGAAGAAGGACTTGGTTGGTCCAAAAGCTAGAGCACTTTGTTCTTTTGTTGTAACATCTATGTTGGTCCAATAAAAGTTATCAAACCAATTGCTTCTGGATCTGTTCTTACTAGGACCAATACAGCAACTACACTGTTTGTTTGCCAGTGCATGCGCATAACTTTGGTAATTTTCAATATTTTTACCCCAAATTTTCAGTATAGCCATTTTTTACACCACCTCATGAATATAACACATAATTTTTCAAATCCTGCCCAAAATGTGTTTTCACACTTGTGGCCTGAAATGACATTTCAGCCACTATGTTATAAATGACACAGGTAAAGTGGGCAAGTATTAAGGATGCAATACTTGAAGCAACATCCCACTGTGTTATAGAGAAAAGGAAGTGCAAAAGAAGAAGGAAACCACTTTGGTTCTCAAAAACATCAGCAGAAAAGATCAGAGCCAAAAGGCTGGCCTTCAGGAAATATAAGAGAACACAGCGGGATGAAAATAAGAAGGCATACCAAACTTCCCTAAGGAAAGCAGGGAAGGCAGTAAGGCAGGCAAAGGCCCAAACTGAGGAAACACTAGCACAAACCATAAAAGATGGTAACAAGACTTTCTATAGATACATTAGTGAAAGGAGAAAGTCCAGAGGGTGTATTGCTAAGATGAAAGGAGATAAGGGGGTGTGTGAGGAGGAGAACCATGTAAAAGCATCTATCCTAAATAGATACTTCTGCTCAGTATTTACTGAAGAGAAGGTAGGGCAGGGCCCACAGCTCAGCACCATGGACACAGGGGGGAGGGAGGTGAGCACTAGTCCCTTCACAAGAGAAAGGGTCCTACAAGAGCTCAATAAGCTCAGGGTGGACAAGGCAATGGGACCTGAAGGCATACATCCCAGGGTACTAAAGAAGCTAAGGGTGGAACTAGCAGAGCCATTATCAGAACTGTTTAGTGAGTCCCTGAGCACAGGAGAGGTCCCAGAAGACTGGAGAAGGGCTCATGTGAGCCCCGCGCCACAAGGGTGATAGCAGGGAGGAAGCAGGGAACTACAGACCAGTCAGTCTTACCTCAGTAATGGGCAAGATTATGGAGGCACTCCTTATGGAAAGGATAGTGTAACACCTGGAATCCATAGGAGCACAGGATCCAAGACAGCATTGGTTTACAAAAGGCAGGTCCTGTCAAACTAATCTCATAGATTTCTTTGACTGGGTAACCAGAGTGGTGGACCAAGGGGGAGCAGTTGATGTCGCCTAGCTTGACTTCAGCAAAGCTTTTGATACTGTTCCACATAGAAGATTGATTAATAAGCTGGGTAGGCTCGGGGTGGGTCAGAAGTTGGTCAACTGGGTGGCAAACTGGTTGACGGGCAGAAAACAGAGAGTAGTGATAAATGGTACACAGTCAGAAGAGATGCAAGTCACAAATGGGGTACCGCAGGGATCAGTCCTGGGGCCAGTCCTCTTCAATATCTTCATCAGTGACATTGTAGATTGACTGGAGGGCAAGGTTGGTCTGTTTGCAGATGGCATCAAGATCTGCAACAGAGTAGATGATCTTGATGGGGTGGGCAGAATGAGAAGAGATATGGATAAACTAGCAAAATGGTTGGAAGAGTGGCAACTGGGGTTTAATGCAAAGAAGTGCAAGATGATGCACATAGGAAGAGAAACCCTGAAGCCACCTATAGGCTGGGAGGGTAGTTGCTGGCAGTCACAAGGGAAGAAAGACTTGGGCATCATCATCACCGATGACCTGAAATCATCCAAGCAGACCGCTAAAGCAGTAGGAAAGCTAGGGGATGTTAAGGTGTATTAGTAGGGTATCACAAGTCGGAAGAGGTAGGTACAATCCCTCTTTACAAGACACTGGTTAGGCCCCATCTGAGTACTGCATGCAGTACTGGAGGCCACACCTTCACAAGGACATTAACCAAATTGAGGCAGTCCAGAGAAGAGCAACCAAAATGGTGCAGGGACTGAATCAGAAAACATATGTGGACAGATTAACGGAGCTCAGTATGTATACCCTAGAGCAAAGGAGGGAGAGAGGGGATATGATTGAAACATTCAGACACCTTAAGGGCATTAACAAGGTGAAAGAGTCTAACATGTTTCAATATAAAAAAAATAGCAGGACAAGAGGATACAGCATGAGATTAGAGGGAGGCCGTTTAAGGGGTAATGTGAGGAAGTTCTTTTTCACAGAAAGGGTGGTGGATGCATGGAACGGCCTACCTCAGGAAGTGGTGGATATGAATACGGTGCAGGTCTTCAAACAGGCATGGGATAGGCATAAGGGAGCAATACAGATGTGTATGAATAGATAGGCCATTGACAGAGCAAAGGCCGATGGCACATTTATAAGGTAAAAAAAGAAATGGGCAGACTGGATGGGCCTTGCGGTCCTTATCTGCCGACAATTTCTATGTTTCTGTATGTTTCTATGTACCTGTCATGTTCACAAGGAGTGGTCATAAAAAGACTATGTTGAAAATTTGGGGTCCAAATGTGAAAAAACAACTAAGTTATGAAGAAACATTGAACTGTTCTAACGTTTACTCTTAACTGTATTTTTCCAGATATTGGCCCCTAATGTTTAATATATCCCTTGCGTTACCCCACCTCCTGAACACGACACATGTTATTTTCAAATCCTCTCTGAAACTTGTTTTCACAGTCACACTGTCAAATCACCTTTCAGATGGGATTTTAAAAATTCCACCCATCTTCATCATAATGTCAGGTTATAAAAAGTCTGTTGGAAATTTGGGGTCAAAATGTGGGAGCCCTCTGAAAATTAGATACTTGCCTCTCAGCTGGTCTCTCCTGGGTAAATACAATCTACAAATGAGGGAAAGCAGGTCACCACTGAAAATAAGATATTGCATTTCATCTGGTCTATCCTGGGTAAATACATAGTAAAAATGTGTCCAAGCAAGACCTAGTACAACAGCAGTGCAAGCAGCGAACATTTGCATTGACAAATGCTTGTTTCTATGGTATCATGTACTGTCTTTTATCAATAACATTTCCTTGAAGTTAAAAAATTTAAAAAAACAACAAAATTGTCACATCTTCTTTTTTATTTTATTCTTTTCTGTCCAGTCTCTTCAATGCTCCTAAAGGAGCTCCACCCTTGCCCTGTGTGCTGACCCATCATAACCAGGTTATCTCCCAGGAGGGGCACCAGGCAGGTACTCCCTCCCAATGGTCAATGGAAGCAAGCCCTGGCTTACCCTCCAGGGTGGGGCCATGGGAGCGGGACCCCCACTGGCAGATACTAGTGGCAGCGGGAGCAGTGGTGGAGCAGGGTGTCATGAGTGGGGATCTGGAGATTTTGTGACTGTGTTCCCCTGGGACGCAGGGCATGCAATGCCGCCAGCGTCTGTCCCACCTCCCATGCAAACAGGCGCCAGCTTTTCCGGTGATTCTCTGGCCTCCCCCACATGTTGCAACCAGATTGGACACTCATCCCCACTCCACCCCCCGGAAAAGGAGAGCTGCCCCTTGGGTGCTCTATGCCTCTCTGCCCAGCCAGCCCTCCGATTCCTGGGTCCATTCCCTAACCCAGAAGATCAGCATCGCAAGCGGTCGCCTTACTGCTGAGCCGGCGGGCCAGCCCCAAAGTTGTCATATCTGAACAAGTTGAAAATGACAACACCTGCAACAAAACTCAAATTACTGATAGTGGGAGTTCAAAGAAGCCCTTTGCTCACCAGTGCGTGCTTTCCCAGAACGTGGTCTTCGACCTCAACTACCGCATCATCCAACCTGGAATATGATGAGGACGGTGAATTAAGCATGCTAACAGATGTGGCAGTGAAAAAGATACTGAGCAGTGTGAATAAGATTGAATCAGCCTTTGCAGAGCTGAAAACAGACTTAAAAGCCATAAAGAAACAAGCATTTGTCAATGCCGAATGTTGCTTGCTTCTATGTGCTGTTTAGGTATTTGGAAGTCATTGGAGTGCAAATATTGAAAATTCACGAACTTACAAGCATGCGTAGGAACTGCGCAACGTACGCTCGTAAAACAGTCATTTTTAAGAATTTTTCACCAAATTTTCAATACAGCCATTTTAAGACCTCTGCTCATGAACAGTGTCTCTGTGATTTTCTTAATGTGTCCCATACATTGAGTTCGCACACCGACTGTGTCATTGTGCGCTACATGGGCGGAAACACATTTTGGGCAAGATGTGAAAAATGACAGCTGCACTGCTCATAAGGAGGTGTGGTAAAATGGCAATGTTGAAAATCTGGAGTGAAAATATTGAAAATACACGAACTTACAAGCGTGCGTAGGAACTGCATAACGCCTGCCTTTCGTAAAACAGTCATTTTAGGAATTTTTCCGCCAAATTTCAAAATAGGCTTTTTGAGAGCCACCTTATGAACACTGGCAGTGTTGTTTCATTAATCATTCTGGAAAGGTGATTTCATGCAGTGACTGCGTAAATCACCCTTCGGGCCGAATAACTTCAAGGACAGTGACAGCATTCATGAGAAGGTCCCAAAACCCCATGTTGAAAATTTGGTGCAAAAATTCCAAAAATGCCTGAGATATGCAATAAAGTTGAAAACCCTATCTATCCCATTATACAGCTTACCGCATTTCCTCAGTTGGCGGTCGGCTTTGAAGAGTGCAGACGGTTCCCGTCCACGAGGATCGTGCGCCAAGCTCCGGAGGTAAGTATGGGGTGAGGGGGGGTGTGGGGAGGCAGGGTGCGCAGTGGGTGGGTGCGGGTTGTGGGAGGGGGGCAGGGAGACTACGAGGGACCGTTTTTTATTCACAGTTTTTTTTTTTTTTACGAAGATGACGCGGGACATTTGCCATGCTGGGGTGGGCTCCCAGCGTGGCAGCAGGATTGTTCGGGGGGACGTGGAGCCGACGGGGGATTGGGCACCCTGTCAGCCAAAATAGATTTGCCACGCTGGGGTGGGCTCTCAGCGTGGCACCGGAAAGCTTTTTGGGGCGGCAGCCTTGAGCCGACGGGATTGGGCACCCCGTCAGCTAACAGTTTTGCCATTCTGGGGTGGGCTCCAGTGTGGCACCTGGACAGCTGTTGGGGCTGGAGCCGATAGGGATTGGGCACCCCGTCGCCATACAGTGTGTGCGTGGGGAGCGATCAGCACGAATGTGGATGCTTGGTGCTGCGGTGGTAGTGGGGGGAGGGAACTCTGCTCACTGAAGCCGGAGCTCTCCCTTTGAACTGTATGCCACTGCATTTTCAGCTTGTTATAGACAGCTGCAGCAGTATTTGGGGAACTGGGGCCGCGCCTGCAAACACACTGACTGCATTGGAAGACGGGCTGACACACCTTCGAAAACTCGGATGATGGCACTATGTTTCTTGCACATGCGTGCAAGCAACATAATAAAAAAGTGCAGCAGCAGACCAAAAGGGTGGGTGAATTAACAGACACTGTAGGCACCCATAATAGACTGTTAATCTGTTTAATAAGGAGGGAAAGGGAACTGCAACAAAGTGTAGAGGACACAGAGAACAGAGGGAGGCATAATAATTTTAGAATTCATGGAATAAGAGAAGTAGAAGGTAGCTCTCTGAATATGATTACCTTTATAATACATATACTGCAGTCTGTATTAGACCTCCCAGAAAATCTGCCTTTAATAACTGAATGAGCACATCGCTCGCTGGCCTCAACTCCCACAGATGCCAAGGCAAGACTGAGGTCTATTATTGTCAAAATGCTGTTCTTCCAAATCAAGGAAAGCATTCTGGCAGCAGCATGGAAACAAGCATTTGTCAATGCCAAATGTCGTCTTGCTGACATTGGCATTGGTAGTGCAGGAGTTAGACAGATGCATAAAAGAAATGGCAGTGAAGTACGGAAGTGACACCAACTCCAGACCACCCTGAAGAGACTGACAGGCACGGAGGTGTGCCTTTGGGTGTCGGCCATAATGCTCATGCAGTTTCACCTCACTGTACCCTGCAGAGTCCAACAAGTAGCACGTTCTGCCTTGGGGTCCCTCGGGTCTTACGCTCACTCCATTCCACATGGAAATACATTGAGATGGTTGCAGTATAGGAGAATTAGGTGAACTTTGGGGCTGAAGAGTGCAAGGCACAGTTCGACGCCTGTCAGTGGCTGCAGGGTAGTGGTGGAGGTGGAATAGCGTGAGCATTAGAACCGACAATCTAAAGTCACACCCCTGACGTCGGTTAGTCTTTACAGGGTGGGACGTTATGGTTGGAAACCCTAATGCCCCGGGCATTTGTTGGTATTTGCACTCCAAAGTTTCAGCATGAGATTTTTTCTCACCCCACCTCATGAAAGCATTTGGGACCTCTGCTCATGAACAGTGGCACTGTGATTTTGTTAATCTTTCCTGAATGTTGATGTCCCACAGTGATTGTGCCATTTTGCACCAGTAGCTCAAAACTACATTTTGGGCAGGATGTGAAAAATGACAACTGTACTGTTCTTAAGGAGGTGTGCAAAAATGGCAATGTGGAAAATCTGGAGTAAAAATATTAAAAATTCTCCAAGTTATGAGTGTGCATGGAAACTGTGCAATGCAAGCACGTAACACAGTCATTTTGTGGAATTTTCTCACCAAATTTTCAACATAGGCATTTTGAGACCTCCACTCTTGAACACTGTCACAGTGATTTTCTTAATCTGTCACGAATATTGATTTCCTACAGCGGCCATGCCATTGTGCACCACATATGCAAAACCACATTTTGCACAGCATGCAAAAAATAACAACTGTACTGTTCTTAAGGAGGTATGCAAAAGTGGCAATGTTGAAAATCTGGAATGAAAATATTAACAATTCTCAAACTTACGAGTGTGCATGGAAACTGCGAAACGCACGCTCATAAAATAGGCATTTTGTGGAATTTTGTCACCAAATTTTCAACATATGCATGCTGGGACATCTGCTCATGGACAGTGTCACTGTGATTTTCTTAATCTGTCCATAACATTGATTACACACACCAACCGCTCCATTGTGTGCCACATGTGCGAAAACACGTTTTGGGCGAGATGTGAAAAACGACAGTTGTACTGTTCATAAGGAGGTGAGGTAAAATGGCAATGTTGAAAATCTGGAGTGAAAACTTTAAAAATTCTCGAAGTTACGAGCGTGCATAGGAGCTGCACAACACATGCTCAGAATTAAGTCATTTTTGAGAATTTTTCAATCAATTGTAACATAGGCTTTTGAGCTCACCATGAATTAGGACACTGTCATTTCATTAATCAGTCCCAAAAGGTGGTTCCACAAAGTGACAATGAAATCACCTTTCGGGACGGAATAACAAAATGACAGTGACTGAGTTCATGAGGTGGGGTCCCAAGAACCCCATGCTGAAAATTTGATGAACAAATTCCCCAAAATGTCCAAGATATCCACCAAAGTTGAAAAAACCCTATTTATGCCATTATACAGCTTACTGGCATTCTTCAGTTCATGGTCGGCTTTGAAGAGTGCAGACGTGTTCCCGGTCCACCGAAGATCGTTGTGCCAGCCTCCAGAGGTAAAGAATGGGGTGGGGTGGGGTGTGGGGAGGTGGAAAGAGAGGGTGGGTGCAGGTTGTGGGGCATGAGAGACCACGAGGACCATTTTCTGTTTTTACAGGAAAAAAAAAACAGTGATGTGGGACACTTTGGGCATGCTGGGGTTGGCTCCCAGCATGCCGGCATACCTGGGTGTTTCTTTGGTAGGGGTTGGAACCAACTGGGATTGGGCACCCTGTCGGCCATACAGTGTGCTGGGGAGGCATGAGCATGCTGGGGTGGGTTCCTGTGTGTGCCACCTGGGTTTTTGTTTGGGGGGGAGCTGTAGCTGACGGGGATTGGGGCACCCCCATCGGCAGCATGGTGTGCTTTTGGGGGTGCAGCATGAGCCAAGGGGGATTGGGCACCCTCTCAGCACACAAACAATTTTGGGGGTTGGGGACATTATGCTGACAGGGATTGGGCTACCCCGTCGGCAAATGCCGAGAGGGGGATTGGGCACCACCGATGTCGGCTCTTATGGGGACTGTGAGAGGTGGATGGCTCCGCCATGTTTATTGAAATGTTACACCAGGGAAGGCATGCCCTGCAAAGAGGGGACACTCCTTCATTGCAGCAGCTAAATTATTTCAAGGTGGTGGCACACTTTTGCACTGCTGTCATAGACAGCGTTCAATCTAATTCCTGCCATAGAGCCCAGCCCCAGAAAGCAGTGGTGCCACTGGCCACAACAGGACCGCACCTCCAAAACCTGCTATTCCAAGTTACCGCAATATATTTCTTGTGCATGTGCAAGACAACATAAAAAGGGAGTGAAATATGAAGGCCAGTCGATTTATTTTGAGCAAGACTTCTCAGCTGCTCTGCAGAATAAGAGGAAAGCGGTTAGGGGCATTCTAAAACAACTGAAGGAGAGAAAGAACACAAAAGCACAGCTTCTCTACCCTGCTAAATTAAAACTGAACTTAGAAAGTAGACCCTGAGTGTATGACACACTGTTGAATGCAGTCCATCAAATGAAAAAAATGGCAACTCGAATGCCCCTGCTTGGAAATGGAGGAAAAATAAACTGTTAAGAATAGCATGCTAGAAAACAGGGAAAGGACAGTAATGAACATGCCAGGAGGACACCTTCTCACCCTCTTTAAAATGTGAGCTGATGGCCTTCGTGAAGAAACACCAGGAAGGCAACACACCAGAGATACAAGAAGAAAATCCATGACAGACAGCCACCAGAGAGGAAAAGAATGGCAACCACTGACAATATGGAGCTAAGGATCATCTTAAGAGGAGCAAAAGAATGAGTCTCTCTTTTATCTTTTTGGCTATTCAAACACATCAGAGATGACATCCCAGGCCGAGCAGGTGAATAATGAACAGCGGCAGTAAAACTAAGGTAGGGGGATTGGGGGGAGGGGATTACTGTCTAAGGGGAGGGCCCGGGCATGGCCGTACCACTCTCAAACCCATAGATTAAAACTAGAAAGGAGGCAAAAGTGATTGTCTGCCCAACAGTCTGCAGAGATCTTATTGAGCATTGAAATAAAGGATGGTGGGGGGGGGGGCAGGAGGGTCTCTGGCAAGTCTTGCTACCCTTCTATACCTTATGGCAAAATCAGAGCAGTCAAGAAACGTGGTGTGGACAGATTGAAGAGATAGTGCAGAACTTGCGCTGGTGTGGTGCCCCACTTCACTTCTCTTACACATACGGCAAACCCATGCACAGAGCAGAAATAAAGCACTGGCAGTTTAAATGATGGGTTACATATCCATGAAAACAACTAGTGACGTCACACCTAATGGAAGGGTGGTGGGGAGGCAACCAAAGATGCTCCTGTCAAGCACCTAAAAAATGTCAGTGTTTACCACTAAAATCTGGAAGGGGTGGTGGCAGGTGGGCCTGGGGAGGTGACAGCTCTGATATAGACTAAATTACCTGCTTCAACTTACGGAAACAACAAACTGAACTATTAAGACAATTATACTGCAATGATGACAAACAAGATGTCATAATGGGGAGGGGGGCTGGAATCTGCTACCAAGCCTATGAGAGGATTGCTGACCTTCAGAGAGGTCAGCCTGAAACACAAGTGTAAGCCCCCACTTCCTGGTGTCTAGAAGGTATGCAAATGGTAGTCCATGGGGAGGGGGCATGTACAGCAGAAGAAAACACAGTCACAGATCATGCTCATTTACCTGGTTCAGCTGTTTTAACAGGGGCTGCAGGCAGTCTTTACTTTGGGGCTGGCATCTGTGGAGGCAAACTGGTTAACACAATCACAGGGAGTCACTTTCATTAAATCCATTGTCTACACTGATCAAAAGTGCCAAAATGAATTTAATTGAAGCAGAAATAAAGCAGTCCATTCCATGGAGCGTGGGGAACACAACACACAGTGGGGGTGTTTTCAGACATGGCCAGAGCCATGGTTACACTGCTTGCAGATATTGATCTGGGAATCAAACTGCAGCTTGCTCCTCAGAGTCGTAACAGGCTCAGCACATGGTGATAGCAGCATTGCTTCAGGCTGAATAAGGCCTCAGAATAGACTTTCTGCTCCCTCACTCTCTCCTGCCCAACCTTCAGTCTTCCTGCTGCCTCTGACATACTGTCATTACAGCAGCCATGGCAAGTAACCCACGGAACAGCGCTGTGGCAAAAACAGCTGCTTCAGGCAGTCTCACTTCTCCTGCAGTGGTGGGTACTTTGGGAGGCTTTAGGGTGGTGGCATCTCTCACAGTTTCTACACAGCCTCGGCGCCACATGCCAGATGACAAAGTGGACACACCAGACTGGGGCCAAGTTCTGTCCAGATAGGGAGCTGCTTGCAGAGACTTATGCCACAGACACTTTGAAGCCTCCAGGCCTGTCCCCACCTGCTCCAGCACAGATCTCCAGGCTCTTGCTATTGACTTTCGGTGACCGCCAGGCAGGCTCTTACCTCTGCCCTGCCACAGCACATGCTCTCACCTCTGAGCCACACACCGGTTCTCACTCCAGCTTATCTTCTTCCTATGACCCACACCCATGATAGCTCCAGACACCATTCCCTCCCACTGCTCACTAATCCACCGTAATGATTTCTGACTTAGGGCAGTGGGCCAGGTTGGCTTTTGCCCCACTCCAACCCTCGGCCAAACTGCTGGCTCTCCTGACCTCTCACTCTGGGCCTCTTCCCGATCTCTGCTCCCTCCCTCCCTCTTAGTGCCAAAACACCCACATTTATACCACCTGGGCCACAGGCCCAGCCTGCCAGCAGGCGGTCCCAAGCACTAGGCAGAATACAAGGGACTTAGGACTAGTAAGCTCCAAAAGGGGGCTTACACTTCCCCCACAACACAAAATGTTCACCCCCTGGTGAACACTGAGCCAGTTACCAAGATGGCCACCCAGGGCAAGATATGAGCACTCTCCCCCCAAGGATGCCAACTGGCAGCACTGGTTACACCACCACAATGGTGGGAACCCCAGACTTGCTAGCCCAGGGACAGCAATGACTGCATGCTACTCCCACTACACTACCTGAGGGCCCTGGTGACCCACCCATCATTCCCATGGATGGATTGCCAGGTACAGGTGGTGGCATCCCAGGCCCTCCCCCAATCTAACTACCTATCCACCAACATGGTGCTGACACCATAGAGAATGAAAAGGATTGTCTCACAATTCCCATAGGCATTTTAACTTTAAAAATTGCTATAACCCCAGGCATCTCAACGGGGTACCTAAACAGTATATAATTTCAAATCATGTTAACAACAAGCTTTAATGCTGGCTGTATAATTATTCTTTCCCCACTCTCTCTCACTCACCTGGCTCCCATACTCACACACGCTCTCATGCTTGCGTGCGTGCACACACACACACACACACGCATATATATATATAGTATATATACTGTGCCCACCCATATACTGTTAAATGGAAACCTAGCACTGGGGTGCTGATAACATAACCAGATATGAAAGTTTAAATAAGGTCTCTGGAAGTGTCTCTGGAATGCTGAGTCCTTTCAAATGCTGCTGAAACCATGGCGATCCACACTGAGTCAATCACTTAAACTCATTAACACAACCTAACCACATTAACAACATTTTCATGAAAAAAATTGGAGTTTATCTCACTCAGTTCAGACAGTGGATACAGCAATCCATACATCAGGATGTTCATACCGGGGGGAGAGGACAGTAAATGGTAGTAGTCACAGTCCCGCAGCATACGGTGGGCTCTGAAGAGCTGGAAGCCTATTCCTTCTGGGTGTGGTCTCAGGCAAAGTAGAACTTGGGGTTAGGTTTAGTGATCTCCTCCCCAAACAAATCCTTGCTGAGGATCTAATGTTTGGTCCTGAGGCCTTCCACATCCTGTACTAAAGTGAAAGTCTCAAACGGGGTGATACCGGTCCACTCCGTGGAGGCACACATGCAGCTCCTACTTACAACACACCTGTCCTGTGAGCCACTCTTTTCTATGACGTCCCACAGCCATGATAACAGAGATGCGGGATCTTCACTTCTTATGTAGATTTGGTGGGAGCCTCCACTATGGCTCACAATAGTGCCTCCAACTTTTTTCCAGTGCACAAAAAGAAGCTTTCCTTGTCTCTAAGCTGTGGCGCAAATACTGAACTCTGTCCCTCTACACAGAGAAAATGACACTCCCTCCAACTCACCAGCTGACCTCTCACCTCTGCTTCCTTTAAGCCCAGCCAATCAAAACAACCCTCCAACATTCTGCATGCATTAACATACACATGACAAGTGTACTTGCCAAGCCCGCATGTTGCCACTCCCCAGAAGGCATAAAAAGTTGTGATCCAAAATGGTGGAGTTGCTGAAGGAAAAATCCAGTTCCACAGGCAACACCCCATCTCCCCAGGCTGCAGCACACTGGATTTCAGTCCAGTTATGAACATACACCCCCAAATCAAATCCTGGACGAGCCCCCATGTTGTAAGCCCCCCTTCCCGGTGTCTAGAAAGTATGCAGATGGTAGTCCATGGGGAGAGGGGCACATACAGCAGAAGAAAACAGAATCACAGGTTATGCTTATTTATCCAGTTCAGCTGTTTTAACAGGGGGTGCAGGCGGTCTTTATTTCGGGGGCTGGCATCTGTGGCGGCAATCTGGTTAGCACAATTATAGGGAGTCACTTTCATTAAGTCCATTGTCCACATTGATCAAAAGTGCAAAAACTAATTTAATTGAAGCAGAAATAAAGCAGTCCACTACATGGAGCATGGGGAACATACCACATGGTGGGGGTGTTTTCAGACATGGCCAGGGCCACGGTTACATTGCTTGCAGACATTGATCCAGGAATCTAACTGCAGCTTGCTCCTTGGAGCCAAAACAGGCTCAGTACATGATGACAGCAACATTGCCTTGGGCTGAATAAGGACTCAAAATAGACCAGCAGCTCCCTCATGCTCTCCTGCCCAGCTGTCAAACCTTCTACTGCCTCTGACCCACTGACCTTATCGCAGCCATGGCAAGCACCCCATGGAACAGCACTGTGGCAAAAGCAGCTGCTCTCAACAGTCTCACTTCTCCTGGAGCAGTGGGTACTTCGGAGGGGCTTTAGGGGTGGTGGCATCTCTCACAGTTTCTACACAGCCAAGGTGCCACACACCAGATGACAAAGGGGGTGCACCAGGCCAGAGCCAACTACTGTCCAGCTAGGGGGCCACTCCCAGAAACTTATGCTCCAGACTCCTTGCAACCTCCGTGCCTGTCCCCACCTGCTCTAGCACAGATCTCCAGGCACCCTCTCCTGACTTTCAATGACTGCTGGACAGGCTTTCACCCCTGCACTGTCACGGCACAGGCTCTCACCTCTGGGCCATGCATGGGTTCTCTTTCTGGCTCTTCCTCTTCTATGATCTGCACCCACAATGGCTCCAGACACTATTCCTTCCCTGACTACTCACTGATCCACCACAATGATTTCAGACATAGGGCGGTGGGCCGGGGTGGCCATCGCCCTACCCCGGCCCCAAACTTCGGCCCTCAACCGAACTTCCAGCTCTCCTGACCTCCTGCTCTGGGTCTCTCCTCAATCTTGGCTCCCTCTCTTGGTACCAAAAACTCCAGATTTATACCACCTGGGCCGAAGGTCCCACCTGACAGTAGGTGGTCCGAAGCACCAAGCAGCATACAAGGGACCTGGGTCTAGTAAGCTCCAATAGAGGGCTTACACAAATGTTGAGAAAGACCCCAATAGTCTTTATGGCATAAGGGGTCAGAGGTGGCAGCAAACATCCTCACCATCTCCACAATTCCTAAGGTTACCTTGAAAGGGAAACAGGCACAAGTGAATACCCTACCTACCAGGGTACTGTATTTTATGTTTTTTATGTTATTTGTTGTTGTTGACATTATAAATGTTAAAGTTGTTTAGAGAAACTTTGATGCTTATTTTGGTTAAACTAGACAAACACCACCAGAGAATATACCCAGGGACTAACAAGGATGAGAAGAAATCAAAAACTACGATCTAGGGAAAGCTCATGGGTAGTCTGAAAATAGTATCATACAATATGAAAGGAATTAATTCTGTAGTTAAATGCACCCACATTCTCTCAGAGTTAAAAAATACAATGCAATATAGCCTTTGTGCAAGAGTCACATCCATCAGATGCAGAGCATGCTAAGCTGAAAAGAGGAGTGGGTGGGACAAGTTTATGCAGCCTCACACCCAGAAGCAAAAAGGACAGGTAAGGTAATAGTAATAGACAAATCTATCCCCTTGGAAGTCATGAAGGTAGAGACAGGGATGGATGAGAGGCTGGTAATTGTTGAGGGCAAAATACAGGAAGAAAAAATAAACCACGTTAACGTGTATGCGCCTAACACTGAAGTCAAAGAATTTTTTTTAAGGAGGTGATGGGAAAGTGGGCACAGCTACAGGGAACACACAATATAATAGGGGAATATTTCAACTGCATTCTACCCCCAGAGAAGACAGATCTTCACAGAATATACATACAAAGAACATAAACATTTAAAGCACTAATTAGGGAAGCAGGCTTCATAGACATCTGGAGAACACAACATGGGGCAGAGAAAGGGTATCCCATGATAAGAGCAAAGGAATCTGAGCAAAGTAATTATAGTGAGGACAAAAGAGTGACTGTGTTTCTGGTGAGATGGGTTTAACAGCGCATGGTGTATTCAGCAAAGCAGTGAGGTAGTGTAAAGTAAGCTAGCTGAAATTGAAGTTTGCTGTTTAGTGACAGAAACTTATGATGCTCTATAGCCTAGAGGTTAGAGTCACTGGCTGTGTGTATGCTGTCTAGCTGCAACAGACCTGGGTTTGATGCCCGTGATTGGTAATTTTTTTATTTTTATTTGTGTATTTCTATTTTTAATTTTCACTCCAAACTTGCAACTAAATCTGAGGTCCTGAAATTACTAAGAAAAATCAAATCCTCTGACTCTGCTGAGTTTGACAAGCTGGAGCCCAGGCTCCTCAAAATCGCAACCCACGTCAATGCCTCTCCAATCACTTGGCTCCTGAACAGATCACTGCTTGAATGCACAGTCCCCACTGTGTGAAAAGTTGCCTTGGTCACTCCCATCCCTAAAGGTGGAGATATTGAGCTTGTTGAGAATTATAGACCGATATCCATCCTCTGCACCCTAAGTAAAGTGTTGGAGAGGATTGTATACCAACAGGTCCAGGAATATGTTGAACAGAACAGTTTACTAACTGAACGTCAACATGGTTTTAAAAAAAATCATGGCACCAACACATCCCTGATTAGTCTTACTGGGGATATCTTCACAGCTCTGGATGGTGGCCTTCCAACTGGCATGGTCTTTATAGACCTCACCAAGGCTTTTGACTTGGTGAATCATCAGCAGCTTATCACTAAACTAACATCTCTTGGTCTTGATCGTCTGTCTACTCAATGGTTCATGGACTACCTTGAAGGCAGATCACAAATTGTCAGATGGCATGAAGCTAAGTCCGACAAATGCCCTGTCATGGATGGTGTGCCACAGGGTTCGATATTGGGACCACTCCTGTTTTCCCTTTTTATTAATGATTTGTCTCAACATTGTGGAGGGGCCAAGGTGATCTTATATGCAGACGATACCATGCTTTATAGGTCCTCCTGAGACACTGTCAAACTAAACAACCTTCTTGGTCAAGACCTTGGTCTACTTGAAAATTGGTTTCTTACTAATAAATTAGTTCTAAATAGTGAAAAGACCAAAGCCATGCTATTTGTCCCTAAAAACCTGGGTGCAGCCTGTTCACATTTATTGTCCCCAGCTTTTTCCAATGGCTCAAAATTGAAGTGATTGATTGTATCAAATATCTAGGTGTATACTAAGACCAAGACTGCTCCTTCAAGTGCCACATCAACCATTTGACCAAGAAACTCAACCAAAAGTTAGGTCTATTATACTGCCTGAGCTCTTTCCTCACTCATGAATCCAAACTCAAGGTTTCCACTGGTACACTCCTTCCCGCCTTGCTATATGGGACCCCTTTACTACATTCACTGTATAACAGGGTAGGGCACTTTGCCACAGGAGCGCCACCATGGGAGCATCACTGCAAGGTAATATTATCTCTAAGGTGGCCATCTCTTGAGGGCAGATTATCATATCTCTCACTGTGCCTTGCTTTTAAGCTCCAGCAAAATATCGCCCCTCCTAGCCTAATTAACACATTAGCTCCCAAAAAGAATTAGAGAACACTAAGATCCTTTGGCCGCCAGCTTTTCCAAGTCCCCAAGGAAGTTCTGGGATAACATCAAGGAGCTTAATGATAAATCCCGCTCTCCCCCTCACAACTTAGTGTTAACGGTACTACCACCACAGACACACTTCACATAGCTAACTGCTTCAACTCCACCTTCTCAGACCTCAGCTCAGTCCTTCCTAGCAACTTTTTTGATCCAATTCAGCCTACCCCACCGCCTGAGCTTCTCCACCCCCCCTCAAACTCAGAGTCATTACCCCCTACAGAAGTGAAAGCCTACTTGTCCAAAGCCCTCCAGAGCTCCAATTACTGCAGACACCTTCGATATGCGTCTCCTATACCTTGCACTAGACTCAGTTATCTCCCCACTCACGGACCTTCTAAATCTGTCCCTGCGCCTGGGCCAGTTGCCAACCTCATAGAAAATGGCAGTGACAACACCAATATTGAAAACTGGCAAAAGCTCCCTCCCAAACAACTACAACCCATCTCAATTCTCCCCCCACTCTCTAAAGCCCTAGAAAAGATAATGGCCAGTCAGTTCACTGACTACCTCCTTGCACACAACCTCTTATGTAGGAAGCAGCATGGTTTCGGAGCTGGTCATAGCACTACGACTGCCCTCAAAGAATTCGCTAACTCCCTGCACTCCACGCTTGACAAGGGGCACCTCGCAGGGGCCATGTTTATAGACCTCTCAAAGGCCTTTGACATGGTTTCTCACCCCCTCCTTCTTAACACATTACAACAAATTGGGGTCTCTCATTGTCCACTCTCATGGTTTTCCATCTATCTTTCATTTAGAACCCAATGTGTCAAAATTAACAATGTCATATCTACTATGCTGCCTGTGCACTCAGGAGTTCCCCAGGGATCCAATCTAGATCCCCTGCTATTCAGCATCTACCTTAACACCCTGCCTAAATCCTGCCCCGGCAACCTTCTCCTCTACACGGACGATGCTGTTCTTTACGCCGCACATCCTTATCCTCTCTCTCTCCAGCATACCTTACAAAACTCCTTCTCTCAGATTGTACACTGGTTTGCTGAACACAGATTGGTGGTCAACATTAAAAAAAACTAAGATGATGCTCTATACCCACTGCCAAAACAGATCAAAGGATTTCACCCTGGAAATACTCTCCACCTCTCTCATCCCACTGGAACAGGTCCAAAAGTATAAGTATCTAGGTATTACATTTGACTCTTCCCTCTCATTTCACGAACATATAAAATCCTCACCTCCGCCACCAACACCCGCATTGGTCTCCTGTACATACATAAAGACTGCCTGCCACCTGAAGCACTTCACCTAGCTATTACCTCTTCAGTCTTATCACTGGTGGACTATGGCCTCACAATCTATGCTGCAGCTGACCCTATGGCACTTCATCAAATACAAGTAGTCATCAATAAGGCCTGCCCGCTCCTCTCTGGTGCCGACAGAAATACACATACCTGCTCCCTATACGTGCTCACCAATATCCTCTCCCTTGAGGAAAGACTTTTATATCAGACCTGTCTCTTCACCCAAAAAATCCACCTGGGTTTAACCCCAATAGGTGTCATGGCTTCTCTTCAGGCAGCCACCATCTCAGCGTCCACATGAGCCACCCCAAGATGCCTAGGGTCAGGACCACCCTGGCCCAGTGATCCTTACCCTTTAGAGCTTCATCCTGGTACAATGCCCTCCCACCAGCCGTCACATCAATCACCAATCTAGGACCTTTTAAAGCTGCTTTAAGAGTCCATATCCACTCCTTATGTCAATGCCAGTGTAACCAGTAACCTGTGGATCCTGCACCGTGCCACTAGGCCATGCACCTGTCCTTGGCCTGGCAGTGGAGAGCCCTCACTATTTCTAGCCTACAGGCTCCTCACCTCCCTTGGTTACTCTATAGTTGCACTGGACTATGAATGCATTGTATTATGTATAAGACAAGGCCTCCCTGAGGTGGCTTACTACCAACTCATATCATGCACTACTTTAGCTACCAATTGTATAGGTCTTAACTGCTCATTAGGTAAATATATTGATAGCTCTGCCCTGTTTTAGCTACCAAATGTATAGGCATTATCCCGTACTCATTGTACTTATACTCTGTATGATTGCTCACCCACATTTATTCTGTGTATGTACTGTATGAATGTCTATGTTTTATTCTGACATGGAGCCTTTGGAAATGAGTCTATGACTCAAAGGGTTGTAATTCTGATTTCCTAAATAAATAAATAAGGACTTCCCTAGGATTCTGGTCCTATACTGCCTTCATCCCTCCCATTTGGAATGGTCTCTCTAGCAATTTTCAGGAATGTACCTCCCTTGGGGGCTTCAAGAAGGGTCTTAAGGCCCACCTGTTGGAACTGAACCTCTGCACCTGCTACCACTGAGAGTCAGTCGACTCTCTACTGCTGATCTAACCTCATTGAAACATCAATCTGACTCTGTCTTGTGTATTTCTTCTTCTGATGATGTTGATTTATCCTTGACTGGGTCAGTATGTCTATATTGACTGTTAATTGTGAAATGACATGTATGTATTTTGTTATGTTTATAGATGTGTGTAATTAATTCTGGGTAGCCCCTGAAAAAGGGACTGTTTCAGTCTCAGTGGGCCTACCCGATCACCAAAATTTAAATAAATAAAATAAAAAATGTTGCCCCCCCAGTTTTGTTCTGTACCCCCTCTCAACTTTGTCCCCCTCCCCGAGTTGCATCCCCCCCTGGAGTAAGAATATATCATCTGACCCCTTTGACTTTCTCCCTCTCCCTGAATTTGGTCCCCCCCAGAGTTTATTTTAACTTTGGGGGGTGTGGGAGCATGGGAGGTATAGCCCCCTGCAGAAATAGTAAGTACACATTGCTGTTTGTGGAGCACGCTGTAGTGCTCATCGCCATTTTGGTTTTCGCTGTTATTCAGTCGCTGTTTTTCTCGGAGCCATTTTGTAGGCGCTCTTTTCACAAGGAACTAGAGAAAGACTATACATTTTTCTCCTAGGCCAAAAAAAAAAATACTGAAGAATTGATTTCTTCCTAACAGCTAAAGCAGCGTGGCACAAGATAATAGGATCTAAAATAGGAAACATAACTTAATTGGGTCATGCACTAATAGCTATAAAATATCAATTAGGCTAAGCCAAAAAGGTAACCACATGGTGCATGAACACATCCCTATGAAATGACCAAAACATCTGTAAATTCATAGAAAACGAAATAGCAGATACCTACAAAAGAAACTAAAACTGTGGAGAGTATCAGTGCATATTGTGTGGGACACATTAAAGGCAGTACTAAGAGGGAGGATAATTAGCTAGAAGCAGTCAAAAAAGCAGGCACAAGAAAGACAGGAAATATTGTAAGAAAAGATTAAGGAACTAGAAGAGAAACATAAAGAGCCTACTGTGTCAAACTACGTGGATACAGATCAGCTACTGACACTGCACTCTGGTGTATAGCCTTAGCCCTAAACAAAGCTTGTTATGTCCTTACCTTAGCCCCTCGCCTTTCCAACTTGTGATATTTACAAGCAAGCAAACTGGCTCCAGCTAACTGTCAGACTCAGGTACCAGACCTGCATCCTAGCTAAGAAGATCTTGTTGGATCTTTTGGCCCCTGGGGTCCGGACTATACTGACTCCTCACTGTGTCTCCTGCCCAACTAGAAGTTCAGAATGTCTAACATTTTCTGTACCCTGCTGCCGCACTACTCAAGGGCAACGCTCCTTCAAAACTAGAGCCTCTCCTAAAACTTAAAGATCCCACACACCTGGGGATAACCAAAATCATACCACAGGGAGCAGCAGACATGCTTAAATAATTTTATGCCACTTTGTGTCAAGAAGAACAAGTCAAGATTAAAAAAACAACACTTCAGCTACAGGTTGTGGTCAAAAATATCCCTTTGTGGACAAACAGACAGTCACAATGGTTCATGGAAACAAAGCATGTGATAATGTGGAGGGAGCCCATCCAAAAGAATCAAAGGTGAGCCACAGCAAAGATGACCAACTCAGAGTGGGAGACCACAAATGATCTCAGCCAACTAATGATGCCCTGATGCGAGCCATTCAAGGTTCGGACCGCAAAATATAGGATTTTAAAATGGATCTGAAACAGATACATACAAAGGTAGAAGTGCCAACAGAAGAGTCGAAGGGGGTGGCTAAAACGGCCGATAGAGTTCTCACAGTTACATCAGGCCTAACTAAAGAAAATAGTCTGCTTTGGCGGCACCTGGAAAATTTGGAAAATGCTGTACATTCTATACATCTTCGGGTGCTGGGATTGCCAGAGGAGATGAAAGGTGAAAACCCAAAGATTTTTATGAAAGTCTGGCTTCAGAATTTACTTCAGATGGAGTGGACTTTGTTGTTTCAAAGACCTACCATGTCATACCGTGTGGTGGAAGGCCCAGGATTGCCACAGGAGACTATGCCTCTCGTACCAGCATGCTGGAGTTCCAAACGTCAGCAGAGCGGGACTTAATCCTCCAGAAAGTGAAGGATCTGAGCTGTCTAATCTGGCAAGACATAAAGGTGCACTTATTCCTGGACCTAAGCTATGCCACAAGGATGTGGAGGAAGAGCTTTGATGGGCCCGGATGCATCTCCGTACTCTTGGGGTGCACCATATACTTTTAATGCCTGCAAGTCTATGAATCCCTTTTGGAGGTAAGGCATACCAATTTTCAGAAGTGGCAGAAGCATCCAAATTATTGGAGAAGATCGAGAAACAGTTTACAGCCCAAGAAGACTCCTCCGATTTGGAGGGTGAACAAGAAACCCGACTTTATTAAATGACTGGGATACTGGAGAATGAAGGGGAACTGAAGAGTGAAAGGACTGAACATGGGACATTTATTGGTTTTTGAGGGGGGAGTGTAAGACACCTTGATAACAGGTACCTTTTGGAGTATCTATTTGTTGGAAAATAAATATGTGTGGGGATTATAGGTACCATGAGGTCTTTTTAAGAGATGGCACTTTAGGGCGCGTTAAGACTGTCTTTGCCCCCCTCCCCATCTCCTTTCCCTTCCCCTCAAACTCCCTTTCCTGCTGCACATTTAAGGTTGCAGTTAAATGTTTTTATTATCTCATATAAATTGATTACATCCACAGGATAAAGTTCTCATCAGGGACTTTAGCTCACTAAATCATTTCTTATAAAGTTACCTTATACAATGTATATTAGTAGCTGAAAAATGTTGTCTGATTGGAAATTCAAACTGCGTGTTGTTTTATCTGTACAGGAGGGTTATGAGTAATAGTTTATACTCCGAATGTCAAGGAGGTGGGATGGTTAACCGTTTGAGAGGGTGAACAATTTTCGTTGAACATTTTCGATATCCTGGCTCATGGCTGCAAGGGCTAACTTTGGACTATCGTTTGGACTATCATTAGTTGAACTGTCAGTATTGATTATACAAATATATCTCCTGCAATTTATTCTGTATGAATAATTTATAACCTCCCATGTGAGGTAACATCAAACAGAGATGCTTAAAATTCAGTTACTGTAAAACTTCGTTGCTTGCTGGATAAGGAAGTGTATAATGAACTGTTGCCTGCCTGCTGGTTATATTATGTAATTTGTTATTGCATAAAATCAATAAAATACAAGTATAAAAAAAGGAAAAATTCCAATGGAATTTCTAAGACAAATAGACTTACCAAAGTTGTCAGCAGAAGAAAAAGAGTTACTAGAAGCACCAGTTACTGAGGAAGAGATTATAAAGCAATATGAGAAGCAAAAGGTAATGAAGCACCAGGGCCAGACGGCTTCAATGTGGACTTTTATAAAAAATTCACAAAACATTTAGCCCCAATACTCCCTACCATATTCCATTTCTGCCAAGAAGAAAAAGGAATGTACCTGATGTCATGGAAAGATGCTGTCATAACAGTCGTCCCAAAACCAGATAAACCGAAAGATGAACAGGGTTCCTGTAGTCCCATATCATTACTGAATCAGGACTTAAAATTATACACAAAAATAATAGCATGCAGGGTGCAAAAAGTAATTGAAAAATGAATACATCAGGACCATAGAGGATTTATGCCAAACATACAGCTCAGAAACAATATTATATGATTGCTTAACATTATGATAGCACAGGAAGGAATAGATACCTCACAAACAGCCATACTGTTAGACACACAAAAAGCATTCGACCACTTGAATTGGACCTATTTAGACATGGCGCTAGGAAAAATGGACTTTGGATAATTATTTAGAAGATAGACTAGGCAGCTGTTTCATACCCCCACAGCAAGAATCAAAGCTAACTGAACACCATCAGTCCCGCTGGAGATAGAAAGTGGAGCCTGCCAAGGCTGCCCACTATCTTCCCTATTATTTACAGTTAGCATGGATCCACTGGTGGTGGCAGTTAGAGAAAACAACAGGATAAAAGGTGTAAGGGTAGAAGGAATTGAAAACAAAATCTCATTTTACACCAATGATACGCTGATATTTATCAGAGCCAGAAAACACAATGCAGCACCTTCACCAGGTACTACAAGAATTCAGCCAGATTTCAGGCTTCAAAATCAACCAGAATAAAACTGAGGTACTGGAGATAAGTGACAATATATCAGACACCTTTATTTATTTATTCAGTTTTTTGTTGACTGGGTAAGTCCATTAGACAAATCCTGCCTATTTTCAGGCACGACCCGAGGTAGGGGGATGCAGATGAATGCCAACTGACCTTGAACCAGATTAAGCTGATTGGTGGTATTTTTAGTGAAATACAGTCAGTACCATATAAGTCATCCACTAGATACCTGGGAATACAAATACCAACCAAAAGCTCCCAATTATATAATACAAACTATGGAACGCTGAAAAAGGAGATTTTTTTTTTTTTCTGTTCTCAACAGATGGTCTGCAATGGCCTTCACATTTGTGAGCAAAATAGAGGCCCTAAGAATGAATGTATTTCCCAGGTTGTTCTTTCTATACTTCACCTTATCCCTGCACATATCTAAATCAGATTGAACAGACCTGAAGAAAAAACTTAGTAGATTCATATGGTAAACCAGAAAACGCAGAATAAAATGGGACAGATCCAGAAGCAAATGGTTTGATACATTTTATTGGACCAACATAGATGCTACAAAAAGAAAACAATGTCTAAGCTTTCAGACCAACCAAGTCCTTCCTCAGAGACTTGTGGTAATTGTTCAGAGAGTTACAATCTATTAACACCCAGATCATACATAGAAGACATTCTTATTGGTTAAAAGCACCAGTTTGAAAAATATCACAAATTTAAATGGAATGAATAGTCTCCCATTAGCTTACTATTACTGAGAATTTTTTCAAGGTCAAATTACATCCATTAGATAAGCTGAACACTCAAACAGGCAAAGCCTGTAACTGAAATTATTAATGAATGTGTGTGTTAGGACAATACATTCAAAATTAAAAGCAAGACCTCTGAGTTAATACCACAAATGTCTAAGTTAAAACTTGATAGTATTGCATGATAAACAAGCATTTGCCAATGCTGAATGTTTCCTTGCTGGCATTGGCATTGGTAGTGTAGAAGTTACAGAGCTGCATAATAGGAATGACAGTGAAGTATTGAACTGAAGCCAACCCCACCACCATCCTGCAGAGAGTGACAGGCATTGGGGTGTACCTTTGGGTTGTCAGGCATAACGACCACGCCATTTCACCACACCCTACCCTGCAGACACTGACAAGTGTCATGGTGTGCCTTGGGGTCTTTGGCCCTTATGCGTACCCCATTCCATCAGGAAATACGATAAGATGGGTGCGGTATAGGAGAATGGGGTGAAGTTTGGGCCCGAAGAGTCGAGGCACACCTTGATGCCTCTCACAGGCTGCAGGGTGTGGGTGAGAGGGTGGAGATAGTATGAGCATGACAGGCAAAGAATCCCAAGTCACACCCTGATACCTGTCATTCTTTACAAGGTGGGAGCATTATGGTTGAAACCCTAACGCCTCAGGCATTCGTTGGTATTTTCACTCCAAATTTTTCAACATGTTTTGTGTCCCCACATCATGAACAGTGGCAATATCAGTTTGTTAGCAGAACTGCTTTTGCACAGCAACTATGGCATTTGGCACCACAGGTGCAAAAACACATTCGAACAGGATGTGAAAATGACAGCGGTACTGTTCATGGGGATGTAAAAAATGGCAATGTTGAAAATCTGATGTGAAAATCTTAAAAAAACTGGTGAAGTCACAAGCGTGCGTAGAAACTGTGTAATGCACACCCGTAATGTAACTAGTTTGGGGATTTTTTTTACAGCAGATTGTTAACACAGGCATTTTGGGACCTCCGATCATGAACAGTGTCAGTATGATTTTCTTTATCTGTCCCGAACAATGATTTCCCACAGCGACCACGCATTTCTGTGCTGAAAGTGTGAAAACACATTTCTGCCATGTTGTGGAAAATGACAGCTGTACTGTTCATAAGGAGGTGTGGAAAAATGCCACTGGTGAAAATCTGGACTGAAAATATTACAAAGTCATGAACTTACGAGGGTGCGTGGAAACTGCGCAATGCTCACTCATAACAGTCATTTTATGTAGTTTTGTCACCAAATTTTCAACATAGCCATTTAAAGACCTCTGCTCATGACCAGTGTAGCTGTGATTTTCTTAATCTGTCCCAAACATTGTTTTGCACACCGACTGTACCATTTAGTGCTACAGTATGGAAACACATTTTGAGTAGAATATGAAAAATGGTAGCTGTACTGCTCATAAGAAAGTGCAGTAAAATGGCACTATTGAAAATCCGGTGTGCAAATATTACAAATTTGCAAACTTGCCAGCGTGCGTAGGAACTGCGCAACGTGCGCTCCTAAAACAGTCATTTTTGAGAATTTTTTCACCAAATTTTCAACATAGCCATTTTAACACCTCTGCTTGTGACCAGTGTCACTGTGATTTTCTTAACGTGTCCCATACATTGATTTCACACACCGACTGCGCCATTGTGCACTACATGGGCAGAAACATGTTGTGGGCGAGATGTGAAAAATGACAACTATACTGCTCAGAAGGAGGTGTGGTAAAATGGCAATGTTGAAAATCTGGAGGAAAATATTGAAAATTGAACTTACGAAAGCGTATGAGGAACTTGCAATGCGCTCATAAATCAGTCATTTTAGGAATTTTTCCACCAAATTTTTAAAATAGACTTTTTGAGAGCCCACCTTATGAACACTGGCAGTGTTGTTTCATTAATCATTCAGAAAGGTGATTTCATGCAGTGGCTGTGAAATCACCCTTTGGGCCTGAGTAACGCCATGACAGTGACAGCATTCATGAGAAGGGGTCCCAAAAACCCCATGTTGAAAATTTGGTGCAAAAATTCCCCAAAATGCCTGAGATATGCAATAAAGTTGAAAAACCTATCTAGTCCATTATACAGCTTACCGGCATTTCCTCAGTTCGCGGTCGGCTTTGAAGAGTGCAGATGTATTCCCGGTCCACCAAAGATCGTCGCCGAGCTCTGGAGGTAAGGATGGGGTGGGAGGGTGTGGGGAGGCAGGGTGCACAGGGGTGGGGCGCGGGTGGGGGCAGACACAGCGAGGGACCGCTTTTGATTTTCAGGGTTTTTTTTTGAATGAGGATGATCGGACATTTGCCACTGGGGTGGGCTCCCAGCATGGCAGAAGGACAGCTGGGGGCATGGAGCCGGGCAGGGGTTGGGCACCCCGTCGGCCATGGCATCTGTTGCCATGTGGGGTGGGCTCCCAGCGTGGCACCCTGTACTGGGTGGGAGACAGTCACTGGGCCGACGGGGATTGGGCACCCGTCAGCTATGTAATGTAGCCATGCTGGGTTGGGCACCCAGCGTGGCATATAGATTTGTGTTTAGGGGCAGCAGCCGATGGGGATTGGGCACCCCTGGCCGGCTAAGTGCTGTGAAATAGTGCTGGGGGGCAGCACGCGGCGTGGTGTGTGTGTAGGGGAGTGCGCGATGAGCAGGCGATATCTGATTGCTGCTCATCAGCGTAGCTCCCCTTTCAACTGTACCACTGCATTTTGGAGCTGTCATAGACAGCTCCAGCAGGCATTGGAGAACTGCGTCACGCCTGCAAAACACACTGACTGAATTGGAAGAGGGCTGACACACCAAAAACTCGGATGATGGCATCTGTTTTGCACATGCGTGCAAGCAAACATAAAAACTGTACAACAGAAATATATGTATGGAACTAAGAGGGGAATAAGAAAAATGTACCTTGTATGAACAACTGTATAAAACATTATACAGAATTAAACTTATCTGGAGATATTTTCTAAGCTACACTCTCAACCAGTTACACTCCATAAAGATAAAAACCTACAATGTTGTAACAATATTTTTTACAAGATATCAATTTTCAGTAATTCACAAATGTCAGTAATGTCATAAAATGGGAGGCACTAACAAGAGGTAAAGAGGAAGAAGGGATGGGACTACTTAATTTTACATACTATTATGAAGCAGACCAACACTCACAGTAGAAATTCTAAGGAAAAATTAAGACACGGGTGGTTATCATTAGAAAAACAGGCAGATCCCACTATCCCAACTGAAATACTGCCATGGGCTATTGCAGACTTAAAAGAAACAAATGTAAAATAAATGGACTAGGCAGTCTATCTAATGTTAGACCAAAGTCAAATTACAATATCGAATTAAAGACAAGCAATGGAGATGGAACTTAATTAAACACTATCCTGGGCTTGGGCGGGCATGAATAGATACAGCCTTCCTTAGATGGAAATGGAAAGGTCTACAATATTTCACTCAATGCATGACCCAAAGGGAGGTAAAGTCATTTCAGGCACTCTAGGAGGAATTTAACCTGGAGAATAAAGACCACTTCTGCTACTTTCAAATCAATCAGTTCTTATCTAAACCAACAATTAAAGACAGGCTAGAACAGGAACAGCAAGAAACAGTAACAAAAATACCCACCACAGCAAAAAACAAAATCCAGAGACACCAAATAACTAACATATACAAAACACTCACAAAGAAGGAAGGGGAAATAAACAGAAAAAAAAACACAACAGAAATGGGAGGAAGAACAGGGGGAGACACTGCCAGATGAACAGTGGGAAAAGATATGGCAAAATATACACAAAGCAACAGCATTACACAATTGGAGAGAATTCTGGTGGAAGATTGTCGCCAGATATTTCAGAACACCAGATAAATCCAAACATTTTAGAACAAACAATGCAGAAACATGCTGGAAGAAATGTGCAGAAAAGGGAACCCCACTGCACACATTTTGGGGATGCCCAGTGATTCGCCCATTCTGGGAGGAACTTAAACAACTCTGGAATACAGTCCTACCTAATATAGGACAGATCCAGTTAAAAAACATATTAGGGCTCTCACTGAAAGGAGCACAGACAGAAGATAAAAAGTAAACTTTTGACATATGGGTGGCAGCAGCCAACAAAGCAATTACAAGAAACTGACTGTCACATACAACTCAAATGGTAACAGAATGGTTCAAAACCTGTCAAAAATTAAGGAGTTAGAACATATCACGACCTTACTGAGACTTAAAAAAGAGAAATTCAATAGCAGATGGTTGCCACACTTCATGTTATTAGAAAACAAAAAAGAGACACCTGTTCTTGAATAAATGTTGGGATAATTCAAGGGTGAAAATACCTTAAAGAAAGGGGTGATAAGAACACAAATAAGACAAAATAAAAAAAATGAAAGGGGCCGGATTTGCAAAATGGGCTGTTGTTCATGCGGGAAAACCGTTTGCGACTGTCAATGGGATTTACGGCAGCTTGCGGCCATTTTTGATGCAACTGGACCAAAATGTTACACCTGATTGGATCAGGCATAACAGCCTCTGCAGCTGTGCCTGGTGCCCATGTGACAATTAAGACTTGGCTCTGGTGCGGACAGTTTTTTCCACACCAGCAGCTGCGAAGTGTGACTTAGTCACACAGCATCTGAAAATCTGGCTCAAGGGCTTTAGCTTGACAAGTTAGGTTAAATGGAAATAGGCAGGGGTGGGAAGGAATAATCTTAGGAGAGGTTATAGTTAAAACTGACACATAAAAAGGCAACATAAAAAGGAGGGGAATCACAGTGTGAATAGAAACAGAATTATGTAACAGCTCTAACACATCTATAATTCATCATAACAGGTGTCTGAACCGAAGGAGTGAAGTTGAGGTTGGTACTCCTTCCACTTAGGGTGAGGGTAAGGTAAAATGCATGCATGAAAAAAGAACTAGCAGAGCATTTGGCAGATCCACTGACAGCCATACTTAATTCATCATTAGCCGAAGGAAAAGTACCAAAGGCATGGGAAGATACAAATATAACTCCAATCCACAAAAAAGGGGCAAAAAAGAACTCCAAAAACTACAGGCCAATCAGGGACACCTTAGCTATCAGTAAAATGCTTGAGGGACTAGTGAAAGAAAGGATAAATGAACACCTTAAAAACACAAGGACTATTGATGTCACACAGCATGGTTTTATGGCAGAAAGATCATGTCTCACCAACTTATTACATTTTGTATGTTTGCTTGCGCATGCGCAAGAAACATTTTGACACAGCTTAGGAGAGAAGTGGGGTTTTGAGTGCGGCACTGTGGTGGCATGCCCCAGTGCCTTTTGAGGCATGGCCTGCTTTCCCCAATGCAGTGGCACGCTGCTGCTGACACTAGTTCAGCCAGCGTGCCACCACCTTGAAACGTTTTCACTGCTGCAATCAGGGGCCACCTCATCATTGCAGCGTCAGCCATTCTGCTGCAATGATGGAGCGCCCTGTCATTGCAGGGCGGTACTTGCCCGGCGCATGCCCTGACCAGTTCATTTGCTGAAAGAGCACAGTCCCCATCAGCATAATGTCCCCACCCCAAGTTTTTATTAGTGCCGAGGGACCCAACCCCTCAGCATCATGCACCCCCAACAGTCTTTCTTGCTGACAGGGCACCCAGTCCCTGTAGGCTTCAGTCCCCCTTCCCAGTTCAATTTACAATGGGGAGCCCATTCCTGTGGCATAATGTCCCCATTGTTGTCTGCTGAGGGGTGCCCAATCCCCTCAGTTCTTGCCCCCACTTGGTATGTGCTGACGGGGTACCCAATCCCCATCGGCTACAACCCCCAAAACACAGGTGGCATGCTGGGGCCCACCCCAGTGTGCCATATTTCTCTGACAAAATAAAACAGTCCATAATGTTTTTTTTAACCCTGTAAAACAGAAAATGGTCCCTCGTTGAGTTTGTGACCCGTCCCCAACCCACCCCACTCTCTGCACCCTACCTCCCCACATTCCCCACCCCATACTTACCTCCGGAGTTTGGTGCAGTGATCTTCAGTGGACCAGGAACACACCTCACTCTTCAAAGCCGACCACGAACTGAAGAAATGCTGGTAAGCTGTATAATGGCATAAATATTTTTTTTTCAACTTTGGTGCATATCACAGGCATTTTTGGGAATTTTGGCACCAAATATTTAACATGGGGTTATTAGGACCCCTCCTCATGAATTCAGCCACTGTCATGACGTTATTCTGTCCCGAAAGGTGATTTCGTGGCCACTGCGTGGAATCACCTTTCAGGACCGATTAACAAAACAACAGTGCCAGTGTTCATAAGGCGGGCTCTCAAAAAGCCTATGTTGCAAATTTGGTGGAAAAAATCAAAAAAATGACTGTTTTACGCGTGTGCGTTGCGTAGTTTCCACGCATGCTCATACCTTCGACAATTTGTAATATTTTCACTCCAGTTTGTCAACATTGGCATTTTTCCCCACCTCCTTATGAACAGTACAGCTGTCATTTTTCACATCCTGACCGAAATGTGTTTTCGCACTTCTGCCGCAGAATAGCGCGGTCACTGTGGGAAATCATTGTTTGGGACACATTAAGAAAATCACAGTGACACTGTTCATGAGCAGAGGTCCTAAAATGCCTATGTTGAAAATTTGGTGATGAAAGTCCATAAAATGACTGTGTTACGAGCATGCGTTGCGCAGTTTCCATGCATGCTCATAACATCGCGAATTTGATATTTTCACTCCAAATTTTCAACATTGGCATTTTCCACACCTCCTTATGAATAGTACAGCTGTCATTTTCCACATCCTGGCCGAAATTTGTTTTTGCACTTCCGATGCAGAATAGCACGGTCACTGTGGGAAATCAGTGTTTGGGACACATTAAGAAAATCAAAGTGACACTGTTCATGAGCAGAGCACCTAAAATGCCTATGTTGAAAATTTGGTGACAAAAGTCCATAAAATGACTGTGTTACAAGCGTGTGTTGTGCAGTTTCCACGTATGCTCGGAAGTGCGCAAATTTGTAATAGTTTCACTCCAGAGTTTCAACATTGGCATTTTGCCACACCTCCTTATGAACAGTACAGCTGTCATTTTTCATATCCTGCCCAAAATATGCATTCGCACATCTGGCGCACAATGGCGCTGTCGCTGTGGGAAATTAATGTTTCAGAGAGATTAAGAAAATCATGGTGACAGCGTTCATGAGCAGAGGTCACAAAATACCTATGTTGAAAATTTGGTGAAACAATTCCACTAAATGACTGCGGTACAAGCATGTGTTGCGCAGTTTCCACATATGCTTGGACCTTCAAGCATTTTTAATATTTTCACTACAGATTTTCAACATTGCCATCTCTTCACACCTCCCTATGGATGGTACAGCTGTCATTCTTCACATCCTGCTTGATCTATGTTTTCGCACATCTGGCGCAGAATGGCATGGTCACTGTGAGAACTCGAAGTTCGGAACACATTAACAAAATCACACTGCCACTGTTCATGAGAAGAGGTCGCAAATGCTTTCATGATGTGGGGGTCACAAAAAGGTCATGTTGAAAATTTGTAGTGCAAATACCAACACATGCCCGGGGCGTTAGGGTTTCTAACCATAATGTCCCACCCTGTACAGACTGACAGGCATCAGAGGTGTAACTTTGGATCACTGGCTGTAATGCTCATGCCATCCCACCCCCACCCTGAAGCCAGTGACAGGCATCGAGGTGTGCCTTGCACTCTTCAGCCCCAGAGTTCACCCCATTCTCCTATACTGAACCCATTTCGGTGTATGTCCTTATGAAATGGGGTGACTGTGAAACCGAACACCCCAAGGCACACCTCAACACTTGTCGGTGTCTACATGATAGGGTGAGGTGAAATGCCGTGAGCATTATGGGCAACAACCCACAGGCACACCCCAATGCCTATCCACCTCCACAGGGTGGAGGCGGGATTAGCTTGATTTCAGTACTTCACTGCCACTCCTATTCTGCATCTGTCTAACTCCTCCACATCCAATGCTAATATCAGCAAGCAAACATTCGGCATTGACAAATGCTTGTTTAATAATGTCAATACTGCAAATGATAGAGGACTGCCAGTGGATATTTTATACATGGACTTTTCAAAGGAATTTGATATCTTGCCTCATTAACCCCTGATGGAGAGATTACAGGAACTTCATTTAAATACCTACTTAAGCAAATGGGTTGCTTCTTGGCTAGATGAAAAGAGGCAAAGAGTTACCGTGGCAGGGCACCAATTATCATGGTTAGAAATAATTAGTAGAGTCCCTCAGGGTTCTGTGCCAGGCCTGCTACCGTTTAGTCTATATATTTCACCTATACAAACATCATTAAACAGCTGGTGCAGCAAATTTGCTGACGATATTAAAATAGGAGCTATAGTTAATGATCAGAATTCTAGTAAACATTTTCAAGATGAAACAGATAAAATTGGTGAATGGGTAAAACAAAATAAACTCATCCTTAACTTAGAAAAGTGCAAGATAATGTCCATAGGAAGAGGAAATAGGTGTGCTAGCTATACACTATATGGAAATATATTACCAATCACTATTGAGGAACGAGACCTGGGTGTCTTAATAACCAACACTCTCTCTCCCCTACTGAACACTGCCATAATGTAGTAAATAGAGCTAACAAAATATTGGGATGCATCTTTAGGAACATCAAAAGTAGAGATAGTCTGATAATTCTTCTACTGTATTCATCTTTGGTTAGACCACATCTTGAGTATTGTGTCCAGTTCTGGGCACCAGCAAAAAATGGAAATATGTGAATCCTGGGGAGGACTCAGAGAATAGCCACCAAAATGATAGTTCAGACAACTGGTATGGCATATAGTGATAGGCTTAAAAGCTTAGAGCTATATTCTTTAGAATACAGGAGGTTAAGGGGAGACCTTTGCCTAACATACAAAGCCTTTAATAATAATGACTTATGGGAATGTGTAGGACTAATTAAAAATGATGCCATCAGAGAAAGCCGATTTCTTCCGCTTCAGCTAAAGGGCGAAAATTATAAATCTAATACTCAAGCAAATTAGTACAGTCAGAGAGTTGTGAATGTCTAGAATAGACTACCAAAGGAGATGATATTAAGTGAGACACTTGATGCATTCAGAGCCTCACTTGATAAACACATGAACAACAGCAAATTCACACACTTGGACTGAATGGTTGAGTCACTATGGCCTATGACTACAGACTCGTAACAACCTATGAACCTATGATATCCGGCATGTGTCAGCCCCTCACTACTGAAACATAATGACTCTCGATTAGAAACAAAGGAGAATTAATATAACAGAAAGAGGGAAAAAAACAGGGAATAGGGTATGCCTTGATAACCAAATACTACATGCTTTGAAGCAGAGTCAGAAGTAATTAGTGGAAAATAACATGTAAAGGGGGAAACAAAAAATGAAGTAAATGCTTTTAAGAAAAGTGTGTAATACCGTGCCTCCTTAGAGAAACTGAACAACAAGCCAACAATGGAGGAAACCAATAAGGAAACACACAGACACCAAGGGGCAAGTGGGAGAACCAGCTTATTACTCTTAAATGGACCAAGGACTCATGCAGCTTGACTGTAATAATACAACATGATTATTTATTTATTAAATTTTGATAACCGGGTAAGCCCGCTGGGCTCTGATGGTCCCTTTTTCAGGGGCGACCCGAGGAATTACATGGAATAATATATGGGGTAGCATACAGCACAGGTACATTACACTAGACAGCGAGGAACATTATACATAGTTTTTCAGCAGTTACATTTAAAAGGTAAGACATAGTAGCTTTTTAGCAGGTAACATTTCCTGGGTAAGCTCTACAGATGGGGTGCAGTGCTATATGGATGGGGTGCAGTGATAGTCTCTTCATGCGAGTTCCTGTGAAATTCCTCTGTAAAGCAAAATAATGAAATTGTATATGCAACCTTGTAAAACTTCAGAAGTTTCACTAAAGGTTAAATTAACAAAAATAATGAAATGTATATGCTACCTTGTAATACTTTGTAAGTGTCAGTAAAGTTCAAGTTAAAAAAAAACAAAGTTATAAAGGTATGTTGAACTTTTTCTATGCTCACTCATAACTTTGGTAATTTTTAATATTTTGACCCCAAATTTTCAACATAGCCATTTTTTCACACTACCTCATGAGCCTGACATGTCATTTTTCAAATCCTGGCCAACGTGTGTCTTCACACTCCTTGCTCAAAATGACATTTTGGTCAGGATTTTATAAATGGCACCTGTTATGTTTGGGGGGGGGGAGGTTGGAGTGTCATAAAAAGACTATGCTGAAAATTTGCGGTCAAGATGTCACAACAAAATGTATGACGTGATGTTTTCAGGGATGGACATTGGCCCAGTGGGGACGATGTTGCCTTTCCCTGCCAGTGACCTGAGTTTGGGTTCAAGCTCAGTGAGCCAGCAGAATGGGCTGAGGCTGGCAGGAAGGCGCTAAGACATGTGGCACTGGCCCCCACCTGGGGAGAGACAGAACAGTGTTCTGACGCATAGACAACAGCTTATGGTGGGTCAGAGAGCCTGCCCTCACAAAGGGTTGATGTGCATATCAAGGCCTGATGGGCCCGTGCACTGTGTCGGGACTATATTCACTATTCTTTTGTGATCTGAGCGAATAAGAATACAATTCCACTATCAGAAAAGAAGGGAAATTCATTGCAAAAAACAAAACAAAACTACGTTAATGCAGACATTAGGGTCGAAGAACGCAAAGCACACTAAGTAGCGAAATAAAAATATATTAGGGTTTTGGATCTCTGATGTCTTGGTGAAACAGTGATGGAGTCTTTCTTGGGGTTATCACCCCTAATGTTCCCCTCCCCTGGGTCCTGCGTGAAGAAAGCTACAACTGACTTGGAACTGTACCTTGTGCTTTGAACAGGAAGCTACACGTGGGGAGGGGATGGGCATCAGGATTGACAACCTCAAGGAAGACCCCAACACTGTTTCATCAAGACTCCAGAGACCCGTGTGGGGAATACCAATTGGTCGACAGGAATATAAAATCAGCATGCTTGCGAATGATGTGTTATTGAACTTGGTGACCCCTTCACAGTCCATCCCGGCTACGTGGAAAATTCTAACCCAATTTGAAAAACTATCTGGATTTAAACTTAATATAGCCAAAACAGAAATCCTCACATTTAATTTCACCACCTCCCAGCAACTTCAAAAGATCTACCCATTTAAATGGCAGTCCACTAAAATCTCATATCTGGGTCTGCAACTCCCTCGTGATGTTGGAGTACTTGAATTGGTTAATTACGAACCTTTGACAATACAGATCCAATCTGACCTTGACTGATGGGCAACAGGATTTTTCCTTTCCATCGAAAAGTTGAGATCATTCAAACCAATATATTTACTCAAATATTATATCTATTACAGAATATCCTCTTCTATCCCTCAAAATTTTACTTTAAATCATGGGACAGATTGATCTCGGGCCTTTTATGGGGTAAAAACCGTCCGAGAATTCGGCTCTCCATCCTAAAGTTATCATTATCTCAGGAGGGTCTTAACCTTCCAGATCTGTCTTTATATGCTCAAGCAGCTTTTTTAAGAATACTGATATTGTGGTTGACTGAAACATACTGCTCCCCCTGGAAAACAATAGAATTTCACCTAAATGATCTTTTTGGCATCACGAAGATCCTCTTTTCTTCAGATGACAGGTCTGTTCCGCCCTCTGCATTAACCAATATAACGTCCCAAACCTACAAGTTATGGAGATGGTTGAGAAAAAAAGGTCCCATTTTAAAGATCTATGAATATTGTAAGCTTATATCCCAAGACAAAACATCTGTTCCTAACTTTATGGACCAAGCCTTTGCCTTATGGAGGGGACTTGGACTCATGTTTTCCAGTTCCTCTCCCCTCAGGGCATTATTCCCTTTGATAAGTTACGGTCCCAATTCTCACTTTGAACTTCTGATTTGTTTCAATATTTTCAAATTTGTAACCACATCCTTCGCAATAAAACCATCTCACCCATAATTCCACTCCCCACATCTAACCTATTAAAGCTCTTTATTGAATCAATCAAGGGTAACAGGGGTCAGATATTATAGGTATAATATACAAGGAACTCAGAAATGGTGTGCTAGAATCAGTTAGATCCATCCTCAGTGAATGGAATAAAGATCTCAAACTAGAGATTTCTATGGAGTTGTAGACAGGCTCAGTCCTGCCGGAGGTTAAAGCAACTTTGTCCCCCCATTGGAGGGAGTTCACATGGAGATGCCGCATAGAAGGGGGCATAAACAGAGAATGAAAAAAAAAGATTTGGTAGGGTTTAGTCCAAGGATGATTTTTTCCCTAATTAGTTTTTTACTTAACTTTCTCCATTTTTGAGTTACAAAAATATGTTCTGTTTTCATGCATGAGCATTAGTGAAAATGAACATTCAAAAGATAAGCACATTTTCGTGAAATCATGTTTTTAGGGTTTCCTCAACTAAAACGGGCTTCATTAGATGAAAAATAGATTTCATGAGGGTTAGTCACAGCACCATAAAAAAAAAAAATCTTTGTGGACAGAAAATAGAAAATTGAGGTGGAGGGGTGGTCTGTGGTTTGAGTCGTCAACATATTACTATGACAGGATGATTCCCTGGTACTTTCATTGGTAAATATTGTCTTTTTTTTTTTTTGCTTTATTTATTTTGCTCCATTCCCCACCACTTGGTTGGCCACTCCTTTGGGCCACCAAGGGCCCCCAACCAACAGATCCGCCCCCTCTTGCCATCCATTGCCAACCCTGATTCCATGCTCCAGGATGCACCCAACACATCCCTTTGCCTGAAGGACCCCCCCGGCTAGGGGCAGGGATGGGAGACTAAGGTTCAACCTGGAGCTGGGGCACAGGGCTACGGCTACAACTATGAGAGTGCATTCCACCAGGACTTCATGGCAGAGAGGGACCAGCAGCCATCATCCAGCAACTGAGCAGCCATTTTTCCCAGTTTTCTCATGCATCCCACCCCACGCCCATATGTTGGCCGCATGCATGCAGCATCCCGGCTGGATCCACTGTGGCGCGTGATCATCCACACTGCAAAGTGCGCCACACAAGTGGCCATCATGAGTCACTCCAGAGTGATACAGGCTCAGACCCAACCCCTTGGGGAGAAGAGCATCTGACGGATGCTCTGAACCCTCCCCGTTGGCCTCCTCTCCTGTCGTCCCTGGCTCAGGCATGAACCTGGGTCTCCAGCATGCCAGGCAATTTTTTATTGCCTGGTGCCACAGAGATGGCCAGTCATTTTTAGTGTAACTATTAGTTCTGAAAAGATCATGTGTGATGAAACACAAAATAATACTCTGGGTATTCTAGCATGAAGAGATGGTTGGTATCTGGTTGCATGCAGGGCTCTGATGAAACCAGACAGACCATGCTGCTAATAAAAAGAATGGGGGTTTTGGTCTACCTGATTTTAAGATTAGACACGACACCTTCATCGCCGCCCAATGTGTTAAATCACTCTGGCTAGACAAAAAAGGTGATTCTCCTTTATGGGTCCATGTAGAACAAACACTATTAAAGGGTTGCCATCCTAGGGTTGTATTGTTCACTGACTCTACCAAATCATTTAATTCTAATCCTATTCTAAACAAGGTACATAAGGCATGGAAAACAGTAGCCTTGCTTCTAGATTGGAATCCAGGCACTTCTCCACATTGTCTTTTATGGGGCAACCATACTCTGCAGATTGATAATAAAAGCCAAGACTGGTCTCTTTGGAAATCCAAAGGTGTAGCATACCTAGAGGATATTATTGATCTATCCACAGCTAGTCTGATGTCCTTCTCACAAATAATTTCTAAATATAAAGTTCCACGTACTGAATTTCATAAATATCTTCAAATATGGGACATTCTTAGAAAACAAATAAATGCAGATATCTCCTTTCCACCAACCCATGTCTTAGACAAGATATGCACAACAAAAGATGGCCATAAAAAATTATATAACTTAGTACTGGACTCTAAATTGGACCCTATGTTACCCCTTCAAAGTAAATGGTACCAAGAATTGCAAACTAATATCTCTATATAAGAACGGGAAAATGTATGGAGTTCAACTTTAAGGGCTTGCAGGGAAGCCAAGGGTAGGCTCATTCAGTATAAGATAATACATAGATGGCACCATATGCCCAGCAGACTGGTCGGTTTGGGCCTTTCACAGGATGAGACCTGCTGGAAATGTAAATCTGACAAGGGCACTTTAACGCACATTTTATGGTCATGCCCTCTTATTGCTCAATTTTGGGATGCTATTCAATTAGCGTGTGGAAAAGTTATGAACTGCAATTTGAAATGCACAGCCAAATTCGCAGTTCCGAGGATTAATTCTGAACTTACGCAGCCGAACAGCAATCACAAATTATGATTACATGCTGCTTTTATTACAGCCAAAAATATAATATTGAGACACTGATTAAGCTCAGAAGTGCCAGCAGTGAAGGAATGGTTACAGGATGCATGTGCTAGAGTCAATTATGAAATAATTTCTTATTTAAATATTCTTAGAAAATGAGCAAAACACTGTCAGCTCTCTGATTGGCTGAGAGCTTAAACAGGGGGGTACATTAAGTTACGATAGACGACCGCTTTGAAAGAAGTACCAACCCGAGGTGCCCCATTATCTAAGAGTCTCCTTGGGCACCCCAAACTGGCATACTGACTAGCCGCCATTTTTTTGCCCTCGCTAGATCACCTAGATGTCGGTCAGTCCATACCATCTCATGCGCCACCTTCCCCCACCTGCTGTCCCAGTGTACAGGTTAAAAATCAGTTTAAAACACTTCTAGAGCTGATGGCGCTCTCTCTCCTTCCTTACTCTAGCCAGCCGCCCGGCTACACGCGCTCACTTCCGAAGTTATGCTGCCCCTCATCAAGATCAGTCAAGTGCCCCCAAGTCTGCCTTTCCTTTTTAAGAATTTGAAACTAACAGCCACAAATAAAAAAAGGACAATAAAATAAAGCCATCAGACTAATAAACTGCCGTAACCACCTGATGTCACTGCGATGTTTTACATGTGGCGCGAGACACCTCACAGCAGTTAAACGCAGAATTGCTGCTTCCCGGACCTCCCAAGATTACAAAAGCACTAACAAAACCTAAAGTGCTTAGATTTACTTGATAGTCACCACCCGAAAACCTTTTCCTATATTCAAATGTTACCAGGGTGCACAGATAACCGCAGCTGCAGATTGGCTGCTTCAGTAATGGATTTCCTCGATCAAATAAAGGTGAAACAAAAAACTCCGGAGTGTCTCTTGACTTCTGCTGTTAGAAGTGTGTGTGGGTGTGGGGGAGGAGCAGCAGATGATTGCCAGCGCTGTTTCATGCCTGTCTCAATGACAAGCAAACACATGGGGGGGGGGCAATGTGTGTGTGAGACCATGAAAAATACAGGTGGAGGAACTATTTTATTAAAAAACTCAGTTTGAACTAGTTTTGAAAGGACATTTTTTAATCAAGCATTTTTTTTTCATGGTGCCCATTTTCTAACCGCAATAATACCCTCCAGGGTGGGCAGTATGGGCAATACCAGACCTTCCAGGGGCTATAAGGCCCTCCGCCTGCCGCGTCGGGCCTCATTACGCCTCTGGGCGGTCCGGTATTGCCCAATACTGCCCACCCTGTTGGGTATTATTGCTTGCATAGATTAGATACATGTTTGGATCTGAGGGAACCCTTTTTGGATAACAAACATCTAATTTGATGATCTACACAAAACATGGTGTAAGGGGATATGATCAGTATTTTATCTTACTAAGTAATATCAAAAGGTTAATTGATATCTCAGTTTATAAGAATTGCTGTTATCTAGTATATTAATGTATGTTTTCTGGTACAATTTTACTTACCATTATTAAGAGTTTTGTGTTAAAGGTTACCTAGAGTTAATGTTTCCCTGTTTTGTGTTTTCTCTTTTATTTTTTTTCTTCTCTCTTTTGATGTTATATGCTTCAAATATATACATAAAGTTTGCTGTATTAAAGTGAAAAACTAATAAAATATGAATTATAAAATAAAGACCATGCTGCTAATGAAGGGACCAAATGGCCATGTGCACCCTAGCAGGAAATGGTTGGTGATGTAGGGCTCAAAGTATATCAAATATTTTACTTATTCTGTTTTGAACATATACCAAAGGGATCTGTGGGAAAGAGCATGTGATTCCACTTTTACAGTTGAAAAAAATAAAGCAGACTGGAAAGGAAATAAAAAGTTAGGTATGGAATCTCAAGAGTCTTGACAAATTGGTGGTGTGGTGTTCTTTGGGGTTTTCCACCCTAATGTACAACCCCCTCTCCAAGGTTAGCCCGTGTATTAAGTGACCATGACTGAGCACTTTCAAAAAGGGTGACTCAATCACAACGCTGTTACACAGGGCCACTGGGAAGGGAGGGTGACTGGATGGGGGTTGGCGAATATAGCGATGGGATGTCGCTATATGTACACAAGCGTGGGGGGGGAGACAATGCCTTACGATGAGCGAAGTGGAGGGAGGGAAGGTTTGTGGGGCATAGTGCAGTGGTGGGTTGCCAAGCTGGCCATGTGGCATGGTGGGTTGGTGGCAGGCTAGGGTTGGGAGGGTAGTGGGTTCAGTTCCGGGCGCCCCCACTCGATTTTTGCACCAGTTAGGGATTTATGTTTTTCTGTCGTTTTTCAAACCCCCCCAACATGCACCCCTCTGGAGTTAAGAATCCTTTAGTAGGGGGTGTGGGGATGCAGCCTTCTGCATAAAAAGAAAAATACAAGTGTCCAGTGCCCTTTTGCTATGTGCCACGAGTTTACGTCACCAAAATTAATTTTCATCGATGTAGACTTACCGAAACGGCGATCGCTGTTATGCAGTTGCCGTTATCACATGGAATCTTCTCCAAGCCCCTAGCATCGTGACTTAAGGACAAACTGCAGGTCAGTGGCATGCAGTGACTGAAGAAAGCAATAATGATCTCCTGTTTCATGCTGGGCCCTGTGCAAAAAAGTTATGAATGATGTCATACTTTGTTCAAGGCCCACAGATCCTGGTGTAAAAAAAAAAGTTATGACTAATTCTGTTGGCTCCATGTGGATAGCTTTAGTTGCGAAGCTTCAAGCATCAGACCTATGGGGCTTTGTCTGCATGACATTGTCTGTCTGTCTGTCTGTCTGTCTATCTATCTATCTATCTATCATATATGGATAAGGACTATTGTCTATGGAATTCAATGACTTCCCTGTGTTGTTGTACCCTATTAGTGATGTCAAACTGCTGCACTTTCTTGAGTATGTCACCACTAGGGTACAACAACATAGAATGCCCGTATACTCCACTTTCCCTTTCAGTATTGCTGATCGCTTGTTTGTTTTTCCTCTTCTCAGTTTCAGCTATCAGTTGTAAGGAGAAAAATGATCGATTAGCGATGGCTTCTGTGGTGTTTTCTAAACTGGACAATAGTGGCTGCCTGCAGGTCATTCATCAACAAGAGAATTGGTGCATGATAAAGGAAACTTTTCTTTCTTTTAAGGAAAAATGCAATGTTTACTACATGAAATGACTGTTCCTGTTCTGACAATGACATTTCCAGTGGTTGTTTGAAACCACCCATCACGACACTTACTGTAATCTATTTACTGTAGCAGTTGGAACCTTTAATTTTTTTTGAGTTCTTTTTTCCATAATATATGTAGGAAACTATAACTGCATGCTGGACCCACAAATGGATAAGACATAGGGTAATCAGAGCCCCAATAAGTTATCTAGCAAAACACTCAAACACTCCATACATAGACTAATTAGTCTCATGGATGAATGGCAGAAGCAGCACAAACGGGAGAGAGACATTACATATTTTTCTGACCCACTCCAGCTGTACTCGAGAACTGACCTCTTTCTAGTAAACAAATCTCAAGCACACATGGTAGCCAAAAGCAGTATACAAAACAAACTGCAATCAGACCATGCACCCATCTCAATATGTCTTGGCCCAGGAACTAACATACTAACATACTATTTGCCAGCAGATTAGGCCTTACGGTCTATCGAGTCTGCTCGAACCTTAGATCCTTAGTTGGGTGCTGACCCAAAACAAGAATTCATGCTAGCAGTTAAACATCTCTTCATTAAATGATGTAAACTTTCCAAACATGGTAACTTCAGAAATCGAGAATTATTTTAAGTTGAACAGAGGTGGAGAGATCTCTGGACAGATGGTGTGGGATGCCATGAAAGCGGTCATCAGGGGCTGGATCATCAGCTGAGCTTCTGCAGTAAAAAAAAAAAAGAAACAAAATTCAGAAAAATCTGGAGCTAAAAATAGCAGATTTGGAATGAAGACACAAACAACATAGTAATCCATGAATCACCATAGAACCTAACAAGCATTTGTCAATGCCAAATGTTTGCTTGCTGGCATTAGCAGTGGAAGTGCAGGAGTTAGACAGATGCAGCTGTAACCCCCAGGAGCGCTACCCTTAGGGCTACTACCCCTGCCTTCCTCCACTGAGACAGGGTGAGGGTCCCAGATCCATTGACGGGTGCCTCCACCCAGAGGTCGGGGTTAATACAGTCGAGATTGCCTCGGTCACAGCCCTCTGGGTTACTGCAACCCCCCTTTTTCCCACCAGTGGCTCACGCTGGGTGCCAACAATTCTTTTCACCAATACACTTACCCCCCGGGTAGTATCTCTCAGCTCACTCCGGGGACCCCCTGTAAAATAAGATACAGTTTTATCACAGTCACTGTACAGCAATTCAACAGAGATGCACAAACCAGCCAGGGTGTAGTTGCAACACACCAATCTGATTTATTAAAGGGGGGAATAACAAGGAAAGGGGAGAATCAGGTTAATTGGCTTATCACTATGATTATCTACCTAAGGCTCTGTGCACAGGCCTAACCCTAAATTTACTGTCCCTGGTACCCAAGCCCTAGCGGCTAGTCCAACGTGGCAGCTGGTTGGGGCCCTGACACAGATAACAGATACGATCCTGAGAAATCCGGATAGGCAGGGGTTTAATTTTGCAGTTAGAGATGGATTCATACAATTGAAAACACTGTGGCACACTTGGCAGGGAGCTACCCTGATTCAGTACTCACTACTCCAGTAGATAATGATTTCATCACTCTGACAGGACTGAGCCTGCATTTCACCAGCCTCCTCACATGTTTATATGGCAAATAACAGAGGGGTACCATACCAGGCAGCTGCTTTCAGACTTATACCAACTTGTAGAAAACTCAGGCAGCAGACTGCAGCTTCAAACTCATGGATGGACCGAGCGCACTTCAGCAATCCTCTCCAGTCCTCTCAGGTCGAGCCTGGTAGGTAGCTGGGCTGGAACCAGCCTCCTTCAACCGCCGCCGGCCAGTTTAGTCGATTTGAAGTCACTGAACAAGCGGCCACCTTCGGCCTTCACGCGCTTCCCGCGCGAACACTCTCCAGCGCATAAGCACAGAGCTCCTCACTCCTCACCAGCCACAACGCATCTAACCCCCAACAGCAAGGGGCTCTTCCTTCAGTTCGGGCGCTGCCCACTTTCATTGGCTGGCTACACATGCCAGTCATTTCCTCTTGCCTTCAGTGGTGTGAAAAAAGCACCAGAGCCCATAATACCTTTCCCAAAATACAAGCAGTCCCTCTATTGGTCAGTCAGCCCTGTAAGGTCCCCAGGCACTGATTGGTCCCATTTAGCAGTTCTGGTTCAACATGGAGGAGGTAGTGGACACAGTCTTTTGCTGCAAAGGAAGGCAGGTTAGAACGGCTGCATTATTATTATTACCCTACGTTATATTCAGCAAACAATTACAGCTTCCAGCAGAACTCCCCCTGCACCACTAGCGATGACCGAAAGGAGTCATTCTTTCAGTGCCCCGGGTGGGACTCGGGCATACAACCACGCAGCCCCCCTCCATTTCAATCACTTACAGCTGCAACAGGTAGCCCTTAAAGAAACAGGTTACGGAGGTTTTTTTTTTCAAAATGCTCACAGGCTACCCGTTCGAACGGCTTTATGCCGATCACCATCCAGGCATGGGGAATGGAAACGAGCTCCAACACGGTCAGGAACCCCCATTTGCAAGAGGGGTACACAGTATGGGAATGGCAGTGATGTATTGAACTGACACCAACTCCACCCCCACCCTGCAGAGATGAACAGGCATTGGGGTGCCTTTGGGTCGTCACCCATAACGGTCATGACATTTCACCTCACCCTACCCTGCAGACACTGACAAGTGTTGAGGTGTGCCTTAGGGTGTTTGGGCTTTACACTCACCTCATTCCATAAGAAATACGCTGAAATGGGTGCAGTGTGGGAGAATATGGTGTGAACTCTGGGGCCAAAGAGTCCAAGGTGCACCTCAATGCCTGTCACTGGCTGCAGGGGGTGGGGGTGGGGTGGAATGGCATGAGCATCACTGTTGACAATCCCAAGTTACACCCCTGATGCTTGTCAGTCCCTACAGGATAGGGCGGACACCTGTCAGGCCCTACAGGGTAGGGCGTTATGGTCAGAAACCCCTAAGGCCCTGGGCATGTCTTGGTATTTTTACTCTAAGTTTTCAACATGGGCTTTTTGTGACCCCACCGCATGAACAGTGACACTATCAGTTTGTTAGCCGGAAGGTGATTTTGCACAGTGACTGCGCCATTAACGACACAGGTATGAAAACACATTTCCAACATGATGTGAAAAATGACAACTGTACTGTTCATGAGGAGGTGTAAAAAAATTGTAATGTTGAAAATCTGAAGCAAAAATATAAAAAAACTGGTAAAGTCACGAGCGTGTATAGAAACTGCGTAACGCACAACCATAATGCAATTATTTGGGGGATTTTTTTCCATCAGATTTTCAATATAGGTATTTTGGGACCGCCACTCATGAACAGTGTTAATGTGATTTTCTTAATCTGTCCTGAACACTGATTTCCCACAGCGACTGTGCTATTCTGCGCTGGAAGTGCGAAAACACATTTCAACCAGGATGTGAAAATGATAGCTGTACTGTTCATATGATATGTGAAAAAATGCCAATGTTGAAAATCTGGTGAAAATATTACAAATTTGTGAAGTTACGAGGGTGCGTAGAAACTGCGCAATGCACGCTTGTAACACAGTCATTTTATGGACTTTTGTGACCAAATTTTCAACATAGGCATTTTAGGACCTCTGCTCATGAACAGTGTCACTGTGATTTTCTTAATCTGTCCCGAATACTGATTTCCCAGAGTGACCGGACTATTCTGCGCTGGAAATGCGAAAACATATTTTGACCAGGATGTGGAAAATGACAGCTGTACTGTTCATAAGGAGGTGTGAAAAAATGACAATATTGAAAATCTGGAGTGAAAATATTACAAATTCATGAATTTATGAGTGTGCGTGGAAATTGCACAACGCATGCTCGTAACACAGTCATTTTTGGGAATTTATTCACCAAATTTGCAACATAGGCTTTGAGAGCCCACCTCATGAACAGTGACACTGTCATTTTGTTAATCAGTCCCAAAAGGTGATTCCATACAGTGACTGCAAAATCACATTTCGGGACCGAATAACCAAATGACAGTCACTGAATTCATGAGATGGGGTTCCAAGAACCCCATGTTGAAAATGTGGTGCAAAAATTCAAAAAAAAATGACTGAGATATGTACCAAAGTTGAAAAAAAACTATTTATGCCATTATACAGCTTACCGGCATGCATTTCTTCAGTTCGCGGTTGGCTATGAAGAGTGCAGGGCTCCAGAGGTAAGTATGGGGTGAAAGGGGGTGTGGGGAGGCGGGGTATGCAGAGGGTGGGTGCGGGTTGTGGGATGAGGACAAAAGAGTCAACAAGGGACCGTTTTCTTTTGTTGCAGGTTTTTTATTTATTTATTTTACATGGACGATGTGGGACATTTGCCACACTGGGGTTGGCTCCCAGCGTGGCACCTGGAAGTTTTGGAGGGATTGGGCACCCCCATTGGGCATACAGTGTGGGGGGACACATGAGGATGCTGGACTTCTGCCACGCTGGGGTGGGCTCAGCGTGGCACCTGAAGTTTGTTTTGGGGTAGGGTCACTGGAGCTGATGGGGATTGGGCTTCCCTGTCGGACATACAGTGTGCTGGGGGGGAGTGTGTATGAGCCAAGGGGGATTGGGCACCCCCTCAGCACACAACAAAGGGGGGGCGCGCACATACAACCACTGCTACAATCAGCGGTGATGATATGGAGGCAATTTGCATACTGCTGATGGCAGGGCAGTATGCAAATCGCCTACACGTTAACACAGCTGATTGTAGCAGTCGTTTGCTTTCAACTGTATGCCACTGCAATCTGAACTGCTGTCATAGACAGCTGGGACATTTATTGTTGCGCTGCTGCCGAGCCTGCAAAAACTCTGCAGGCATTGGAAGCACCCCCCGCTTCCAATGCCACACCTATGAAAACTCATATGGTGACACTATGTTTCTTGCACATGCATGCAAGCAAACATAAAAGGCATATAAGACAGGATTTGTTAGACTTCCTGTACAGAAAAGTAGTGGGGTACTTAAGGTTCACAGCACATACATGACACCAATATGGATGGAGAGCCATACAACTGCTGGTGTACAGACTAAAAAAGGAAGAGGTGGAATGAACTGTAGCAAGGGTAAAAGACAAAAATAGGGAAAATATCATGTACATCCCACAGAGATTACAAACTGTTTTTAACAGTTCTGCGTATCATTATACACAGAATCTAAAAAGGGGGAGCAGGTGAGAACAAACACTAAGAAATCCCTGCGGGACTTAGGGTTATCCAAAATTACAGAAGAGGCTCAGTTGTCACAGGACAACCCCATAACAATAGAGGAAACTCAAGCAGCCATACAATCTATTAAAACCATTAAAGCACCAGGCCAAGCCAGGTATAGTGCAGATTTTTAAAGGAAATTTAGGGAAGTATCGGCTCCAAGACTGTGCAAGGTGTTTAATGAATATCAAGGAAGTGACAGGACACCAGGACCATGGAATGAAGTGGAGATTTCAATATTATCAAACCCCAGGAAGGATAAAGGAATTTGTGAGCCATTCAGACCTATTTCATTATTAATTCAGGCTCTCAAGACTTTTTATAAAAATCATTGAAAATAGGCTGTAGAAATTTGTCCCCAAACTCGTCATTCAGGACCAAACTGGGTTAGTCTTGGGCCGACACATAGGTGATAATGTTAGGAGACTCATTAACATCATTTCTGAGGGTGTTTCTAACAAAGAGATGCAGATAGCAATTCTGATTGATACCAAGAAAGCGTTCAGTGGGCTCAGTTGGGCCTATTTTGAAGAGATCCTGAAAGAGCTGGGATTTGGAGAAGGTATACTTAAAAAAATATTGCTATGCTGTACTTGGCACCAACAGCCTCAAGGAAAGTTAATGGCCCCTCCTCAGACAGATGTTCCTAAAAAACCCAGAGAAGCAAACTGAGGTACTACTAAACACCCTAAAGGTATGTGGGAAGGTTTTGGGTTTTCAAATAAATCTGACAAAACTAGAATTGTTCAAAATAAGTGATCAGATCTCCCCATTAACCAGACAGAGGCTCTCCTGCAGTTGGGCCCAGGACAAGGTGAGATAAGAATCATCATCTCCAAAAACATAGATCACCTACACAAGGACAACTATGACAAACTGAAACATGAAATACAATCAGATCTTATACATTGGCAGCTGTTCCCTCTCTCTCCCTCACAAATTGGATAGATACAATAAAGGTGAATGTGTTGTCATTGATTTTATTTTTATACCAGACACTACCCGTAACCATCCACAGAATAAACTGGCTAAAACGTAAATCAAGAATAAAAAAATTCATGTGGAATGATAAGGGCTCAAGAATCAAATGGGAACTATTACAAAGACAGAAGGAGGCTGGAGGGATGAGGATACCCAGCTTTAAAAACTACTGCAAGACTGCACGGCTTACTCCAGTGGTGCCAATTATCAGAAACAATGGAGAGGTCTTATGGGCCTTGATGGAGAGCTGTCTGATGAAGGGAGTACCAATACATATATTGTCATGGCTCATAGGTAAACCTAAAGAAGCACAATCAATTCATAATAGGTGGACTAGGCACACCCTTTCACACATGGGCAGTAGTTAAGCAGAAGACACAGGTCCTGCATAAACAAATCTTATGGGTTCCAGTAAGATGGCATCCAGAATTCAGCCCAGGGAAAGTTAACAGATCATATAAAAAAACAGGAAGACAAAGCCCTGATTTACTGTCACTAATTCTTGGGAGTGGGGTTGGATAGAGGTAACGCTTCCGCTTGCAAAGACAATACGGACTCCCAAACACAGAGCACTTTAGGTACTTAAAGGTATGCTCATTTTTAAACAGCCACAGATATTGGCAGAGCGACAGGCAGGACACTAGTTCCTGATCTTAAGTATAGGTGGTGGTGGTGGGTGGGAGGGCACAGCAGCCAGAGCCCAAAAAGGCTGATCTGTGTTACATGTGGAACTGAACAAGCGAAGTACACGTCATCGAAGTATAGGTCAGGAAGCATAGGAAAACCAGGAGCAGTTTTAAAATTCGCAAATAGTGTTCTATTTTTTTCAATAACAGCAAAAAAAAAAAAATATTATTCAGTATAACTATTTACAAAGGCAGTACAAACAGAGAAAACTAGGCCCTTCTCTGAGTATCTCTTAATTCCAAGCTTCAGTCTCTCAGTCTCTCACTCTCCTTGTCTCTCTAGCAAAAGCATTGCTGCTCTTTTTTTAAGTCTTAGCCTGGGAACCTCGTTAAGAGATGTTCTGCTTCTCACAGAATGTTCTTGTAAGTTTCATTTCTTGCAGGAACAGCAAAAAGAACATAGTGATCCAGAACTGACCCCTTGTTTACAGCTCTGCAAAAGGCTTAAAAACTGCATCTCAGGTTAACCCCTTGAGTTCCGAATAGCTTTTTTCAATCATTTCAACAGTATAACTATATACAGTTTTAAACAAAGGGATCCCAGTATCAGTGACATTGCCACATAAAGATTCACATATGTTTTTATAACTGCAGATATGCAAGGGTGAAGAAAAGACAGTACAGCAAGTGAAGGCAGAGAGATAGCAAGAGGTGAAGAATTGCAAAACCATCGGAGTGATCAGTTCCTAGGTTCCTGTAGGAGGCAGTATACTGCAGTGGTTTAGGGCTCTAAGCTGCAAACCTGGAGACCTGGGTTTGAATCCCACAGCCCCCGCTTGTATACTGTGTGACCCTGAGCAAGTCACTTAACTTTCCTGTGCTCCCAGGTCGCACCTGGAAACAAGCTTTGGCTTAGTGTGCCTTTCCTGGTTAAACAATTTCCCCTTAGGTCTCACCAGAACATTTGGTTGTGTAACAAGACAGACAACAGACAGAAAAGGAGAGGCTAGAACAGATCCTTGTGTTTAAACTCTTTCTGCATAACAAATGAGGTAGGGCCTTATTCAACCCTGTCACAGACACCACTATACAGAAAGGACAACAAAACTGGGAGTATAAATCTTACTTAAACATAATCCCTAAACAGAGGCAGTCAATCTGGCAGTCCGTCCACAGTACAGCTTCATTAAGCAGCTGGCAGAAATCACTGGCAGGTCAATGTCCATTATTTTTATTCCCTGACAGGACCAAGCATTATAGTTCTAGCAGCACAGACTACTGTTGAGGAGCTTGTAACAAAAAGGGCACCCCTTTTCACATCTTTTGTACTGTCCTAAAACAAAAGGGTTCTGGGAGGATGTGAGTAACTTGATATCTAAACACATGAACCTCCCCCCCCCGGGCTTTCTAAATGTGGTTATGAGCCCGCCATGAAAGGGAGCATCCAGAAGGACTGCAAAACATTTATTCAACATTTTTATTGTGGCAGCCCTCAAAACCATAACACAGAACTGGTTAATGGACATCACACTGGGGCAGGAAAAATGGCCCACAAATTTGAAAAAGATTAGGATTATGGCATTTCTCACAGCCTGATTACAACTCAGACAAGAGAACTTCACAGTGAGGTGACTCCCCTTTGTGCATTTAATAGAGTACATAGAGGGAGCACTAATCTTGGATTAGCGGGCACAACTGTAGACACCCTAAAGGCATAAGATACTGAATCAAACTGACAGATATGATGAGCATTAGTTAGATTACGATTTTTCCGTTGTTCAAAGGCGGTCGTTGTGTGTGCGGGGGGGAGGGGTGTGTCAGACCCCTCCACTTTTTACTTTTTATTTTGAAGTGTTTACCAGTCCCTTTCCCCTAAGCAGTCCACCACATTATTCTTGGAGGTTACTAGGGAATGAAGCTCTGAGGAGGGGGAAGAAGACAACAAAAATAAAAAATACAAAACTGTAATACCCTATAAGTTGAGTATAATGAAACAGACATCAAAGGAGAAGTGACAATCTTCTGGATAATAGCAGGTATATGCACAATGTAAGTCAGTGGTTAATTATGCTCTTCTAACCACCTGTTTGTTGTTCACTCTCACTGGCAATACAGAAGGGAATGACAGAAGAAGGGAGAGTTCTCAACATCCCCTAACCGTCACACTTCTGGGCAGTGCTCCGAAGGTTCTTTATATTAACTCTTTTCAGAAACAGTGATTGCTGGCAAATTTTCTTGGGTAAAACAGTTACTAATGAGAAAGAGGAAAACCAACAAAGTACCTTCTATTTCAGAATGGTTTGATTACATGAGCAAGAACTGCTAGTAGCGAAAGAATAAGTCTTCTTCTAGATAAGGAAAAGATATTTCAAGCAGTGTGGTCTCCTTTCCTTCAGAAAGTGAAATGACTAACTTAGATTGGTGACTGAGTTCTTTGACTTTATCTGTTACTCACTACTCCATGTATCTGAGATTCTCTTTTCTTTAAACTGAGTTCACCAGTATCTAAGTGTACTTATTGTTAGTCTTTGCACCCAGTGTCCATCAGCGGGATAGAGATTACTTTTTACTGCTGTTATTATGTTGATAACGTGTGTTGTGTATTGACTCTGACCTTTCTGTCACGTTACTTTTTTACTAATAAAATTTATAACTGAAAAAAAAATCCCCCTAAGGAATGGGTATAGTAAATGCATACGCAATCAATCAATCAATCAATCACTTTATTTAACCAGGCATACTAGAAAGGTACACAACACCCACAACAGGTGTCAACTTTACATGTGGCATGATGAGAGGCAAAGAGGTAGAGGGCTTGCATGTGAATTGCTATGGAGAGAGGTGAGTATGGGGGGGAATATGTAAGCTTATCATACTGTGCATGACAATATACCATTCTGACTGGAACAAGGTTTCAAATGTATGCTTAAACATGTATACTTAATGCTGTATTGTGTGATATATCACTCTCCTTTATTGTGAATTGTCAGCACAATACGCACTGAACTCATGATGTAAAGTCCATGGGGCTGATTCCAGGATGAATAGAGTAACTCGCAGGTGGCTGCAAGTTACGCCATTCACCGCTATGCCCAGGGACCCTACACTGCATTCCAAGAGTGGCAGGGCCCAGCACTTGTGACATGCAGGATACACCATGCATAGGCTAACGCCATGCGCATGGCGTATATGCCCTGCATGTCGCAAATTGCGGCTGATGAAAGGCAGGCCCCCTGAAACCTCCCAACCATGGACAACCACGGCACACACCAGGGGGCATGGGGGGGCAGAACTGATGGCACAGGCATCCGGGGGGGTGCATCATGGATCAGACCCATGGGGGTCCCCAATGATCGGGGGTTGGGGCAGGGGTGTGCTTGTGGGGGCTTGGGGGCAGTATATGGCGCCATTGCCATGGCTCTACTTGGATCCCACACACTGATCTCCTTGTATCCTTTATGGATCCTACACACTGCTCTCTGTGCAAACTTTCTCTAGAATTTTACTCCAAGTGCACTAAATGTCTGATTTTAATGAATTATTTAATCATTGTAAATTGGCCCCATGGAACCATACACTTCTTTACTTGCATCCTTTATGGATCCTACACACTACTCTTCTTGGATCCTTTATGGATCCTGCACACTAGTCTCCCTGCATCCTCTATGGATCCATAACATGCATACATACTGTATATATATATATAAATATATATATATATATATATATATATATATACACAACCTCCCTCCCAAGTCAGGAGCTTACTTGTGGCTTCTGCTGCCTTTTGACAGCTCCTGCAGCTGCCGTTTCTTTACTCCCCAGCCCAATCCTGGACTGCCAGGGAGTGCTGTAACTTTGCTCCAGCACCTCCTGTGCCTTTTCCACTGCGGCTGGTGAGCAGCTTGTTGTCTCTCACTCCCACGGCTCCCACAAACTGCTAAAGGGGCCGGGGAGCAGAAAAAAGCAATTCTGGTGCCTCCTGCACCTAAAATAGAAGTGGCCAGAGTGCCGCACAGAACTGTTGCTCCCCTACCCCCCAAACTACTGCACAGCAGGGTGGGGAGCACAGGAACAAGACCTCATTGTTGACCTAGCACCCCCAGCACCACCAGACTGCCAAATGAGCTGGGGCACAAGAAAGAAAAGAAATTTAAACTTTTAAAGAACTCTCTGATCCTGCCAGTGCCACCAGTGGTTCAGGCAGTAAGGGAAAAATTGGTAACTGCTAGGGACTACATGTCCCAGAATGCTTAGTGGCCGAGGACAGCCATTTAGAGGCACAGCTCCTTCTGGGGAGCTTACAAAACAGAGTGGGTGACTCAGCTACTGTCCCTATAATGTACCCCCTGGCCCTAATGACCCTCAGAAGGGACCAGGAGGGTGCTAGCCATACAGCCAGATGCTGCCAACAATGGACCATGATTATTCTACAGTTTAGAGAAAGTGACTGAGCTTAGAGAACTGTTCAATGGTGGCCATCTTTGCCAAGGTTTCTGGAGAACAGCATGGTATCCAATTGGTAGCTGCAGTACCGCCAATCAGGACGAAGGGCTCATGAGTTGTGAGGACCAATGAGAGACTGAGTTTTAAACCTGAGGATTCTGAAGTTTACAGTTTGCCAAGGTGTCTTTGAATGAGAGTTTGAAGACAGAAGAAGTATTTCTGGACAGCTCCTGCTGCTGTCAGACAGAAAAGCCTGCATTTTGTGCCTTGTGCACAAGCTGAGAGCCAGAGTGAGACTTACCAGTGAAAGTTAAATGAGAAGGTGTATTTTTTGTCAGCTCCTGCTGCTGTCAGATAGAAGATCCTGAAGTTGAACCTTCTGCACAGGTCGAGAACTGGTGACTATAGATCCTGGTAAATCCCCTTAAAACTGGGAATTGCCTCAGCTGAACATACTGGGATATTTCACAAATATCCAAAGCCTGCTGAAGGAAATATTTGTCTGCAGTGGAGAGTGAGGTAACCAGAGCAACTGCCTTATTTCCTTACCAGTTCAAAGACTGAGTTTTCTGTCTGGACCTATGATCTGAGGTCCTGCCTGCTTGCTTGATCTGCTTCTGCCTACTTACAGTCGAGGTGGGTGAAGACAAGTCCCTCTGTGGGGTGAAGACTGCCTACCTACAGTCGAGGTGGGTGAAGACAAGTCTCTCTGTGGGGTGAAGAGGATCATCACCTGCAATCCAAACCTTTCCTGCCTGTTCTTCCAAGTTGCTGAAAGGGGAGACATCCCTCAACAGCCTGCATCTGTTCACCAAAGGTCGTGAGTATTGCGTTTTACCCAAATACTTTTCTAACTGTTCAGCTAGCTAGCTTGTTAACTTTACATCTGGGCTTTCTGTGTGACCTTAGCAACACCCTTAGCAACTAGTACAGCTAGGAATAAAACTGTTTCACTGCATTCCCTGGTGTGGTTGGTACTGTGCACTGCAGCACCCCAGCATTTCACCTGTGCTGCACCCAGCTTTTCCACATCACAGGCTTGCAGCTGCTCAGTGTGTGCACACCAAAACTGAGAGCTCTCACAGAGACTGTAGGGTTAACTGGTGCACCAGTGGGGGGAGTAGAACTGGGGCTGGTAATCTTGGAATGCATAGTACTATTTATGAATGCCAATGTTTTGTTATTTTGCTGATTTGCATAGAGTTTAGAATCTGATTTTTGAATGCTTTTTTCCCCATTACTTCCACAGCCCTCTACCTCTTTATCCACCTCAAAATAAACCCCTGTTGTTTATTTTCTGAAAACTGTTGCAGCCATTGCATTATTGTGTAGTGTGATATTTCATGCTTAGTGTCATAAGTGGGGAAGGGATGGAATATTGTTTTACCTGTTTCCAAGGGAGAGGGCTGTATTTCATTTCTTGTGGGGAAGCACTGTGGCAGTTTGCTGTTAGAAGGATCCCCATAGGTGGAGGCACTGTGCCACTCATCCAACTAATTATAACCATGAACCCAGGTGCTGACCTATATCCCTTAGGCAGCACCAACTATGGGTGGGTGTGCAGGTAGAAGCAAAGGGGTGGTTGCAAAATTGGAGGCACCGCTGGGATCATTTTGCTTTTCAGTACCCCTTTAATTGTATTGGAAACAGTCAAGGTGGTTACAAAATTGGAGGCACTGCTGGGATATACCAGGAGGCTGCAATCACAACTTACTGAAGCATATCAGGTGGCCAAAGAAGCAGCTGCAAAGTCTGGCCTAGCAAACAAAAACAGATACGATAAGTGAGTCTGAGAACAAGCTCTTCAACCCAGAGGCCAAGTATTGATTCAAAACTTGGGAATGCTTGGCAAACACAAGATAGAGGACTGTTGGAAATCTGATCCTTATGTAATAGAGGAACAGCTTCCAAATTTGCCAGTATACAGATTAAGAATGGAAAAAGTAAATATGGTGGTTAAAATGCTGTACTGAAACCATCTATTACCAATTTATTGATTTTATTTATTTTTTTACTGAATTGTTTCACCAGGAAAGATACACTGAACAACTTAATGCTCATCTCACAGTACATCCTAGGGGAAATGGGGAGAGGGATGTACAGAGTGAGAGTTCTTAGATACATACATAACAGATGGTGAATACATACATACAATTTCCAAAACAGGTTCACGGCAATTGAGAACATAATAGGCTGTTGCAACAGTTACTGCACTGGCAGTTCATAGGAGCAGCATACATAAAGAATCAGTACAGTGTCAAAAGTATAGGATGAAAGGTTGACAATGCAGACATTACAGGCAGTTCACTGGTGGTGCAGATGCAGCAAGGGTGAGCACATAGGATCAACTGTTGCCAGAAGTTTTTAATTCAGTACCTCTCTCACCTCTGTGGAGATCAGTTACGAGAAATGAGACAAGGCATAAAAGACACAGTCAAGTTCAATTTCCAGTACCTGTTGACCCACTGGCGATGCAGTCTGAGATGTTCAACAGTAGTTCTGAAGATGAAGAACCTTATGTTTGTCCAATGCCACGACAATATCAGCCTGCACCACATCCCATTGACTTTCCATTTTCAGCACCAGAAGGGAGTAAAGCAAGTCATTCCAGGCCATTGAATCCTGCTGCAGTACCCTTTGTTCCAACTGACACTGGGCCCACAGTCATGAACTACGTTCCGAATGCAGGGAATGTTGAGACTCCGGTAATATAGTCAATCAAGGATATTGAAAGATTCGAACCCCCTGAGGCTGAGTGTGCAGAACCCATTAATGATCCTGATCAAATCATTGCTGAGGAACCTGTAATGCCCCATTGCTCTGGTAGAGAAGTCAAGCAGAGAGTAAATCTTACTTATGATGTCCCTTGTGTCCCTTCAGATCTCCTTGTCAATGTAATACATAAAAAGGTTAATTTGCTGCCAAACTTGCTATTGCTGCCCCTATTGTGCTGCCCACAAGTCATAATAGGGAGATGTACATGTAGACCATGGTGGGAAAATAATCAGTTACGTGCATGCCTAGTGTATTAATGAAATGCCTTACTCATGCAATACTAATGATGGAAAGAGAGATATCAGGTGTATTAGTTAGAGATGTTTTTGATGTTTCAGGCCTTGTCGAGGATGCCAAGGATTTCAGTGGGGGCAGAATGTAACCTCCCTCCCAAGTCAGGAGCTTACCTGTGGCTCCTGTTGCCTTTTCACAGCTTCTGCAGCTGCCGTTTCTTCACTCCCCAGCCTGATCCTGGACTGCCAAAGGGCCAGGGAGCACTGTAACTTTGCCCTGGCACCTCCTGTGCCTTTTCCAGCATGGTCGGCAAGCCGCTTATTGTCTTTCATTTCCCCGAACTGCTAAAGGGGCTGGGGAGCAGAAAAAAGCAATTCCAGCACCTCCTGTGCCTAAAATAGAAGTGACCAGAGTGCTGCATAGGACAATTGCTCCCCCGGCCCCTGAACTACCACACAGCAGGGCCGGGAGCACAGGAACAAGGCCACATTGTTGACCTAGCACCTCTGGTGCTCACAAGAAGTGACAGAAGCCCTGCAGTGAGGGGATTCATCTCCTCAGCCCCACCAGACTGCCTAAGGGGCTGGGGAGACAAGAAAGAAAAAAAATGTAAACTTTTAAAGAATTTCCCAACCCAGCCAATGCCATCAGTGGGTCGGGGGGTTAGGGAAAAATTGGCGACTGCCAGGGACTTCATGTCGCAGAATGCTTAGCGGCTGAGGATGGCCGTTTAGAGACACAGCTCCTTCTGGGGAGCTCACTGGGGTCCCTCTGTGGGGTGAAGATTGCCTACCTACCTAGAGTCGAGGTGGTGAAGAAAAGTCCCTCTGTGGGGTGAAGTTTGCCTACCTACAGTAGAGGTGGGTGAAGACAAGTCCCGCTGTGGGGTGAAGACTGCCTACCTACAGTCGAGGTGGGTGAAGACAAGTTCCTCTGTGGGGAGAAGAGGATCATCGCCTGCAATCCAAGCTTTTCCTGCCTGTTCTTTCAAGTTGCTGAAAAGGGGAGACGTCCCCCAACAGCCTGCATCTGTTCACCAAAGGTCGTGAGTATTGTGTTTTACCCAGGCAAATACTTTTCTAACTGTTCAGCTAGCTAGCTTGTTAACTTTACATCTGGGCTTCCTGTGCCACCTTAGCAACTAGTACAGCCAGGAATAAAACTGTTTTACTGCACCCCCTGGTGTGGTGGTACTGTGCACTGCAGCACCCCAGTGTTTCACCTGTGCTGCACCCAACTTTTTCACGTCACAGGCCTGCAACTGCTCAGTTTATGCACATCAAAACTGAGAGCTCTCACAGGGACTGTGGGGTTAACTGATGCACCAGTAGTGGGAGTAGAACTCGGGTTGGTAATCCTGAAATGCATAGTACTAGTTATGAATGCCAATGTTTTGTTATTTTGCTGATTTGCATAGAGTTTGGAATATACTTATTGAATGCTTTTATTCCCCTTTGCTTCCAATGCCCTCTACCTCTTTATCCACCCCAAAATAAACCCCTGTTGTTCATTTTCTAAAAACTGTTGCAGCCATTGCATTATTGCGTAGTGTGCTATTTCATGCTTAGAGTTATAAGTGGGGAGGGGACTGAATATTGTTTTACCTGTTTCCAAGGGAGGGGGCTGTATTTCATTTCCTGTGGGGAAGCACCCTGGCAGTATGCTGTTAGAAGGATCCCCATAGGTGGAGGCACTACGCCACTTGCCCAACCAATTATAACCACAAACCCATGTACCAACCTATATCCCTTAGGCAGCACCACCTGTGGGTGGGTGTGCAGGTAGAAGGGAAGGGCTGGTTACATATATATATATTGCAAAAAACTTCATTAATGCACCAGTTAGGGTCAAAGCACCAAAAGTTGGAAAATGTGGCATTAGAGTTTCCAACCCTAACATCCCACCACCCCCAGGCAGCACACCAGGTGTGTGGTGTGCCTTAGGGTACTCAAGACTGATGCTCACCCCTTTCCATTTGTAAAGAGGGTCAGATGTGCACAGTGTAGGAGAATGGGGTGAGTGTTAGTCTTGAGTACCCTAAGACACATCCCACACCTGATGTGCTGCCTGGGGGTGTACGTGTGTTAGGGTTGGAAATCCTAACACCACATTTCCTAACTTTTGTTTCTTTGACCCTAACTGGTATATTAATGAAGTTTTTTGCAATTTATTTCCTTACTTTTTGAGATAGTATAATCGTATCCTTATGTTGCTGTCAGAGCACAGTGTTCTTTGGACCCTGTGCTGCAACACATACATACATTTGTCATATTTTATTTTTGAAACTGAAATTTGTCTGTTCCCTGGTATCCAATGGAACCCCCCCACCCTACAATTGTGCTCAGTCCCCATTAATGTTAGCTTAGTAGCCCTGGTGTCTAGTGGTACTCCCCACCCTCCCATGTCCCTCTGAACCTGTAAATAAGAAAACAGTTCCTTGTATATATCTCAATCTTTTGTCACTGAAATGATGGACATGGATACTTAAAATGATGGACAATGAGTGACAGTAGGCCACATTATGAGGGACACATTCTCAAACATGGAGCTACAAGCTCACAATACTGTGAAAGCCATTGTGTTTACAAGTACAAGATGTACTTTTAATGTAACATCTTAGAATATTATGAACTTCTGCTTTCAAGTGTAAATTTATTGCACAATCTCTGTGTGGACAGAATGAGAGATGGATGAGGGAACAGAGCAATTTTGAGGGGTAAAATGAATGACATCCCTTGTAATCAGGGACAGTTGAGAGGTACAGTCCCTCTTTTTTTAAGTAAACCAAAAAAAAGAAAAGAAAGAAAAGAAATGTCCACCACCATTCCCCCCCACTCTCTAATTTTGTCATGATCTCCAGTTATTACGTATTTTCTGCCCTGGTGTCTAGTGGCACCCCCACTCTCCGATTCCCAAATGTTGTTTTATTTTTATTTATATCATTGGTGTCCAGTGGAACCCCCCACCCTCCCATGTCTGTCTGAACCTGTAAATAAGAAAACAGTACCTCAATGTCTTCATTTTGTCCCTGTAATTCCGTAAAAAAACCTGTCCACCGCCACTTGCACCCGCACCCCCAACCGACCTCCCACTGCGCACCCACCTCCCTGCACCCCCCTACATCGTCCCACACATCCTCACTCACCTGACATGCTCATACTCTGTGAAGATCCACTGTCCAATCAAAGACACATCTTGCTGCTGGAACTGGTGACTGCTGTTTGACAAATAAGGTAACTGCTTGCTGTCATGGCTCTACTAGTCAATATATGAGTCAAGACAGGACTCTGCATTGGCTCTATGCACCATGACATGAGCCAAGCCAAGTATCTGACATTGCTCTATAAGCCAAAACAAGAGCTGAGACAAGGGTGCTGGCATGACTCTATGAGTTAAAGTACAAGCTAAGCTAATGATCTGTCGTGGCTCTAAGAGATGAAACATTCACAGAGCTGAGGATATGGCAAAGATCTATAAGCAAAATCACAAGCCAAGTCAAGGATTTGGCTTAACTCTGTGAACCTAAACATAAGCTGGGCCAATGACCTGCATGGCTATAGTGTTTCTTGGGTTCACTATTATTGTAATACATAGAACTGTACTTTACTTCTATATATTACAATGGAAGGGATGGACAGTGGTATCCCTAAACGCTAGGAGTATAGAGAATAAGATACCTGAACTCCAAACTGTGATGGCAGAAGGGGGAGTAGACATAGTTGCCATAACAGAGACTTGGGCAAACCAGTACCAGGACTGGGGATTAGCAAATCCCAGGGTATAAGTTATATAGAAGGGATAGAGTGAGCAGAAAGGAGGGAGGGGTGGCATTCTGCATTAAGAAGGGAATACAGGCCTTTAGAGAAGAAGAAGAGGGGAGAGCAGGAATATTATGGATGAACATCCAAAACAAAAAAGGAGGAAAAATCAAGATAGGAGTGGCATGCAAGGCCTCTGTCTCAGATGAAGGAAATCAACAGGGAACTAATGGTACATGTAATAAAGCACTGCCAAAAGGGCAAAACGGTGGTGGTGGGGGAACTTCAACCTGCCTGGGGTTGATTGGAGCACAATGACCTCCTGTAGCAGCAGGGAGCAGGTCTTACTTGATGGTTTCCAGGATGCATTCCTCACACAGAGGGTAAATGAACCAACCAGAGAGGACAACATCCTAGAGCTAGTGTTAGCAGGTGGAGATCAGGTGCAGGAGGTAGGGGTTGAGGACCATCCGAGTAGGGAGCGACAATAACACAGTATGGTTCTCCATGGATATGGGGAAAGAGATTTTAAGAAGCAGTACCAGGGTAGTGGATTTCAGGAGGGCTGACTACAGCAAGATGGCAGCCATAGTGAGGGAGCACGTGACCACCATAAGCCCTGAAATGGATATGGCTCAAAAGTGGGGCATCCTGAAGTTACGTTTGGTTGAGGCTACAAACTCATGCTTCAGGAGTGTTAATAAGAAAGTGAGATCCAAAAAGCTGAGTTGGTAGACAAAGATGAGTGCGAGGAAAAAGAAGGCAGCCCTCAGAAAGTGTAAGGCGTAGGTTTTATTAGAGACTTCCCCTCAATGAGGTATCTTAATGTGTGGGACGCACCTATCCTACGATTAAAGGGAGGACCTTGTGTTCTCTCTCTGGTTTGTAATATTGTAATTTGCTATGTCTTGCATATGAAACGAATATCTGTAAGATAATGGATAACTAATAAAAGTAAAGTTGAAAAAAAAAAAGAAAGTGTAAGGCAGCAGGCAAGAAGAAGGATAGGGAGATACATGTCTTAAAGTCGAGGGAGGTGACCAGGGTCATGAGGGCAGCCAATGCCACAAAGGAGCTGAGTCTCAACTGTAAAGGGCAAACGTCAGAAAGTCTCCACCATAATCAGCTTAAAAAACAAAACAAAGGTATGGCAATGCACAGTTAAAAAGTGGCAAGCCTGTTAGGCACCATAGAATTAAAATCATTTGCCAGCAAACATTTCAGTCACAGCAACCGTAAATGTCTTGCATTCTTCTTTTTTAAATTACAGAAGCAAATACATCAGACAAGATTAATACAGACTGTTGTATAAACTAAGAATAAAAAGTAGGACCAAAAACATGATGATGACAGCCTTAGGATTGGTATGTGTTGGTACAGAATAAATGTATAAGTTAAACTTTGTAAAAAAGAAAAACTGAGAATGGAAATATAAAATGTATGCATACTTTTAACTAGAATAAAATAAGAAAATGAACCCCCTGAACAAGTTCTGGCAGGGTGAAATGTCGGGGAAATCAATAAAAGGTTGAAAAACTTTTAAGCATTGTGAAGTCTATGATTCTTAAAAAGGCCCCCAGAACACATTACTCTGAAAATTGGCATACTAAGGACCCTGGGGGCAGGAGATAGGGTAGTCAAATGGATAGAAAACTGGCTGAGTAACAGACAACAAAGAGTGGTGGTGTGGGGAGGGGGGAGCTGTCAACACCCCAGGATGTCATCAGTGGGCTTCCACAGGGCTCAGTTTTGGGACCAGTGCTTTTTAACATCTTCATTACTGACGTTGCAGAAGGAATTGAGAGCAGAATGAGCCTGTTTGCAGATGACACCAAAACTGGTGCAGTGGTGAATGGGGAGGAGGGAGGGAGGGAGGGAGGGTGCTCCAAGAGGACTTGGGTAAGCTTGAGACATGGTCAAGAATGTGGTAACTGAGGTTTAATGCTGGGAAGTACAAGTTCATGCATTTCAGGACCAAGAACCCACGGCACAGCTACCAACTAAATGGGGTCAAGCTGTAGGTCTCAGAAGAGGAGAAGGATCTGGGAGTGATGGTAACAGGGAAGATGAACTACTCAGTTCAGTGCAGACATGCAGCAGCAAAAGTGAACAAGATGCTGGGGTGTATAGCCAGGGGGATCACTTCCAGGAGAGAGGAGGTTATCCTGCCACTGTGCAGATCTCTTGCGAGGGTGCACCTGGAGTACTGCATTCAGTTCTGGCACCCCTTCCTAAAGAAGGATATTAAACTCCTGGAGGGAATCCAGAGAAGGGTGACCAGAATGATAAGGGGCATGGTGGGGAAGCCCTATGAGGCTAGGCTCAGGGAGCTCAAAATGTACTCCCTGAAGGATAGACGGGACAGGGGGATATGATAGAGACCTTTAAGTATCTAAAGAGCATAAATGGGGGGGGAGAGGATGGAGGGATAGAGGGCATTTTCCAGCTGAAAAAAGAGGGTGTCACAAGGGACGCAGTATGAAACTGGAAGGGGGGTTTAGGAGGGAGATGCAAAGGCACTACTTTACAGAGCAGGTGATGGTGGCCTGGAATGACCTCCCTGAGGAGCTGGTGTCCCTAAAGACAGTGGGCAGCTTGAAAAGGGATTGGGATAGAGTCAAAGGCAAAATAATTTCCTGTGGGGGAGGGGGGAAGGCAGCAGTGGGGTAAACCATTGGCTGCAATGTTGAGCAGATGAGATAGACCTTTTTGGCCTGATTCTGCTGGCTTATTTCATATGTTCGTACTTGCTCGTCCTGTAGGGGCTGTTGTAGTGAATACCCAGTAAGGAATTGTGAACTTTAGTTTCAGTTCTGCTGTTGAACAAAAACACTACTGGAGCTCAGCTGCATGTGAGTGTATGTTGCTCATTATCCAACCTTAATAACCAAGAAAAATGATATGGTGTCAGACGTTTGCAGAATGGCTACTGTTGTTGCCGTAGGACACTGACAGGGAGTTTTATGCTGAATTCTACAGTATTTCAGATTCTGTTTGTTTCATGACTGAAGTCAGAGTGGTGCAGCTGAGTTTTGAAAGATTGAACATTTCCAAACACCAGAGGCCCTGTGCCTTGAAGGCAACATAACGGAGAACTGGCGCATATGGGAACACCATTTCTGCATCTACATGACAGCATCAGAAACAATGGACAAACAGGAAGAAACCTAAGTTGCCATTCTTTGACATTCTGTTGGACCTGCGGCTCTGAAGCGTTTCGATAACTTTAATTTTGTGGAAGGGGAAGACAGCAAGAAGCTAGACACAGTACTGGCAAAGTTTGCCAAGTACTGTAATTGTCATAAGAACACAATATTTTGTGATGTTTTGATTTTGGGAGACAATAGAGCCCAAAAGAAACACTGGAGCAATACCTTAATGTGACAAAGTCAATGACAAAGAACAGTGAATTTGGGGCTATAGCTACTGAGCTACTCAGAAATAAAATTGGTTTAGACATATGTCATGAGAATGCTAACAGCATATGGAGGTACAAAGATTAAGCCAACAGGGATGTAATAGGTGAAGTGCAGCATTGGAAAAGTAGTGCAAACCCTTCTGATTTATGTGGCGAAGGCAGAAGGCACCCATCGGTTGGGCAAAGCAGCCTTCGAGTCCCTACATTAGCTCACCAGAGTCAATGAGATTCAATAACCTCATCCACATACTAAAAAGACAATGCTTATTGAATTTGCAGATCTGTTCCATGGTATTGGTCAGTCTGAGGGAGAATGCCATATCTATACAGATCCAACACTGCCTCCAGTGGTAGATGGGTGCAGTAAAATCCCATATGGAATATGTGACAGTATGTGACAGAATTAAGCACACATTTGTGCAACTGGAAGCAAACCAAATTATCAGCAAAGTAAATTCGCTGACCAAAGGGGTAACCAGCTTGGTAGTGACTGAGAAAACAAACTCTGGCCAGAGCCAGTATGGCTGCAGCTGAGCTCACTGAACTCACGGCAGAACACGGCACTGTCCACTGTGTCCAAAATGGCCAGTTCAGTGTGCATGCTCGAGTTGTCACGCAAGTGCACAGTGAAGTCATGCATATGCGACTTTTCACGCATGTGCATTGAGCTCTGGTGGCCATCAGACAGGAGAAAAAGCAATGTGCCTGCAAAGGGGGGAAGGACCATGCGCAAGCACGAGTCGGCAGGCAACAACATAAACTATAGTGCGCACACAGTGGGGAGGATGAGTGGAGTAATTTGGAGTTGTGGAAACAACATTCTGCAACTCCAAATTCCTGAGAGTTCTTCGGTATCCTGTTTTTAGAGCTACTGCAGTATGGCTGCAGGCTCCAGTTACTGCAGCTGTAAAAATGGATCCCACTTCTAAAACCACGTAGTGTTTCATGGGTTCACTATTAAGGCTGGATAATGGCACACATGTGCTGCTGAATTCCAACAGTTCTTTTATTCAACATCAAATGTGAAACTAAAGTGCACACTTCCTGACTGGCTCATCACTACAGCAGACTCTACAGGACTGACACAAAAATATACTTCTATAGATCATAATGGCTCTGTATGCTAAAACACTAGCCAAACCAAGGATTTTGCATGGCTGTATGAGTCTAAACATGAGCCTATTCAAGGAACTGACATTGCTGTACACGCCAATACACAGGTCAGTACAAAGGGGCTGGCATGGCTGTATGTGCCAAAACACAAGCTGAGCAAAGGATTTGGCATGACTCTATGCACCAAAACACAAGATGAGATAAAAATCTGTCTTGGCTCTATGAGATAAAACATACAGTTAACCAAGAATATGTCATGATTCTACAAGACAGTACATGAGCCAGGACAAGGAACTGGCATGGCTCTCTGCACCAAATATGATGCAATCCAAGAATCTGGCATAGTTCTACAAGCAAAAACATGAGCCAAGACAGGGCAGTTGGCATGACTGTAGAAGCCCCAACTGGAGCCAAGTCAATGATCTTGCATGGCTCTGTGAGATAAAGTATGAGCTGAACTGAGAATCTGGCAAGGCTCTATGAACCGAAACATGAGCCAAGCTGAGAATCGAGCATGGCTCTTTGAGCCTAAACATGATCCTAACCAAAGATCTGGCATTACTTTGGTATAGTTCTACAAGCCAAAACATGAACCATGCCAAGAATTTGGCAAAAAACAAACACAAAATTAATAGCTCAACCTTTTCTCATTCACAAACTTTTAAATCACTTTTATCATTATGGGTGATACTGACGTGGCACATAGCAGTATAAACGCAGACTTCAGTACACACCCTCCCCCACCTCCATGGCAAAATTTTCAAATGTTACAATTTTTTTTCTGCCAGAATTGACTACATACTTACTTACTGTCCAAAGGGAGTGAAGGCCTCTTGGTGTTCATTTGAGAATTCTGACATAAATGAAGCCGGCCACCAAACATTATGGTGGATAATCCATCAGCTGGGTCCCTATTCTAAAATGTTACTTCCTGAACTGACAGTGCATCCCAATTAAAAGATGCCAATTAAGGCCACTGTGGTGTTTGGTGTTTGGTGGTCAGGCTTCATTCATGTCAGAATTCTGAAATAAACACCGAAAGACCCCCACTCCCCTTGGAGATTAAATAAGTAGCCAATTCGAGCAGAAAGAACATTGTAATATTTGAACATTTTGCCATGGGGGTGGGGGAAGTGTGTGAACTGAATTCTCTGTTTATGCATGTCATACATGCCTGTATAGGAAAGGCACAACTCTTGTGTCAGGACTGCCCACAACCAGGTCCACCATTGCCACTAGGCACAGATGTAAAACAGGACAGTGTACACACCACGTACACACATGTCTTATAAAGCAATGATGAACTAGTACAAAGTGCATGCGGTGAGATGCATTACATATGCAGGTTTATAAAATAGGTTTAAGAATTCTAGTAGCTTCATTAGCCTAAACACATCACCTGACTTTTAATCTTTGGTGTATGAACAGTTATTAACCAACCTGCCCTAATCTACCTAGCAATTGCTTGACTAAATGAGAATAAAAAATGTTTCCACTAAAATAAAAATGTTTCTGCTTTTTAAACACAAACCCTCACAACAATGCATAGGTTTCTTCAAAATAAATGCACTTCCTAGGTTCATTCAAAGGCACTTAGTCTTTGTTATCAAACTCACATAGTCTACCTAGCAACAACCTAACTACAGGAAAAGAAATCCTTTTTCTATTAAAAACACTTTTTCTGAGCCGGCCCGGTCATGCTGAGGGTTGAGGCACTGAACGCCACACCTCGCACCACACCGGCGACCCAGGTTCGTGAACGAGCCGAGTTGCTGGGGGTCAGCAGGGGAGGGAGAGGATTGAGCATCCAGAGGACAGCTCTCCTCTTCTCTCCCGGGAGGGACAGTGGTCCCTATTCAGCGCTGGGCTGACCTCTGGTGGAAGCCGGAGATACAGCAAGCACCAGAGAAGCGTAGTGAAGGGGTGAGGAGTGGCAGATGTCGGTGAGGCCTTGACATCAGGGCACTGGCCACTCCCAGGGAAAAAGGGAAAAACACCCTTCAGCTCTGGCAGAGATGGAGAACTGGAGCTTGCCCACAATTTACGGCCGCCCTCCTGGCATCCTCCCGACCAACACTACCAGAGAATTCCAGGGTGTTGGAGCCCACCCCATCCCCACCCGGGGGGCAAACCAAGGCTACATGGGTGATGAAGGATTGACCAGGTAGGAGCGAACCATAGTGGGATGACTCCTACGTACTCCTGAGGAGACAGGAGTTGAGGGGAGAGAGGAGGTTAAAATAGAAAGTACAAAAAACAAAACAAACAAAAAAAAACCTTTTTCCATTTTATTAAGTGAATAGTTCACTCCAGGGCATGAGTTTCTTGAGAATTAATGCTCTTCCCTTGTGAGTTGAAAGTCACTCAGCTGTTGGCCTGGTGTCTTCCAATTCACCTGAGGCGTGTATTAATGCTTTTGAAATGCATGCCCTGTTGTGGGTTATTGCTTACATAATACACATGTCATGACAGCCACAAACAACTGAACAGTGAGTCTGAAACAACTGTCATACAGTGACAGCAAGCATGTTGCACAGTGGCAGATGTGTGGGGCATGGCACAGAACAGTAGAGCGTATGCCAAGTGACCACAACACCTGGAGGTGAACAACATGTCAGCCTGTGTGACAAGCATGCAGCAGCATGTTGCATGAACTCACCCCCTGTAGCAACACCACATACATGCTGTGCATGGAAGTTAGTGAGTCTCAGCTTCTCTCGAGGTCACAAGCATTCCAACATATGTCTGCACTGGGCCCTCTGTGCGAGTTACACCAGTGCACCTGCTCAGGGATCCAGCAATGGAGTCTCAGGTCTCCATGTATGGTACCCATGGCAGTAGGTGGGCTTGCAGCTCAAACAGTGTTTCCTCTCTCCTGGTAACCAACTCCACCAGCTGCAGGAATTCATCCTGAGTGAAGTGTCTTGTGTATTGGCACTACCTCCTCTCACAGCCAGAGCTTGCTATACTGCAGATGTTTGCTGCACACTGCCGAGTAAGGCAAGCAGCATAATGTGCTCAGGCTGTGAAGGTGTGGTGTCCTCTCATATTTGTGCAGTAAACGGCAGAAATGTATCATGTTCATGTGCAAACAAGTGTGATCCTGAATGGGTCACAGACAGGTTCTCTCAGAACTCAGTCTGCACTGTGTTACCAGGTCTCACAACCCTTCAAATACTTGAATGGTCACCTCAGCATGCTGCTACCAAACAGCTTGATTCTCACTTCGGATTTCTAATAGGGCCTAATAATACCTAATAGGGCAGACAGCTTTCTCTTACTGTATCCCAAAACTCTGGAACACCTTACCCCATCAAATTCATCACTCCTCCTCACCCCACTCCCTCTCCTCTGCCCTCCAAAATTACCTCTCCTCAGACTGCACCTGCCTTTCTCGTACTTAAACCCCCCACTTCGCTGTCCTTCCAGCACTTATGCACTTATCAATCTAAATCTATGAGCATACCTCATAGGTTGTATTTTGCTGTTATTCTGTATAAACATGCAATTTGTTTCTGTCTTATACTATAGTTGTTGCTATATATATAAAGATGTTATTGTTTCAGTGTTTACTGTATATGTTGTTAACTGTTTGAAAATTTATTATTTTTTGTACTGGCTTGTAGTGCACTGTTCCTCTGTACCCCCCTCCCCCAGGTCGCACTGGGAGATGAGCAACATATTTGTTCAGTGTGCCTTCCTGGTGAAACATTTCAATAAATAAATACCTTTAGGTCAGTATCCCACCACAACCACTGCTCACACAGTAGAGTGACCTTTCCCACAGGACAAATGACCCACACTTTTTGTCACATATAAGAGCACTTTACTTTAGAAGCTTACTAGCCTGTCTCTTCAGAAACCAATCATGGATTTGCCAATTACCCAGGTTATCTATACTTTTAAAAACACAATCACATAAAGCATGAAGTAAATAAAAATAATGTAGAACAAGGGGAATAATGGCCTAACAGCACTAAGCAGAAAGAAGGACTTGCACTGAGTCAGTTACAAAGCTAATTTTTTGTTTAAACCTTTAAAAGCTTAGTAACAGTCACTCTGTCACCTGAAGCAAATGTGGTATGCTGTGATGCTTTTAAATGTTTTAAGCAATAAATTAGCTTTTTAACTGACTTCAGTGCAAGTCCCTTTTTTAGGTTAGTATTGTTAGCCCATTACTCTCTTTGTTCTATATTGTTTTTTACATGACTCCAGCCTGGGTTCCAGTTGCCACCTTTCCACTTTGCAGTAAACAAAATGGAGATGGAGGGAGGATCACAGATGTAGAAGTGGGTAGCCATCTGGGAACTAGCGACCATCGAACAGTATGGTTCACAATAAACACAGCAATAGAGTCAAGCCAAACAAAGGCAAAAGTACTGGACTTTAGGAGGGCTGACTTTGCCAAAATGGGTGAGTGCCTAAGGAATGCACTAGCAAATGGGCAGGAAGGAGGGGTGGAAGAACAATGGGGAATAATAAAAACTGCCATCACAGAGGTAACAAGCCTTTGTGTGAAGCAAATAAACAAAATGAAATGATGTAAGAAACCACTATGGTTCTCAAAGGAAGTGGCAGTGAAGGTTCAAGAGAAAAAGAAAGCATTCAGGAAGTACAGAATCACAGAAGGAACAGGACAGAGAACTGTATCAGTTAAAGCAAAAAGAAGGTGGAAGGCAGTCAGAACAGCAAGGCCCAAACTGAGGAAAAGATGGCCAACTCAGTTAAGAAGGGGGATAAAACCTTTTATAGGTACATCAGGGAGCAAAGGAAGACCAAGGGAGGGATAGTGAGGCTTAATAAAGGGAAGGGGTGGGCAGAGGGTGACTGTGAAAAGGCAGAGATACTAAACAAATATTTTTGCTCAGTATTTACAAAGGAAGAAAGGGAGGTACCTAAAACAAACAGCAGAAACACTCTGGATACAGAAGTTGATACCAGCCCATTTACAGAAGAAAGGGTTCTGAAGAACTCTTAAAACTGAAGGTGGACAAAGCAATGGGCCTGATGGGATTCATCCCAGAATTCTAAAAGAACTAAGGGTAGAACTAGTGACACCACTGACTACCCTCTTTAATAAATCATGGGAGGATGGGTGGAACCCGAGGACTGGAGGAGAGCAGATGTGATTCCCCTTCACAAAAGTGGGAGCAAGGCAGAAGCAGGAAACTACAGACCTATTAGTTTAACCTCAGTGGTAGGGAAAAAGATGGAATCACTTATGAAGGAAAGAACTGTTGAGTATCTAGAGGCCAGAGGGGCACAGGACCCTAGGCAGCATGGTTTCACAGTGGGAAGGTCATGCCAGACAAATCTGATAGATTTCTTTGACTGGGTGACCAAAGTAGTAGATCAGGGAGGGACTGTGGACATGGCCTACCTAGACTTTAGCAAGGCATTTGACACAGTCCCACACAAAAGATTAATATACAAGTTAGCCAGCCTGGGAGTGGGTCCCAAGATGACAGTCTGGGTAAAGAATTGGCTGGAGAATAGGACACAGAGAGTAATAGTAAATGGAGTCCACTCTGAAGAAAGGGGTTTACTAGTGGGGTACCGAGGTTCAGTATTAGACCGGTCCTCTCAACGCCCTTTATGTTTCTACATTGCAGAGGGACTGAAGGAAAAGTGTGTCCCTTTGCAGATGACACAAAGATCTGCAACAAAGTTGATGCACAAGGTGGGGTGGAAAGGATGAGAAGGGACTTGGCAAGGTTAGAGGAATGGTCAAATGTATGGCAGCTTAGATTCAATGCTAAGAAGTGCAAGGTAATGCACCTGGGAAACAAAAACCCAGGGGAAGAGTACACAATCGGGGGTGAGATACTAACAACAACAAAAATGGAAAGGGACCTGGGGGTAGTCATATCAGATGACCTAAGGTGGGCAAGCAATGTGAGAGGGCAGCAAGAAGGGCTGGGTGGATACTGGGATGCATAGGGAGAGGCATCACCAGTAGAAAACAGGAAGTTATTATCCCTCTGTACAGACAGTTGGTGAGACCCCATTTGGAGTACTGCGTGCAGTTCTGGAGACCCAATCTCCGCAAAGACATAGACAGGATGGAAGCTGTCCAGAGGAGGGCAACTAAAATGGTGCAGGGTCTGCACCGGAAGACATATGAAGAGAGACTTAAGGAGCTAAATATGTATAGCCTCGAGGAAAGGAGGAGGGAAATGATAGAAACTTTCAAGTACCTCAAGGGAATCAACAAAGCCCAAGAGGTAGCATCTTTCAAAAAGAGGTGTGCAAGAACAAGAGGAACAATTTGAAGATAGAAGGGGTGGCTCAGAGGTAATTTAAGGAAGTATTTTTCACAGAGAGGGTTGTGGATGCATGTAATGGCCTTCTGGAGGAGGTTGTGGAGTCAAAAACAATGGTGGAGTTCAAGCATGCATGGGACAGTCATAAGGCAATTCTAGGGGGTGGGGGTAGGAAGAAGTAGGCTGCTGGTTAACTAGGATCTGCAGCTTATCCTTTAAGTAGGGAAATGGGCAGACTGGGTGGGCCAAGTGGTCCTTATCTGCTGTCAAAATCTATGTTTCTATGTTTCTAATAATATTTGATACTTCACAATATTTACATATGATACAGGATTATATACTCTAGGGGAATACAGTACACTACAGACATGGATAACATTTGAAAAGGCTGGCCGATCAACACTGCAGTAGCACTACCACTCATGATGCTGGCAACCCAGGTTCAAAGTAAGCCTGGGTCACTGGGGGCCAGTCGAGAGGAGGAGGAGGTTACAGCATCCCAGGGGATGTTCGCCTCTGACAAGGGAGAGAAGATTGCTTCCTTCATTGCAGTTCTGCCACCTAGGTGACAATGGGTGGTAGTGAAGTGAAGGCAAGCAGATTAGGGTCTGGGTGTTGGCCGACTCACACACCAATGCTCCACTGAGTGCATATGCACTTGACGCTAACATGACATCACCCAGTGGGGATGTATCTAGAAAACCAGGAAGAAGCCCTGGTGTTTGTAGGCAGCAGGATCTCGGTACTCCTGGGACCTGAGTGGTGGTCACTGTGGCAAGGTTGCCAACTGCTGAAATATTGCAGACAATATTGATTTTGTATATATTTTGTTTCCGTTTGTGCTATAAAACGGTTACATGCACAGGAGTTTTACCATGTTTAAAATATCCAAACCAACCAGAACTAAGGGTTGCCAAAAGATGCCCATGTGTTTTTTTTAAAGGGGTACATAGTTTCACTGAAAGGTCACAGGAATGAGAGAATGTCTTGCAAAATATTTGACATTCCTCTGTGAACTGAGAACAAGCCGATTAGCTAGGAAGCTGAGAGTCCATTTTGAAAGGGATGGAAGTCCCTGGTTTACTAATTGGTGTAATAAAATCTCAGGATGGGAGGAAACCATCTTCCCCTATCATAAATGTACACTTCAATGGAAAAGTGCTATAGATATCCAGGAACTGTCTTTTTTATGAGGTGGCAGGAAGGATGAATGAAGATCAAAGGATACTGGACCAGCAAGCGAATCTAACTAATCAATAATGTGGTTTACTTAAAAATCTTGGACAGAGCAAGAAAGAACCCTGCTGACCTAAAAAGATAAGGCTACAGACTGCCTGAACCCAGGGTATTGAAAGCCCTCAGAGCAGGGCATGGGGAACACTTTTTCATGGTACACTCTTCCTGTCACGCACCAAGCCAGACTGAAGAAAAGTGAATGCTACAGAAGGACTCAAACTTTTGCAAACCCATTTATTCTCTGGACATCAATCATCCACAAACTAGGTAGAAACTAGACAGCTAAAAGTTTACAGTGCATTTTTTTTGTAAATTTCCAACTTTATTTTTGTTATTCTGTAACCAGATTTTGAAACCTTTTATTTGTAAAGTTTGTGTGATAAACGTTTAGATTTAGTACAAGCATTTTCACTTTTAAACTGCCTGTGAGTAATTTTTGTGTGTGTAGAAGAAAAAGGTTTAGTCAGTTCTGAGACCAGCCTGTAATTGCTAAAGTGCCACAATTCACTACCAAGACTAGGATCCTAAAAAGGGAAGTCTGGATACCTCTATGTAGGGGAGATACACAGGTCTCAGGAGGAGTCTGAAAGGGGGAACTAATTGCTACACACCCCATGGAAGAGGATGAAATCAGGTTTATGAGGGCAAACCCAAAGAGCTCATAATGCCTGGGCCCTTCCCCTCAGTACAGCAACTGAAGAAAGTTCTCACTAGGCTACAGACTTGAGACTGTACTATATCCTTACCCAGATTAGAGAGAGGAAGCCCTGGACCTCATGGTGGGTGTTCAGTCGTGAACTCAGCGAGCACTCTAGAAGCACATTTGGAGGGTATTCCTGTTCCACCCTGTCAAGGATTGCACTTAGGGATAGGCACTGTGAGCTCAGTGGACCTGGCCCCCAGGAGTGGGTTTGTGACAAATCTGGTGAGCAGTGGTGGGATCCGAGTGATCTGGTGGCATAGTGTTGTGATCTGAGAGATATTAGTGGCACAGGCATACAGTTTGTATTTGAGGCCAGTGTATCAGATTGATGAACTGAAAACAATACACACACAAACTGGGCAGAAATTTGGAAAATAAAAATTGGTTACAGTATAAAGTTTCCTACCCTGTTTCTTTTTGGTGTAAGTGTAGCAGTAGCTAGACAAGAAGATGGCTTCCAACTACAGCAAATACACTGCAGACCACCTAAGACAGTTGTGTTAGGAAAGAGGGGTCCAGTACTAAGGGCAAACCAAAAAGAACCTCATGGAGGCTTTTGTGGCAGCCAATGAGCAAGCGGTTGCCTCGAACCTCAAGTTATGGCAAGTGACTGAAAGGGACCAGACCTTGGGTGTGGGGGTGCCAGGGGATATTGCAGTGTCCAGTCCCAGGGAAGAGGACAGTGAGATCAGAGGCAACCCAGAGCCACAGCACCAGGGGAAGGTCACCACAGAGCTGGAGCTGGAAGAAATCAGGCTGCAGCTGGAGATGAGGAAACTGGAGAAGCAAGAAAGACATCAGAGGGAACCTGCCATGCAAGAAAGGCAGCTTCAGAGAGAGGCTGAAATGGAGAATGTAAGACTCCAACGACCAGCGCCAGAGCAGGTAAATGGCAGGGGTGAACCTGAAACTCCAGGGCTGGGGCATAAGTTAAATTCCAAATTAATAGCTGAATGTAAAGAGGGGGAGGATATGGATGCATTTTTGAATTTGCTTGAAAAGGTCTGTATCCAGACCAAAATACCCAGGGAGCCCTGGAGCTTCCAGCTATCCCCACTACTTACTGGTAAAAGGCGTGAGGTGCTAGGACAAATGGACAATAATGATAGCCAAAATTATGAGAAAGTTAAAGCTGCTTTGCTTAAAAAGTATGAACTGACTCTGGAGGCCTACAGGGTTAAATTCTGGAAACTCCAAAAAAGCCCTGACGTGCTTTGAGGAACTTGCCACAAAGCAACTCCAGTTTTTAAAACATTGGTGGGAGAGGGTGGAAGCAAACTCAGTGGGGAAAATTGAGGAGGCTGTACTTTTAGAGCTGTTTTTTTGGGCTTGCCCAGTGGAGCTGAAAACCTGGCTAGAGGACTGAGATCCAGAAACAGCACAGGAGGCTGCTGAGCTCTCAGATCACTATACCAGGAGCAGGCCTGCTCTGAAAGGAAATGGGGCAGGTGTGGCAGGGCAGAATGGGAAAAGCATGCCTTCAGGGCAGCTAAAACCCTCACTGCCTCCACAGAAATGGGGAAGCCCCAAGTTACCAAAATGGGATTTCTCTGATAAAATAAATGATGACTATTGATTTTGTAAACAGCCAGGGCATCTTGCTAGACAGTGCCCTAAAAAGGCACAGAGTGGACTAAGAGGTATTTGAACAGAGGTGGGTGCACTGCGTATCCCTGAAAGCATGCCTGTAAACATGAGGAAGCACATACACCCAGTTACTATAAATGGGATGCAAATCCATGGATTAAGGGACATGGGGGTGTCGCTTATGTTAGTAAAATGGGATCTGGTTGAGCCTGAACAGCTTATACCTAACTATTTTGTAACGGTGAGGGGATTTGCTGGGGAGGAGAAAACTCTGCCACTAGCAAGTGTTCTTTTGGACTGGGGTGAGACAGGAGAGAGGGTGCAAAAAGTGGCAGTGGCAGACAGCCTTGCCCTGGATGTGATTATATGGAATAATGTACAGCGGGGGTGGTGTGTGCGGTTACCCACAGTCAGACAGCTAAGGCCCCTTGTAGTCCCCTGAACCCCACAGAAGCCCCTGTGGAAAAGAATAGGAGGCTCGTTCCCCAGCCTGTGTCTTCTGACATGGAGAGTAGTGAAACGGAGGTAGGACATCCCCAAGTAGCTGTTCACAAAACAGCTACAGAAGGTTACTCTGAGGAGGGAGGGAGGGAGGGGTAACCAATGGTCAGAAGATTAGGCATGGCAGTAACTGTGAGTGCCCTGATGCTAGAGCAATGGATTCGATTTTAGTTGTGGACTGAAGGGGACATGTCCCATACTTTGGGAAAATGTGAGGAATTTCCTGATGCTCAGAGGACTGATCCTAGTTTGCAGAGGCTGAGGGCTTGTGCAGAATCTGATGGGACACAGGGAGGTAACATAAGACATAGGGTATTTTGGAACAATGGACTATTATATACACAGGATGTGAGGATAGAGGGAGGGGTGATGGGCAGGCAGCTCATCATTCCCCAGGGGTACTGTGAGTGGTTGGTCAAGATCGCTCATGATATCCCCATGTCTGGACATCTGGGCATTGTGCGCACTATGCAGCGATTGGCCCAGAATTTCTATTGGCCCAACTTCACCCAGCAGGTGAATGAATATTGCAGGTCTTGTCACTGATGCCAACAAATCGGGAAGACAAGTAGTAAAACCAAAGCTGCCCTAATTCCCTTGCCCATTGTGGAGGAGCCATTCCAGAGGGTAGGAATGGATATTGTGGGACCTTTGAGTACCCCAAGCTGCTCCAGGAAGACATTAATCCTGTTGGTGGTCAGTTACACCACCTGATACCCAGAGGTGGTCACCCTCTCCTTACTTAAGGTAGACATAGTGGCAGACGTCTTGCTAGGGATTTTCTCCTGTGTCAGGTTTTCCCAGGAGGTTATCTCTGATCAAGGGGTCAGCTTCATGTCAGACCTGATGAAGTGTTTGTGGGAGATGTGTGAGGTGGTGCAGAGACACATGACACCTTATCACCCACAAGCCAATGGGCTTGTGGAACATTTTAATGGTACCCTAAAATTGATGCTCCAAGCATTTGCTGAACAGCATGGGAGGGACTGGGAGACACTCCTTCCCCACCTGTCGTTTGCATACAGGGAGGAACCCCAAGGGTGAACCGGGTTCTTCCCCTTCAAACTCTTATACAGACATAGGGTGCATGGGCCCCTGGACTTGATCCAGGAAGACTGGGAAGGCAAGCACACCCCTTAGGGAACTCCCACAGTGGAGTATATCCTTAAGTTTCAGGAGAACATGAAGGAGCTTATTGGGGTGGCCCATAGCAACCTGTCAGCTACCCAGCAGAAGCAAAAAGTCTGGTATGACCACAGAGCCAGAGCTCACTTGTACAGTGCAGGTCAGAAAGTAATGGTCCTGATTCCATTCCGGCAGGAAAAGCTGCAGACCGAGTGGGAGGGGCCATATAAGGTAGTCCGACAGGTCAATGACGTAAACTATATTGTGGAACTGCCTGACAGCAGACATACTCGTAGGATGTACCATGTCAACAAGGTGAACCCATATGCCAATAGGGCTGACATGCTACTTACAGTGTGTTGTCCTGGGGAAGGGATGGATGAGGAACATCCTCTCCTGGACTTGCTAGAGGAAAGCAAGTGGGAGTCATCTGTGGAGGCAATCAAACTGTCACCCCAGTTGACCCCAGAACAGTCCCAGAAAGTGAGGGAGGGTTTTAGAGGACTTTGCACCTTTATTTATAGCCAAGCCTGGATGAACCCCCTTAGCGACACACGGTGTAGACACAGGGATGCAAGTGTCCATATGGTGGACAGCATACCGGGTATCTAAGGTCATCCTAAAAGACATTATGAGGGAGGTGGAGGAAATGCTGGATTTAGGGGTTATCCAGAAATCCCACAGTCCCTGGGCCTCACCCGTAGTCCTTGTGCCCAAGCCAGATGGCTCTACTCACTTTTGTGTGGACTATCATGGACTCAACACAGTCACAATGTCTGACACCCACCTATTGCCATGGATGGACAAACTACTGGACAAGTTGGGAGGGGCAACATAACTTACCAGCATTGATTTGACAAAAGGGTACTGGCAGGTGGAGCTGACTGCCAGAGCTAGAGAGTGGTCAGCCTCCATCATTTCAATAGGGTTATTCGAATTCTGGGTAATGCCTTTTGGAATGAAGAATGCCCCGGCAACATTCCAAAGGTTTGTCAACCAGGTGTTACCTGGTACTGAGGAGTACACAGTGACTTATCTGGATGATATTGCCAATACCAGCTGGAAGGAACACCTGTCCAACCTGAAGGAACTGTTGGGCAAGATACAGAGGGCAGGGCTAACTGTAAAGGCTAAAAAGTGCCAGTTGGCTATGGTGGAGGTGGCATACCTAGGCCATGTAGTGGGGCTGGGGCAGCTTCACCCTATGGAAATGTTGGGCAGGGTTCACTGTAAAGTGCCAGGTGGCTATGGTGGAGGTGGCATACCTTGGCCATGTAGTGGGCCAGGGGCAGCTTCACTTTAATCAAGCAAACATTGAGTCAATAGAGGCATGGCCCACACTGGAAACCCAGAAGCAGGTAAGGAGCTTCCTAGTGACCGCAGGGTACTATCAAAAGTTTGTGCCCAGTTATAGTACCCTGGCGGTTCCTCTATCTAGCTTGCTGAAGAAAAGACAGCCCAAAAGGGTAAAGTGGGAGCCAGCCTGTGAATGAGCCTTTGCGCAACTAAAAGAGGCACTGTGCAGTGCCCCTGTGTTTGCCAGTCCAGATTACACAAGGCAATTTGTAGTCCAGACAGATACCTCAGATGTGGGGATTGGAGCAGTCCTTGGTCAGGCATCTAATCAGGGCCAATACTACTCAATGGTGTACCTTACCAAGAAATTACTTCCCTGGGAGCAGGCACACTCCACAGTAGAAAAGGAATATCTTGCGCATGTATGGGCCCTGAAGAAACTAGAGCCATACTTCTACAGGAGACGCTTTGAGGTACAGACCGATTTCAACTCCCTGGTGTGGTTAAATCAGGTGGGTAAAACAAATGGACACCTACTCTGATGGAGTATTGCCCTGCAGGCCTACAACATGATAATCAAGCACCGGGCTGGGTTAGCTAATACAAATGCAGATGGCCTATCTTGCCAGTTAGAACAGTGAGCAGAATTATGGAAACTCTACCATACAATAGGGGCGTGTTCCCATAAATTCAGCCTAAGGAGGGAAGGATGTTGCTAGTTTGCCTACTTCTGGAATATTGCAGATAATATTATTTTTGTATATCTTTTTTTCTGTTTATGCTTTAAAAGGGTTATATGCAGAGGAGTTTGGTTATGTTTAAAATTTCCAAATCGGCCAGAACTAAGAGTTGCCAAAAGATGCTCATGTGTTTTTTAAAGGGGTACATAGTTTCACTGAAAGGTCATAGTAGAAGTAAAAACTTTATTTTTATACAGGAAGACATTTAATTTAGGTTGTGCAACTCAGTTTTCAAGACAGCTCTGTTAAGATCATTGTTACCTAAACATATACTTATGCTATACATTATAAATACGTAACCTATCAAAATATCAAAATACAATACGTACATTTATGACTTACACACTGTCACAGGAAAGAGGGAATATCTTGCAAAATATTTAACATTCCTCTGTGAACTGAGAACAGGCCGATTAGCCAGGAAAATGAGAGTCCATTTTAAAAGGGATGGAAGTCTCTGGTTAGCTAATTGGTGTAATAAAATCTCAGGATGGGAGAAAACAAACTTCTCCTGTCATAAACTTACACTTCAAAGGAAAAGTGCTTTAGATTTCCAGGAACTGGGCTGGTCCAGTGGTGCTGCAGGTTGAGGTGCTGGACGACTTACCTCATGCTGCACTGGCAAAACGGGTTCAGGAAAGACCTCGGGTTGTCAGGGTGTCAGCATGGAGGGGTGGTGGGAGTGGGCTTTAGTGAGCTCTCAGGCTGCTCTCCTCTCCTGGGAGTGGTGGGGTGAGTTGTCATCCCTCCCATAGTCCCGTTCCCACCAGGTGGAGGTCTGGCGGGGTAACGTAGGTGGGTGGGGCAAACAGTATGGGTGGATGGAAGGTGCTGAGCTGGCTTCTAGTGTGTGTGCATGCCTCCATGCACATGTATGGCCATGAGCTGGGACCCCGAGGGGGGATATGGGGAAAAAAGCAGAAAAAGCCCATAAAAACCTACATTCATTTTTTTGTTTTATTTAGTTTTTGTTTACCAGGTAGGTGCACTAGCCAACAAGACTATTTTCAGGCACAACCCAGGAGGGTACAGAGACAAACTACAGGAAAAACATTTTAGAATAATACTACAACTGACAAGTAAGTGTTTGAGTAAATTAACAGTGGAAAACTGACAGAAACAATACATCATTTAGGTTAAGCATGTAACAAAATACAATCAGGTCATTTTTAGAGTGACTGAGCAGTATACAAGGGATGATGAATAGAGTGCAAAGAGAGCAGGTAGTAGTAAAGTAGGAGACAGGTTGGTAGTGGGAAATGGGAGAGAAAAGAAAAAAGTGCTCCCTGTTGGAGTGGGCCCCAGGGGCAATGGATAAACAGAGGGGAGGGGTTGGAAGAGGGAAAGTGAGGGCTAGAGTGGTTTAAAACAGGAGCAGACATAGGAGGAGAAGAGATAGTGATGTAGTTCTCTTTTGAAGGAGATATGGGAAGCAGATTGATGTAAGGTTAGTGTGAGTGTGTTCCAGAAGAGGGGAGCATGACAGGCAAAATCATGGCCACCTTTGGAAGTGCAGTGTCTTGGAATTAGAACAGGGGCCTGGTCAGCAAAGCGCAAGGCATAGTTGGTTTTCTAGTGGAGAAAGAGACTGGTGAGGGGATTAGGTGTATGAGATCTGATGATGTTATCAGTAATGGATCCGAGAGCATAATACCAAAGCTCTTGGGGAAGGAAGCCAGCCCAGATCTGAGTAGAGGAGACAGTGATGTTTAACAGTGATGACATAAAAAAAGATTTCCAAGAACTGTCATTTTTATGAGGTGGCAGGAAAGATTAGGGAAGACCAAAGGATATTGGAACTGTAAGAGAATCTAACTAATCAATAATATGATTCACTTAAAAATATTGAACAGAGCAAGAGAGACCCCCTGCTGACCTAAAGAGATAAGGCTACAGACTGCCTGAACTCAGGGTATTTAAAGCCCTCAGAGCAGGGCATGGGGCACACTTTTTCATGGGGCACTCTTCCTGTCATACACCAAGCCAGACTAAAGAACCAGTGAATGCTACAGAAGGACTGAAACTTTTGCAAACCCATTTATTCTCTGGACTTGAATCATCGATCGACAAACCAGGTAGAAACTAGACAGCTAATAGTTTACAGTGCATTTCTTTGTATATTTCCACCTTTATTTTTGTTATTCTGTAACCTGGTTTCTAAACCTTTTGTTTGTAAAGTTTATATGATAAACATTTAGATTTTGTAAAAGAATTATAACTTTTTAAACTGCCTGTGAGGGATTTTTGTGTGTAGAAGACAAAAGATTTATTCAGTTCTGAGACCAGCCTGTAATTGCTAAAGTGGCACCATTCCCCACCAAGACTAGGATCCTAAAAAGGGAAGTATGGGTACCGCTACATAGGGGAGATACACAAGTCTTAGGAGGAGTCTGAAAGGGGGAACTAATTGCTGCACACCCCATGGGAGAGGACGAAATTAGGTATATGAGGGCAAACCCCAAAGAGATCATAAGAACTGGGTCTTCCCCCTCAGTATAGCCACCAAGGAAAGTTCTCACCTGGCTACAGACTTGAGACTGCACTGTATTCTTACCCAGATTAGAGATAGGAAGCCCTGGGACCTCATGGAGGGTGTTCAGTCATGAACTCGGCAAGCACTCTAGAAGGACACTTGGAGGGTATTCCAGTTTCCCCATCACAGATTGCACTTAGAGGTGGGCACTGTGAGCTCAGTGAACATGACCCCCAGGAGTGGGTTTGTGACAGTCACCAGGCCACATTTTGCCTGATGAACCTGGCCATCCCCCCGACCCTGTCATAGGGGGTAAAACCATAGTTCCGTGGAGGGGACGAAACATGGAGCACACCATGGAACCAGATAAATGCCTTGGGATTCCCAAGGAGTCAAACACTGGAGATGAAGGGGGCGTACGAAAAAAAAAAAAAACAACATTTGAAAAGACAGAATTCATACATAATAACCTCACTAAGCAAATTTTTAGGTAGTTGGTTAAGCTTACCCCAACTGGGATCCTATGAGTTTTAGCAGACTGCACAGCGATGGTGTGGCTTCCCAAATCCCAAGTTAAGAGTTCAAGTTTATTTATTTATTTATTGAATTGATTCACCAGGAAAGGCACACTGAGCAAATCGATGCTCATCTCCCGGTGTGACGCAGGGGAAGGGAACAAGGGAAGGATAAGTTTAAGTTCAAGTTTATTGACAGGAGATACTCCATTGAGCCAGCTCATTTACAAAGAGGTACTGGCCTAACAGCATACAGTTTCAGTTAAACACTATACACAATGAATAACTACAGTTGTATTACATGTGAATAACAATGGAAAAAAATTATATACAGAGTTACATACAAGGAAAATATAAACAGTGGGGAACACCACATTGTAACATGGCAGATAGTGGTGAAAAGGCAAAAACATTAGGATATTTAGCTTAATTAAGCAGTGTCAGTGGCTCAGCAGGTAGCACACTCACCTCTGAGGCCAGGAGATTAGAAGGCTGTGGGTTCTATCCCCACACCAGGCACTTGGCTTAATATCCCAATACCGATACTGCAGTGCAGCATGAGGGGGGTGCTGCACTCCTGAAGTGCCATCTTTCAGAGGAGATGTTAAACCGAGGTCCCATCAGCCTGTTCTGGTGGTAGCTCAGGTGGATGTTAAAAGATCCCATGGCACTTCTTGAAAAGAGTAGGGGAGTTTTTATTGAAAACACATCAAAATACATTAAAAAAAAACACATTAGTATACAAAGGAATCATTAATAATGAAAGAAAAAATCACAAGGTACATATAACAATACATCAATTAAACCATGATACAATATTACTTAAACATATTTTTAGACATATACTCTAAAGGGAAGGGAAAGGGGAAGAGGGGGAAAACCTTATAATATATTTAAGTACCCGTTTATCAAATAATATATAAGGTATATATAAGTATACTTCATGTTTATATATATAATTATAAACTGTCTCCCATTATTTCATCTTATTTTAAAACAAATTTTTTTTCCACTTATATTTAATGAAGACGTGCAACCCTCTCCACCATTTAAACACTTTCGTAGAAGTGAAAATTCCTTTATCCTTCAAGTAAACTGATTTCATTGCTTCCATCAATAATACATAAAAGGTATCATACAGCATAAATTTTTGCTGCAAAACCCACTGGCATCTAGCCTGCCATAAATAAAACTTTAAACAACAAAAAAAAAACTATTAGCGTGCCCCAATCATAAGAGGAGATGAGGTGGGGGAAAAAAACCAAGATCAAGGTCTGATAATCCAGCCTTAGTAATCATTGAAACCTTAATTTAGTACTCAAGAAATTCCATAAACCTTTTGCATAGGTACATTTAAATAAAAAATGGTCCATAGTTTCTTCTATAGCATGACACCATAAATAAGGACAGTGCCTTTCACTCATCTTATGTTTGCCATTCTCTTTAATATTCAGTCTTCCATAAACAGAAAGCCATAATACTTCCCATGATTCCACATTATGATTAGGTATTCTAGGATAATTTAGCTGTTTAATGGCATACTCTTTTAATGGAGTGGGGCAATTAATGAATTCAGGCTCTTTTGGGTAAATTCCCCAAAGAATAGTGTTGTATAGCTTAGCACCTATGTTTTCTCTCACACATTAGTAAGAAATAGACCATTTGAACAATTTTTGAGCACAAGGTTTAAAAAATAATGGAACATAAACACCTTTTGGGATCCTAGGGGGAAGGTTTTCCCATATCTTAAAAACATTTTTGAAATGATTTAGTTCCCATAATTGTTGCAAATCCATCGGACAAAGAGGATCAAAATTAAAAATTCTGGGAAAGAAATAAAGCATAGGAAAAAAATTAAAGGATCCACCATATCCAAACCTCCTTGAGAAATAGGTAGATAAGTGTAACACTGTTTAATAGGGTTAAGCCTACTTCTTCACAACATGGAAAAGAAACAAGCATATAGACGTGTTTCTAAAGCCAAAGGATGGGGATATAACATGGCAACATATAATAACCCAGGTATAATGAATTTTTTAATTACAGAAATCCTCTTTTTTTTTGACAGTCTCTACCCTTTCCACCTCTGAACTTTAATTTCTGCCTTGTTTAAAGCCACCTCCCAGTTTTCTAAAGGGAGATTCTGGGATCTAAAAAGTATACCTAATATTTTACATGGCTTAGAGGAAGCATTAATTCCTGATATATCTATCTGTTCATCTGTCACTGGCCCTAAAATGAGGCCTTTCGATTTCCCTATATTTAATTTAGAGTTTGAGACCTTCTCATATCTTCCAAGACAGTCTATTACAGCAGAAATTTGATCTACATTAGTCAGGAAAACACAGACATCGTCCGCATAGACTTGGACGATCACAGTATCAGCTCTCAGATTTCCTGATATACCTAGAAGAGTATCAATCCGAGCTAAGCTCCTAAGTAATGGGTCTAGGGAGAATGCATACAGTAAAGGGCTTAACGGGCAACCCTGTCTTACTCCAAAATTAACTGAAATGGGGAGAGAAGACTTCCCTTTAATAACTGGGTAAACTAGGACAGTGTCATACATCAATTTAATCCAGTTTGTAAATTCTTGGGAGACTCCATACTGTTTTAATACTGAAAATAAAAAGGGCCTAAACACCCTATCAAAGGCTTTATTTTGATCCAGGAATAAAAGACAGCTCCATGATGTGTATCTATTGGAAAATTCAATTATTTCCCTAATAACTATTAAAGTAGACTGAATTTTTCTATCCGGTATTCCACAAAATTGTAGGGGATATAACAAATCCCTAGAAACTGCTCTAAGCCTATTATTAAGTACCTGAGACAAAATCTTGAAATCAGAATTCAGGATTGTAATGGGTCTCCAGTTATTCAGTTTTGTTTTATCCCTTCCCTTAAAAATATTTACTAATAAACCAGATGTAAATCTTAAGGGCAAACGAGGGGCAGCTTGAAGGAAAAAAAACAAATTTCACTGTATAATGCCAGGATGTTATGAAAACATTTATAGAACTCGTAAGGTAATCCATCTAGGCATGGGGATACCCCTAATTTTAAAGAAGAGATAACTTTAAAAACTTCAGGTCCCAAGATAGGGTTTGCTAGTTTATAAAGTTCCAAACCAGGGGTGTGTGGTAAATTAATATTGTGAAGAAATCCCATAATTTCCTTTTGTTGTGGAACATCCAAAATTTCTTGTTCTCTTATATGATCCTAGATATATATATTATATATATCAATAGGGGAGGTTTTAAGCTCTGCATTTTCATTTTGTAAGACTTCCAAACCAGAGGAAGTTTTTTTTCTTTGAAGGCCTCAAAGAGATCTCCCATTGGGCTCTTTTGTACCCCAAAGGAATGCTCTGTATGCAGAGTCCATGCTCTGTCATACTGGCACTATCTCATTGCTAACTTAATTTGATTTATTTGTGTAGAGAAATCAACTCTAGAAGTGTTATCATTAGATAATAAACCCTACAATTTCCTTCGTAATGTTAGATAATGAAAAAATTGTGTTGTAACCCTACGTTTCCCATAGTTTTGAAACCATTTCTTAACATCATTTTTAGTGTCCTCCCACCAGTCCCATAAATCTTCATATAGATCAACTACAGATGTTCGTGCCCATAACAATGTAGTTATACCTTTCACAACCTTAGGGTCTTGTAGGGCTGATGTGTTAAATTTCCATCTACTTCCATTAGTATTTCTATAATGGGAAGAACCAAAACTTAAAGTAATCAGTAGGTGATCCGAAAATTCGTTTATAAGGGTCTTATGGATGGGAGGGGAAAGATTATTTGAGAAAAAAAGGTAATCAATAGTTGATGTTAATTTCCCTTTTCTAAAAGTATACAATAACCCCGCCCCTTTGGTAGCACCTACCATTTTTTAAGCCTGCTAAATTAATAACTCTCCCTAAAGCTATAGTATCACAGTATGTTTTCTTACCTGGTTTACCCCTACTAAAAGATGGAAATTCACAGTTAAAATCTCCCCCCAAAATAATATGACTAGTAGTAGCTAAATAAGTTGAAAGGGTGTTGTACAGGTGAACCCGTCCTGCTTTAGTCTGAGCCCATAGACCACTATAAATTGAAAACTAGCCTGTTTCCAAATCCCATCTATTATTAGTAGTCTCCCAGGTATTAAATCTATCAACTTCCTAAGGGTAAAATTTTAAGAGCCAAAAAAAATCCCTATACCATCTGCTCTATCTAAACCAAAGGACCAGTAGGAGGGTCCCCAAAGCCATTCAGCTGTTACAAAATGGCACTGATCTAATGTATAAATCCATGTTTCTTGTAAAAAACAAATATCAAGGTTTGCCTGATGGAGGAATTGAAAAAGAGCAGTCCTTTTGAATTTATTCAATAAACTGCTACAGTTTAAGGACCCAATACTTAATTTAGCCAGAAGATTTTAATTAGGGACCTTTTTTCCTTCTTTTCTTTTTTTTCCTTTATAATCATTTTGGGATGTTTTGCTCCCAGAGGATTGTGAAAGGCTGGTAGCTCCTATATCCATGTCTGAATCACCTCCCGTTGTATCTAAAATGGCATAAGAATTATCCATTTCAAAGATAGGGAGCTCCTCAGAAGTCAAGGAGGTGTGTGTGTGGGGGGGGGGTTGAACTCCTAGTTACTCTTTTTTTCATTTGGAACAGAGCTTTGGGGTTTTGATTGCTCAATTTCCTGGTAACATACGGGTGGAAAATCATTTTTGTTAAAAATATCTGGGGTTTCTAACTCCGTCTCCTGTCTTTGGGGAGGGCCTGCATCTGGTGCACGTTCCTTCCCTGTCGATACTTCACTCTCAGGGGGAAGGGGTTAGGCCTCTTTTTTAGTCTTTTTGAATAAGCTACATCTTGGGCTTTTTGTGTCAATAACTCAGGACTGATAACTGTGGCCTTATTTTTGGCTGTCCAAGGACAGTCCCTATACCCATGCCCAGATTCTCGCATAGGTCACATTTTACCATATTGGGACACTGAAAACTACCATGCCCTATTTCTCCACAAATCTCACACTGAGTGGTATCACATGAACTTGAGAGATGTGTCCAAGCCCCACATTTATAGCAGGCTTGGGGCTGCCCTGCATAAAAACATACCCCCTATCTCTCCCTAAGGTAAAAGAATTTGGAATATGGTCCATCTCATTATCAGTTTGTCTCAATTTCACCTTAAACTTCCATCTACCATTCCAAAACAACTCTGTATCTAGCACTGCCTTTGGGGCACTCAGGTCCTCACATTTTTGAGAAAGCCAGAAAGTGATACCTTCAATGTGAACCCCTTCGTTTCTAAACATCACAGTCACATATTTAATTAAAGATTGTGTTAGTGGTGTTATAAAAGGAGACCATAGAGGGGAGAACTTAAATTGATTGTACCTTTGCCAAAAAAGATCTAACAAAAAAGGAGTTCTAAAACTAATATCATAGTTATCCTTCCCTGAAATGTTGATAAAAGTGAAAACATCTTTTGGTGAAAACTGTAAGGATTCTTTTAGAAGATGTTTTCCCACAAACACTCGATCTGGTCTCTCAGCTAGGGCCCCCTTTATACTGAATCCACACTGCATTCCTTCGAGGTGCTGCTTCCTTCCATTTTTGGGAAAAAAGTTCAGAAAGAAGAGGTCTAGGTTGTGGGGGGAACTCAGGAACTTCATTAGGATCTTTCTCCTCAGGTAGTTTAGTTTTTTCAAGTTCAGTATCCGATGGAAGGAGTCCTTTATTAATTTCAGTCTTTAGATCAGAAGAATTAGGGATAGGCCTATTAGTTTGATCTGTCACAGCAGGAGACCACTCAACGGGGCATTAAGAAAGAGGAGGAGAAGAAGAAGACCAGTCCGGGTCTGGAACCTATATCCTTCTGGGGCCCATTTTCCATCCTGACTCCACCAGGGCTGTATCTGGGGCCCAGATTTCAGTTTTGTCTTTTACTCTAGGAGGAAGAGAAAAGGCTTGCTGAATAAGGGTAGAGGCTGAGGGGCTTTGAACTGCAGCAGAACTAGTTTCCATCTTCCGTAGTGGCAGTACTTTATTCAGATTGCGGTTTGCTGCTGTCAAAGCCACTCTTTTAGTTTTAAATGCTTCAGGAGATATTTTAGAAGTTTGGCTTTTAGTTTGAAAAGAGAAGCTAGTTGCTTGGGTATGATTAGAAGAATCCGTTTGGAAAATAATTTCACTCTGAGATATACAACGAGCACCACCCTGTGCCCTTGTTCCCTTATCCACAGCTGAATGGGAGCCAATGGTAAAGAGTTTTGTTTGCTCATTATTCCTTTGCCTTGCCTCAATCTGCTTAGGTACCTGGGGAGAACTATAATTCTCAGCACATATGAACGGCTTTTGTTGAATTTCAGGTGCAACTTCTTCCGGAACTGCTTTCTGAAAAGGGAATGACTTTTGGCACTCGCTGCTCATAGCGATTTCACTGCCAGCCATTTCTTCCCATTTTTCAAGCACGGTTGCAAAAGGCATTTAACAGGGGAGACACGCTGAATCTAGGGCGGTGCCATCCTTTGATGTATCTACATCACTGATTTTGACAGGGCTGTCAGCAGGGCCCATGTCTACAACATCAAGATTACCATTTACAATAGTAAGTTCTCCTGAATTTGTTATAATTTTTACTGAAGGGAACAAGGGGCGTACATCTTTCCTTTGTAAAGAAATTTTACTTGTCTGTGGCTAAGTTCTTGAGACTTGATAAACATCTTCCTTTTGAAATGCTGCCGTTGAAAAACGTACCGACTCTTCCATATCTGATAGAAGTAGCTGCAAAATCATTCTTTCTGCGTAAATGTGTGATAGCCTCTAGATTTTCGAGCACAGGGAAGGAGGCCCTCTCCCCTGCCTCAGAGACGTTCATACCACCCAGCGACTTCAGCTGAGTGGCCATCATGATAGACCAACATCTCCCCCTACTGACAACTAGTAGGGGAATTTCCCCGGTGCCCTGGCCAAATTTCCCCCCATTCACTAAAATACCACCAACCGCTTAAACTGGTTCAAAGTCAGTTGGCATTCATCTGGATCTCCCTTCCCTTGGGAGTAGGGTTTCACCAGAACAGTACAGGGTAGACTATAGAGTGTTCCAAAACATATGGTGAGAAGGGAGACTTAGAGCGGGGGAGGCTGTAGGATTGCAGGGCAGGTTGTAGATGGCAAGGGTGAGGAATGGGCAGACTGATTGGGTTGGAAGGATGCTTGAGTTTAGAAGGAGTGGGTATGGATAGATCTACAATGTGATAGGTGTGACGGGGATTAGAAGAGGTCATGAAAGGGAGATGGAAAGCAGTTCAATGGCAAGCACAACAGTCTCTAAGGTTGCTAGTGATCAGTTTTTTTGAAACTGTGCAGGGGCATGAGGTTTTGTAGGTTGAAGCTTTGTTGGGCTTTATTTCAGGCTAGTGGCAGAGCATGGCTAACAGCCGTGGCACCAAAGTGTGAGCGGGCACGAGGGACCTCTAGCATAATGAGATCATTACTGCGTAGTGAGTAAGAGCTGGTCGTACACCAGAAGACTGTAGCAATGTGGGGGGATGCTTTGACAGTAGAGCTTTATATACCCAGGTGAGGGTATGAGTAAGGCGTCTAGTCCATAGTGAAGTCCAGCCCAAATAAGAGTAGAGTTGGCAGTGATGGGTGCATCTGTGGGCATTTGAAATTAACTGAATTGCTCTGTGATGGAGTGTGTCCAATTGGTGTAGCAAGGAATCCGAGCATTGACCCCAGACTATGTCCACATAGTCAAGGAGAGGCATGAAGGTAGTCTGAACTAGGTGCATTCTGGCTTCAGTGGGGAATAGGGACTTGTTCCTGAAGAAGAAACCAATACGCTGCCACAGTTTCTTTGCAAGCATAGTAATGTGGACAGAGAAGAACAGGTGTTGATCTAGATTACACCCAAGATATTTAAAGTTTTTAACAACCTCAAGGTTGTCATCAAGGAGAGTTTTTCCAGGGTGTAGGGTATTCAGAGTGCTAGTGGGAGGTGAGGTGGTTTCAGTGGAAGTACATGACTTTTGTTTTTTTTTCTGTTTAGTAGCAGTTTTGATTGGACCAAGCTGAGTTCTAGGAGGTCAAATTCAGATTGTAGCATCATTTTAACTTCAGTTACTGAAGGTCTGGAGACATATATCACAGTATCATCTGCGAACATATGAATTTTTGCTTTGTTGACATTGTTTCCAATAGTGTTGATGTAAAGCATGAATAGAAGAGGTCCAAGGATTGAACCTTGAGGAACTCCTCTCATGACTGGAAGAAGTGGAAATTGGGATCCATCTGCTTTCACCTGCTGGAGTCTGTCCACTAGGTAACTATGGAAACAGAGTAGTGCAGGGCCGGAGATACCATGGTTGTTTAGGGTGTCAAGTAGTAAAGCATGGTCGACGGTGTTGAATGCTTTGCTAAGGTCCAAGAAGACCACTCCTGTTATTTGCTTCTTGTCCAGGGAGAGTAGCCAGTCATTGGTGATGGATGCCAGGGCTGAGGTGGTACTGTGGGCTGGTCTGAATCCTGATTGGGCAGGGTTTATTAGGTTGTTTTTATTGAGGTATTCTCTTAACTGCATTTACTAATCTCTCAAGGAGTTTTGAGAGAAGGGGCAAGATAGAAATGGGGCGGTAGCTATTTAGGTCCATAGGGTCACCTGATTTGAACAGGGGAAGGACCTGGGCTATCTTCCATGCCTCAGGGACAGTACTGAAACTGATGGATAGGTTAAACAGGTGCAGTATGGGGGCTATGGGGTACTGCACACTGGCTTTAATGAAATATGGTCCTATGCCATCAGTGCCTGCACCTTTACTTACATCTAGGTGGAGTAGGAGGTCCTCTACTTCTTTGAACTGAAATGGAAAGAAGGAGAAGTTGAATTTGGGGGGCCTTTGGGAGGTTCTAGGTAAGCTGGAGATGAAAGTAGCAGCTTTAGAGGAGTCAAATGCCATGCCTGCCGTAGAGAAGTGGTAATTGAAGCAAGTTAGGATGTCAGACTTACTTGAGAAGGAGTTTCCCTTAAACAAACTCTTGCTAGGTAGGGAAGAAGACAATTTGTTATCTTCGGCTGATTTAATGATCTGCCAGAATGTGGCAGAGTTACCCTTGCCAGCGTCAAAGGCAGAAAGAAATTAGCTTGTGCAGTTCTGACTTTTTTAGTGCAGTTGTTTCAGCAAACTCTGAAGGCCGCCCAGTCAACAGGTAGCTTGGATCACCTGGCTGTTGCCCATCGGTGAGCCCTCAGGTTTAATGCTGCTTTTTGTTCAGGAGTAAACCATGGACAAGAGAGCTTCCAAAGAAAAGGAAGGATGCTGCAGTGATTATGTCAGAGGCCATGTAGAATTGTGTCCAGTTTATGTTCTCGAGGTCTGACAGGTAGTGGAGCAGATTAAACTTGTGGAAGCTTCTTTTCCAGATGAACTTTGGAGACCACTTAGGTGGCTGCCCTCTAATGCATGCCACTGCACATGATCGCTAACATCGTTATGAAACACTGCTGAGTTGGAGAATTAATGTGACCTATTTGTGAGGATTACATTGATTAGGGAGCCTTGAGAGGGGAATTTGGTGTTTGGTTGTGTGATTTCAGGGATCAGTTGTGTGAAGCCAGCTTCGTCACAGAACTGTTTGAGTTTTTGGCAGTTGTTGCAGTTTTTTTAGCCAATCCAGGTTTAGGTCACCAAGTATAATGATTTTGCTTTGTCTTGCATCAGAAGTAGTGTCTTGCGTCAGAAAGACTACCCTTTATAAGAGAAATACAAGGCCAGAAAACCCCCTGGCAGGCCAGCCCCTTTGCCCAAATCATATGCCCTGACTCTCTTACATCACGCCCTGGACAGTTCACATCGCTGACTGCATAATCAATAAAGGACAGCTGCTTAACAAATTCTACATCATACAATCGCAAACCATGGTTGCACACCTGGGGCTAGATTCACAAAGATTTTCCCCAGTACAAACTGGGCTTTGTGCCATAATGTTAGTCACAAAAAAAAATGTTTGCACCATTAAATGGGTTTGCACTGGGGCAAAGGGTTCAGGTGGAAAGAATTCAAATTAGGGGGAGGGAACCTGTATGACAGCACTGTGCCATTTACAAACCATTTTCTCCATGTAAGGACCTTTTGCAGAGGTCCCTTGCATGGAGAAAATACCGCCATCCGAGACCTGACTGTATTCCCGCTCAACCCCAGCGGCTGCCAAAGATACTGCAGCAGCAGCACCCACACCCACAACAATGTGACCCTTGTAGTCTAGTGGTCCCTCTTCCTCCCGATTTCTGAGCACCATCCCGTTGTGTGTAAAATGTTTCCCTGGTAGTCCCGTGGTCCCTCCCCTGTTCTCCAATCGCTGTCCCATTATGCGTGAAATCTTTTTCCCTGGTAGTCTAGTGGTCCCTCCCCCTTTCCTGTTCTCTGATCACTGTCCTGTAGGTGAAAAAAACACTGTCCTGGTTGTCCAGTGGTCCCTTCCTTTCCAATTGACAGACCCATATGCATGCAAAACATACTATGGCTGTCTAGTGGTCCTCTCCCCAACCGATCACCGTTCTGATCCCCTAGTGCCATTAAAATATGTATTTTCTGGTGATCTAGTGGCTTCCTCCCACCTCTCACTGATTGTCGGCCGAAGAAGCACACAGATAAATAGAGAAATGCAGTCCCTGGTGGTATTGTCCCCCTGTCTATCTGATCGCTGGCCCATCATACAATAAATAATCTTCCTGGTGACTAGCAGTCCCTCCCCACCCGGTGATCCATCCAATATGTAGAAAATATTAGCATTGGTGCCCAGTGGTTCCACCTCCACATCCCGATCCCTTGCAATAGAAAGATCCCCAGTTCCTGGTGGTGTAGAGGACCCCTACCCTGTCAGGTATTGACCCACCCCCACTCCCCCAAGCCACTCCCAGCCAGTTACCAGCACAGCCCTCCTTTCACCTCCATGGATGGCCGCTGACTGAGGTCTCAATGAGCACATACATACAGTACACGCTCATTGAGAGCTCAGTTGATGGCCAGGCCAGGGTGTATTAAGTTAAAGGGATGTCAGTTTGCAGAAAGATATGATGACTTACAGACATACAAACATAAAAAATTTGCCAGCAGATAAAGGCCTAGAGGTCTATCAAGTCTGCGTGAATGTGCAGCTAGCACCCTTATTCTGCAGCTGCCCTCCCTCCACCCTTCCCTCTACTAACCTCCCCTTGCCCTGTCACAATACATGGAACAAGCACAAACTAGGCCTGGGATTTAGCAAGGAGTCAGGAGGCAGATGTAAGTCAGAGGGAGGAGGAGGGAGTCGCACCTTAGGATGCATGCGCGCTTCCATGCACGTGCGCTCCTCGAGAAAGCCATGGGTGAGAGTAGCAGTGAGAAAAGAACAGAGGGAAAATGGTTGTCACAGGAAGAATGTATGACACCTGCTCACCGCACCCCCACCTGCATGGTCACTAGGGCACCCCCTGAGTAAGGCTTACGCCGAAGCGCTGGGGATAGTGGGTGGCTGGCTGGTCAGTTGTCTCCTTGTGCAGGTCTGTACTCATCTGTTTGCTTTGCTTTATATACAAGTTTTTTAATAGCAAACAAGTGTGTATCAAAATAAATCTTACTGGAGATAAGAGCAAAAATGTTTTTTTGTGGCTTTTTATGTATCTCTAGTCAGACTTACTATAGTGCTCGCCCTTTATTTGTGGTTTTCACAAAAGGCTGCCATGGTCACTGGGGCAACCTGCAGTGAACTACTGGACTTCAGGCATCAGGAGGGAGGACAGTTGTCCAACTCCACACCTCACCATGGGAGGCAAACCATGGGAGCCTGAGCCACAAAGTGAGCCCCCAGGGAGACTATGGATGGTGGAGGGGAACGGCGAAGCTGGCAGAAAGTGAGCCTTCTCCTGCAGTGGCCAAAGGCAGATAAACACTTCTATAAAAAAAAAAAAGGAAAAATCCTAGCTTGCCGACCTGTTGGTGAAGTGGTAGTGCTGCCACTTCTGATACCAGTGATCTGAGTTCAGGAATGAGCTAAAATCATCGGGAGTTGGCTAGGGGAGAGGGATTGAGTGTCCCAGAGGACAAATTCCTCCTCTGGTGGGGGGATTGCAGCATCTGCTACAAAACCACCAGGTGACCACAAGTGGTGGCACTGGCGAGGTTTGGCACCAGGGAGGGGAGACCCTGATGAAGCTGGACACATGGCACATATCCGTGTGCATGCATCACTCAACTCAAGGCTAGCTAGCATCTCAGGGAACATGGGATACAAGAAAACAAGTGTAAACTCCCCACATGCAGCAGTGTGATGCTGCAGGCCCTGCACCTCTGACCTTGGCATTCACCTCCAGACCGAGCATGGCCCACTAATGGGGCATGGCCCTCTCTGTTGACTTGGCCCTGGGGTAAGCCAGGAAGGCACAAGGAGGCAGGGGTAAGTCCAGGAGAAGGCAGGTGACAGGTCTGGGAGTGGGAGACAACCAATGAGGGCAGCCTGAGAGTGGGGAGGAAAAAAAAATAAAATTCTAGTTTTTGAACATAACAGTTTATATTTGAAAAGTTTTAGATATTTAGCTCACCCCTTGTTTCTTCATAACTCTGCACATTAACATGGAAACAGAAAACAGGATCCACCCTGGCTGATTGTCTGCTCCTGACATCATAATCCTCACTTGTGACATCACAGTCTGTTGCTCCGAAAATAATTCCGATGTCACATAGATCTGTGATGTCAGATGTAGTCAAACAGTCCAGTCTTTAACAGACCAGGATCCTGTTTTCATGTTAATGCTCAGTTTTGATGAAAAGGGGAAAGCTAATATACTGATGAACCAAACAGCCTGACTGAAATTTATGGAATCAAATTAGGGTGCAGGTCATCTGACTATAACTTGGAGGGGAAAAGAGAATTTCTACTATGCCAACCATCAGGTTTTAGGGGAAGGGAAACCAGGCCAATTGCCACTTACTTGTACCTACAAGGAGAAGTGTGAATAACATTCAAATGCAATTAAAATGCTTCATTAAACAATTTTAAAATACCAAAATCTATGCTCTACCGATCTAAGGTAAATAGCTAAACAACTCTATTTTCTTTGTTAAATACACTAAATTCCTAGGGCCCAATTCCAAAACACGGTACGCCTGGCACAAGGCGAGTTATGCCAGACCCTATGGCGTAAATCGCACCTTGCACTATGCGTTCTGCAAGCCATGATTACAAGAGGCGACTTGCATCATGCCATATGCGGGTTGAGCCAAAAGTGGGCTCCACCACCCACTACGCCTGCAACCCACTGCAGCTGGGCACAAGGGTGGGTTACAGCAGCAACTGCACCCTATTCCAGAAGGGTGGCTGCCATAACCCACTTACATCATTCCAGGACCTGGCATGGTGTAGCGGGGTTAGACCAGCATGGAGGTGGTCTAAGGGGCATCCGTCCTCGCATAACGACAGATGCCTCCCTCCCTCCGCAGCGCTGCAGAAGGCACTTACATTTTTCCCACGTACCCCCCAGCACAGTCATGCCCCCCAACCCCGAAGTTCGGGGACCTCCCATGTCCGTATTTTTCCATGCCCCCCCTTGCACCTGTGCCACCTGGCCAGACCTCCTCCAAGGCCCCCAGGTGAGTGCAGCAGTGATAAGGGGTGGGGGGGCTCCGGGGCGAGTGTTAACTGCTGTCTGCGACTTGCAGCACCCAGGTCCATTGCACCATTCCTGTGGTGCATGTCTGTAGCTGCTGCACATCATGGATCATAGGTGCCGGGACCCTGCCTGTCTTGGAAGAGGGTGCAGGGTCCCTGGCGTAGTGTCGCATGGTGCAACTCACATATGCCCGCAAGTTGCGCCATGCGACTTGGAATCAGGCCCCTTTAATACAATTCTTAACACTAAATTGGATCTTAACATTTTAAATTGCAAGCAACATTTAAGACAAATATTCCAGACCACGTCAGGATCCAGCCACCCCTGGTGGTTTTGATACAGGTAAAGGATAGGTGAGAAGGTCCCGCTAACCACAAATATAATATCCCCCTCCAGGAGGGATGCATGCGCTGCAGAAAATAAAATTTCAAAGGATAGTTATTATCGGCTACAGGTCTGTTGTAGACCGCCAGTACATGTTACCCCTCCACGGCTGAAGAAACAGGACACAAGCTGAGGCAATGAATACCATTGGCTGCAGGTCTCTTGTAGACCACCAGTACAGATTCTACCCCAAGCCCTAGTCCATAACTTGTCTCTAGTAGTCTGGTGGCCACCCTACCCTAGCTGTGGTCCATAATTTTTCTGGTGTTCTAGTTCTGCCCCCCAACCTTAGTCCTTGTCCATAATTTGTCCTTAGTGGTCTAGCGGACCCCCAATCCTAGCTCTAGTCAAAAATTTTTCCCTAGTGGTCTAGGACCAACAGCCCTAGCCTTAATCCCTGATCTGTCCCAAGTGTTGTACTGGAACCACTCAACCCTAGCCCTAGCCCATAACTTGTCCCTTGTGGTCTACTGGAGCCTCCAAACCAAGCCCTAGTCCATAATTTGTTCCTAGTGGTCTACTGGCACCCCCCAGCCCTAATCCATAATTTGTCCCTAGTAGTCTACTGGTACCCTCCCAGCCCTAGTCCATAATTTGTCCCTAGTGGTCTAGTGGCCACCCCACCCCATTTCCCTCTGTGTGTCTATTTACAACATCGTTCCTTTACCAAAATGAGCCCCCCACATCCTTACACAATAGGCACAGCATTCTGACACTTCTACCGACTAGTAAAAAGGGGGGAGGTCTTGCTGAACTGGCAATAATAGCAATAATTTAGTTTGATGTGCACTAGCATGGAAGAGCTGTCTGACCCGGTGGGATACTGGTGCTAAGTCATGCCATGACAATTTAGCATCTGTGCCTTGCCACTGAGAATTGGGCCCAAAGTTTTTTCAAAATATATGCTGTGATGTCAGAGTGGGGCTCTTTAAGTATCCTTTCATTGTGGTCCACCATGTACTCATTGAGCTTATCCCATAATTTCATATAATCACCCCAACTGCCTCTACCCTTGTACATGGGGATATAATAGCAGCATGTGACTTGGTAGGGCATCCATAACCCCACATCTCGGGCATCTGCCATTCAGAGCCAGGAAGAATCATTTGAGTCTGTCTGGTGGTATCACATGACTGACTAAGTATCTGGCTTTGGATGAATAGGATAGGCAGTTTCTTACTATTTTGTAAAAGAGCTAGCAAGTCTTGCTTCTCAATCTCGTCTCAGATAGCTGAATCCCATTAGTTTATTGTACAGAGAAAGCAGATTCCTGAGATTAAGATAAGTTGCTGGGTCAAATCCAGAGGGTAACAGTTCAAATGAGAATACTGTTGAGTAAACAGAGGTCCGAGGTGGTGAATTTCTCCCTCAGTCTCTCTCGGAAAATCCAGTAGCTTATCAATTTTGGGATCAGAGTGGCACTAATCAGAGCTATTAGAATACTGATGCCTTGAGACAGGTTCTGATCCCTACATTAGTGCCGGCCAGGATGTAAAGCAGTGTCTCGAGTTACTGCATAATAAAAGGGATTAACTGCCACTGAAATTGCCTTATTTGCTGCAGTAACTCTATTGCAGTATGCTGCAGTTCTGCACTGCATCCTGCCCAGCACCACTGTATATGCCCTGTGCCATAGTTTACAGCAGTGCCAGACAATGGCACTTGGTCCAGCTGTTATGTGGTTATCAGCTGAGGACTTACTGTGTAATGCATGTACTTTACTGGGATTGGCTGCCACTCTCTGACTCTGGGGTAGCTGGATTAAATGGGCTTCTGATCCAGAATTTATCTTCTCTCAGCTCTTTATTATTTGGAGTCACAGATGGCTAGGAAGACAGTTTAAAAGGTTTTGCAGTTATCAACTGAGGAACTATAGAGATTGTCAGTGGGTGGATCCACTGTGGGCACCATGCCACTCTGTTTCCACCCCTACCAATGAGTTATCAGGGAGAAACCAAGTTCAAACAGAGGTCAGCTGAGCATCCCAGCAAAATAATTTATGAACCAGATTTACAGATCCACATCATGTGACCAAGCATTATTGATGTCAATCAAAACAGTAGTTGTCATTCTATGTTGTAAAATGTCTCATTTAGACTTCTTTTTGCCTAAATAAGCTGTTTTACAAGTGCAATAATTCACCCCAGGGTGTCTGGTAAGACAGATCTCCCCACAGTTCCAGTGGCATTGAAGGCACTTGACTTTCTCATGCTTAACAGCCCATCTGGGGCATGTAGAAAGATCTTCCTTATCATGCACCCCATTGTGTGTTATTGCTTATTATACAACGGACAAAAATTCCTGTAACTTGATTGGTCAGTTGAGGTCTTTACCTGTGGGCAAATCCTGCAATACCCCACAGTTGAGAAAAGGCATTTATAAAAACAAGCACATTTTTAAATTGATTTTACACGTGGGGCCATTGTATAATCGAAATAAGATACTCTGGGACAAGGGGTAATTAGGGATTACCCACTTTTTGTGTGGTTAAGTCACTGGGCTGCGACTCATGAAATTCCACGAGGCAAGGTAACTCACTCAATAACCCACACCCTAACGTAGAAACATAGACTTTGACAGCAGATAAGGACCACTTGGCCCACCTAGTCTGCCCATTTCCCTACCTAGAGGATAAGCTGCAGATCCTATTTAACCAATAGCCTATTTCTTCCTACCCCCCACAAGAATAGCCTTATGTCTGTCCCATGCATTCTTGAATTCTCCCACAGTTTTAGACCGCACAATCTCTTCAGGAAGGCTGTTCCATGCATCCACCACCCTCTCTGTGAAAAAATACTTCCTCACATTGCCCGTGAGCTGTCCCCCCTCTATCTTCAAATTGTGTCCCCTTGCGTGCCTTATTGCTTAACACAGAGCCGGGAAAACCCTAGATTCAACTGGAGAGTTGTCAGTTTAATTTGAGGAGTTTTGTCTAACCACAACCAACCCTTTCGAATCCCATGTGATATTTAAAGAATTTTTCTAGAATTGGAAGATCTTTATCTGAAAGAACAATAAGTGTGGCTGTACTGCCATCCTAATCGCCCTACCAACGAAAGCGAGATGGAATGTTTTCCAGTGAGATAATTTTTCCACTATTTTGTCTAACAGAGCAGGAAGGTTTGTTTTATATTTTGCTTTAAATGTTGGGGTAGCCTTAGCATACAGGTAAGTGCGGCTGTCTGAATTCCATATTGGGGGTAACAGCTCATCCAGAGCCGAGAAGTGGTGTGGTCAGTAAGAAGAAGTTCCTTATGATTTGTCTCAGGTAATTCAGCAACAGTGCAATTTACCAGTTGCAGAAACCTTTTTGACTCCTAACTCCAGCTGAGAAAATGTGCCTCTTTGTCTTCGATCTAATAACAGTGCTTTTGCAGTGAGATACTTTCCATTAGATGAGAAACAGAGAAAGTGCCATCAGGTGTTACCAGGAAGTCTTATCACAAACAGCAAAACTATTCCTACCAGATGTTTAGTCTGGAAACTTTTTGACCTTCCTATATTTTTGTCGTTCATAAACCAGTTCCATCTCTACAATTCTCACCTTTTTTCCCCTGTTCCCCCACCCCAATAACTGGGGTTCCAGGCTGTACCCATTTTCCATCCCATAGGCTCCAATTCCATGTTACTAGGATGCTTGACGCAGCAGTGCATGCCATGGTTTAACATTTGCCCTACACCTTTTTACTGCATTCTAGATTGCAATTTTATTCCTGTCTCAGAAGATGCCATATCTTGTCTTGTAAGATGCCCTGTCCCCCTTTTGAGTCTGCTTTAGCACACTTTTTATATTCAAAATAATAAAAGGTGTACCCTTTTTATGTTTGCCATTCGCACATGCAACAAACATTTTGTTAGAGAGGGGCTTTTGAGGAGTGTGACACTGTCAGTCCAATGAAGAGTGGTCTGCAAAGGGCTTGTCAGTGTCACACCAATTGTCAGCCAGGCTGATCATGACATTGTTCTGGCTTGCTGGGTGGAAACTTTGAGCATTTCAAAGGAGAGAGCCAACCCAATCATAGGTTTGCTCTTTCCTTTGATCTATGCTGCCCAGTAATCACAGCTGATTTGTCATGATCAGACTGCTGAGGCTGAATTGCTCCCAGTAACAAAGAAAACTGTCCATTAATGTCTGTTGCTGCCCCACTCTTACTGTCCCTCCACCCATCTCTCCAACTCAGCACCCACCACTACACACACACACATATAACACCGACACTGGGGGTGCCCAATCTGCCACTGCCAGCACCTGAAATAAAGAAAACCGTTCCTCATAGTTTTTTTTTTAATCTACCCTGCAAAAGAGAAAACTGTCAATCGATGTCTGTTGCAGTCACCATTGTAACTGTCACCCCCCAAGCCCAACCCATGTTAATATTCTGGCAAGGGGTGCCCAATCCCATATGCCAGATGCTACCCCATGCTCGTTTTAGTTATGCAGCACTGAGAGCCCACCCCTGGTGCTGCCAAACATAGCACTGACACTAGGGGTACCCAATCCTTCCATGTCACCATAACAACAACCATCCCTCACAGTTTTTTTTTATCTACACCCTGTAAAAAGGAAAACAATCCAATGATGACTGTTGTTGCCTCACCGTAACTGCCTGCCCTCAAGCTAAACCTATGTTAATTTTCCGGCACAGGTGCGCCCAGTCCCCTATGCTAGCTTCTACCCCTCACCCTGCCCATTTTGGTTCTGCAGCACTGGGGCACCCACTCCTGGTATTGCCAAATGTAACACTGACACTGGGGGGGGCCCAATCCCCCAGTGTTGTGATCTGAAATAAAAAAAAATTCCCTTGCAATTTGTTTTAATAATAAATCCTGTAAAAAAGAAAACTGTCTATCGCTATCTGTTGTGGCCATTACTGTTCCTCCACCTGACCCTCCCACTCAGCACACCCCCAAACCCTTACTTACCTACCGGGGGTCCAGCACCATAATCCTGTCTGGACCACAGACACATCTTCACCCTTCGATGTATTTCAATGCAGTTTTGAACTTAGTGGCATGACTTGGCCATTTTTGAATATTTTTGCCCCAAATTTTCAACATGCCTTTTTGGGGAACCCACCTCATGAACAATGGCAGGAATTAGAGAAGCTGGATTATGTAATATTTAAGGCATCTGATAAACGGGGCAATATTGTCCTATTGGGGGAGAATTTTTATTTCACTAAAATCCTGGAATTAAGTGCTGTAAATAATTATGAAAAATTAAGAGGAGACCCAACAGCTAAATTCACCCTTGAATTACACAAATTGGTTGATGAAGCATATACTGCAGGGTGAATTTCTGGGGAGGCTGTTTGTTTTTTTTAAAACAAAGTTTCCCTGTTGTCCCCACATTTTATGGGCTCCCCAAAATTCATAAACAAATCCACCCATAAGACCTATAGTTTCTGGCATCAATTCCCTGACTCATAATCTTGAAAACTGCATTGATTATTTAAGCAATATACCACAACAGGGTGAGGTTGATGCTAGAATTTACCCATGCCTGGTGTGTTGTTTGGTCATGAGGTCACAGGCCGAGTGAGCAAAACACACCAGGCGTGGGTAAATCCTGGCATCACCCACACCCTGGAGTGTGATATTGCGATTATGCAATCTTCTCCTGTACTCTAAAAAAAAAAAGGAAACCTTTTTTAATTTGTTTTGTTTGTCATTTTTTCTCAATTTATTCTTACACCAGAAAATAAACAGTTTTCCATTGCTAGGTAAAACATTGATGAGATGCCCCCTGGCCCCAATACACACCCCTACCTCGAGTCGACAGCTGCTTGCTACAATGTTTTTTTTCTGCAACATAATAAGGGCAAGGGCACCTGATTGGCACCGATTGTACTCTGCATGAAACCCAAGTATGCTGCTGTTGCTGCCACCGACTTGGCTCCACTAACACTGCTGCGCTGTTTCACTGTAATCCCAGTTGCATCTCTCACACTCGCTCCTACTGTGTGTGGGGATCTCGCTTCCACCTCACACCCTTTTCCAGATGGTACTTAGACAGGGGGTGGCCAGCATCACTTGGCAGCATTGGAGTACTGGAGAGAGCTGGCCAGTAAGTTAGTGGGTCTGTAAGTTAGGGTGCGAGTCAGCGTGATGCAACCTCGCTGGTGTCCTACTGCTTATGGTTCTGGGGTGAATCTCGGTGGCCAATCTGAGAAAGAAGCTGTTGAGATGAATGTTTTCAAGGGGATTGAGTTCTGAGTTACAGTACAAGGGCAGTAGGAGGATGTATGATCATTTTGGGAATTTGGCAACATTCGGAAGTACTGAACTTTTTATTTAACAAAAAAAGCAAAAGGTTGCTGATATTTCTAGTTGGTCTGGGGCTATATTACTTTTTTATGGTAGCCCATTTTGAAATTCCTGATTTCGCATAGGGGCTTAGCGACGGTTTAGAGAGCCAGTCTTGAGGTTCTGATGCTCGGAGTGATTTGATGTGGAGTTACTGATGTGGCTGATTGGTGACTAGTGACTGGCACCTTTTTCCATGGGGTAATGCTAAGATTTACAATGGCTAGAAGGTACCAGACAGCCAATCAGAATCCTTTATTTTTTAAGCCATTGTATAATTATAAAACAGTTTGTGGTTAGATTACCGTCCCACATTAAAGATACCATGCATTTACTGGAGAGATTACAAAATGTGACTGAGAGGGTAACTATATGTGAATCACAGTTGATGTAGTAAGTTTATACACCTCCATTCAACACAGAGAGGGCTTGAGTGGGATTAGACACTTCCTACATAAATCAACTACAGGATCAGACATACCTAAAACATTTTTGTTACAGGCTTTGGATTTCGTTTTAGAACACAATTATTTTTTTGTGTTATTTTGTGTTTAAAAAAATATTACTCAGACATAAATGTAATACTGCGATGGGTGCCTCAATGGCTCCATCATATGACAATTTATTCATGAGCCAATGGGAGGAGTTATACAACACTCAGAATAACCCTACTCTTCTGTATATGGCAAGGTATTGAAATTGAGCTTAACCAATTTATGGACTACTTTAACAATACCAATAATTGTCTTAAATTCACTTATTTGAATGGAAGAGACTCCATTACTTTTCTTGATATAGAATTAAGATCAGACCCATGATCCATAATGGAGAGTGTGGGATACAGAAAAACCACCACTGCAAACTCTGTTTTGCATGCCGACAGTGCACACCCTCCAAAACTAAAAGAGTCGATCCCGTTTAGTCAGTTTATGAGAATCAGGCGGAACTGTGCACAGAATTCTGATTTCCTTATCCAGACTGAAGAAATGACTAACAGATTTAAAAACCAAGGATACAGCAGTGAAGTTCTGAAGAGTACCACTGAAAAAGCTAGGAATTTGGATCGAGGGACCCTGATAACTCAATGATCTAACAATAGGGACAACCAAAATAAAATCATATTTTCAACCAAGTACTGTAATTTAACAGATAACATAGGTAATGTGATCCATAAATATTGGCACATCCTCAAAATGGATCCAACTTTGAAAGGTGAGGTGGGCGAGAAACCTAGAGTGACTTTTAAAAAAGCATCAGACTTAGGCGATGCTCTGACTAGGAGTCATTTCAAGTCCTCAAGACACTCTATCTGCATATCTGGTTACCTCAAAGACCAGCTGGTTTTCACAAATGTGGAAACTGTAATATCTGCTTTTATGCCAAAGAAGGGGATATCAATGCACGCCCACATAATAACAGGAACGTGGTCGTCAAAAAATTAATTTCTTGTGTAACCTTACTCGTAGTGTACATAGCATGGTTTTCCTGCCACAAACACTACGTAGGCAGGACAGTCCAACCCCTTAAAATGCATATCCAGGAATACATTAGGGCAATCATTAATAATGAGAGAAGTGCCCTTGGTATACATTTTGGCCAGGACCATAATTCTGACCCATCCTGTCTCAAATTTATAGCACTTGGGAGACAAATTAAGAGCCAGCCGGATGCACATGCATAACAGTGCGTCATGCAAAATGGATGCGCCAGCTGGCTCTCTTGACATATACAAACAGAATGCGCAACTGGCACAGATCGTGCAATCCGTGTGAATATGGGACCTGGATGTGCAGCACAAAGCTGTTGGCTGCCATGGTTGGGCAGCACATCCAATGTTTGGGTCTGAAGACCACCAATGGGGTTATGCGTGGTGCATACCTGGATGCACTATATCCCACATGGGTGATATTCAGCCAACAAATGCTAATGAGCACATTGGGCACACATGGTACAACCATGGGACATGCATGCTCATTATGAGCTCATTAGCGTGACTGCACCTGGCGGAATGTGCCAGGCCAGCCGCCTCCCAGCCCAGATCATAGTAAAAACAGATACGAGCCCTGCCAAACATATTGGAGCCCTGCCAGCCCTGGTAGTCTAGTGTTACCCCCCCAGCCCTGATCCCCAATATATGAAATGATAACTAACCCCGGTCCCCGGCATTCCTATCATGTAGAGTCCCCACACCCAGCCCCGATCCACAAAATGACAAATAATAAATAACCCCATTCTCAGCCTTTCCATACTGTAGTGGACCCCACCCATGTCCCGCTCAATATGAAAGTAGACCCATCTCCCACAATTCATGGCAGTCTAGCAGCCCCCCTCCCCTAGCCCCAGTCATACACATTCCATAAATCACAAGCACCTCAGTATCCCCAGTAGTCTAGTGGCCCCCCACCCCCACCCCCATCAGTTGGAACCCCCAACCATGCATCCCCCTCAACCCAACCAGAGGCAGGCAACTGAAAGCTCCAGGCCCTCTCCTTACACCACCACAGCCAGCTGCCAACCGAACTGTCAAGGAACATGTACTGGTACATGTAATGCGTACTATTGGTTCAACCAATGAGCGTGTACTATGTACTGTACACCATCATTGCCAGTTCAGTCAGTGGCTGGCCATGGTACTGTGAAGAAGGCTGAGCCAGTTGCTGGCTCCAGTTGGGTTGGGGGAGCACGGTGGGGTCCCATCTTGATGGGTGGGGGCCATTAGACTATTGGGGGTATGGGGTGCTTCTGATTTATGGCATGTGTACATTTAGGGCTGGGGAGGGGCCGCTTAGACTACCAGGGATGGTGGGGATGGTCATCTACTTTCATGTTGGCTGGATAGCAGTAAATACTACAGTATGGAAAGACCGGAGTACGGGTTTATGTATTATTTGTCATTTTGTGGATTGGGGCTGGGAGGGGGACCCTACAATGGGAAACATCAGGGAACAGGGTTAGTTATTATTTAATTTATCAGGAAAAGTGGCTGGGACGGGAGTATAACTAGACTACCAGGGCTGGCAGTGCTCCTGTATGTGTTTGATACGAATGGGGCTGGGGAGGGGTCTCTCCCTCTCTGTATCCCACATACTGTTCCCCCCTCCCAGTGTAGTTCATGCACCTGACACTGGGTTGCTTGCTGATTTAGGGCTGCCTTTTGTGTACCTAACTGTGCATGATCGGGCACACGTAATACGCGATGTACTGTTGGTGCAGTCTGGCTCAGTATGCAGTTGTGTGGCGTATTCATGGACATGACCCCAGTACCTGCGCGGTATCTCATCTTGGTGTGCCATGGCACATGCCATTCTGTGCAGCACACTCTGGTCTGCTGAATATTGCTCTGTCGCACATTTTCACAGGTGCACTGTGCATCAGCCATTTGTGCCACACATCTGCTGTGAATATGGGGGCCCTAGTGTCTATGGGTCTGTTAGAATGAGGTGAGGACAGGGTTAATCAATTACTTCCAAAAGAAACATGATGTACAGTATCCCTAAACACTGTTGACTGTTCGCCCTACATCGAAGACTAGATTGGTGCACCTGAATTCATAAATACTGCTCAGTGACTATTGTCACCTGTGTCTCTATGCCTAATATATGTCTTATTTTAATGTTTGCCCTCTAGCTTTCTCTAGTGATATTTATTATATGTCTTGGTGTTTTTTTTGTTTTTTTTTTTTTATTTTACAGGTCTTTGCAGCATTGGACATGGTCCATAGTTCGATCCCATCTCTTCACGAGAAGGAAATGGTGCACTCATAAAGTGCTCGGACTTATAATGCACTTAATGCCCTTACCTAATGACTAGATTTAATGGCCTTAGCATTACTTGTTGGTGCTTAAAATCTGTATGTAGCTATTTTTTGCTGCCCCTTCTATGTGACTTGAGGGCCCTACCCTGGCACACCTAAGGCTTAACCCTTTGCCCCCCGTTTATCTAGTATTCTAATAATTTTGTATTACCTATACCCAGAAACATTAGATTATGATGCACTATTTATTGGTGAAATATTGATGGGAAGTGTTTTGATATGAGATTTATGACATGCTATTTTAATTCACATTGTATACCTTTCCTGCTTGTGACTGTCTTTTTAAGCAGGTATTTTAAAATGGTGGTGGGTTACATGGAGGGGACATGCCTCCTGACGAAAACCATAGTGTTTGGCTAGAGCACTGGGGATCCTGTCTGCCTCCAGGTCTGGATTGTAAATCCTTGTACTGAATAAAGAATTATTTTGGCTACAACAAGTGTCCAAGTTTCACTGGTGTCTCAGAGTGCTGTACAGACATTATACCGTGTAATGTATTTTTATCTAATAAAAAAACTGTCAGCACTTATCTCTCACATTTTTAAAGGCACTCCTGTTGTAAAGGAGTAGACAAGACACAACAGAAAAAGGATTTACAGTGCAGAGCAAGCAAAGTGAAGCAAAAGCTGGTAGTCTCGGTCTCTGAAGTGCTTAGATTTTTTAGCAAGTGCAGCTTCCTCCAGCCCTGCCCCGCACTCCAGCCCTGGCTGTCCCCACACTCCTGACTGTTGCTCCATCTGTTCCAGTGCATTAAAATTACATACCATGCATTATTAGGTGGTGCTGCTGTTTTTTTCTGTCTGCAAACAAAACAAGGTTCTTCTGCAATCCAAGTGGCAGCAGCAGGTGCAGAGATGAGTCCTCCTCCTCATTCTGTCTCTCCCAGTTCTTGTGCTTGTGCTCATTCTCTCTCTGTCCCCCAGCTCACTCACTCAAAACAAAGGCAGCATACAGTACTAACCAAGTAATTTATTCCAAGCAGACTGTTACATTTGGTGTCACCTGTGGGCGGGGGGGTTCTTTTCAGGATGGCTGTCTTGAGTAAAAAAAGGTGCTAACTGTAGCACTTTGACTTAGACTGGGGCAGGGCTGAAACAATTTGGGGGTCAGCCGAAAGGGTGTCAGCAGAGCTTAAAAGACACTGCTGTGTAAAGCTTCAATGGCTTCAAAGGCATGTTAGTGTCCAGCAAAAGTGGGTGTGCCATAGCACCAGACACACCTAGGTTCATGCGCCCATGATGCAGAGCCGCACAAAGGTTTATAAACTGAAGTACAGCTTGCCCAAGAATTTGTAATTCTGCTGCTGAGAGTTTTTCTCCTTCCCCCACCAACTACGTAGCTGCTCTAGGAGCCAGCATCTCAGCCACCCCCCCGGGTTAACAGCCCCTCCCAAAAAGTACCTGCTTTAATTCCCGTTCTTCTCTTTCACATCCACAGACTTCTTCAGCACTCCGGCGGCTCCCCCGAGGGTCCGAGAGGGCTAAGGATGCCCTCCCCCATGACAAGCAAGCAGGTACACCAGCAAGCTCCGACACAGTTTGGGACCAAGTTCCAGGCATTCAAACCAAACAGGACCCTGCCATCATTCTGCTCTGGCTCCCCACCACCCCCACCACCACCCTTGGTCATCAGTGTATTATATAGAGAGAGACACACACATGACAATAAAAACCCATCAGCCTACTTTCCCATTAGGAAGCTATCCCATCCCACCACTAGAGGCCGCTACTGCAACAATAGAACTTTTTACTATGCCACGCTCAGCCACTATGTTTTTTTGTCTACAACTATGTCTGTTACTTCAATTCCCACTCTCCTGCCCCTCGTTTCCCTACCACACCTACCCCCATCTCGAACTCCCTTTTTCTTCCTCCCTCTATTACCCCAACCCTCCCCCTGAAATACCCCCTCCAAACCCTCCCAGGCTCATCACCTCACTTCAACTGATGACCCTCCCTCCCTCTCGCCAACCCTCTTCCTCGCCCCTCAACCTGCTCAAACCATTCACCCCTCACTGCTCCACTCACACCTTCTAAATCTTGAGGCCTTTCTCCGTGTCTAAACCTCTGAGCTCCACCCCCCCCGGCGCAAAAAAAGCAGATGCAAGCAGGTCCCCCATTTCTCCTTACCCCTGCTACTCCTACTCCTGGCAGGTGATATACATCCAAACCCTGGCCCTACGACAACAAGTTGAACCTCGACGGCACCCGCACCCCATCACAGTCTTTCACCTGACTCCATCCCCAAAGGCCTCCACATTTTCCACATTAATGTTAGGAGCCTACTCCCCAAACTAGATGCCCTCTCTGTCTGGACAAATCAATATCAACCAGACATACTCTGCATCACAGAGACTTGGCTCTTGCCATCCCAAACTACATCCTGTTCCGGTAGGACTGTGGCAAGTGAGGCGGGGGGGTAGCTCTGTATGTCAGACTCTTCATTTCATGCACCGTTACTTTCAAAGAATCGTGCCCATCCTCCCACGAATCTCTAGTCACTCACCTATCCTTTCCTTCGTCCACCCCCCCTTTACATAGGTGTACTGTATACCCCTCCTAAGCCTTCATCTGACTCCCTCGTCATGGCCATCTCTGCCATTTCATCGACCACTTGAAACGGCAAACTCATTTTACTAGGTGATTTCAACCTAGACTGGCTCTCCTCCTCGACCAAACCAGCTGCCCTGAGGATTGAAGCCCTAAATCTCTCTCAGCTAATACAGGAACCCACCTGACTAAACCACCGATCTCAAAAACACACCCTTCTAGACTGGATTTTAACCACCACCCGCACAGGATCACTGCCTCAGGCATCCTCTCTGATGCACTTAGCGACCACTGTATTACTTACTGTATCCACAAAATCGATTCACCACACTCCGATCCCAAATTCATCGTATCTCACCCCTTTCATCTCCTCAATGAATCTGCCCTACAGAGTGACCTGTCATATGTAGACTGGCTCCCAGTCTTTAACTCCCAAGATGTTGACATCATCCTATCACACTTATGCATTATTTTCCTAAGTACATGGGACCATCATGCTCCTCTCAGGAAAGCTAGAGTTAAAAAACAGCATCACCCCTGGATCACAGCTGACCTCATCACCTTGTGTCACACCAGAGACAAGGCTTGGAGGCAATACAAAACCTCCCTTGCCTCTTGCGACCTCCTATCCTACAAAATTCTCAGAAACAAATGCACCAAAGCTATTTGACTATCCAAGGCCCATTGCTTTAGGGTTCAACTTAGCCATCAACATGCCTCCCCGGTGTCCTTCTGGAACGTGATAAACTTCCTCATTGACTCACCCGCCAAGCAAGCCAGTCGAAGCCTCAGCACTGACGGCAGAATTGTCTCCAATCCTGCCACTGTATCTGAATTTTTCAACTTGTTCTTCATCTCCTGTGCCCTGCCAGATTCACCCCCACCTCAAACCAGCTCCACAAATCCCCCTCTCCAGCCACGGTTTCCACTTTCCACCATTCACGCCCCTGGAAGTCTACACTACACTCATCTCTCTGAACCAGTTGAATACCAGCCCTGATGGCTTGCATCCTAGGCTGCTCCAAATTTCTGCCTCAGCCATAGTCACGCCTCTGACACACTTACTAAATCTCTCACTCACCACAGCCACAGTCCCCTCTGCCTGGAAACTTGCCAAAATCCTTCCTCTCCAGAAAGGTGGTGACCCCTCCCTACCGGGAAATTACAGGCCCATCTCACTCCTCCCTTCCCTCGCCAAAATCGAAGAATCCCTCATGCTGTTCAAATTGTCCTCCTTTCTCTCAAAAAACAGCTCACTCTCCCCCTTTCAATCAGGCTTCAAAAAATTTCACTCTACTACCACCACCTTATTACGTGTAACCGACTCTATTCTCTCTGCAATGGACAATGGCCAAACCACTACTGCCATTTTCATTGACCTGGCAAAAGCCTTTGATTTGGTCTCCCACCCTCTACTGCTTTGCAAATTAAGCTCTATTGGCCTTGTCCAACCTGTAATAAACTGGTTCCACTCTTACCTTCAGAATAGGAAGCAGTCAGTACAAATAGGCGACATCCTCTGCCCCCCACTACCTATCCTCTCAGGCATCCCCCAAGGCTCCATCCTTGGCCCCATCCTTTTTTCCCTATTCATATTTTACCTCCCCTCTGCCTGCCTCTCCTCAAAAATGCAGCTGTACGCCAACAACACCATCATCTATGCCTCAGGCCCCTCTCATGACAGCGTGCTCCCTAATCTGCAAAATGATTTCAACCGAGTACAAGCCTGACTTCGGAAAAAACAGCTAAAACTTAATGCCAAAAAAACAGTCACCATGGTATTTGGCACCAGACAAAAGCTCGCCTCCCTACCAGCCCCTCCACCGATCTCCACCTTGAACGGTGTTCCCCTCAAGACTGTACCCACTTTCAAGCACTTGGGAGTCTGGCTGGATACCCACCTCAACTTTTCCACCCATGCCAATGCCATCTGTACCAAACTCTGGCTCAAACTGGCCATCCTTTATTGCCACAAAGACAGCCTTTCCCTTTCCACAAGGAGTGAACTCGTATGCAAAACTATCCTACCAGTTCTGGACTGTGCGGACATCATTTATGGCACAGCCCCTACCTCCTCCCTTTCAAAACTTGACATCCTGCTCAATTCTTTCAGTCGCTTCACCACTGCCTCCCCCCAACTCACTCATCACTGCCTCCTATACTCTACTTTACCCCTGACGCCACTCACGCAATTGCAGACCACCCACAGCGCCTTCCTCAAATCTAAATACTGGCTTGGCTCCCTTCCCCCCTACCTCTCTTCACGCCTCTCTCAAGCCATCGCCCCTGGCTACTCACTCCATCATAGACAAGCACGTACCTTCCATCTCTCATGCCCCCTCTCTGCCTCTGGGCAAGCTGCCTTTTTCTACCGGCTCCCTCTCCTTTGGAACAACCTCCCACCCAACCTCCAACAGGCCTCCTCCCTATCAGCCTTTAAACAACTACTCAGGCTCCTCCCTCCCACTCCATGCCCAAGCTGCTCATCTGACCTCGCTTTAACTCGGGCCTAGTATTACCATCAGTGGCCACCCCAGGTAAACCATTACTGCACATGCCAGCCCCAAACCCAAACTTTCTCGGTGCTAGTCTAGCACACTCTGGAAAACCGCTACTGTAAATATGTCTATAATACACACTTGTAATATACTGTATTATACAATCTGTTTAGAAATGTAATATCAGGATGTTTCTTCCATTGGCTGTTCCACCTAAAATTGGTCACTTTACTGCCTACTGCTATGAATTATCCTTACATTGTACTACTCATCTGAAACTTGATATTTACCTGTACTTACCTGCCTACTTACCTGCCTACTACAATGTACTCTTTGTACCCAGGTCACACCTGGAAATGAGCCTCTGCTCAGTGTGCCTTTCCCAGTCACCAATTTTAAATAAATAAATAAACATTACACTTCTGCTCCTTCTAGGAGGGCAAGCAAGGGGCTTTCACAACCAACCCAAATGCAACTCCTTGGTTGGTAGTCTGGTGGTGTACAAATACCACGCCCCTCCACCTTCCCCAGGAGCCAAATGCAGAACACTTCACCTCCATGAGCCCCCTTAGCCAACCTCAGTCTGCCAGGTGGGCCATGCCACTCTACCCTCTCCAGCAGCAACCTCACCTACACAGGTCTTGCACCACACAGCCAAATTCAGTGTACCAGGTGACCCATGACCTTCCTCCCTCCACAGCAGCTGAACACCTCACTTCCACAATGCTATCAACTCCCAACCAACCTTAGTGTGCCAGGTAACCCATACCTTTCCTCCCAAGCAGCTAAGAACCTCACCTCCACAAGTCTCTTGACTATAACCAACTTTAGTGTGCCAGGTGACCAGTGCCTTTTGCGTCCTCAGCTGCTGAGTGCCTCACGTCCACAAAACTCTCAGCCCCCTCCCAGCATAGGCATTCCAGGTGGGCCACACCCTTCCTTCATCCCCAGGAGCTTTACATTTTACCTAAATGAGGCTGTTGTCCCCAAATTAGCCTCAGTGTGCTAGGTGACCCTTACCCTTCCTCCATCCCCAGCAGCTAAGCGCCTCACCTCCACAAGGCTTTCAACCCCCCAGCCAACCTCAGAGTTCCAGGTGGGCCACATCCTTTCTTTCTCCCTCCCCAGGAGTTGAACACTTTATCTCCACAAGGCATTCACCCCCAACCATCTTCAAGATGCAAGGCAGGCCATGCTGTTCCTTCCTCCCCAGGAGTTGAGCACAAAACCTTCACAAGGGTCTTGCCCCAGCCAGCCTCAGCACTTCAAATGGGTCATGTCCTTCCTCCCTCTCAACGAGTGCCTCACCTCCACAGGGCTCTTAACCCAGCCAACCTCAGCATTCCAAATGGGCCACGCCCTTTCTCTCTCTCTCTCTCCAGGAGTGCCTTACGTTCACAAGGCTCTCATCCCCCCCCAAGCCAATTTCAGAGTGCCAGGCAGGCCTTTCTCTTCCTCCCTACACTGGAGCCCCTTACCTCCGAAAGACTCCTGGCCCCCAGCCAACCTGAGTTTCAGGTGAGCCATTTCCTTCCTTCCCCCCCTGGAACCCCTCACCTCCACAAGGCTCTTAGCCACAGTCAACCTCAGTGTGTCAGGCAGGCCATGCCCTTCCTGTCTCCCTTCCCTGGAGCTGAGCCCTTCACCTCCACATGGCTCTTGGGCCCTGTCATTCTTAGCATACCAGACAGGCCACATCCTTCTTCCCTCCCCAGGAGTTGAATGCCTCAGCTCCACAGCACTCTTGGTACCAAGCCAACCTCAGCAAGCCAGGCAGGCCATACCCTTCCTCCCTAGGAGCTGGGACCACCTCTGTAAGGCTGTCAACCTCCACACAACCTGAGCATGCCATGGGGGACATGTCCTTCCTCCCCCCCCCAGAGCTGGGCACACCACTACAAGGCTCCCAACCCCCAGCCAGCCTCAGTATGCCACATGGGCCGTGCCTTTCCTCCCTTCAAAGGAATCTCTCAGATCCACAAGGCTGTCTTCCCCAGTCAGCCTCAATGGGTCAGGTAGGCCATACCCTTCCTTGCTCCACAGAAGCAGAGGGCCTCACCTGTACAATGTGTCGTCACCCCCAGGCAGACCATGTCCTTCTTCCCTCCTTCCCTTCCTCTCCTTTCCCCATGAGTTGCTCACCACTGCAAGGCTCTCACCCCCCAGTCAATCTCAGCACGCCAGCTGAGACCACGCCTTTCCTCCATTCTTAACAGCACTTCCCCTTCTCAAGGCTCTCAATCCCCAGCCAATCTCAGCATGTCAGGTGGCCCATGCCTTTCCTTCCTCCACAGGAGATGAATGCCTCACCTCCCCAAAGCTCTCAGCCACCCCTGTGTGCCAAGGTGCCTCTGCCTCACCACATGAATGCCTCATCTCCACAAAACTCTCATCTCCCAGTCAACCTCAGCTTGGCAGGTGGGTCACACTCTTCTTTCCTCTCTGCCCTGGAGTTGAACCCCTCACCTCCACCAAGTTGTCAGGTCCCAGCCAACCTCAGTCTGACAGGTGGGTCACACCCTTCCTCCCTCTCCAGTAGCTGAGCCCCTCACCTCCACAAAGCTCTTAGCCCCAGCCAAACTCAGCCTGACAGGCAGGCCACACCTTCCTTCCTCCTCTAGAGCTAAGGCCTTTACTTCCACAATGCTCTTGACCCCCAGCCAACTTCAGCATACCAGTTAGGACTCATCCTTCCTTCCTGCCTCCACAGGAGCTGAGTCCCTCAACTCCACAAGGCTCTCAGCCCAAGCTAACCCCAGTCTGATGGTGGGGCCACACCCTTCTTGCCTCTCCAGGAGCTGAGACTCTCACCTCCAGAAGGCTCTCAGCCCCAACCAACCTCACCCTGAAGGCAGGATACACACTTCTTCCTTCCCCTGGAACCAATCCTTTTACCTCCACAGGGCTCTTGGTACTCAGTCAACCTCAGCATCCCAGGCAGGTCACACTCTTCCTCCATAGGAGCTGAGCCCACAATCACAAGGCTTCCAATCTCTAGCCAATCTGAGCATGTCATGTGGGTCATGCTCTTCCTCTCTCCCTAGAAGCTAATCCCACCTCTACAAGGCTCCCAGTGCCCAGCCAACCTCAGCATGCCACATGGCCCATGCCTTTCCTCCCTCTTAAGGAATCTCTCAGATCCACAAGGCTCTCTGCCCCAGTCAACCTCAGTGGGCCAGGTGAGCCATACCCTTCCTCCCTCCACAGAAGCAGAGGGCCTTACCTGTACAAGGCTATTATCAACTCCAGGTAGGCCACATTCTTCCTCCCTCCCTCCCTTCCTTCCTCCTCTCTCCTAATGAGCAGCTCACCTCTGCAAGGCTTTCACTCCAAGGCAAATCTCAGCATGCCAGCAGAGGTGTGCCCATCCTCCATTCTTAGGAACACCTCCCCTCCTCAAGGCTGTTAACCACCAGCCAACCTCAGTGTGCCAGGTGGCCCATATCTTTCCTCCCTTCACAGGAGCTGAATGCCTCACCTCCCTAAGGCTCTCAGTCCTCAGCCAATCTCAGTGTGCCAGGCAGCCATGCCACTCATTCCTCTCCATGAATACCTCACCTCCACAAAGCTGTCAGCTCCCAGCCAGCCTCAGCCTGATAGGTGGGTCATTCCCTTCCTTCCTCCCTCCCTCCCCTGGAGTTCACAAAGCTCTCAGCTACCAGCCAGCCTCAGTCTAACAGGTGGGCCACACCCTTCCTCCTTCCCCAGGAGCTGACCCCTCATCTTCACAAAGCTCTCAGGCCCAGCCAATCTCAGCGTACCTAGTGGACCACACCCTTCTTCTCTCCCCAGGAGCTGAGTCCCTCACCTCCACAAGGCTCTCAGCTCCAGCCAACCTCAGCCTGACAGGTGGGTCACACCCTTCCTTCTTACCACCCCTGGAGTTTAGCCCTTCACCTCCACAAAGCTCTCAACTCCCAGGCAACCTCAGCCTGATAGGTGTGCCCCCCCCCAGGAGCTGGGCTCCTCGTCTCCACAAGACTCTCAGCTCCCAGCCATCCTCATCCCAACAGGCAGGCTACATACTTCCTCCCTTCCCTGGAGCTGACCCACTCACCTCTACAAGGCTGTTGGTCCCAGTTAACCTTAGCATGCCAAGTGGGCCACACTCTTCCTTCCTCCCTGCACAGGAGCTGAGTCCCTCACCTCCACAAGGCTCTCAGCCCCAGCCAACCTCAGCCTGACAGGTGGGCCACACCATTACTCCCTCCTATGAATCTGAGACTTCCACCTCCAAAAGGCTGTCAGCCCCAGCCAACCACAGTATGCCATGTGAGCCACACCCTTTCTCCGTCCCCTGGAGCTGAGCCCCTCACCTCCACAAGATTCTCAGCACAAGCCAACCTCAGCACACCAGGTAGGCCACACCCTTCCTCCCCCCCTCCTCAGGAGCTGAGTCCCTCCACCTCCAGAAGGCTCTTGACCCCAGCCAACCTCAGCATACCAGGTGCCACACACCTTCCCTTCATCTACAGGAGCCAAATGCCTCACCTCTGCAAGGCTCTTACCCCTAGACAACCTCAGCCGCGAGGCAGGCCATGCCCTTCCTCCATACCCAGGAGAGCCTCATTGCTAAAAGGCTCTTGGCCTCCAACCAACTTCAGCATGCCAAGAGGCTGACACTTCCATAGTGTGTCTCACCAAGGCTTTTTTTTCCCACCATGTTTTCTTGCATGGGTCTTGTGGCAGCCCCCCACCTCATCACTGACCTTCTCATGGACTTATCAGTTATCCACCACTTGCCCAGGACCACAGTGGGGTGGCTGGCCAGCTGTGTTGGTCATGCGAGAGCCTGCAGAGGGTGCCAGCTTGGACAGCCAACATGTTCCTTCACCTCCTGATTTTCTTCCCTGGGGTGCCAGCATGCAATAATGCAGTTGTGCATGCATTTGGTGGCATGCTTGCATGCATGACATGCATCTGGTGGCAACCAGTCCCCTCTGGTGTTCCCAACAGTACTGCCAACCAGTCTTCACCGGCTAGCAGTCATGCAGCAGGAAAAGTGTCCCCCGAGAAAGGAGAGCAGTCCCTGGGACACTCAATTCTTCCTCCCCCAGCCAGTTTCCTTATGGTCCATGCTTGTTCCCAAACTCAGGTTGTTGGAGCAGCAAGCAATAGTGCTACTGCTATACTTCTGGGCTGCTTTGCCACAAGGCTTTTGACCCCCAGCGAACATATAGAATTCTGGGGAGCACTCAAAACCCTTGATTTCCCAGGTGACAGCATGATCCACCGCTGGGCTGCTGATCCAACCCACCATTATATTTTTTGCCCTCATAGTCCCCAGAATCTCCTGCAGTTCTAAAAAAGCAGGGAGTGTGTGGATAAATAGCATTTTTGGATCCAATTTGCTCGATCTTTGATCTTTCAGATGGCCAGTTTAAAAGGAGTACATTCATGTGTCTCCAGGCGACATTTTCCTTGTAAAACTCTATCCATCTCCTGAACTGTGAGTTTATAAAAATTAATTCCTCGCATTTTAGGTTTAATTTCTATAATTTCTTTCCTGTACACTCAGCCCTGTAAATGGTTAGATCACTTTTATGAAGAAATTCATAATGAAATTGTCCCAGACTCCATTACTTTGCACATCTTATGAACAGCGTAGCACTACTTATATTTCTTGATGTTAAAAGCTATTTCTAAATTATGGTGCCATTTGTTATCTTGAGTGTCCAAAGTAAGTTTTAATGACACTTATAATTCACATTTTACCAAATTTCCTTTCCCCCCGAGGATACTGCTGATTAACTTAGGCACAGTTAAATGCTTTTTAAATTCTTCTTTTATTGCCATTATGTTCAGAAAATATCAGAGATTCTCAAAAATGGGTAATAAAACTTAAGATGAAATACTGCAATTTTAGACCAATGCAGATGTATGGCTGTGTTAGTGGGTGCAGACTTAAAGATACGGTACCATTTTTAGCTGCAAGACAGGAAAAAGGCCACTCACTTTAGCTCTGTCAGCAGTGCCTGGAGACCGGATCCTCAGCCCATTTATCGTGCATCCGCTGCTCGTCTTAGAAATGTTATCTGATATTCAAGAGCCGGAGGCCTTATTAACAAGAACACATCTGCAAATGTGTCAAGCACTGAGTTGATGATCATAAAACTTATTAATGTGACGTTCCTTCTCTGTTGTTCATAAAAGAAAAACAGTAGGTCTGTCATGACTCTACGCATTGTTCAAATAGATGATTTTGAAGTGAATGCTGTCAAGTTGAACATAAATTGCATGTATATGTTCTTTATTTAATCTGATGTTGAGTAAGGTTTGTCATTAGTGTTGGATGTGTTTTACCTTTCTTGTCTTGCCATTATCCTAACAGGTACTGTATGATAACAACTGAACTGAAATATGGACCCTGGGCCCCTTACCTGGAAGGGGGAATATAGAACAAATATGGAATGCTTGGTGTGAACTCTACTCTCAAGGGGAACAAATAAATGACATGGACAACCTGACACCAGGCACAAAGCTCACACCCAGGACTAGGTAGCATGAACTGCACTTACACTTTAGAGTAAGTTAGTGACACCGAATATTTATTTATTTGCTTTTGTTAACCAGGTAAGCACACTAGACAGCAAAGTGCCTATTTTCAGGAGCAACCCGGGAGAGTTACAAGGTATACAAAAAACACAAGATATAGGGTAGGGGTTACGTGCAGGAGCCATGGGTTACATACAGGAGCCACGTGCTCCGACAGTTGGTAATACAGTAGAGGTTACATACAGGAGCAACATGCTCCGCCATAGGCTAATACAGAGATAACATCAAATAACAGTTAGGAATTCACAGCAAGAACGACACAAGCAAGAGCAGAACATCAAAGTGGTTTGGAGTACATGTGTGAGATAACACCAGATAGCAATTAGGAATTCGCAGAAAGAACAACATAAGCAGGAGCAAAACATCAAAATAGTTCGGAGTACAAAGGTGTGTCATAGGCTGGCCTAGACGCCTGTAATGAGAAGGAGGACTTGGTACTAGACCGGGTTAGGATAATGATTAAGAGCGATAATGCTGCTCCACCTGGAGCGGTAAGTGCCTAAGGAGGGTAATCAGCAGCGGAGATTATGCTAGGAGAACTGCATGCTGGGTGGGGAGGGCAGGTTTATGCTTAACACAGGCAGGTGGATGCAGTTTTTAGGAAGTTCCATATGAAAGATTTGAAGCAAGGGTGGGAGGGGGAGGCATGAACACGAGCTGGAAGGGAGTTCTGCAATTTTGGTGAATGGACGGTGAAAGCCAGATCGCCTGTGAGGGTGCGGGTCTTGGGGACCAGACGGGCCTGAATTGCACATGACCCAAGGTTGTAGACAGGGGAGGCATGTTTCAGTGGAAGGGCGAGCGAGGCGGGAGTGGCTGTTCTAACTACACTGTTGATGAAGTTGCCAAGGATATAGGTCCAGAGTTTCTCTGGGGGTAGCCACTCCAGTCGAGAATAGAGCTCACAGCGGTGTGTGAGGTGGGGGGCCGAGAGTGTGAAGCGGCATATGTTGTTGTACGTGGTGTCCGACTTGGCAACACTAGAGGTCGGGACAGGGGCAAAGACAACAAGCCCATAGGAGAGTGTGAGAAGGAGAATCCCCTTTGCTATAGCAAGCCGAGCTGAGGGGGTGAGGCAGTCCTTAGCTCTATAGGCTAGGCCGAGCTTGCCATTCGTCGCTTTACAAATGGTCTGAATGTGCGAGGAGAGATCCAATTGAGGATTGAGGGTGACGCCTAGGTATTTAACAGAGTTAGTGTTCGGAAGGAGGGAGTCACTTGACCCATGGATTTTTAGGGGATCGTGCAGGAGGAGGTTTTGGCCACAGAGAAAAAAGAGCATGGCCTGCATTTTCTTCAGGTTCACTGTAAGTTTGTGTCCATCAAGCCAGTTCCTGATAAGAGAGAAATCAGAGTTGAGCTGGGAGTTGATGTAGGTGATGTTCTGTGAGCTGGCTAGGATGACTAGGTCGTCAGCATTAAGAGTTAGGTGCCCACTGGTAGTGATGGAGGGCAAATCATTAATGAACATGGAGAACAGGATTGGTCCAAGAACGGATCTTTGGGGCACCCCACTGTTCACTGGGGAGAGGGTTGAAAGGGTTTGATTAAAGCAGGTGTATTGCTGCCTACCCCCTAGGTAATTGGCGAACCAGTCAAGGGCATGGAGAGAGAATCCGTGAGACTGCAGGGCAGAGAGGAGGAAGGGATGGTCCACCAGATCAAAGGCCTTAGATAGATCAACGAAGATGGCCCCTGTCAATTTGCCTTGGTCAGTCGCGGACCGGATCTGGGAGGTGACCATGGCCAGGGTGGTCAATGTGCTGTGCCCTTTTCAGAAACTGTGCTGGGTAGGGGATAAAACATCATGTCCCTGGAGGTAGTGAGAGTTGTGAAGCAACCGCCTTTTTGAGGAGCTTGCTGGCAGCGCATAGTATAGCAATGGGGCGATAATTATTGACATCTTTTGGGTCGCCATGTTTAAGGACAGGGACGACCTTAGCAACCTTCCATATGTCAGGGAGGATCCCTGAAATAAGTGAAGCGTTGAAGATGTAAGTGACCGATCGGGTGAGGAGAGGAGCCCCCAGGCTAAGTAGCTTCGGCTCTAGGTTGTCATGGCCAGCTCCCATGTGGTGGGAGAGGCCAGCAAGGAGTTTCTGGATCTCACCAATAGTGATTCGTTTGAGGTAGAAGGGGGGACGGGGGGGGGTGCTCCCAGCAGTTTTGGGGCAGAGGGTAGGGAGGGAGTGGGAGCCGGCAGGTCTGTGAACATGCGGTTGAAAGAGGTGGCGATGGTTAGGGGGTTATTACAGTTTGTACCCCCATGAGCATATCAGTGAGTTGTTCCTTGGCCGACCCTCCAACAAGGTTTTTCATGTTTATCCAGAAGTGCTGGGGTGTTATTTGCCGAGGCAAGCAGGGTAGCTCTGCAGTACTCACTTTTTGCGGCACGTATAGCTTGCTTGCAGGAGTTTCTTAGCTGGCGATACTCCAGGAGGTCATTGTTATTATGAGAGAGCCTGTGTTTTACCCAGCTTTTGTCATGCTGTTTCATGAGGGAGAGAAGGTCACTATGGAGCCACTTCGTGGCTGTGCCTCTAACTGTCCTCTTTGAGAAGGGTGCATGCCTGTTTTGCAGTGGGACAAATACTGCAAGGAAATGGTCTAAGGCTGCAACAGGGTCATTTGTAGAAGTGATCCTAGACCAGTCAACCCCCCCCACCATAGGTCATCGAGGTAGTTGTTAGTTGAAAATTTTGAGTAGTCAGGAGCACTCGACTGGGGACTTTAGGAGAGATAGAGCCCCATACGCAGTAGGTTGGGGAGTGGTCAGAGATGGTATCATGGAGTATCCCTGAGTGGATGATTTTGTCGAGTCAGTTGCTCATCACCCAGTCAATGAGTGTCCCAGTGTCTCCATGGTGGGAGGGCCTAGTGGGTTCAGTGATGACCTGACTGAGAGCAAGGCCAGAGAACAGCGTCTCGAACTGCTTATGGTTGGGCCCAAGCCAGTTGAGGTTTAGGTCCCCTGGGATGAGGAGCTCATTTGGGCCAACCCTGTCCCTAAGTTGCTCAAGCAGGGAGGAGAGCCTTAGTATGCCACCCTTCAGAGGGTTATAAGCGCAGACGAGATGCACCTTTTTTGTATTCCCTAGGAGAAGGAGGGTGTGGAGGAACTTGCAGGGTTCGGGGCATCAGGGGTGAGTGTGCAACTATGGACACGTTAAAGTGCACCTTACAATATAAGAGTATGCCTCCGCCACACTTACTACCTGACCTATCGTGCCGGGCAAGGCTGTAGCCCAGGATGGAGCACGCAGAGTCAGGGGTGCTGGACTTGAGCCAAGTTTCAGTGATGCCCAAGATGTCAGGCTTATAGAGGGCTACCCAAGTTGTTAATTCCGCAAGATTCTGGAAGATGCTGTGGATGTTAAAGTGTGCTATTTTTAGACCTTTTGCCACACACCAGGCAGAGGGGAGTGTGACAGGGGCCGGGGTGGTGAGGCGACCCGGGCAGCTTGCTGAGGGACCAGTTCGAGCGTGAGGGGCCATGTCCCTGGGTCGATCGTTGGCCAGTGAGCGTTATCAGCAGGGGAAAGGTGCCAACGGCAGGAGAGGACCAGGCAGTGGGTGGCCGCTGCTGACGGATGCGGGGGCTATTTAGGGGGTGGCAGGCAGGCAGGCAGAGGTAAACCGGGGGCTAACCTAGAAGTGTTGATTGATTTCATGCCCAAGGGAGCTGGGGGGGGAGTTAGGACCTTCTGGCAGGATGGAAGACACAGCGAGAACTGGAGGCAGGCTGAGGGAAGCAGGTAGAACTGGGTGGGGGGGGCTCGTAGTGGCATAACAGGGAAACAGGAATCAACAGTGATGGTTAGCAGGAATTGACTGTAGAGATGAATAGAGGAAATTGGAGTGCCCCTAGTGGCAGCAGAGTATAGCCTGCCAATGGCAAAGTGGGCTGAAAGGTTTTTGCGCGCACGTGACCTCCGCTATAAATTCGAGTGATGACCATGGGTGGTGGTGGGGGCTGTGGGGCAGCCGGTGCAGCCGGCCGGGCCAGCACTTCCCACAGCAACAGCAACTTGTGGCAGCAGCAGCAACTCGCAGGGCAGAGCAAAGCCAAGGCATGCAGCGAGGCAGAAAAACGGCTGGGCCAGGTGTGCTGGCGACATGGGAGCAGAAGGTACTGCAGTAAAGATTGTTTTTGGTGCAGTAAAAGCAAGTTTGATCCCAGGCAAGAATAAAATAACGCCCGGAGTGCTGGAGTCGTGCTCTGCAGGCTGAAATTACTTGCCATGTTCTGTGTTAAACTGGAGCTTCGGGAGACAGAGCTTCGGGGGGGGGGGCCCGAGCAGGCAGCCCTCATGACCACGACCTCATCCTTCAGGAGGTAGGCACCCTAAGGGAGAAAAAGCAGGGGGTGAGCACTTATAACTGTAGGCAGGGGGTGATGGACATGGGAGGGAGCAGATGCTTTAAATGGATTACAAGTGCTTTACGAGGCTATCAGGAGAACACAGAGTGCGCAATGGTTATGGAAGTAAACTTACTTTTACAAGTCCTTTACGAGGCTGGTTGTACAAATTAAATGTCTAAAGTTGCCCAGGAGGAGACCACAATATGGCACAAGGTATACAAAATAAGCTCTCTAAAGTTACTTCTACAAGTCCTTTACGAGGCTGGTTGTACAAATTAAATGTCTATACAAAGTAAGCTCTCTAAAGTTGTGGCACTTGTATGGGGGTATCAGGACAAAATGGCGGGTGTGTCAGTAGGCAACCACAGGAATTTAAGGGGCAACTGTAGTGGCTGTACAAGATGACTGGTGCTACGTGAGGCTACCAATGGCTTTAAATAAAATAACTTTAAATGCACAGCACAAATTAAGGTAGTAATGTAGTAAATGACTTTAAATGCACAGCATATACAAGTAAGCGCTCTAAAGTTGTGGCACTTGTAGTCTAAGATTTTAAATGTACAGCATATACAAGCTCTCTAAAGTTGTGCCACTTATACTCTAAGGCTACCAACGTCTTTAGATAAAAATGACTTTAAATGCACAGCACAAATTAATGACTTTAAAAGCACAGCATATTTAAGGTAGCAGCCAGAGTTGCCATAAATCGCGTGCCATCGGGCCCTTTAATTAAGGCAACAGTACCAACTGGCTTGCACATCGGCACTAAATGATGAAATAAAATAAAAATAGACTGTCTTCATTCGTGCACCGACCAAAAGGCGTCAAGACAGCACTTCCCACAGCAGCAGCAACTCGTGGCGGCAGCAGCAACTCGCAGGGCAGAGCAAGGCCAAGGCATGCAGCAAGGCAGAAAAACGGTTTGGCCAAGCGTGCCGGCGACGTGGGAGCTGAAGGTACTGCAGTAAAGATTGTTTTTTGTGCAGTAAAAGCAATTTGTTTTTTTGTGCAGTAAAAGCAATTTTGATCCCAGGCAAGAATAAAATAACGTCCGGAGTGCTGGAGTCACACTCTGCAAGCCGAAATTACCTGGCGTGTTCCGTGTTAAATTGGAGCTTCGGGGGACAGAGCTTCGGGGGTGAGGGTAGAGGAGGACCCGAGCAGGCAGCCCTCGTGACCACGACCTCGTCCTTCAGGAGGTAGGCACCCTGGCGTGTTCCGTGTTAAATTGGAGCTTCGGGGGGTGGCTAATAATTACCAATTAAGGATTGTGCCAATAAAGGAAAAGGCAAGAAAATAAAAAAAAAAGACACTGCAGGTACTGTGTGTAATTTTTGTAATAAAATTTGGGAGTCAGGCTGTATCAGTGCAGCACATTTGCCACTGTGGTTTCCACAGGATCCATTGCATCTACCCTGAAAACTAGAGTAAAAGCCATGACACATTTAACCTCCCCTCCCCCCTCCGTCTACTGGCATAACTATTTCATCACAGATGTTCTAGGGGGAAAAAGGATTACCACCATGTGAACCAAACTCCACCTCTCCATGGCTTCATTACTCCATGCATTCTCGATCTCTACTTCTGTGATTGGATTTGCCCTAAATCTCTGGCTGCCAGGCACAGGACCTCCAAACCTGCAGCCTCCTGTCTCCTCTGAGCTCCCGAGCCCCTCGATCCCGGTGCAGCTAGATAGTCACCTTCTAGAATTACAACTTATGACACAAAATTAAATACAAGGGGTTTCCATTTCAGTTCCATCCCTTTAACTTAAATAAAGCTGGATGCCGCACCTCAAACCACGCTGGTGACCCATGGCTGGGAAAGAACTCAGGTTGCCGGAGGTTGGCTGGGGAGGAGAGGATTGAGCATCCGGAGGACAGCTCTCCTATCCTAGGGAGGGTGGGGGACTACAGTCGCTGCAGTACTAGCTCTTGGTGGCAACCAGGGGGTGGTGCAGTAGCTCAGAGAGACAGCATGGGGATGACAGGGCAGACTTTGGACATACAGTGTGTGGGTGCACTTGCTGCAATGTCCTAGACATCATTGCACTCCCCTGCAGGAAGAAGGAAGAAAACGGAGAAAAAGAGAGGAATCCTCTGGTGCAATGAGGCCCCGGCCTACTGGCACCACATTGGAAGCACCAGGATTCTCCCTCCAGCCCGGCTCACCAGGAACTCCCCAGTGTGCGGGGTACATACCCGCTGGTTTGAGGCTTGGGTTGTGTGCAGGGGGAAGAGGCCGAGACCAGAAGCTGCGGTTGGTGGGATGCTGGAGGTCATAGGGCTGAAGGGGCACCATAGGCAATACCCCAGCCAACGAGGTAGGAGCACAAATAGTAAACCCCCCCAAAAAAAGTTTATTTGTAACACACAATGTATAGTTTATCTTTCAATCTGTAAGTGCATTGCATTCTATGTGGGGAAAACCACATAAACCTTTAAAGTTAGGATCTTAATAATGCCCTGACAAACATATTAGTGGTTCACATGTTCCATCTGAACATCATGCTTAGTAGGCAAGGGGAGTGGGATTTGGATTTGCAGATCTGAAAAAGGGAGTCTTATTGATTTCTCAGTTGGGGAGCCATGACGTATCCTGGACTATAGGACCAGACTGATTTGGAGCCATTATTAAAATAGCATAAAATGCCATTATTTTATTCTGGGATGTAAAAACACTCTATTGGGGGGGTTCTATAAATAAACCATTTTTTCTTACTTTTTAATAAGTCTTTAAGCCTTTTTATATGCTGCATTATCACTTCCTATTCTTTTTTTATTCAGATTTTTTCTCATTTTTCTCCCACTGTCCCAGGACCCCAGCACATGGCATCACATGCACATGGAGGTGCACATGCGCCCTGTGGTGCCGGTTACAGCCCCTTTCACCCCACCCTGGCTATTGCCTGGGCTCCGTATGGCTTGGCGCTACCACTATTTTTCCACTGGGTGGCAGCCAAGAGCCAGGGAAAGCCCACATCCCTCCCTAGGAGAGGAGAGCTGCCTTGTGGCATCTCAATCCAGTTCCTCATTCCCCCAGCCAACCCCGATGATCCAGGCTCATTCCCAAACCTGGGTCGCCGGCGTGGCACGAGGTGTGGCGTCCAACGCCTCAACCCTCAGCGCCACTGGGCCAGCATTACTTCCTATTCTAAGGGAAAGTCACACTCACTCACAGCAGCCAGCTTCCTGTGCACTCAATATGCTAATGATTGTTGTTGACTAATGGCACATCTCGGCAGCTCTCATTAGCATAATGAATACACAGGAAGTCAGCTGCTGTGCTCAAGATGGCTGCAGGCATCCCTTGGAATAGAAAGTAATCGGCTATATATAAAAAGGCCTAAAAACATACTAAAAGGTAAAGAAAATGTGGTTAATTTATATAACCCAAAATCAGGCATTTTTATATCCCAGGGTGAAATAACGGCCTTGTGTGCCATTTTCCTTTAAGGGATAGATACTTTCTTTTTTTGTTTTTACCAGCCCATGTTATATTAGGGTGTATTATTCCAGCCCTTGCTTGCTTTTAATTTGTTATGATAGTAACATACATTTTTTGTCATTCAAATACTCCAGATACTCCAGGCTTTTTAGCTTGCTTTCTTATTTTGGGCCCATCATGACCCAAACCCATAACACCACAAACATGCTGGCTCATTTCCCCCTAGGGTGAGATACAGATGAGGCAAACTGGTGAGTCCTGAGTAGGATGAAACAAGTGTCTGTGTTTTCTGTTCTTAGCCTTTGCAGATTGTGAGAGGCCTCTTGGCACCATGCATTCCTGCTTACAGCAGAACCAGCCTAAATGTTCGTGCTGATTTGCATATACATCCCATTGTGCCTTTCATTATGGGAGTATGTGTGATTTTGTACTTCTTTGAAACCTTACTTTGTGCCCATCATGATCCAGACCCATAAGACTACATAAGGGCAAGTTTGCTTTACCCCTAGGGTGAGATACAGACAATGCACACTGATGAATCCAGAGAATGATGAAATATAAGAACATAAGAATTTTCCAGCAGAAGGAGACCTCTTGATCCATCTAATTTGCCCAGAATACCTACCCCCTCCTCTTAGACTATTTTATTTTTTGCACGTAGTGTTTATCCCACACACGTTTGAATTCCCTTACATTTTTTGAATCTACTACCTCTTGCGGTAGGCTATTCCAAGGGTCAACCACCCTCTCGGAAAAAAAGTACTTCCTGATGTTTAACTTAGACTTGGTATAACCTGGTATGTTAGGACAAAAAAAGTCTGTATTCCCCTTCCAGGTTGTCCCCCACATGGTGTGGGCTATTTATCTCATTTTGGGTTCAATATAAACCATGGCCCAGATATTCAAACTGCGCCCCAAAAGTGCGCAACAGCAGGAGCAAGCGCAAGTCCACTGTGCCCATGCCATGCGCAAGAAGCACGGTATTCAAAAACTGCGCAGACCAAGATGCGCCTGCGGCACATGACTGAATATCGCACCACCTGCACCATAGTGCAACCAGGCATGTGCAGTTGTGCATTTCTGATGCGCCATAGCGCAACAAGGGATGCTCAGTGGAGCACTCCAGATGTGCCATAGTGCAACCAGGGATGCCCTGTAGAGCAGGGCAGCAATGCAACAGCACAACCAGGGATGCAGGGGCCCACCACCCATGCCACAGATGGGCAGAAGAGCACACAGCAGAATAGACATCATCCCCCACACCCCATGCATTGCACAACCGGGGGAGAGCTGGAATAACTACCGGCCCATGGATACCAGCAACCAACCCACAGCTGGGGCATAGTGCCCCAGCACACCCCCTGACAAGCTGTGACTGGCACACAAGGAGGGTCGACCACCCCATGCCACACCATCCCACCAATGCAGAGCACACCCTGCACCACGATCACCATACACCCTTCCCAGGAGTAGCGCCCAGCAGTGCAGGACACCCCATGCATGCCACCACTCCCACTGTGACAATGCAACCCTGTGTACCATGTAGCCATGCAAGGCAGCCCCACCATGTGCACCCTGCAGCGGGCAGCAGCAGTCAGCGATGCAACAACAGCATACACAGTGCCACCCTGCATATCCCCCCCCGAGGTACAGCTGAGAGACTGACCATGCGTCACCACACGAGGTTCCCCACATGCGACAGGGCATGCCCCGGACCCCACCTCCAGCGGTACAGCACCTTGCACACCCTCCCAAGGACACCTGCCATCCCAGCACTGGCCACAACAGCCAGCACAGACACACACAGTGTTGCATGGAAGCATGCGCCACGCAGGATGCAACACAGTGCATGGACAAACACCCACCCATACCCAAGGGCACACCAACACAGGGACACAGTAGTGGGTCAACCAAGCCACTGATGTGTGGCCACGGTGGGTGGCATACAGCCAGAGCACAAGTGACAGACACTGGAGCACATCCCCTGCAACAGACACAAGTGACAGCAAGGAGGGGGGGACAACAACAGCGGAGGCCACAGTGCCACCGGAGGCAGACGTGCACCATACTGGTGATGGGAGGCAACCTGGCATTGTGCTGGGTACAGTTGTTATCCAGCATGGACAGCCACCACTGACATGCCAGCAGACTGTGCATATCACAAACATGCAAGAGTGTCAGCTGCACAGGCCATGGATGGTCTGACAGGGGTGCCATGCACACAGTGCTTGCACCGTGGACCACTGTACACAGGTATCCAGTGCACAGAGAACAATACACAAACCACAGACAGTGACTGATCCCCCTGCCCACACCATAGGCGGTTCCCTTCTGGATACACACACGCGCCCATGCGTGCACCACCCCTGACGCCATGCATGCCACTGCAGCTGAGCACCTGTAGCCCACTGCAAATCAGAGACCACCACAGTTGTCATAACAAAACAAATGTATTAAAAACAGGTAATCAAAACAACTATTTACAATTATGTACAATGGTGGGGAAGGGCCACATACCAGGTGGGGGGCAGGTAAGGGGCAGGGGTGAACATATAGGAGAGGGAAGAAGGAGTGTGAAGGTGGGTCTAGTGGGGGAAGGTGTTTTCAGGGGCATGGATGGGCTATCGTCTGCCCTGCTCCTCCTCCATGTGGTGCTGATGTCTCCTATGCCTCCTCACCCCATGTCGGTCCATCCTTTGGAGGAGCTCCAGAGTCACCCTTGCCACCTGTAGCAGCTCCTGCAGTCCCCTCTCAATGGCCTGAAGTCACCGCCCACCTAGGACGAGGGAGCAGAGTCAATATGTGTGACTGTCCAGCCCCCTGCAGCCCACCCATCGTGCATGGCATACAGCCATGTGCCACACCCCTGTGATGGTGTGCAACCACCCACAGTGACTGTGTCCACAAGACCTGCCTACCCAGGCACCCACAGCCATGCGGACCACTGCACACACCCACCGCCCATGTCCCGCACAGCATCACCGTGGCTGTACAGTGACATGGCTATGCAGTGTGAAGGCAGTGGCACAGCCATGTACCTGGTGCAGGCATGGACCACCATTGACGCACTCCCAGACATGCAGTGTCACTGGACAGTGCTGACTGTAACAAGATGCGTGCATGGCAGTGGTGTCAATGGATGGTGGCCATGCCCCGCTGCCTGCCCAGTTACATAGCATGCAATAGTAATCATGGATGTAAGGCACTCACCATCATCAGGCTGGTCCCTGTGCCTCTGCAGACCTTCACCCCTCCCGGCCTGCTGGTCCTCCTGGCAGCACCTCCTCTCCCTCACCAGCCTCTGCTCTTCTGGGCCTAAGGTGCAAACATGGAGAGATGAACATCAGTACAGTCCGGTAACAAAGTCCCCTGCCCCCATGTGTGTGCAATCCCACACGACCATACCCATCCACCCCCTCACCCCGATACCACCACCACAGCCAACACTGGATGGCCCCCCCCACGTGCCAGACACATGTAACCACGATACCCATATGGACGATAACAGTGTATGGATGGGGCACCTACCTGGCCATGGCACCGTGCCCCTCATGGCATGTCCCCGCAGGTGGGCAAGCATGTCCAGGTCCCTGCGCCTGAGGTCCCCGTACCTGTGGCGACACTGCTCTGCCATGCGCCCGATTCCCATGGCCTCCCCCAGCGCATCAGCCACTTCCTGCTAAACTGCACTCCTGGCCCTGTCCAGGGGTGCATCACCATGTAGAGCCCCAGCATGGGGCTCTACAATGGCCACCAGATTTGCTAATTCCACCTGGCTCCACATAGCAGCCCTTCTCCGTGCCATCTCAGCAGATAGTTGGAGTCAAAATGGAGCTTGGCAGTGTGGTCCCGCCATGTGCAGATGCTGTGCAGTACAGCGCTGCCATTCCCTATCGCGCTGTCACCGAACAGCACGATAGTGGTGCACCCATGCCTGACGCATGGCGCCTAGGGGGAAAGGTCGGGCACAGGGTCAAGGGTCTTTCGCACACGGACAGCCACAGCACGATTGGAACCCAATGCATGTAGCGCGATTGGGTGCCTGTGTGCCATCTCCTGTAGCGGCCTACAGTGCTGTGGCCCCAGTGCACCTACGGTGCCCCAGTGCCACAGTGCCATATATGTGAACAGCACAGTAGTGCTACTGGCACAATGGTGGCCATGCCCTGCATTGCCTCCCATGCACAGCATGTCAGCAGCGCGGCAGGCATCTGCGTCATCACCCTGGGTATGCGCAGTTCGGTGTGTACTGCGCATGTCACAGAACTGTGCCCTTGGCTGAGCACGTTCAACACAATTGCACAAAGTGCAACAGCGCAGTATTTAGCTGGCATATGCAAATCAGCTAATCAGCCATTCAATGGTACAGAAACTGCATTTGCATCCACTTAAAAATGCGCCTCGCCTCATTTGCATGCATTGCGCTATAAAACTGTGACATTGGGCTGCACTGGCCATAGTCGGTTACTGCAGTCTATTGTGGTGAGTTGCATGCTGTTAGGGAGTGTGGACTATGGTGTTTGGGACATGCATGGGACTGCACAGTCACAGGTAACACCTGTCATTCTCACAGGATGAATAATGACCGATCGTGAGGTGGAGGAAGAGGAACAAAGATGTGGGCAGAAGATGAGGCCTAACTTCACCAAGGCAGAAACAGGTGCCCTGTTTGAGGCCTACCTCGACCAGGAGCCGCTGCTCAGTGGACGCCAGAAAACACCACAGGCCCGTGCTGCTGCATGGGAAGAGGTGGTGCGTGCCATCAACCTGCATGGCAGCCACCAGCAGTCCGTGCAGGAGTGCAAAAAGAAGATGGGCACAGGCAGGTGGAGGATTAAGGAGAAGGTGGCTGCCATCAGGGCAGCATGGTCTGCGACTGGTGGGGGACAGCCGGACATGCACGCCTGAACCCACAAGAAGAGTGTGTTGCTGGCAGCATGCAGTGTTGTGCCATCGAGGGTGTTCCGGGTGGTGGATTCCAGTTGGGTGGTAGCCCATCACTGCATGGTAGGTCCTGGTCTGTCAATGGGGGGGGGGGACAGGGTAGGTCACATACATTAATGTTACTGTTTTTCTCTTACAGCTCCTGAGCATCTACATGGGTCAGCCGTGGTGGGCTTCTCCACTGAGGGTGGTAGCATGGAGATAGAGGAGGGCCCGTCCACCTCCACAGGCATACGAGGGTCAGGGCAACAGTGGGCCCGCCTGGACGTCCGGACTAATGTTGGTGGAGCAGGTGCAGAGGAGGCCCTGCCCGTGTCCCAGCGTGCCAGCATCCATGGATGCCAGCATGCTGAGACTCGGGCTGGTGCCAGATCCATCACTGATGATGATGGAGCTAACATCATGGGCAGTGATACGTGTGGACCACAGGATGGCCACACAGCAGGTGACATCACGGGCATGGCCGTGGGTGGTGCCGCCATGGAGGCCTGTGTGACATCACAGTCCCAGCCTGTGCCAGTCTGCACCAGTGGGGCAGCACTGGTGTGTGTCCAGGACAGTGGGGCTGTTGTGGCCACTGCGGTGGCACCGTTGAGCCCTGGAGAGTGGCAGCCAGAGGGGTAGTGTCGGCAGTTGGCCAATGGCCATGGGGGTACAGTGTCAGGGGACGGCATCAGTGCACCACCTGTGGACATGCCCAGGCCTGGCCCTGGTGTGTAGCGCCCACCCTCATGGGGTGCTGACCATCAGGGCCATGAACACCATGAGAGACAGCTTGCCGATCAGGCAGATGACCTCTTAGATGAGCATACCTGCATACTCCAAACATCAGTCAATCAGCAGGTGTGGCTTGTGACAGCGGTGGATGCACTCAGTGCGGCTCTGCACCAGGCAGAGGAGCGGCGCAGCAGAGACACCGCTCTGCTCCTGGCAGGGATGGACCGGATGCGGGAGGATGTGACTGCTGCCATTGACAGGCAGACACAGGCAATCACAGCTGTCATGGCCACAATGGGCACACAGTTATTTGCCCATGTGTCGCAGACACCACGCAGTGCAATGTCCACCCCCATTCTCAGCATCGTGCAACACCCTCCTTGTCTACAGCAGGTTCAGCTGTGGCCATCCCGAGCATGCCTGGTGCAGGCATGTTCGGTGTGCTGCAGACCCCTGCGCAAGCACGGCCGCCTTCATGCAGTGGAACCCCTGTGGGACCGTCGGTGCCACCCCATGAGGCCATTGGTCAGCCTGTCACTGCTGGCAGGTCTCAGCAGGGCCACCATGCATCCATGGCGGCCATGGCACTGTGGCGCATGACTGACCTGTCTCCCAGCACAGCTACTGTCTGATGCTGCCCTGTGTGCATTGTGTTGCTCAGCGTGCAATGCACGGGTGGGGTACCCGGCCCTGCACGCACGCACATGTTCCATCTGCACACCCTCCCAGCTGCTGTCTGCTGTGGTGTGTGCATGATGATGCCTGTGTTGTACTGTCTGCCACAGTGCAATGGTGCCCAGCATCTGACACATACACAATGACAGGCACTGGGCGTGGCGGTCTGTGGACGTGTGTGTGGCTAGGGGTGGCGGTCAGGGTTGGTGTGCCTCCTACCCTTTGTGCATGTCTTGTGAGGTGTGTGTGTGTGTGACCACGTGCCGTGTTAGACCTTGCCCATCCCTGGTGGCGTGTGCGATTCCATGCTCAGCCAATTCCCTTAACGACATGCACCCCTGGTGTTTGTCCATGCGTGTTTGTGGGTTGTGCCTTTGCCACTAGTGGTTGCACATGGCCCCATGACTTACCTGGGTTGGCTGAAGTGCTCCTCTGTGATGGTGTCCTGGTGCAGCTGTGCCAGCTGGATCAGTCAGGAGTCCCTTCACCCAAGTGAGGGCTGCCCATCACCATCTTCACAGTGTCCTCATCGTCCCCATCGCTGTCCCCCTCTTTGACCTGTATGTCTATCCCACAGTCGTAGACCATGTTGTGCAGGATGCAACAGGCCAGGAACAGCCTGCTGGCCTTTGAGGGGCTGTACTGTAGGGCACCGCCAGACGTGTCCAGGCAACGGAAACGTGTCTTCAGCATCCTGAACACCCGCTCGATGACATTGCATGTGGTGGCAAGTGCCTCATTGTAGCATTGCTGCGATGGGGTCACGGGCCGCTGGTATGGTGTGAGCAGCCAGGGATGGAGTGGGTATCCACTGTCACCTGTGTGTAGAGAGTGGAAGTTAGTTTGGTGATCAGCGTTGCACTGCCTTGGGCCATCTAGGCCAATACTCATGTCACCTCTGACTATGCCCTTCCCAAGCTCCATGTCTTTCTGCGTGGTTTGCATACTCACCCACTAAGTGGCCAGTGGGTATGTCCCCACTCTCAAATCTGTGGCACAGTGCAGACTGGTGCCAGATGAAGGCATCATGTGCTCTCCCAAGGTGCGTGGCACAGACATTGATTATGCGCCCCCTGGCATCGCACACCACCTGGCAGTTGATGCTTGCATACCCCTTCCAATTCATGTATGCAGCCCCTTTGGGGCCAGATGGTGTGCAGATGGCCACATGGGTGCAGTCTATTGCCCCGAGCATGCCAGGCATACGCGCTACCCTGTGGAACTCCTGTATGTTTGCTGTGCGCTCCGCCGGTGTGCTGGGGAAATGGATGTACTCCACAGCATGTGGCAGCAGTGCACTGAGGAATTGGGTGAGGAGGCATGACGCAACCAACTGAGTTATGCTTGTCATATCTCCTGTTGGTCTCTGGAAGGTACCCATAGCGAGCAGGCACATGTAAGCTGTCACTTTTGTCTCCACTGACAGAGCATGGCTCCATCGTGTGGGTGCCTGCATCACATCACTGCACAGCTCACAGAGCCGCCTCAGAATTGCCTGGTTCAGGCAGTACTGGCCCACGATCTCAGTATCAGTATACAGCTCGAAGCTGGTGTGGGCTTGGTACTGCCTGTTGGGGGCATACCTCTGACAGGCCCTTCCATGGCCGTGCCCCCCTGCTACCTGCCTTCTCACCCTCCTCACAACTGCCTCCATCTGGATGGTGTCACTGGCCATGTCCCTGGCTTGTGTCCCCCCCCGACAGCTGTTTCTGTGTTCCTCCCGCTGTCCTTGCTGCTACTTCCCCTGCACCAGGAACACCTTCCTGTGGTGGACTCAGTGCTGTGTGGCACTTCCCACTTTTGCACTGCACTGTGGCTGTGGCTCCCCACACCTTCCCTGTTCCTGGAGGTTCCAGGTGCTCTGTCTCTGTTCTGCCCTGTGTGTGTGTTGCCTGTGTGGCTGCCTGCAGTTCAGCAACATCTGCTTTCCCTGTAGCGTTCTTGCGGCTCTCTCTCATTCCTTTTTATTTTGGCTCATTTCCGCTATCGCGCAACTTCCGCTTGCTCCCCTATTGCGCATGGCACATGCTGTTGAATATCACACTGCGCCATTTATGCATGGTTTCTCCCCCTTCAGTTGCACGTGCATTCATTATCATTGCGCTCTTGTGCAGTGTGATTTGGGGGGCGCATCTGCCTCCTGCTGAATATCGAAGAATGGCGCATTTTCAGACTTGCGTTGGTGCATCCCTATTGCACATGGCGCAACCCTTTTGAATATCTGGGCCCATTTGTCTAGACCCTGTTTGAATGAACTGAAGTTCTTTGTATCAACTAACTCCTTGAGGCAATGGGTTCCACAGTCTGGGTGCTCTTATGGAACAATAGTTTTCCCCTTTATTTGTTTTAGCATGCATTACCTCGAGTTGTTTATTGTGCACTCTAGGGACAGTGTGTCTTGGTGAGTATTCGACTCTACAGTGGTGCATAAGTTCTGGGGACTACATTATTTTGTGTAGAAATAACATGTCACCCCTACACCTTCTGGTGTGCAGTGACTGATGGCCAATTTCATGTAATCTACTAGGGTACTCTATTGATGCTAAATGTGGAACCACGTTTCTGTATCTGTTCAAGACAAGAAATGTTGCCCTTGAGGCATGGGTTCCAGAAGGGAGACCCATAGTCCATATGTGGTTCAATGTAGGCTCTGTACGATGGGATTAAACAGTGCTCAGGTCTAGTAACAAATGTACGTTTAATTTTTTTAAGTAACATGTTTGTGATCTGAGCTACTTTTGAACAGTGATCAGTGGAAGATAGTTTATTGTTTATCATGATTCCTAAGTCTTGCTCGCTGCTAGATGCTTTGAGTGGGATTTGATTAAGCTGATAGATATTATATTTTTTTCCCCCAAAGTGTAGGACAACACACTTATTGGTATTAAATAACATGTCATTGCACTGTGCCCATTGTTCAATGATTTTTTAAGTCTGCTTTTAGTATTGCAGTACTACATGCACTATCCACTTTCCCTCCCAATTTAGTATCATCAGCAAACATAGAGAGCACATTATGCAATCCTATTCTCATGTCACTAATGAATATGTTAAATAGCACGGGTCCCATGACTGAGCCCTGGGTGACCCTGCTTGTGACCATCCCTATATTGGATGGGGTGCCATTGATTCTGACCCGCTGGGACCTATTTTTCGAGCCATTTGTCCATCCAGTTAATTAAACAGGTGGAAAAGCCTAATAGTGTTAGTTTATTAATCAGCTTGGTGTTTGAGACTTTATCAAAAGCTCTACTATATTCTATTAGGATTATTCCATAGGGAAGTTGTTGTCAAGACTATAGCTGATATGGCTATAGAAGGCAATGAGGTTGGATGTGCATGAATGTCCTGGCTTGAATCCATGTTGAGCTGGGTCTGAGAGATTAAGTGCTACCATTTCTATTTCCAGATATGTTTTGATAATTCTTTCCATTAATTTGCAGATGATTGACGTTAAACTAACTGGGTGGTAGTTTTGGACATTTGTTCTGTTTCCTTTTTAAGATACAGGAGTTACTGTCACTTGAAGCCAATCTGATGGAATTTTGTTCTCATTTAAAGTTTTATTAAAGATTATTGCTATGGGGAGGGCAATTGATTCAGAAGTTTCACTTAGAAATCTAGAGTTGATGTCGTCTGGACCTGGACTTGTCTTTTTTTAATGTTTTTAAGGCTATAACTACATCAGAACTCTTTATGGAATATGTGTGATTAAGGGCCTTTTCTTGTAAACCAGAAATATTGAGGTTGTCTTTTTTTGAGAAAAAACAGAGCAAAAGTAATTGTTGAAATGGTTTGCTATATCTATATCTGTTGTTATTTGGACATCACTTTCTGTTATCGAGCCAATTGTCCTACAGTTTCCTTTTTTGTTGTTTACAAACGAGAATAAGGATTTTTGGCAGTCTTTGGAGTGGGCTAACCTGAATTCTAGATTACTCTTAGAATGTTTGATCATATGCTTTAGGGTTTTAACTGCTGTTTCATATTTTGTAAGGATCATATGTTTGTTTTTTATCACAGGTTTTAAGGGTTTTTTTAAGGTTGATTTTGGAGATAATTTTTTTATTTAACCAGATGGGAATTTTTCCTTTTTATGTTTGCTTGCATGCATGTGCAAGAAACATAGTGCCATCATTCGAGTTTTCGGAGGTGTGGCAGCCCTCTTCTATTTCAGGCAGTGTGTTTTCAGGCGCGGCCGCAGTTCTCCAATGCCTGCTCGAGCTGTCTATGACAGCTCCAAAATTCAGTGGAGTACAGTTGAAAGGGGGAGCTATGCTTCAGTGAGCAGCGATAAGATATCGCCTGCTCATGCGCTCCCCCACACACCTGAATTCACACACACACCGCATGCATACTGCGTGCTGCCCCCTACGCACACACTGTATGGCCGACAGGGTGCCCAATCCCCCTCGGCTGCGCTCCCCAAAAAGCCTTCCACATGCCACGCTGGGTGCCCACCCAGCGTGGCTACCTATCTATAGCCTGCGGGGTGCCCAATCCCCGTCGGCTCCACTGTCCCCCCAGAGTACAGGGGTGCCACTCTGGGAGCCCACCCCAGCATGGCAACAGATGTTGTCACCGACGGGGTGCCCAATCCCCATTGGCTCCACTGTCTCCCCCTCCAAGCATCCAGGTGCCACGCTGGGAGCCCACCCAGCGTGTAAAATATCAATTATATCTTGACAGGGTGCCCAATCCCCGTCAGCACCAGCCCCCAAAACAACTTTTCAGCTGCCACGCTGGGAGCCCACCCCAGCGTGGCAAATGTCCCTGTCGTCTCAGTAAAAAATAAACCTGCAAATAAAAAACTGTCCTCGGAGCTTCTCCCTGCCCCCTCCCACAACCCGCACCCACCCACTGCGTGCCTTGCCTCCCCACACCCCCCTCACCCCATACATACCTCTGGACCTCGGCACGACAATCTTCGGTGGACCGGGAACACGTCTGCACTCTTCAAAGCCGATCGCGAACTGAGGAAATGTCGTAAGCTATATAATGGGATATATAGGGTTTTTTCAACTTTGTTGCATATCTCAGGCATTTTTTGGAATTTTTGCACCAAATTTTAAAAACATGGGGTTTTTAGGACCCCTTCTCATGAATGCTGTCACTGTCATGGCGTTAATCGGGCCCGAAGGGTAATTTCGCAGTCACTGCACAAAATCACTTTTCAGGACCAAGTAATGAAATGACACTGTCACTGTTCATAAGGTGGGCTCTCAAAAAGCCTATGTTGAAAATTTGGTGGAAAAATTCCTAAAAATTACTGTTTTACTTGCGTGCGTTGCATAGTTCCTACGCACACTTGTAAGTTCGCGAATTTTCAATATTTTCACTCCAGATTGTCAACATTGCCATTTTACCACACCTCCTTATGAGCAATACAGCTGTCATTTTTCACGTCTTGCCCAAAACGTGTTTCCGCCCAGGTAGCGCACAATGGCTCAGTCAGTGTGCAAAATCAATGTATGGGACACATTAAGAAAATCACAATGACACTGTTCATGAGCAGAGGTCTTAAAATGGCTATGTTGAAAATTTGGTGAAAAAATTCCTAAAAATTACTGTTTTACGAGCGTGCGTTGTGCAGTTCCTACGCACGCTCGTAAGTTTGCGACTTTTCAATATTTTCACTCTAGATTTTCAACATTGCCATTTTATTACACTTCCTTATGAACAATATAGCTGCCAAATTTCACATCTTGCCCAAAATGTGTTTTCGTACATGTAGCGCATAATTGTGCAGTCAGTGTGCGAAAGCAATGTTAGGGACAGATTAAGAAAATCACAGTTATACTGTGCATGAGCAGAGGTCTTAAAATGGCTACATTGAAAATTTGGTGACAAAAGTCCATAAAATGACTGTGTTACGAGTGAGCATTGCGCAGTTTCCACGCACTCTCGTAAGTTCATGACTTTGTAATATTTTCAGTCAGATTTTCACCAGTGGCATTTTTCCACACTTCCTTATGAACAGTACGCTGTCATTTTTCACAACATGGCGAAATGTGTTTCACACTTTCAGCGCAGAGATCGTGGTAGCTGTGGGAAATCATTGTTCGGGACAGATAAAGAAAATCACAGTGACACTGTTCATGATCGGAGGTCCCAAATGCCCGTGTTGACAATCTGCTGTATAAAATCCCCAAACTAATTACATTACTGGTGTGCGTTGCACAGTTTCTATGCACGCTCGTGACTTTACCAGTTTTTTAAATATTTTTACTGCAGATTTGCAACATTGCCATTTTTTATACCTCCCCATGAACAGTACAGCTGTCATTTTTTACATCCTGTTCAGAATGTTTTTGCACCTGTGGTGCTAAATGCCGTAGTCGCTGTGCATAAGCAGCTTTCGGCTAACAAACTGATATTGCCGCTGTTCATGAGGTGGGGTCACAAAAAAAACATGTTGAAAATTTGGAGTGAAAATACCAATGAATGCCTGAGGTATTAGGGTTTCCAACCATAACGCCCAACCCTGTAGAGAATGACAGGCATCAAGGGTGTGACTTGGGATTCTTGCCTGTAATGCTCATACCATTCCACACCCTGCAGCCAGTGAGAGGCATCGAGGTATGCCTTGGACTCTTCAGCCCCAAAATTCACCCTATTCTCCTATACTGATCCCATCTCACCGTATTTCCTGATACAATGGGGTGCGCATAAGGGCCAAAGACCCCAAGGCACACCGTGACACTTGTCAGTGTCTGCAGGGTGGGGTGTGGTGAAATGGCATGGCCATTATGCCTGATGACCCAAAGGCACACCCCAATGCCTGTCACTCTCTGCAGGGTGGTGGTGGGGTTGGCTTCAGTTCAATACTTCACTGCCATTCCTATTATGCTGCTCTGTAACTTCTACACTACCACTGCCAATGGCAGCAAGCAAACATTCGGCATTGACAAATGCTTGTTTATTATATTTTTTCAGTTGTAACGTGAGTTTCTTCAAGTTTGTAAATAATTGATTCAAGTTTATTCCAAGCTTCTTCTCTGGTACGATGGGACAGTATTTTTGCCCAATGAATTCTGGACAATTGAGTATTAATCTCTTCAAAGTTAATTTTATCATAGTTTTTGTATACTGAATAATTTGTTGTACTATTTTGTTCATATGTTATGTCAAAGGATATAGAGTTGTGATCATTGTTTCCTAATGGTTCTGTGATATGAAGATTGGAAATTTTGTTCTAAAAATTGGTGATGAGGAGATCAAGGATATTATTACCCCTTGTTGATTGATAGATAAGTTGTTTAAGACGTGCATTAATAAAGGAATAATGCACAACAGGGTGTGTGTTGTGCTGGGATAATGCCACACCTGGGGGGGTTGGGCATAAGGCCACAGGCCGAGTGCGTCCAATGCCCCAGGCATGGCATTATCCAAAACGACACACACCCTGGAGTGCATTATTCCTATTATACAATAGCTCGTTGTTATATATAAAATAAAAAAAATATTTTAAAGAATATTTTTGTAAGAGTGGAAAAATATTTTTGTTTCTTAAGAGGAGATGCAAAAAAAAAGGCTGCTCCATAATTATGACAGTAGACCTGTGGCATTGTGCTGGGATAACGCTTGGGTCCAGCCTCAAACTGACCAATCACAGTCCAAGATTCTTTCTTGCCATTGTATAATGAGGGTTGATACTAGGCATTTATCCTGCTTACTAATACCTGTTAAGGTGTTCCAGTTAATACTGTGCATGTTGAAGACACCTAATATTACAATATCCCCTTCTTCTGAAAAATTTGTGATATCGAGTAGGAGGTTGGAAGTGTATTCTAGGCCTGCCGATGAGGGTCTGTAACAATTTCCTGTGATGATCTGGGGATGCCCATATACTGTATGTTTACCCATATACTTTCTGTAAGAGTGGTGTATTGGTGTTCGTGGGATGGATGGTAGATCCTGTCTGATGTACATACAGACTTCAGCCCCTACTGAGTCTGCTTTATGTTTGTAATAGAGTTTGTATCCTAGTATCTTCTTGATCCAGGATGAAGTTAGATCCCACCAGGTTTCCATGACTGCTATTATACTGATATTTGAGTTAATGCATTTTGCCTCATGTTCAGAACATTTTTATTATGTTTACTGATCTAGCATTCAGTGCCAATATTGTGCAAGAAGTGAGTTTTTTTGGGGTGGATGGTAGTTTAAAAGACGTTGGTTAATTCTCATTCTCCCCCTTGTTTTTTAGTTTAAATTAATTTGTTTTGTAGTAGCACTGGGGCAGTGTTAAATATCTGCCCCCCTTCATTTTATGGAGTTTTTTTTTGTTACAGTTGCCCATTCTTCTATTTTAAACTGAGTTTTTATATGATCCTGTGCAGTCATGGTAAGACCTAGATCAGTGGGGGTGATATGGGAAGTTGGACTTAATTGGCTTGCTGTATGGTCTATGTAATTTTCAAGGGACTTTATTTCATTATCCACTTCCCCCATTTAGTAGTCTTGATATTTCTTTCTGCAGCGTATTAATTAATAGTCATTTATCACAGATAAAATTGAGAATTTGGTCTCCAAAGCGAAACATCTTGCAATGGCTACAGATGTAACCTCCCCCCCACTGGCCCTCCCTTGTTTAACTAGCAGGGCTGCTCCTCTCACATATGGCGCCAACAAGAAGGATGGGGGTTGTCACTATAAACAGTTCTGTTTACCAATACCTCTACTTCGGAGCCTGCCATCCTCAGACAGGCAAACCAAGTGTGGCAACTACCTGGCTCACGCTTGGGGGGACCATTTATCATGGCCATCAACCTGGGTCCCTGGGAGAAAACATTTGCACAGCATTATGCAAAGTTTGTACTTCTGGTCAGGGGCACCCAAGTAAATCTAGACACAGTGGAAGCAATACCAGGTATAAGAGGTAGCTCTCTGTCAGAGCTAAAACTGAGGAGCTGTCCAGGCAGCAGCGTCCTCCTCACTCTCCACTCTACAGACTACTGAACTCTAACCCAACATTCTATCTAACTCCCTGCAGGTAGCATTCCATTGTAGCTTATGCTGCTGTGACAATTCTAAAGTGACATCATCACTCCAGCTTAGCTGAGACTGAAAACAGAGTGGGACACTGTGAAATCCATTTAACTGGCATCTCACAAGCTGCCTCTCCCTGCCTGCCACTGATTCTAAGTGGGATTCTAGTAACCCCTGAGAACAAGGGGGTTACACAGATATTAGTAGTGTTCTCCTTCTCTAACAACTAAAGAAGTTAAGTGAATAAGTCAGGACTAAGTGGTTCCAATACTTTACTTGCTTTCACAGAGTTTTTGTTCAATTGTGGAGGAGAGTTTTTCCCTGATCCCCTGTGTCCCCAGTGGACACAGCTGACATGCGCAAGATGCACATGTCTCTACCATGTCTCCACATGTGGCCCCATGCACGCTCACCCCACTCACTGCACTGAGCTTGAAATAGCCTGAAACTGGAAGTATGGTTTTAGCAACTTCCGGAGCAGCACTTGGTGAGCAGTGAGCAAGATTTGGTTTAAAAGTAAAATTTAGTGTGTGCTGGCCAAGAGAACAAGCCTCTCTCATGAGTGGGGGTCTTGTAACTGTACTGCATTGCATATACTGTGTCAAATAAAAATGGCTTAATCAGCCGAATACTGTCAGAGTGCCAAGGGACAGCCTCCTGTATCTCACAATGCCCTGCATTAAGCCAAGGGCTAGTAGCTGTGAGGAGGATACTCTTTACCTGGCACCTCCCCTGTCTTCAGAATAAATAGCGAGTGAGGATACTAAAAATAAAAGTGCTGGGAAACATCTCTTACCTCCTCTCTCTCCAGAGTAATGCCTACTCCACTGCTTTTGCCACCCATCTCAGTTTCCCCTAAATTTACCTCCTTCCAGTCATAGAGTGTGGCCTCTTGTATGACTCTGATTTCATCTGAAATAGGTTTTCCTTAGCTGGCCCGGTGGCTCTGAGGGTTGAGGCGTTGGACGCTACACCTCGTGCCACGCCGGCGACCCGTGGTCGAGAGCGAGGCACGGGTTGCGTAGTCAGCAGGGAGGAGATGGATTGAGCATCCAATGGACTGCTCTCCATCTCGGGGAGGGGGGATCGGTGTCGGTGCTTGCCTGACCCCTGGCGGAGGTTAGTATGGTGCACAGAGCTGGTTATAGGGGGGACATGGCAGATGCTTGACTGGGGCATGCACAGGACCGCAGGCTGCACCCAGTTGCTGGCATCATTGCACGCCATGTCCTGCAGGGAGAAAAAGTGGGAAAAAAAAAGAGAGAGAGCCCAGCAGAATGATGTTGTGCCCTGCGGTGCCACCCCCAAGAAGGCACCTCCCTAGCATGGATCTGTTGGGGTGGGTTGAGTTGCTCCCCACCACTCTGCCATGAAGGGTAAGTCACAGGGTGCATAAGGGAGGGGGTCTGATCTTCAGGGACGGCGCTGGGGGACAACAGACAGTAGGCTTGCAGCCAGAGCTCTGGAGGAAAAATAGAAAAAAAAAAAAAAAATAGGTTTTCCTTCCACACCATGTTAATTTCCTTCATATACTTAAATGTTTCGATCATGTCCCCCCTGTCTCTTCTCTGTTCAAGTGAGTACAGCTGTAAGTCAGTCAGTCTGTTTTCATATGACCCCTGGAGCAAACCCTGCACCATCTTTGTAGCCTGTCTCTGTACTGCCTCCAGTCTGTTGATATCCTTCTTCAGATGCAGCCTCCAAAACTGGATGCAATATTCCATGTGCTGCCTGACCAGTGATCTGTAGAGTGGCATCAGCACCTCTCTTTTTTTACCAGTTATACCCCTTCCAATACATCTGAGGATGTCATTTGCTTTCTATGCTGTCCTTTCACATTGCTTGCTTGTCTTAGGGTCATCTGTAATGATTACGTCAAGATCCCTCTCTACCTGTGTTACTTCAAGCTGGTGTCCTAGCAGGATATATTCCTTCCTGGGGTTTCTTTTACCCAGATGCATGACCTTGCATTTTTTGGCATTGAACTTCAATTGCCAATTTTTGGACCATCCTTTCAGTCTATTCAGATCCTTTTCCATCTTCAAGACTTCCTCTTGGGTGTCCAACCAGTTGCAGAGTTTTGTATCATCCACAAACAGGCATACTTTCCACTCCAGCTCATCAACAATGTTGTAGATGAAAATGTTGAAGAGGATGGGGCCTAATACTGACTCCTTCAGCACTCCACTGGTCACCTTGCCCTCCTCTGACTAAGCTCCATTAACTAAGATCCTCTGTGTCCTATCCTTGAACCAGTTTGCAATCCTGTTGACTGTCTTCTGACTAAGTCCTATATTCTCTAGCTTATTCATAAGCCTTCTATGGGGTACAGTGTCGAAGGCCTTGCTGAAGTCTAGGTACAGCAAGCCCACCGCTTCTCCCTGATCCACTGATCTGGTCACCCAGTCGAAGAATTCTATCATGTTTGTTAGGCATGATTTTCCTGCCATAAATCCATGTTGTTTGGGGTCAAGTGTTCTGGATTCTTTTAGATGATCCACTATTCTATCTTTTAACAGGGTTTCCATAAGTTTGCCTACCCCTGAGGTCAGACTGACTGGGCGGTAGTTCCCAGGCTCTTCCTGGCTTCCACTTTTATGTAAGGGTACAACCACAGCCTTTTTCCATTCTAATGGTATTGTGCCACTTTCCAGTGACTTATTAAAAAGATCAGTGAATGGTGCTGCAATTTCTTCCTATAATTCCTTTAGAGTCCTAGGGTGGAGTCCGTGGGTCCCGTTGGTTTGCTTACTTTTAGTTTCCTAAGCTCTTGTAGGACTCTTTCTTTTGAAAAGTGGAAGTAATCTGCTGTTCTACTGTTGCACACTGCCTTTCCCGTAGTAGGGCTGCTGCCTTGGTCTTCAGTAGTGAAGACTGAGCAGAAGAATTTGTTTAGCACATCTGCTTTGTCTTCATCCTTTTCAACCATCTGTCCGTCAGTTGATTTTAGCCTGATAATCCCACCCTTACTCTTTTTTCTTTCGCTTATGTACCTAAAAAATTATTTTCCCCCTTTGTTACTCCCTGCGCTATTTTCTCCTCTGTCTGGGCTTTGGCTGTTCTAGTGGGGCTTTCACGCTTCTCTCAGCTTTGATATGTAATGCTGCCTGTATGCTTCTTTCTTTGTCTATGTATCTGTGTCTTCTGTTCTTAGCCTTTGCAAACTGTGTGGGAGGCCCTTTGGCACCATGCACTCCTGCTTAAAGTAGAACCAGCATAAATGTTCATGTTGATTTACATAATCCCATGATGCTTTGCGTTATGGGGGTATGTGTGATTTTGTATTTCTCTGAAACCTGACTTTGTTGTCAATGCCCATTTTAGGTAACCCTTGCCACAATGCTTTTGTGCTGAGGGTTTTCTGTCTTTTTAGCTTATTCCTCTATGTCTACATTTATTATAACCTTCAGAGGGTCTAGTATGACTGCCCGACTGATGATCTCCTGATAATTTACCTCCCGACTGTAAGTTCCCGAAAACCTAGTGCCCATTCGGTATCATTTGCCGACAGAATCCTTTGTCCGACCAGTATACTAGTGCCAGAAAACAAATATCCGCCTAACCTTTCTAGTAAATAAAATTCATTCTAAAAATGTAGCAGAGTTTAGATTTGCATTGAGGTAAGCATCACATTACAAACTTTCAAATGGCAGCGTAATATTCCAAACTGGACAGTCTAAGGTTATTACAAACAAGTTCTGCTTACCATTTTTAAACAGTTGAATGGCCATCAGATCCAGATACAGAAACGAAAACCTGAAATGTCTCTAAAGGAAAGCACAATTTACTTACTGTCCCTAGAGGTTAAGTGCAGATCAATGCCAACACAGATAGAGCCTGCAACAGTGCTACACACATGTGCAAGGTTTACAGCCACAACGGGACATTACTTACTGTATTACACCTCTCCTTAAAACAGTCCGCAACCCTCCCCTCCCATCCTTCAATATTTAATAAGGAAAGTTTACTTTTGCTACTTACACCATTGTGGCGTTTTTTGGTAAGTCTCTTGGCATCTCGGCCACCTTGTTTTCTTGACAAGTGACAATCTATTTGGAACCCGACTTGAAACAGTTACATATCTGAGGACACCCTGAGCAGTATTCCTGGAAAAGCAACAGGTAAATTAAAGTAAAAGCCATACCTGGATTATAATCTATGGAAACAAGACATGCTGTAGCTCTCTGACTTTTTCTTTTTTTTTTTAAAAAAAAAGGTACATTAAAACATAGCGAGGTCATGTGGACTGCACAGTTCAGTCTTGCTCTTCTCAGACTTCCTCAGGGAACATATCATGACTCCAAATATATGGTAGTGTAGCTACACATTTAGGAAAACAAGCGTTACTATTGTTATACCATGAGGGTGTAGTGAAAATCACAGAAGACCTTGGAAAACTGGGCTCTGACACTAGACAAGTAACATCCCACCAACTGAGTTGGGATGTGTTAACAACTTCCATGTTTTATGCTATTTTAAGCAGCAGTGTGAAATCTGTGCATTTTTCATTACATTAGCTCCATTTATTTTTTTATACTGCCTTCCAGCCTCACCCTATCACTTTCTGTATCAGGAGTCTCGACCTGGGTATTTCAGGTTTAGTACACGCTGGCTCCCGATACAGAAAAGTGATAGTGTGAAGCTGGAAGGCAATTTAAAAAAATGAATGGAGCACACAAATGTCATTTAGAAGATTTAAGTAATAAAAAAAACACAAGCAATTGTTAGGGCATAATGATTTATTGTTGGGCAATTGTTTTTACTGGATAGAATCTGTTGGCAAACTAACCCAGTTGGGAAATCGATGTCGGGAAATAGTTTGTCAGCAAGTAACATGTCAGGCAGCAGTACAGATCCCCCTTCAAATGAGTAACAATCATAATATTTATTTATTTTTCTACTGTAGTTTGTTGTATTATTTTATATTTGTTTGGCTTAATGTCATTGCGCAAAATGCTTAGCTTCTGGAAAATGTACAGTCTTATGATGCTGTGGGTTTAATATGAGAAGGTATTTTTGAAACCATATCTGTTTTCTAGTTTTACTGTAGTGCTGCAACAGTGCTGATGCCGACATCCCCGAAAGTGATAGACACAACGCTGAATGTCAGCGTTGTACTGTCAGGGATGCCAGTGTGTTTTCTTTGGGGGGCAGAGGCTCCACCTCCCACACCCCTGGTTTCTTGATATACAACTCTGAGTTGGAGTTGTCTCGGGGAGGGGGCGCAACACTGGGAGATGCACCACTAGGACCAGGACAGATGATTTTAGGTGAAATCTGCTGCTGTGCTGACCTTCGTGGTCGTGGTGTCGACCTCTTGTCGGCATATCCAGTTTTCCAACTTACTATTCTTCAGTCACCCAAGGTTATATGTTATCATGCCACTGTTTTGGGATTATGTAAATTCATTAATCAAAAAGATGAAATTGTCTCAACCTCCACTAGTGTTAAAAGCAGTCTGGAGCAATCCAGCTGTTAAGTTTGAATGAGAAATGCTAAACATTATAGAATGGAGAAGAAAAGGACTATGGACAGTGGGAGACATTCTAAGCAATGATTAGCAGTCCTTGATGTTTTTTTCCTGATTCAAAGCAAAAATGTGATCTTTGTATGCATACCACCTAAGGAAATACACAGTTATCTAAACTGCTGCCATGAGTCCTGAATATTTTTCTGGATGTCCTTAGGTTGAAGACCACATACTGTGTACTTATACTACTTGGACTGCTCATGCCCTGGCTTTCCTCAAAGTTACAGCATCCACAGTGTGGGGAAGTGTAGGCTTAGATATGTACATCCGTACTCCACTTATACAGGCACATTTTATGGGCAAACAGTAAGACCAATATTGGCACAAATATGGCATGGTAGGGGCTGACCATACACATATATTTTGGAGCTGCCCTCTACTTCAGACCTTCTGATCTGACCTTAAACAATAATTCAGTCAATTAAACTTAGAACCTGGTGTCATCTCTGGCTCTCTACTATTGATGTCTATTACTGTCTACCCCCGTCCCCGGGCATCCGCCTGGGTTCTCTTTCATTAATTCCACTTCTATTAGCTGCCAGAAATATCAGTGATGTGCTGATGGTTACAACCGTGACCTCCCACTACAGAACAATGGAGGGCTATAGTTTCTTCCATTTATAAATTTGAACAATTTACTTGGGCAATGCAGGGTCATAGAAACATATGGAGCAATTTCAGCACTTGGAACAATGCTGGATTTTGTATATTATGAATTATGATGACCACTTTATACCTTAGTTAGCTCTCAGAGTACAGTTATGATCTACATGGAACTTTGTTGACACATCAACTTTTTGAGCACCCTATTAGATTGCGTCTGGTCCTTGTATGATTTCCTCTCCACAGCTGGACTCTTAGTTTCCTTTTACCTTTACTGTTTCTGTATCTCAGGTCAGCTACTGATTTGTACTCAGTACACCCACTGTCTGCTGTTTTGTATGTATTTACTTCTAAAAAGAATTAAGTAGAAAAAATTGTTTTTTGTAGAATGGACTTTTGTCTATATTTATATGTAAGACATGATATTTCATCTATAATGACTCCTAGGCATAACATTTATTTTTATTTATTTTAGTCTTTGGTAACCAGGTAAGGCCCACTAGGCACAAGTGCCTGTTTTCAGGGCGACCTGGGAGCACTGGGCGGTTAAGTGACTTGCTCAGAGTCACACAGTATGCAAGTGGAGGTTGTGAGAATCAAACTCAGGTCTGGTCTGCTGGATGTACCAAGCTTGTTCACACCTCGTTCCTCTAACCTCTAGGCTATACTGCCAGCCCCTGGCTACATACCTGCAGATAAAGAATGGAAGGGGCTGTGTAATATTGCTCCAAGTAAAGGGAGAGCAGGTATAATTTAGAAGACAATACTTGATGAAGGAAAATGTTTAACAGAAAAATCTAAACAAAGATGAGAAAAAGAATTGGATATTACAATCTCTTAACAAGCATGGGACAAATTATGAAAGAATGCATCAGCCAGTTTAGCTGAGCAGGAAGAGTTTGTAGAGTTGGGGAGGGACCTTAGACAAGTGGTATGCACGGTAATCTTCTCAGAGATGCTGCCTGTTTATGGCATGGGTGAGACTAGGGTACTCCACACCCTGAGATTCGATAAAAGGTTGAAAAACTGATGCAGAGCACAGGGTTTTGGCTTCATTGGGGACTGGGGGTCCACCTGGAGGGATACAGGCCTATACTGGCGCGATGGTCTGCATCTGTCCAGGAGGGGGATAAAGGATCCTAGATGATAGGTTCAAATGCTTCATTGGCAAGGTTCAAATGCTTCATTGGCAAGCTTTTAAACTAGCCAAGGGGGAGGCACAGCAAAGAAGCAGGGAATTCTCATCCCCCACAAAACAGGGTAGTTTATTTATTTATTAGCTTTTGGTAACCAGGTAAGTGCATTAGGCAAAAGACCTGCCTATTTTCGAGCATGACCCGGGAGCGTACAAACAATAATGGAGACAATATTACAGAGGAAGAGACAGGTATAACCAAAAAAACACAGGACCCCTCACAGAGAGATCAAGCATGGTTACATAATAAGTAAACCCCCATGTATGAGTGAGTAACAACAACAGGCCAAGCAATATACAGAGCATCAGTATGACTGCAGACATGTCAGGCATGGAGTAAGCAAGAGAAACCAGAGTGCGAATTAGGGGCAATTGCAAGCACCAAGTGTGCTCAAGTAAGAGAAAAGTGCTTTTTTGAAAGTATAGTGAGAAGGAGAATGCTTGATGTCAGGGGGAAGGGAGTTCCAGAATTTGGGAGCAAAGTGGGAGAAAGCTTGTTAACACAACATAGAAAGATCAATAGGGGGCAGAGCAGGGGTAAATGGAGATAAAGACAAAGACAGTAAGTACAGAGATGGGGATAAAAGGGGTAAGGCCATCAAAAAATGGAAGGCGATGAGTACCAATGCCCATAGTCTGGGTAACAAGCTTCCTGAACTAGTGGCCTTAATGGAAGAGGGACACCTGAATATCGTGGCAGTCACAGAAACCTGGTATGCAAAGAACCATGACTGAGATGTCAACATTCCAGGGTACACAATCTACAGGGTGGGTAAAAGAGGAGGAGGAATAGCTCTCTATGTAAGGGAAGGGATCAAAGCAACAGAACTAAAGGGTAAACAGGAAGGAGAGGAGGTACTGTGTGTCACCTTGAAGACAGGAAATGGCACCACAATCTGCACAGGGGTTGTTTACAAACCCCTGTCTCAAGGGGAGGAAATGGACAAGAAAATGATAGGAGGCATCCTTAGAATGGCAGAAAAAGGGGAGATATTGTTGATGGGGGACCTGAATATGCCAGATGCTAACTGGAGCACATTTGCTGCAGTCACGTCCAAGAGCAGAGTTGTTCTCGATGCCCTACAGGGGGCATGCCTCAGGCAGCTAGTGTTGGAACCCACTCGGGAGGGAGCAGTCTTAGACCTGGTACTCTCAAACATGGATGGTGCGAGGATTTCGGATTTAGAAGTGGGTAGCCATCTGGGAACAAGCGATTACCAGACAGTGTGGTTCACAATAAACACAGCCATAGAGTCAAGCCATACAAAAGAAAGGGTACTGGACTTTCAGAGGGCAGACTTTGGCAGAATGGGTGAGTGCCTAAGGAATGCACTAGCAAAAGGGCAGGAAGGAGGGGTGGAGGAAGAATGGGAAAAAATCAAAACTGCCATCACAGAGGCAACAAGCCTTTGTGTGAAGCAAATAAACAAAACAAAACGGAGGGAAAAAAACACTATGGTTCTCAAAAGAGGTGGCGGGGAAGGTTAGGGAGAAAAAGATAGCATTCAGAAAGTATAAGGAATCACAGAAGGAGCAGGACAGAGAACTGTACTAGTTAAAGCAGAAGGTAGTGAGGAAGGCAATCAGAACAGCAAAGGCCCAAACTGAGGAAAAGATAGCCAACTCATTTAAGAAGGGGATAAAATCTTTTATAGGTACATTAGTGAGTGAAGAAAGATCAAGGGAGGGATAGTGAGGCTTAATAAAGAGGAGGAGGGGTGGGTAGAGGGTGACAGTGAAAAAGCAGAGATACTGAATGAATACTTTTGTTCAGTATTCACAAAAGAGGAGGAGGGAGACGTACCTAAACCAAACAATAGAAGCACTTTGGATGGTGGGGGTGTCGATACCAGTCCATTCACAGAAGAAAGTGTCCTGAAAGAACTCCTAAAACTCAAGGTGGACAAGGCAATGGGGCCTGATGGGATACACCCCAGAATTCTAAAAGAACTAAGAGGAGAACTAGTGACACCACTGACTATCCTTTTTGACAAATCATGGGAGGATGGTGTGCTACCTGAGGACTGGAGGAAGGCAGATGTGATTCCCCTTAACAAAAGTGGGAGCAAGGCAGAGGCAGGACACTACAGACCTGTTAGTTTGACCTCAGTGGTAGGGAAAATGATGGAATCACTTCTGAAAGAATAGTTGAGTACCTAGAGGCGAGTGAGGCACAGGACCCAAGGCGGCATGGATTCATGGCAGGAAGGTCATGTCAGACAACTCTAATAGATTTCTTTGACTGGGTGACCAAAGTAGCAGACCATGGAAGGGCTGTGGACATGGCCTACCTAGACTTTAGCAAGGCATTTGACACAGTCCAACACAAAATATTAATATGTATGTTAGGCAGCCTGGGAGTGGGTCCCAGGGTAAAAAAATTGGCTGGACAACAGGACACAGACATTAATAGTAAACTGAGTCCACTCCGATGAAAGGGGGATTAACTACAGCCTGGACACTGGGGGGAGTGATTATTCACTGACGCTGGAAGGATGGTGGAGTTTTGCCCCTTTAAACATTTGTGCCGCTTGCTCAGCTTGAGATCGCTTTTATCTCAGAGGCTGAAATGAGCAGTGCACATATTCCCCTGAAGCTGCTTAACAGGACCAGGGAGACAGATTCGAAATACAGGACCCACAGTGGTGAGACTGTTGTGTGCTGTTGTGCAGAAGAGTGGGTCACCAGTTAAGTCTATATTTCATCTGTGTAGGGCTGAGTGAGAGACCACCCTTCACCTGAGACAGGCAACCTCCTCCAATTGAACTACAGCCTGGACACTGGGGGAGTGATTATCCACTGATGCTGGAAGGAGGGTGGAGTTTTGCCCCTTTAAACATTCGCGCTTCTCACTACAGCGCAAGCGGAGCATGAGCGTGAGTGGCATGAGTGCCACTCCTAGTAGAAAATCCTAGAAGGAAGCTGCTGAATTTCTAGGAGGAATAACAGACCACAGGTTTTTGTTTGTTTTTTAAATAAGTTTTATTGAGAATTGAAAAGGGGGGGAAGAGTTGTCTTTATTTAGAAATTGCTTGTTTTAAAAATTAATTTGTTTATTATTATTTGTTTTAGTCTAGGTTTTTATTTGGGTGATCAAGGGGAAAATAAGATTAGGTCTGATGGATGTTCATTGGCGTTCCAACATCTTAATGACACTGTCATTTTTACTTTTGGGATGGGTGTTGGTTTTTCCCTTTTCTGTGATGAGTCTTCTGGAAATTATCAGAGTGTGTACCATAATTTAATGGGCTGCACTCTGACATTTCATCTACAAAGGAGTACATTTAGAATTCTTACCAGAGATGAGAGAAAACTCTTAAACAAACTGGCCTCCAGAAGACTTCTATTGCTACTTTTATTAATTTCAGGCTCTGTTCATCCTCACCCTGGCCCACGTGTTCTTAATAACCTGGATGGTATTAATTATCCTGTAACCAACCCTCTCAGATTGATCCACCTTAATGTGCAGAGTCTCACTGCAAAATGGGATATATTTAATGTCTGGGTGAACTAACATAATTTTGATGTAATAACACTATCGTAAACATGGCTTAATATTAATATTACTTCAACTGAGATTTCTTTGCCAGGATATAGGCTGATTAGGAGGGACCGAATTGGTACTAGAAGGGGGGAAGGGTGCTAATTTATTTCAAGGTTCATCTTAGTATTACATTATTAGATTTAGATTACTGTGATTCTAATTGTGATATGTCAACCCTGGATCTTATTTTGGGGCAATACAAGCATTTATGTTTGAGTACAATTTACATACCACCAGGGCATTTTAAAAATGGATGGAAATTGGTCTTGCAGGTTAAGAAATTTTTGCCTTCGAATCATGAATGGATAGTTATGGACAATTTTAATCAAGATTAGGGTTCTAAATTTAGGATGGAGGCACAGGAACTTCTATTGGAAGTAGGCCTCTCTCAGATGATATCTGATGTCACCAGGCAGAACCCTAGGACAATCCATGGTACGACTCTTGATTGGTTGTTAGTTTCTCATAAAGAAAGGATTTTTTCTTCTGGAGTCCTGCCTGATGTAGTCAGTGACCGTAGTCCGATTGTCTGGGAATGGTCAGTAAGAATAAAACAAGGTCTGCAAAAATATGGGACTTCAGAGGAGCTGACTTTGATAAGATGGCCAACAGAGTTAAGCTAGCCCTGGCAAAAAGAAACACAGGTGAGGGGGTACAGGCAAAGTGGGCAAGCATTAAGGATGCAATACTTGAAGCAACATCCCATTGTGTTAGACAGAAAAGGAAGTGCAAAAGAAGAAGGAAACCACTTTGGTTCTCAAATACAGTAGCAGAAAAGGTCAGAGCCAAAAGGCTGGCCTTCAGGAAATATAAGGGAACACAGCGGGATGAAGATAGGGAGGCATACCAAACTGCCCTAAGGGAAGCAGGTAAGGCAGTAAGGCAGGCAAAGTCCCAAACTGAGGAAACACTAGCACGAACAGTAAAAGAAGGTGACAAGACTTTCTATAGATACATTAGTGAAAGGAGAAGTCCAGAGGGGTATTGCTAAGCTTAATGGAGAAAAGGGAGCATGTGAGGAGGAGGACCCTGTAAAGGCATCTATCCTAAATAGATACTTTTGCTCAGTATTTACTGAAGAAGGTAGGGCAGGGCCCACAGCTCAGCATCATGGACACAGGGGAGGGAGGTGAGCACTACTCCCTTCACAAAAAGAAAGGTCCCACAAGAGCTTGCTAAGCTCAGGGTGGATAAGGCAATGGGACCTGATGGCATACATCCCAGGGTACTTAAGGAGCTAAAGGAGGAACTGGCAGAGCCATTAGCAGAATTGTTTAGTGAGTCTCTGAGCACAGGAGAGGTCCCAGAAGACTGGAGAAAGGCTCATGTGATCCCACTCCACAAGAGTGGTAGCAGGGAGGAGGCGGGGAACTACAGACCGGCCAGTCTTACCTCAGTAGTGGGCAAGATTATGGAGGCACCCTTAAGGAAAGGATAGTGCAACACCTGGAATCCATAGGGGCACAGGATCCAAGACAGCATGGGTTTACAAAGGAAGGTCCTGTCAAACTAATCTCATAGATTTCTTTGACTGGGTAACCAGAGTGGTGGACCAAGGGGAGCAGTTGATGTCGCCTACCTTGACTTCAGCAAAGCTTTTGACACTGTTCCATAGAAGATTGATAAATAAGCTAGGTAGGCTCGGGTGGGTCAGAAGTTGGTCAACTGGGTGGCAAACTGGTTGACTGGCAGAAAACAGAGAGTGGTGGTAAATGGTATACAGTCAGAAGAGATGCAAGTCACAAGTGGGGTACCTCAGGGATCAGTCCTGGGGCCAGTCCTATTCAACATCTTCATTAGTGACCCCGCAGATGGACTAGAGGGTAAGGCTTGTCTGTTTGCAGATGACACCAAGATCTGCAACAGAGTAGATGATCCAGATGGGGTGGGCAGAATGAGAAGAGATCTGGATAAACTAGCAGAATGGTCAGAAGAGTGGCAACTGGGATTTAATGCAAAGAAGTGCAAAATCATGCACATAGGAAGAGAAACCCTGAAGCCACTTATAGGCTGGGAGGAGTTGCTAGCAGTCACAAAGGAAGAAAGAGACTTGGGCATCATCATCACTGATGACCTAAAATCATCCAAGCAGACCTCTAAAGCAGTAGGTAAGGCTAGGGGTGTTAGGGTGTATTAGTAGGGGTATCACAAGTCGTAAGAGGAGGTAATAATCCCTGTACAAGACATTGGTTAGGCCCCATCTGAGTACTGCGTGCATTGGAGGCCACACCTTCACAAGGACATAATCCAAATTGGAGGCAGTCCAGAGAAGGGCAACCAAATGGTGCAGGGACTGCATCAGAAGACATATAAGGACAGATTAACGGAGCTCAATATGTATACCCTTGAGCAAAGGAGGGAGAGGTGATATGATCGAGACATTTAAACACCTTAAGGGCATAAACAAGGTGAAAGAGTCTAACATGTTTAAATATAAGAAAAATAGCAGGACAAGAGGACACAGCATGAGATTAGAGGGAGGCCGATTATGGGAAATGTGAGGAAATTCTTTTTCACAGAAAGGGTGGTAGATGCATGGAATGGCTTACCACAAGAAGTGGTGGCTATGAATACAGTGCAGGGCTTCAAACAGGCATGGGATAGGCATAAGGGAGCAATACAAATGACTATGAATAGATAGGTCACTGACAGAGCAAAGGCCGATGGTACATTTATAAGGTAGAAAAAGAAATGGGCAGACTGGATGGGCCTTGCGGTCCTTATCTGTCGTCAACTTCTATGTTTCTATGTTTCTATGTTTCTATGCAATCGATATTGGAATGTAGAAACTTTAACAAACCTGTTCCTAATACTGTGATTAAGGCTTGCCAATCAGAAGATTGATCTGGATTAGATTCCATTACAGATATAAACTTATTCTTAAAGGTTTTTTTTTTTTTTTGCGTGATCTTTTTTACTTTTCTCCTACACACTCCGGCATCTGCCTCTCCTTCAGGCCCCCTAGTGCTCCATCCCCCCAGCAATCCTCATCAGGAGCTCTCCCTCACACACACACACATTGCAGCTGATCCCTCGAGTTTCCAAGGCGTATCCCATCACCGGGCGGGTCCCCATCCTCCGAGGGGGAAGGCACTGGGTGGCGGGTAAGCCCAGCACATTATTTTTTCATGGTCTGGGGTGCTGCTGTGTTGGAGGAGGCTCCGGAGGTTCCGGGGAGCATGGAGAATGGTGGCCGTCATCCAGTGGTGCCAAGACTATTTTCCGGCTTTCTTTAGTCCCTCTCGCACCACTATGTGTAGTACCCCTGGTCTCCACCAGGGGCCAATACAAAGCAGAGCTACTCCACAGCCCTCCCCAGGAGAGGAGAGCAGTCCTTTGGATGCTTGATCCTCTCCTTCCCCTTGCCAGCCCCCGGTGCCCGTGTCCATTCCTGAACCCGGTTTGCCGGCATGGTTCGAGGTGTGGCATCCAGTGTCTCAGCCCTCTGCACCACCGGGCTGGCTCACTTAGAGGTTTTCAGTAAGCTACTAACCTCTGTATGTGATAAGGTAGCTCGAATTCGACGTTTAAGGGTTAAAGCTAATAGGCAAAAATGGATAACTCCAGAATTATTGAAAGCCTTTAGAATGAGGGACAAGGTTTGGAAAAAGTATAAGGCTACTGGGGATGAAGCTGGCCTCTGCGTGTGTCTGTCCCAAACCCCCCTAGACCAAAGTCCTCTCTCAACTTGGCCTTTGTGCTTCACAACAGACACACGGCTGTCCCTAATGACTCAATCTTCTCTTGGCACTTGACCGAGTTATAATTTGTCCACACTATGCACTTGACTGAGTTATAATTTGTCAAATTCACATAATAACCAGTGACTTTGTTGTACTTTACCACTGTTTGAAATTGGCTGTAACTAATTGCTCTACCACTGTGACACCTTGTTAATTGTTCTTTTTCTAGTTGACATTCTGCTATGTTTGTTCTTGTATTATCCTGTACTACTCTGCATTCACAATGTTGTACTCTCCCGGGCCATTCCTGAAAATAGGTATATACTAAGGCTCATACTAAGGTTAGAAGAAAGAGCTAGTAGGCCAAAGCCCATAATGTTCCTATGCTAGGCCATAGAGTAGAATGTTAAGTCATACCCAGACATAATTAGCGTGTCGAGACAATGTTTAAAAATCTCTTTAGTATTACTTGTTACTACATCAGATGGAAGTCTATTCCAAGGCCCAATAGTTCTTACAGAAAAGAAAAACAATTATTGTGTTTAAAAGATTTACCAGTTAACTGGAGGACATGACCTCTAGTATTATGTATTGATGACATAAAAAGAAAATCCTAACTCAGTCATGATATTGGAGTCATGAATAATAGCATATAGGAGGAGAAGGTCACCTCTAATGCGTCTGATAGTAAGAGGCATTAGTTTCAATGTATCCAACCTAAACTCATAAGATGAGGATTTGAGACCAGATATTTTTTTAGTGTATTTTCACTGAACCCTTTCAAGAGAGTAGCTATCTGATTTTTTAAAAGGACACCACAACTGTGAAGCATATTCAAGATGGGGACGGACATAGGACCTGAATGGGGGTAACAACACCTCCTGATCTCGAGATCTAATATTACGCAAAATAGGCCAAATAATTTTATTAGATGTACTAATAACCGAATGCATATACTTGGAATATGTTAAGTCATCTGAAATGTTTATACCCAAATCCTTCTCATCATTAGTGGCACACAGTGGTAAATAGTCCAGAATATACTGGAAATTTAAATTATTAGAACCCAAATGCATTACTTTGCATTTTGTAGAGTTTAACTTCATGCCCCATTTTTTAACCTAGATACTAATAATATCAAGATCATGCTGAATACAAGATATTTGGTCTAAATTAGAACATGGTCCTCCGATCTTCACATCATCTGCATATTTAATTGTAAATGAAAGGCAGGAATTAGTTAAATCAGATATAAAAGCCTGAAAAAGACAGGGGCTGAGAACTGAGCCTTGTGGAACACCACTTAAAACTTTACCAGAGTTAGAAAATGCCCCATTAATCATCACCTTTTGAGTTCTGTTTGAAAGCCAATTATGAATCAATGTAATTATATGACTATTAATACCAAGACCTGTGAATTTTTGAATTAGAGCCCAGTGTGGCATGGTGTCAAAAGCTTTACTGAAATCAATAAAGACAATGTCACAGGCTAACCGGTTATCCAAACAAGAACTAAAATGTTCATAAAAGCAGAGCATATTACTTGTCTAATATACTTACCCGGTAAACAAAAGCTAAATAAAATAAATAAATATTTCCTTACATCAGAAATATAAAATATTATGTAATCAATGCAAGACATTAACAAGGAGAACAAAAACACAATATCTTGTATCTTTTCAGAATAGGTGTCAGAGCAACTCTAAACACACATGGAGAACACTTAAGGACCTTTTAGGGAAGGGCTCTAGGGATACTCCTACTGCTCTGAGTTTTTAGGGAAAAATAGTGAGTGAACCACAACAGGTAGCCCAGGCATTCAATGAATTATTTGGAAATCTTGATAGTTATAGGCCCCCCCATTCACTAACCCCAGCATTAGACCCTCATAATTTAAAATTCTTTCAAAAAACGACCTCAGAATGACTCAATGTTTAAATCCGAGTCTTAAACATAGAAACATAGACTTTGATGGCAGATAAGAACCACTTGGCCCATCTAGTCTTCCCATTTCCCTACCAACAGGATAAGCTGCAGATCCTAGTTAACCAACAGCCTATTTGTTTCTAACCCCCCCCCACAAGAATTGCCTTATGTCTGTCCCATACATTCTTAAACTTTCCCACAGCTTTAGACCCCACAACCTCCTCAGGAAGGCTGTTCCATGCATCCACCACTCTGTCTGTGAAAAAATACTTCCTCACATTGCCCCTGAGCTGTCTCCCCTCTATCTTCAAAATGTGTCCCCTTGTTCTTACACATCTCTTTTTCTGAAAGATGCTACCCTCTTGGACTTTATTGATTCCGCTGAGGTACTTAAAAGTTTCTATCATGTCCCCCCTCTCCCTCCTCTCCTTGTATGGCTTCTCTTGCAGACCCTCCACCATTTTAGTTGCCCTCCTCTGGACTGCCTCCATCCTCTCTATGTCCTTGCAGAGATTGGGTCTCCAGAACTGGACGCAGTACTCCAGATGGGGTCTCACCAACTGTCTGTACAGAGGGATAACAACTTCCTGTTTTCTGCTGGTGATGCCTCTCTCTATACATCCCAGTATCCCCAGCCCTTCCTACTGCCTTTTCACATTGCTTGCTAACCTTAAGGTCATCTGATATGATTACCCCCAGGTCCCTTTCCATTTTTGTTGTTGTTGTTACTACCTCCCCCCCATTATGTAATCTTCCCCTGTGTTTTTGTTTCCCAGGTACATTATTTTGCACTTCTTTGCATTGAATCCAAGCTGCCATACTTCTGACCATTCCTCCAACCTTGCTAAGTCCTTTCTCATCCTTTCCTCGCCTCCTTGTGTATCAACCCTGTTGCAGATCTTTCTGTCATCTGCAAAGAGGCATACTGTTCCTTCCAGTCCCTCTGCAATGTCACTTATAAAGACATTAAAAAGGACTGGACCCAGTACTGAACCCTGTGGTACCCCACTAGTAACCCCTCTATCTTCAGAGAGGACTCCTTTTACAATTACCTTCTGTGTCCTGTTGTCCAGACAATGTTTTACCCAGGCTACCACCCTGGGACCCACTCCCAGGCTGGTTAATTTGACTATTAATTTTTTGTGTGGGACTGTGTCCCATGTTTCAATTTAGTAATGTGACCATTGAACAGGTTAAGGACTATATATTAAAACTGAACCCTAGACCAAATTTAGTATTAGATAATTAAGCAATAAGGCACGACAGGGTGTGTGTTATTGTGTAATAATGTCACTCCTGGGGTGGGTTAATGCACGAAGCACGAAGCGAAGCCGAGTGCTTCTATCACACCAGGAGTGGCGTTATTACACAATAACACACATCCCTGGAGTGCCTTATTGCTATTATACAATGGCTCATTTTTTTATGATACAAGAAAAAATAAAAATATATATTTTGGGGGCTTTTTTGATCATTTTTCATGTTTGGAAATACATGTTTTAAAAAAAAAATCCACAGTTTCTGTTTGGCCCACTAGATGGTGCTGTGAGCATATGCTGCCTTCAGTTTGCCTGTCTACAGGTTTCTTTCTGTCATCACACACAGCTTTGTGTTGTCACAGTGCCAAGTCGTGGCTCCAGCTTGTCACCTTGCCACTTTTAACATTTTTAAAATCTGTTGGAAATGATGCATTTTACAGTGGGGTCATTTATTTTATTGAGTAGAAAGCTGGATGCCAAGCCAATCGGTGAATGCAGCGGACGTCCAGCACATTCGGGAATGCAGCTACTCGGGGCTCTTGCTGTTTTGTGAAAAAAGCCGATTGCATGTGTTTTTTTTTTTTTTTTAATTTCTAATGCTGTGTAAAACACAGATGTGTGCCGTCACAGCCAAGGAATGAGCGTCAGCTGTAGTGTACACGCACTACAACGGCCACAATTATGAGTGAGCTGTGACGCCTCAAGGTACTGTCGCTTTTCCGATGGCTTCCGTGGGGATGGAGGGTTGGGGGATTTCTGTCACTGTTCTATGGTCACTTGTGTGCCTGGACTTCATACAGTGATGATGTTATTGTTCAATAACATCACTGTCCAAGGCAGACACTGACCAATCAGAGAACAAGAAATTTTATTGCCATTGTATAATATAGATTATCACCTGATTAAGGCTGGAATTGATTTCCTGGCAGTCTCTTTAACTTAAGGCTGGAACTGATTTCCTGGTAGTCCCTTTAATATCCTTGTTTAATTTATCCATTCATTCTGGATGTTTTCCATCCATGTGGAAAAAGGCCTGTATAAGGCCTGTTCCTGAGGGTTGAAATTCATCAATAATTTTGAACTATAGACCAATTTCGCTTCTTGATCCGCTTTCAAAGGTTTTAGAAAAAATTATTTTTGATCAGACGACAGAATATTTAGAAAAATATAGTCTACTTTCTGAAGCCCAACATGGTTTCAAGAAAAAACACAATACAGAGACAGCCTTGGCAGGGTTCACAAGCCGCATACAGAGTGCCCTTGATAAGTGGCACTCTGTTGCGGCCATATTTGTGGACCTCACCAAGACTTTCGATCTGATTGATTTTAATATACTCCCTTCAGTCCTGGGTGAGTTTAATTTTTCTGTCCCAGTTATTTCCTGGTTTTCAAATTATTTACAGTTAAGGAGCCACTGTACTGTCATCAATGGTGCCTATTCTAATTGTTCTAATACTCATTGTGATGTTCCTCAGTGGTCTATCTTGGGCCCAATGATTTTTTCTTTGTTTATGAATTCTGTCCCTTTAACTTGCCGGAGGTCATCTATGTCCCTTTATGCTGATGATGCTGTTTTATTTAACATTTCGGACAGTCAAAGTGAAGCTTTGAAATTTGTTCAAGAAGATGTTGATTCTTTTCAGTATTGGTTATTATCTAGACGAATGGTTTTGAATACAGATAAACAAAGTTAATGATATTTTCAGGGCCCAGGATAGACCCCTCTCAAATCCTACCTTTGTTATCAGTTTCAGACCTTAAAGGTAATTATATAGAGAGAGTTAACACATTCAAATTTGTGGGTGTTTATTTTGACTCACATTTATCTTTTGAATTTCATATAGACTACCTTCATAAAATTCTACACCAGTGGCTAGGTATGTTATTCAGGATACGTTGTTTCTTACTAAGGAATCCAGAAAGTTGTTAACGCATAGTTTATTACTTAGTGTTATGGATTATGGGATTAATATTTAGTCAGCTGCCTCAAATACCGTACTTAATAAGTTAAGAGTCACTTATAATGCCATCTTAAGATTTCTAACTGGTTCACCATTTAATACTCATTCATGTGAATTATACATGAAATCTGGTTGTTTATCATGAACAAAGAGAATTTGTTATAAATCATCTTTGTTTTTATTTAAACAAGTTCTGAATCTGACCCCCCCTTCCATAATAACTCTTTTTTTCCCCGACTCTTAAATATGTGTAGGACATGATCTCAAAATAATTTGAAATTTGCTATTTCCCTTTTTAAAAAGAATTTGGGTCAAAGTTCACTCCAGTATACTGCCCCCATTCATTTTAACTCGCTGCCTCATAACAAATCAGTCAACAATGTATACTTTTAAAAAGTTGTTACAGGATTGGCTTTTGGAAAATGATAGGTGCAATTGTTTCCAGGAATAATATTCTCCTGTGATGTTGTTTGTATTTGTGCAATTGTTATTTATTCTGTTTTGTTATATGTGTGTAAAGTTTGTAATTGTCATTTGTAAACTTGTCGCATATGAAAATGGGCAGTAATGCTCATCATGCCTACAAGTATAAAATAAAGAAAAAAAACTGCAATTTTATGCAAAATTGCTCAAAGCTTCCTAAAACTTAAGTTTAAAGAGAATACTGTTAGTCTGGGACTAGTGGATAATACTCAGCATGGGTTCAGGAAACAGAGAGGTTGCATTACCAACCACTTATGCTTCTATGAAAAAATTAATAGTGCACATGACAATAATATAACTATGGATGTCATATATTTAGATTTTCAAAAGGCATTCGACAAAGTACCACACAAAAATTTCATTGATAAACTGACCCTATTAGGAATAGACAGTAGGTTGATTAAGTGGACAAAAAACTGGTTAGATAATAGAAAGCAATTAGTAAGAGTTTTAGGTGAATACTCTTCCCCTGTGGGAGTTACCAGTGGTGTACCACAGGGGTCAGTATTAGGACCAATGCTTTTTTCCCTATACATCTCTGATCTCATTGAAGGCTTGGTCAATACTACTATGAAATTCGCAGATGACATCAAATTAGATGGGTCAGTAGGTACTCTAAAACAACAAGATAACATGAAGCAGGATCTAAAAAGAACTGAAGACTGATCATTAAAAAGCAAAATGTCTTTTAATATAAATAAATGTACAGGCATGCACTTAGGCAGATCCAGTGTGGTACAAAATTATGTATTGAATGGTAATAACTTAAAAGCAATTGTGGAGGGGTTGTGGGATAACAGATGGACCAGACACCGAACTTCAGGTTCAACGCACCAGCTCTGTGTGATGTTTATTCAAAATACAGGAAATAAGCTTCTGCAATGCCATACTCCTTCTTCAGTACATCAGTTTGTATCAACAGACTATGAATGTTCTTTCTCTGCACTTAGCCAGCACCTACTGAGACTGATCTCTGATCTAATCACTTTTCACTGAAAACCCTTCATTCCTATGTGGGCCCCATTTACTTGGGTAGTGGGGGCTCAAAAAGAAAAAAAAAACAAGCTATAGACAAAGAACCTCAATGCAGAAACACTGAACGAAGGGTTACCTCAAAGGGCATTGGCAACAAGTCAAGCTTCAAAGAAATACGACATCATACATAATTCCACAATGCAAAGCATCATGGGATATATACAGATCACAATGACATTTCAGACTTGTTCAATTTACAGCAATTTACATTCATTTTAAATAGCACAACTAACTTAAGTTCTATAATAGTCATCTAGTACTTTTTACCATTATCAAAAGCACCGAGTGCCATGGTATTTTCAACATTTACAGGTTTCATAATCATAAGGTATATACATCAAGGTATTTTATGACATAGTGCTATTACATACTAACTCCAACAATGATAAACACAACCTGTTTTACATACGTTTGGAGGTCACCACAATAACCTCCCTGTACGAGGACCTGAGAGGGAAAACGACAATTAAAGAGGGCACTATAGCATAGTCAAGAAAGGGAAAGGGGGGGGGGGTGCCCATAGGGTTGCAACCTTATGGACTAGAAATTGTAAAGGATAGATAAGGCTAAGAAACAGAAGAACTGTTGCAACAGATTTAAAAAAAGGTGGGTCCTCAAGAGTGGCAGGAGCTTCCTGTCACATCAATAAACCAAGAGAAGGATTGTGGTATAATGGTCCACAATAAATTAGAATTTAAGCCACACAAACACATATTATAAAAAAGGCTAACTGTATAATTAAAAATATCCGAAGGAGTTTTATTAATAAATCTATGTGCTGTTTGCTGCCTCTGTATAAAACGTACGTAAGACCACCCCTGGATCTTGGGTCTCAGTTGTGGTTCCCTTACAAGAAAGGAGAAATAAATAGAATAGAGAGAGTGCAGTGAAGGCCTACAAAAATGACTGGGTCAATGAAAACATTGAGTTATGAAACCAGACTAAATAAAACTAGGCTGTTCTCGTTACAGCAAAAGAGGGTTAGAGGAGATTTTATAATGATATTAAAAGTTACGTCAGATCAAAGCTTAAGAGATAATATGGGAATTGGTATTCAAGTTAAACCAGAAGCCCTAAGGGGACATAAAAAACAAATTAAATTGCTTACATCAAAAAAGAATGTAGGACATTTCTCCTTTATTCAAAGAGCTGGTAGATTATGGAATATCCTGCCAACGGATATAGTAAATTGTGTATCTGTACAGTACTTACTTTTAAAGTTCAAATAGATAAGTGGCTATCAGAGAATGGTTTCAAATGGTCCCACTGATGAGGGGAACAGTTAAAATGGGCTGTATAGTCTTCTACTGTTCTAATCCCAGTATAAACACCAAGTATAAGCAAGCGGGGTACCGCAGGGTTCAGTACTGGGGCTGGTACTCTTTAATGTCTTTATTAAGCGACATTGCAGAGGGATTGGGAGGAAAAGTATATCTCTCTGCAGTTGACACACAGATCTGCAACAGGGTTGATACACAAGGGGGGATGGAAAGGATGAGAAGGGACTTGGCAAGGTTGGAAAAATGGTCTAAAGTATGGCAGCTTAGATTCAATGCAAAGAAATGCAAAGTAATGCACCTGGGAAACAAAAACCCAGGGGAAGAATACACATTGGGGGGGCGGGGTACTAACAACAACAAAAATGGAAAGGGACCTGGGGGTAGTCATATCAGATGACCTAAAGTTAGGCAGGCAACGTGAAAAGGCAGTAAGGAGGTCTGGGTTTATACTGGGACACATAGGGAGAGGCATCACCAGTAGAAAACAGGAAGTTGTCATCCCTCTGTGCAGACAGTTGGTGAGGCCCCATCTGGAGTACTACATGCAGTTTGGAGATCCAATCTCGGCAAGGACATAGAAAGGATGGAGGCAGTCCAGAGGAGGGCAACTAAAATGGTGCAAGGTCTGCACATTAAACCATACCAAGACAGACTAAAGAAGCTTAATATGTATACCCTCGCCGGCCCGGTGGTGCTGAGGGTTGAGGCGCTAGATGCCACACCTTGTGCTGCACTGGTGACCTGGGTTCAGGAATGAACTCAGGCACCGGGGTCGGCAGGGGACGGAGAGGACTGTGCATCTGACAGACTGCTTTCCTCTCCTGGGGGAGGGTGGTGGGGTTGTCTGATGTCCCAGCAACCCCCAGTGGATATCGGGGGTACTGTAGGACATAGGACCAGACCTATGGGGAGAGGGGCAGACACCGGCAGAGTTGCCGTGCGCCATGGCCTCACTGCATGAAACACTCGAGGGGGAGGAGGCAGCCCACAGGAAACAAATTGGAAAAAACCCTTTGGCCCCCAGATGGGCAATGGCTCCACAGTGCCTGGCCACCACATGCCCAACACTGGACCACTGCCTCTACCCCTTTGATCTCCTTATGGATCTTAGGGCCCATGGGTCCCGCGTGGAGACAGTAATGTCCTTGAAGAAGGCGGGGCCACAGTGGGCTGTAGAGCAGCAAGGTGAGTTTGGAGCCTGAGAGAGTCCCGGGTCCCGGAGCTGAGAAATAAAACTGTAAAAATATATATATATATATATGTGTACCCTCAAGGAAAGGAAGGAGGGAGAGGGGGGGACATGATTGAAACTTTCAGGTACCTCAAGGAAATCAACAAAGTCCAAGAGGGCAGCATATTTCAGAAAAAGAGATGTGCAAGAACAAAGGGGCACAATTTGAAGATGGGGGGGTGGCTCAGGGGAAACATGAGGAAGTATTATTTCATGGAGAGGGTGGTGGACGCATGGAACAACCTTCTTGAGGAGGTCATGGGGTCAAAAACAGTGGTGGAATTCAAGAATGCATGGAACAGATATAAGGTAATTATAGTGGGGTAGGAGGAAGTAGGCCATTGGTTAACTAGGATTTGTAGCTTATCCAATAGGTAGGAAAATGGGCAGACTGGGTGGGCCAAGTGGTCCTTATCTGCCGTCAAAGTCTATGTTTCTATGTTTCTAAAGGAATTCAGGGTAGACTGATCCAATTCAAAATTTTACATTATACTAATTACACTCCTGCATTATTATTCAAAATGGATTGCCTTACGGCCAGTAAATGCCGGAGAAGTACTAAAAATAATGCCAATTTGTCGCATATTTTGTGAGAATGCTTTGTTTTCAAGAGTACAGAACAATGTAACAGACTTCTGTGAGTTAGTATTGAAGGTTAAATTAAAAAGAGAACAGCTATTTCTAATTTGGGGGGAATGCTCAGACTTACATAGCGTTCTAAAATTTCAGCAGATGTGGCTATTGGGAGCAGCCCTTTGCATTAAAAGGCTTATACTGGTGAAATGGAGAACAAAACTTGTCCTACATTTAAGAATTGGCCACAAGCTATGAACAAACACACACACACACACACACACACACCCCCATATGCTGACGCAGCGCCTTGTCTTTGTTTTTTTACTATATATATATATATATATACACATATATATATATTCTCTGCAAAAAACTACATTAGTGCACCATTAGGGTTAAAGCATCACAAGTGGGGAAATGTGACCTTAGGGTTCCCATGTCTAAGACCCTAACCCCACCCTGTATGCAGGAACAGGCCTGATGGGTATACCTTGGGATTATGAACCCTAATGCTCACCCCATTCCATGAATAAGTAAGGTAAGATGAGTACAGTACAGGAGAATGGGGTGAGCATTATGGTGCACAACCCCAAGGCACACCTCTCAGGTCTGTTCCTGCATACAAAGTCGGGGTGAGGTGTTAGACTTGGGAACCCTAAGGTCACATTTCCCTGCTTTTGATGCTTTAACCCTAATGGAGCATTAACATAGTTTTTTGCAGAGAATTTTCTTACTTTTTGAGAAAGTATAACCGTAGGCTTATTGCCGATGGCCCTTCGCTCCCAACCATCCATAATTTTTCAGAGATAGTAATTGTATCTTTATTTTCCTGTGGGAGTGCAGGGCCTTTTGGGCCCTGTGCTGCCATTACTCCATAATCCTCTATATAGTTGCATGTGGGAGCACAGGGCATCCTTAATGGTATTCATATCTGTGTGAGAGCACAAGGCCCCATCCATGCATAATTTTTGAGATAGTGTACTGCTAAAGTTGTTTGCCTGTGGGAGCACAGGGCCCTCTGGGCATCCGTATTGTGCTTAGCCAAAGAAACACATGATGTTTACATGTTATCCTATAGAAAATACAGAGAAATTCCAAACCTGTGTAACTCGAAACCAAATTAATATATTTTTATGAAACTAGCAAAAGGCACAGCGGTGGCCAAAGCCCTTTGTACCCTAAAAATCTAAGAACAAAATTGCAAATAATTTCTTCACAGTGGAGTGACAAAGAAACAACTGGGCAAACTTTCCATTACGATGTTATCCTATGAGAAATGAAACAAAATTTAACCCTTCAGAACTGCACAGCCAAGTAATATAGTTTCACCACACCAGCAAAAGGCACACCTGTGAGGCAAGCCCTATGTACCTTGAAAATTTTAGCCCAAAATTCCAAACAGTTTCTTTGCTATGAAGTGACAAAGAAACAGCTATATAAAAAAATCCTTTTTCACAAGTTGCGAAAAAGAATCCTTTCCTGAGCTTCCTTTTCCACACACTGCATTCATAAGTGACATTGCTGAGGAAATGCAGGGCAAGGTGTGTTTCTTTGCAGATGAGACAAGAATCTACAACAGGGTGGATACTCAAAAAGGAGTGGAGAGAATATAAAGGGACCTGTGGAAATTAGAGTGGTCTAGTGGTCTAGGGTGTGGCAGACAGCAAAAAGCGCAAAGTCAAGCACCTGGGGCAAGGAAACCCGAGAGTTGTATATAAGATGGGGGCGGTACTTACAGTCACCAAGCAAGAAAGGAACATCGGAGTAATCATGCATAATGATCTCAAGGTGGCAGGGCAGTGTGCCAAAGCAGTAGGCATGGCTAATGGGATGCTGGGGTACATAGGGTGGGGGATTTCTAGTAGGAGAAGGGAGGTGGTTTTGCCACTGTATTGCTCACTGATGAGAGCCCACCTAGAGTACTGTGCCCAGTTCTGGAGGCCACACCCCGACAAGGACATTGACAAGGTGGAAGCAATTCAGAAGAGGCTACCAAAAGGTAGTGCAAGGGGTTGCAGAGTCACAGGAGGAGGGGCTGAGGATTTCATCACATACTCCCTGGAGGAGAGGAGAGGAGAGGACAGGTGGGGTGGGGAGAGGAGAGGAGAGGTAGCGGTAGAGGTGACATGACTGAGATCTATAAGTACCTCATGGGGGCGAACAAGGAGGAGGAAATACACCAGTCTGCAATGCAATGAAGCTGGGGGTGGAGTTTAGAAAGGATGTAAGGATTCAGAAAATGCTTCTTCACAGAAGAGTTTTGGATGCCTGGAACAGCCTGCCAGAAGAGGTGGTGGGGGCGAAAGCAGTGGGGGGGCTTCAAGAATGAATGAGACAGACACATGGGCATAATAAGGAGAGGAAAGGGAAGTGAGAGGGACACCAGTGACCAAATAGGCACCGAGGTATTGGAATAGGCAGGAAAAAATAGAGCAAACATGATGGGTCTACCAGTCCTTTTCTGTCGACAAATTCTGTTTCTGTTTCTTTATTGTTCTAACTCAAAATAAGGCACAGGGACCAGATAGTGTGCACCTTTGGGTAATCAAGGAAATGGTTGATTTATTGGCTGGCCCAGTTTCCTGTCTGTTCCAGATGGGGGGTGAGATACTGACAACAGTAAAAATGGAAAGGGACCTGGGGGTAATTATATCAGATGACCTAAAGGTGGGCAAGCAATGTGAGAAGGCAGTAAGGAAGGCTGGGGGGATACTGGGATGCATAGGAAGAGGCATCAATAGTAGAAAACAGGAAGTTGTTATCCCTCTGTACAGACAGTTGGTGAGACCCCATCTGAGTACTGTGTACAGTTCTGAGACCCCATCTCGCAAAGACATAGACAGAGTGGAGGCTGTCCAGAGGAGGGCAACCAAAATGGTGCAGGGTCTGCACCAGAAGACATCTGAAGAAAGACTAAAGGAGCTTAATATGTATAACCTTGAGGAAAGAAGGAGAGGGGACATGGTAGAAACTTTCAAGTACCTCAAGGGAATTAACAAAGTCCAAGAGGGTAGCATCTTCCAGAAAAAGAGATGTGCAAGAACAAGGGGGCACAATTTGAAGATAGAGGGGGGATGGCTCAGAGGTAATGTGAGGAAGTATTTTTTCACTGAGAGGGTTGTGGCTGCATGGAATAGCCTCCCTGAGGAGGTCGTGGAGTCAAGAACAGTGGGGGACTTCAAGAATGCATGGGACAGGCATAAGGCAGTCCTAGTCGGGGGTAGGAGGAAGTAAGCTGTTGGTTAACTATGATCTGCAGCTTATCTGTTAGGTAGGAAAATGGGCAGACTAGGTGGGCCAAGCGGTCCTTATCTGCCATCAAATTCTATGTTTCTATGTTTCTATGAGGTTCCCGAGGTATGGAGGCAGGTGGTGGTTGTCCCAATTCATAAAAAGGGATCTAGATAGGAAGTTGCGAATTATAGGCCCATTAGCCTGACTTCAGTATTGGGGAAAATTCTAGAGGGCAACATCAAGGATTACATTACAGAATTCTTAACCACATCAGGTAACCATGACAATACACAGTACGGGTTTGCCAGTGGGAGGTCATGTCAAACAAATCTTTTGGAGTTTTATAGCAAGGTTAGCAAATCCATGGATACAGGCAACTCTATGGATGTTATTTTCTTGAACTTCGCTAAATCATTTGACAAAGTCCCACATGAGGAGCTGGTTAAGGCCTTAACTGATTTAGGATTCCCTATCAAAGTTTCTCAGTGGCTTGAGGCATGTTAAATGGAAGAAGCCAGAGGGTATGCATAAGGGGTGAATATTCTGGATGGGTCAGTGTGACTAGTGGGATACCTCAGGGCTCTGTCATGGGACCTTGTCTTTTTAATTTGTATATTTCATCAATTCATGTTCAGTCAGGGTATGACTCTCAAAATTTGCAGATCACACCCGACTTGGCTATCCAATTAATAATGTGGAAGATCAAGTTATCTTACAAACAGCCCTGACTAACCTGGAGACATGGGTCATACAGAAGAAATCTATTTTTAATATAGATAAGTGTACGGTCATGCATGTGGGAAATAATAACAAAAATTTAAATATATATTGGGTGGCAGTGCACTTAGAGCTGTTCAGGATAAAAAAGACTTAGGAATAAGTATAAGTAATGGCCTCAATTTTAGTATGCACTGCAGTCAAACTGTTAAAAAGGCAAGTAGTATAATGTACTGCATTCAGAAGCATATAAAAAGTAGGGACAGAGAGGTCTTGATTCACTTGTACGCAGCACTTGTGCATCCCCACATGGAGTACTGTGCGCAGTTCTGGGCTCCATATAAGAAAGGAGAGATTAAAGCCTTGGAGAGGGTCCAGAGGAGGGCAACAAGGAGGATAAAAGGCACCATAGGCCAGAGCTATGAACAAAGGCTGCAATATTTGGATATGTATTCCTTGGAGTTCCTTAGATTGAGGGGTGATATGTGTTTGATTTATAGGGCCTTGACTGACACACAACTGTGGGATCTACTGGGACTGGTGTCAAGGGACCAACCGTATAATACCAGAGCTCATCCATTTCAGTTGGTTAAAGACAGATTTAAAAACCAATGAAAGAAAATATTGGTTTAATGTCAGAGTAACTGAGATTTGGAACACCTTGCCTTGTGAGGTTGTTGATAGCAACACTATTTATTTATTTATTGAGAGAATCAGATCTCAACCTTTGAGTCAAGGACTCATTTCCAAAGGCTCCACGTCAGGTACAATACACAACAACAGGTATTCATAACTCAGAAGAGACTACAGACATGGTATTGGCAATATATAAGGTTAGCAGTATAACAGTGAGGACATAGCTAAGATAGCAACAGGGGTAAGAGCAGTGCTACTAGTCCTATACAGTAGGGAAGTCATACAAGTCCTAAGTGGAGCTTGCGAGAGTAAGTGAACAGTACAAACGGTAATAAGGGTGTGTCCTGAAATGCTGGTAGGTTAGTGAAAGCAGTTGGGATATCAACTTTGTCATAAACACATAAAGCAGCAGGGTGAGGGGTATATCTGCTAACCCAGCATCTCCTCGTCCATAGGCAGATTCCTTTACTTATTAGGGACAGTGACAGTGATGGGTTGAGATTATGTGATTTTTGAGGGCTGTTTTGAAGGGGCCTAATCTGGGAATAGAAGTGATGGCCCAAGGGAGCTCATTGTACCAGGATGGTGCTCTGTGGAAAAAAGACCGTTGTGCAAGGGTGGTTGTAACCCTAGGAACAGCCCATGTTAGCTTATCTGCCGTGTGGGTGTTTGCTGTGGTTTGGGCAGTGTGGAGGGAGGCAGAGATTTCAGTGAGTGTGAGGCCTAGTTGGATTTTCTTTGTGAAGAGACATGTCTGTTAGTGTACTTTTTCATCTAAGGTGAGGATTTTGGTTAGCTCATACAGGGTACAGCTGTGGGTATGCTTATCCACACCAGCAAGGAGTCTACAGGTTTTATTAATGGCTAGGTGGATTTTATTTAGTGCAGTGTGGTCAGTGGCCGAGTAGATAGTTAGCCCATAGTCTACAAGGGAGAGGATAGAGGAGGTAACGGCAAGGTGTAGGGCCTCCGGCGGTTGGCAGGCATTGTGCCAATACAATAGACCTCTGCGTATATTTATGGCAGAGGCAAGATAACTGATGTGGGTGTGGAATGATAGATTAGGATCAAAGGTAATGCCTAGATATTTATATGTGTGGACTTTTTCCAGTGGGAGATGGGTTTTGGACACGATTGTTAACTGGGCATTATAGTCCTTACTCTGGCGATGGGAAAAGAGCATTGTTTTTGTCTTTTTTATGTTGACCACGAGTCTGTGGTCAGTGAACCAGTTTTTAGCGTGGTTGAAGGAAAGTGGTAGGTGGAGTTAAGATTTGTGGGGTCTGGGTTGGAGGCATACATTACCGCATCATTTGCATATAGTAGAAGGTTACATGGACAGGATTTAGGCAGGGTATTAAGGAAGATGTTGAATAGCAGTGGGCCAAGGATGGAGCCCTGGGGCACCCACAAGTCAACAGGTAGAGCGGATAAGAGGGTGCTATTTATCTTCACACATTGGTACCTAATCTGCGAGGTAGCTTGTGAACCAAGCTATGGGTCCAGGGGACACGCCGGTGCGGCGGAGAGTATTTAGGAGCAGAGGGTAGGAGACTGTGTCGAACACTTTGGACAGGTCTATGAATACTGCCCCCATTAGCAACTTCTTATTGAGGGCATAGTGCAGTGAGCTGGAGAACTCTATGAGGGCAGTAGTTGTGCTGTGACCAGCTCTAAAGCCATGTTGTTCCCTACACTAGATGTCATGTTCAGACAGGTAGTCTGTGAGTTGTGTGGCAATGATTTTTTCCAGGGCTTTATAGAAGGGAGGGAGTATGGAGATCGGCCTGTAATTATTAGGTAAAGTGGGGTCCCCACTCTTTAGTAGTGGTGTGATGGTGGCTACCTTCCAGGTGGTTGGGAATTGCCCTATTCATAGAGAGAGAGATTAAGGAGATCAGTCAGTGGGGGGAGAACATAGTCCAGTACCAAGTTAAGGATTTTCATATCAAAGGAGTCTTTGCAGTAGTTTGAACCCCCTAAGGCTTTTTTAAGGTAAGATCTTGCTTCGCTCACATTAATAACCCTGAGGTAGAGGGGGTAGGTATTGCTGGGTTCTGTGGTCATTGGTGTGGGGTCGAAGAAGCTGTTAGGGAGAACTGTGCTGAGGTCAGAAAAGGATTCATTTAGTTTGCTGGCTATTGTGAGTGGGTCTGAAGTGATGTGATTGTTGACCGTTAGTTGGGATGGGGGAGGCATTCTGGATTTTCCATTCAGCTCCTTTAGGTTGTCCCAGAACAACCTAGCATTCCCCCAGGATGAGGTCAGGGTGGATCTGTAGTAGCTGGATTTAGCCATTCTGATAGCCCAGGTACACGTGATGCGAGCCATTTTATAGGCTATCCTGTCCGCCTGCATACTAGAGGCAACAGCTTTGTGCCAGAGGTTGTCACAGTTCTTAATTTTATGGATCAGAGCAGGTGTGATCCAGGGGGCATTTTGCTTTTTTGTTTGAACCTTTGTAAGTGGGACAAACGTATCACAAGCTTTGTTGAAAGTGTGGGTGACGTACTCAAGGGTTGCATCTATTGAGGTGGCGCGTCTGATGGGGGACCAGTCACATTTGGCCAGGTATTGCCTAAGTTTACTGAGACCACCGGGTTGGAAGCATCGTCAGGTAAAGCTAGTCGGTTGGGGGTAGTTGCAGTTGGCATGACCAGGTGAAGAGGATAAGGGAGTGATCGCTTGCTGAGTCTGGGAACACAGTTAGGCCTGAAATTCTGTTAGGATGATTGGTGAGTAGCAGATCGAACAGGGTGCCATTGCCATTTCTGGGGTTGACTCTGGTAGGCTGGTTAACTAGCTGGGCTAGGTCTAGTGCTGAGAGACTGTCTTTTAGCATGGAGGCCGAGGTTGATAGCCAGTTCACATTGAAATCCCCTAGGATAATGTGCTCTGTTTTGGGAGGGAAGCTGAAGATGTAGTTGTTCAGGGATTGCAAAGCTGATGCTTGATTATGTGGTGGGATGTACACCACCATAATGCATACAGGGGCTCTAGTAGGGTCAGGTATGAGTTTTAGTGTCATAGCCTGGGCCCCCGTTGTCCAAGGAGGGTGTTGGTAGGCTTTGGCAAAGTAGTGAGTCTCGTAAGTACAGTGCACACCTCCAACCCGTTTGCCATGTCTGTCAGCTCTATAGAGGGTGAGGCCAGTGAGTGCCACAGCAGAGTCTGGGATCTTCTTTGACAGCCAGGTCTCAGTAAGGGCTAGTATATCTGGTTGGTGCAGCTGCATCCAGCATTGTAGCTGTGCTATTTTTTTCGGTAGGCTACAGATATTCATGGCAGCTATGCTTAGCCCATGGTCTGATGTGCCTGGATTGGCTGCAAGGCTGCCCGGGTTAGGGTGAACGTTGCCTGACATTAGGAGTAGTAGAGCGAAGATTCTGAATAAGGCCAGTGCTCTCAGTTTGGAGATGTTGGTATGATGTTTTTTAGTTAGTGTGCTGCCGGAGCATGGGATGGCCATGGAGATGAGGGTGGGGTAGGAGAGGGATGCATTGGGATAAGGGGTGTGGTACTGAGAGGAGATTGGTGGACGAAGAGAGGGGAGGGGGTGCAGTGGGGTAACAGTGACAGGGAGAGTTGGTGGGAGGCGGTTTAGGTGGTGTGTCGTAGGGGTGGCAGGGGTGTGAGTCACAGATGAGGGACTGGGACGTCCCTGGTTGAGGATGAACAAGGTGATGAGAAGGATAATCATTCTAGTGATAAGGTGCTGCTGCTAGTGGAGTGGTCTGGGTTAGAGGGGCAGTGGGAGACAGAGAGAGAAGGAACAGAGAAAGTAGGACGATGCTGCCTCAAGTGGTGAGGTGCTATAAGCTGCTAATGGGAAAATGGGCTGATTGCTTAAATCACCCAGGCTCCCTGTTGGTTGAGATTCCACTGCCTATCCCTTTTTTGGTGAGGGTGGCGGGGCACGCACCAGGTCAAAAGTGCGCCACAGTCCTGTGGCTGGCTGCGCCCGAGCTCCAAGGTCCGTACCTGTTGGGATTCGTGGGGTGGGGGAAGGTGCCTACAAGCAGGCCCTCACGACCCTCGCTGGTCTCCTTGATGTGTGGGACAGTTCTGTGGAGAAGCAGGTAAGGGACAGCACTTAATATGGAGAATGCAGGGGGAGGAGTTCAGCAAGACAAATTACAGGTTAGCTAGGACTATAGGGTCAGAAATTAGAGCTGCTACCTACCGTGTTCCTGGTTAAGAAACTGTTAAACAGATTTTTTTGTGCCAGTATTTTCACTAAAACCACTCCTCCTACAGTTTTCAGGATAATAGTTTCACTAACATTCCCCTTATAGCTATTGAGATGTTTTAAGGCTACTTCTCTTAAGGCACTACTACATTTGGCATCATTTAATAGTCCCTTTAAAGGATTCTATAGTTTAAAGGGGTTCCTAAATAAAGGTACAGACTTATTACAGGTTAATAGGCAGTACTACTGGTAAAAGAACATAAGGTAGGCTGAAAAAAACAATCTACATTGCTGTGCCGACTGGAATCTTTTTAAATTAAAAAGGCGCCAAAGCAGGCAAACACAGCACCAGTTCAAAAGTGCGCCACAGTCCTGTGGCTGGCCACGCCCATGCTCCGAGGTCTGTACCTGTTGGGATTTGTGGGGTGGGGGAGGGTGCCTACACGTAGGTCCTTGTGACCCTCGCTGGTCTCCTCGATGTGTGGGACAGTTCTGTGGCAGAATTTAAAACCAAGCTTGATAACTACCTTATAAGCAAGGGTATCCAGAGATATTCCTAATGTGTTATTGGCGAGCAAATGGACTTATGTTTTTATATGCTCAGTAACACCTATGTAACCTATGTAACTTGTAACAGCATGCAAGCAAACATGTTTGGCATTGACAAATGCTTCTTTGTTTTGAAGTTTCTGCATGCTGAATCAGGGCTTTTTCCCTTCCCATAAGAATTTCATTATCATCTTGTCTATTTTCTTAAACCAAAGTGGAGAGATGTATGTTGGGAGATTTTTAAGTATATATAAAATCTTTGATGCTCTTATCATTTTAATTGCATTTTTCTTTTCCCCAGAATGATAAGTTGATTTCCCCAATTTTTCAAACACTACTAACTTTTTCCGTAGTTAACTTAACCATATTTGGCCAATCCAGACATGTCTTCATTCCTAGGTAAAAGATTCTGGAGGGTTTCCACTGCAGTTTAAATTTCAGGTGATCAAACATGCATTCTTTACAAATAACATTTAATGGCATCATTCTGTTTTGCTCCAGTTTATAAGCAATCCTGAAATTTCAGAAATTGTGAGTAGTAAGTAAGTAAGATTTATTTATATGGCACCCAATCCCAGAGGCTCTGGGTGCCTTACACAATCGAAAACAGGTAGGGTAAGTACTGGCAATAGAATAAAAGCTCTAAAGGGTTATACAAACATTTAAAATTCAGAGACAAATAAGCAAATTATAAATAATTAATAAACAGTAAAAACAGGTTTAAAAACACTATAAGTGGTCCAAAAAGGCCTGTTTGAAGAGATGAGCCTTTAGGCCCCTCTTGAATACCTCCACTGATGGGGCTTCCCTTACTGAACTGGGAAGCGAGTTCCAGAGGGCCAGGCTGGCCACCTCGAAAGCTGGATTGCTGGAGGTTTTCAGTCTGGCCCTCAGAACTGCAAGGAGGCCCCTGGTGGAGAAGTGGAGGGAGTGGACTCAAGTGGCAGGAGTAAGGAGACCCATCAAATAGCCTGGGCCCGATCCATACAGGGCCTTATAGGTGAGCAAGCCCACCTTGAAGATTTTTTTTTGCAAACTCTCTTTATATTCCTTCTGTTCTTACTTCCAGACTCTCTCCAGTGTGACCACTTGGCCCGGCGTTCCCGCCCCATCTGATGTCCTCCAATCTTGTCTATGGCTTGGGCCCATCTCTGCACTGTGCCACTGGCTGCCCAACCCCCCAGCTCTGAGCATCCTGAGGCAGGACTGCTGAACTCCTTCCTGGCGCTCTATCTATAATATAGCAGAGTGACCAGGACATGGAGGGAGAGCCAGAGACAGACTGGAGAGATCCAGCAGTGGGCATGGTGGCCGGCCCCTGGACCCACCATCAACTACCAGGAGTCAGGGTGTTTTCTTTTGTTCCGACCCAATGGTGCAGACATGCAATGCCATTGGCACTTGTAGGGTGTGCTCCTGCCCCCTCCTGCAGAAGTCTGCCACACCATTCCCCATTAGTTGTCCCCTGCCCAGTGTGTGGTGCCCCCAGCCTCCACCAGGAGATGCTACCAAGTGGGGAATCCCTGTAATCCACACCAGGAGAGGAGAGCAGTCCATCAGATGCTCAATCCTCTCCTCCCCTGCTGACCCCCAATGACCCGAGTTTGCTCCTGAACCCAGGTCACCGGCGTGGCATGAGGTGTGGTGTCCAGCGCCTTAACTTTCAGTGCCACCGTGCCAATGCCCACCTTGAAGATGATCCTCCACTTGACAGGCAGCCAGTGCAGATCTTGCAGGACCAGGGTCACATGACATGACCTAGACAGGCCCGTCAGTAACCAGGCCACTGTGTTCTGCACCAGTTGCAGACCCCGACATATAGGGCATTGCAGTAGTCAAGCCTGGAAGTGACAAAGGCGTGTACTAGTAATGGCAGGTCCTTGGGTGGAACTAGGGGTTTAATCGAGGCAACATTCCTTAAGTAGTAGAAACCACTTTAGACAACAGATGACATCTGAGCATCAAGTGTCAATCTGTTGCCCAGAAAGAATACCTGACTTCTCACCCAAAGGGAAGCCATCAACAGAGCAGTTCCCAGGACAAATTCTGTTGTCACTCCGGAGGCATTCCCATCACACCCTTGACCAGGCTCAATTGCCAGGACCTCTATCTTGTCGGGATTTAGCCTCAGTCAGTTGGAGGCCACCCAGTCCTGGATTTTGGCCGGGCAGTTGTTAAGCACTTTCACGGCATCATTTGTTCCAGGGGCAAAAGATACGTACAGCTGGGTATCATCTGAATAGCAGTGAAAACCTAGACTATATCGTCTAATGAGCTCTCCCAGGGGTAGCATGTACACCGTGAACAGCATCGGCGACAGGATCGACCCTTGAGGAACTCTACAAGGTAGGAGCTTCAGGGAGCAAGAGAAATTCCCCATCACCACTCATTGCTTCCTGCCTGAGAGATAGGACTCAAACCAGTTGATAAAAGTACCGGCAATTCCACAATATTTTCTAAGGCGATCCAAAAGCACAAAGTGGTCTGTGGTGTCAAATGCTGAGGAGAGATCAAGGAGAATTAGAACTGACTGGTCTCCTCTATCTCTCGCCTTGAGGAGGTCATTTTGCACTCTGACCAATGCTGTTTCAGTGCTATGACTGGCCCTGAAATCAGAATGGGATGGCTCATAGATGTCATAGGTCATGAGGTGCACCTTGAGCTGCAGTGCCATTATTTTCTCCACAACCTTCCCTTAAAATGGGAGGTAGGAGATAGGTCGATAATTTGCCAGGGCATCAAGTTCGAGTGATGGTTTCTTTAGGAGGGGCTTTACCAATGTCTTCTTCAAGGCATCAGGGAAGCCCCCTCTGAAAGCAAACACCAGATTATCCTGGCAAACACTGGACCAATGTTCCCAGTGCATCCCACTAGGAGACAGGTCAGGGTTGGGTCCAGTTCACAAAAAGTGGTCTGCAGCTTCAAGATCACTTCAACAACCTCAGCCACCTCCGCTGGCCTAATCTCCTCCTAGGCAATAGGAGTGCCCATACTCCCACCAGGCTGACTGCCATGGGGCAAATCTTGCCCCACTGGGGAGATCCTGGACCAGATAGAGGACACACCAAAAAGAACTAAGCAAACTCATTGCACATTGTGATTGAAAATGCTTTTTTTGGCTGTAGACAGACCGGATGGAGTAGTCTGTTCATGGTCTGAAAAAGTTGAGTTGGTCTGTTCCTCCACGCAGCAATCTCCCTGGACAGGAACTCTGCCTTCTTACAGTCGATTGCTCCTTGGTACTCATGATAGTGAGCTTGTAAGGCCAATCATCCTCCTCAGAATGGGTCCTCTGCCAATAATGCTTCAACTTCTGAACCTTGATCTTCATCTCCTTGACAGCACCATCAAACCATGGGGGTTTCAAGTGAGAAGATCTGGGTCATGTACAGACCAGTGTGATGGCATCGAGTGCTTCAGAGACAGACTTTTTATACGCAGCCAGTGCCTCACCCATGCCAATCACACAAGCAGTACTCACACCAGATAGATCTACTAATGCCAAAAGTCCCTCTGGGGAAAATCCCCTCAAAGGGCGATAGCTGACCATCTCAACAGGGGAGGGACTATCAAGGGGGGCCCCAAATGAGAACTCTACCATGCAATGATAGGACCAAATGACCCGATCAGTCTTGAGGTTCATGACCTCAAGCCCCAGTGAGAACACCAAGTCCAAGGTGTGGCCATGGTGATGGGTCGCAGAACCAACTGCTTGTGTCAGGCCCAGTCATGTCATTAACTGGAGTAGGTCACATCCAAGATATGAGGATTTGTCATCGACCCAGGCATTGAAGTCCCCCAGAATTAACCATCTAGGTGACTCCAACACACTGTCAGCGATGAAATCCGTGACCACCTGCAGGAAAACAAGGAGAGTCCTGCAACCCGCACCTGGACCCCCACATACTGCCACACATTCAAAGGATGAGGTAGAACCCTCACTGGGTGCACGGCAAAGTTCAGGCTGGATCTAAAGCAGATGGCCACACCCCCACCCTACAATATCTCTCAGGACCGGTATAGCTGATGTAGTGTTCCTTATTGTAAGTAAAAAACATTTATTTTTCAAGACATCTTCTATTCATCTTGACCTAGGACATCTAGCTGCAGAGCAGCTTTTGCTGATTTCTGTTCACCTTTATTTAGCAGGAGTGTAGCAGGCTGAATGTTCTGTATTAGCACAGTTGACCTCAGAGCTGGGGTTCTGCTATGTTCTGCTAGATCCTAGCATTGTCCTGCAGAGGGGCTGGCTGCCCTGGTGGTTGTTCACTCAAAGCAGAATGGTTCTGGTGCTGGCTAGCTTCACGGGCTGTTTGAGTATGGCTGGAATGCAGGCTCATTCAGGTTTATATATTTATTTATTCAATATTACTCCAACCATGAGATGTAGCATCTCATTTTCATGACACCACTGACTACCCTCTTTAACAAATCATGGGAGGATGGGGTGGTACCTGAGGACTGGAGGAGGGCAGATGTTATTCTACTTCACAAAAGTGGGAGCAGGGCAGAGGCAGAAAACTACAGACCTGTTAGTTTGACCTCAGTGATAGGAAAAATGATGGAATCACTTCTGAAGGAAAGAATTGTTGGGTACCTAGAGGCCAGAGGGGCACAGGACCCAAGGCAGCATGGATTCACAGCAAGAAGGTCATGTCAGACGAATCTAATAGATTTCTTTGACTGGGTGACCAAAGTAGTAGATTGGGGGGCTGTGGACATGGCCTACCTAGACTTTAGCAAGGCATTTGACACAATCCCACACAAAAGATTAATATACAAGTTAGCCAGCCTTGGAGTGGGTGCCAGGGTGGTAGCCTGGGTAAAAAATTGGCTGGAGAACAGGACACAGAGGATAATAGTAAACTCTGAAGAAAAGGGGGTTACTAGTGGGGTACCACAGGGTTCAGTACTAGGACCGGTCCTCTTCAATGTCTTTATAAGTAACATTGCAGATGGACTGGAAGGAAAAGTATGTCTCTTTGCAGACGACACAAAGATCTGCAACAGGGCTGATACACAATGTGGGGTAGAAAGTATATGAAGGGACTTTGCAAGGTTGGAGGAATGGTCAGATGTATGTCAGCTTAGATTCAATGCGAAGAAGTGCAAAGTAATGCACCTGGAAAACAAAAATCCAGGGGAAGAGTACACAATGGGGGGTAAGATACTAACAACAACAAAAATGGAAAGGGACCTGGGGGTAGTCATATCAGATGACCTAAAGGTGAGCAAGCAATGTGAGAGGGCAGTAAGGAGGTCTGGGGGGACACTAGGATGCATAGGGAGAGGCATCACTAGTAGAAAACAAGAAGTTGTTATCCCTCTGTACAGACAGCTGGTGAGACCCCATCTGGAGTACTGCATGCAGTTCTGGAGACCCAATCTCCACAGGGACATAGACAGGATGGAGACAGTCCAGAGGAGGGCAACTTAATGAAGAGAGACTTAAGGAGTTTAATATGTATACCCTCGAGGAAAGGAGGGAGGGGGGGACATGATAGAAACTTTCAAGTACCTCAAGGGAATCAACAAAGTCCAAGAGTGTAGCATCTTTCAGAAAAGGAGGTGTGCAAGAGCAAGGGGACACATTCTGAAGATAGAGGGGGGACAGCTCGGAGGTAAAATGAGGAAGTATTTTTTCACAGATAGGGTGGTGGATGCTGCGGAGGTGGGGGAATTCAAGAATGCATGGGACAGACATAAGGCAATTCTAGGGGGTAGGGGTAGGAGGAAGTAGGCTGTTGGTTAACTAGGATCTGCAGCTTATCCATTAGGTAGGGAAATGGGCAGACTGGGTGGGCCAAGCGGTCCTTATCTGCTGTCAAATTCTATGTTTCTATGGGGGTTCCAGAGGAGACAGCAGCTGTCAATAGGTTAACATAGCCCAGCAGGAGTAGTTACATACAAGTTAAACTATACAAATAAAAAACAAACTGTAAAGGTAAGTGAATCTAAACAGTATTCAAAGCAAGCTAACAAACGGTTAACAGCAAATAAAGAGCATGAGTACTGCTATGCAACATGACTATGGTTAATTGGGAGGGGGATACTGGACCAAAACAAATACAGGGGGCTTTAAGATGGCTGGAATGACTGGTCTTGAACACTTGCATGCTGGAAGCATTCCTCAGCTGTAGAAGGAATTTGTTCCAGGTGTCTGGTGCTGCAAATGCAGAGGCCTCAGTACCAAAGGTACGTGTCATCCTGGGGATTGAGAAGGTAAATGCTGCTGTTGAATGGACTGAGTAGGCACTGCTTGATGTTGTGAGGTGGGCTAGGAGATACTCAGGGTCTGTTTCTTGTGCACAGTTGTACAACATAGAAAGCTAGTGGTAGTCATGCCTGATTGAGGGACTTGTCCATTTAAGCTGGCCATATAACAGACAAGACAGTTCTGTTACTGACTGTCTTCACAGGGAGCTTGAAGGCTTTTACATAGAAACACAGAAACAGAATTTGACAGCAGGTAGGGCCCACTTGGCCCACTCAGTCTACCCATTTTCCCTTCCTACTGTAACACTGCAGACCCTACCTGATCTCCTGCTTTACACCCCCTTCCTCTGCCACAAGGTTCCCTTATGCCTATTCTATACCTTCTTGAATCCCATGACAGTTTTTGCCCCTACCTCCCTTCTCTGAGAGGTGGTCCCAGGTATCTACCACTCTTTCTGTAAAGAAGTACTTTCTTACATCTCCTCTGAGTTTGCCCCTCTCCAGCTTCATAGCATGACCCCTAGTTCTTGAACATCTTTTGCTCTGAAAAGGCTTTCTTCTTAAACCTTATTTATACCCATGAGGTATTTAAAAGTCTGTCATATCCTATTTATCTCTCCTTTCCTTCTGGGTGTATATACTGAGGTCCTTTAGTCTCTCCTAATAGGGCTTTTGATGCAGACTCTTCTCCATTTTAGTTGCTCTCCTCTGGACCACCTCTACTCTGTCTATGTCCTTCCTGACATGTAGTCTCCAGAACTTGAACACAATACTGTAGGCAAGGTCTCACCAGTGACTTATACAGTGGTATCACCACCTCCCTCTTTCTGCTGGTGATGCTTCTCCCTCTGCCCCCTAGCATCCCACTGGCTCTCCCCACTGCCTTGTCACACTGTTTGGCCACCTTTAGGTCATCAGATATGATTACCCCAGGTCTCTTTCCTGTTTGGTGGCTGCCAGTACTACTCCCCCCATTTTATACTCCGCTCCTTTGTTTCTGCGACCCCAGTGAATGATTTTGCACTTTTTCACATTGAAAGTTAGTTGCCACACTCTACCACTTCTCCAGTTTTCCTAGATCCCTCTTCATTTTTTCCACCCCCCACCAAGTGTTTACCCTATTACAGATCTCAGTGTCATCTGCAGAAAGACATACCTTCTCTTCTAGTCCCTCTACAATATCACCAAAAAAGACATTAAAGCAGATCAGTCCCAATACTGATCCTTTTGGCACCCCGCTGGTCACCCTCCCTTCGTCTGAGTGAACTCCATTTAGCACTACCCTCTGTCTCCTATCCCCCAACTGCTTTTGTACCCAGTTTACACCTTTGGACTCACCCCTAGACTACTCAGCTTATTTATGAGTCTCCTATGAGGAACCGTGTTGGAGGCCTTACTGAAATCTAGGTAGGCTATATCCACTGCTCCACCCTGATCTACTTCCTTGGTTACCCAGTCAAAGAAATCTATTAAGTTTGTTTGACATGACCTCCCCCTTGTGAATCCATGCTGCTTTGGCTCTTGTAAGCCTCTGGATTCAAGATATTCCACAGTCCTTTCCTTCAGTAGTGATTCCCTTAATTTCCCCAACACAGAGGTCAGGCTGACTGGTCTATAATTTCCAGCTTCCTCTTTGCTACCATTTTTGTATAGTGGGACTATGTCTGCCCTCCTCCAGTCCTATGGGACCACCCTTATTTCCAGTGAATGGTTGTACAGGACTGTCAGAGGTGCAGCCAGTACCTCTCTGAGCTCCCTCAATATCATTGGATGTATCCTGTCTGGTCTCATTGCCTTGTCCACTTTCAGATTTGCGAGTTCCTTCAGAACTCTCTCTCCTCTGTAAATGGACTAGTATCCACCACCCTACCAATGATTCCCCTGGCTCTTATCTGTGGACCCTCGCCTTCCTCTCCCCTTGTAAACACAACTAAAAGTATCTGTTCAGAATATCTGCTTTTTCCTGGTCCCCTTCCACACCTCTCCCCCAACCCTCCTTAGCCTTACAATTCCTTCTCTGGTCTTTCTCCTTTCACTTACATACATGAAAAATGTCTTGTCCCCATTCTTTACTGCCTGTGCTATTTTGTCCTCTGTTTGCACCTTTGCACTTCTGTTTTACCTGCCTCCCTCTTCTTCTGTTGATACTCTTTCATATTCTCCTCACTCTGTGTCTCCTTATACTTTCTGACTGCTAACATTTTCGTCTTTACCTTCATAGACACCTCCTTTGAGAATCAGAGCAGTCTCTTTTTCTTCTTGCTTTTGCTTACTTGCCTGACACAGAGGTTTGTTGCCTTCACTATCCCAGCTTTTAGTTTCATCCACTGTTCCACTACTGCACTTAAGTTCTCCCCCCACTGCCAGAACATTCCTGAGGCATCCCCTCATTATTGTAAAATTGGCCCTTCTAAAGCCTGGGACTCTTGCCTTCGTGTGATTCGCTTCTGTCACAGATCTTAAGACTTTTGCATAGCATCCCCCCGCCCTTGTATGTAGTTGTGTGCCCTTCCCAGGTTTCACTACCCAAATAACTGTTGCCGTTTGCTACTTAAGTCACTATTCAATGAGTTCAAGAAATTCCTTATCCTATTGCTATTGTGCTCAGGAAATATTGAACTAAACCCTGGTCCACCTACACTAATTCTGGCTCCCACAGACCTTCCTTCCCTAAAGGGCATTAGCTTCCTTCACATTAATGGTTGTAGTCTGCTTAAGAAGTTTGACTTACTACAAGTTTGGGTATCTCACACATCCCCCGATGTATTAGTAGTTTCAGAATCCAGGTTGAAAGCTTCTACGCCACATCAGGCTTCAAAAACCCAGGGGAAGCGTACACAATGGGGGGGGGAGATACTGACAACAGTAAAAATGGAAAAGAACCTGGGGGTAATTATATCAGATGACCTAAAGGTGGGCAAGCAATGTGAGAAGGCAGTAAGGAAGGCTGGGGGGATACTGGGATGCATAGGAAGAGGCATCAATAGTAGAAAACAGGAAGTTGTTATCCCTCTGTACAGACAGTTGGTGAGACCCCATCTGGAGTACTGTGTGCAGTTCTGAGACCCCATCTCATAAAGACATAGACAGAGTGGAGGCTGTCCAGAGGAGGGGCAACTAAAAATGGTGCAGGGTCTGCACCAGAAGACATATGAAGAAAGACTAAAGGAGCTTAATATGTATAACCTTGAGGAAAGAAGGGAGAGAGGGGACATGATAGAAACTTTCAAGTACCTCAAGGGAATCAACAAAGTCCAAGAGGGTAGCATTTTTCAGAAAAAGAGATGTGCAAGAACAAGGTGGCACAACTTGAAGATAGAGGGGGGATGGCTCAGAGGTAATGTGAGGAAGTATTTTTTCACATAGAGGGTTGTGGATGCATGGAACAGCCTCCCTGAGGAGGTTGTGGAGTCAAGAACAGTGGGGGAATTCAAGAATGTATGGGACAGGCATAAGGCAGTCCTAGTGGGGGGTAGGAGGAAGTAAGCTGTTGGTTAACTAGGATCTGCAGCTTATCTGTTAGGTAGGAAAATGGGAAGACTAGGTGGGCCAAGCAGTCCTTATCTGCCGTCAAATTCTATGTTTCTATGTTCTATGTTTCTATCAACATTCCCTCTTATAACATATATAGAGCAGACAGGACAGCTTGGGGGGGGGTTGCAATCTATGTCCAGGACAAATATGAGGTCACCGTACTTGACTCAACCTCCATAGCTAAGGAATTTGAGAGCCTTACCTTAAAAATATCCCTTCCCTCTAATGTACCCTTTCTCATTTCTGGGTGTTATAGACCCCCATCTGGTGGCCTTGGGATTATCCCCCACCTACAAAAGATCCTAGGTGACACCTCTTCCAAATGCATCTGTATGGGTGATTTCAACTTGAATTGGTACTCTCGATGTTCTGAACCTTTAAAAACTCTCTGTGATACCCTTGGTCTCACCCAATTAATCTGCGAATCTACACACCCCAATTTACGTAACCCCGAACGTAGTTCCCTCCTTGACCTAATTTTTTCCAATAGGCCACACAAAATTGTGCACACCGGGGTATTTCACAATGATATCAGTGACCACAGTGCCATTGTCTGTGTGAGGCACCCTCGGAAGCGAATTATCAAACCAAATTGATTTTCAAAAGGAACCTCCATAAATTTAATACAGCCACTTTTTTGGTGGCTCTTGGTAAGATTCAGTGGCAGGACTTCTACTTGGCACCATCTGTAGTGAAGGCTTGTACCCACTTTCTTGACTTGGTTTTGGAAGTGATCAACAAACACACGCCAATGAAAAAAATCATACCTAGGAAAATACACTGTCCTTGGTTCTGTGATACGCTAAAATCGGTGTTACAACACAGAGACCGCTTATGGAAGAAAGCCTGTAAGAATAAAACAGACTCAGACTGGGTTGCCTTTAGAGTGGCAAGGAACCTTTGTACAAGGCTTATTCGGACAGAAAAGGCTAACTATTATAGGGCTGCACTGGAGTCATCCAAAAGCAACGCTGCCAAATTCTGAGAGAAATTGAAGGACGTAGTTCACCTTCATTCCTCTCTACTAAAACTGTAGCCAGGTCAAAAACTTTCACAAACAGTGAGGATACACTGGATCAGCTAAACAATCACTTCGCCACAGCTGGATTGGCGTTTGATTTATCCCCAGCCAGTAAGTTAGTCCCAAAGTCCCCTGCCGGAGGTCTTATCTACCTCTCCTCAAACACCAGGTACCAATTTTCCCAGTTTAGTTTCAGTCCCATCTCCCTTAAACAGCTCAAAGATCTACTATTGGCCTTGAACCCTAACAAAAGTGCTGGAGCTGACTCGTTGGAATCGTTCTTCCTAAAAGTAGGATACTACTTCCTGGCCCCTTCTATTACCCACCTGTTCAATCTATTGCTCTGCTAAGGTGACATTCCCTCAGACTGGAAAATAGATCACGTTATTCCGTTGTTCAAATCTGGAGATCAAAGCGACCCCAATAATTACCGCCCAATTTCATTACTGCCTATTCTGTCCAAGTTATTAGAAAAATTAGTCAATGCCTGATTGAGAGATTATCTGGAAGCTGGTAACCACCAGAACCCTCTCCAATATGGGTTTAGGTCTAAACACAGTACTGTATCAGCCTTGGCAAGTTACACATGACTGGTTAACATCTTTAGATGCTAAACATTACCTCTCTGCCCTTTTCCTAGACCTAAGCAAGGCTTTCAATACCGTTGACCACCAGTTGTTGTTGGACATGTTATATAATACTGGACTGGATAACATTTCATTAAAATATTTTTCTTGTTTCCTCACTGGTAGGTGCCAACAGGTGAATGCCAACGGTGCTCTTTCTCCCTTAAAACCTCTCCTGAGAGGAGTACCACAGGGATCCATACTTGGGCCTTTGTTGTTCACCATTTATATCAACAAAATCGACAATGGCATTAGCACAGCTAGTGTCCATTTATTCACAGACGACACTGTGTTATATGTTGCAAGGCCCTCTCCTCACCTTGCCTGTCTTGAGCTACAATGCAAATTCAATCATCTACAACAAAACCATCTCTGCTTAAAGTTACTTCTCAATGCCAAAAAAACCAAAATCATGCTCCTCTCCCCTAATAACATAGAAGTACCCATTAACCCTCGAGATGGTAAATACCAAATTAGGACTATCCTTGGGGAGATCCTCGAACCTGTCAATAAATTGAAATATCTTGGATTCTGGTTAGATAGTAAACTAACCTTTGCCACGCACATTGAAGAAACTGCCAACAAATTATGACAAAGGCTGGGGATCTTCTACCATATAAAGCATCTGCTCACATATGATGCAAAATTAAGGCTGGTACAAATAACCTTTATGCCGCTGATCGATTATGTGGACTTCCTCTATAGCCACGGCCCTAAATCAGCTTTATCCACTTTGGACACACTTTATCATAGGGTCATAAGATTTGTAACAAATGCTCCCTATAGAATGCATCACTGTGCCCACTACACAATGATTGGTTGGTCCTCTCTTAATGCTAGGAGGGGGCGCAATGCAGCCCTCTGGGTGTATAGAGCATTAACCTTGAAACTTCCCCCTTATCATTTGTTCATTGTTCAAACATGACAGTTGTGCTTACTCCCTCAGAAAACTCTCTTATATAACCATTGATATTCCCCGAATCAGAACAAGGCTTGGTTCTGCGTCAGCAGGACATGCTTTGCCCTCCGCATGGAACACGTTACAAAATAACCTTAAACTTAAGTTACTCATTGGCCTAAGTGTGTTCAAGTCTCTGCTCAGACGAACACTGATGGTAAATTGCAACTATTTTTGCTTGAATCTGCAGTGGCCCTGTGTTCCTCTTCCCCTTGACCCTTACTAAGTATTTCTATCAATTAAAAATTGCCTCCTCTTGTGCCCTACCTCTTTCTCCCTTACTACCCCCCTGCCCTACCCTCCTCCTTCCTTGATGTTCCTTCTTCATTAACTCCCCTTGTCCCTCCACCTTACCCTTTTTACCTACTCCCCAGACACACTTATCCAGCCACTCTCTTTCCCCTTCTTACTGTCTGATTTCTTAAATCCCCCCTGTCAACAGTAGTAGCTACATGTATTCCCTAGCTGATATGTAATCCTATTGTGTATGTTACCATGTCACCCGTTGCAGCTACATGTTTGTAGAACCTTATCATTATTTCCTGTACAGTTACTGACCCTGTATTTTGAGTAATTGTTGTGGTTCGCATCTGCTGTCTTACCTGTATTGCATCTTTTTGGTATTTGTTTTTGTCCTTCCAGGACCACCTTGTAAATGAGTTGTCTCAATGGCATTTTCCTGGTAGAATAAAAATTGAATTGAATAGAACTGAATTATATCGAACCACACCATGTGGTGATCACTGGTCCCCAGGTGGCCATCCACTGTGTTTTTTGCAACACTGTCCCCGTTAGTGAGAACAAGGTCCAGAACTGCTCCCTCACAAGTGGGACCCCCAACAAGTTGCCTGAGGAATGTCCCCTGCAGGGAGTCTAGGATGCTGGATCCCCTCAGTTACCCCTGTCCACTGTTTAAACAGATGGGCTCTTGTTCCACATCTCAACACATGGGCAGACCAGAGATAAGCACGGTATTAGCTTCGTTCTGTTGAACTAACACTGGAGATGTTAACAATTCATGCTCTCAGCATCAAATCCCCAGATTAAGTTTTAGCAGCAGTGCATGATAGCAGTGACAATTTTGACCTACTAGTTTTTTATTCTATTTTATTTGTTTATTAGATCATCGGTTTACAGACCTTGGAGTCATAGACTCATTTACAAAGGCACCTCGTCAAGAGAGCAATACATCACAGCAAACAAAACAGTACAGTACATAACACTTAGATTAAAAAAGCAAAGAGTGTTACAGGCATTCACCTGTGGTACACGCTTGGTAATAGGTAGATCACAGTAGTCATAATATAGGTACATGAGTACCACGTCAGGTAGCAACCAGAGATATTTTATTTTAAATTCCCCTTCCCTCCCAACTGGTATAATGCCTTTCTTTTCTCATTTTAAGTGTGCTTTACCACTTTTTTATATTTGAAATAATAAAAGGGGCACTCCTTTTAATATGGCTCAATCCAGGATTTTATCAATATTCTTCGTTAATTTTGAACACCTGTTGTTGAAGATCACTTTTCTTGTCCCCATAATTAATTAGAATGCAACATACCATGCTCTCTGCCTTATGGGAAAACAAATGTACAAAAAGAGCTGAGAGTACTGATGAAAATCGGTTCTGAACCATAGTAAAAAGAGTGCTCCTTTCTTTATTTCAAATCCCCAGAACAAGTCTACTCACCTTAAAGGGAAAGCCCCCTCTGCCTACTTTCTGTATACTTGTGTAGTTTGTAGGCTTGAACAATAATTCCCTTTCTTGCATCCCCCTAATTTCATCCTAGTTTAAATATAAATGAGGTTGCTTCACTCTGCTTTGCTATGGTGTGAAAACCTATTTTTCTCCATTGCAAAGGTCAAGACCCCACTCATGCAAGGCATCACAGGAATTGATGATGCATACAGTACATGCACAGGCCCGCAGAAGTTATACTCTCAGTCAATTCTATATCTTATGAAGTCTCTGTATTCTCTAAAAACATTTTTTTTCTAACTCAGATACACTTTGAAGCATAGAAAACAGCAGGGCACTTACTATGCCTTGAAAAGTTTCATGATCCACATAAGACAAGAACAGAGGAACTGAAGAGGACAGCAACAGCACTGACAAATATGTATAACTACTGCAGGCTTTAGCACCAAAACATCAAAAAATTCCAGCATGCCTTACATGAGTCAGGTCATGACCTCTGCAGTGGAGTCAAGCAGATATTCATACCAGATTTAAGTACCTTCATTTGCATTTAAATCCTGATGAAATACAGAGGTTACAGTAGAGGCAATCTTTGTTCATGCTTACAAACTGCACAGGCAAACAGAATAAAAGGCTGAGGGTACCTTCTCTTTAATTGTACAGCAGGTTTCCTGCATGCCACAGTTGCTAGGTGACCCATTGACTACTTAAGCAATAATGACGAAGAAGCTGGTAATTTCTGAGGGATTAATGACCGTTGAGGGGATGGGTGTCCTGAGGCCCAGCCTCGGGCCACCTCCCTCTAGCTAGTCATTAATCCAAGGAAATGACTGGCTTTGAGGTTGTTATTGGGATTATAAATCTATTTGCAATAGCAACTTTCATTTTGACAATTTTTTTCAAGTTTCATTTAGGTTTTAACTGTGTAGTATGAGCCATGTTGCCACACAGTGTCAGCTGGCAGCTGGAGCGATCATTTCTAAGATGTTAATGACCAATCCAGTAGCCAATCAAGAGCCTTGCCAGGCTCGTGAATAATTAATTAGACTTATAATTCATCATGGACCGCGATGTGATAATGAACCTGATGTAAACAGTCTAGGCCACAGCCACTGAAACTTCATGCCCAGGTGACTTCATCTGATGTCACAGTGGATACAGCATCAGCGGATACCTCACAGCTGGCTTGGTTGCATACACAGCAACAATGACTTGGGGTAAACAGCACAAATTCCAGGTTTGTTGAGATTATTTTTAATTCTCAGCAGATCTGAGGCCATATCAAACTTTCCATGTGTCAATAAATCCACACCTCGGTACACCAGTCAATACCCTGCCTTGACTTTCACAGGGATCCTAAACCATCTCATCAGGAGGCCTGATATCATGGGTCTGATACCATGGCACAACCTGAAAAATCTCCCTTTCCAACTGGGCAACCACCTGCTAAGACTTTTTTCTCATTTTTATTAAAGTCTCCTTTTCATTGTAAATTCTCCTTTGCTTGTTACAAATATTCCCCATATTAAATCCCCAGTAAGCCCCACTGAGATCGAAACAAATGTAGTGTGGTTATTGTCAGGTAATATTTTCACTGAAAGTCTCTCAATGAATTTTTAGCCACATAAATCATCCAAAAATCAAGCTCCTGCTTCCCAGCAGGCATTCCTCTTCTGAGATCCACATTGTAATACTGTCGCCCCTGTCCTGGCAGCCCATGTGGAAACAATTTATAACTTAAAAGTCCCAGGCTTGTCTGAGGGAGAATCATTCCCCCTTCCAATCAGCTGTTTCCCCATTTCCTTGCACAAGACAGTAACTGCAGCTTCTTTTTGCCTTATTGGCCTTTAAGGAGACAGAACCCCCTTGCTTTCCTCATAGCCTGTGTCTGGCATGGAAGTCAGTCATTCTCGAGTAATTTGTTTTTAAACCATCCAGGTAAATATCCCGTTCAACTATCAAACCTTTGGAGATACCCAGAAAGGAAAGATATAAAGTTTGCCCATCAGTTGTTCCAATTTTTTTATTTGTAACTTTTTTTTCTAAAGCTTTTGACATGCACAGTTATTTTTTTTTCGTGATGATTGATTTTTTTTTTAAGATAGAGGGGGGACGGCTCAGGGACAATGTGAGGAAATATTTTTTCACAGAGAGGGTGGTGGACGCATGGAACAGCCTTCCTGAGGAGGTTGTGGGGTCTAAAACTGTGGGAGAATTCTAGAATGCATGGGACAGACATAAGGCTATTCTTGTGGGGGGTTAGAAGAAATAGGCTGTTGGTTTACTAGCATCTGCAGCTTATCCGTTAGGTAGAGAAATGGGCAGACTGGGTGGGCCAAGCAGTCCTTATCTGCCATCAGATTTTATGTTTCCATGGAATATAGTTAACAAATGCAATAGATTAATGGGATGCATATTAAGGAATGTAAAAAGTAGAGAACCAGAGATCCTGATGCCATTGTACTCCAGTCTCATCAGACCAAATATGGAATATTGTGCCCCTTTTTGGGCTCCTCAAAATATTGGGGGCCAAAGATCCATTGAAAGAATACAAAGAAAATTTACAAAAAGGATTAGAAATTATAGGGATTTGAATTATGCAGACAGATTACATAATCTAGGATTATACTCCATAAATTATAGGCAATTAAGAAGAGATTTATGTCTGACCTATAAAGCAATACATGATGATGCCTTGTTTGAAACAATTGGTTTAATGAAACATACTAATAATACAAGATCTCATAAATACAAAATAAAAGCAGATATTTACAAGACTGGAAAGCAAAATTCCTGGTTCACACAGAATAGCCAGTACTTGGAATAATCTGCCATCCGAAATTGTGATGAGTGAAACAATGTTAATTTTTAAAAGCAGACTACATAAACATATGGGAAATCAGAGCTACTACTACCACCAGTAAAACTGGTGGTGAGTTCAAAATAGGTCCGCCTCTAGAACTCGTACCCCCTTCTATGATTCTATGATAACTAAAGGGGCAGAACCCAGCCACACAAAACATGAATCTTTGACTTTAGGTGGGCAGATTTTGAAAAAATGGGGAAATGCTTGGAAGAGGCACTAGCTGGAATAGGGAGGAATTTAGGGTGGAGGAGCAGTGGGCAGTATTCAAAGCAGGGATAATAAGAGCAACACAGTTATACAGCATTCAAACAATACAAAAAGACACAGACAGAAGGGGACAGGGAGATATACCAGGAGAAACAAAGGAAGGCAAGAAGGGCAGTAAGGAAAGCCAAAGCACAAACAGAGGAACACATTGTAAAATCAGTGGTTAGGGGGAACAAAACCTTTTACAGGTACGTCAGTGAAAAAAGGAAGGTAAAGGGAGGGATAGTGAGACTGAAAGGGGAGGATAGGAGTAGAGTAGAGGGTGATAACTGCAAAACAGACATACTGAACTGATACTTCTCCTCAGTCTTTATAGAGCAGGGGACAGGTAATGGGCCAGAAGGAAGTAAAAAGGGGAGGAAGGGCAAGGAAATGGATACAAATCCTTTTCCACAGGAAAGGGTCCTAAAGGAACTGGAAGGAATAAGAGTTGATAAAGCAGTGGGGCCAGATGGGGTGCACCTCGGGGTGCTGAGAGAGCTAAAAGAGGTGGTGGCTGAACCTCTGGCAACCCTGTTCAGCAAGTCTCTGGAAGCAGAAGAAGTACCCAAAGACTGGATAATAGCTGTTGAAGTCCCGCTATACAAAAGGGTGAACAGAAAGGAGGCAGGAAACTACAGACCAGTCAGCCTGACCTTAGTAGTGGGGAAGATCATGGAAACACTACTGAAGGAAAGAATAGTGGAACACCTGGCTGCCAATGGTCTACAGGACCCAAGGTAACATGGTTTTACTGGAGGGAGGACATGCTAGACTAACCTCATTAAATTCTTCGACTGGGTGACAAGGGAGGTGGATCGGGGTGGGGGCAGTGGATATGGGCTACCTGGACTTCAGCAAGGCCTCTGACACTGTGCTGCATAGAAAGCTGTTGAACAAGCTGGGGAACATGGAAGAGGGTAGGACATTGGTGCAGTGGGTGGGGAACTGGCTAGATAGCAGGACACAGAGGGTGGTGGTAAATGGTTGTCACCTCACAAAGGGAAAGGTGACCAGTGGGGTGCCACAGGGACCAGTGCTGGGTCCAGTCCTCTTCAACATCAGTGACATTACAGATGACCTAGAGGGGAGAATTTGCATGTCCGCTGATGACACAAAGCTCTGCAACAGGGTGGACATACCGGAGGGTGTGGATAGAATGAGAAGAGATCTGCAGAAGCTTGAGGACTGGCCAAGGGAGTGGCAGTTGAGATTTAACACAAAGAAAAGCAAAATATTGCACATGAGGCACAAGAACCCAGGAACAACATATTGGGGGGAGGATATAGAATGCTCCAAGCAGGAAAGGGATCTAGGGATTATCATCTCTGCTGACCTCAAGTTGGGGAGTCAGTGAGACAAGACAACAGGGAAAGCAAACAGGATGCTGGGATGCATAGGCAGGGGTATCAACAGCAGGAAAAGGGAGGTCATAATTTCATTATAAAAGACATTGGTGAGGCCACACCTCGAGTAGTATGCAGTTCTGGAGACCCTACCTACGGAAGGATATAGAGAGGGTGGAGGCAGTTCAGAGGAGGTGAAGCAAGATGGTGCAGGGATTACATCATAAAACTTATGAGGACAGGCTGAAGGACTTAAATATGTACTCCCTGAAAGAGAGGCGGGAGAGGAGGGATATGATTGAGACATATAAGTACCTCACAGAGAGGAACAAGGTGCAGGAAAACACAATTTTCATAGAAAAAGATGTTCCAGGGCTGGTGGACATGGGATGAAACTGGAGGGAGCGAGGTTCAGAGGGAATGTGAGGAAGTATTTCTTCACAGAGAGAGTGGTGGACAAATGGATCTCCCTGTCAGAGGAGGCATTGGGGGCAGAAACTATTACAGAATATAAGAATGCACGGGATAGGCATAAGAGGATCTTGGTAGTCGGGGGAAGGGGACAACCTAGTTCTAGGGAAGCTTGTAGAAGTTTTAGTAGTAGTAAAAATGTTACTCTGATATTCAGAAAGGGATAGCCCAGTTGAGCCTGGACTCATTTACAATGGGGTCCCATAAACATAAAAAAATGAGACAAGCTACACATATATAATGTACAAAAATATACAAGATTTACAAAATTTATAGTCAGTACATAATGAAACATGATAACATGAATAGGAAGGTTTAAGCAGATTGATCACAGCAAACCTTAGGCAGAACAACATTTTTCACCAGCCATAGTTTTATAGAGCTCCAGAATGCAAATTTTTTTTGTAGCCACAGCTGGCATGGTAGATTATTCCATAATGTAGGCACCAGGCAGTAACATTAGAATCTCCTTTTGCTGTTTTCATAACTGGCATTTCATATTCAATCAGTTTAGCCATTCGTAGGCCACCCTTTACATTTCTAACCCTTTCTATTTCTGATAGGTAAGTAGGTACTTTGTTAAGATAACATTTGAAAAGCAAATGAGTCATATGAATATTTCAACATTCAGATAGGCTTGTCCAATTTAAAGCTCTCTAAAGGGTTCAGTGATGGATATTCCTTGGAGTGTCAAGGATTTATCTGGCAAATCTGTTCTAGATCACATCCAGTCTATGAAGTAAGAACCCTGTTGCCCCCCCTCCCAAACAAGATGTCCCCATAATCGAGCAGGGGAATAACCATTGAATTGACTATTTTTGATCTTGTATCCTGCAGCATACACCGCTATAGTTTTATAAACACCCTAGCTTTCTGTTTAGTTTACTAATTAAGGAGTCTATATGAATATTCCATTTACATCGAGAGTCGCCCCAGACCCCCAAATATTTATAGGAGTCAAGTAGGTCAAGCTTACAATTGTCTAAGGTGCTTGTTTTCAAGACTTGCTTAACTGTGTCTGGTTTGTTGCAGAATAACATGAGCTGTGATTTTACAGAATTTAGCACCAGTCCATGTTTGCAAAAATAACTTTGTAACCTGTCAAAGTCACCCTGGAGTTTTTCCTGTATTTGGTCAATTGATAATCCTCAATATACACAAAATGGTGTCATCTGCATACAAATGATGCTGGACACCCCCTAATAGGTGTCCGACATCATTTGTATTCAGATTAAACAGTATAGGCCCCAGTACTGACCCCCTGGAACAGCCCTGTTTTAATAGTTAAGTTACCAGATTTGAAAGTATTGTTCAGTGTTACTTGGTGTCTTCCAGACAGGTAGCCATTGAACCATTTTAAGGTCCCATGGCTGAGGCCTATGGAATTGCAACTTATTGATCATAACATCATGTTTCAGAGTGTTGAAAGCTTTCAACAAATCTATGAATATGTCCCCAACCATTTGACTATGGCCACCTGGGCATGGGGTCATTATGTCTTGGATGAAACCATTTATTTATTTAGTTTTTGTTGACTGGGCAAGTGCACTAGACAAATCCTGCCTATTTTCAGGCATGACCCAGGGAAAGGGATACAGATGAATGCCAACTGACGTTGAACCAGATTAAGCTGTTGGTGGTATTTTTAGTGAATGAGGGAAATTTGGCCAGGACACCGAGGAAATTCCCCTACTCTTTTTGATAAGTGCCATGGGATCTTTAACATTCACCTGAACTACCACCAATCCAGGCAGATGGGACCTTGGTTTAACACCTCATCCGAAAGATTGCACCTCAGAAGTGCAACACCCCTCTCATGCTGCACTATAGTGTCAGTACTGGGATATTAACCCAAGTGCCAGAAGTTGGAACTGAACCCACAGCCCTCTGATCTCCTGATCTCACAAACATCAAACCCATGCATGGAGCAGCGTGCGGCAACAAAGTGGTGGCATATAATGCCACTGCAACAGAAATGGGGCACACCTGAATGGTCTCTTTGTTTTTGTGGGGGGCCACCCCACCCATGGAATTATTATAATCAACTCTGAGGAAGTGTGGACACAGGGACAAAAAGAATATCCCAATTGGCACTTGTCCTTGGTGCACAAACAAAAAAAAGTAAACAGGTTACCTAGCAGGGAATCAAACCCTGGCCCTCCCCACCTTTTCACTACTGGGTCAGGTGCTCTCGCCACTCCACCACAGGGGCAGCTTGACCAAGCACCCAACCGGCAGTGGTTACATTCACTTCCTCTTCCTGTGCAGTGCCACAGGTGTAGCAATACTTGTGTATCACTCATATACCCCTGTTGCTCTGAAGTACTATATGCTACACACTGCACAGTTCTTTATGCGCAGTTTAGTCTGTGACATAATGACCCGGTACCAGCCACCTGTATATCCAACACAACTTTTATTAATGCAGTGGAGATACTGTGGGATGCCCTGAATCCTGATTGATACATACTATATAACTTATGATCCTCTAAGTACTGATTTAAGTGTTCGACTAATTATTTTTCCAAAATGTTTGAAACAACGGGAAGTAATGATATGGGCCTATAGTTGCCCATATCATTTTTCTGGCCAGTTTTGTAAATAGGGACAATAATTGGCTGTTTCCAGGCTTGAGGAAAAGCACTAGTTTGCAAGAAAAGATTAAAAATATATGTTAAATAAGGGGCAATCACTGGAGCAGCCAGCTTTAAGAAGTAGGAAGGAATACTGTCCTCACCCTGGGCCTTTCTTGTACCTAATTTCAGTAGTTCTTTTAAAACTTGGCTTACAAGTATAGATGTAAAGAAAAAACTAGGATAGCTAGAGGTATTTACTTCTGTCTTCCTTGGGTCTATTAAATGTCTCCCTAACTGAGAGGGTGATGGCAAACCATCAGCCAAAGATTTTCCCATGTTAACGTACATCTCGTTAAACATATCAGCTACTTTGTCTGAGTTAGCTTGTGGAATTCCACCCACCAAAAAAGAGCTACCTAACTCAGTTGGTTTGTTACCTTGTAGTTTTTTAACCATGTTCCAGAACTCTCTTGGGTGTTTGGTTTTCTCTGATTCAAAGTTAGAAAACAGTCTGCCTTTGCTTTTCTTGTTTTTCAATGTAGATATTTCTGGCCTGGCAGTATTTATCACAGTGTAGTCTTTCATTGAAACTGTGTTTTGCATGTTTCCATGCCTTATCCCTAATCTTACGAAATTTTCTTAAGTCTGTGGTGTACCAAGGGGAATCGTTATGTTTTTTATTTTTATTTTTATTTTTTTACAAATTGGGGCATGGGTATCACACACGGCCAAAAATTCTCTTCGAAAATAGTGCCAGGCATTGTCAACATTAGGAATCAGTGCCAATCTGTTCATTTCTTAATTCTAGATCTTCATAAAAGCTACATAATCGAAGGAATTCAGAGCTTGTTATGTTTTTACTTGTGTTAAACTAGGCTTATCAATTTTTTGTCTTATACAGAAAGTAATTTGGTGGTCGCTAAAAGTGTCTGGTTACACACCATATAGGAGATATTTATCTGGGGCAGAATTGAATATTAAGTCTAGGATAGAAAAGAGGCTTGGTTCTTTTAGATTGAGACTAGTTGGAGAATTAAGTAGTTGAAAAATACCAAAGGTAGATGACAAATCCAACAGTTTGCTTGTACAGGGAACGGATGCCCAGATTATATTTAGGTCTCCTAGCAAAATGAGCTCATGACTATCCCTAAATGGAAACAAAAATTTGCAGATAGTCAAATAATTTTGGTTATTGCATTTAGGGGGAAGGTAACAACACATTAATAAAATGGGCTTATGGTGTGAGATTTTATTTCTAACACTGATATTTCCATGCCTTGAGTCTGGATATCATAAGCAACATGGCTAATATCTAAGGCTAAAGATCCATGTGCCAACACCCCCCCCCCCTTTTAGAATGGTCATGCCTCCATGTTTGATAATGAGGAATTGAAATTTCAGTGTCTAATATTTTCTTAATTAGCAAAGATTCAGATATTATCAATACATATGGCCTGTATTCTAAAACCCGTTCTTTAACAATATCAAATTTATGGGAGACATTCCTGGCATTAAAATTAACAATGTTAATTCCTTTACTGTTCAAAATATCTGCTGTATGCATTGCACTCTGGTCTGGCCCTGGATTTAAATGGATATCCCCTGATAAAAGGAGGCTGAGCATTATTAGAATTTAAAGTTTAGCCATAGACCCGCTTTTCCTCAACATCAGTTTTTTTTTTTATATAATTAAACAGTTGCTTATAAGTCAGCAATCTCCCAGATTTATATGGACTGGAGGATGATGAAGCAGATAATTTACAAATAGCAGAAATCTGAAACTGACCAAATAGTTGTGTAGTTATAGCACTAAAAGTAGATATGTTTTCAAAAGGGGAAAACAAGGTGTCACCGGTTATTTTAACTTGTGTTTGTTTTAAAGTGAATCCAGTCAAGTTGTTTCTATCAGATAAGGCTATCATTTGGTGACCCAAAGGGTTGCTGCACATTTTATCAGCCACATGGTAAAATACAGATAAATAAATCTATAAAATCTGAATTAATGCTTTCAGGTATCTTTCTCAAACTCCATACAGCAAATCTGCCCCCAATATATAATGGATAATTTAGACACCTATGGGTGATAAACCTATCTGGCTGCTGCAGAAGTAAAATTCCTCTAGTCACTGGTTTAGCCCAGTTTTGCATTAAGAGCATGCAGGCATGCTGCAGGTGTAAGGGGCTAGTTATTTACAGACAGGAAAAGCTTCCTTACTATTGGGAGCCGCTGGACGCTATGTTGCCCAGACCAAGCTGTATATATATTCAGTATGCTATTGAATATAATACTCATCACTACAGTAACTAAAGCCTAGATGCAACTCCTGTTCCTCCTATCCCTTGAAATATTTCTACCGAGTGGCGCTTGCCACTCACACTCACGCTGTGGTGCAGCGCCGCTCTTTAAAGCCCTGTAGCGCCTCCTCCCCACACCTGATCCAGGTTACAATGGCTCACCACTGAGTCCTCTCGCAATTGACCAGGTGGTCACAAGGCAATGGGTCAGGGGTACAGGACTGAGGAGGAACAACAGGTCAAAGTAAGCAAAGCAGCAGCAAAAGGTATAAAACAGTAAAAAAAGGTGCACAGTTCATGTAGACAGCAGTTGTGGTTACTGATTCAGGCACAGTTCATAAAGGCAGTGGTAGTAGATGTAGTTACTAGCTCAAACACAGACAAATAATAAGAAGCACAGTTACGTGCGCAAAAGGGCAGACTAGGTAGGCTGTAGGCCCTTAACTGCCATCTACATCCATGTATCTATGTAAGTGTCTCTCATTTCACCCCTCAAAATTGCCTTGTACCGCATCCGCCCCTCATGGAAAGGGTGCTGCACACACAGAGAATGTACTGTAAATGCAGACTCTATAGCAGAAATTAACAATATTCTAAGATGATACTTAAAAAATAAACTCTGTACAAGTAAAAGCAATGCTTTCCATAGTGTTCTGAACTTGTATCTCCATGTTTGAGGATGTGTCCCTCATTATGAGGGTCTGTGTCCCTCACTGTCCCTCGTTTTGGGGGTTCATGTCCCTCATTGCAGTGACAAAAGGTTGAGAGGCATGGATCCTGTTCAAGCTTCAAGAACCATCATTGTGATCATAACTAACAATAATTTAACATGAACATTAACTGACCACCAATCAAAAACCATAATGTAGTGAAAGTGGTGATTCTGATTAATGATGATCACATATCATCATGATTTTTCACGATTGCCCATGGTCAAGATTACCATAATAAATTAAAAATGTCAATTTCTCTTTCCCTATACCTTTGGAATTTATCTTGTCTTCTATTCAGACATCCTCATTGGAATTATCAGTTATGATATCTCTCCCATATAAACACACTACTTTAAATTACACTCACTATGACACCTCACTTCTTACTGTTATAAAAACTCAAATAGGTTTACACAGCTCCATTCAGTGGTTCTTTTTATGGTTGTGGAGAGTTCCAACAAGCAGCTGGTTTGTGCTGAAAACCTTTGCTAACAGGCTGCAAACTAATACTATCAAGGCAAAACTTAAAACAAATTATCATTAGTTTGGTCCAGAAACTGTTTTTGAAATATATAAATTACTTATTCAAATGTGTATTCTATATCTAGCATTGCATGTACTCTTCTTAAACAGACTAAAACTTGACTTCACATGATTTACATTATAATTACTTTGCTTTTGCTGATATTTGACATTCACATACGGACATATGAAGAAGCCAGCAGAAGAAGGCCCTTTGGTCTGTCAAGTCTGCTCATGTTGCAGGGTCCACAGCTTGAGCTACTGTCTCTGCCCCTTTTCCCCACTCCTCCCATCCTCCCTACCCATGACCGTTACCCTCCCCCTATACCTGTCCCAGCCTCTCTTAAAACTGCTCACTGTCTTCAACGAGATTACCTCTTCTGGCAGTGCATCCCAAGTGTCCACCACTCCTTCTGTGAAGAAGTGCTTGGTGACCTCCCTCCTAAACATCCCACCCTCCAGGTTAAGACTATGCCCCCTCATGTTATGGTTGTCACTCAGCTTAAAGAGACTTTCCTTATCGACCTTATTTATCCCTTTCAAGTACTTGAAGGTCACAATCATGTGTCCTCTCTCTCTCTCCTGTCTTCCAGGGAGTACATGTTCAGTGCCCTCAACCTCTCCTCATATGCCTTACCCTGCTGACCAGCTATCATCTTTGTAGCCCTCCTCTGGATCTTCTCCAGCAGGTTAATGTCCTTTTTGAGTTGTGGGCATCAGTATTGAACTCCATGCTCTAGATGTGGCCTTACCAGTGACCTGTACAAGGGCAGTATAACCTCCTCTCTCCTACTACTGATCCCTCTAGATATGCATCCCTGCATCTTGTTTGCCTTTGCTGCTGCTTTCTTACACTGTGTGGAGTGCTTCAGGTCACTAGTTCTCATCACTCCCTGGTCCTTCTCCTCCTCTGATGCAGATACTCGGACTCCACCCAGGTAGTACTCTGTCCTAGGATTCTTGGCTCCAATATGCATAACTTTGCATTTTTTGGCATTGAAGCCAAGCTGCCAGATCCTGGACCACCTCCTTAGCTTTTCCAGATCTTCTTGTAAGTCCTGTATCCCTTCAGCTGTGTCCACTCTCCCACAGAGCTTGGTGTCATCTGTAAATAGGCACATTTTGCCTTTAATGCCATCTCCAATGTCTCTGATGAAGACATTGAACAACACTGGACCCAGCACCAAGCCCTGTGGGACCCCACTGGTTACCTATCTTGTGCCAGATAACTCTCCCTCCACAACCACCTTCTGGGTTCTGTCCTTCAGCCAGTTTTCCAGCCATCTGGCCATCTTTTCTCCAACCCCAAGATCCACCAACTTCCTGATCAACCTTTTGTGGGGTACAGAGTCAAAGCCCTTGCTATAATCAAGATAGAGGATGTCTACCGCTTGGCCCCTATCTACTGTCTTAGTGACACAGTCAAAGAAGTCAATCAGATTTGTTTGACACAGTCTCCCCCCTCCCCATGAACCCATGCTGCCTCATATCCTGGATACCATGCTCCTCTAGATATTCCACCAACCTTTCCTTTAGTATGGTCACCATGAGCTTGCCCACAATGGAGGCCAGACTGACTAGTCTGTAATTCCCTGGGTCATCCTTGGGACCGCCTTTGTGAAGCAGTAATACATGTGCTGTTCTCCAGTCCTGCGATACTACATCTGTCTCTAGTGAACTATTAAATAGGTCTGCCAGTGGACCTGCCAGCTCCTCAGCCAGTTCCTTTAGTACCCTTGGATGTACTCTATCAGGGCCTGGTGATTTGTCCACCTTCAATGCCAGCAGCTCCTCCCTCACTCTATTCTCCTCTATCACTACATCTGTGTTCCCTTCCCCCTGCTCCTCTTTTTCCTCCTGAAGGTACTGGTTCATCCTTCTCCCTGGTGAAGACAAAAGAGAAGTATTCATTTAGTATCTCTGCTTTTCCCCCATTATCCTCCACCCACTCCACCGCTTTCTTAAGCCTAACAGTCCCTTCCTTCTTGTCCCTTTTCTCACTTTTATAGCTAAAGAAAGCCTTCTCCCCTTTCTCAGTTCCTTCAACTATCTACAGCTCCTTCTGTGCCTTTGCTTGCCTGACTTTCTTACTTGCTTCACTAGCCAACCTTAGGTAATTTTCCCTATCCACCTCTCTCTTGGTCTTCCTGAATTTTCTATAGGCCAACCTCTTTTCCCTTACTGCCTAGGCAACCCCAGAACTGAATGAGCTGGGCATTTTCACCCTCATGTTTTTTTTTAACTTTATTTGTCTCCACTTGCCTGGAGAACTCCTTCCGGCAACCTTGGGGGCTCCCAGCCTCTACCTCCCCCCATGACCACTACACCCCTCCTCTCGTGTGCCCCAGCACCACCTCAGGTCTGAACCTCTGGAGGTAGGGGCAGCCTATCCGTCAGTATGCTCTATCTAAGAAAGTGCCAGGCACAGACAGACCCATGGAGAGGAGGTTATTCGGGATTGGGAGTGTGGGCTGAGGAGGCCAGTGCCTTCATCTATCCCCAGGAGTGGGTTTTTTTCTTTATTATTATGTAGATCTTTCCCCCTTTGGAGTGCAGCGAGACAAGGCAACGTTATGCTGCAACTCTGTCCCTGTATCCACTGCGTCGCCATGCTGGGCACCCCAGTTTTCCACCAGAGGCCGTCTCCCGGGGAGGCAGCTTCTCCCTCCCCAGGAGAGAGTAGTCCTTTGGACACTCAGTCTCTTCCCCCCCATGACCCTGACAACCTGGGCTCATTCCCAAACCTGGAGTGCGGCTGGGCGTGGTGCGAGGTGTGGCGTCCAGCGTCTCAACAATCAGCACCACTGGGCCCGCTGGCCCTTGTGCTCTTACTCCTGAGCCTAATGCACTCATCTGTGGCAACCAGTATTTCTTCCTTTATGATGGACCACCGTTGGTCCACCCCCATATCTGCTCTAATGCTCACCAGATGCTTCTTAGCACTTTGCCCATTCTCCTGAAGTTCACCCTCCTGAAATCCAAGATTTTGGTCTTAGTCGGGATGCTTTCCCTGTTCATTTCCAACTGGAGCCACACTGTTCAATGGTCACTTCCTCCCAGTGGCTCCCTGACCATTATTTCCTGTACATGCTCCCCATTTGTGAGCACCAGCTCAAGAATTGCCTCAGCTCTTGTTGGTTCAGTGACACCCTGAGTCAGGAACCCACTTTGCAGTCCTTCCAGGATCACCTGACTCCTAGCACACGTTGTGGATAGTATGTTCCAGTCCACCTTGGGCAGGTTGAAGTCTCTCACAATTACCACCTCGCCTTTCCTTGCAGCTTCCGATAATTGTGAGTTCAGTTCCCTGTCCCTCTCCTCATCCTGACTAGGTGGTCTATATACCACCCCCAACCTCACCTTTCTCCCTCTATAGGACCTTAACTGAACCCATAATGCCTCCACCTCCCCTTCCTCCAACTCCTCCCTCATGCAAGTTATTTCCTCCCTGATATAAACTGCCACACCTCCCCCCTTCCCGACTACCATGTCCCTCCTGTATAGTTTATATCCAGGGGTCGCAAGATCCCAGTCATGGTGTGATGTTACCCAAGTCTCGCTTACTGCAGCTACTGTATGTCCACCCTCCTTTCCGATAATAGTGCCTGCAGGTCTTCCATCTTGTTTCCAAGACTCCGTGCATTCACAGAGCTGACCTTCCTTCTCTTGCTTCAATTTTTCTATTCACATTTATCCCCTCTGTGTGCACCCCTCCACATACCCTTGTTATATGTTCCTCACCCCCTCCACCCTTTGCTAACTGTGTTCTTGCCCCTTCCACCTCCTCCCTCCAGACCTCTTCCATCACTGTGGGGAGGGGGGTTCACTGACTTCCTCCTCTTGAAGTCTGTGGGCCTGCACACCCACTGTCCCTCCCCCAGTAGTTTAAATTAAGTGTAGTGGTTATGTATTCCCCCAGTTTGTCCCAGAGTATCCTCCAACCCTCCCTACTGAGGTATAGCCTACCACATTTTCATAATAGCAACACATAAAACTTAGTTAAGTATTGCTCATGTGACTTATAGTCTTATAATACAGAACTAATATAATGATCAGTGATCATCACTTGATCATCCACAGGCCATCAAAGACTATCACACTGGTTTAAGGTTACAAAAATAATCAATAATCATCAGTTAGTGATTTGAAAGTTCATGTCCGATGAGTAAATCATGATCTAGATGATGCTCTTAGATTGCGATCTCCCTTGGTGATCATGTGGCAGTGTAACCCCCTACAAATGGGGTTCCCAAAAGTCTTTTTAGGGTGTGCCTAAATGCCCACTGCTAGGCTGGTATCCTGTGTCTTAGTGTTTTAGAAGTGTTGTATGGGAGGGGTGGACATCGCTAGCTATCTGCATAAGAGGACGCATTTCCAGAGAACTCGCTATTCAGCATCTCTTCTAATGGCTTAATTAACAACTTAACTACTTGATTCCATGTTCAAAGTTAACCTCCTAGACTTCAGGTGTCCTGCTGCTTTTGGGGATACCAAACTTGCCAGGATGGGAAGGAAGAACCTCGAGCAAAAAGCTAATTTCTTTGCTCCACGTGGCGGGGCCTCCAGGCCGCCACTTACACCCATAAATCTCCCTGCAGCTGAAGTTACGGTCAGGGAGCCTGGCCCGGCAACACTTGAGACTCTGCAATTGCAATGCTCAATTTAACCAGAACTGTCCAACGTATTGATGAAAAAATGGACAGTTATAATACCCGCCTTGTACAGGCAGAACAAAAACTGGACAGCCTTGCCGAAACCACACAAGAAGCAGAATGATCTTCATCCTGAGCCCAGGCCACGGCAGCTACCTGCATGAAAGAGCAGACCCTTCTGCATTCAAGATTGGAGCATTTGGAGAATCTTGCACGAGCAGCTAATGTTCGAATTATTGGGCACCCAGAAAGAGTAGAAAAAGATGATCTGTCTCTTTACTTGTTGAATTGGCTACCGGAGACCCTGGGGTTGGAATTTCAAGACCAGACTGTGTGAACCTACAGGTGAATATTTACTGACCACAGTCTCTTGATGGGGCTAGGACTCTCATGCTCATTACTGTCTCAGTGATGGTGCGGGACTGAATCCTACAAGTAGTGCAGGCGAAACGTAACATTCATACGGAAGGCTCTAAAGTTCTGTTTTTTCCTGATTTGTCCTACTCGACCTGTATGAGAAGGAAGGGATTTGATGTGGTTAGGAGGTGCCTGTGTACACTAGATGTCCCCAACAATATGCTAATGCCGGCCAGACTTCATGTTACGGTGGGCAGGAAATCTTATATGTACAGTACACGGATCCTGAAAAAGCCATGAAAATGGCTGAAAAGATGGAGGCTGACAGAGCAGTTCTGAAGGGTGATCCTGCATCAGATTCAGAGGGAGAGGACACTTGAACATGGTGAGCTTTACCTTTTTCTCCCTTGCCAAATTAACAGTTGTTATGACTTAACAGGAGCGATCCCGCACTCGGTTCTAACCTCTCCTCGGGGAGGTGGGACATTGTTAATTTAAATTATGGCTTTCTCGGGCTGAGCGACTTTGTGATTTTGAGCCACAGGGTCAAGGCTCTGAGACATTGGAACCTATAACGAAGTACTGTTAATAAGTCTCCAGCTCCGGAATTTCATTTATTTATTTTTTTTCTTTTCTTTTCTCTTCTTTGTATGTTTATCTCCTTTTGAATTGGCGGGAGGCTTAGACAGAACTTTTTGGGACTTTACATTTATACAGAAGCTGTTGGGGAAATGCTTTACTTATATCTATACATAGTTCTTCTATGAAAATGGATGCTGCGGGAGCGTTTTTGGGAGGTAATCAGGAGTTTAATTAACTTGAGTTAATAACAGTTATGGGCATCACAGCCCAGGAGGTATTTTTCATATGTGCTGTGGTAGTACACAGAATTGCCACAATTAGCTTTGATAGCATATAGAGAAATGTAAAAATACTTTACCTGTGTAACCCCCTTGCAAATGGGGGTTCCTAAAAGCTTCCCCGGAGCTTGGGTAAATGCTCTATGCCTGGTTGGAGTTCGGCATTAAAGCCATTTAAATGGGAAGCCAGTGAGCGTTTTACAAAGCCTCAGTATGCTGTCTCTTTAAGGGCTGCCTGTTGCAGCTGTACATAATCAAAATGGAGGGGGGCTGCGGGGTTGTATGCCCGAGTCCCGCCCGGGCGGCTGATTTTTCACTCCGTTTCTGCCATCGCTAGTGGTGCAGAGGGAGCTCTACAAGAGGATGTGAATGTTGGCTTAAAATACTGGGGAATAGTAATGATAATGTAGTTGTTCTAACCTGCCTTGCTTTGCAGCACAGATGGTTTCGATTTCCTCCTCCATTTTGGCCCAGGACTGTTGAATTAGACCAATCGGTACTTTGGGACCCCCAGAGCTGACTGACCAATGGAGGAACCATTTGTAATTGGGAAAGGCATTATGGGCTATGGCACTTTTTCGCACCACTGAGAGCCGGAGGAAGTGACTGGCAGGTGTAGCCAGCCAATGACAGCGGGTAGTGCCTGATCTGAAAGGAGTGCTTAGTGCTGCCCAGAGCAGATGCGTTGTGGCTGGTGAGGAGTGAGGAGCTTCTGTGCTTCTGTGCTGGGAAGTGGCAGGGAGCGTGAAGAACTAAGGCCATTTTCTCTGCGTAAGTTCACTTTTAAATTCGCCGGCGGGCGGTCAGAGGAGGCTGTACCCTGTACAGCTACCCACCAGGCTTGACCTGTAGGAGGACTGGAGAGAATTGCTGAATCGCGCTCGGTCCGAAGGAACAGTGGAAGCTGCCGTTGCAGTATCTCAGTGACTGTGAGTTGTGGGAGCCTTGGAAGCAGCTGCCTGGTGTGGTACCCCCCTGTTGCTGTTTGCCATATAAATGTGTGAGAAGGCTGGTGAAGTCAGGCTCCATCCTGGTAGCGTTGAAGGAATCGTTATTTGCTGGGTTTGTGAGTACTGATTCAGGATAGCTCCCTGCAGAGGTTTACACAGTGGTTTCAGTGCATTATTATACTGCTGACTGCCTAATTAAACTTTCCTCCTATTCTGACCAGTTCAAGACTGTAATGTTTATCTGTGTTAAGGGCCCCAACCAGCTGCCACGTTTGGACTAGCCGTTAGGGCTTGGGTACCCAGGGATAGTAAAATTGTAGGGTTAGGCCTGTGCACAGAGCTCTAGGTATGTAGGAATAGTGTAAGCCAATTAACCTGGTTTCCCCCCTTTCCCTTGTTATCTGCCCTTCTAATAAATCAGATTGCTGTGTTATAACTACACCCGGGCTGGTTTGTACTCTTCAGATGAGCTGCTCTATGGTGACTGTGATATAACTGTATCTTACTTTACAGAGGGTCCCCGGAGTGAGCTGGAATATGTTATCCAAGGGGTAAGTGTACTGGTGAACAGAATTGTTGGCACCCAGTGTGAGTCACTAGTGGGATGAAAGCGGGGGTTGCAGTAGCCCAGAGGGCTGTAACTGAGGTAGTCTTAATTGTACTAACCCCGACCTCTGGGTGGAGGCACCCATAAAAGGATCTGGGCCCCTCACCCTGCCTCCATGGGGGCAGACAGGGGTAGTAGCCCTAAGGGTAGCGCCCCCTGTGGGGTTACAAATTGGAGGCACCGCTGGGATGTGTGTCCCCTAGTGGCTCAGTGAGGAAATACATCAGAGATGGAAAAAATGGAAGGGGATATGTTGGAAAAAATTAAACTGGGACCCATCAAAACCATGGTACACAGATTGATGGGTTGGGGTGAAAGCCAGAGGCTAGACTCCCAGAAGACTGTATTATTGCTAGATGTGCCCCTGGGTACCTCAACTGTTGATATTGTCTCTGTTGCTGAGCTAGTAAACTGTTTGGGTAAGGTTGAAGTGAAAGGGCGTATGGCTGATCTGTTTGACCAGACACTGCAGGTGTTACTCCTATGCAGTGTGGCCATCGACCCTGAGAAGGTACCTCCTGTGATTTACCTGGAGGGTGCGTCCCAGGGGTGGAGGCTAATTCATAACTGAAATGGGTCAGTCACCCCTTGGGGGTCTCCCCAGATGAACAGTTTTAAAGACAAACTGCTTAAATTGTTAGCTGTGGAGGGGAGGACTACCCAGGAGTTGTTACAAGCCTTGGATTTGTCCAGTGATACTACCCCCCGGGGTTCCCCGGGCACCTCCCCTTGCCCGGCCAAAAGTTCCGTGCTGGCTTCTTTGCCCTTGGCAGTCCCATCCATACAGCTTGATTCCTACTGTAAGTTAAAACTTTTTTCTGGCATGGTACCAGTGCTTTCCGGGGAGGATGACCTGGAGGCGTGGATGGACTATGCCACCCCTTTAGTCCAGGAGTGGTAATGCTCTGAGGGGGAGAAAAGGAAGAGGCTGATGGAGAGTTTGCGGGGTCCTGCCTTAGAAGCCATTAGGTTCTTCCGGGCCACCCGCCTGGAAGCCACTGCTGCAGAGTATCTCTCTGCTTTAGAAGGGGCTTTGGGAGTACAGAGACTGGTGAAGATTTACTATGGAAATTCAGGTCTGCTAAGCAGTGGAAAATGAAAAACTGTCCGCTTTTGTTACTAGAGTGGGCGGGCATTGCAGAAAACTTTAGAAAAGGGAATCACTGCTACAGCCCTGAATCAGGTTCGGTTAGAACATATTTTAAAGTCTGCCAGATTCTCTAGTGTAACGCTGCTGAAACTCAAGTTGCATGATCGGCGGGCCACCCCGCCTGAATATTGTCAATTGATGAGGGAAATTCAAGAAATGGAGACTGATGAAGAGGGGTGGGAACCCTGTGTGGGGGCAGTGAACCCTAGTGGGACCCCTGAGTCTAACACCTGGAAGCAGCTTTGAGCTGGAATTCCCCCTGATCTTGTACCACTTGTTACAATGGATCTCGTATCTGCATATCTTCTTAATGCTGTTTACTTGATGATGTATTGCATTGTGCAGCATGTCATAAAGCTTTGTATTAGCAAAAAACCTATAAATAAAAATGATAAAAAAAAGAAGTGCTGTATGAGAGTGCCTGAATGCCTCTGTTCTCTGTCTCTTTAAGAGCTGCCTATAACGTGGTGTTAAACTTATCTGGGGAGGGGCCGAGTAGTTTCAGGCTCGAGTCCCGGCCAGGCTGCCAGATAATCGCTCCATTCTGCCATCACTATTTGTGCAGAAGGAGCTCTATTAGAAGCTGTACTTATTTGCTGATTATCTATTAGAATAGTAATGATATTGTAGTTTGTCTATCCTGCCTTCTTTGCAGCCTGGATTGTTCTGTTTATCACCACCATCTTGGTCCTGGACTGCCAGAATGGGCCAATCAGTACCTTTGGGGAACCTAAAATGGAGTCTGTCCCCAGGGGTCTTGTGGGAGTGAATTTCTGTAGGAATTGTAGTTTAGAGACTTTGGCACCTAAATGCACTTGGAGGGGGAGCCCTTGCTTTGACAGACTGATGGATCTACCAATCAGAACCTTTTGGACCGAAGGGAAATTCCCAAGCTGCTTGCTGCAGTGAGTCAGTCTGGAGGTAGACTTTGGAGAGTGAACAGCTTGAGTGATTCGAGCAGCTGCTTCTGCGTAATTCATGCGGGAGATTGGTGGAAAGGCTGAGTCTGGCCTGTCTGCCTGCTGTCCCTCGAGAAGGAATTCTTTGAAAGACTTAGCAATCGGACTGTATCCAAATTGGAGTGTGACAAAGCCACTGAAGAGTGACCAGATTTATACCTGAAGAAGACCGAAGACTTGCTGTACACGATCAGCTTGTCAGGACATCCAGTTGCCACAGAATTAACAGTTTTGCTCAGAGACACTGATATTGCTGCTGGACTGATTTTCACATTGTGGTATGGTGATTGCTTTACTATAAATGTGCTGTTTGCTATTAGTGGGTCGTGATTTGGTTCCCCACTGTTTAATTGTGCCACGCTTGCTGGAGGCTGCATCCAGCCTTGTTGGACTGATATCTGAACTAACTTGCCTGGCCTGGGCCCTGCCACTCTGGCCCAGCCACCTACTTCATGTACAGAGAACACCATCAACGAGAGACCTGCCTGGGGATCAGCCCCCTGCTCAACACCACGAACAGGAACGACACCACAGTGAATCGTGTGGGCCCTGCTTCTCCTGGTTAACTAGCAAGTCATCCTGTAGTCTCCATTTTGTTCATCCTGTGTCCTGTACTGGGTAGTGTGAGTAAACACCAGGGTAGCTCCCTGCAACAACAGCACAATCAAAGTATGTCTTCTGATTTAATTATTTTGTCTAATCATCATGAACTGAGCCTCCTGGCTCCAGATTATAAATTGTGTGTGGTTGTCCATGCCTTTTCTTTTCATCACAGGGCACTAAGCAGCTGTGACACCAGCCTACCCTGGGCAATGTTCCAGGCTAGCTTATCTCACCAACTGGGTACCCAGCGTGTGTGTGACTGTGTTGAGGTAAACATGCATAAACTGCCTGACTAGATCAGTTACAGAATCAATCAACCTGATTATGCCCCCTTCCTTATTCATGTCCCCTGAATAAATCAGATCTAACTCTTTTTGCATTTCATCTGACTGTAGTTCCAGTTTGTACCAAAAGTACTGTACTGTTATTTGCTGTGCCTAACCTTGTTTTACAGGGGGTCTCCAGGGTCAAACTGGTGGAACCAGCTCTGGTGATAAGTGCAAACAGTGTGGGGATTTGTATGCTGAATATGGGCTACTGTGAAAGTGTTTGTTGCACATAGTCTAGGCCACTGGGGGGGGTTACAGTGTCCTGGAGGGCTGTACCCAGGTTAGCCTTGATACTAACAACCCTGTCCTCCGGGTGGAGGCACCCATTTCAGTACCCAGGTCCCTTAACCTGCTACTAGCCAAGCAGGCAGGGGTAGTAGCCCTTGGGATAGTGCCACCTAGGGGTTACATCTTGGAGGCACCAACACTGGGATTTGCACCTTCTAGTGGTCAGAAGTGGATATTACAACCCCACGCTTAAAAATTTTAGTAAAATGGAGGCACTTGCTACGCCCATAAACTGTTAGTGCACCATATGATGGGGTGGAGCGAGGCACAGGGTTAGACCATCAACAAGCTGTTTTGTTAATGGACATCTCGTTAGGGACCACTAATGCAACTATTATAGAGACTGTTGAGCAAGTTAAGTCTTTGAGGAAGGTTGAGGTGAAAGGAAGGGATTCCGACCTGTTTGATCAAACTATGGTGGTCCTTCGCTCCTCCAGCCTGATCACTGAACCAGAGAAGGTACCCCGCTGTCATTTTGCCTGAAGGGTCCCAAAGTGGGTATAGGGTCATTCACTTACATAGCGACGTGACTGTTTCTAGAGGGTCTCCCCCAAATAGAGGGATTTAAAGACAAGCTGCTTAAACTGTTAACCTCTGAGGGGCGCTCTGCTACAGAGCTAGTGAAAATGTTAGGGCTTTCTGTGGATGCCACTCCCATGCAGTCCCCATGGCCTCTCCCACCACCCATACAGTTGTTTCCCCCATAGTGATACCCACTGTGCATTTGGACTCATACTGCAGACTTGGGCTCTTCTTGGTCACTGTCCCAGTGCCCGTCGGGGAGGACGATCTGGAAACGTGGATGTACTATGCCACTCCATTGGTTCAGGAGTGGCAGTGTGCTGAGGGGGAAAAGAGGAAGAGGCTCATGGAAAGCTTGTGGGACCTTGCACTGGAGGCCATTCGCTTCCTGTGATCCACCAGCCCGGAGGCCACGGCTGCTAAATACCTATCTGCCTTGGAGGAAGTATTTGGTAGCACTGAGTCGGGGGATGATCTGATGTGGAAGTTTAAATCTGCAAAACAGTGGAAAAATGAAAAGTTATCAATGTTTGTCACCGAAATTGAGCGAGCTTTGCAGCGGGCTCACAGGAAAGGAGGGGTGCCCGCCAGTGAATTGAACAGGGTCAGGCTAGATCACATCTTAAAGTCAGCAAGGTACTCTAGCGTGATGTTGTTAAAATTTAAATTGCAGGATAGAAGGGGCAGCCCCCCTGAATATTGCTATCTAATGAAAGAGATCCATGAGGCTGAGAATGATGAGGAGGGATGGGAGCCCTATGCTGGGGTTGCCTGCACCTGCCAGACCCCTGAGAGAGGTGAGGAGGCTGAACTGCAATAGATCAGAGAACTGATCAAGGAGTTAACTGAGTTGAGAGTCAGTCAGCAAGCTGCCAAGGCAGCCAAAGAGGCTAATTCCTGTCCAGCCACCCCTGAGACAAAGAGGGAAGTCCTGCTGGTAGGGGTGGGGTACACACCATTTCCTCCGAAACCTGGCCTGAAGACAACCTGTGGAAAGAGGTATGAGAACTGAGAGTTTTGGTGGGAGACCTGCTCTGAGCTACCTGAAACACTGACCCTTGGGAGAGCTCAGAAAGCCAAGAGAGCAAACCCCCAACCAGAGAGAGACCCCGAGACTTCCCAATTATGTTCAAGTGGGGGAACAGCTCCTCTTCCCCTAGAGACTCCAAAGAACCTGTTTTCTGTTACCACTGCTGAGAGGATGGGCACACCCGGTTCACCTGCCGTTCGCCTGAGAATCTGAGAAAAGTTACTACTAGGCTGCTGGCATTGATTCGACAGAGCAACATACAGTCGCAAGGTGGGGCTGCCCGAAAAAGCTATTCATCCAAGGCAGCTGTAAAGTCGATGCACAAGTCCATGTCACCTGAGTGGTCCAAGGTGGTGGGCCCTTCAATGGAAACTACAGTGTCGGTGAACGGTGTGTCTGCCCAGGCTCTGCTTGACAGTGGATCGCAAGTAACCATAGTATTTCAAGACTGGCACCAGAAGCATCTGCCTGATGTGCCCCTACAACCCTTGGAAGGTTTGCACGTGTGGGGGTTGAGTGAGAAGTCCTATCTGCACTCGGGGTGTATCCAGATCTGGCTGTCATTCCCTACCCCCATGGCTGGGGTAGATGAACAAGTTGAGACACTTGCCCTAGTATGTCCCCCCCAAGGACTGTATGATGGGGTTCCCCTGTTAATCGGAACAAATGCCCACATGTTTGGGAGACTAGCACAACTCTGCCTTGAGAAACAAGGGCAACGGACTGGATGGGCCTTAAGAATTCCAGCATTAATCAAAAGGGCTTATGACTTGCAACAGAAACCCAATGAAGTGGACCAAGATGAGCCAATGGGGATAGTGTGGAAAAAGGATCCTGACTCTTTGATGTTGGCCCCCAATGCCCAGTGTACTATCCATGGAGAAGTCTACCTAAGGAGAGATGTAAAGAACAAAATATTGATGATAGATGCCCCTGGTGAATGGAAGCTGCCAGATGGGTTGATGGTTAAGCCCAGTATACTACCTGCACGTGCCCATTCCTATGCCCAAAGAGTGATGGTGCAAGTGAGAAACATGTTGGACAGGGAAGTTTGTGTGAACTGGGGATGTACGCTGGCTACAGTACACTGCACAGACACTGCAGTATTACCCAGTAACAAGTACTCTGGCGAAAGAAAGAAAGTGACTCCAGACTTATTTGACTTTAGTGATTCCCTCTTGTCCGCAGAATGGAAGACCCGAATTAGCAGGAAACTTGCTCAGAGAGACCAAGTGTTCTCACTAAAAGAGTGGGACATGGGGTGTGTCCACGGTGCTGAGCATAACATACACCTGCATGATGACCGACCATTTCAAGAGAGATCCTGACGCCTTGCCCCATCTGACATAGACGATGTTAGGAGGCACCTACAGGAAATGCTCGCTGCTGTCATTATTCAAGAATCAAGAAGCCCATATGCATCCCCCATCGTAGTGGTGCATAAAAAGAATGGATCCGTGAGGATGTGTGTGGACTATCGGACCCTCAACCGATGGACTATCCCAGATCTATACACCATGCCACACATATAGGATGCCCTGTATTGCCTGAACGAGGGGTCAGTGGTTCTCAGTACTGGATCTCCACAACGGATATTATCAGATTCCGATGGTCCCGGAGCACCATGACAAAACAGTCTTCATCTGTTCTTTGGGGTTCCATGAATTCCTGAGGATGCCACATGGGATTTTGGATGCCCCTACCACCTTCCAGAGACTGATAGAACGTGCGGTGGGAGACATGAACTTGCTGGAATGTTTGGCGTACTTGGATGATATCATTGTTTTCGGATGCATGCTGGAGGAACATGAGACCAGACTGTTCAAAGTCCTCGATCGTTTGGAAGAATTCAGATTCAAGTTATCCATAGACAAGTGTCAGTTTTTTCAAACATTTGTGAAATATGTGGGACATGTAGTATCTGCAGAAGGAATACAGACAGATCCCAGTAAAGTTGAATATTTGACCACTTGACCCCAGCCCAATAACCTAAAAGAGCTACAGTGTTTCCTGGGGTTCTGCGGCTACTACCAGAGGTTCATCAAAGACTATTCAAAGGTGATTCGACCGCTCCTTACCCTTACCCAAGGCTACCCCCCTACCAACTGCAAATACAAAAAGGGGGCTATCAAAGAACAAGAGAAAGTGTATTTTTGAACAGGTGAGCCTTTTGGGACTTGGTGGACACCTGAATGTGAAGCAGCATTCTTTGAAGTCATATACCAACTCACCCACGCCCCAGTTCTTGCCTATGCTGATCCTACCAAATCCTATGTTCTGCATATGGATGCTAGTTTGCAGGGCCTTGGGGTTGTGCTATATCAAGACTACGAAGATGGCTTGAGACCTGTAGCTTGCGCCAGTAGGAGCTTGACCCTGTCAGAGCGGAACTTTCTGCTCCACAAGTTGGAATTTCTCGGCCTTAAATGGGCCATAGTTGACCAGTTTCATGAGTACCTCTGTGCGGCAAAGATATTAGTGAAGACTGACAATAACCCACTGACCTATGTGCAGATTTCAGTTAAATTGGACACCACTGGGCACGCTTGGCTTTCTGCCTTATCGACTTATGATTATGCTGTTGAATACAGACCGGGACTAAACCACATTGATGCTGATGCCCTGCCACGAAGGCCAGCTTCTAAGAACAATTAGGTCAGATTGTCTGCACTTGACTTCAAAGCAGTATGCCAAAAGTTTGATAAAGATGAACACATGTCTGCGGACACAGTGGACTGTCTAGTAGATTGCTTTGGCCCTCGTAATATCTGCATACCAGCTGCCTATTGCCATTTCTCTGGATTAAATATTAGTGCACTACCTCAGTTCGATAATGACAGTATTCAGTGGGCTCAATCCCAAGATCCTATGATTTAACCAGCTCTTGACACCCTGCGTGCGGGGAAAGATGTGTCCAAGATGCGTTCCCCTGACTTGTGGATTGCTCTATTGTTCAAGGAAGGCCCCAGATTAAAGTTGCATGATCAGCTGTTATACAGAGAGACAGTGGATCATCGTGGTTAAGTAGACAAGCAACAGTTGGTCCCACCCATGGCCTTTAAACATCTGGTACTGAGGTCCCTCCGCAACCACATGGGGCACCTCGGTATTGATAGAACTCTCGATTTGGTACAATCCCGATCTTACTGGCCAAAGATGGGGGCAGATGTCAAGCACCATGTAAAGACCTGCAGTCGTTGCCTCCAAAGAAAAGCCTTGCCTCAGAAGGCTGCCCCCCTTGTCAATATCACTACCAGCGCCCCTCTAGAATTGATCTGCATAGACCTCTTGTGCTTAGAACCTGACTAAAAGAACACTGGCAATGTTTTGGTAGTTACTGATCATTTTACACCTTAAGCACAAGCCTTCCCAAGTAAAGATCAAAAGGCCTCTACCATGGCCAAGGTGCTACTGGAAAAATTCTTTGTCCACTATGGTGCCCCCCAGTGGATCCATTCTGACCAAGGTAGAGACTTTGAAAGTAGGTTAATCAAAGAAATGCTCTCTCTGTAGGGGGTGCGGAAGTCAAGAACCACCCCCTATCACCTGCAGGGGAACCCTCAACCAGAACGCTTTAATGTCACCCTTCTGGATATGCTGGGCACCTTCCATCCAACAGACAAGCATAAATGGAGCCAACAGATTAGCGCCTTGGTACACATGTACAATTGCATCAAAAGTGACACTACTGGGTTCTCCCCCTACCATCTCATGTTCGGGAGGGAGGCCTGACTGCCAATTGATGCCTGCTTTGGAGTCTCTCCAGATGTGATCTGAGCCTAAAACTACTTGCAGTACATACAGAAATTGAAAGATCAGTTGAATCATGCCTATTTAGTAGCTCAAACTATGGCTGCTAAGCGAAATCTTGCCAACAAAGAAAGACATGATCGACGAGTAAAAGCCCAGGAGTTGTTGCCTGGAGATAAGGTACTACTACGCAATTTGGGACTGCATGGAAAACACAAAATTGCTGATAGATGGCACCATCTTCCTCACATAGTAGTTGGTAAATTGGATGATCTTCCGGTGTACAAGGTGCACCCAGAAAATAATTCCAAAGCTGTTAAGACCATTCACCACAATCACTCACTGCCCATCGGCCAAGTTGTTATTGATGCTGAACCAACACCTGACACTTCTCCTGGGCCAGTGACTCATGCTGCTGCAAAGAGGAAACAGAGCCAACCTGTCTGTGTTATTCCAGAACGAAGGCCTTACCCTCAGCAGGTCCAGAGTGATAGTGATGATTACTCATCTGTCTCTGATGAGAGTGACTGTGATAATGCCTATTATCCTTCATATGAACTGAGTCAGTTGTTTTGATGCAATCCTCTGCAGAATCGTGGGGATGAAGCTGGGCCTTCAGAACTGCCTAACCCCCCAGCTTCTTCCCTGGATCCAATGCACCCTGAAAGTGAGGTGCAAAGTATCACGTCTGAGGTTGCAGACTCTCTGTGTCTTGTAGAACTGTTTGACTTGCCCGAAGAAAGGGCTGATGTTCTGAGTCTTCCTGTGACACACTAGAACTAACAGAGCCAAGAGAAAGTGAGGACCATGCCCTTTCCATGCCACAAAGCTCCAGTGTGTCCAGGTGTCCTGAGGATGACCAGTCAGGGCATTCTGCAGCAAACCTTATTGACCAAAGTACTTTGGAAACAGAAGCTACTTAGCCTGGTGCTGCCAGTGCTCCCAACCTGAACTTCTTGTCCAGTGCAGAGGCACCCCTCCTGAAAGAAGAAAAGGAAGTGTCCAATGTCCATGATGACAAGTCAGAGCCAGTGTCTGCTTTTTTTTTTTTATCGTATTTCAACTTTTACTCCCTGCAGCCACTGACCTGCCATGTTTCCAGCCATCACTTCACTCCCCCCGATGAATACGAGGGCACAACTTCCGGGCTAGCTGGCATATGCACCTGTACCCAGGAGAGGGACCCTCCCCTTGGTCCCTGCGACAGACCAGGATCCAATACTGGTCCGGTGTCTGCGCCCGTGAGCCCCGCCAGGCTCAGGAAGTGCGGTCATCAAGCTGCTGTGGACAGTGCTGCCATTTCCTCTGTACTTAAGCCCCAGGAGTGCAGACATGCAACGATGTCTAGCACTGACGTGCTGACATCCACTGCACTCCTCCCACCGTTAAACTGGCTCTAGCAGTGCCTCCGGGCATCCCCAAGGGCCGCTGCAGAGTGGTGAGAACCCACAACTCTCCCCAAGATAGGAGATCAGTCCTTCAGATGCTCAATTCTATCCTCCCCTGCCAACCCCTGCCAACCTGGGCTCATGTCCAAACCCGGGTTGCCAGCGTGGCATGAGATGTGGTGTCCACCGCCTCAACCCTCAGCTCAACCGGGCCCAGTGTCTGTACTCCCCAGAAGGTCTGGGCAACCTGTTAAGCCAGTGCTACATTTTAGTTATGATTTCCCTGGGAGGCCTGTGGACTTGCCTATCAATGTGGTCCATAAAGGTGTTTATGTTTCCAAGAGCTCGCTGTCCAAACTGAGCTTGACTGCCACCTCTCAATTAATTTTTCTTCCCTAAGAACATGGTGTCCCTGTCCCATCTAGCCCCAAGTTAGCTGATAGGGAAGGTCCCCCTTCTACATTGTTTACTGTACAAGAAGTTATAACGTGAAGTCATACTGCAGGTAACTGTTCATAGTATGTTAATCATAATAGAATCTGTATAGAATATATGAAACACACATAAGTATTATAAATGAAGATATGGTATAGTGAAATATAGTGAAATGTATAGTAATGTGATAAGTTTACGTTAACTGATGCATCAGATGTTATCTTACCTGGCCTGGGCCCTGCCACACTGGCCCAGCCAACTACTTCAGGCACAGAGAACACCATTGACGAGAGACCTGCCTGGAGATCAGCCCCCTGCTCAACATCACGAACAGGAACAACACCATGGTGAATCATGTGTGCCCTGCTTCTCCTGGCAAACCAGCAAGTCAACCTGCAGTCTCCATTTCATCCATCCTGTGTCCTGTACTGGGTAGCGTGAGTAAACACCAGGGTAGCTCCCTGCAACAACAGCTCAATCAAAGTGTGTCATCTGATTTAATTATTTTGTCTAATCATCATGAACTGAGCCTCCTGGCTCTGGATTACAAATTGTGTGTGGTTGTGCATGCTTTTTCTTTTCATCACAGGACCCCAACCAGTTGCGACGCCGGTCTACCCTGGGCAATGTTCCAGGCTAGCCTATCTCACCAACTGGGTACCCAGTGTGTGTGTGGCTGTGTTGAGGGACTAAAAAGTGCATGCATAATTGCCTGACTAGATCAGTTATAGAATTAATCAACCTGATTATGCCCCTCCCTTGTTCATATCCCCTGAATAAAGCAGATCTAACTCTTTTTGCATTTAATCTGACTGTGGTTCCAGTTTGTACCAAAAGCACTGTACTGTTATTTGCTGTGCCTAACCTTGTTTTACAGGGGCTCTCCAGGGTCAAACTGGTGGAACTAGCCCTGGTGGTAAGTGCAAACAGCATGGGGATTTGTATGCTGAATAGGGGCTACTATGAAAGTGTTTGTTGCATATTGTCTAGGCCACTAGAGGGGAAAGAGGGGAGTTACAGTGTCTCGGAGGGCTGTACCCAGGTTATCCTTGCTACTAACAACCTTGTCCTCTGGGTGGAGGCACCCGTTTCAATACCCAGGCCCCTTAACCTGCTACTAGCCACGCAGCCAGGGTTGTAGCCCTTGGGATAGCACCACCTAGGGGTTACAGCAGCATTTAATGATAAACAATGATTAGTCATGACAGACTTTCAAAAAACATGATTGATGATTTATTGATTTGCCTGGCCATTCCTTTTTTCTACCCCCAATTTTGTCTAACAAGCACTTTAGAGGTAGAAAGAGTCTTTCTTTCTGGCCCTGATGCTGTACTATTTTCCAGCTAAGGAGCAATTTAATTTCATTCCTCACCATCATCCACTTTTTGGCCCACATTTTCTTTAGCCCCCTTAACTAGTTCCTAATCCAGCACACAATGATCCCTCTGTGCCCCTCCCCCCCAATTTAAACCTACAGGCTCTGCAATTTTCCGGAGGACAGGTGGCTTTGTCCTCTGCTGACCTATTTCTCAGTGAGACTCTTCCTTTACTCCAGGCTCAAACCTTGCAGCGCTTATGCTTCCTGTTGCAAAGTATCCTGCTCTCATTCCCTTGCAAACAAGGTGAACTCATTTTTGGCCAGTTGGTTCAGCAGCACTGGGGTGGCACCTACCTGTAACACATGCATTCTCTGTGCCATCAATTTCCCCTCCTGCTCTTCGGGGTAACTATCCATAGCTCCAGAGTGTCACCTGGCACCAAATCCTCTTTTCCAAAAGCAGTCCTCTACACAAGCCTGATTCTCCAATACCTTTAATCTCCATCTGCATTTTCAACATGGTTCTTCATTTCATCTTGTAGGATGACTGTCCACTCTAGCCTCACTGTCTGCAACACCTCTTTTACTTCAGCTTGGTTGGCTTCAGTTTTACTCCCTATCCTGGCCAGACAGTCACTATTCTTTCAGGATTTAGTTTGCAACTTGTCCAGTGTAGCCAGCATTCTTTTAGACCGTCATGATTGGTTCTGAGTTCACCTAGGAGGTCTCCTAGCATGATTGTTCCTGCTGCTCTCGTCCTGCCACATGTTCATGCCAGTCTCTCAGGAATCGAATGTGAATCCCACTGCTGGCACCAGAGTAGTGAATTCTCCACTACACTTTCTACGGGATCTGTTGCCTCCTTGAGGACCAGAGTAAAAGACAACACACACAGAACATAGAAACATAGACCAATATTGCAGCAGCAGCGAAGCAGGCCAAGAGCTTTGTATTGCCGCAGCTATTGAATTATCTCTATTGACCTCAATTGGAATTGGGGTTCTGCTAAGTCCTGGCAATGGCCCACAGATTTTCTGGCTTGGTCTGGTGGTTGCTCACTCTGGAGTTAGCTAGTTCTGGTTCTGGACTGCAGAGGGGCAGCTGCTGTAGTAGTTATTCATTCAGAAGATGGCTAGTTCTGGTGCTAGCTTGCTTCACAGCCAGCTCAAGTGTGATCAGAAAGCAGGCTCATTTAGGTTCTGTTGCAAACTGTCTTCACAGGCTGTTGTAGTGTTCCTGTACATTTATATATTGCCTTTCATGCACATTGTATCCCAAAGTGCTTTGCAAAGCAATGAATTAGATACTGGTATTGCAGAAACTGTAAAACAGGAAAACATTTATATTTATACAGCACCTTTCATGCACACTGTATCCTAAAGTACTTTTCAAAGCAATTAGCTAGATACTGTTAGTGCAGGGCCTGTAGCAGAGAATAGAATTAGGAGTTGTACGACACCTTCTTTACATACTGGCCTTGATTTCAAAGGGGGATGCAGGGCTTGTGTCAAGTCCTGCATCAACCCTGTTGTTCAGCGCAGCTGTGTCAAACTCCTTTGATGAAACTACACCCGATTTAGTACGTCGCACACAGTTTCAACACTTTCCACACTTTACAGCAGCTTGCGCAACTTATTTGGCACCAGCCCCATGAAAAGGGTTCCCCAAATGGTATACGTTAGACCAGAGAAAAGCTGGTCTAACTCGCGTCATTTGGCCTTCGGGATTGAAAATCCCAATCACCAGCCAAGAAACTGCCGCAAACCCCATGAGTCGAATGATTTTCGCACCAGGGACTTGCAGCATTTCAGGGCACCGCCGAGGGCCACCTCCCTTTAGTTGTCATTAATCCACGGAAATGACCAGCTTCTCAGTTGCTATTGCGATTATAAGTAAGTCTAATCGTAATAAAAAATGTTTCCATTTATTTTTAACTTAATTGATGTTTTAAGCAGAGTGGCACGAGCCATGCGCGCCACACAGTGCAAGTTGGCAGCTGGATCAGTCCTTTCTAAAGATGTTAACTATTGATCCGGGTAGCCAATCAGAAGCATTTAGATTCATGAATAATTAATCAGACTTATAATTGGATTTATATAGCATCTTTCATACACACTGCATCTCAAAAGTGCTTTATAAACTGTGAGTTACATACTGGTAGTGCAGGGGCTGCAGACTAGGATAGTATTTGGTTTTATATAGTGCTTTTCATACACACTGTATCCTAAACATAGAAACATGGAATCTGTCATTAGACAATGACTTCTTGGACCACCCTGTCTGCCCATTTTGTCGCTGTAGACCCTACTTGATCTTCAGCTACCCCGACTTCCTGTCAAGATTCCTTTGCTTATCCCATGCATGATTGAAGCTCACCATTGTTTTCACCCCCCACCACCTCCACTGGAAGACAGTTCCAGACATCCACCACTCTTTCAGTTTTTATTTTAAAATTTGATGACCATGTAAAAAGCACTGGGCCATATTTTTATAGGTTTGACCTTGGTACATCTACACAACATACTAACATGTCAATTACAGTATTATTATATATCGTACAATAAAACATGCATACCAAGCTAAAACGTTATGCATTTTACAACATATACTAAGCAGACACTCAACATACTCACATGTCAGGGACAATATTATTATCCACAGTTCAAGCACTAAAACAGATTTATAAACAGCTACATCAAGCTTCGTGTATTAAAGTGCTTTTGAGTTGAGTTTTGAATTGATAAACACTGCGGACATTTCCTATTTCTGATGTTATACTATTCCAGAATTTCACAGCAGTATGTTCTTTTGTGGTTCTACATAAAGGTACGGTGAATGTCACTGCATCATCTGATTTCAAGCACTTTATATTTTTTTTTTGATTAAACAGTCCAATAACCGTGCATGATTTTATATACAAAATAACATTTATTTTGCCTCTTTGGGTAACTAGCAGACAGTTTCTTTTTTCAAACAGAGTGCAGTGATGTTCTCTTTGTCTATCTCTTGGTGCAAATCTACATATTGCATTAACATAGAAACATAGACTTTGACGGCAGATAAGGACCACTTGGCCTACCCAGTCTGCCCATTTCCCTACCTGCTGGATAAGCTGCAGATTCTAGTTAACCAACAGCCTACTTCCTGCAACCCCCCCACTATAATTGCCTTATGTCTGCCCCATGCATGTTTGAATTCCCCCACTGTTTAAGACCCAACAACCTCCCCAGGAAGGCGGTTCCATGTATCCAGCACTCTCTGTGAAAAAAAATTTCCTCACATTACCCCTGAGCCGTCCCCCCGCTATCTTTAAATTGTGCCCCCTTGTTCTTACACATCTCTTTTTCTGAAAGATGCTACCCTCCTGGACTTTGTTGATTCCCTTGAGGTACTTGAAAGTTTTTATCATGTCCCCCCTGTCCCTCCTTTCATCAACGGTATATATATTAGGCTCTCTCAGTCTCTCTTCATATGGTTTCTGCTGCAGACCCTGCACCATTTTAGTTGCCCTCCTCTGGACTGCTTCCATCCTGTCTATGTCTTTGCGTAGATGAGGTCTCCAAAACTGCACACAGTACTCCAGATGTGGTTTCACCAACTGTCTGTACAGAGGGATAACCACTTCCCTTTTTATGTTGCTTGCACGCATGTGCAAGAAACATAGTGCCATCATCGGAGATTTCGGAGGTGTGTCACCTCCTCCTCCAATTCAGTCAGTGAGCTGACAGGCACGGCCCCTGTAAGTCAATGCATTTTGGAGCTGTCTATGACATGCTCCAAAATGCAGTGCCTCACAGTTGAAAGGGAGCTACGCTTCAGTGAGCAGAGATAGAGCGAGCTCCCCGACATGCAGGCGTGCCCCCACGTGACTGTGTAGCCACATGGGTGCCCAATCCATCGGCTGAGCTGTACCCCCCCTGTTGAGGTGCCACTGGGAGAGCCCACCCCAGCGTGGCAATCAGTCCATAGGCCGACGGGGTGCCCAATCCCCATTGGCTGAACGCCCCCAACATCCTTGTGCTATGCTGGGCCCACTGCAGCATGGCAAACGGTCCCACGACGTCTTTTTTATTTTTAACCTGAAAAATGACGGTCCGCTGGAGCGCCTCCCGACCCCCCACAACCCGCACCCACCCACCGCGCACCCAGCCTCCCCACGCCTCACCCCATACTTACCCTCAGGACCCGCACGATGATCTTCGTGGTCCGGGAACACGCCTGCACTTCTTCAAAGCTGACCGCGAACTGAGGAAATGCCGGTAAGCTGTATAATGGCCTAGATGGGGGTTTCAACTTTGTTGCATATCTCAGGCATTTTTGGGAATTTTTGCACCAAATTTTCAACATAGAGTTTTTGGGACCCCTTCTCATAAATGATGTCACTGTCATGGCGTTATTCGGGCCCGAAGGGTGATTTCGCGCAGTGACTGCGAAATCACCCTTTGGGCCTGAATACCACCATGACAGTGATATCATTCATGAGAAGGGTCCCAAAACCCCATGTTGAAAATTTGCGTAAAATTCTCAAACAATGACTGTTTTAGATTTAGCGCAGATTACAGTTCTAAGCAGGCTCGTAGTTCGTGCACTTCAATATTTTCACCCAGATTTTCAACATTGTCATTTTACCACACCTTCTTATGAGCAGTACAGCTGTCATTTTTCACATCTCACCCAAAATGTGTTTCCACCCATGTAGTGCAGAATGGCGCAGTCGGTGTGCGAAATCAATGTACGGGACAAATTAAGAAAATCACACTGATGCTGTTCATGAGCAGAGGTCTTAAAATGGCTATGTTGAAAATTTGGTGAAAAATTCCTAAAATGACTGTTTTAGGCAGTGCGTTGCACACAGTTCCCACGCCAGGTTAAAGTTCAAATTTTCAATATTTTCACTCAGATTTTCAACATTGCCATTTTACCACACCTCCTTATGAGCAGTATAGCTGTCATTTTCACATCCTGCCCAAAGCGATGTTTCATACATGTAGCGCACAATGGAGCAGTCGGTGTCCAAACTCAATGTATGGGACACATTAACAAAATACGCAGTGACACTGTTCATGAGCAGAGGTCTTAAAATGGCTATGTTGAAAATTGGTGAAAAATTCCTAAAATGACTGTTTTATGAGCGTATGCAGCATTCCTAGCACGCTGAAGTTTGCAAATTTTCAATATTTGCACTCCAATGACTTCCAAATACCTAGACAGCACATAGAAGCAAGCAACATTCGGCACAGACAAATGCTTGTTCTACTTGTGATGCCCCTTCCTATGTATCCCAGTATCCCCCTGGCTCTTCCTACTGACTTCTTACATTGCTTACCCACCTTTAGGTCATCTGATATGAGTACCCCCAGGTCCCTTTCCATTTCTGTTGTTGTTAGTACCTCCTCTGTTATTGTGTACTCTTCTCCTGGGTTTTTGTTTCCCAGGTGCATTACTTTGCACTTCTTTGGATTGAATCTAAGTTGCCATATGTCTGACCATTCCTCCAACCTTGCCAAGTCCCTTCTCATCTTTTCTACCCCCCCTTGTTTATCAACTTTGTGTCATCTGCAAAGAGGCATACCTTTCCCTTCAGACCCTCTGCAATGTCACCTATAAAGATGTTAAAGAGGACTGGACCCAGTACTGAGCCCTGAGGTACTCCACTAGTAACCCCCCTTTCTTTGGAATGTGTTCCATTCACATTCAGATGGGCAGCAGCAGCCAGCCATGGTGGACTGGAGCCTAACCTGGCATTTTTCACAGTTTGCAGCCTGACATCTTGCCACCTTAGCACCACTTCCATGTGCATTGGTGCATATCACAGAAACACAAATCGATGGCAGATAAGGACTGCTAAGCTGATCCAGTCTGCCCATAGATCCTACCTTTATCTGCAGCCTCTGACCCTACTTGGTCATCGGCTTTAGCCTCTCCTTCCCACCGCTAGGGTTCTTTTATGCCTGTCCCATGCATGTTTAAATTCCCCCACTGTGCTTGCTCCCACCACCTCCTGTGGCAGACTTTTCCATGCATCCACCACCCTTTCCATGAAAAAAAAAAGTTCTCACATTTTCCCTTATCCTGCCCCCCAATCTCATATCATGCCCCCTTGTTCTTGTACTTCTATACTGAAAGATGTCACCCCTTACACCTTATGCCTTTCAGATACTTGAAGTTTTCTATCATGTGTCTCTGCTCCCTCCTTTCCTCCAGTGAGTACATACGAAGGTCTTTTAATCTCTCCTATGTTTTCTAGTGCAAGTCATGTACCATCTTAAGTTGCCTTCCTCTGAACTGCCTCCACTCTATGTCCTTACACTCGAGATGAAGCCTCACCAATGTTTTCTACAGTGGAATCATCACCTTCCTCCCTCCTTCTGCTAATGATACCCCTGCCTATGCACCACAACATGCCACTGTCCCTCCTTGCAGTCTTTGTACTCTGCTTGGTCACATTCAGATAATCAGAAATGATAATCTTCAGATCCCCTTTCTTCCCTGGTGACTGCCAACCACCACCCCCCAACCTGTAGCTCTCTCCAGGGTTTCTGCACTGTGGGTACATTATTTTGCACTTCTTCATATTAAACCTCAGTTGGCATACCTCGGACCATTTTTCCAGCTTCCCTAGGTCCCTCATTTTTTCCACCCCATCTGGAGTGTCTACCCTGTTGCAGATCTTGGTGTCATCTGCAAACAGGCAGACCTTTCCCTCCAATCCTTCTGCTATGTTGCTAATGAAGACATTAAAAAAAAACTGTCCCCAGGACTGATCCCTGAGGTACCCCACTGGTCACCTCCCTCTCCCCGGATTGGTTCCCATTTACCACCACCCTTTGCTTCCTGTCTGTTAACCAGTTACTAACCCAGCTGGCCTCCTTGTGGCCCATGCCCAGACTACCCATCTTGTTAAACAGCCTTTTATGTGGGACAGTGTTGAAGGCCTTGCTGAAATCAAGGCAAGTGACATCTACCACTTCCACCTGATTCACTTCCTTTGTAACCCAGTCAAAAACGTTTCAGAGCCAGCCCGGTGGCGCAGAGGGCTGAGGCACCACACCTCATACCTGCGATCTGGGTTCAGTAATGAGCTCAGCTCATTGGTCGTCATCGGGGGGACAGCGAGTAGCTGCCAGCAGGCTGCTCTCCACCTCGGGAGGGATCTGGTAGGTCTCTCGGTGCTTGGCTGCCCCCCAGTGGAGGCTGGGTGGCAGTGTCATGTCAGAGAGCCTGGGCACAAGGCCAGGGGAGGGTGGAAGGGGCTATCTGGAGCTGTGGCATGCATGCGTGCCTCCACGCGCATGAGTCGCCGCTTCCAGGGCCTCAGGCAGACATTCTCCATCCAGATTCATTTTAAATGTTTTTTTTCTGATGCTCCCTCCCCCAAATTGTACCCCTGTACTCTACAGAAGGAAGCAGGCAACTTTGGGCCAACATTTATCTAGCATCATCAACCAAATAGTCTTTCAATTACTGCATATAATGCCCCTAGTATTTTGTGCAGCTGCAGTATGCTTTGCATGTCAATCAAAATGCCCAGGTATTTACACTCACCAACCACCTCCAGGCAGTTACCTCCTCCTATAGATATTTGAAACTCTTCCTTGGCATTTCTCATTTTCTGGGTTGTGCAAAACATCATTGTCTTGGTTTTCTTCTTATTTACAACAAGCCTGTTCTTGATGAACCAATCTGCTATTCTCTTGTATCCATTTTCCAGTGCTTTACAAAGCAATTTCTTTTAGTGAAGAAGCATTTCCTTACATCTCTCCTAAATTTCCCCTTTCCAGCTTCATTGCATGCCCCCTCATTCTAGTGCACCTTCTCCTCTGAAAAATATTCCCCTCCTGCTCCTTATTCACCCCTATGAGATATTTATAGGTCTCTGTCATGCCCCCCTTCCACTGTGTACATATTGAGATCCCTCAGTCTGTCCTCATAGGGCTTCTGATGCAGCCCCTGCACCATTTTAGTTGCCCTCCTCTGGATTGCCTTCGCTCTGTCTATGTCCTTCCTGAGATGTAGTCTCCAGAACTGGACACAGTACTCCAGGTAAAGTGCTTTACAAAGCAACATGTACGATACTGGTTGTGCAGGGGCCATAGAACTGAATAGAATTTGGATTTATATAGCACATTTCATGCACACTGCCTCCTAAATGCTTTACAAAGCAGTGAGTTAGATATTGGTGGTGCGGGGACTGTAGTAAAGAATAGGATTTGGGATTTGCATTGCACATTTCACACACACACTATATCCCAATGTGCTTTACAAATCAAGGAGCTAGTTACTGGTAGTGCAGGGACTGTAGAATAGAGTTTGGATTTATATAGCAACTTTCATGCACACTGTACAGAATGAACAGAATATAGAATGCAGCTTGATGATTCTAAAGTGCTGTACAATCGATGAAGAGCTATCAGAAGTCATTAGGTGTGCTCATAGGGTTCGCAGAGATCGAGATAGATTAAGGAAAGCTCTGGGGCCAGATTTTCAGAGGGCTGAAAATGGCCATGGGACTAAATCCTGTGTCACAGTCTGTCAGTGCAGAAGAAAATCTCCGCACCAACAGATATTTCTGTTTTCAGCCCATGATGCGCGTGGGCAGCAGGCACAACTGCAGAGGATCTTACACCTGGTACTACCAGGCATAGCATTACGCCACAGCTATGCCCGAAAAACAGGCACATGCTGCCGTAGATCATGAAACTGGTTGCAAAATGACTCTGCAATGGAAAATATGGTGCATGCGGAGAAACCTGTGGGATCATAAACGAAGACCCACTTGCGCAAGGTTGTTCCATATGTGTCTGTTTCAGAGGTTTCCGAAAATCCAGCCCCAATGGTTTAAACACAGAGAATGAAAGAGTGGACTTTAAGCTGAGGGAGGTCAAGTGAATTGTCTGAGGTCAAAGAGTAAGGGGGGTGTGCAAGTTAAATGTGGGCCTCCAGACTCAGAACCTGGATACACTACCTCCCAACTTGGATAATTGTGCATCTGGCATGACTCTATCCATTTTCATTAGACTGAACCTTTTGATCTGTTTCTATCACCTTTTAACAGAAGAGAACATCAAGAGGGACTGGGCCCTTTTGATGTACTTCCTGCAGTGTTTTACATGTGTGTCTCTCACTTCACGGTAATGGAACAGCAGAAGGATGCAATTTAAGAGCATCAGCATCATCCAGGAACCCTGGCTTTAGAAGTTGTTGCTTTTTGAGAACAGCCAAGAATATGGCATTAACAGAATGAAGCCGGATGATCAGTTTGCCACAGTGGGTAGCAAACATGCTGCCTCTGCACCTCAGACATAATCTGATCTGATTTTTGAATGTTTGCTGTATTCGTTACTTTGAACAGATGCAGGGGGTGATGACTACAGGGCCTCTGATAGCTTAGAAGAAAATACTCAACACAGGAAGTTATATTTATCCACATGAAAAGGCAAAAGAGATTGTTGCTGATTGGACTGCAGATATGGCTGTTCTGCCGTTCGGATGCACTGTGTTCAAGGCGACACTAAGTCTCTGTTACATAATGTAGAGATCAAAACAGACAGCCTCAACCCTGATCTTGTCTCTGATCTCATTCTGGATTTTTTAAATCCTAACAAAGACTTATTAGGAAATTATCTTCTCCCTGTTCTGTCACAGTTCCTCTTGTTTCTTTTCTTTTTCATTATTACTTTTTCTTCTGTTTTTCCCACTTGACCCTCTTACCTTCCTCATCTGTCTCCACCTGGTCTTTTCCTCCGAGGCTGCCACCCAAGCCAAGCCGGGGTTTCTTTTCCCACTGTCCTGCAGCGGCTTCGTTCATATGCTGCTAGCAGCTTGCTCCAGCCGAAACCTCCACAAATCTTTGCAGTGGTCAAGGAGGGGAGCATGGCTGCACTAGAAATGCGGGTTGCCCTGCCGACTGTTAGACCCCCATCTGGTGCTTGAGGGAAGAAGTCCGACAAACCCAGAGTAATAAGGGAATCTGTCACCGTTGATGAGCGCCAGGAGAATACCCATCGGAGGACGTGGGTGCCACCAGCAGGGGGTGGGGCTTAGTATTAGCACCCCTGTTCCCCTTCTACCAGAGGCTTGCTGATTGGCACTGTTGAATCATTTTTTAAAATTGATATTTTATTGAGTTTTCACAAAACTGCAGTACATACGATACACCTACAGCAACACATACTTTACACACAGTGCAGCATCTACCTTGCACTTTCCCCTGGGAGAATATATGACTAACTGGGCCATCATTATTACAGTAACTAATTCATTCAGGATAATATCCTTATCCTACCCATGTAATTATAGAGGGTTTCAGAATGAATGTAACTATACGCTAAGTAAAGCATAAACAATGCAACATTTTGAAGCTTACCTCCCCTAATGGCAGGCGCCAGAGAAAGGATTAATAGACTATGCTCTTTTAAAGTTAGGGTCTGTGCAGGGTGCTGGTTAAAAATAAAAAATCAAGCTAGCAGGATGTTAACAGGTGCACCCAAATTAAAGGCAAATGCTGTTTCAAGCAACCAAAACTTCATACTGTGCTAAAATGTTTTTAAACCCCCGAATTAGGGCAACAAATATTGGCTGTGAGACTGCTGACCAGGTAGGCAAACCACAATCAGAATCACAAAGCCCAAGAGTAATGTACTAAACATGCATAGTCCCAGAATACTATGCTGGGCCATCATAAAAAAAGCACACTGTACTTACAAATGCTCCAGTGGCAGATGGGAGTTGGCAAGGCAAGGAGATGCCATTGTATCAAATTATGAAGATCCAATACCAGAATTTGGTGTGATTACACCAGGCAACCCTTAAACCCAACTCAAACCCCCAAAGCCCTACCTCTCCCCCCACAATACATACAGAGTTCCCATACAGACTTTGCTGTTGCTCCTTATCCAATATTCCACATAAACTGGAGTAAACTCACAGTACCACCTCATGATCTACTCATCATCTGAAAATGACTCCTCTGGCTGGGGACTGTACGTTTCCTCAAGCTGTTTCACTCAGCATCAGACAGCCTTCTAACATGCTAACATACTAAAAGCCAGAAGAATAGGCCAAATGGTCTGTCTTGTCTGCTCGAAAGCCAGCAACCTAATGGCTGCTCGCCTTACCATCCCCATCAGCCCCCAAGAGGGTCTTCGTTTGTTTAGTTTCCTATTGTACCTGTCCCACCCCTTCTTGAAGCCCTCCACTTTACCCTCTTCCACCAGCCTCCCAGGCAGCTCATTCCACAGCTCCACCACCCTCTCAGTGAAAAAATGCTTCCTACGATCCCCCACTGTAATTTCTTCCTTCCAGCTTCCACTCATGGCTCCTGATTGTTCCCCCTTCTTTAACCTAAACAACTCTGTGGTTCCACTCCTTGTTATTCCTTTACATACTTGAAAACTTCTATCATGTCTTCTCTATCCCTCCTCTCCTCCAGTGAGTAAAGCCCAAGCTCTTTCAGTCTCTCCTCATAAGGCCTCCCCTCCATACCCTGAATCATCCTGGTTGCTCTCCTCTGACCCCTCTCCAGCAGTACAATATCCTTCTTCAGATGAGGTCTTCAGAACTGTACACAGCACTCAAGCTGTGGCCTGACCAAGGCATTATACAGAGGGAGGATCGCCTCCCTTCTTCTGGATGTAATACCCCTGGCTATGCAGCCCAGTATCCTGTTTGTTTTGGCTGCTGTTCTTCTACAATTTTCGGAGTTTTTCATTTTGACATCTACCACCACCACCCCTTCTGATCATCAGATTGAAAGACCTGAATCTGATGAACAATGTAGAGCCTCACTGGGAAAAGAGTATTATGGGTTACATTTGTTCTCCAGAAATTGGCATGAACAATGTCAAACTGCTTTTGCTTTTATTTTGAAGGGTAAGATTTGGGTATATGGAGACCAGAGCACCCTCCTCCAAGAGTTCTTTTCTCCTCCTCCTCCTCCTCACCAGCTGCTAAACCCAGTCTCTCAGTCAGAGTCCTGACATTACCACCAGCACAGTCCTTGTGCCCATTAGTTCAGCTACATTTCTTTTGGTGTAACGCCGTCATACTGTTTCAATGTGCAGGTGTTCCTTCTCTGGATCAGCTTCCAAGCTCTCCATTAGCCAGTCAGACATGAAAAGGTATATGGGGTCTGCTTCAGACAGACACTCTACTAAAGCATTTGCTGCTTTAGCCTAATTGTCCATGGTCTGCAGTGGAATTAGTCTTCCACAGCTGATTGCATGACCTCCCTCATTTTCTCAACCATGATGAGCCTCCCAGTAAACATGTTTAATTTTGGCCATGGTTACAACTGACTTACATTGCAGCAGCTCGATCTTTTGCCCCAGCTCAGCAAAGCTCAAATCCCCACCATCACTCCCCCCTCCTTCTACGCCTGTGGGCTGGAGGCCTTTCCTACTTGCTGTCTCCTTTAGCTTCAGATTATCGGTCCTTTGCCAACAGATCTTTTGAATCTGCACACCAAGAGGAATTCACTTCTGTTCTTTGTACAGTTTTGCAGTCAGAGCTAAGTTCACAATTGGTTGTTTTAAGTTTTCCTCCAGAACTCTGGGTACACATATCTGAACTCACCAAGATGCAAGCCATGCCGCCATACTCTGATATCTTCACCTATGTTCCTGGCCCTGTTGGATCATGATGGAAGGGCAAGAGTGGGTCCAGTGAAAAATAACTCCCACTGCCATGGGCCACTAGTGGGCAGATGTGATCATGGGCCACTAGTGGGCAGACGTGACCCAGTGGCTGACAGCAAGCCCTTCCTGAAGAAGGAGTGGCATCCCTAGGACCACCTTCCCAGCTTTCTGCAGAGTTTGCCCAGTTCTGTGTTTATATTCTTAGTATCCCCCTACTTTCCCAACTGGCTCCACCTGTACCCCCCCAATCAATGGGGACAGCATGGCTGCATCCATTCTCAGGCCGGGATGCTGGAAAAGCCACCTGCCCCCAATTGAGAGGGAGACCATGACTGTACCCATTCTCCAGACAAGACACTGAAATTTCCCCCGGCCCCACCCCACCATTGATAGGGGCAACATGGCTGCAGCCTTTCTCCAGCCAGGATGCTGGGAGAGCCCCTGCACCCCACTGATGGGAACAACATGGGTGCACCCATTCTCAGCTCAGGATACTGGGAGAGCCTCCAGCCCCACCATCGATGGGTACACCATGGCTGTACATGTTCTCCGGTCAGGACACTGGGTAGGCTCACGGCTGCACACTTTTTCCATTTGGTACACTGGCTGAGCCTCCTGCACCCCACTGATGGAGCACCACAACTGCATCTATTTTCCTGCTAGGGTGCAGGGTGTGCCCCTTGTCCCTCATCGATGAAGACACCATGGCACAACCATTTTACAGCTGGGATGCTGGGTCAGCCCCCTGTCTACCCACTAATGGGGACACCATGGCTGCACCCATTGTCCAGCTGGGATGCTGGGTGAGTCCCCTGCCCCCCATTAATGGAAACACTATGGCTGCACCCAATTTCCAACTGGATGTTGGGTGTGCCCCCTGCCCCCTTCCATTGATGGGGACATCATTGTTATACCTATTCTCTAGCTGAGGCACTACGTGAGCCCCCTGTCCCCACTATCACTGGGGACAATACAGCAGCATCTATTCTCCAGATTGAGATCCCATGGGTCCCATGTAAATTCCAGTCTCTAGGTACAGATATATGAATACAGAGAAACTGTAGTGTGGGATTAAATCCCAGTCTCCAGGTACAGATATAGGCAGATATGTCTCATCCGTCTTTTGGATGAGACATTAAACTGAGGTCCCATCCGCCTATACTGGTGGTTGTTCAGGTGGATATTAAAGATCCCATGGCATGAGCCAGGCTGGTGGTGCAGAGGGCTGAGGCGCTTAAGTGCCTTACCTCTTGCCATGCTAGCGACCTGTGTTTGTAAATGAGTGCGGGTTGACAGGGGTCGGCCAGGGAGAGAGAGGATTGAGCACCTGAAGGACTGCCCTCCTCTCCTGGGGAGGGGGAACTGCACGATCCACTGAATGTCTGCCACCAGGTGGAGGTCTAGTGGCAGTGCGGGTTAAGGAGGGCAGTAGCAGAAAGGTGCTGCTGGACTCCGCCGCATGAGCATGCCTCCAGACGTGCATGCCCCAGTGTGGGGAATGAGGGAACAAAACTGGTGAAAAAGTGGCAGGACAGACATTCATGAAGCCTGCCCGCCAGCTCTCACCTGCCATATCACCAGGACCCTGGTCCAGAACTGGACAGTGCTTTGGGGTGGAGGGGAGGATGGCCCTTCCTCCTGACCCCGCCATGGAGAGGATCCGTGGGAGTACTCTTGCACAAAATATATCCCAGGGAGATGCTAGAAGGTGGAGGATTGGCAGGGCAGAGCTGAATGGGAGCCCAACCTGTCCCGGCCATGGCAGAAAAATGGAATATGAAAAAATAGATGCCATGGCACTTCTCAAAAAGAGTAGGGGAATTGTCCTTCTGTCCTGGCCAAATTTCCCCCAGTCACTAAAAAATATCACCAGCAGCTTAATCTGGCTCAGTTTCACTTGTTTTCCATCTGTATCTCCCCCATCCAGGATAAGGATGAAAATAGGCAGAATTGCTTAGCCCTCCTTTCCTGGTCATCAAAAACTAAATAATGGGAGGGCAAAACCCCAAGGTTCAATGTTGGGGAATAGCTCATCTCACATTCCCCTTAAAGGCCAGCCTCCTACAGCAGTCCCCCACTTACCGCATTATGAAACACCCCATTTGCGATCGCTGAGCTCCTGCATGGCCGTATGGCTGGGCCCTCTTGAGTTTCCTTGTTTTTGCTCTTTTTTTCTCCTCTCTTCTCTCTGCTCAATTGCATGTCTGTACTTTTGCTTTTGTCTGTTGCTGAGCGGTGCTTGAGCTGCAATTGCACTGCCCTTGGCAGTGTTTTCTGCTCATCATTCCTTCCCTGTCCCCCTTCTACCTGCTTTCACTGTGGCCCCCCAACTCTGTCTGTTGTCTCAATCCCTTGTTGTTTTCTTGCTCCTTCCCTTAGTTTCCACTTCTCCCCAACCCTGCTCTGTCCCTGCCTGCCTGTTTCATACCTCCTCCTTGTTGTTTCCTTTTCTGGTTTTTTTTTGGGGGGGGGGCTTCTTCTCCTGGAGCCATTTCCTTTCCTCCCACGAGTCGGGGCCATCGTGCCACTGTTTCTGCTCCTCCATGGATACCAGCACTGTGCCTCCAGCTCCCATACCAACCTGAGTGGCTCTCAGCCCTCCTATGCAGGTAAGCGATTCTCCGGCTCCAAGTGCAGGGCTTACTTCCTACGTCGTAGCAGCTTCCTGTCATACAGACATGGCTGTTGTCCCGTCTCAATCTCCCTCTGACCTGGTCCCACATTTTCTTTCCTCCACATTCTGTGGTTGCTCCTTTGCATGTCTAGGACATCTACTGCTCCACCTCCTACGAAGAGGACATAATTTTCCTGCCACTGCAGTTTTCCTCCATGCATGGACATTGGAAGGAATCTCCCCTGTATTCAGCCTCCTGTAGTCACCCTGAGAATGGCACCCTGCATCTGCTCCACACTATCTATGCCTTGCTATCACTCTTCTTGGACATACCCACAGCCCATTCTCACCCTGCAGCTCCAGTTGTCTCGACTAGCTGTATCTCTGCATTTTATGAGCCTTCAATTTCCACCACCTACACTTGTGTTCCCAATCCTCTTTACTCCCCTATTGTCATTATCCATACCAGACCACTTCAGTCTTGTACTGCTTTATTGTATTTGTTGCTTTTGCTACTGCTTACCTTTGTAACCCTTCCCCTTGACTTCAGCCTTCCACCATGCACTCTACTATTTTAGACCCTCCGTTTCCCCTCTTTTACCTTTTCTCCCACCTTAGCCTCCCATCCCTCTCACCCTATGACAAGGCCTCTGGCTGCCATATTTTCTCTTCCTTCTCTATCTGGACTCTGCCCTCTCATCTCCCCTATCCCTTCCTTACTCTTCCGCTCCCCTTCCCCACCTCTGATTAGTAATGTTGCTTCAAATGTACCTTATGGTTTCCTATGCTTGCTTGTAATCTTGAGTGTGTAGCACTGTTCCCACTTATTTACCAATTGACTTGCTGTGCTCCAATGATACCATGAATGTTGTCTGTATCTCTGTTGTTACCATAAATGTTGTCTGTACCTCCCTACCTTATTGTAACCCTTTCCTTTGACGTGGAACCTTTGTAAATGAGCTGCCTCAAGCTCAAAGGTATTTGTAATCCGAGATTTAAATAAATAAATAAAAATTTCATTTGCATCCTCCTCTGCAGTTTTGCTCTCTCATAGTTTACCTTTTCGCAAACTGGCCCCCCTCCCCACTTCTCCAGCTTAACTTCCTCCTCCTGTTCTCCTCCTTATGCCTTGCTGCCTTCTCCTTTGTCCTGCTTATTTAGTGTACCTGCCTCTTACTCCGCAGCTGTTGGCTGCCCTTTCCTTGCTCAGCCCATACCAGCAGTTTTTCCGGACTCAGTCCCTAACTCATACCTTCTGAGGCACTGAGGGAAGGTAGGCTTGCCCTGTCTACCAGAGATGGGATTCTGTATTAATCACACTATCTACTACTTCCCAACCTGACATCCTCCATCCCTAACTCTGCCTGGTGGCATTGAGTGAAGGTTAGCATGCTCCGACTACCAGGGATGGGAGTCATGTCTGCATTTTACTGTGTCATCCTTATGCAATCTCTACCTGATACTGGTTGCTACTTCCCTTTGGGAATGAGATCTCTTTATCCCATTTGTCTTCAACATCCTACCTCTGTCTAGTGGCCTCAACAGATGTTATCTTGCTTTGCCTACCAGGGATGGGAGCCTGGGTCTGCAGTCGACTGTTTCAACCTTATGCATTCTCTACCCGATACCCGGTTGCTGCTTCCCTTAGGGAACAGGACCACTGTATCTCATTTGCCTTCCACATCCTACCTCACCAGTCTATATCCTGCATTTCCATGGACTCATCGTACTTATACTGCCATAGCCTCCTCATGCTCTGGAATTGGACTCCACCAGCTTGTTCAGTCTCTACCTCCTTTCAGTTCAACTGCCTAGTGGACTTTCTTGCTCCTTCCTCCAGTCTGCAGCCATCCACTCTGGACTGTTTCCCTCCATCCTTGGACAGCTGCCTTCTCCTTGCTACCCTGGTGGCTCAGGGCTCCTTCCTGTTTGCTGTGGCTCTTTCTGAGCAGTTTACACCTATTTCTGGCCAGTATTCCTACCAGGTCAACTACTCCTCCCATTCATCCATCTCATACTCCTACCCTGGCCATCCTAACAGCTCCCATCCACCACTATGGAGCACTTGTTCATTTCACCTGAGGAAAATTTCTTCTAGCAAACAACCCTTGGACGACATGCCTTATAGAGGAGGAGGATAAGGAGCTGTATGCTAGAGATAGACTACATCTCAATTTGGAGGGGAGGGGAATCCTTAAGTTGAAAATAGAGGGGTTCATTGGTGAAAAGTGGGGTTTAAACTTGTGAAGGGGGGTGGGATGGGAGAAAAGGCTGTCAAGGGGGTGCCAATAAAGGAGGGACTCTGTCTCCACCCCTGGAGACCAGGAGGATTGCAGGAAAAGGCCAACTGGCAAAGTGCAGACCAGGGAAAACAGAATCCCCATGGGAACACGAGCAGGGAAATGGAACTATAGGAAAAGGGTGGAAAGGTAGTCTGCTAAATGCCAGAAGCTTGGGCAATAAAATGCCTGAGCTCCAGGCGATGCTAACTGAGGAGCAGTGGATGTGGCAGCGGTCACTGAGACTTGGGCCACTGCAAGACATGACTGGGACCTGAACCTGGAGGGTTACACTATGTTCAGGAAGGACAGGGGAGGAAGGGGAGGAGGTAGCAACGATAGTCAAAAACTGCATTGGCATAGGGAAGTAGAGGAGGCGGAACCGTGGAGGCGATTTGGGTCACCTTGATAACAAGGGGGCAAGAGAGTAAAATAGAAGTGGTGTATAGACCCCTGCCTGGTGGAGGAGCTGGAGGACAGTCTGGTGGCAGATGTTAGGAGACACTGCAGACTGGGCAGAGGAACGGTGGTGGTGTTGGGGACTTAAACATGCCAGGAACAGACTGGGAGACTATGACATCCTCTGTGACCAGGGAACAGAGGTTGTTGGATGTCTTTCAAGGCAGCGTTCCTAACTCAGCAGGTGAGGGAACCGACCAGGAGGCCGCGGTACTGGATGTGGTCTTGGCAGACAGTGACCAGATTGGGGCCTGGAGGTAAGGGACCCATTGGCGGGGAGTGACCATGCCATGGTCTGGTTCTGCCTGGACCTAGGAGGGGTAGAAGGCTGCACAAAGACGGAAGTAACCGACTTCAGGGGGGCGGATTTTAAGGAAATGGGAAGGATCCTTAAGGAGCATTTGGATGGGATTGAGTCAGACATGGATGCTGATAGTAGTTGGGAAATCATCAGGAGAGGGGTGCAGGATGCTACCAGCACCTGTGCAAGAGTAAGACGAAAATGCGGTAGGGCCCAAAAACTCTGTTGGTGGACCAGGGAGGTCCAGGAGGTGGTGCGGGGAAAGAAAGCAGCCTATAAGCAATTCAAGTGCTCAAGGAGTGAAAGGATCGGGGGAGTATGAGCTGATGGCTGAAGGGCCACTAGAGTGGTGAGGGCGGCTAAGGCAAGGAAGGAGCAGAACCTGGCCAGGGAAATTAGGAGAGGGAACAAGGGGTTCTTTAGATACATTGGGGAAAAATGAAGGGTGAAGGGGCAGATTAGCAGGATTAAATCAGGGGAGAGATGGGCACAAGACCCAGGGGAGCAGGCTGAGGTACTAAATGAGTACTTCACCTCAGTTTTCACCAAGGAAAATGGGGTGCTGCATCATACATGGGAGGAGACAGAGATAATGAGGAGGGGGGGACCCTTACCGATCGGCAGGTCTGGGGAGAGGGGGAGGCATCACTGGCAGGTGGGGGGAGGGCTAAGCAGGGAGAACAGGTACCAGAAGTGGAAATCACAGCAGAGAGAGTGAGGGAAGCCCTCAGCTCCCTTAAGATGGAGAAAGCACCGAGGCCGGATAAATTACATCCCAGAGTGCTGAAGGAACTTGCAGATGTCCTGGCGAAACCCCTGGCAGAGCTTTTCACCATCTCTCTGAGGACAGGATGGGTGCCCCAAGACTGGAAGGTGGCGCATATAGTGCCTATCCACAAGGGGGGATCAAGGGAGGTGGCAGAGAACTACAGGCCTGTCAGCCTGACATCGGTGGTGGGCAAGGTGATGGAGGGCATTGTCAAGGAGAGGCTAGGGGGGACCTGGATAAGTCAGGGTGCCTGGACGATAGACAGCATGGATTCATCCCGGGGAAATCGTGTCAGACAAACCTGGTGGAGTTCTATGACTGGGTGACAAGTGCCTTGGACCTGGGTAGACCAGTGGATGTCCTCTTTCTAGACTTCAGCAAGGCATTTGACTCTGTTCCTCATGTGGGCCTGTTGGATAAGCTGGGAGAAATGGGGTGGGGAACCAGATGATCAGATGGATGAGGCAATTGGCTCCAGGACCGGACCCAGAGGGTCGTAGTTAGTGGGATAGTCTCATCCCCAAGGAGGGTCATTAGTGGGGTCCCACAGGGATCAGTCCTGGCCCCTTCTGTTCACGCCCACGAGCTCGACATAAGGACAGGAATCAGGAGTGAGATGAGTATCTTTGCAGATGACTCGAAACTGGGGCGGTGGTGGATGGGGAGGAGGGAGGGTGGCCCTACGGGGGACCTGGAGGCTCTGGAAGATGGTCTAAAGTGGAAGCTGAGGTTCAATGCAGGGAAATGCAAGGTACTCCACCTGGGGCCAGAAACCCAGGCCAAGTGTACACCCTGGGGGAATGCTACAAGTCTCGATGGCTGAGAGGGACCTGGGGTGGTGGTGGATGTCAAGATGAACAACTCTGAGACTTGTAGGAGGGCAGCAGCCAAGGCCAACAGGATGCTGGGATGCATCGCTGGGGATCACCTCCAGAAGGAGGAAGTGATACTCCTCTGTATAACTGCTTAGTAAGCCGCACCTTGAGTACTGCATGCAGTTTTGGAGGCCACACTTAAGAGGGACATTAACCTCCTGGAGAGGGTCCAGAGGAGGGCAACCAAAATGATTTGGGGCTTGGGGGACAGGACCTATGAGGAGAGGCTCGAAGAGCTAAATATGTACACATTGGAAGAGAGAAGGGACTGGGGGGACATGATAGAGGTCTTCAGGTACATGAAGAGGGTAAATAGGGGAGGAACAGTCAGGGTGCTTCGAAGGAAGGAGGAAGGGGGCCACTAGAGGGCATGGGTGGAAGCTGGAGGGGGGAAGATTCAGGGGAGAAAGGAGGAGGTGCTACTTCACTGAGAGGGTGGTGGAGCCATGGAATGCACTGCCTAGGGGGCTGGTGGAGGCAGAGACAGTGGAGGGGTTCAAGAGAGGGTGGGACAGGTACAGGGGAAGGGTTCTGGAAGCAAAATCCAATGCAGCAAGAATATCCAGAACTGGGAAGGGAGAAGCCAGAGAAGGCCAGGGGGACAGCAAGTTCAGCACCCAGGGTGGGGGCTGACCAAACGAGCAGACACGAAAAACCGTTAGGCCTATTCTGCTGGCATTTTAGTATGTTAGTATAGACTCTTATGACACCATAGAGTTAGCCATACTTCCCAATCATCTCCCCGGACCAGTTCCGGAATCCCTTTCAACTGGACTGTAGAAAGATCTCATTCCTCATCCAACTCTATGCATCCTGTCAATTCAAGTGCTATGGTATCCCTATCTCCCATGTCTCATAGGATATAAGATTTAGTGGAGCCTTCTCCACTCCTATATTTTAAATGGAAAAGTGATTTAATTCCTCCCATCATGCACCGACTCCATAATCATCATCTCTATTACGGATAATGAGAACTGCAAGATACCTCATAGCAGTTATGACATCATCCATTTTACCTTTCTGTAGCTTCTCCTGCGAGCACTGACTCTGTTTGATCATGTTACTTGAATCCTACTTCCTCAATAGCTATTGGATATCCTAAGACCTTCCCAGCTACCTTCCCAGAACTCCCATTGTTGGATCTCCGGTGCCTAGCTACCTAAGTTACTCTATCCAAACCATTGTTTTCTAGGCCCTGGATGTCACCATACTTTATACAGTTATCTACATTCCTTCATCATACTACCATCAATCAGGTCAGCTCCCCATGCAGCAGTCCTTCTAGCTCATCCCTCATGATTCACCTCCCATACTCCCTCCAGTGAATTCTTTCACCGAGAGCAGGCTTCCATTGATTCCTCAATCCACACATCCACAACTGACCTGGCTGTCTCACCATCCCAGTCATGCCTCTCAACAGGCTCATACCTGACTAAAATGCTAGGCACCCCCAACATTGTACACCGCTCTCAACTTCCCATTACCACATCAGTCTATAGACTCCTTCTAATACCCATGTCTGGGCTTTCTACAGTATTTATACATTGGATCACTTGTAAGACAAAACAGTTATGGCCACTTCAGCTCATGTCACGGGCAATTATGCCACAGCAATACCCATATCTACCTTTTTCTATCAGCAGATCAGCAAGAGCCCATGCAAGTATCATTACAGCATCAATACCCAAATCAACTCTCAAAATCACTGTACTGAATTTCCAATTATTCCATATACATTCAGTCACTATCCTCTACTGCAAATACCAACCTTCCATCATTGGTCTAAAATCTTCCACATTATTCCTCTTATCAGGTACATAAAGATTCTGTCTGACTCCTTCATCTTCTTCATGGATGCCTATGTTGTAACTTATCGCTCACCGTTTAACTCCAAACCTTTAGACTCTAACTTGAATGTCAAACCTACAAAGTCAGATTGTTTACCTTATGACTTCATAACCCATCATACTTCCCACCGTTCAAAGTCTGGCAGAAAATTTTATCAAATCATGCTCTTCATGGTCACTTTGTCTCTGTAATCTCATTGGATATCATCCAGCATCACCTTGGAAACCTGGACTGCATTCGCCCCTTTTCAGCTGGACCTACTCCACTTTTAGGATCCAGATGCTCCTTCAGAATAGACCTATATCTTTAACCTCAGAATCATCCTTCCAGAACGCATCATCCAATGGACTTTAAACATAGAAACATAGAAACATAGACTTTGACGGCAGATAAGGACCACTTGGCCCACCCAGTCTGCCCATTTCCCTACCTATTGGATAAGCTGCAGATTCTAGTTAACCAACAGCCTACTTCCTGCAACCCCCCACTATAATTGCCTTATGTCTGTCCCATGCATGTTTGAATTCCCCCACTGTTCTAGACTCCACAACCTCTCCAGGAAGGCGGTTCCAAGCATCCACCACTCTCTCCGTGAAAAAGAATTTCCTCACATTACCACTGAGCCATGCCCCCTCTAACTTTAAATTGTGCCTCCTTGTTCTTACATCTCTTTTCTGAAAGATGCTACCCTCCTGGACTTGTTGATTCCCTTGAGGTACTTAAAAGTTTCTATCATGTCCCCCCATCCCTCCTTTCATCAAGGGTATACATATTAAGCTCTCTCAGTCTCTCTTCATATGGTTTCTGATGTAGACCCTGCACCATTTTAGTTGCCCTCCTCTGGACTGCTTCCATCCTGTCTGTGTCCTTGCATAGATGAGGTCTCCAAAACTGCACGCAGTACTCCAGATGGGGTCTCACCAAAGATGGTTAAAGATGGACCATCATCTCTCCAAGCAGTTCACCTTCCTGGGAAATTAGAATATGGTTGCTAGAACCTAGGTTCATCTCCTCTTAGTTTGCCTGGAGGATGGGCAGGTCAGTAGCCATGGGTCATCAGAGGTTTCGTCCACTTGGGTTTTTCCTCTCCTGCATGCTACTGGTCATACTCTCCATGAATTGGAGGAGGTAATCATATTCTTTTGAACATTCATTGCTAATTCTTTTTGGGCTTTCTATTCCCTACTCACTACCTGGTTTCCTTACCAAGGGGTGGGAATATAGTAAAGCCAAAAGTAAACTATGTTACATAAGCACTACTGACTTCATACCCTATTCACCAAAACATTAAATGGGAGGGCTAAAGTCCGAGGTTCAATTTGGGGGAATAGCTCCTCCCACATTCCTCTTAAAGGGCGGCCTCCTACAGCAGTCCCCTGCTTAGCGCGTTGTGAAACACCCACCATCCACCCCTGCCTCCTCCTTCTCTGGCACTCTGCTCACAATTGGTACTGGGCTTTCTATTCCCTACTCACTGCCCAGTTTCCCTACCAAGGGGTGGGAATAGAGTAAAACCAAAAGTAAACTACGTTATATAAGCACTACTGACTTCATACACTATTCACCAAAACTCTGAAATAAATGTATGAACATGGAGAAACTGCAGCATGGGATCTCAAGTAAATTCTGATTTCCAGGTACAGATCTATAAACAGATAAAATGTAGTGACTTATCCCATGAATCACAAATAAATACCACTCTCCAGGTACAGTTATATGAATGCAGAGAAACTTCAGTGTGTGATCTCATGGATCCTGCGTGAATGCCGGTCTCCAGATGCAGATATATGAACATGGAGAAACTGCAGTGGATCCTGTAAAAATCCTGGTCTCCAGCTACAGATATATGAACACAGAGAAACTGCAGCACAAAATTCCATGGATCTCATGTAAATCTGGTTTCCAGGTACAGAGGAACTGCAAAATAGGATTTCAGGGACCACATGTAAATCCCAGTCTCCAGGTACTGATATATGAGAACAGAGAAATTACAGCATTGGATCTGTAAATCCTGATCTCCAGGTACAGATATATGAACACAGAAAAACTGTAGCTATGTATCCCATGTAAATGTCTGTCTCCATGTACAGATATACGAAGACAGAGAAACTTCAGCATGTGATCTCATGGATCCTGTGTAAATGCTCATCTCCAGGTGCAGATATATGAACATAGAGAAACTGCGGCCCGTGATTCCATGGATCCTGTAAAAATCCTGGTCTCCAGCTACAGATATATGAACACAGAGGAACTGCAACACAAAATTCCATGGATCCCATTTAAATCTGGTTTCCAGGTACAGAGGAACTGCAACACAGGATTTCAGAGACCACAAGTAAATCCCAGTCTCCAGGTACAGATAAATGAACACCGAGAAATTACAGCATGGGATCTGTAAATCCTAGTCTCTGTGTACAAATATATGAACACAGAAAAACTGCAGCATGGGATCTTGTATCCCAGGTAAATTCCAGTCTCCAGGTACAGATACATGAACACGGAGAAACTGCAGCATGTGATTCCATATATCCTGTGTAAATTCTGGTCTTCAGGTACAGAAATGTGAACAAATAGAAACTGCAGTGTGTGACCCCATGTATCTCATGTTTTTTTTTTAAACTTTAGATTATTTTCAGACAAGTTTGATAAGCAATGTACATTTTTACATTTCAATGTGTTGTCATCAAGCTTCTGAAAAATAGGTTTTAGTCTATTATAAACTACAGCATTCTAAGAATAACCAATTTGATGTGTCAGTTTCTTAGACATAAAAATAAAAACTATTAAAACTTTAAAAACTTGTAACAATTAATATTTTAAACAGTACACTATAAAGCTGCTGTCTTCTGCCACCACCTCACTAACATAAATTACTTTGTCTTGTTAACAACATTCCCTATTTCTACCACTCTATCTTTAACATAGACACAAAGAATTTGACGGCAGATAAGGACCGCTTGGCCCACCCAGTCTGCCCATTTCCCTACCTAATGGATAAGCTGCAGATCCTAGTTAACCAGCAGCCTACTTATTTCTACCCCCACCCCCTAGAATTGCCTTATGATGACTGTCCCATGCATGCTTGAATTCCAACCACTGTTTTTGACTCCACAACTTCCTCCGGAAGGCCGTTCCATGCATCCACAACCCTCTCTGTGAAAAAATGCTTCCTTACATTACCTCTGAGCCACCCCCATCTTCAAATTGTGCCCTCTTGTTCTTGCACACCTCTTTTTTGAAAGATGCTACCTTCTTGGACCTTGTTGATTCCCTTGAGGTACTTGAAAGTTTCTATCATGTCCCCCCCTCTCCCTCCTTTCCTTGAGGCTATACATATTCAGCTCCTTTAGTCTCTCTTCATATGTCTTCTGGTGCAGACCCTGCACCATTTTAGTAGTCCTCCTCTGGATAGCTTCCATCTTGTCTATGTCCTTGCGGAGAGTGGGTCTCCAGAACTGCACACAGTACTCCAGATGGGGTCTCACCAGCTGTCTGTACAGAGGGATAATAACTTCTTGTTTTCTACTAGTGATGCCTCTCCCTATGCATCCCAGTATCCCTCCAGCCCTCCTTACTGCCCTCTCACATTGCTTGCCTACATTTAAGTCATCTGATATGACTACCCCCAGGTCCCTTTCCATTTTTGTTGCTGTTAGTATCTCACCCCCCCAATGTGTGCTCTTCCCCTGGGTTTTTGTTTCCCAGGTGCATTACCTTGCACTTCTTAGCATTGAATCTAGCAGCCATACATCTGACCATTCCTCTAACCTTGCCAAGTCCCTTCTCATCCTTTCCACCCCACCTTGTGCATCAACTCTGTTGCAGATCTTTGTGTCATCTGCAAAGAGACATACTTTTCCTTCCAGTTCCTCTGCAATGTCACTTATAAAGACATTGAAGAGGACCGGTCCTAATACTGAACCCTGTGGTACCCCACTAGTAACACCCCTTTCTTCAGAGTGGACTCCATTTACTATTATCCTCTGTGTCCTATTCTCCAGTCAATTCTTTACCCAAGCTATCATCTTGGGACCTACTCCCAGGCTGGCTAACTTGTATGTTAATCTTTTGTGTGGGACTGAGTCAAATGCCTTGCTAAAGTCTAGGTAGGCCATGTCCACAGCCCCTCCCTGATCTACTACTTTGGTCACCCAGTCAAAGAAATCTATTAGATTCATCTGGCATGACCTTCCCGCATGAATCCATGCTGCCTTGGGTCCTGTGCCCCTCTGGCCTCTAGGTACTCGACAATTCTTTCCTTCAGAAGTGATTCCATCATTTTCCCTATCACTGAGGTTAAACTAGCAGGTCTATAGTTTCCTGCTTCTGCCCTGCTCCCACTTTTGTGAAGCAGAATCACATCTGCCCTCCTCCGGTCCTCAGGTGCCACCCCATCCTCCCATGAGTTGTTAAAGGGGGTAGTCAGTGGTGTCACTAGTTCTACCCTTAGTTCTTTTAGAATTCTGGGATGAATCCCATCAGGCCCCATTGCTTTGTCCACCTTCAGTTTTAAGAGTTCTTTCAGAACCCTTTCTTCTGTAAATGGGCTGGTATCAACTTCTGTATCCATAGTGTTTCTATTGTTTGTTTTAGGTACTCCCCTCTTCATTTGTAAATACTGAGCAAAAATATTTGTTTAGTATCTCTGCCTTTTTACCGTCACCCTCTGTCCACCCCCCTTCCCTTTATTAAGCCTCACTATCCCTCCCTTAGTCTTCCTTCGCTCCCTGATGTACCTAAAAAAGGTTTTATCTCCCTTCTTAACTGAGTTGGCTATCTTTTCCTCAGTTCAGGCCTTTGCTGTTCTGACTGCCTTCCCAGCTTCCTTTTGCTTTAACTGATACAATTCACTGTCCTGTTCCTTCTGTGATTCCTTGTACTTTCTGAATGCTTTCTTTTTCTCTTGAACCTTCACTGCCACCTCCTTTGAGAACCATAGTGGTCTCTTACATCATTTTATTTTATTTATTTGCTTCACACAAAGGTTTGTTACCTTTGTGATGGCAGTTTTTATTATTCCCCATTGTTCTTCCACCCCTCCTTCCTGCCCATTTGGTAGTGCATTCCTTAGGCACTCCCCATTTTGGCAAAGTCAGCCTCCTGAAGTCCAGTACTTTTGCCTTTGTGTGGCTTGACTCTATTGCTGTGTTTATTGTGAACCATACTGTTCGATGGTCGCTAGTTCCCAGATGGCTACCCACTTCTACATCTGTGATCCTCTCTCCATCTCCATTTGAGAGAACCAGGTCAAGATTGCTCCTCTCGTGGGTTCCAATACTAGTTGTCTAAGGCATGCCCCCTGTAGGGCATCTAGAATAACCCCACTCTTAGAAGTGGCTGCTGCAACTGCACTCCAGTTAACATCTGGCATATTCAGATCACCCATCAGCAATATCTCCCCTTTATCTGCCATTCTAAGTATACTTTCTGTCATTTCCTTGTCCATTTCCTCCCCCTAAGAAGAGGGTCTGTATACAACCCCTGTGCGGATTGTGGTGCCATTGCCTGCCTCCAAATTGACCCACAGTGCTTCTTCTCCTCCCTGTTCACCCTTTTGTTCTGTTGCTTTGATTCCTTCCCTTATGTAGTGAGCTACTCCTCCTGCTCTTTTAACCTCCCTGTCCCTCCTGTAGATAGTGTATCCTGGTATGTTTACGTCCCAGTCATGGTGCTGTGTGTACCACCATGTTTCTGTGACTGCCACGATATCCAGATGTTCCTCCTCCATCAAGGCCACTAATTCAGGAAGCTTGTTACCCAGACTACAGGCATTGGTACTTATTGCTCTCCATTTTTGATGGCTTTACCTTCTGTAGCAGCATCCCCCACTGACCTTTCTACATTGGTCTTTTTCTCATTTAGTACCCTGTTTTGTAGGGGGAGGCTGGGATTTTCCTGCTGCTTATCAGTGCCTCCCCCCTTGACTAGTTTAAAAGCTTGCCAATGAAGCATTAAACTGATTTCCAAAAGACTTGTTCCTTCCTGGACAGATACAGACCATCCTGCCAGTATAGGCTGGTGTCCTCCAGGTGGAACCCCAGTCCCCAATGAAGCCAAACCCTGTGCTTCACACCATTTTTCAAGCATTTGTTAAACTGCATGGTGCAAAAGCCTCGCCTTACCCATGCCACTGACAGGCAGCACCTCTGAGAAGGATACTGTGTGTGCTACTTGTCTTAGGCCCCTCCCCAACTCTACAAAGTCCTTCTGCACTGCTCTAATCTCATGATGAGCCAAGTCATTTGTCCCTAGGTGGACAATGACGTCCAGCTCAGACTCCCGTGCCACTGTTCTCGTGATCCTAAGGATGCGCTTCCTGTCTCTCCAAGCCATGGCACTTGGCAGGCACCTTACTTCATTTTTTCCTGCTCCCCAGTTCTATCCCCTAATTGGGTCCCCCACCAGAAGCTGCTTTCTCCTGTGGTGCCCTCTGCCTCCTTCCTGAGGGCCTCCTTGCTGACAGTTGTCTGCAACCTCCTTAGTCTCCTCTGCGGGTGCAACCATAGGGGAACCATGGTCCCCCAGAATGGTGTATGGATTGTGGAGGGGAACAACTGACTGGGTGTGCCTCTGTTCCACCACCCTTACCCTCCCTGAGCCTACCGTGGTCCAACTGCTGTGCTTTCTTCGCAACCTCTGAGGTAGTGGTGGTGGCTCTGGTGCTCCCTGGATGGGGGAGGTTCCCTTACTACTGTCCAGCATGGCCTGAAGATGGGCAACTTCCTCCCTCAGGGCAGATAGTTGTCTGCAAACAGGGCAGCATCTCAGCCTCCAGAAAGACTCCCAGAAGACTGCTGCCCCACAGCCATTACATTGCAATACTCCCCACATGTCTGTCTACCTTGTTTAGTTTTTGTGTGTGTGTGTGATTGGTTTGTTATATAGAAATATATGTATTATATAATATGTATGCTTATATTGTCAGTGCAGTGTGCTAGAGAGGATATGACAGTGATATGCACCTTGCCCTCTTGAGGAAATGATGTCAGAACCCCAGGTATAAAGGAACTATTTCCAGGGGTGGGTGGGGTGAAGGGTGGGAAGGGTTTGGGCCTAAACTGTGCCCTCACGAAACAATCAGCTAAAAGCTCTGACCTACCACTGCGATGAGTGTCTGCCTGTCAGCAAGATGCCCTACATGACAATTTGACAGAGAAAATACCCTGCTAATCAAACAGAGAAAAACCCAGACATCCAAGTCAAACACAGGTAAACCTCCCCAGCCCCAAAACACATCAGCTGTGCACAAGGACAGACACAGTAAACAGTATTCAGTCCCTGTGGGTTTAAACTCTTTCTGCACTGAAAATCTTAACACTTGTAACAAAAGTAAAGCAAGGTCCACCTCCCTCTATTGACTGAAAGACTGCCTTTTCTGATAATTCTAAGTTCCTTATTTCACCCTTCAGTTAGAAGTATCCTCCACCTGAAGAATATTAACATTCCCAAGGAATCTGCTGCAAACCAAAGACCACTGTAAATTGTAAGGTTCGCCTCCCTCTGTTGCGAGCACAACTCGCTTTCTTGCAAATCTTAAGTCCAGTGTTGCAGCTTCCAGCCAGAGGTAGCTTCACCTGAAGAATATTAGGTTATCTGATGAGCCTGCTAAAATTAGTACTGTTATCGAGGTCTGTAAGATTCTTCCAGAGCTATTGGCTGATAAGTAGCTGTGATGTAAGCACTTCCTGACACAGTCTGGCCTGGCCTTTTAAGGCACATAAACAAAAGAAAAACCAGTTTCCACCCCCCTAGGCACTGTCTGGGTCCAATACATAGCCTGTAACCTGCTCTCAATTCAGGACTTATGACAAATTCTTATCCCAGTAAATAACTCACACTATTACAAATATTGCAATGCAAACAGTCAGTCACTGACTCCAAGCAAGTCAGCTGTGCACAAGGACACAGTAAACAGTATTCAGCCCTGTGGGTTTAAACTCTTCCTGCACTGAAAATCTTAACAATTGTAACAAAAGTAAAGCAAGGTCCACCTCCCTCTGTTGACTGAAAGACTGCCTTTTCTGATAATTCTAAGTTCCTTATTTCACCCTTCAGTTAGAAGTATCCTCTACCTGAAGAATATTAACTTTCCTAAGGAATCTGCTTCAAACCAAAGACAACTGTAAATTGTAAGGTTTGCCTCCCTCTGTTGTAAGCACAACTCGCTTTCTTGCAAATCTTAAGTCCAGTGTTGCGGCTTCCAGCCAGAGGTAGCTTCACCTGAAGAATATTAGGTTATCTTTACTAGGTCAGCTCATTCACTTAAGCATCCTGTTTTTTAGGCCAACTCTAATTCTCACCCAGAGTACCATTTATAAATTCATTAATTCATCTCTTCATTTTTATCTTCTATTAATTGAAATAGGTTCAGCTGGATTTTAACCTGTTTTCTTTTCCCCTGTTATAAGTCGTTGTTCCTCTACTACCGTTATGTCTCTCATCCAAAAGTTTAATTTGACTTGGATGGAGGTTCTGTTAAATTAAACCTACTTCTATGTTTGTAATGTACATTTCCCATCTGGCCCACCTGTTAATAAATTGGGCCTGCCTGTGTTGGTTTGCATAAGTTAGCCTCTCTATCTCCTGTATTGTTGTAATTATATTGACCCATTCTTTTATTGCTGGGCTGTTCTTCTGCAGCCAGTGTCTTGTAAGTGCCTTTAACGCGGCTGCACAAAGCGTATGCCAGAGGTATTTAGCCTCTTTACCGCTTAAGGACTCAGGCTCAGCTTCCAGTACCATGTGTACTGGACCCAGTTCATCCACCCCATCAAAGATAGCCTTTAGATGCCTGATAATCTCTTCCCAGAAGCCACTTATTTCAGAGCATTGTCATAGGATGTGGAGATACCCTGTTGTGGTCTCCCCACATCCCCTCCAACAGGTAGGACTACTACCTTCCTTAAATTTAGCTTGGGTTTTGGGACCAGAACATTTCGAATCCGAGCTTTCCATACAAATTCTCTCCATGTTGTGGAGGAGCTAGTGTTCCCCAGTAGCTCCCAACTTTTCTCCCATGTGTCTTTCTCTATTATTTCCCCAATCTCTTCCTCCCACCTTGTTTTAATGCTGAGTGTACTGTGGCCCTGATCTGTTACATAATTAGTATATAATACAGTAATCGCTCCTCTCCCAGAGTGGGAGGACCATACTTTTTCAAATGGTGGGGAGGGCAGACTTTGATTCCTCACCACCTTTGGATTATTTAGGTTAGCATGGATCCAATTACTAATTTGGTAGTATTTAAATCTATCATTTGGTTTCAGATCAAATAGGGCCACGGCTGCCTCAAAGAAAACAGGTGCTCCTCCACGTAGGACCTGCCATGGTGAATGGAATCCTTTATATGCTTGTTTTCTAAACCAATGATCTTGGGATGTTGGAATGAATTGTTCCTCCCAGGCCCACCACCTGTATTTCCACATATGTTGCGCTGTCCCCCCCCCTTGTTAGTACCCCTTCTCCAACCCTCCAAGACTGCCAAAACCCCTGTTGGGAATTGCACATCAGTTAACTGCTGCAGGTGGTGGTTAAAAAGTATAACCTGCAGGGAAGGGTCTTAGATTTGTTGTGGTTCCATCGATTTCCAATGGGAGGTGTATTGGAGGTGCTGCCACATCAGTGCGATTTTCATCTGTGAAGCCGTCCAATATCCTGGAAGATATGGGACTGCTAAGCCTCCTGCTCCCTTTGGCAAGTATAGCACATTCCTAGCCACCCTTGGCCTACCTGCACCCCACACAAAGGTCTACAGTTGTTTTTGCCAGCATAAGAGAGTTTGTTGTGGGACAATGCAGGGAACACTTTGGAACAGATACAAGAGTCGAGGGAGTATGTTCATTTTGGTAGACTGAACTCGTGAGTGCATAGGCAGGGGTAAAAGAGCCCATCTGTTATAACCTTGCGTTATCTCACGCATTAAGCTAGGGTAATTGTCCTGAAAAAGGGTTGATGGGTTTGCCCCCCAAAATATGCCAAATATTTTAGTTGATCTAATCCCCATCTCATCGGGTATCTCCTCTGAGTATCTGGAGGAACTTGATAGGAACAGGTCAGGACCTCTGTCTTGGCCGTGTTTAGGGAGTACCCAGATATTTCCGTAAATTGTTGTATCTGTTTAAAAACTTCTGGGAGGGAGAAATCCAGGTCATCCAGAAACAGCAGGACATCATTTGCGTAAAGGTCTAATTTGTGTTCATGTCCCCCAGTTCTATTTCCCATACAGCTGGGTTCAGGAGGATTGCCTGTGCTAATGGCTCCACAAAATTAGCAAAGAGGAGGGGAAACAGGGGGCAGCCCTGTCTCGTTCCCCTTTCTAAATTAAATGACCTCCCTATATGGCCATTCACCCTTACACAGCCCCACGGGGCAGCGTAGAGTATGGCTATTAGATTGTGGAAGGTTTCTGGGAAACCAAAGCCCGCCAGGGATGCCTGAAGGAAAGGTCACAGCACTTTATGAAAAGCTTTTTCTGCATCTAAGCTCATGACCAATGCTGCTTCCCCCATCCCCTTCAAATGATCAAGGATGTTTACAGCTCAGCGGATGCCATCCTGTGCTTGTTGGCCCGGGACAAACCCATCTGATCGGTATGGATAAGTTGGGGAATAGTATCCTGAATTTGCCTAGTCATGATTCCAGCCATTATTTTATAGTCAGTGTTTAGGATGGAGATTGGCCTATATGAGGCACATAGTAATGAGTCCCTGGCAGGCTTGGGCAACACCGCGATCACCGCATAATTCCATGACAGGTGGACTGCGCCACCTTCGGCCATCAATAATTTATATACTCTGTTTAGAACAGGGGTGACCTGGCTCTTAAATAGCTTATAGAATTCGGCTGAGTAACCGTCCATTCCAGGACACTTTCTTGTTTTAATTCTGGATATCTCGGCTGTAATTTCAGAGTCCCTTACTGGTGCTACTAGAGAAGTAGCCTCCACTTTCCCCATCTAGTGCAGGTGCAGTGTCTCTAATAATTGTGTTAATTTATCTGTCTCAGGCTCGGGCCCTGCCTTGTATAGCTCCCTATAATAGTCCGTGAATGCGTCCGCTATATCTACTGTGTTTACCAACTGATGCCTAGTAAGTGGGTGCTTGATCCTACTGATGGTGGTGTTGGCCTTTCTTTGCCTTAATCTGCTAGCCAGCAACCTTGAAGCCCTGGGACCCTCTCAAAATATTTTCGCTTTATATATAATATGTTTTGCTCTACCTTGTAGTCCAGAATGGCGTTAAGGGCACACCAATGTGTCTGGACTTCTCTCTTTTTAGTTGCAACATATTTATCTTTTAAAGATTGTTCCAATTCCCTTATCTGCATTTGCAGGGTTGCCTTTTGGGCCTCTCTTTCCCTTTTATGCCTAGCAGCTTTCACTATCAATTTCCCCCACACCACTGCTTTTATTGTGTCCCAAAGGATGGAAGGGGAGACATCAGAAGTGTCATTTGTGTCAAGCGCTTCTTTAATCATTTTTCGGACATGTTCCTGATCTTCTTTTCCCTGAATAAGGGATAGGTTAAGACGCCACAGGGTCTTTCTCTTACTTTGCCCCAGATGCAGCTGTATCCACAGAGGAGCATGATCAGAAAGATAGATTTCCCCAATTTCTATATTCTGTATTTGAGAGACAATTTTCTTGGGGACAAAGAAATAGTCTATTCTGGTATGTACTTTGGGGGCCAGAGAGAAAAAGGTATAGTCCCTTTTCTGGCCATGGAACGCTCTCCACATGTCTATGTAGCCAACCTCAGCTAATAACTTACTAACCTTTAAAGCCACTCTCCTATCTGACCTCTCAACTCTAGAAGTGGAGTCAAGATGGTCATTCAGTGCAAGGTTCAAATCACGTCCCATGATCAATGACCCCTCCACCCATTCAGTGAGTCTCATGTACATCCTCCTGTGGAAGTTTTACTCTGAGCCGGAGGGGGCATACATCGAGGTGATTGTGATTAATTCTCCATTATAGATACCTTTCAAGGCTGCTAGACAACCCTCTGCGTCTACCAGAGTGTCCTTGGTTTCAAAAGCAACCTTTCCCATCACCAAAACCACCACACTCCTACGGCGCCCCTCTTTGTATGAGGACGCAATTACCTTTGAAGAGCCAAATTTATTTAGTTTCTCATGTTCTGGCTGTGAGAGGTGTGTCTCCTGGAGCATACAAAAGTCCACTTTCCTTTTCTTAATATAGGAGATGATTTTACCACGTTTAACAGGGTTCATTAGCCCATTAACATTAAGGGAGAGCAAGTTGGTACATATCTTAGCCATGTTTATATAGTGTAATTGTCTTCCTTTTGTTTTTTCCTCCTTTTCCTACTTCACATTTTAGAGAGAGTGGCCCTATAGAAGATGAGGCGACAGCAGTAAGATGGACAGCAACCATTTGTAATATAAATATAAAACAATTAAATGTGTTGGCATTAACAATAACTAACCCACAACCAAACATAGTATTAGAAGAAGGTGGGAATTTCACCACCTACCCACTTTGACTTCCAAGGTAGAAGCCCTAGTCAATTTAGGCCTTTTTGCCCTTCCCTGGTTGGGAGAGGGCAGAAAGGGAAAAAGAAAGTTCTCTCTCTAGAGGGACCCCCTTCTCGAGTCCACACGAGTACTGTGGGGCTCAATGTAAGTAAAAGTACCAACGGACCAGGACGATCCAGAGAGCAAACTGTGAGACTGCCTAAATTAACGTTCACCCTCTACCCCTCCTCTGACCTGCTTTAATTTTACAATGGGATTCCCAAACAGAGCCCGGAACCATGGAAGGGAAACATTTTCTCCTCCACTCACCACTGCCCCTGGGACTCCATGCTCTTCCAGCCTCAGTGGTCGCACTTCGTACCTCCAACCCAAAATTGGACCCTGATCACAGGGCCAAAAAGGCCACAGTACCAAAGATGTAATACCCATTATATGCCCAGTGATCTCATCCAGTGTGGACAGATCCTTAATTACCCTTCGTTCAGCAGAGTGCGCACCCCCAGCCCTTTTATTTCCCATTCCCCCCTTCCTGTGCCTTATTACTTGTTAAAATTACTTATGTAACTTATAAGGGACAGGATCATTTGCCCCCATCACCATCTCCCACTCCCCCCGCTATGCAAGATGCCACATCATCCCCTAAGTTTGATCAGATCCATATTTACCACAATACAATATTGTTTAATGACCAAGTCCTTCTTCTGTAGCAAGAAGACAAGCGGCATTTCCCATGGATGCCATGGGGAGACTGCAAAACAGCTGCAGTGTGAGCTGGCAGGTTAATGAAGCTTGTGGAGGTGGCCAACATGGTACCCCCTCCTCACAAAAGTTAGTTCCACTTACTTGGAGGGCGTTTCTTCTAAATAGAGGGCTGAATGGTGCATCCAGCAACAGGAAACACGCAGAACCACCAGGGATCATTGCGACATATAAACTCAAGGCCGCTACTTACAAGCTGTTCAGTCCTCTCCCAAATCCATAAGGTCACGTTCCTCCACTCCTGGTAACTTCTTTATGAGTTCATGTAGCAGCGATGCAGAGCGTGATGTGCCCTGATATGGGAATCTTCTGGCTTTCCTTGATGTGCTTAACTGCCACCTGGTAACTGGCTCACTCCATTTCTACTGTGCCTGTGGACGTAGCTCTGGTGTGGACAGGCCGCTTTTCAACATGGCTTCTCTTGCATCTTGGGGTTAGTCATATATTTCTGAACCCTCTACCCAATGAATCCTAAGACGAGTGGGGTATGGTGTCTGGATTTTAATATGTTGCTATTTTAAAGCTTTTATCAGGGGGCCGTACATCAACCTCTGTCGCTGGATCACAGTTGGGTAGTCCTGATAAAAAAACAGTTGGGAATCTAAATATTTAATTTCTTTTTTCTGCCAGGCCCATCTTATAATGTCCTCTGTAGTGTGATAACTGCTAAATTTTATGATGACTGAATGTGGGCGTTGCTTCCTTCAGTTTTGGCAGTAAGGCCCTGTGTGCTCTCTCGATCCGGAGTTCATACAAGGGGGGGAAGTTCCAGGACATCTTTAAGACGGCCAGCCATAAAGCCTGTCATTGCCCCAGTTTTAGCTCCTTCCTTTAGACCATACACCCGCAAGTTATCACGACATGCTCGGCTTTCCAAGTCAACAAATTTTTTTTCCCAGATCCAGAGTATGATAACAAAGGGTCTGCACCATTCTTCCCAGGTGAAGTAGGCCATCCTCTGTTTGTGAAATTCGATCCTCCGCCTCCTGCACTCGGCGTTCCACTTGGTTTAATTTTTGGTTTAAGCTACCGAACTCAACTTTGTTCTCAGCTCTCATTTCTCTCAGTTCATTTAGGATCAGGTCAAATCTATGTTTGAAGAGTCTATCCATTTCTTCATCCATGTCGTATGCTGCAGTAGCCTCACCAGCTCGGTTCTGAGTCGCCACGTCGGTGGGGGAGATATATCCCGTAACTTCTTTCTCTTCTTTAGGCTGGTGTGACTACGATCTGGAGTTTTTGTCCTTTTGCATCCCCCCTCCTGACATTTTGCTCATTTTTAAATGCTCAATTTGGTATATTTTGGAGGTTTTATCACAAGTCGTTGAAGGAGGTTACTCTCTAGCTTCTGCCCTGAGCGGTGGCGGAACCGGAAGTCCCACGTATCTCATGTTAATCCCAGTCTCTAGGTACAGATATACAGTATGAACACAAAGAAACTGCAGCATGTGATCCCATGCATCCTGTGTAAATCCCTGTTTCCAGATACAGATATATGAACACAGAGAAACTACATCAAAGGATCTATAAATCTTGGTCTCCAGACACAAATACATGAACATGGAGAAACTGCAATGCGTGATCCCATAGATCCCATGTAAATCCTGAACTCCAGGTACAGATATATGAACATGGAGAAACTGCAGCTCGAGATTCCATGGATACCATGTAAGTCCCAGTTTCAGTGTATGGATATATGAACATGTTGAAACTGTAGCATGGGACCCCATGGATCCTGTGTAAACCCTGGTCTGCATGTTCAGATATATGAACAAGGAGAACCTGCAGCATGTGATCCCATGTATCCTGTGTAAATCCCGGTCCCCAGGTATGGACACAGTAACATATTTTATTTACTTTATTTTTATTTACAATTTTTGGCCAGGAAAGGTACACTAAGCCAAGATTTGTTTCCAGGTGCATCCTGGGAGCACAGGGAAGTTAAGTAACTTGCCCATGGTTTCTGTAGGCTAGAATTCAAATCCAGGTCTCCAGGTTTGTAGCTCAGTGTTTTTAACCACTATGCTATACTGCCTTCCAGCATATGAATATTGAGGAGCTGCATGAGGCTGGTTGGAAGCAGAACACATGTGGGGTTACTTACAGAAGATTTGTACTTAGAGCAGCTGGAGAGTTTTGCATCCCTGTATGCAATAAGTGCCCCCGGCTCAATGGAAACCTGAGGCAAATGATTTCTGACAAGAAATGTAGATGACTACTGGGAATAGATGGCCCATCTCCAGGACAGAGGTGAGTGCAAAGCTGTTGTTAAGAAAGTCAAGGGGGTTCTGGAAGCTAGGATAGCAGCAGGAGTGGGTGACAACCCCAAAGCCTTCTGCTAGTGAGTACATGGAAGGAGAAAGATGAAAGAGGGGACTGAGCCCCTGACAACAGGATTAGTGGGGGAAAAACCTGTGAGAGAGCCTGGACTAGTGACTGAAATAACAGCTCTGGTCAGAGCCAACATGGCTGCTTCAGAGTGATGAGCCCAAGTCAAACAGTACTTGCAGCTCCCACCGTGGGCTGATGGTATACTTGCGGTACTCGTGCATGTGCAGTAACTGATAATTATGCATGTGTGAGAAAGAGCTCGCTGTTCCCAAGATGGATGACGTGCCAACAGTGTGCATGCACGATTACCGCCGACACTCGCACATGTGTGTGAGGTGTGGGATAGCAAGGAGGACGCCTTTTCACAGTTGTAGGTGCACCAAAATATATTTATTACCAAAAATAAAATAAAACAAAGCCGAACTTCAGGCGAAACAGAAAAGGAATCAAAAACACAGTATATATATAGAAACAACTTCTTGAAACACCAGAATAGGCTAGTGTAATACACACTCTGAGGTCAGAACAAGTCTGTACCTCACCAGACTATCTAATGAACTGAAGGCAAGACATCCCTTATATAGTCTTAAAGACATGTGACTTAGAAGGCTCCTCCCTTAAGTTTAAATTAAAAGTATCTTTACAGATTAGAATGCTTATTTTGTTAAATGAAAATACAATACATTTTGTATTTAAATTGCAATACATTTCACCACTCCAAATCATGAAAATAAAGTTATTACAACAAGATAAATTTACAGTTTACCAAACTAACTCCACCCCCTTCAAGGTACCTTTAAATATAGGAGGAAGCCAGCCGGACAGCTCTAAAAGGAGAGCTAAGAAAAGATAGGAGTTATACTTGGAGTTTTGCATAGAAGGACAAAACTATTCAAGGAGCTATAAGGTTTGCTTAAACCCAAAACATTTATTTAATTTTACCCCACTAACGGTGAGGTGTTGTATTTATTCATTGTATTTTACAGGCCACCTTACATCCTGTATTGAAAGGATTCATATGCTGCTGCAGTATCCACTTCTACAACAACAGTATTTAAGACTGTCTATGCATGTTTATTTATTTAGCACAAGGTTAAATATTTTGATAGAAAACGTTGTTAATTCAATGTACAATAGGTACAAGCATTAGCTTCATATGGCAGCGTTCTTTTAATGTACAATAGGTACAAGCGTTACCTTCCTATGGCAGCAGTCTTTGTAACAGCAGAACGCTATAACAGAAGTGGGGGCGTTTTTGTTTACCTAGAAACGCCACTTTTCTGACCTAATGAACAATGTGTGAGTAGCAAAAAGCACCAGAAAGAGGTTTTAAACCCTATTTACAATACATAGAAGTTGGCATTTTGTAAAAGGAGAAGAAATACTTACTCGGCGGTGTCCAGGAAGTAAATGCGCTGAGGGCGTCTACTTTTCGCACGTGCTATGACCCCACAAATAAACGCCAGCTCTTACTACAGCGATACCTCGTGTGGGGGGAATCCTAGCGCTGAAGTACACAGATAAGCATGACATAATTCAGCCAGCTTTTCAAATTACAGCATAATACTGCATATGTCCATGCATATCTATAAGGGAAAGCGCTATCTATTTATGGAAAGGGGATGGGACTAGACAGGATACAGAAATCCTCTTCAGTGTGCTTATGAGACACTTAAAGGTACACTACGTGATTTTAATCATCTATTGTATATATAAAATTTCCCATTTACGGAAAAGGGGGTTACCCAGCTACAATATTTAGTTCCCTTATAAACTATAGACTATTCTGCAATGCCATGGAACTACACTGGGGGATATTTAATAGGAGAAAAGCTCCACATACCAGAATCAGGAAAGTGAGAGAGAGAGAGAGAGAGAGAGAGAGAGACATATAAAAGTTATATAGGTGGCCAGCCTATATAAGTAGCAAGTGGAAAGATATGCAGAGAGTACAGAATAGAAAAATAAAGGATGGCTGTTGCAACAGACTTGAAAAAAATTAAATCGAAATTCTAGTATATGGGACTATCCCCTACACTCCTCCCCGCTTAAGAGAAAACCAATGTGTTACTAGATTAATTTACATTGGTTTACTATGTTCTAAAAAAAGAATGCCAGATCTCCCTCAGAACAGTAAAGGAGATGGAGCTTTAGCCCACCCACTCCCAAAGCTCCACTCCAGAGTCCCATAAATAATTACCTACTCATAAACACAAATACGTAAGGGATTTACACCTCAATTTCTTTTACTCCTGAGTCTGAAATAAAGCATTTTTATCTGCATCATAACGGGACAAATAATCAGCATTATCGTGCATTTTTCCTGATCTGTGTTGTATCTCGAACTTATACGGTTGGAAAGCCAAGTACCATCGCATAATGCAAGGGTTTTTATCTTTCATTGTTTGCAACCAACATAACGGGTTGTGATCTGTTATAATTAGAAAGGGTCTACCCCGTAAATAAAATTTTAAGGCATTTATTGCCCAAAGAATGGCTAAGCATTCTTTTTCAATCGTTGAATACTTAGTTTCCGTAAGATGTAGTTTCCTGCTAATAAATATGATTGGATGTTCTTCTTCTCCATTGATTTGTGAGAGAACAGCCCCAATACCATGATTAGAGGCATCAGTTTGGACTATGAAAGATTTCTGGAAATTTGGACTATACAAGACAGGGTATGAAAAGTTTAGCTTTTAGTGTAGTGAATGCTTCCTCACATTGATCGGTCCATTGGACTTTTTCGGGTTTATTTTTCTTACTTAAGTCGATCAAAGGGCTAGTGATATCTGCAAAATTAGCTACAAATCCTCAATAATAACTAGCCAAACCTAAGAATGATCGTACTTGTTTCTTCGTTTGTGGCTGTGGGCTATTAACGATAGCATCAATTTTGCCAATTTCAGGCTTCACCTTCCCTTGTCCAATTATAAAACCTAGATATTTGGTCTCCTGCATTCTGGAGATGTTTTATATGGTCTTCCCAGGATGTACTAAAAATGATGATGTCATCTAGGTATGCTGCACTGTAATCCATATATGGATGTAATAATTGGTCCATACATCTCTGAAAAGTTGCTGGGGCCCCATGTAGGCCAAATGGCATTTTTGTGAACTGAATAGCCCCATTGGGGTACTGAAGGCTGTCTTATCCTGGGAATCAGCATCTAGGGGTATTTGCCAATAATCCCTTGGAAAGGTCTAATGTACTAATATATTGGGCATTGCCTAACCTATCTATAATATCATAGATTCGGGTCATCGGGTACCCATCGAATCTAGATATATCATTCAACTTGCGAAAATCCAGGCAAACCCTAACACCTCCTTCTTTTTTATTTACAACTACCATAGGAAAACTCCATGGACTTTTGGAAGGTACAATGACTCCTAATTGTTGCATTTTTAATATTTCTTTGATTATCTCTTCCCTTAAACTTTCAGGTTTTCTATAAGGTTTGTGTCTGATAGGTTTATTATTGGTCACCTCTATATGATGTTCAATTCCCTCCACTTTCCCAGGGATTGTTGTAAATGTATCCTGAAAAGTATGTATTATTTCTTGTACTTCTTTCTTTTGTTCAGCATTCAGTTTGTCATTAATAGTTACATCCTTTATATTATCCTGGCCTTCTAATCGTTCATAGGCAAGTTCTAACTCACTTTTAGTTATTTCACGGTGTACAAAGAGAGCTGGTGTACCTCTATCATGCCATGATTTCAACAAATTAGCACGATCGATTTTTAATTGTTGTTTTTTTTCAGGACAAATAATTTCATAGTTCACCGGTCCTACTTGTCTATGGATGGTATATGGCCCCTGCCATTTCATCAGTAGCTTATTCTCTGTACAGGGTAATAACAAGAGAACTCTATCGCCTGGCTGGAATGTTTTAATCCCAATTCCCTGATCATAGTATTGTTTCTAGGACATTTGATGTTCTCTATTAGTCTGTTGGGCTGCCTTAGAATATTTTGCTAACCTTTGGCATAATGCAGTGACATACTCTAATGTAGATACTGGAATAGTGTCTACTTTGGACCCTTCCCACTTTTCCTTTATTATATCCAATACCCCTCTTGGATTTTTCCCAAAGAGTAGTTCAAAGGGAGAGTAACCAGTTGATGCCTGGGGAACCTCATGATAGGCAAACATTAAATAAAGCAAGTACTTATCCCAATATTTACCTTCATCAGTAATTAATTTTTTTAACATTTGCTTTAGAGTTTTATTAAAGCGTTCCACCAAACCATCAGATTGTGGATGATAAGGAGAAGTAAAAATGGAATGCACCCCCAAGGTCTGATAGAGTCGTTTCAAAACTTGCAAACAAAAATTGCTACCTCTATCAGTCAAAATTTCTTTGGGTGTACCCATTCTAGAAAACACTTTGATTAATTCTTCAGCAACTTTATCAGCTGTGACTGTTCGCATAGGTATTGCCTCAGGGTATTTTGTAAAATAGTCACATATAACTAAAATAAAATGGTTCCCTTTGGCACTTTTAGGTAAAGGACCGACTATGTCCATAGCAATACGAGTAAACGGGGTATCCACTAAAGGTAAAGGCTGTAGGGGTACCTTATCTTTTCTAAGTGCAGGTCTTACTTTTTGACACTGCACACATGACTTACAATAATAGGTTACCTGATCATGTATACCTAGCCAAAAGAACCTGTACAGTAATCTCTGCAATGTACATTCTCTACCCAAGTGGCCAGCTATAGGTATGTCATGTGCAAGGTTCAATAACTGTTCTCGATAGACAGTGGGTACAAGTAATTGTAACACAGTCTCTCCAGTTTTTACATTTAAACATTTCCTATACAATAGACTCTTATTCAGTACAAATTTCTGTTCTGTATTTTGTTCATTGCCCACTTGAAGAAATAAAGGTTTTAAAGAAGCATCCTGTAGTTGTGCCACTCTAAAGCCTGATTGAAAACTTAAGTCTTTAAAGTCAATAGTGTCTTTAGTGTCTTTTTGTGAATGTTGCCACACCTGCTTCTCCGGTCGCTTTTCCCTTTTTGTCTTCCTTGTTTTCCCAGGAAGCCCAAACAGATCGTCTTTAAATGGGAAGGAGCGTTGCAGTTCTATAGCTATATTTTCTTGTGCTCTGGTAGTCATTGCCCCTAAATTGGTAGCACTGACAAGTAACTGTGAGAAATCTGGGTGGTCATGTCCTAAAATAACTGGTACTGGTAGTTGTGGAACCACCCCAACTTCCATATTTCGGGTACTTGTTTGTACTTGTACCTCAACTTGTTGCATTGGATACATATGTGTATCTCCATGTATGCAAGTTACTTTTGTTTGCGTGGCTACTTCAGGGACTGTAGATATCATGCAGGCTTTAACTAATGTTTGTCTACTACCAGAGTCTAATAGTCCAATCATCTCTTTACCATTTATTTTAACAGGAGTTATATACTGCCCCCAATTGGCCAATACTAAATGAGTAGAAGCAGTTTTCTTTTTAGGACAAAATCTTGCAATATGTCCTTTTCCTTGACAATAATGACATATTACTTCATTGTGAGGGGTTTTGGGAACATTTATGGCTTTAACAGCACCACAAGGGATATGTGTAGAAGTTGAAGAAGATCTTACTGTAGGATGAGTTACATTAATTCCAGAGTGTCCTTTAGTCCTATTTGGTCGGGCAGATAGGTAATCCTCTGCCAATTGTACTGCTTTTTTAGCTGTCTCTGGGCGGTGTTCCCGCACCCACATCTGAACATCTTGAGGTAGAATATGTATGAATTGTTCCAAAACAACAGCTTCTAACATTTGTTCTTTTGTGTTAGTGGAGGGCTGTAACCACTTGGTACACAGGTCTTTCAGTCTAGTAAAAGCTTCTTGTGTAGTGTCTGATGACTGGAACCTCAAGGTTTGAAACCTCTGTCTATAGGTTTTGAGACAGATATCATAACGTTTTAGAACAGCTTCCTTGACAGTGTCATAATTCTTGCTCATAGCACTGTCTACATTACCATAGGCCAGTTGGGCTTTTACCATCAGATAAGGAGCGAGGCGTATCACCCACTGGTCCCTAGGCCACTGACAGGCCCATGCTATACGCTCAAATGTGGTTAAATAGGTTTCTATATCATCAGTCTCACTTAATTTAGTCAGTTTTATATCTTTGGGGTTATCTACTGCTGGTGGGGGGGGTGCCTACTGATGCCAAGTGCTTGGATAGCCCTCAAGGTGTCGGCCCACCTGTCCTCGTTTCTTTGCATATCTCTTTCCCTCTGTTTCGCCAAGGCTGTCTGTTGCATACATAGCCATTGCAGCAGGTCTTGTGAGTCTCCAGTAGGGGGTTCCTTCTCCAACTCCTCCTTCTCACCATCTGTAACATCACCATCTTCCTCGGGCTTCATAATTTTACGTTTAACATCAGGTAGCCCAGTCATCAAAGGTTGTCCTAGTTTCTCACCATGGTTCTGGTCAACACCAACAGGTATCTTCTGGGACATCGCGACCTCCTTCGATACTTAGAGCAGTATCACAATTATCCCACGACTGCCACCACGTGTGAGGTGTGGGATAGCAAGGAGGATGCCTTTTCACAGTTGTAGATGCACCAAAATATATTTATTACCAAAAATAAAATAAAACAAAGCCGAACTTCAGGCTAAACAGAAAAGGAATCAAAAACACAGTATATATATAGAAACAACTTCTTGAAACACCAGAATAGGCTAGTGTAATACACACTCTGAGGTCAGAACAAGTCTGTACCTCACCAGACTATCTAATGAACTGAAGGCAAGACATCCCTTATATAGTCTTAAAGACATGTGACTTAGAAGGCTCCTCCCTTAAGTTTAAATTAAAAGTATCTTTACAGATTAGAATGCTTATTTTGTTAAATGAAAATACAATACATTTTGTATTTAAATTGCAATACATTTCACCACTCCAAATCATGAAAATAAAGTTATTACAACAAGATAAATTTACAGTTTACCAAACTAACTCCACCCCCTTCAAGGTACCTTTAAATATAGGAGGAAGCCAGCCGGACAGCTCTAAAAGGAGAGCTAAGAAAAGATGGGAGTTATACTTGGAGTTTTGCATAGAAGGACAAAACTATTCAAGGAGCTATAAGGTTTGATTAAACCCAAAACATTTATTTAATTTTACCCCACTAATGGTGAGGTATTGTATTTTACAGGCCACCTTACATCCTGTATTGAAAGGATTCATATGCTGCTGCAGTATCCACTTCTACAATAACAGTACTTAAGACTGTCTATGCATGTTTATTTATTTAGCACAAGGTTAAATATTTTGATAGAAAACGTTGTTAATTCAATGTACAATAGGTACAAGCATTAGCTTCATATGGCAGCATTCTTTTAATGTACAATAGGTACAAGCATTACCTTCCTATGAAAGCGTTCTTTGTAACAGCAGAACGCTATAACAGAAGGGGGGGCGCTTTTGTTTACCTAGAAAAGCCACTTTTCTGACCTAATGAACAATGTGCAAGTAGCAAAAAGCACCAGAAAGAGGTTTTAAACCCTATTTGCAATACATAGAAGTTGGCATTTTGTAAAGGGAGAAGAAATACTTACTCGGTGGTGTCCAGGAAGTAAACTGCGCTGGGGGCGTCTACTTGCACATTCACACAGCGGTACAAATAAATGCCAGCTCTTACTACAGCGATACCTCGGGGAGGGATCCTAGCGCTGAAGTACACAGATAAGCATGACATAATTCAGCCAGCTTTTCAAATTACAGCATAATACTGCATATGTCCATGCATATCTATAAGGGAAAGCGCTATCTATTTATGGAAAGGGGATGGGACTAGACAGGATACAGAAATCCTCTTCAGTGTGTTTATGAGACACTTAAAAGGTACACTACGTGATTTTAATCATCTGTTGTATATATAAAATTTCCCATTTACGGGAAGGGGGGTTACCCAGCTACAATATTTAGTTCCCTTATAAACTATAGACTATTCTGCAATGCCATGGAACTACACTGGGGATATTTAATAGGGGAAAAGCTCCACATACCAGAATCAGGAAAGTGAGAGAGAGAGAGAGAGAGAGAGAGAGAGAGAGAGTGGAAAGATGTGCAGAGAGTACAGGATAGAAAAATAAAGGATGGCTGTTGCAACAGACTTGGAAAAAAACAAAATCAAAATTCTAGTATATGGGACTATCCCCTACAATGTGCAATGAGCTCACACTGGCCATCTTATTCTAACCTTATGCTATCCTGACTCTATGCATAACTGTTCTCAGCATGTAAATAACTGTTCTAAGTTGTTAATCATTCTCCTTTTCACAATTCCTCTTGATCCCTTCACTCTTTCCCCTCACCCCTCTATGGCTTTCCCCCTATCCCCCCTCCCCCCTGTTATATCTCCTGAGCTCTCTTGCTCACTTTAAAATGCTTTGTCCTATACCTTCTCACCTCTGATGAGGCCCCTGGGCTGATGCCATCCCTTACCTTGTTGATTATTAAATATTAGGCTGAGTCTGTTCTCATTTTCCTGTAAAGGGTCGTTTCATAAAACCCCACCCCCTCTAATATGACTCTTTGAATTCCAGGTTTTAATCACATAAGCACCTTGGCATACAATGTATAATGCCACATGTATTTGGAACATCTCTAGTTTTACACTGCTGTAATGTTTTGTATAATTCCTTGTTTTGTTTGTTCTCCATCTCATACTTTTTCCAATATGTATTGTTCATCTGACGTGGAACCAATGAAATGATCTTGTTCTCAAAGGTGTTATCCAAAATTTAAATAAATAAATAAATAAAATATTGGGCATGGCGGGCTCTTGCGGAACTGACGAGTGTCCAAAAAATCGTGTGCCCACCAAGAGGAGGGACTAGTGTGGCCACAGAGGGGAGGGACGGTGGAGAAACAATGCTACAGTACCGACCATAGCACTGTGGAAGGCCACGGTGCCTGAAACCGGTCACATGCCTCCAAAGCCCCTTTTGTTTTCTCCTAGTAAAACGTCTGCAGGACTCTGCAGAGAGCTACAGGATGGGGGGGGAGTTGCTGACAGTCACCAGGGAGGAAAGGAATTTGAGGATTATCATCTCAAATTATCTTAAAGTGGCCATGCAGAGTACAAAGGCTGTAGGAGGGAAGGCCAGTGGCATGTTTGGGTGCATAGGAAGGGGTATCACCAGCAGAAGGAGGGAGGAGGTGGTGATACCACTATACAAAACACTGGTGAGGCCTCATCTGTAGTACTGCATGCAGTTCTGGAGGCCGCATCTTTGTAAGAAAGTAGACAGGGTTGCTGCAGTTCAGAGAAGGGTGACTAAGATGGTGCAGGGCTTGCAACAGAAGATTTATGAGGAGAGATTAAAAGACCTCAATATGTATACACTGGAAGAGAGGAGGGAATGGGGAGATATGACAGAAATCTTCAAGCATCTTAAGAGCATAGACAAGATGCAAGTGGAAGACATCTTTCAGTACAGGAAAGGTACACGAACAAGGGGACACGATATGGGATTAGAGGGGGGCAGGATAAGGGGTAATGTGAGAAAGTTATTTTTCACAGAAAGGGTGATGGATGCATGGAATAGCCTGCCCCAGGAGGTGGTAGGAGTGATCACAGTGGTGGGATTCAAACATGCATGGGACAGGCATAATGGAACCCTAGAGGTGGGAAGAAGAAGCTAAAGCCGATGACCAAGTAGGGTCAGCGGCCACTGATGCAGGTGGGGTATACGGGCAGACTGGATGGGCCTGGTGGTCCTTATCCACTGTCAACTTCTCTGTTTCTTTGTTTCTAAATGAATACTTCACTTCAGTATTTACCAAGGGGGTGCCTCAGGGGAGGGAGGCTACTCGCTGCAAGGAATCCTGGCATCAGGAGTAGCCATGATGTAGCCTGCTGGCATCACACCCAATTTGGTAACTATCTGCTGAAGATCAAGCCAGGTGAGTCCAAAGGGATGGGCATAACACACCCCAGAGTTATAATGGTACTACAGGAGCCACTGGTGGGGCAGCATACAGTAATCTTCAATGAGTCTGTCTAGGCAGGTGCGGTGCCAGAGGACTGGAGGATGGCCATTGTGGACCCCATCCTCAAAATGGGGATTAGGTTCCCTAGTTCATTGCTGCTGTGCTGCTGCTGCTGTGCTGCCGCCACTTGTGCTGCTGCTTGTGATGCCACTCGTGATGCCGCTCATGCTGCCATTTGTAATACTTTTTGTGCTGCCGTTCATACTGCCATTTGTGCAGTCCCTTGTCATGCTGCTCCTGTAGCCACTCATGCTGCTACTCCTGATGCCGCCTGAGGCACCACTCGTGCTGCCACTCGTAATGCTGCTCGTGATGCCACTGTTGTTGTCACTCACGCTGCCACTTGTAATGCTGCTTGTGCTGCCGCTCATGATGCCACTTGTGCTGCTACTCGTGATGCCGCTTCTGATGCTGCTCATGCTGCCGCTCGTGATGCTGCTCATGCTGCCATTTGTAATGCCACTTGTGCTGCGACTCGTGACACTACTTGTGCTGCTACTTGTGATGCCACTTGTGATGCTGCTCATCCTGCCGTTTGTGATGCCACTTGTGCTGCTACCCGTGACACTACTTGTGCTGCTACTCGTGATGCCACTTGTGATGCTGCTCATGCTGCCGCTCATGATGCTGCTCATGCTGCCATTTGTAATGCCACTTGTGCTGCGACTCGTGACACTACTTGTGCTGCTACTCGTGAAGACGCTTGTGATGCTGCTCATGCTGCCACTTGTGATGTTGCTCATGACACTGGCTAACTGGGTTGTGAAGCAAGCCTGATTTTCTGGAGGGCTGGCAGGGTGAACGATGATCAAGCATCCCCAAGAATACTCTCTTCCTTTGGACGAGGAAGGGAGGATTGGTGCCCTGGCTGCAGCTTTGCCATCTGGTACAGTAGAGGTGCCAGGGAAGGGAGGACATTCTCCGGGCTCCAATTCTGTATGTGTAGGATGCATGTGCTTGGAAGCCTCTAGAGCACTGGCATCCTGTGGGCTAAGGGAGAAAATCACCAGGAGGATGACACCAAGCACTGCAGGGTAATGGTCCCCCCAGGGCAGTCTCAGACCCTTCACTCCCTACTGCAAGGTTAAATGCTTGTGACTCAGTTCCAGTCATCCTCCCTCACTACCAGCCTTATCACAGTGATGCACTGCGGAGGTTCAAGGTATGGCAAAGACAGGGAAGCTAGGGGTTGGGAGATGGAGAAACTGGGGGTTGGGAGGTAACCTATGACAGAAAGAGGAGGGTGGCCCAGATGGGAGCAGCCTGGAGACAGGAGTAGAAAGTACAGGTAAAAAAAGAATGGGGCAAGGTAAGGCTGAAAGTTCAATTTTAAAACAGTATGTACCTGTTTCAAAAGGAATTACTTTGAGTATTAACACTTATTTTCCTGTGTTGATGGATATTTACTGTATCATGCAGATTAAATTGAAGATTTCCATTCTGCAGCCAGTGTCTATATGGGATGGCATCCTTAGGCTTTGGTCTACTGTCTTTTCCAGTTTAAAAATAAACTTTTACTTACTGAGGTCTGCCCCGGGCAACTACGGGCTGGTCAGCCTGACATCAGTGCTGAGCAAGGTCCTGGAGGCCATCGTGAAGGACAGAATAATGGAGCATTTGGTTCAGACTAAGGTTCTTGCTCCAGTAGTGTCATTTCACTGGAATCATAAGGGTTGCAAAGTCCCATTTCAGCAGAATCATAAGAGTCGCAAAGCTCTTCCAGCCACCGCATTTTTGTAAATAAATACCAGGGGAACCTTGTTACAACAGTTCTTAGGGGTTACAATGGACATCATAGAGGTTGCAAAGAAATCATAGGGGTCTCGACTGCAAGCCCTGGCTATCCCTAAATGATGCCCCTGCTTGCCCCCTCTCAGTATGGTTTTATGAGATACAGTGGATAAATTGCCTAAAAAGAAAGACAACCAACTCAGGTTAGGACTCCTCAACTGAGGAATGATGCCATGTGGGAGATGTGCTCAGTGCAGCAGCACATCACGAAAGAAGGAGATCTCACACCCTAATGGCAATGAAAAATATCCCATTAAGACACTGCTCGCACATGTGACTCGCATCATGTGGTGTATGTACTCACTTGGTCCTGCTCATGGAGCTACGTGGGCAAGACTACCAGAGTCTTAAAAACAAGGATAAGCAAACACAAGGTTGCTATAAGGAATCAGCATGAAGTGCCACCAGTGGCGAAACATTTCAGTTTGGCTTGTCATTGTCATACAGCAGCATTTTTTGAGATTTTGGGGCATTGAAGAAGTCATGAAACCTACCCACAGTGGGGATTGGAACAAATTACTCAAAAAAAGAGAAATGTACTGGATGTTTACTTAAGACACACTAAACATCCAAACTGGTATGAACGAGGAAGAAAATTTGTCAGTGTGTGTTGGTGAAACTATCTAATTTTACACATCTATTGTTCTGTACTCAGTACTATCTGAAACTATCTTCCTACTCCTAATGGTTACATCTGCACTCACCTCAGGCTTTTTTTGTTCCATGAAGCTTTTTGTTCAGGCTTGGCGTGGCCACAGGCGAGCTAGCTCTTCAGCTGTCTCCCTGCCTCCTCCTCCTGTCTGGCACCTGCCTCCCCTGAACCACAGAGCCCGAGATCTCCCACAGATTGCCCCCCATGGCAGGATCAGAAAGGGAAGGGCCATCCACCCCCCTTCCCCAGTGACTCACATTCAAATTGGAATTGGTGGTCCGGTGGTGGTGTCAGACAGAGGCAGGTGGGCAGGGCTTCATATCTCCTGCACCAGCCAATTTCCCATTATCTCCCATGCCCCATGGTTATGGCCAATACAGTTTATGCATGCACATGGAGGCATGCATGTGCATCGGAACTGCCAGCCCCACTACACCCACCTGGCTTAATGCCAGCTCCCTGACCATCGGTGCTACCACCAGACCTCCATCTGGTGGCAGCTAAGGCGTACTTCCCAAATTCAGGAAAGAAGAGTTGCCTGATGGCTGCTCACTCCCTCCCAGTCCTCCCCTGGCTGACCCCCAATGACCCAAGCTCATTCTCGAACTCAGGTCACCGGGGTGGGAGAGGTAAGATGCATCTCCACATGCTCTTTATTGTCCTGCCTGTGAGCTGCCATTCATAATACCCACACTTCTCCACCTATTTCATAAAACATCTTTGATTCCAGCACTTTCCTTCCCAAAACTCTTCCCTACCCCCCACCTGCTGTCACACGTTCAACCAGCACTCTTAGCATATGCCATAAATTCCCTTCTGCCATACCTCTCTTAACATTATCCACTGCCCTTCAGTACAGTTACATACCTCAGATGATAATCACACATTCCTCATTACTTCTGATATATGCAGTCCTCTAACACTCTTTCCAGTAATAATACTTAATCAAAACTGTCTGGTGAGGTGATTACTGAGTACTGTAACAGAAAGATATCTTTCTGTTAGTCAGATACATTGGTAACAGCACAACATACTGTGAACGTATAAGTAGTGTTTGCAAAATGGTTATTCTGTATACTGAAGGGCTCTCCTACAGTTACTGAGCATGGCAATTTTACCCACTCTAGATCGCCGTATACCATCACTCATAAAATAGTTATTCTCTTGGACATTTTACTCTATATGGAACACAGATAGTAATTACTTCATCAATACATGTAGTGTATAATTAAACCACAATGGCTACTCTAATGCTCATTGGTGAGCCATGTATACATAAAAGGTTACTGTAAACCAATAAACCCTTTGAATCCTGCCACAGACCCGCAACTCTTTTCTTTTAATATCTGTATTCTTTCTCCCCCTGAGCTCCCCACTGGCCCTCTTCTGTCTTCCACCCTTCCCAGCCCTGTCACCTGCCTTCCCTGTGACACACCTCGCTCCTTATTCCCCATTGATGACCCTCCCCATGGAAAGGGCTGCCCAGAGGCCCCCTCTTTACTTCTAGACAGAACTGAGCTTCCGTGGGGCAACAAGAGCCATGGTCAGCTGTGCAAGGCCTGCGGCAGGGCCGCGGATGGTATCCTGCGCAGTCTGGGAATTTTTGCTTCTTTCTTCCCTGCTACTGATGTCATAATGTCTGAGCGATGATGCCCCTGCACTGGCACCTGTGGTCACCCATTTGGCGGTATCACGGTGGAGACCAGCAGTCTTCCCTTCCCTGAGGAGGTGAGTGTCCATAGGATGCCCAACAATCCTCTCCCTGGCTGGCTTTCCAGCACCAGTGGCTCATTCCCAAACCTGGGTCACTGGTGTTCCAAGCAGTAGCTCTACAAATGCACTGGTGGGCCGGCACAGCTCAGTAACTCTAGTTAGTCTTATAAAATTTGTATGTCATGCCAAAATAAGGGGGAGAGTTGGTGCATATGGGGAATACAAGCTATATATATAAGTAAGAGGTGCACTAACTCTTAAATACAGGACTTACATATTACAGTTTCACAAGGCTGGTTACTTAGAATAACCCGGTTCCCTGTATCCATAACAGTCCTGTCTCAGCACCTGTGGCAGACAGCACTGTGCTGTAAAGTAAAATCTTTAGCTCTGTTTTAGAAGCAAATTCCTGGGTACTTAAGAGTGAGTAGCGTGCCCTAGAATGGTGCTATCACCACTGTCACCTTATGCTTAGTACCTAGGGGCAATGTCACGACATTGCTTAGCAACAGCCAGCTGTGTCAATGGGGCATGCGTATGTACTGTACGTGATGACATCATCACGTGTGATGTCACGTATTCCTGAGCACTTATTGGCCACAGTCACACAAGCCCTCTCTCCGAGGGCTTAAAAGGCATACAATATGCAGCATTCAGTGCAGTAAAGGGGACATGCTGTCACAGTGAGGTCTGCCCCTTAAAAGTGGTGTTTGGTATCAAGGGCTAGCAATAGGTCCTCAACTTTATTAAAGGTTATTGGGCTGAAGGTGAACTTGTCTTCTGTGTCAAGGGTATTGGATTCCTTTTAACACTATGGTTTTTAACCCACTTTTGAGAACAATATCTACACTGAGAGAATGCATTTCAGAAATTTATGAGTGCTTTTATTATTGCAGAGGGGCAACTAGACATATTTGCTATCCATAAAGGGAGTGGCTATACTTCTGAATGTCCCAGTATTACATGACACATAATAAACGACGCAGTAAATCCTAGAGCCAAGAAAACATTTGTAAACATGGTTCAATTATAAACTATTTCTAGTACTGAAACATTTTTTATGCACGTCTCAACATAGAAATAAATTAATTGACAACAGAGCACTATATGCATACTAACACAATAAAAGCAGTAAAATTGAAGTATTAAATATAGAATAATACATGGGGTGGTATGTATAATGAGCATTTTACACACACACGAAGTGTGGGATGCTACATAAACCCTGAGAGAGAAGCTTGAGCATCCCACATCAAGGGTGTGTGTAAAATTCAAGTTTTACACACCTTGCCATGTGTTGTTTTATGTAATTGCTAGGTAGTGTTTTCTTGCCTTGAAAACACTACCCAGCAACTATAGAAAACAGAAAAAGAATATTAACTGCACTCCAGAAATAGAAAACAACAAAAAAAGATGTAACAAATATAGATATTTATTACTGAGCCAACTTGCTCTAAAGCAAATGTCGGTCTATTACACAACAAGAGAAACCTAGCGCTTCGCCTTCATCCTAAGGCTTCATGAGGCGCTGGGTTTCTCTTGTTGTGTAATAGACCGACATTTACTTTAGAGCAAGTTGGCTCAGTAATAAATATCTATATTTGTTACATCTTTTTTTGTTGTTGTTTTCTATTTCTGGAGTGCAGTTAATATTCTTTTTCGCTTAATTCAGGATTGGCCTCCTATGACTACACCCACCAACTTAACAACAGGACGCTGAGACTGGGTTTTGGGAACTATAGAAAACAGTATGGCTAGTGGTTTCGGTAGCACTAGTTCAACAGTGCAACTGGGCTGAAGCATAGAGTGTGCACGAAGGAGGTTGTGTGAGTATGCATGGAGCGAGAGAAACTTGACTCATGCAGGTCAAGAGGTCACTGAGTAAGGAATAAGACACGACGAGGTGTGGTTTATGGCCTGATAAGAGCACGCCCCTGGTGCGTAATGAGGCACGAGGCGCTTGCGCCGAGTGCCTTTAGCACCTGGGAAGTGCTCTTATCAGGCCATAAACCACACCTCGGAGTGTCTTATTCCGCTTATAAAATGGGCCCTATTAAGGTAGTATTTAAGAAAAAAAAAAGTAAAAAATGCAAACACTTTTTAAAACTTGAAGTTTTAATGTCTGAAGGAGTAAAATAGTCCCTATATTGAGGGCATCTCTGAATCATTTGATAGGGACTATAGGGCGTTTAGGGTGGTGTTCCCCCACACATACAGAAACACACACACACACACACACACACACACACACACACACGGAGACTGCTGAGGTTCTCTTCCACATGTCATTTGATTTTGTCTGTCATAATAGGGTGTCTCTGGTGCTTAACAATGTGCCAGTTTTGACAGTCAGTGTTTGATTTTGATGGCCAGTATATTTACAATTATTGCAACCACATGCCCATTTCCGAAGGGTGCCTGAGTGACAGAAAAGTCAGTTGAGAACCACCGCTGCTCATTAAGAGCGAGCGTGTCCCTTGCTAGCCACCGTAGATGCTGTTAGACTTGTTTGAAAATCGTCCGGACGCTCGCTCTGCTGTAATGTGAAAGTTTGTCCATACGTTTTAAATGTGACTAACTGGTAGGTGAAACAGTCTATGGAAGGACAAGTCTGTGGATTCAGTTTGAGGACGCCTTCGCGGCAGCACGCCAAGATCTGCTGATTTCCTGTTGTGGCATTTTCTGAGGTATTGGTAGTGCTTGAACAAGGCTGTAACTGCCGCTTTGCAATAGTTCGAATGTTTAGAAAGTGGTTTGGACAGTGCGGGCTCAGTGATTTCTAGGTGTGGCAGGGCTATCAGTTGGTATGTAGTGCAGGTTGGCATGATATGGCTGTATAAGGACACGGGTAAGACTGCTGATTAGCCAATCATGATATAGAATTTTTTGTGCCCATTTTATAACCACTCATAACCACTCATGAAGATAAATATCGTATCTCATAAGCACCCACCACATATTACCTATATGTAAGACTTTATATACTAGTACTTAATGATTGGTTATGTAGCATATAGGAATACCACATCTTTGGTAGACTAGTGATAGGAAAGACTGTTTTTTTGTTGAAAATAAAATTTAATACTAATGTTTAGTTGCTTATATATATGTTTTAAATTTTACCTAGACCCTCTCCCCGGAAGAAGTCTATGTGAGTGCGAAACATTGGGCCAGGTCAAGGAGGGTTGTTATAAAGAAAATAATAAATTGACAAGAATTATCTGGAAAGACAACCTCGTGTGTAGTTGGTCTATCCTGGGACACTCTTCTTTACTGCATTTATGAGGTATAGATCATGCCCAACCAACTTGATCACCCTCTTCAAGGCGGTGACCAGGGAGGCGGACAGGGACAAGCCCATAGACAGAGATAGTCTATCTGGACTTTGGCACATGGAAAAGCTAGTGGTGAAAGTACAGCAGTGCAGTATATACACAAAATACATGGTCTAAACTGGTAACTGGCTTGGGGACGGGAAGTTAAAGTTGTGGTGAATGGGCATTACTCATTGGAGAGGGGTATGTAGCAGCATCCCTTAAAGATCAATGCTGGGTCATTTGCTGGTCAACTTTCTTTGTCTGTGATCTGGAAGCTGGAGTCTCTAGCAGGATGCCTAAGTTTGGTGTTGACAAGCTGACCCAGTGGCGCAGAGGGCTGAGGAAGCAATGTCTTACTTCCTGCCACGCCGGTGACCCGTGTTTGTGGTGCGAGCGGGTCATCAGGGGCCGGGGTGGGAGAGGATCAAGCATCCGGGGGACAACTCTCCTCTTCTGGGGAGGGTGGAGAACAGATGCTGGCATTTGCCTGACACCTAGTGGAGGCTAGGTGTTGGCACACCTGGCCCAGTACAGTGGAGCACGGAGGTAGAGCAGCCGGTGTGCGTGCTGTGTGTGGATGCATGCATGGCATGCCCACTGTCAGCACTGCATGCTCTGCCACCAAAAGAAATGCAGAAAAATGGTGGCCTGGGTCGAGTGGCTTGATGGACGTCCGACATAATGCACCTTCTCCAGATGGCTTCACCTGTACTAGATCCGGTCCTGGTAGGCGAGTTAGGGGACTCCCCACCACCCAGCCATGGTGGGGGTAAACCGTGGAGATAGCAAGGTGATGGCCCAAAGTTGGAGGATGGGTGTGGGATGGCCAGCGAGTGGATGAAGGAAGGATGCCAGGAAGAAGGGAGCCGACCAAGGGGCCAAGGGAGAAAAAGTAAGCAAAAAAAAATTTGCTGTTGGCACTAAATTGTCCAGCATTGTGGACTCCCTTGAGGATGGGGACAAGCTTCAGAAGGACCTGAACAAGGTGGGCAATTGGTTGGACTCCAGAAATCTCAGAATCACTGCAGCATAATGCAAGGGGTTACACTTGGAGTGGAAAAACACAGGTAGAACTTATACATTGTGGGAACCCTTTTGCTGCACAGCAGGAGGAAAAGGGTCTGTGGGTTATAACAGACAAGGTGCTGAAGTGTGAGGAGCAGTGTACAACTGCTGTCAAAAGGACCAGCAGAATGCTGAAGTGCATCAAATGAGGGAAGACCAGCAGGGCAGGAGAAGGGTCCTGTCACTTTATAAGTCCTTGTTCAGGCCCCTCATGGAACACTGAGTGCAGCTCTGGGCTCTGTAGTACAAAAAGGACTTTGAAGCAGTCAGCAGAGTAAAATGAAAGGCCACCAAAATCATCGGAGGAATGGGGGGGGGGACATATGGGGAGAGGCTTTTGGTTCTTAACAGTTTTACCTTGGTGAAAAAGAGGCTGAGAGGGGACATGATCTTAGCTGTCTGCATACTCAAGGATATTGGCAAGATCAAACCGAGATGTATGACCTGGTGTCCTCCAGCAAGACACATGAACACACCCCGAAACTCAGAGGCTGTAAATTCAGGGGTAGTGTTTGAAGGCCCTTTTCTCCAAGAGAGTAGTGAACCAATGGAACAAGTTACCTGTGCAGACAGTGGAAATTATGGCAGTAAAGGCCTCCAAGGCAAGCCTATATAACATTTCTGGACAAATATTCTGTCTCTTTTATTGCCTCTACTACCATCCCCAAACAGTATGAATGTCTGTCCTTAAGGATATCACTTTCACGCTCCAACTCGCTATGCATTATTGGGTGTTACAGACCTCCATAAGGGGGACTTGGCCTACTGAATCACCTCCATGGACTAATGGATACGCAGTCCTCTGAGGTAATCATTACGGGGGATCTAAACCTCGATTGGTTCATCCCTTGTTCAAAACCTCTAAAAGATCTGTGTGATACTTACAGCCTCACACAGCCTTTTTCTGAGCCAACCTGTCCTAACAACTGTAGCCCTGCTAATAACACACTCCTTGACTTAATCCTTGTAAGCAAACCACACAATATCTCTTACTCTGGGGTGTTCTTCAAGGACATAAGCGACCATAGCACCATAGCTTGTGTACGGACCATACTCAAACCTCTACCTCTAGTTATATACTCAAAAGGGACTGAAGGAAATTTGACAGTATTAGCTTCCTCACAGATCTAAGAAACATCAGGTGGCAAGATTTCTACCTCAGAAAAACAGTTTTACCATGCCGCCGCGACATCTCCCATGGAGACATCCCCGACAGCGACAGCCGCAGTGTCAAGTATCAGCAATGCAGTGTCAGGGATGCCTCTGTTTTTCTGTCAGGGGGCTCCACCCCCCACACCCCTCGATCTCTAGGATTCTAACTCTGAGTTGGAGTTGGACCTGGGGGGAAGGGCGATACACCCTAAGAGGCAATCTCAGAGACTTGCAGAGACCATCACAGTGATGTGCGGATTTTGCCTAAATCCTGTCACTGTGATGGTCTTCGCATTCGGGGAGTCGCTGCGGCATCGGTATACCCACAAAAACAGTGTCTGAGGCCTGCAACTTATTCCAAGATCATATGCTAGAGGTAATAAACAAACATGCTCCTCTAATTAAAATAAGAACAAGGTTCACTGATCACCTGAAATCTGCCCTCCACCATAGGGACTTCCTCTGAAAGTGCGCCCGTAAATCTAAATTGTCCTCTGATTGGACAGTCTTTAGAATACCAAGGAATCAATATACTAAATTAATTAGGGCAGATAAATCCAAATTTTTCAAATCCAAGCTGGACTGTTCCTCAACAAATCCAGCTTTATTCTGGAAAATCTTGTGCAACATCGAAGGCCACCGTCCTCCTTCCTTTCTCCCTGCTAAGATCACTACTGTGACCTAACTACTACCGATAAACTTAGCATACTGGACCTATTTAATATCCATTTTGCTACTGCCGGCCTTGCCTTCAACACCTCCTCTGCTAGCAAATGACTTCCTCAGCATAGTAAATCAGATATGGCTCACCAGGAATCCGATGCCCTTGACTCAGAAGACAAGTTCACCTTCAGCCCAGTCACCTTTAAAGAAGTTGAGGACCTGTTGCTAGCCCTTGATACCAAAAAAAGTGCTGAGGCTGAAATACTAGGTCCTTTCTTCTTGAAGTTAGGGCACCATGAGCTCACTGCTCCTAGATCTCATTTGTTCAGTTTATCAATATTGCAGGGCGCTATCTCTACTTTATGGAAAACAACACTTGTCGTACCACTCCTTAAGTCAGGCAACCCAAGTGACCTTCATAACTATAGACCCATATCCCTCTTAGCCATACTTTCAAAACTTCTCAAAAAAGTCGTCAATATCCAACTGCAAAACTACCTAGAGTCTTGCAACAAACTCAGCCCTGTGCAGTCTGGTTTTCGGCCCAATCATAGTACAGTAACTGCCCTAGCCAAAGTGACCAATGATTGGCAGTTGGCATTAGACTCTAAAAAACATGTGGGTGCCATATTCCTTGGCCTAAGCAAGGCATCTGATATGGTGGACCACAACCTGCTTCTTGCCGTGCTGCTTAAAACTGGTCTTGACGATCGTGCCTTGAAGTGGTTCCAGTGCTACCTGACTGGGAGGGAGCAGCAAGTAAAGGCTCAAGGTGATCTCTCTCTTCCCTCTCAAGGCAATATTGAGAGGAGCTCCTCAGGGGTCCATACTGGGACCACTCCTCTTTGCAATATACATCAACAACATCAACTCTGGAATAAAGTCTGCAAGCGTGCATCTCTTTGCGGATGACACTGTGATTTATGTCTCCAGACCCTCGCTTGATCTAGCCAGCTCTGTACTCCAGCAAGATTTCAACATTTTGCAGCAACTGAAAAAACAAAGTCATGTTTCTTTCCTAGCAAGTATACTCATCTCTCCACAATCTGAGGGGACCAAGCTGCAAATTACTAAACTACTGGGCGAATTACTGGAATCCGTTGACAAATTCAAATATTTGGGCTTTTGGTTCGACTGCAAACTTACCTTCACAGTGTAAATCGAGGAACTAACGAGAAAATGAAAACAAAGACTTGGACTCTGTTTTAGAATTAAGCACCTGCTTACCTATGATGCCAAAATCAGATTGGTAAATGCTACTTTTCTCCCTCTGTTGGACTATGGGGATCTTCTTTATAGGCATGGCCCCAGCACCACTCTAGCTAAGCTGGATACCCTGTACCAAAGGGCCATAAGATTCATAACCAACGCTCCCTATATCGTGCATCACTGCTCTCTCTATTCGCTGCTGGGCTGGGCCTCTCTAAAGACCAGAAGAATGACAAATGTGGCTATCTGGACCCTTAGAGCCCTCATCAATGATCTCCCTGAGTATGTCTGCAACCTCCTCAACACCACACATGGCAACTACTCGCTTAAGAGATGTTCCTATATTTCTCTAGACATTCCCAGAGTTAGAACTCGCCATGGCTCCCACTCTATAAGTCACGCTGTCCCTACTCTTTGGAGCAACCTCCAAAAGTCTCTTAAACTCTCACATATTTTCAAATTGACAACCTTTAAGACTCTTATCAAGCAGATCCTACATGACCATTGTAACTTCTCCTAGCCCTGTCAACCCCTAACCTATACCAGCTATTAACCCACAAATCTTACTGTGCAGGGTGTGCATTTCACACCTACATCCTCCTTACCTATCTCCCATATTTTCTCTTTCACTTATACCTCTTCTATCCGACTAGGCTACCCCCTTTAGTGGAGCCCCAGTATCTTGTTTTTGTATTTGTATATATGTGTCCTTTTTTGAATATGTTTTTTCCTAATTGTATACATAGTTGCGCACATGACTCTGTATATAACTATGAACACTGTATACAGACATTGTCTCATATGTTGATAAATTGTTTTCATTATTGCTTGTCTTTGTGTACCTCCCAGGCCCACCTTGAAAATGAGCTTGCTCAACGGTGTTTCACTTGGTGAAATAAAGATCGATTGATTTCTGTTTACAAAAGGTAGCAGTGTGGGTTGTTAACCCCTTTAAATTAGCGCAGGATGACACAGCATACTTATTCATTCCTGCCAATGGGGGGTGGTATAGACATGATGGACCTTATGTTCCTTCTGATCTTAAATGAATACATAACCATATGTTACTCAAGAAAAAAGACAACTGGCCCAATGAGTTCTTGCACCCACTAATGCATGGGAACACCCAGTGAACCTGTTTTCTTCAAGGTACTTTTCTAGTTTGTGCTTCAAGATGGAAACAGCATTGACTAACACCATCTGCTTTGGACATCTGATCTAACTGTCCACTACTTGTTCTGTGAAGCAGTTCTTCCAGGAGACAGTGGGTTGGTCATGTTCCTCCCATCTCTAAATATGTGCATTAGTTGCTGGCAGTATAGCCTAGAGGTTAGAGTAATGAGCTGTGAATGGTACATCCAGCAGACCTGAATTCGATTCCCACAACCTCCACTTGCACAGTGTGTGACTCTAAGCAAGTCACTTAACCACCCCAGTGCTCCTGGGCCACCCCTGAAAACAGGCACTTGTGCTTAGTGGGCCTTACCCATTTACCAAAGAATAAAACAAATAAATTAATTCAAGATCAAGGCAGCTGAGTGAAGATGATGGAAGAGACTTTATTGAGAAAGCTGTCTCAGAAACTGTTGGGTAAATTATGTTGGAGGGCTTAGAGGAGGTGGATGGCTCCCAAATCAATGGTCTCTCATTTATGGGGGACTTTGTTCTCCTCACAGAAGGTCATAGTAGCCCAACCTTCCAGGAAGCCTGTTAAACATGTAACCCCCCCCTTGGGAGAAGAGCTTAAGGCAGGTTATAGTTGGTGCCCCAGTAGGTAATTAGTGGGGATAGTCAGCCCCAAGAAGCTAAGGGTTAACTTCATGCCACCCTTTGGGACCTGCTGCTGGGAAGGAGATCTACATTGGTGGGCAGGATATAACAGCGGTATGTAGTTGAGAAGGGAGATAGAGGAGAGAAAGAGCTCGAGGAGGGAGACGACTGGAGTTGGGGCGATTGCCTGCTCTGGTTAGTCCAAGGTTTTCTAGACTGCCGTGTGGACAGATGGAGCCTATGGGAGGACGTGGTGGCTTCTGAAGTTTCAAGCCCCGTGTGGGACCCCAAGATATGCTACCCCAGTGGGATCAGAGCAAGATGCCCCACTGGGACTCCCGCTTGAATGTGAGGTGCAGGGTTGAGCCAAGTAGAGAGGCACTGAGAAGGGTTTTGCCAGCAGCTTTCAGCTCTGAAGCCCTGCAGAGAATGAAAGTGAGATTAAATCAAGGAGGGATGAAGCACTGCTTGCCACAGTTCAAGGACATGTCGCCCATAAGTCGTGGAGACAGTTGCCCAAGGGAAGCTACACGAAGGCGACATGGGAGATGAAAGGGAGTTAGCAGCCCCAATTTGAAAGGCCAGCCTGTTCCATGTAGAGAAGTTGTAGTGAGCCAGTCGAGATGGGACTTAGGATGGAGGTGGCGGCCCCACAGTAAAAGGCCTAGCCTGTTCCATGGGAAGAGATGCGAGTGGGTAATGGAAAAAGTGGGTCCATATCGGCCTAAGGTGTATCTGGGATTAAAGTTTCCTAAATTGGGGATATCCGATTCACGCCCTATGGGAAATTTGTGAACTGTTTGCTCATGTGAACTGTCTGCTTACGTGAACTGTTTGCGGTGTAAAATATAGGATCATAGTGGTCCAAGATATGTGCTGCCTACTGCAACCCAATTAATTCTCTGCTCCATGGAGTTCAGTAAATCATCTATTAAATGGATCCCTATTGTTGTTCACTGAGTTGTTGTCTCCAGTTATTTCTGCAAATGTCTGTTACGGCTAATATTGATTGTCTTTCAGCCCAGCACTTGAAGACCCATGCACCCCAATGTGATGGTGAAGACCTGGTAAATGTAAGACAGTTCTGGCATAGTTCTGCTGTGGTCCCCCCCTGCCCATGGACAGTTATCATCAGCATACCCCTACACACCAGGGAGGGGAGTGCTCAAGTGGGGGCTCATCCAGGATGGGTTTTTGGGTGCTTAGACAGTATTTGTGACCTCCCAGAGGTGCTGGGTGAAGAAGTTTCTTGCATGGACTTTTGAACTGGCATTGGAAACTGCACAATATGGCACTGGAGGACAGTGCGAATTTGCACCTTTGGATGGAGTGTGGGTGGCTGGAATTCTGAAAAAAAGAGACTCACATGTCCAGCCTATCTGAAGGATATGTAAATGGACTGGGATCAGACTGGATGATTGGACTGTTAGGTTGCTGGGGCAGAGAGAGATGATTCCCCCTCCTGCCATGTGGTTCTGTAGTTGTAAGGCAGACTGCTGAAGGGTGTCAACGTGGCTTCTAATATGTTTTAGCAAGTGATTAAATGGAGGAAAATGGCTCAGGTGCCAGCAGTATCAGATGTTCCCTTGCCAGTACAGATGTTTTAGAGCATATGTGAGATGGTGACTAAATCTTCCACAGCCAGTGAATGTGCAATGTGCCAGAAGAAAGGGTGTGAGGTTTATCTGCACCCAGTCTGTCATCAGTGCTATGGAGATTGCTCCAAGAGTACCTGTTCTCATCGCCAACCCACCATTGTACCAGCATGTCCATTACCTCCCTGGAGTCTGAGTGATGGGAGGATTTTTCACTGCTGGAAAGCTGGAAAGAGAGAGCAAGAGCCACAGTTTCAAGTGCCCCACCAGAGACAGACCCTTGGTGTCTGCTCAGTCGAGTAGCCCTGCTGCACAGCTACCAGAACCTGCATGCTGCATGACCCCAGAGGACTTCTATTTGCCTTTGCAACTTGCTGATGAGGAGCAACAAGAGACATCAGAGGCTGCTAAAGCCCAGTCATCTGTACTGCAGGAGCCATCTGTAAAACCTGACCCAAGTCAACCTTTAGAAACTCAACCAGAGCACTCCGTGGAGAGACCCCCTAGTGAGAAAGGCGGTGAAGAGCAGCCAGATCAGAGATACTTTGTAGGGGGTGGATGTTTGGAAGGAAGAAATGGATGTTGATCTCCCAGAGCCCTATGCCTCATTGGTTATGCCCACCAAGCAATCACCTCATTCCTCACTGTCTAATGCTCCTTTGCCCAGTCCTGTAGAGACAATTCAGCAGATACAAGAACAGGAGTGGCATGAGAGAGAATATTGAGAAGGGACATGGCTACCAGAGGGGCAGGCACTCAGGACCACCATTAGGAGTCTGCCTGAGTGATCACAGGCTGAACAAACTATGCAACGTCATGTCTGAGAGGAGTACCCCTACCTACTTGAGTGAGTACTGGATGAAACAGAGGGGAGAAGAAGGAACTGGGTGTTCAGAGGCATTTTGGGCAAATTGTACAGGAAGCATGGACTAGACAGGTAACAGCATCACTCCTGCTTTGCAAGAGGCCCAGCGAATCGCCCGCCAAGTCTGTTCACAAAATGCTTATGAAGGACTGACCATTACCAAGCACTGTGCTGTTCTGCAGGACATTGATGGAGGGTGCACCAAGTGTGCTGTGGAGGCAACTGACTCTTTTGGACATCCATGCATAAAACCAGACTCCTGGTTTATTTTGGCAGGCATGACAGGTAAATGGAGTGGAGTTCCCCTCCCCCTGAGCTCCTGACCATGAGTGTAATCAGTATGGACTCATGTTGGACTATTTTCAATTAATGTTCATTGTTCTATGTTTCAAAATAGTATTGTATTTGGGTTGATGGGGTATGGGCTAAGAATGTGACTGTATGGTAATATAATGTTGGATGCCTTGTGATATTTTGTTCTCCACAGCTATGACAAGGGTTCCCCATCTGAGCCCTGTTGGGCTGTTAGTGTTATAGCAGTGTGTACGCTACTATGAAGTAGGGTGAGCTTGGGACTATTTTGGCTAAGTGGGTTGAGCAGCATGACGTTGGGCAGCTATGATAGGCAGGCAGTTGGGCTAGGCAGTAGCGGTAGTTTAGTAGCATAGAATAGTTAAGACTTTGGGATGCCACCCCTTAGGTACTTGGGAAAACCACCCTGAGGGTCCAGGTGGGTGGGTGGCCAAGTGGGAGCTCGAGTGGTTTTAGTGAGTCGAGCTCCAAGGAGCCCCCGTTTTGGTTTTCCCTGTTAGTACAACAGACCACCACATGGTGGTGCAGTCTGTATCTCCTCAGGTTTTTGGTGGCGTGGAAGTGCACATACCCCTCAACTGGGGGCTCAGTGAGTGGCTGTTTGAGCCTTAGGTACTCGCCAAGGACAGCGAGCATTTAAAGGAGGAAGAGTTGTAATCCCCCCTTGTAGGTAGAGCCTAAGGCAGGGTATAGTTCATACCTCAGCAGGTAATTAGTGGGGATAATCAGCCCCAGTAAGCTAAGGGTTAACTGTGCCACCCTTTGGGACTTGCTGCTGGCTGGGAGGTCGACACTGGGGGGCAGGATATAAATGTAGGTACATCGTTGAGAAGGGAGAGAGAGAGAGATCGAGGATGGAGTGGACTGGAGTGGGGGTGACTGCCTGCTCCAGTTAGCCAGATGTTTTCTGGGCTGCAGTGTGGACAAAGAGAGCCTGTGGGAGGACGTTGTGGTGGCCAAAGTTTCGAGCCTTATGTGGGACCCCAAGATATGCCATCCCGGTGGGACTGGAGCAAGATGCCCGTTGGAACTCCTGCTTGAATGTGATGCATGGGGTCCAACCAAGTAGAAAGGCACTGAGAAGGGTTTCACCAGGAGCTTCCAGCTCTGAAGACCCACAGAGAGTGAGAGTAAATCAAGGAGGGATGAAGTGCAGCTTGCCACAGTTTAGGGACGTGTCGCCCGTAAGTTGTGGAGACAGTCAACCAAGGGAAGCTACATGAAGTTGACATGGGAGTTGGAAGGGAGCTAGCAGCCCAAGTTTGAAAGGCCAGACTATTCCATGGGAAGAGAAGCCAGTGAGCAACGGAAAAAGTGGGGCCATATCAGCCCAGGGTGTATCTGGGATAAAAGCTGTCTAAATTTGGGGATGTCCAATTCATGTCCCATAACTGACTGCTCATGTGAACTGTTTACAGTGTGAAATATGGGATCATAGTGGTCCAGGATATATGCAGCCTACCTCAACCCAATTAATCCTCTGCTCCATGCAGTTCAGTAAATCATCTGTTAAACGGGATCCCTATTGTTACTCACTGAGTTGTTGTCTCCAGTTATTTCTGCAAATGTATATTATGGCTAACATTAATTGTCTTTCAGCCCAGCACCCAAAGAGCCTTGCACCCCAGTGTGATGGTGAATACCTGGTAAATGTAAACCAGTTCTGGTGTAGTTCTGCTGTGGTCTCCCCTTCCCATGGATAGTTATCTTCAGCATACTTCTAGACACCAGGGAAGGGGTGGGCAACAAACATAAATTAGTTCACAGTCTGTCACGTCCTAGTCCCTATATAACACTGGGATTATAATCTCCTCTATTACTCCAGCTATGAGTTAAAAATAGGATAAAATTATGCAACATGGGGATTACATTGCCCCTCGTAACCACAAATTATGAGTTCCATATACAATAATGTATGGGAAATAGTGCATTATGAGGCATTTTTTACACACTTGAGGTATGTGATGACTCATAAACCTTCAGGAGTGAAGCTTACACATCGTGGGTGTGTACAAAATGAATTTTTCACTACTTCCCATGTATTATTTTATTTTTATTTTTTTTATGTAATTATTAATTACAAACAACTGTGGAGAGAAAATAATCACAGGCAAGCAATTTGGCATTCAGTTTCAGCAACAAGCAGTTTTTGTACCTTTTGTAGTTACGTAAACCAGTCCAACAAGAAACAAGTCTAGTTAGTTAGATACTTTACAATGTGGAGCCGTGGTTTTCAGAACTAGCTGTTTGTGCGTTATGGTGTAGAGCTGTTGTTTCTTTTGTGATACAGCCGAAAGACACCAGGAGAAAAGAAATGATAAAAGGGTCATAGGGGCGGAGCTCTGAGGAGAAATGATTAGAGGGTAAAGGGTGGGGAGGAGAGGAGAGGAGAGAAATGATTAAAGAGTTAGGTCCAGAGCTAGTGGAGAGAAATGAATAGAGGGTTGGAGTGCTGAAGCTATGAAAAAAGAAATGAATTGTGGGCTAAAGTGACGGCATTATGAAGAGCAATTGGATCACTTACTGTATGTGTGTTCTTGGTGATGAGGAGAGGGTGGTGAGGGCATGACAGTGGTATTTGGTGTTTTTGGTTGGGACTGTTACAGTAAACATGGGGCCACAAACAAAGACTGTGAGGGGTAGGACAAGGGGAAAGTTTAGGAAGCATTTTTCACTTAGAGGGTGCTGAACCTGTGGAGTGGGTTATCAAAGTTGAAAATAGAATAAACTGAAGACTCAGGCAGTATGGAGACTTTTATTAGAATAGATGCATGTCTATTGGGGCAGTATTTGAATAGCTATACAATTTCAATAAACCAGGGATGGGTACAAGTCTCCTTCCACGTTCTAAAACGCATGGCTGAAAATTGAGCAGAGATACGTGGATGAATGATTTACCAAAGTTGAAAATAGAATAAACTGAAGACTCAGACAGTATAGAGACTTTTATCAGAATAGATACATTTCTATTGGGGCAGAATATAGAAACATAGAAACATAGAATTTGACGGCAGATAAGGACCGCTTGGCCCACCTAGTCTGCCCATTTTCCTACCTAACAGATAAGCTGCAGATCCTAGTTAACCAACAGCTTACTTCCTCCTACCCCCCCCACTAGGACTGCCTTATGCCTGTCCCATGCATTCTTAAATTCCTCCACTGTTCTTGACTCCACGACCTCCTCAGGGAGGCTGTTCCATGCATCCACAACCCTCTCTGTGAAAAAATACTTCCTCACATTACCTCTGAGCCATCCCCCCTCTATCTTCAAATTGTGCCCCCTTGTTCTTGCACATCTCTTTTTCTGAAAGATGCTACCCTCTTGGACTTTGTTGATTCCCTTGAGGTACTTGAAAGTTTCTATCATGTCCCCTCTCTCCCTTCTTTCCTCAAGGGTATACATATTAAGCTCCTTTAGTCTTTCTTCATATGTCTTCTGGTGCAGACCCTGCACCATTTTGGTTGCCCTCCTCTGGACAGCCTCCACTCTGTCTATGTCTTTGTGGAGATGGGGTCTCCAGAACTGCACACAGTACTCCAGATGGGGTCTCACCAACTGTCTGTACAGAGGGATAACAACTTCCTGTTTTCTACTATTGATGCCTCTTCCTATGCATCCCAGTATCCCCCAGCCTTCCTTACTGCCTTCTCACATTGCTTGCCCACCTTTAGGTCATCTGATATAATTACCCTCAGGTCCCTTTCTATTTTTACTGTTGTCAGTATCTCACCCCCCATTGTGTACGCTTCCCCTGGGTTTTTGTTTCCCATGTGCATTACCTTGCACTTCTTTGCATTGAATCTGAGCTGCCATACATTTGGCCATTCCTCCAACCTTGCCAAGTCCCTTCTCATCCTTTCCACTCCATCTTGTGTATCAACCCTGTTGCAGATCTTTGTGTCATCTGCAAAGAGACATACTTTTCCTTTCAGTTCCTCTGCAATGTCACTTATAAAGACATTAAAAAGGACCGGTCCCAGTACTGAACCCTGCGGTACTCCGCTAGTAACCCTCCTTTCTTCACTGTGTACTCCATTTACTACTACCCTTTGCATCCTGTTGTCTAGCCAATATGAATAGCTATAAAATGTTAATAAACCAGGGACGGGCACAAGTCTCCTTCCACATTCTAAATAGCATGGCTGCAAACTGAGCAGAGATACATGGATGAGTAAACACCTGCAATCTGCAAGTTAAGCCCATTTGTTGACACTGGATGATATGGAAGTTGGGGGCTGGTGTGGGGAGCTGCGTGCTGCATGTGGGATACATTAGGAAGGGTATACATGTGTAGCTGGGTGGGTGAGGAAAGGATAATTTTATTTTGACTGTCTGGATGGAGACCCTAAAAGGCCAGAGAATTGACTTTTACCTATAAACAGTGTTATAGAGTAGTTAATTAGTTGTAACAATTTAGTGTAAAATAATCATTTTACTAACTAGTAATAAATAATAGACTACTTTCAAACAACACTAAAGTAATTAGTTACTGTAACATACATTTTTAGTTATTATTAAACAGCAATTCTGTACTTCAGCATGTATTTTCATAAACACTGTGTTTCAGCTATTACAATTTACTAAGAAATACTTTTTCTTTTGTTTTCCGTGATCCTTTCCAAGGTTTAGACCATGTCTTGGTAGGCTATCCCAAAAGTCTGTATAAAAAGTATTTGCCTCTCCCCAGTTAAGCTTACATTGCTTTTATGACTTCATAATAGTAGTCAACGGGGTGAGGTCTGATGAAGGTGCGGTCATTAGTGGTGTGCCCCAAGACTCAGTGTTGGGGCCAGTCCTGTTTAATGCCCGTATCAGTGACATCGGCATAGGTATTCTGGACAAAACTGCCCTATGCGTGGACAATATCAAGCTAGGAGGAAAAGTAGACAGCAAGAAGGCAGTTAGGGACCTACAAAAAGACCTACAGGGGCTGGAAAGATGGTCTAATGTCTGGCAGCTGAGGTTCAACACAAAGAAATGCAAGGTGATGCATTTGGGTAAAGGGAACCCAAGGACAGAATACTGCCTCAACGGAGTCCAACTCAGTGCCACGCAGGAAACAAGGAACCTGGGTGTCATCATAAGCAGCACCCTTCAACAGACCAGCCAATGCAACACAGCTTATAGATACATAGATACACAGACAGTGTCGGCAGATAAGGGCCTATGGCCCACCCACTCTGCCCATTTGAGCTTGTAAGTTCAGTTTATGTTTTCCTAGAAGTCTGTTGCCCCTTACCCCTGACCTCCAGAATTCCTTTATGTCTATCCCATGCATTCTTAAATCCCGTGATTGTTTCAGCCCCCACCACTTCCTCTGGCAGGGTGTTCCGCTTGTCCACCACCTTCTGTGAAGAAATTCTTCCTCACGTTTCTCTGAATCGTCCTCCTCCAACTTCATCCCAAGCCTCTAGTCCTGGAACATCTTTTCACTTAAAAATAGTGTATTCCTGCACCCTGTTCCTTCCTGTAAGATACTTGTATGTCTCTATCATATCCCCTCTCTCCCTCCTCTCCTTCAGGGAGTACATGTTCAGTTCCTTCAACCTGTCCTCATAGGACTTGTGATGCAATCCATGCACCATCTTTATTGCCCTCCTCTGAACCTTCTCTACCCTGTCTACGTCCTTACGTAGGTAAGGTCTCCAGAACTGTACACTGTACTCCAGGTGGGGCCTCACTAGTGTCTTGTATAATGGAAATATGACCTCCCTTTTCCTGCTGGTGATGCCCCTGCCTATACATCCCAGCATCCTATTTGCTTTACCTTCTGCCTTGTCACACTGTTTCCCTACCTTGAGGTCATCAGAGATGATAACCCCAAGATCCCTTTCCTGCTTGGTGCATGCTATATCCTCACCCCAACTGATATATTGTGCCAGGGTTTTTGTGCCCCATATGCATTATCTTGCACTTCCTTGCATTGAATTTCAACTGCCAAACCCCTGACCATTCTTCAAGTTTCTGCAGGTCCCTTCTCATTCTGTCTACACCCTCTGGTGTGTCTACTCTGTTACAGAGCTTTGTGTCATCAGCGAACAGTGAAATTCTGCCTTCCAGGTCCTGCGCAATGTCACTGATGAAGATGTTGAATAGGATCGGTCCCAGCACTGATCCCTGTGGTACCCCACTGGTCACTCAAAATGCTGGGGTGCATAGGGAGGGGATTCAACAGCAGGAGGAAGGAGATAATACTGCCACTCTATAGATCCCTGGTAAGGCCCCATCTGAAGTACTGTGTCCAGTTTTGGAGTCCACATATGAAAAAGGATAAAAACAGGTTGGAGGCTGTCCACAGTAGAGTGACCAAAATGATCCAGGGCCTTCAAAGGCACTCATATGAGGAGCATCTAGAAGCATTAAATATGTTCTCACTGGAGACAAGGGGGGGGGACATGACTGAAACATACAAGTTCCTGAGAGGAATAAATAAGGTACCATCCTCTGACTTGTTCAACAGAGTCTCCAACTCAAATACTAGAGGGCACAAGTGGAAGTTGGTGGTGGACCATCAAGAGGGAGCTTAGGAAACACTATTTTACAGAAAGAGTCGTGGAACCATGGAATAAACTACCAGCTGAGGTAGTGGAAACAAAGTCTGTGACATAATTCAAACTGGGGTGGGACATGGCTATTACGAGATCAAAAGCAACAGGAGAAGTAGGAGACATTAGGCAGAAGTGGAGGTTAAGTTCTGGGATCTGAGTAGGTCTAAGAAACACATGGGCAGACTAGATGGACCCTTGGTCTCCTTCTGCCATCTCTTTTTCTATGATTCTATGTTTCTATAATGCTCATCATGACAACAGACTGTAATTTCACAAACAGAAATTGTGTGGACAGGAGAGGAGAGTCAGACATATTTTGAATGACTCAGTGACAGAAGATTGTGTATGAGCAATCATATAGAACAAGGCTGTTTTACAATCAAGAGGTTTCCGTGGTAACAGGAGACCTTGAGAGCACAGCTCGAGAGGTCGTGTTATGATGGAAACCTTGAGATTGTAAAACAACTTTGTTGGGTAATATTGCTCATACACAGTCTTTTATAGTGTATGGCAACCATAAAATCATGACAGAGACCTTACTTTGGTGTTTCTTTTCAGTGCCACTCTCTTCCGAGTCCAGAACTCACCACTGCAGCCATTTCAAAAAGAGTGGAGGTTCCCAATACGCGCATGCACAAAAGACGTTCAACGTTGTTGTGCTGCAGTAGTGACGTAGCTAGTGCAGCACAACAACAATTTGACGTCACTACTGCAGCACAAAATGTTGATTCCAGTAACAACATTCCATCGGCAATGTTTTCCCATGCACTATAAATAAGTACTACAGTATCTGCTATATGTTTATTACTGTGTCTCTTATAGTTGTAAGAGTGCATTCTCGAGTTCTTTGGGTGAGAGAACTGTGAAGCGATGCTGAGTAGTTCCAGCATGCAAAGACCTGAAAAGAGACAGTTATAAACATAAGAGACTCAGGAACTGTGCATACAGTATACATGTATTATGAATCCTGTTAAAGACCTTTGTTTAGAAAAAAAAAATATTTAAAATCAAAATGTTTTCCTGTGCTGAATATTGCAGAATCCCCTTTGTGAGAAATTGGCTTTGCCAACTGAACTTAGAACTTCAGAAATGTAGAACTATGTGCCTAAGACACCATCTTATGATTATAAGAGTATCTTGAATGCTTAGTAATAAACAACCCTGATTGGCTAGGAATCATTTCATGATTTATAAAATATTTATTAGACCAACAACAATAAAAAGTAAAAAGATAAAATCTAGAAAACAATAAATACATAATTGGTGTAAATCTTGTGGTTTTAAGCTTTTATTGTAGTACAGAGTTGCTCTTTAAGGGGTCATAGTAAATGTTTCTTCTACAGTCATTTTCTCACAGAATTACTAGCGCACCCAGTAGAAAGGTGACAAATCCAGGACTTTGATTCTTCTTTTATTCCAGCCATCCTCTCACAGCATTTGTTTTTGTCAGTAAAACTCACATCGATATCTGTAGAAGCCACAAAATGAAAAGTAATGCAATGTAAAGTAACATGAAAAATAACAGGTATTAGTTTTTTAGTTTTCATTTCAAATACAGAGCCTATTTTCAAAGGGTTTAGAGTCAGGTACAACTAAAGACTACAATTACAGAGTACATTCCAAGTGTACAATACAGTAACATAGAGAATAATGGATAGGTAGGTGGTTATAATAAGGCTTTTACACACCCCTGAGGTGTAGGATGCCACATAAACCCTAAGAGCAAAGCTCGAAGAGTTTATTAAGGCATCCCACACCGAGGGTGTGTGTAAAATCCGAGTTTTGACCACCTACCCATCCCATATTTTATATAATTGCTTGGGATCATTTTTTTACCACAGCAATTATATAAAATAAATGGATATCTCTATGGAGGCAAGTCGCGGACCATTGGGGTTTCAGCATGGTCCGTAGTGGCTCCTGAACAAAAGCAGTGTTTAGTTTTTTTTTTATTTCACACCCAAAATAAACATTTTTTATGGCCAGTGATATTTTTGTTTTAAAAAAAAAATGTTTACCGGTGACTCCTAGTATCGGCGAACTGTACAGCGCTGAGGAGTGAGGATGGTGGGGGGTGGCACAGAGAAGAGGAAGATCACGGCTGACGCATGCACCAAGCTAGGGAAACTGGGTGTGTGTTCACCGTTATAACCAGCTGGTTATAACGGTAAAATTACAATCCAGTTTCCCTGATGGAAAAAACGAGACCCAGTAATTATAATACAAATATACACCTTTAGACACAGGTAAGACAATGTTGTACAATTGGTGCACGTACAGTAGCTAACGGCACATTGGTATCATGCTGATATTATATCCTGAGAAAGTGCTGTGTACATATATACACTGGGGGTAATACTGATGGTCAATGGTAGCAACTGAATGATACAGATGGGGTAAGCAAGGAGACCAGTTGGACTTTAAACAGTTCGACAGAGCAATCAGTTTCTAGAGTCAGCAGGTCATTCCATTGCTTCGCAAAACAGTATGAAAAACAGGATTGTTCAAAGGAGGTTTTTCTTCAAGGAAGCAGCAGGGTGCATACCTCTCAAGAGTTCCTCATTATGAGGGACATCCCTCATTTTACCCCTTAAAATGACTCTGTCCCTCATCGGTCCCTCATGGAAAAGGTGCTGCCCACACAGAGAATGTGCTGTAAATGCAGACTTTAAAGCATAAATTCTTAATATTCTAAAATATTAAATCAAACATCAACTTTGTACAAGTAAAAACTATGGTTTTCACAGTGTTTTGAGCCTGTATCTCCATGTTTGAGGATGGGTCCCTCATTCTGAATGTCTGTGTCCCTCATTGTCCCTCATTTTAAGTGTCCAAAAATGTCAATGTCCCTCATTTCAGGTTGAGAAGTATGGCAGGGTGTGTCACACCACACCCCCGGCAGAGTATTTACTATCCACTGAATTAAACATTGACTGTAGGCCAGGGAGACAGCAAGCCTCGTAATGCTTTTTTGCCAGTGACAAGGGTATGGTAGAGCAGCCTCACATCAAGGTTTAGCCAGTTCAGGCTGCTGTATAGCACACAGGGATGTTCAAGTTCAAGTTCAAGTTTATTGCAGGAAAGACTCCATTGAGCAAGCTCATTCACAAGGAGGTCCTGAGGCACATACACATACAGTTCGCAATTACATAGACAGGAGATATAAAATGTAGAACAACAAAGAAAAAAAATATATGATACAAGAGGTATACACAATAGAAGTTCTTATGCTATATATATATATGCAGTACATTCCAGCTTTAACCTTGCCCTAAATTATGCAACACATTTCAGCTTAATAAGTAGAGGGTCAGTTGGTACCTAGGAAGTTGACTTGGCGTTGGGGGCCTAATAGCACCTACATATGTCTTTTAATTTAGAGATAGCTAGTGTTTTGTAGGAGTTAATTGATACGATACTGGTTAGCTTCAGCATGGCTTGTAGTTGGTTCCAAATGTTTGGGAGGGCGTATGAGACAGCTCTTTGGCCAGCTGTGGTACATGTCCTGGGAACATCTAGTAGGATAAGGTCGGATTTCCTTAGGGAGTAGGTGCTATGCGAGATGTGTATGAGAGACGTTAAATAGACAGGCAGTTTGCGGAGTAGTAATTTGAGGGTCCAAATGCCAGCATGCAGGAGGCATCTGGTTGCAAGAGAGGTCCGCCTAACTGCTGCATAAAGATCACAGTGGTGGGTCCTGTACGCAGAGTTAGTAATGAAGCGAAGAGCACGGTGATAGAGTACGTCCAGTTTAGATAGGCTCAAGGTTGGGAAGGAGATAAAGATAATGTCTCCGTAGTCAAGCAAGGGAAGGAATGTTGCTTGGACAAGTCTTTTGTGGGTCGCGTGAGAAAAGAGGGTCCTATTTCTAAAGAAGAAACCCAAGCGTGCTTTAAGCCTCTTTGATAGAACCTCGATGTGGTCATTGAAGGAAAGCTTGTTGTCTATCCACATACCTAGATATTTAAATTTAGGTACGACTTCCAAGGGTTCATCTAGGGAGGTAACTATGAAGTTTTTAGGTGGGGTGGGGTAGGTAGGGCACCAGATAAGGCAAGTCTCAAGAAAATCATTGTCTTGATTTTTTTGGCATTTAAGAGAAGCTTAGCATTGATAAGGTTGCTTTCTAACTGGATAAAGTCAGCTTGGAGTGCTTCCCTGACTTCAGTTAAGGATGAGCCTGATGCGTACAAAACCGTATCGTCCGTAAAGAAATGTATGCTAGAGTTCTTTATGTGGGAGGCAAGGTTGTTGATGTACAGGGAAAAAAGGATTGGTCCTAGGATGGAGCCTTGAGGGACTCTTCTGGCAATTGGAAGGGGGGCAGATAGTAGGCCATCAGCTTTGACTTTTTGTATCTTTCCTGTGAGATAACTGTTAAACCACTGTAAGGTAAGTGGAGTGGCACCTATGTAGGCAAGACAGGTGATTAGGAGGTAATGGTCTACAGTGTCGAAGGCCTTACTGAGGTCTAGAAAGACTGCACCAGTAACCTTCTTGGTGTCCATAGCATGGATCCAGTCATTAGAGACTTCAGCCAAGGCTGAGATGGTACTGTGCTTCAACCTGAAGCCAGATTGGGCCGGGTTTAGGAGTGAGTGCGCTTCAAGGTGATTTTTTTAGTTGGTTGTATATAAGTTTTTCCAGCACTTTGGAGAGAACGGGCAAGATAGAGATAGGACAGTAGTTGTTTAAGTCACAAGGATCTCCTGATTTGAAGAGAGGAAGAATATGGGCAGATTTCCAGCAGGATGGAACAGTGGCTGTGGTAATAGAGAGGTTGAAGATGTGAAGGATGGGGGCTGTAAGCTGGGCATAGCCTAACCGCAAGAAAAATGATTCAAGGCCATCGTCCCCTGCACTTTTCTTGGTGTCAAGGCTAAGAATTATGTCTTCGGCTTCTTTGTAGCTAAACAGGCACAACTGGAAGGGATGAGGAGTAGCAGGTGTAGCATCTTCGTTAGTGTTGCTATTCACTCGGCTAGCGTATGGGGAGGAGTCGAATGCCAACCCAGCAGTGGCAAAGTGAAGGTTAAGTTCTTCGAGGATTCGCAGTTTATTTTCAACCATCCCGTCCTTGGCCAGAATCTTGGTGGGAAGGGAGGAAGCAGCAGGATGGCCTTTAATGGATCTCAGTGTCTTCCAGATTTTTTGGGAGTTCCCCTTTGGCCTGCTCCAGAGTGGAGATGTAGAAGTTTGCTTTAGTAGCACGTACACTTTTAACACAGGCATTTCTGGCAGTTCTAAATGCCTGCCAGTCTGCTGGGTCCTTTGTGTGCCTGGCCCTAGCCCATAGCTTGTCTCTATTGGTAAGTGCAGATTTGAGCTCTTGGGTGAACCACGGATGCGAGATTTTCCACACCCTCATTTTAATAAGAGGAGCATGCTTGTTAATTAGGGTGGTGAGGTTGTCATTTAGGACAGAGGCCGGCATCCAAGATTTGGCAAGATATAGGTCTTGCCACCTGATCATAGCTAGATCGGTTAGGAAGTTTACTGAGTTGAATTTACGGAACAAGCGTTTGATTCTGAATTTAGGGTGCTGCTGGGTTTTAGATTGGAATCGTGTACATACAATGATACTGTGGTCGCTCATGTCATAATGGAAAACTGCCGAATGTGAGATTTTATGGGGATGCGAAGTTAAGATGACATCTAAGAGTGAGCTGTTGGCAGAGTTAGAAGCATTGATTCTTGTGGGTTCAGTTACTAACTGTGTAAGGCCCAGCTCATCCCAGATGGCTTTTAGGGAGTGGGATTTAGCAGCGAGCCAATCCATATTGAAGTCCCCTAAGATTATTGTTTCCGTGTTAGCAGTCAAAGTTATGGATTTCAACACGTTAAGATTTTCTGTGCCTCCTGACGGGGGTCTATAGCCACCAATGATTGTGATGCACTCTGAGGATGGAAGGTAAAGTTTAAGTGAGATAATCTCGTATTCCTTGGGCTTAGTTTTGCAGAAAATGCTGCTAACATCAAATTTTGATTTGGCGTATACAACCACTCCCCCTCCCTCGAATCTCTATCAGCCCTAAAGAGCTTGAAGCCCGGTATAGTAATTTGCGGATCAGTGTTGGTCTTTTTTAGCCATGACTCGGTAATTATAATCAGATCTGGGTCAGTGTGGGATGCCCAAACTTGAAGATGATCAAGTTTTTTGAGCAGGCTTAGAATATTAACCATCATCAGTTTCATCCCAGGAGCAGCTGCAAACTCCGACGGAGAAGTGATTTGAGTTGGGGGACCTGAATTTAGTTCGACATTGCCTGAACAGAAAAGGAGAATTAGAAACATTTTCTTGAGGGCATTTATCAGGTAAAAGTGGGCTCTTTTCGTATGGGTTCTTGTGTGGTGTTCAGTCATTGAGGTCAGTCTAGCCAGGGCATAGGAGATGCTGACATGGCCGTTCAAGGCTAGCAGGGGAAGTGCACGGAAAGACATTGGCGAAGGGAGGAGGGCCAGAGGAGAGGGATGAGAATTAAAATGAAAACCTGACAGATTAAGAGTAGGGAAGCAATATGAAGATGCAGCAGGAACTATGATTGTGGGTTCCCAGGCTGGGATGACTTCTGACTTAGCATGGATCAGTGCTTTATGAGTCATAATTTTTGCCAGGATTAGAAGTAGAATGATAATGCAGGCCATATTGCCCACGACTGAGTACAGTGATTTGTGTAGAAAGACCAAGAATCCCTCTAGTGGCAGGTCTGTATAACCTCCTAATGGAAAAAAGAGGCTGGCCCTTTTGAGGAGACACCTGACTCTGGACATCACACTGTCACTTGTAGAACCATAAACCACACTCTCGTAATCAACAATAATTGCAATGAAGTACTGTACAAGTGTGAAATACTGTACAAGTAGTATCTTAATCTCTGGAAGGAGATTGTTTCTATGCCTGTATAGTAGCTCTAGCCTAGAGATGACGGTCTTAACCAAGATGTCAACATTTGCATTGAAAGACAGTGTGCAGTCAAGTGTTAACCCTAAGATATTTAAAGGTTTGTACTTGTTCGAGGGGCTCCCAGTTGCAGAGGTAATGGTTAACACAGGGTTGACCAGAGAGGGGCAGTGGACATGGCCTATCTGGACTTCAGCAAGGCTTTTGACACTGTCTCTCACAAGAGGCTGGTAAATGAGCTGGGTAGTTTGGGGGCAGGGCCAAAAATAACTCAGGTGGAGAGCTGGCTAAACGACAGATGCCAGACGGTGGTGATAAATGGGGAGCACTCCGGGGAGGAAATGGTGACTAGTGAGGTGCCCCCAGGGGACAGTATTGGGGACCATCCTATTTAACATCTACATCGGAGATATTGCGGAAGGACTAAATGGGAAGGTGTGCATATTTGCAGATGATACGAACATTTGCAATAAGGTGGACACACCAGGGGGTGGTGGAAACAATAAGGGAGGACCTGAGAAAACTAGAGGGGTGGTTGGAACATTGGCAATTAAGATTTAATGCAAAAAAGTACAGAATAATACACACAGAGCACAAAAACCCGCAGGCCAAGTACATACTGGGGGGAGAAGAAGTTATGGTTACAGAACAGAAGAGGGATCTACGGATTATCACTTCAGACAACCTAAAGGTGGCTAACCAGTGCAATAAAGCAGTAGGCAAGGCAACTTGAATGCTGGCATGCATAGGGAGGGGTATAACAAGCAGAAGGAGGGAGATGTTAATGCCCATCTACAGGTCCATGGTGAGATCCCACCTGGAATATGGGGTCCAGTTCTGGAGACCTCACCTACGTAAGGATATAGATAGGGTACAGAGAGTCCAGAGGAGGGCAACCGAGATGGTGCATGGCTTGCAGCAGAAGCCCTATGAGGAGAGGATGGAAGAGCTTGGTCTGTATCCCCTGGAAATTAAGAGGGAGATGGGGGACATGATCAAGACATTTAAATATATGAAGGAGATTAACAATGTATGGAAGGGAGCATACTCCAGAGGAAAGAGTCTGAAAACTAGAGGGCACAGTTTGAAGCTGGAAGGAGGAAAATTCGGAGGTAATAGGAGAGGGTATTACTTCACGGAGAGGGTGGTGGCCCCCTGGAAGAACCTGCCGGGAGAGGTGGTGGGGGCCAAAACGGTAGGTGAATTTAAGAGATCATAGGATAAATACATGGGATTACTGAAGCGGGATGAGATGAACATGGAAAAAAAGGGGACTGGAGTCTTTATCGGGGGGGGGAGGACCATGGGTTGGGTGCATTGAGCGGGGTTACCTACTATGGGGATGGGTTAAAAGGGCAGACTGGATGGGCCAAGGGGTCCTTTTCTGCTGTTAAGATTTCTATGTTTCTATGGCAGGAGAGGTGTGGATCTTGCTATGTGTCCAAAAAGAATATGTTTAGGTTTTTGTTTTTGTGTTCATTACTAGCAGGTTGGAGGCGAACCATTCCTAGATGGCAGTAAAGTCAGACTGAAGCCTTAACCTCAGCTTCTCCAGGCACTTGTCACTGAAGAAGATGACAGCATCATCTACATAAAGTAGTATATTGATTGACCTGCAGACAGTTGGTGTATTATTTCTAAATAGACTGAAGAGAAGGGGTCCTAGAATTGACCCTTGGGGAACACCCACAGTGACTAACATATCCTGTGAAATTACACTGTGATATTTTACAGTTTGGGTCCTACCAGCGGCAGCTAGGTAGCCTTTAAACCAGGAGACTGAATCTTCAGATATGCCCAGATTAAATAGTTTCTGGCAAAACAGAGAATGGTTTACAAGGTCGAAGACCTTAGTTAGGTCTATGTGTATGGGTCCAGCCATTTCTCCTCTGTCCAGGGAACAATGAACTGAGTCAGTGAACTCGAGGAGTGCAGTCATTGTGCTGAAGTTTTTTCTAAACCCATGTTGCTTGTTTGCCAGGAGTACATGTATAATTCAAATTAGTTATTTGTTACATTTCCAAAAATAAATTAATACACATCAGTAACATATTGCCCATTTTTCAAGGAATGGGTAATTGTCATATATTACATTTTTTAAAGTAACTTCCCCCCAACTGCTGGCAGACCAATGCATTCTGTAGAAGCAGTGTTTCAAATACTGGTTCAATTGCATACCTGGCCTTTTGGTAAATTCAGAGGCAATTTCTGATTTTCACACTGCTGGTAAGGCACATGTTTGAACTGTGATGTTATTTAAGGTGATGGCGAAGGCTAACAGGATGCTGGGGTGTATTGCAAGGGGATTCAGTAGTAGGCAGAGCGAGGTTATTTTATCATTGTACAGGTCATTAGTGAGACCACATTTAGAATATGGGGTGAGGTACTGGAATCCTTACCTTAAGAAAGACATCAGCATGCTGGAGGGGGTCCAGAGGAGAGCAACCAAGATGATTGAGGGGTTACAGGAAAGGTCCTATGAGGAAAGGCTGGGAGCCCTGGGGAGGTACTTCCTGGAAGAGGGAAGGCAGAGGGGTGATATGATAGAGACTTTCAAGAACATGAAGGGCAATTAACAGAGTGAAAAGGGAGGGTCTCTTTAAGATGAGTGACAACAGAACCACTAGGAGGCACAGCCTAAAACTGATGGGGGTGGGGGATTCAGAAGGGATGTAAGGAAGCATTTCTATACAGAGAGGGTGGTGTCCACCTGGAATGAGCTGCCAGACAAGGTGGTATCAGCAAGTATGGTGGGAGCATTCAAGAGAACCTGGGACAAGCACAAATGGAACCCTTGGGACAAAGGAAAGGGAGACGAGGGAAGGGGGAGACAGTTGAGGGTGCATGGTCATTGGTGTAAATTGTAAGGCCAGACCCTGCATCACTTACCGAGCAAACACAATAGACTGGGTGGTCTTCTTCTGCTGTCTCTTTTCGTATGTTCATATGTTCTTGCTAAAGAACTGCGATGTCATTTCTAGGGAGAACGACCTAGCTGGGGAGGAGGTTGAGATAGTGCAAAGTAGGTTCAGGGAGTTAGGGAAGATCTGCAGGGAGGAAGGAAGTTCACTGGCTTTCATACCAAGGGCCAGCACAGCTAGGAAAAGAAGAATAGAGAATTTTAATGACTGGCCGAGGAAATGATGCAGGGAGGAGAGTTCATCTGTATTGGGGACTGGGAGGAGACCTGGTCAAACAAAGCACTCTTGGGGGCATGGCCTGACCAGGCAGAAGATGGCAGCATAGTTCAGATTCTCTGCAGGAATGACTGCAATCTAACCTCATCCAGCCTTCGCCAGACCTTTCTTTGGTACCAACTCCTGTGACCATCCTGTAATCTTACTGCCTGACACAGTTTATAAGTCATTTTTGATCCATCATCTACTTAAATTCGGTTATTCTACATTGTACTGCAGCATACTAGGCCTCATCCTTCAGCATTATGGCAGATCTTCAAGCACAGCGAAGCTCACTTGCTAGAGTGGAAGTAATGTTTTCTAAACTAATGGCTGAGATTAATGATCTAAAAACCTCCACCCAACAGAATGTGACCACTCTTGAAACTTTTAGCCAAAAAATTGCATTTAATGAGAAAGCAATGGCCTGTAACACCACTACTATTCATGACCTCCAGGCTACTGTCCGCAATCAAGATTGAACTATTAAATCCCTGCAAGCCAGAACTGACGATATTGAAAATCGTAATCGTCGCAACAATTTACGATTTTTTGGCTTCACTGAAGGTGTAGAATTAGGAGACACAACTGCACTTTTATCACATGTGCTACCTGCAATGCTTAAACTGCCTCCTGACCTAACATTAATCATTGAGCGGTCTCACCGCACTCTTGGTCCCAAGACAACATCAGACCAGTGACCAAGGCCCATTATTGCTTGCTTCTTGAACTATTCCCATACAGAATTAATACTAAAATGAGCCAGAGAAATGGGGAAACTTCAGTGGCAAGAGTTTAATATTTCCATCTACAGAGACTTTTCAAAAGATTTAACCATCAGAAGGAAGGCCTACAATCCACTTAAACAAATCCTCCACCAAAGAAGCATTAAATTTGCTCTATGTTACCCTGCGACACTACGCCTTTTCTCAGGCTCTTTCTTCAAGGATTTTGAAACCCCAGATGCCTTAGCCAACTATCTGGAGGTCTCTCTCTGTAATCTTACCCAGGGAGGTTCAGCAGCAATTGGCAACCTGAACACAGCTTTGGTATCCACACAGAGGGTGGACGATGAGGTACAGGAAAGTGGGGAAAGTGTTGCAGAACTCGTAGCCCCAAGCAGCAACGCAGCAACTGATTTGACCCCAAGGCAATCAACACGGCTGCAAGAGAAGCTTCTGTCGAGGCATTATTCTTCAAGACTTTCATGCTGTTCTAGCGAGGTTTCATCCCAAACACCCCAAGCTGCAGCCTCTCACCTTCAAATCAACCCCTCTATTCCCTTGAGCAATAAGTTTTCTGTCTTGGAGGATGACATGCGCTCCCCGCAGGAGGATCTTTCCCAGCAAATTTCAGATGAGCATCCCTCTAATTTGGGCCCTGTGCCTCAGGGATGTATTTCTGCTGATACTTCATGGGCAGAAGTTGTTGCAAGTTCCCCCCTCAATTCTTTAGAGCCGCCCAAAAAAAATTGTAAGGCAAAGACCAAAAGAAAGAACATCAATAGTCATAATGCTGCTAATAAATCTAAGGTGTCATGAGCTTATATGGTCAGTAATATGGTCACAGTTGCTATATCTTGGTAGGTTTTGCTTCCAGGATACTTAAAGGGAGTGCCAGTAGACATTTTCTGCCTAGCCGCCCACTCTACAGTCTATGCTACCTGGTTGCTTTCTCTCCAGTGGGTGCAGAATGCAAAGTCTGTACATCACAGCACGATCAATTTTTCTTTTTGTTGCAGTGTTTAAATGATACATAGATACATAGACAGTGTCGGCAGATAAGGGCCTATGGCCCACCTAGTCTGCCCATTTGAGCTTGTAAGTTCAGTTTGTTTTCCTAGAAGTCTGTTTCCCCTTACCCCTGCCCTCTAGAATTCCTTTATGTCTATCCCATGCATTCTTAAATCCTGTGATTGTTTCAGCCCTCACCACTTCCTCTGGCAGGGTGTTCCACTTGTCCACCACCCGTTCTGTGAAGAAATTCTTTCTCATGTTTCCTCTGAATCGTCCTCCCTCCAACTTCATCCCAAGCCCTCTAGTCCTGAAACATCTTTTTCGCTTAAAAATAGTGTTTTCCTGCACCCTGTTCCTCCCTGTAAGATACTTGTATGTCTCTATCATATCCCCTCTCTCCCTCCTCTCCTCCAGGGAGTACATGTTTAGTTCCTTCAACCTGTCTTAATAGGACTTGTGATGCAACCCATGCACCATCTTTGTTGCCCTCCTCTGAACCTTCTCTACCCTGTCTATGTCCTTACATAGGTATGGTCTCCAGAACTGTACACTGTACTCCAGGTGGGGCCTCACTAGTGTCTTGTATAGCGGAATTATGACCTCCTTTTCCTGCTGGTGATGCCCCTGCCTATACATCCCAGCATCCTATTTGCTTTACCTGATGCCTTGTCACACTGTTTCCCTACCTTGAGGTCATCAGAGATGACAACCCCAAGATCCTTTCCTGCTTGGTGCATGCTATATCCTCACCCCCAACTGATATATTGTGCCAGGGTTTTGTGCCCCATATGCATTATCTTGCACTTCTTTGCATTGAATTTCAACTGCCAAACCCTTGACCATTCTTCAAGTTTCTGCAGGTCTCTTCTCATTCTGTCTACACCCTCTGGTGTGTCTACTCTGTTACAGAGCTTTGTGTCATCAGCGAACAGTGAAATTCTGCCTTCTAGATCCTGTGCAATGTCACTGATGAAGATGTTGTATAGGACCGGTCCCAGCACTGATCCCTGTGGTACCCCACTGGTTACTCTTCCTCTGTGGAGTGACAGCCATTTACCACCACCCTCTGTGTCCTGCCACCCAGCCAGTTACCTACCCACCACACTACTGTCCTGCCCACACCCATATTCCCCAGTTTGTGTAATAGTCTTCTATGTGGCACAGTGTCAAAGGCCTTGCTGAAGTCCAGATCACGCCATGTCCACTGCCCTCCCCGATCCACCTCCCAGTCACCCAGTCAAAAATTCAATGAGGTTGGTCTGACATGACCCCCCTGGTGAAACCATGCTGCCTTGGGTCCTGTAGTCCATTGACAACCAGATGTTCCACCAATCTCTCCTTCAGTAGTGCTTCCATGATCTTTCCCACTACCGAGGTGAGGCTGACTGGTCTGTAGTTCCCTGCTTCCTCTTTGTTCCCACTTTTGTATAAGGGGACTACATCTGCTGTCCTCCAGTCTTTGGGTACCTCCTGTTTCCAGTGATTGGCTGAACAGGATAGCCAGAGGTTCAGCCACCACCTCTTAGTTCTTAAGGACCCTGGGTACACCCCATCTGGCCCCATTGCTTTATCAGCTCTTATTACTTCCAGTTCCTTCAGGACCCTTTTCTCGTGTAAAGGGACTTGTGTCCATTTCTGCACCATTCTCACCCCTTGTACTCCCTTCAGACCCATTACCCCCCTCTTCCTTAGTAAAGACTGAGCAGAAATACCTGTTCAATATGTCAGCTTTATTGTTGTCATCCTCCACGTGGCTCCCATCCTCCCCCTTCAGTCTCACTATCCCTCCCTTTGTCTTTCTTTTTTCACTTATGTACCTGTAAAAGGTTTTGTCCCCTTTATGAGCAGCTTAAAGGTCTTCATGGGAACTTTGGTATATCAGCAATGCTTTTCCAACCCATTATTTTAGTGTTAGATCTTACACATTACCTCACTAAACAGGCTCTCTGTATCTAGCCTTTTATGCTCCAGTTTAGCAGTGCATCAGGTTTATAGTCTTTTGGCTGTTCAGTTGCATATCTTCAATCGGTATGCATCCTGATTATTGCCTTTTCTTTTTTCATATGTGAATTATTATATATTACAAGGCAGTTTACCCCTTCCCTCTCCTAATGACAGGTTCTCAAGTATTATTGGCAACTACATTTAATCTATCTCCTTCCCTACGCTCCATTATTCTTACTACCTCCTGTTTACAATATGGAACTATCATTAGCACTCAAAGAGGTGGGCTATGTTTGGTGTACTGTTGCAAAGGATTGTCAATCTACATCTTCCGTTTGCTCCTTATTTTACTCAAAGCCTACAGATATTATAGAAATCCACTGCTGTGTGGTCCCTCCTGTTTTGGAGCTCACTGGGCCTAGTCTTCTAGACCTAGTCACCCCATATAACACCTATTTAGGCAATTTTCGAGTAATCGGAGCTGATCTTTACTATAACTATCTCATCTGTTTACAGTTATCACCGAAGCCTATACCTCTCCACATAATCTCGATTTGCATTTGGCTCAGGGCGTAAGGGCTTAAATTGACCTCCCCTTTCTTCTTTCCCCCCTCAAAATTGTATTTATTATGTACTTATTCTGTTGCACTGCAAAGTATACTCAGAGTCACTCTAATGTGGTAATGATCTACTTTTCCTTTTATATTTGTTCATTTGCATTCCACCTGGCTCCCTGGAATCCTTGCTCTATGTTTAGGCTGTACTGGCATCTCATATATGGTTCTTTAATTTACTGTTATTTTGAGTTGGTATATCTTATACTATTACTACTGATGTTTATAAGTTCTGGTGTTTAGCTTTATCATTATACCTTGTCCTGTTAGCTTAGAATTAAGCTGAGGTTATTACAGTCCCCTGCCTTTCTTGGTGTAACCCCCCTGCAAATGGGGGTTCCCAAAAGACTTCCAGGAGCTTGCTTGAATGCTCCAAGCCTGAATGGTGTTTGGCATTTAAGCCATTTATCAGTGAGTGTTTTTAGAGCCTCTGGTACTGTCTCTTTAAGAGCTGTCTGCTTGCAGACATAATTAGTTTGTATGGGGGACTGTGTGCTTCTCTGAGTACCACTTGAGCTGCTGCCAATTCACTTCATTTTTGCAGTCACTAGAGTGCAAAGGAACCTATCTGAAAGATGTAACTGTTTGCCAGAAATTATTTAGAGTAATAATGAAATTACAGTTTGTCTAACCTGCTTTCTTTGCAGTCAGAACTGTGTCTGCTAGTTCCCCATTCTAGTTTTGAACTGCTGAACTGGACCAATCAGTGTGGGGTAAGCTAGCTCTAAAATGGTGCCTTGGACTGAATCAGAACTTGGACTCATAATCTGAGCCAGCCACAAGAGGATTGTATGGGCAGTGACTCTGGGAGATGTAGTGTAGACTTCAGTGCCTTTTGGACCAACAGCAGCAGTCTATTGTGAGTGACAGCCAATCCAGTCAAGAACTGGGAGGAACTCAAAGGAAGTGCCCAGTTTTGTCGGTTGGAGCTTCAGTTGAGCTTTGGCAGTGAAGAAGGAAGGAGCCCTGTGCTTTTCAGTGTGCAGTTTTAGTCAAAAACGTGTAAGGCCCAGAGTTCCGGTCTGCAGCTTGTGTAACAGCTTGTTAGGACTGAATCCGTCCTGTGAAAAGAATCAAAGGATCTCTGAAGAGTAGAAACCAGGCTCACCCTGTAGAAGACTGGAAGAATTGCTGAAAATTGCACTCGGTCTGTCAGGAACTGAATCTGCTGTGTGTTCTCCCGGTATTGTGCAGTAACTATGATCGATACAGATGCAGCCTGCCTGGTATAGTACTTCTTTTATATGGATGTGTGAAGAGGTTTGTGTACCTCAAGTGAGCCCTGCTGACATTGAAGGACCCTATCTTATTTGGAGGTCGTGAGTACTAATTCAGGGTTGCTCCTGTTGAATTGCCACATTAAATCCAAATGGAATTACTGTACTGCTGACTGTTTAATTCCTCCTTTTCTCTGTGTGAAAGGGCCCCACCAGCTGCCACGGTTTGACTAGCCACTAGGGCTTGGGTACCCAGGGACAGTAACTGATAGGGATAGGCCTGCACAGAGCCATAGGTAGATTATTAGAGTGATAAGCTAATTAACCTGATTTCCCTGTCCTTGTTATATCCCCTAAATAAATCAGAGCTGCTTGTTTCAGCAAAGTTATACTGCCTGAGGTATTTGTCTATGTTAAAGTACTGTACTGTGATTGTTGCACTGTATCTCATTTCACAGGAGGTCCCAGTGCCGGAACCAGACCTGGGGGTAAGTGTATACTGTGAAGGTAATTTGATATATTGTGTGGGCCACTAGTGGGAAGAAAGGGGGTTGCAGTGTCCCAGAGGGCTGTGACCAAGTTAGTTTAACTATTGCAAACCCTGACCTCTGGGTGGAGGCACCCGCCATTGGATCCAGGCCCTCAACCTGTTAGTGGCAAATCAGGCAGGGGTAGTAGCCCCTGGATAGCGCCATCTAGGGGTTACATCTTGGAGGCTCACCGCTGGGATTGTGTGTCCTCTAGTGGCCATATTTACGAACCACTGTTAAGAAAAAATGGGTACCCGACAGAAGTGGCTGTGCACCGCTGGTGGAGTGGTGTACTGGGAGGAGACCGAACCCCAAAATGCTATGCTTATCCTGGACATCCCCTGGGTATCAATACGGACACTGTGCAGGAGTACTTTCCAAGGTGGAAGGTTTACAAACCCTGTGGTGGTGGGTCGGCATGCTAATCTGCTCACCCACACTTTCCTGGCCCTAGTAGAGTTTAAGGATCCCATAGATAGCTCCAAAGTGCCACAGACCATTATCCCAGAGGGAGCCTCACTGCTTGGAGAGTGATAACTAAGGACAGTAAAGACCCGGGGAATCAGCCCCACCACTATCTGAAACTTTTGAGGAGAAATTTGCTGAATGGTTGCTGGGAGAGGGGAAACTGTGGAGGACTTGAAGAAACTATTCTGCCACCTGGGGTGTTCCTCCCCAACACCCTCTCCTGCTCCAGTGCCCGTAATGGTGTCTGAACCAATGCAGACTCCTATTTCTGCACCTGCCATTAGTCACGACTCTTACCGAAGGTTGAGGATCTTCTCTGGCACCTCCCACCCCCAAGGGAGGATGACTGGGAGACCTGATAGACTATGTTGCCCCCATGCGCTAGAATGGCAATGCTCGGAAGGTGAAAAGCGAAAGAGGTTAGTGAGAGCCTCCGAGGTCCTGCCCTGGCTACCATCCAGCAAAACGGGCCAGTAACCCTGAAGCGACTGCACAGGCCTATCTTGAGGCCTTGGAGAATGTGTATGGGAGCCCAGATTCTGATGAGGACCTATGGTGGAGAGTAAGAGATGCACAACAGTACCAAGGGAGTTGTTGTCTGTGTATGTATCTCGCTGGAAAAATTGTTGCAAGAATGCCTCAGAAAAGGTAGTTTGCCAGCGATTGAACTGGACCAACCAGGCTGGACAGGATCCTTAAGTCTGCCCCTTCTCAGAACTGCTGTTGCTTCAGTTACACCTGGCAGATCGACTGGAATCCCCACCTCCTATGATGAGTTAATGAGAGAAATTCGAGGAGTTGAGAAAAGACGACCTCGGGAGGGACCTGCACCAATAGCTGCGGCTACGACCCGAGTGACTGAGGGTGACCCATCAAGTGAAGTTCAGGGGCAGAGGTTGGCAGTCAATGAGTGCTCTGACAAGGAAAAAGATATGTCACAATGGGGCGAACTGTTGAGAGAGATCCGGGAATTCAAAAACAGTCCCTTTATGAAGGCCACGCCTGCAAGTGCGGGCCCTGACCTATATCCGACTGCATCTGCTATGGGGTGGGGGTACCACCATGTATCTCCTGCTGATAACAGCTCCGAACTCGATTCCTTGACCATGGAAGTGGAGAAACTGACGAGATGTCTCCAAATGCTTATCACGCCGAGACAGAGATGGCACCAAGGTTTCCAGTTAGTAATACCCCGCCCTGGCTCCCAGTGTGGCGCCTCGGCCAGCTCAAACTCCAGAAAGTATGTTTTGCTATAATTGTGGGAAAGATGGGCACATGAAAGGGAATGCCAGTCCCCAAAAGACACTGACAAAGTTGCATATAGGCTACAAGGAGAGCTTGGAGAAGAAATCAGTGGTTAAGAGGTGCACGACATGATCCCAGTGAGGGCACCAAAATGCTAATTCACGCCCTTTGTGGCAAGGCCAGTTGCCCAGGCCCCACTACCGCCTCTCAGACTGGTCCAGAATAGTGGGTCCTCCATGGAGACCACTGTAAAGGTGAACGGAGTGTCTACAAGAGCTATATTAGACAGTGGCTCCCAAGTGACAATTATGTTCCAAGATTGGTATCAGAAGCATTTGTCAGACATACCCTTACAACCATTAGAAGGACTGCATGTATGGGGTTAAGTGAGAAGGCCTACCCTATTCGGGTATATCCGAATTTGGCTGTCTTTCCCCACCTCCGTGGCTGGAGTGGGCTGAACAAGTAGAGACCCTAGCCTTAGTGTGTCCCCCCACTGGACTGTATGATGGTGTCCCTTTGTTGATTGGAACAAATGCTCATATGTTCGGAAGGCTGGCACAGTTGTGTTATGAAAAACAGGGTCAAAGACTAGTAGAGCTTTAAGAGTTCCGGCTTTAATTAAGAAGGCCTATGAGGCACAGAGATGCTGAAAAAACAGAACCAGAGGAACCGGTCGGAATTGTATGGAAGAAGGATCCTGAGTCTCTGATCCTGGCGCCAAATGCCCAGTGTACCTTACAGGAGAGGTCCGTATCAGAAAGGATGTTAAGAATAAAATATTAATGTTGGATGCACCAGGCGATGGAAAATTGCCAGAGGACTGCTGGTCAAGCTTAGTATTTTGCCCGCTAGAGCCCATGCTTATGCCAGAAGGTAATGGTCCAAGTTCATAATGTGTCTGAAAGAGACATCGAGTAAACAGAGGTTGCATCCTGGCTAATGTGCATTGTGCAGACACTGCAGTGCTACCCAGCAGCAAGAGTTCAAGGAAGAATGACAGAGTAACGCCTGACTTGTTTGATTTCGGCGACTCCCCGCTGCCAGCTGAATGGAAAGTGAAGATCAGTGAGAAGCTTGCCCAGAGAGACCAGGTGTTTTCTTTAAAGGAATGGGATGTAGGATGCGTGCAAGGAGCTGAGCACAATATCCGGCTGCATGACGAAAGACCATTTCGTGAGAGGTCTCGACGCCTGGCACCTGCTGACATAGATGATGTGAGACGGCATCTGCAAGAGATGTTAGCTGCTGGTGTAATACAAGAATCCAGAAGCCCTTATGCTTCCCCCATTGTGGTAGTGAGGAAAAGAATGGAACAGTAAGGATGTGTGTGGATTATCGCACCTAAACCGCGGACTATCCCTGATCAGTACACAATGCCCCGCATTCAGGATGCTTTGACTGCCTAAACGGGAGCAAGTGGTTCTCTGTGCTGGATCTCCGCAGTGGGTACTATCAGATCCCGATGGCCCCAGAGGACCGTGAAAAGACAGCCTTTATCTGTCCGCTTGGCTTCTATGAATTCATGAGGATGCCTCAAGGATTTCAGGTGCCCCAGCCACTTTTCAACGATTGATGGAGCGTGCAGTGGGGACATGAACTTACTAGAGTGCCTGGTATACCTAGATGATGTTATTGTGTTTGGCAGCTCACTGGAGGAACATGAGAGCAGATTATTTAAGGTATTGGACCGACTGGAGGACTTTGGCCTAAACTGTCCATTGATAAGTGTCAATTTTTCAAACATCAGTAAAGTATGTGGGACACATAGTATCCACCGAGGAATAGAGACCGACCCAAGTAAAGTTGAGGCCTTGACCACCTGGCCACAGCCCAAAATCTAAAAGAACTGCAAAGATTCCTGGATTCTGTGGTTATTATCGGCGCTCATCAAGGACTATTCAAGAGTGATCCGCCTTTACTTAACCTTACTCAAGGGTATCCCCAACCCACAAAAATACCAAAAGTCAGCATCCCTCAAGACTGAAAGAGTGTATTTTCATCCGAGTGAAGTATTTGGGGCCCGCTGGACTCCTGATTGTGAGACTGCTTTTCATGAGATCATATATCAACTTACCCATGCTCCAGTGCTGGCCTATGCCGATCCAAGAAAACCTTACGTCCTGCACACTGATGCTAGCTTGCAAGGGTTGGGGGCTGTGTTGTACCAAGAGCACGAGAATGGCCTGAGACCAGTGGCCTTTGCCAGTAGAAGCCTGACCCCATCCGAAAAGAACTATCCTGTACATAAGTTAGAGTTCCTAGCTTTGAAGTGGGCTATTGTTGACCAATTCCATGAGTACTTGTATGGGGCTAAAATACTAGTAAAACTGACAATAATCCTTTGACCTATGTGCAGACCTCAGCTAAGTTGGATGCCACTGGCCATAGGTGGCTTTCTGCATTATCTACATATGACTATGCTCTCGAATACCGGCAGGTCTGAACCACATAGATGCTGATGCTCTCTCCGGAGGCCTGTTCCCAGAATGATTGGGTCCGATTGGCAGAACCTGACATTCGGCACTCTGGCCGGAAGTTTGACAGGGAGGAACAAATGTCCACGGACGCAGTGGACTGCATGGTGGATTGCTTGGGAGCCTCTGAGAATTGCATACCTGCTGCTTATTGCCACTTTTCTGCAATAGACATTGGTGCACTGCCTCAGCTGGACAATGACAGTATTCGCGGCTCAATCCCGCGATCCCATGATCAAAGCAGCTTTAGAAGCCCTCTATGCAGGAAAAGATGTGTCCAAATTACGCCCACTGATTTGAGAACTGCACTGTTGTACAAAGAAGGTCCTAAGTTGAAACTGATCAATAAACTGTTATACAGAGAAACAGTAGACAGAGGGGACAAGTAGACAAACAACAACTAGTGCTGCCCACTGCCTTTCGAGACTCAGTACTGAGGTCCTTGCACAACCACATGGGGCACCTTGGTATAGACAGAACACTTGACTTGGTGAGATCCAGATTCTATTGGCCTAAGATGGGGGCTGATGTGGAGCAACACATTCGAACTTGTAGTCGCTGCTTACAGAGGAAAGCTTTGCCCCAGAGGGCTGCCCCCCTTGTTAACATCACCACCAGTGCACCCATGGAGCTGGTCTGTATTGATTTTCTAAGTTTGGAGTCAGATCAAAGAAATATCAGTAATGTGCTGGTGGTCACTGACCATTTCACGAGATATGCCCAAGCTTTCCCACCAAAGACCAGAAAGCATCCACTGTGGCCAAAGTACTTGTAGAAAACTTTTGTTCACTATGGGGCTCCACAAAGAATCCATTCTGATCAAGGGAGACTTTGAGAGTCGTCTGATCAAAGAGATGCTTTCTCTGTGGGGAGTGCGAAAGTCCAGAACCACTCCTTACCACCCCCAGGGGACCCACAGCCTGAACGTTTCAACCGCACTTTGCTAGATATGCTAGGCACCCTGCACCCAAAGGACAAGCCTAGATGGAGCCAACAAATTAGCACCCTGGTACATGCTTATAACTGCACCAAAGTGATGCCACTGGATTCTCCCCTACCGCCTGATGTTTGGAAGAAAGCTCGACTACCAGTAGATGTGTGTTTGGGGTCTCTCCTGATGGGGTTCAGGCTGACAACTATTTACAGTATGTGCAAAAGTTAAAGGCCCAGCTAACTCATGCGTACTAACTGGCTCAAACCATGGCTGCCAAAAGAAATCTGGCCAACAAAGAAAGGTATGATAAAAAGGTGAAAGCACAGGAACTCCAGGAGGGAGATCGGTATTGCTAAGAAATCTGGGATTGCATGGCAAGCACAAGATTGCTGACAGATGGCACCATCTCCTCACATTGTAGTGGGCAAACTAGATGATCTGCCAGTGTACAAAGTAAGGCCTGAGAATAATTCAAAGATGTAAAAACAATGCATAGAAATCATTTACTGCCCATTGGACAAATCTTAATTGAGTCTGAGCCCCTAGAAGATGCCCCTCTGGACCAGTGACTAGAGCTGCTGCTAAGAAAAGATCAAGAAAGTCTGCACCTACAGAAGCAAAGTTAAAGTGTTCCCTCCACAAGTCCCAGTTGAGCATGACTGTCAGTCCATATCGGAAGAAAGTGAGAGTGACTTTGAATACTATCCTTCTTACTAACTGAGTCAATTGTTTCGGGCAATCCCTAGTCAATACTGGAGACAAAGCTGGGCCTTCTGGACTGTTTAAGCCCCAGCTTCATCCCTGGAGCCAATGCTCCCAGAAAGTGAAGTGCAAAGCATCAGATCAGATGAATGGAATCATTGTGCATGGTTGAACTGTTTGAGCTTTCAGGGAGGAAATGATAGATTGGGGCAGACTGTGATACAATCGAACAAGAAGAGTATTTTGAGTGCCCTGACAGTCCACTGCCAGTGTCGAAGCTCTCCATGCGAGCCAAATGTTGTGGACTCAGAAACTGTAACTCCTGGAGCTGAAAGTGCCCCAAGTTCTAGCCTCTCTACCCCCATGGAGACTCCCTGACAAGTGTGGACAATGCTGAAAATGAGGCTCAGAGTGCAGAGACTGTAACAGTTCCCCCTAGAAAGACTGGTCGAGCTGTAAAGCCTGTGGTGCACCTCAGTTATGATTCCCTTGGGAGGCCTGTGGATTTGCTCTCAATGTTGTCCATAAAGGAGTGTATGTGTCCCTGAGCTCATTGCCCAAACTGAGCGCCAGTGCTAACTCCAAGTTACTTGTGTTGCCCTCTATGCATGGTGCCCTTGCCCCGTCCAGCCCCAAGGTAACTGATAGGAAGGCCCTCTCTTCAGGTTTCATGTACAAGAGGTAATAACTTGAGTTATGGTACAATGTGTATGTAATACTGTGTAAAGAGTGACGTACTGCAATGTTTCAGAAATGTGTTCTTGGTAAAATGATATATTGACTGATGATTACATGTGCGAGCCTAATGCAAATGTATATGGTTGCAGTTGAAACTTATGGGGGTACTTGCTTGACGCGGACGTCAAGCTTTCCCAGGCCAGGAAGGGTGTAACCCCCCTGCAAATGGGGGTTCCCAAAAGACTTCCAGGAGCTTGCTTGAATGCTCCAAGCCTGAATGGTGTTTGGCATTTAAGCCATTTATCAGTGAGTGTTTTAGAGCCTGGTACTGTCTCTTTAAGAGCTGTCTGCTTGCAGACATAATTAGTTTGTATGGGGGACTGTGTGCTTCTCTGAGTACCACTTGAGCTGCTGCCAATTCACTTCATTTTGCAGTCACTAGGAGTGCAAAGGGAACCTATCTGAAAGATGTAACTGTTTGCCAGAAATTATTTAGAGTAATAATGAAATTACAGTTTGTCTAACCTGCTTTTTTGCAGTCAGAACTGTGTCTGCTAGTTCCCATTCTAGTTTTGAACTGCTGAACTGGACCAATCAGTGTGGGGTAAGCTAGCTCTAAAATGGTGCCTTGGACGAATCAGAACTTGGACTCATAATCTGAGCCAGCCACAAGAGGATTGTATGGGCAGTGACTCTGGGAGATGTAGTGTAGACTTCAGTGCCTTTTTGGACCAACAGCAGCAGTCTATTGTGAGTGACAGCCAATCCAGTCAAGAACTGGGAGGAACTCAAAGGAAGTGCCCAGTTTTGTCGGTTGGAGCTTCAGTTGAGCTTTGGCAGTGAAGAAGGAAGGAGCCCTGTGCTTTTCAGTGTGCAGTTTTAGTCAAAAACGTGTAAGGCCCAGAGTTCCGGCTTCAGCTTGTGTAACAGCTTGTTAGGACTGAATCCGTCCTGTGAAAAGAATCAAAGGATCTCTGAAGAGTAGAAACCAGGCTCACCCTGTAGAAGACTGGAAGAATTGCTGAAAATTGCACTCGGTCTGTCAGGAACTGAATCTGCTGTGTGTTCTCCCGGTATTGTGCAGTAATTGCGATCGGGATACAGATGCAGCCTGCCTGGTATAGTACTTTCTTTTATATGGATGTGTGAAGAGGTTTGTGTACCTCAAGTGAGCCCTGCTGACATTGAAGGACCCTATCTTATTTGGAGGTCGGAGTACTAATTCAGGGTTGCTCCTGTTGAATTGCCACATTAAATCCAAATGGAATTACTGTACTGCTGACTGTTTAATTCTCCTTTTCTCTGTGTGAAAGGGCCCCTACCAGCTGCCACGGGTTTGGACTAGCCACTAGGGCTTGGGTACCCAGGACAGTAACTGATAGGGATAGGCCTGTGCACAGAGCCATAGGTAGATTATTAGAGTGATAAGCTAATTAACCTGATTTCCCTGTCCTTGTTATATCCCCTAAATAAATCAGAGCTGCTTGTTTCAGCAAAGTTATACTGCCTGAGGTATTTGTCTCTGTTAAAGTACTGTACTGTGATTGTTGCACTGTATCTCATTTCACAGGAGGTCCCAGTGCCGGAACCAGACCTGGGGGTAAGTGATACTGTGAAGGTAATTCTGATATATTGTGTGGGCCACTAGTGGGAAGAAAGGGGTTGCAGTGTCCCAGAGGGCTGTGACCAAGTTAGTTTAACTATTGCAAACCCTGACTCTGGGTGGAGGCACCCGCCATTGGATCCAGGCCCCTCAACCTGTTAGTGGCAAATCAGGCAGGGGTAGTAGCCCCTGGGATAGCGCCATCTAGGGGTTACATTGGTATTATTCCCTTTCAGTTTAGCTTATCAGGAATGCTTACTTTATTATATTACTGGGATCAGACTTAGGTTTGGGCCAATATTTATAACCAGTCCTCCCTAGTCTCCTCCCTACATTGATGCCCCAGAGTGTGGTGAGAGAGTCTCTTAGCCAGTTAACTGACTCATATCTCCTCACACCCATAAAATGTTTTCTTTGTTATTTAGCTTACTAGTATTGTTGTTGTTGTTAATGACTTTTCTCCTTCCCCACCTCTAGTCTAACTTTAATAAGATATCTGTGCCACTCATGTATCATATATCTCACTTTTTTTGGCTTGAATGTTCCTGCCATTCTCTGCATATACGTAAGCTCTTTATATTGTATTCTAATCATCCTCTGCCTCATTTATTTGTACCTTTACACTCCAGCGATTATTCCCTTTCTTTAACACTAACAATATGAGTGACAGATTTTTATATACATGGAATGTGAAGGGACTTAATTCTCCTTGTAAGCGGAAGCAAATTCTTTCACATCTCAAAAAACATAAAACACAAATTGCTTTCCTTCAAGAAACAAAATTATTAGCAGAGGATGTTCATAGACTTAAAAAAGATTGGGTCGGTCAGATCTATGAATCATCCTATACCTCAAAAAAAAGAGGAGTTGCTATTCTTATTCATAAGAGTCTCAAATGGTCACTTGTAAACTCTGTTTCCGATACTGACGGCAGATGGGTGATGGTCAAACTGAATACCAAATCTGGTCCTCTTCTGATTGTTAATGTCTATGCACCCAACTCCGATTCCCCAGAGTTTTTTCATAATTTAGCTCAACAGGTTCTATCCTTTAACACTGATAATACACCAGTTATTATTGGAGGAGATCTTAACTTAGCTTTAGAAGCCAGTATTGACAGAAGTAGCCCCACTACAGAGGCCCACCTTAGAAGTATTAAAGCCTTCTCATTACTAATGCAAGATGTTGGATTAACTGATGTATGGCGCCTCCTTCACCCCCGCAATTGAGAATTTACTTTTTACTCCTCTCTACATAAGACACACAGTAGAATTGACTACTGGTTAGCCTCTCCTGTTATAATGGAAAAAACTATTGATTCATTCATCTCTCCCATCATAATCTCGGACCATTCCCCTGTCAAAGTGCAACTTTTGTGGGGCCCACTAGCACCTAAATCTTCTTACTGGCAGCAGGACTCTCTCCTTCTCAAGGATCCCAGTTTCTTACCCATGATCAAAGCACAAATTCAGGACTTCCTCTTTCACAATACCCCAACCGAATCTTCTATGTCCTCTGTATGGGAAGCTCTTAAAGCTATGATTCGAGGGAAAATTATCAGTTATGCTGCAATAGGAAAACAGTAAGGAACAACAGCTGGCTGACTTGGAAAATCTCTTAAGGCTAAAGAGAATTTATACTTTTCTTCTAATAAGCACTGTCCTGATTCTCAACTTCATCTTAAAATTCTTCAACTTAGAGTTAAAATTAACGAATTAATTTCTCTAAACTGAACTGGCCTTGTTTAAACTTAAATATAAGTTTTGGGAACACGCGATAAAATGGGAAACTCTCTCTTACCAGCTCAAAGCACAACAAATGGAACGACATATCCTAAGCCTAAAAGATGAACAGGGTACGATTCACTCCGACAACCCCTCTATAAACCGTATCATGAAAATCTTTTATCAAAAACTATACTCTAATACAAATCCTCCATCTGCTTTACAAATTCAGCAGTTCCTTAAATCGTTACATCTTCCTCATCTTTCTACTCTTGAAACAAATTCTTTAGATGAACCCTTCTCGCTTCAGGAAATTCCAGAAGCTTTGTCTTCCTTGAAAAACAGCAAATCCCCTGGGGGTGATGGATTCCCTGTCAATTTCTATAAAATGTTTTCTGACACCTTATGTCCCCCTTCTTCTTAATGTTTATCAAGAAGCTTCCAATACTGGCAAGCTTCCCCCATCTTGCACTGAAGCAATCATAACCCTAATCCCTAAGAAAGAAAAAGACCCTACTCACCCCGCATGTTACAGACCCATCTCTTTATTAAACATGGATGGGAAGATATTTGCTACAATACTAACTTCTCGACTTGAATCCTTGATTCTCAAGCTAACTCATTGTTCGCAAGCTGGTTTTATTAAACATAGATCTGGTTCTGATCACCTACATTCCTTATTTAATTTAATTCACAAAGCCAAATCCCTCAAGACACCAGCTGCAGCCATAGCTATTGATTTCGAGAAGGCCTTTGATTCCTTAAACTGGGACTACCTTCATCAAGTTTTATCTTATTTTGGTCTTTCTCATACTGTTTTCTCCTGGATCAAGCTATTATATAACTCCCGTTGCTAAAGTACTTACTAATTCCACCCTTTTGTCTTACTGTCATCTAGCAAGGGAAACTAGACAAGGCTGTCACCTGTCACCTTCCCTGTTTATTTTAGCCATGGAACCCCTGACTGCTTGTTTACATCAATCTTCTGGCATTATGGGCATACCTGTGAGCAATTCAAGACATGTTTTTCTCTCCTCCATGGATGACCTCTTAATCTTACTCAAAAACCTGAATGAGGATGGGCCCCTGTTGGTTGATTTGCTTAATAATTTTACTAACATTTCTGGCCTTGCTTTGAATTATGGCAAATCACAAACTATGCTCCTTAACAACCACTGTAAAGCCTTTATGAACATACCTCTTGGATTCCGCTGGTCACCACAGGGTATAACATATCTAGGAATCAAAATTACTAGTAACTTAGGGAAGATATGGGACATTAACTTTAACCCCTTATTTGATAACATCAAAACAATTCTGGACAGATGGAAGCTTCTTAATTTCTCTTTCATGGGGAAAATTGCAGCCATTAAGATGTCCATTTCTCCCAAGATTCTTTACTGCTTTGCCAATATTCCTTTAGTCTTACCATCCTTCTTTTTTGCTAAAATTGATAAATTAATAGGTAACTTTATCTGGGATGGAAAACCACTGAGATTTAACCGCGACAAACTTCGATCACTTTGGAAAAAAGGGGATTCAGACTCCCCTGGTTCAAAGGCTACCTCTGGGCTTTCTGAATGGCCCAAACCATTATATGGTTTCAGAAACCCCCCCCTCACTCACTACTATGGGTTGCAATGGAATTCGCATTGTGCCCGGGAGGAGTTCCCACTTCCTTCATTTTTAACCCCATTTCCTCTAAACTAAAATCTCACCTGACTATATCATCCTCTGTTCTTTATTGGAAGCTAACCCACAAATTCCTGAAATCCAATCCAACACCCTGGTTTTATGCCCCCTTATGGGGCAATCCACTGCTCACTCTAGAAGATCACACAATTTTCTGTCATACATGGAAGAACAAAGGCATTTTCTTTCTCTGACATATCTTGGACCAGAATTCCTCACTCTTAGATCATTCTCAGACTTGCAGGTCACATGGAAACTTCCTAAACAGGACTTCTGGAAGTTTTTACAAATTCGGGCAGCTTATATCTCTCTCTCTAGTTTAGTGTATAGGCATACTCTTCTAAACCCATACATCTCGCACTGGACTAATTTATCAGTAAAATTAAATAGCTCCATTTACAAAGACATTATTGATAATCTACCTGATCAGTCTATACAGGCCAAAAATAAATGGAGCACTCTTCTTAACTACAATATTTCAGACGCACAATGGAGTAATTGTTGGCGTACTGCACATAATACCTTTAAAGATGCCCGTAGTTCTTTAATACAAACTAAAATCCTACATCTTTGGTTAGAGCCCCCTCTGTGCTTCAACGAATGGGCCTATTAAATAATAATAATTGCTGGCACTGCAATTTGGCCAACAGGGATCTACTTCGAATCTTGTGGTCTTGCGCTCCCATTACTAAGCTCTGGCATAACATATGTTTACTTGCCTCCAGAGTAACAGGACAAAAACTACCTTTTGACCCCAAGCTAGTCCTTCCAGGCATCCTTATCCCCAATAACTCTCTCCTCTCACATGCAAATTTTAGATGGCTAAACATACTTTCTCTTCTGGTCAAATGTCTGATTCTTATGAAATGGAAATCAATTCTGGTGCCTTCTCTTTCAGATGTTCTTCAAAGCCTCTCTCAGTATGCCTCCCTAGACCGATTATCTCATGTTACTCATAACCGACTCACTGTATATGACAGATGTAGGCAGGATTACTTCAAGTACATCGAACATAGTTCTTCTAGACCCTAATTCTTAAGGATATTTAGCCCTCCTTATTTTGCTCTCGGATTAGGTTTTCTTGAAACTTTTGTGCACAGATTTCTGCTCTTTTACCCTTCTTCCCTGTTTTCTCCCTCTCTCCTTCCCTTCTGTTCCTTGCTTTTTTCTCTCTTCTTTCTTTCCTTGCACACTTTTCTCTTATCTTCACCTTTCCATTACTGAACATTGTTCATATTACCACATTTATCACTTTTACAATTTACTGAATGCCTTGCCATAGCCTGCCCTAGCATGTATTTCGTACATGGTTGCTATTTCTGATCTTATAATACCCTATAAGCTCCCCCGGTGATAGCCATGCTGGTGGTCATGAGGGCTCATGGAGCCGCCCTCCCCCCGAGCAAAAGTAACAAAGAAATAAAGGAAGCTCTCCACTGGTGGTTGCAAGGGCATACGGAGCTGCCCTCCCCTGAAAGCCAAAAGGAAGCTCCCCCGGTGAAAGTCACGCTGGTGGTCGTGAGGGCTCATGGAGCCACCCACCCCCCGAGCAAAAGTAACAAAGAAATAAAGGAAGCTCTCCGCTGGTGGTCGCAAGGGCATATGGAGCTGCCCTCCCCTCAAAGCTGAAATGAAGCTCCCCCGGTGATAGCCACACTGGTGGTCATGAGGGCTCACGTAGCCACCCTCCCCCCAAGCAAAAGTAACAAAGAAATAAAGGAAGCTCTCTGCTGGTGGTTGCGAAGGAATACGGAGCTGCCCTCCCCTCAAAGCCGAAATGAAGGTATGAAAAGAGGCAGTGAGGCATGTCAGTTTTACTCCACTGTGTCTCTGAGGACTGTGTTTGTGTTTTCAACCTTGCCTTAAGGATTTTCTGACTCCAAACTGATGAAGATAGTTTTTTTGCATTTAACTATTTCCCAAATTTGTAGCTTAGATAGTCTGTTGCTGTGTGTGCTTTAAGACCTGGTGCGACTGCATCTGGAAACGACCTGGAGACGGAGTTTTTTGGCGCCAACTCCCAGTTTTGAATCCCCATATCTGTTAAGTTGTTTTATCGCATTTATTTAGTGCCTAATTTTACTGCCTTCCTTGATTACTGATTTAGATTCAGTTCTATGTATCATTTATTTTTTTCGAGCCAAATTTCTACCTGTTTACAAATGTTGCCTTAAGATTACTTAGTCTGAGCTCTTAAGCGCCAGTTCCCAGTTTGAATTTTGCTAGTCTGTAAAAACTGTCCCTTCGCATAAACTTCAGCCAAATCAGTTAGTTGTCACTGCTCTTTCTACTAAGTACTGCCTGTTGCTTGCTATGTACATACGGTTTATATTCCAGTATATATCTTTAGTATCTTTTGTATATAACCTATGAAAGTTCAATATTCTGTATTTTGTACCTCTGTATTTCATTTGTATGTATCATCCCATCCCCAACAACCCCCAGGACGCATCTGGAATTGAGTGGTAGTCTGCTCAGTATGCCTTTCCTGGTAAAACTTTTAAATAAATAAATAAATAAATTGATTGTAACCCTTCTGCTTTCCACTTACATCATGTCTAGGTTTGTGTTTTATTATCAATACATGTATATAAGGCTTCTCCAATATGTTTACCCTAAATACTGTGTTTTGTTAAGTGATATTTTATACATTACATGGAGGATAGTCTTCTATTGTATTAGATGTGTGCTTTCTTATATACTCGAATTTCAATAAAAAGATAAAGTGAAAAAAAAAAACACTCTTTTCACCAGACAGGCTACACCTCAGTAGGAAGGGTGATTTGAAGGTACTCAGGGACAAACTGGGGGAATACATAACCACTACACTTAATTTAAACTACTGGGGGGGGCAGTGGACACGCAGGCCCACAGACTCCGAGAGGAGGTGGTCAGTGAACCCCCCCCACAGTGATGGAAGAGGTCTGGAGGGAGGAGGTGGAAGAGGCAAATGCACAGTTAGCAAGGAGTGGAGGGGGTGAGGAACACATAACAAGGGTATGTGGAGGGGTGCACACAGAGGGGATAAAGGTGAATAGAAGAAGGGAATAGAAGGAAGGTCAGACTCTAGGTGGAGGGTGGTGTCTCTGAATGCACGGAGTCTTGGAAACAAGATGGATGACCTGCAGGCACTATTAGCAGACAGGAGGGTGGGCATAGCTGCAGTAACCGAGACTTGGGCAACATCACACCATGACTGGGACCTTGCCACCCCTGGATATAAACTATACAGGAGGGACAGGGTAGTCGGGAAGGGGGGAGGGGTGGCAGTTTATATCAGGGAAGAAATAAGTTGCACGAGGGAGGAGTCGGAGGAAGGGGAGGTGGAGGCATTATGGGTTCAGTTAAGGTCCAACAGAGGGAGAAAGGTGAGGTTGGGGGTGGTTTACAGACCATCCAGTCAAGATGAGGAGGGGGGAACAGGGAACTGATCTCACAAATATTGGAAGCTGCAGGGAAAGGAGAGGTGGTAATTGTGCGGGACTTCAACCTGCCCAAGGTGGACTGTAGCATACCATCCACAACATGTGCTAAGAGTCAGGTGATCATGGAAGGACTGCAGAGTGGGTTCCTGACTCAGGGTGTCACTGAACCAAAAAGAGCTGAGGCAATTCTTGATCTGGTGCTTACAAATGGGGAGCATGCACACTAAATATCCACTTTTCTGTGAACTTATACTGTACATAACTTGCATATAATGGACTTATACTGCATATGATCTGTATATAATGTGCTGCTCGCAGCCTTGGTGACCCATTGTATTTGTTCTTACCATTTGTATGTTCCTGCTGACTACATTATGTTTCTGTTTTCCCTGACTCTGTATAACTGCCTTAAGTGGATCATATTGTACTATGTCGTCTTTCCTGTACTCTCCCGGGTCGTACCTGAAAATAGGCGAATGTCTTGTCTAGTGTACTTACCTGGTTAACAAAAGCTAAATAAATAAATAAATAATCGTCAGGGAGCTACTGGGTGGAAGTGACCATTGCACAGTGGGAGAAGGCTTTATTTCACTATATAAGTGAGAAAAGGGACAAGAAGGAAGGTATTGTTAGGCTTAAGAAAGGGGTGGAGTGGGTGGAGGATAATGGGGAAAAGCAGAGATACAAAATGAATACTTCTGTTCTGTCTTCACCAGGGAGAAGGAAAGACCAGTGCCTTCAGGAAGGAAAAGAGGAGTGGGGGGGAAGGGAACACAGATGAATGATAGAGTAGGATAGAGTGAAGGAGGATCTGCTGGCATTGAAAGTGGACAAATCACCAGGCCTGGACAGGGTACATCCAAGGGTACTAAAGGAACTGGCTAAGGAGCTGGCAGGGTCACTGGCAGACCTGTTTAATAGTTCACTAGAGTCAGGCATGGTAGTGTAGGACTGGAGAACAGCACATGTAGTGCCGCACTACAAAAGCAGTCCCAAGGATGATCCAGGGAATTACAGACCAGTCAATCTGACCTCCATTGTGGGCAAGCTCATGGAGACCATACTTAAAGAAAGGGTGGTGGAATATCTAGAGGAGCCGGGGGGGGGGCGGAGATCGTGTCAAACAAATCTGATTGGCTTCTTTGACTGTGTCACTAAGACAGTAGACAGGGGCCAAGCGGTAGACATCCTCTATCTTGATTTCAGCAAGGCCTTTGACTCTGTGCTCCACAAAAGGTTGATCAGGAAGTTGGTGGATCTTGGAGTTGGGGAAAAGATGGCCAAATGGGTGGAAAACTGGCTGAGGGCCAGAACTCAGAGGGTGGTTGTGGGGGGAGAGTTATCTGGCACCAGAGAGGTAACCAGTGGGGTCCCACAGGGCTCCATGATGGGGCCGTTGTTGTTCAATGTCTTCATCAATGACACCGGGGATGGCATTAAAGGCAAAATGTGCCTATCTGCGGATGACACCACGATCTGTTGGCAAGTGGACACAGCTGAAGGGATACAGGACCTACAGAAATATCTGGAAAAGCTGAGGAGGTGGTCCAGGATCTGGCAGCTTGGCTTCAATGCCAAGAAATGCAAAGTTATACATATTGGAGCCAAGAATCCCAGGACAGAGTACTACCTGGGTCCAATTATCTGCATCAGAGGAGGAGAAGGATCTGGGAGTGATGATCACTAGTGACCTGAAACACCCCACGCAGTGCAAGAAAGCAGCAGCAAAGGCAAACAAGATGCTGGGATGCATAGTTAGGGGGATCAGTAGTAGGGGAGAGGAGGTTATACTGCCCTTGTACAGGTCACTGGTAAGGCCGCATCTATAGTATGGAGTTCAGTACTGGTGCCCACACCTCAAAAAAGACATTAACCTGCTGGAGAAGGTCCAGAGGAGGGCTACAAAGATAATAGCCAGTCAGCAGGGCAAAGCGTATGAGGAGAGGTTGAAGGCACTAAACATGTACTCCCTGGAAGACAGGACAGAGAGAGAGAGAGGAGGGACATGATTGGGACCTTCAAGTACTTGAAAGGGATAAATAAGGTTGATAAGGAGAGTCTCTTTAAGCTGAGTGGCAACCATAACATGAGGGGGCACAGTCTTAAGCTGGAGGGTGGGAGGTTTAGGAGGGAGGTCAAGAAGTACTTCTTCACAAGAGACTGTCACTAAGTAAGCATCACAAGAGGCTGTCACAATGTGAGCATCAAAAGAGACTGTCATTAAGTGAGCATCACAAGAGACTGTCACTATGTGAGCATCACAAGAGAATGTTACTTAGTTCAGTTCAGTTCGGTTCAGTTTTTATTGGCAGGAAAGACTCCATTGAGCAGGCTCATTTACAAAGAGGTCCTGATACAATCAATCATGCCACAGCATGAATATACAGAATCAACACTATTAGCAAGGTATGTAAAAATAATTACAGATCATACAGCAATCGTAGACTAAAAAGAGGCGGTACAGTGTATATACAGGTATTTACATATACTGTAATACAAAAAGTTTGTTGGCAAATCAGGGCAGGAAACGCCTTGGTTTGCAGATCTCAGTTGATTATTATCATGCAACATGGTACTGAGGGAAAAGAGGAGTGGTTAAGTGATTGGCAGATAGATGGTGCCATATAGGGTGGTAGTTAAAATGGAGGTCAGAAGGCGGGGTTGCCAGGGGTGGTTTGAGCTGTTGGCGGGGACCGACTGGATGGGGAGATCTTATTACAATGAAGAAAGTGGTGGAATGAGAAGGGATAAGAGAGGTTGCAAAGATAGGACAAGCCAGGTAGGTAGGTATAAGGAAGGTGGTGTGAGGATAGGGTAGTTGGTAAGAGTGGAGGACAGATAGGAACAGGGGGCAGGGAGGGCAGGGATGGATGGAAGGCCAGAGTAGGAGGTAGGGGGAGGTGAATAGTGGGTGTAATTTGAGCGTAAGGGTAGGGAGTGAGATAAGGTGTGTCAGGGTTTTTTCCTCTGATCCCATCTCTCTATTTTGTGGGGTTCCTCAGGGCTCTATATTGTCCCCCATGTTGTTTGCGGTGTACATACTTCCCCTCGGAGACATTGTGAGATGGTATGGGCTGAGGTTTCATTGTTATGTGGATGATACCCAGCTATACCTGTTCTTTGCACCCGACCAGGAAGGAGCTAGCTCAGTATTTAACAGCCGCCTCAAAGAAATTCAGGACTGGATGAGGTCCAGCTGGCTGAAGTTGAACTCTGGGAAGACGGAGGTGTTGGTATTGGATCCGGATCACCGGATAGGGGGACCTGGGGCTGGCTCCCCATCTGGATTGTTTTGTGAGGATGTCAAGCTACAGGTCTCTGAATGGGTGCAAGACCTGGGGGTGATATTAGATGCGGGGCTGACTCTTTGGTCCCAGGTGTCAGCGGTGGTTAAGTCATCTTTCTACCATCTAAGAAACATCGCTAGGATCAAGCACCTTGTTCCGTCCAGTGATCTGCCAACTTTAATCCATGCCTTTGTGACCTTGCGCCTAGACTACTGCAACTCACTTTACTTTGGGATTCCGGGGGTTGCTATCAGCCGCTTGCAGCTGGTGCAGAATTCCACAGTTCGGGTGTTGATGGGTACTCCTAGATCTTCCCATATTACACCGGTGCTGTGGGAACTGCACTGGTTGCCAGTTCAGTGGCGGATCACCTTCAAAGTTGGATTACTGACTTTTAAAGCCTTGCACAATCTGGGCCCTGATTACCTGAAAGAACTCCTGATCCCTTATCAACCTGTGAGATCGCTCCGCTCAGCCGACGAGGGGTTGCTAGAGTTTCCAAGGGTGATTTTAAAATCTGCTGGGGCCTGTGCTTTTATGTTTGCGGCCCCCCCCCGTTTGGAACTCTCTACCCCGTTGGACTAGGGAGTGCATGACTGTGGGGAGTTTTAAACAGGCTTTGAAATCCTTCCTGTGGGAAAAAGCTTATGGTTTTACTGTTCATTGATTTGTTTCTGTCTGTTTTTGTAATATTGATTTCTGTATTGTATCTTATTTATCTTATTGTATTGCACCTTCATATTTGAAAGGCGCAAGATAAATAAAGTATTATTATTATTATTATTATTAAAATAAAGTATTATTAAGGTGGGAAGCCTGATAGGAGCAGGAGTTGGACTGTGCTACGCATGGTATGTGAGATCGAATCTTAATGACATGTGCTGAACTCATTAAACTTGTTGATGATCAGAGTTCTGAAGTTGCTTAGGGGCATTAAATGTTGTAATTTAAGGTCAGATTGGGCTTTATTCTAAACAGTTGGGAGAGCACGGCTTATAGCCATATTGCCAAAACCGGAGCGGGAGCTTGAAACATCCAACGTAATGTATGAATTCTTATGTAAGGGGTATAGGCAGGCCGATCTCTGAAAGAGGTTTGTTATATAAGAGGGGAGTTTAGACAGTAAAGCTTTATAGAGCCAAATAAGAGAGTGGGTAAGACATCTAATGTGCAAGGAGGTCCAGCCCAAGGAGGTATATAGATCACAATGGTGTGTCAGATGGCGGACATTAGAAATGAATCATATTGCTCTACGGTAGAGTGTGTCAAGTTGAGCAGCAGCCATATAAGATGTTCACATAGTTGAGGATTGGGTTGAAGGTTGTTTGAACTAAACAGAGTCTGGTATCGGTGGTAAAGAGAGATTTGTTTCTGCAGTGATGATGCAGAGCCGGAGATACCGCGTAAATCCAGTGTATCAAGGAGTACGGTATGGTCGACTGTGTCGAAGGCTTTGCTTAGGTGCAAGAAGATGACCCCAGTGACTTGTTTCTTATTCATTGCAAGGAGCCAGTCATTTGTGACAGATGCTAGGGTGGTGATGGTGCTGTGGGCAGGTTTAAAGCCATATTGGACAGGGTTTATTAGGCTGGATTTAGTTAGATAATTCCTTTCTTGGGCATTTACTAATTTCTTGAGGAGTTTAGAGTGAAGGGGTAAGATGGAGATAGGGCGATAATTGTTTAGATCCATAGGGTCACCGGATTTAAATATTGGTAATAATTGCACTATTTTCCATGCATCAGGTACAGTGCTGGAGCTGATGGACAAGTTAAATAGATGCAGTATGGGGGCTGTTAGGTATCTGACTAAGTGAGCATCACAAGAGACTGTTGCTAAGTGAGCATCACAAGAGACTGTTGCTAAGTGAGCATCAGAAAAGACTGTCACTAAGTAAGCATCACAAGAGTTATTACCACTATTTAAATCAAGAGTGCTTTGTTAATTGGCATCTTTCTCTCCTTTGTGAATATTTCTCGCTCAGTATTCACAAAGAGGAGGGAGAAGTGCTTAACCAATTAACAGAAGCACTCTTGATAGGGGTCGATCCCAGTCCTTTCACAGAAGAAAGGGTTCTGCAAGAACCCTAAAACTGAAGGTGGACAAAGCAATGGGTCCTGATGGAATTCACCTAGAATTCTAAAAGAATTAAGGAAGGAACTAGTGAAACCACTGGCTACTCTTTTTAATAAATCATCGGATGATGGTGTGGTACCCGAGGACTGGAGGAAGGCGGATGTGATTCCCCTTCACAAAAGTGGGACCAAGACAGAGGCAGGAAACTACGGACCTGTCAGTCTGACCTCTGTGGTAGGGAAAGTGATGGAGTCACTTCTGAAGGAAAGAATAGTTGAGTACCTAGAAGCCAGTGGGGCACAGAACCCAAGGCAGCATGGGTTCACGGCGGAGATCATGTCAAACAAATCTAATAGATTTCTTTGACTGGGTGACCAAAGTAGTAGACCAGGGAGGGGCTGTGGACATGGCCTACCTAGACTTTAGCAAGGCATTTGACACAGTCCCACACAAAAGATTAATAGTCAAATTAACCAGCCTGGGAGTGGGTCCCAGGGTGGTAGCCTGGGTAAAACATTGGCTGCACAACAGGACACAGAAGGTAATTGTAAATGGAGTCCACTCTGAAGAAAGAGGGGTTACAAGTGGGGTACCACAGGGTTCAGTATTGGGTCCAGTCATTTTTAATGTCTTCATCAGTGACATTGCAGAGGGACTGGAAGGAAAAGTATGCCTTTTTGCAGATGACACAAAGATCTGCAACAGGGTTGATACACAAGGAGGCGTGGAAAGGATGAGAAGGGACTTGGCAAGGCCAGAGGAATGGTCAGAAGTATGGCAGCTAGGATTCAATGCAAAGAAGTGCAAAATAATGCACCTGGGAAACAAGAACCCAGGGGAAGAATACACAATGGGGGGGGAGGTAGTAACAACAACAAAAAAGGAAAGGGACCTGGGGGTAATCATATCAGATGACCTTAAGGTTAGCAAGCAATGTGAGAAGGCAGTAGGGAGGGCTGGGGTATACTGGGATGCATAGGAGAGGCATCAGCAGCAGAAAACAGGAAGTTGTTATCCTCTGTACAGACAGTTGGTGAGACCCCATCTGGAGTACTGTGTCCAGTTCTGGAGACCCCATCTCTGCAAGGACATAGACAGGATAGAGGCAGTCCAGAGGAGGGCAACTAAAATGGTGCAGGGTCTGCAAGAGAAGCCGTGAGGAGAGACTAAAGGAGCTTAATATGTATACCCTTGAAGAAAGAAGGGAGAGGGGGGACATGATAGAAACTTTTAAGTACCTCAGAGGAATCAACAAATTCCAAGAGGGTAGGATCTTTCAGAAAAAGAGACGTGCAAGAACAAGGGGACACAATTTAAAGATAGAAGGGGGGCAGTTCAGGGGCAATGTGAGGAAGTATTATTTCACAGAGAGGGTAGTGGATGCATGGAATGGCCTTCCTGAGGAGGTTGTGGGGTCTAAAACTGTGGGAGAATTCAAGAATGCATGGGACAGACATAAGGCAATTCTTGTGGGGGGTAGGAAGAAATAGGCTGTTGGTTAAATAGGATCTGCGGCCTATCCTGTAGGTAGGGAAATGGACAGACTAGATGGGCCAAGCGGTCCTTATCTGCCGTCAAAGTCTATGTTTCTATGTCTATGTTTCTATGTGAGCATCACAAGAGATTGTCACTGTGAGCATCACAAGAGACTGTCACTAAGTGAGCATCACAAGAGAATGTTGCTAAGTGAGCATCACAAGAGGCTGTCACTGTGAGCATCACAAGAGACTGTCACTAAGTAAGCATCACAACAGACTGTTGCTATGTGAGCATCACAAGAGACAGTTGCTAAGTGAGCATTAAAAGTCAGTTGCTACGAGAGCATCACAAGAGGCTGTCGCTAAGGGAGCATCACAGGAGAATGTTGATAAGTGAGCATCACAAGAGACTGTCACTAAGTAAGCATGACAAGTGACTGTCATTAAGTAAGCAACGCAACGGCTGTTGCTGTGTGAGCAACACAAGATACAGTTGCTAAATGAGCATCAAAAGAGAGAGTTGCTAAGAGAGCATCACAAGAGGCTATCACTATGTGAGCATCACAAGATGCTGTCACTAAGTGAGCATCAAAAGACACAGTTGCTAAGAGAGCATCACAAGAAGCTGTCACTATGTGAGCATCACAAGAGGCTGTCACTAAGTGAGTATCACAAGAGACAGTTGCTAAGTGAGTGCAATAACCACTTAGTGCCAGTTCCTTATCTTGTGCCCAAGCACAGTGGGGGTCGCCAGCCTTCCCTGCTTAAATGCTAATAACATTCCAACCATTCAAGGAAAGGGGTGGAGTCAGTGATGCACAAAGCATGGTGATGCTTGACAAACTCGTCACAGAGTTTAGCAATACCCTCTATCTGTAGAACTGCTGTGATGTGGTTACTCTGCGATAGGGTTAAAAAGTGCTGGTGTAGGGTGAAGATTGACATGGAGCCATTAAGCAAAACACTGGCCAGAAAGCATGGGACTAGGGGATGGGTTTTCAAGGTATGGGGGTTTCAAGGGACACCAGGTCATGAGTAAGGGCAGTGGTGCTACTGGACCCAAGCAACATCTGGAGATTGCTGGCCTAAAAGAGAGGTTCTGGTTGGTGAGGTAAAAACTATGGCAGCAGTACCTCATCCCATGGGTTCTGGCTATGGGAAATCACGTCATGATTTCAGTACTCCGGCCAGAACTCTGCAGGTGTTGTAAGCTTGAATGTTAACAGGTACAAATCTTGTTGTACCCACTTATCTAACCAAGTGAATAATCTGTGCAGCTACCAGTTGTGACTGAAAATTAGCCCTTTGATGTCTTTCCACAGTACATTTCTGTCAGCTGTAGAAACAACAGTGCACATATCTATGGCAGTATTCCCATGTCTGGCTTTCTCAGCAATGCTGGAATCCACTTTCTGCCTGCTCTTAGCTCTCATGAGGGAGATGGGAGCGGGACCTTCCTTTCTAATGCATGGGCAATTTTATTACAGCTTTTCCTGTCTGCTGAGGTGGTTGGGGGGCATACTCATTTAGTCACAGGATACTAAAAGGCAACACTGCCATCGCGTAATTGTATAAAATACTGAAATTAGGGTAAAATAATTTGGTTATGCCACTTCCAGGTCCCTGCCCTTGCTGGAATGATCTCCAGTGCTTTTATACTTGCCTGGGAATTCTCCATCCACCTCTGAGCCCCGTATGACTGGATACATTGTTTTAAGCTGCAAAGTAAGTAGAAGGTTTGACTGGTTTTGATTAATATACATTAAATACAAAGCGATGTCCCTACTTCTCTCCAGAATCTGCCTGTCATCCATTAACAGTAACTATACCCATGGTTCCACCAGTAAACTGTGCTTCAAAGTCCAGCAGTTACTCAAGGGAACCCTGCAGCTGTTACTGTTCACCTGTATTATTTATGTATTCATTCATTTATTTATTTATGTATGTATTTGTTTTTTATTTGTTCCTGCTGCTGTCACTGATCACCAGAATTTATGTTTTCAGTACTGCAGTTGTTACTGATCATCTGTACATATACCACAATCGTGTGACTGTGAGATAAATATTTATCATCACTTAAAAAGCATGTTGTCTCACTTAGATCCTACTATTTCCAGTCAAAATGTAAAAGTGGAGCAGAGAATAATGGTTCAGATAGAGATTTTACAATGGGAAGAAAGGTTGTTTTTTTTTAAGCTAAAACAAGGTAAAACACTTAAAAATTACAAATAGTGTGGTATATGTAATAGATATACCACTCTGAGGTGTGCGGTCGCGCTCTGATATCATACGCCTTGATGTCGTTGTCATGCATCAGAGGCATGAGGCCGAGTGCTAACCGCCCAAGCGTGCGTATATCAGAGCGCGACCAAGACACCTCAGAGTGGTTTATCTATCTTATAAAATGTCAAAATTGTTTTGGGGTAAAAGTGCAGGTGTGCGGTCACGCCTGATATACGCACAGTCACCTGATGGTGTTTGTCCAGTGTGATTGATGATTATTAGTTGCTCATTTTATAAATATATATATATATATTTATATGAAATACATAATGGATTGCAGTAGACAAATACATCTATTGCCATATGAATGATAAGATACTGTATTTATAACTCATTTGCAATGTCACCACTCATTAGTTATGGATCTTACCACTCACTAGTGCAGATAAATGTGCTATTCCACTGCAAACTCACTCTTTCTTTCTTTCTTTCTTTCTTCAGTTGTTCCTGATCTCCTGTATTTATGACTGCAGTTGTTGCTGTTCATTTGATTACTTATTACCGCAGTTGTTACTGATAACTGCATATAATTAATGCATTTCTTACTATTCAACTGTATTTTTTTCACTGCAGTTGTTGCTGATCATCTGTATTTATTTATTATTGCAGTTGTTTCTGTTTGCCTGTATTTATTATTGCAGTTCTTACTGATCATCTGCATTTATTTATACAGTATTTGCTGTTAGTACTATTTACTTGCATTTCTTTCTTTCTTTCTTTCTTTCTTTCTTTCTTTCTCCGCAGTCATTGCTGTTCACTTGTATTTATTTAATTTTGCTACATTTGTTACTGGTCGCCTGTATTTATTTATTAATGCAATTCTTACTGATCACCAGTATTTATTTATTTCTGTAATTCTTACTGATCACTTGAATTTACTATTGTAGCTGATGTTCTGTATTTATCTATTGTTTTTTGTTTGTTATTTATTACTGCATTTCTTACTGATCACCTGTATTTATTTCTGTAATTCTTACTGATCACCTGTATTTATTATTGCAGCTGTTGATGTTGTTCTGTATTTATTTATTTATTGTTTGTTTATTACTGCAATTCTTACCGATCACCTGTATCTATTTATTTATTTATTACTGTAATTCTTACTGATCACCTGTATTTATTATTGCAGCTGTTGATGTTGTTCTGTATTTATTTATTTATTGTTTGTTTGTTTATTACTGCAATGCTTACTGATCACCGGTATCTATTTATTTATTTATTACTGTAATTCTTACTGATCACCTGTATTTATTATTGCAGCTGTTGATGTTGTTCTGTATTTATTTATTTATTGTTTGTTTGTTTTTTACTGCAATGCTTACTGATCACCGGTATCTATTTATTTATTTATTACTGTAATTATTACTGATCACCTGTATTTATTATTGCAGCTATTGATGTCCTTCTGTATTTATTTGTTTGTTTATTATTGCAGTTCTTACTGATTGCCTGTATTTATTTATATAATTCTTACTGATCACCTGTTTTTATTTATTACTGTAATCCTTATTGATCACCTCTATGTATTATTGCAGCTGTTTATGTTCTTCTGTATTTATTTATTGTTTATTTATTTATTATTGCGGTTCTTACTGCTCACCTGTATATCAGTATTAATGCTGTTGTTACTGTTCACTTGCATTTTTTCATTACTGCAACTGCTATTTATCACCTGTGTTTCTTTATTAATGCAACTGTTATTTATAGCAACTAGGATGCTGGGATGCATAGGCAGAGGCATCACCAGCAGGAAAAGGGAGGTCATAATTCCACTATACAAGACACTAGTGAGGCCTCACCTGGAGTACAGTGTACAGTTCTGGAGACCTTACTTACGTAATGACATAGACAGGGTAGAGAAGGTTCAGAGGAGGGCAACAAAGATGGTACATGGATTGCATTACAAGTCCTATGAGGACAGGTTGAAGGAATTGAATATGTACTCCCTGGAGGAGAGGAGGGAGTGAGGGGACATGATAGAGACATACAAGTATCTTACAGGGAGGAACAGGGTGCAGGAATACACTATTTTTAAGTGAAAAAGATGTTCCAGGACTAGAGGTCATGGGATAAAGTTGGAGGGAGGACAATTCAGAGGAAATGTGAGGAAGAATTTCTTCACAGAACAGATGGTGGACAAGTGGAACACCCTGCCAGAGGAAGTGGTGGGGGCTGAAACAATCACAGGATTTAAGAATGCATGGGATAGACATATAGGAATTCTGGAGGTCAGGGGTAAGGGGCAGTAGAGTTCTAGGAGAACATAAACTGAAGTTACAAACTCAAATGGGCAGACTAGGTGGGCCATAGGCCCTTATCTGCCAACACTGTCTATGTATCTATGTTACTGATCTCCTTTGGTGCTACTTACCATTTGTATTTATCAGTTTATTAGTGCAGTTATCAGTGTTTACCTGTATGTATTTATTTATTTATTAACAAAGCTGTTAGTGATCACCTGCATTTTTTATTACTGCAATTTTTACTGATCACTATATTTATAAAACAGTTGTTACTAAAGGAGGGAATGGCTAGTTACTTACTGGAGCAGTCACACTAAATGGAGCTCTCAGGACATCTTTTTCATGTTGGCGTGCTTGCACAGCCAACATCTTGGGACAGTGCAGCTTTGGAGGTGCAGTCGATGTTGGGCGAATGCAGGGCATGCATCAGTAGGTGCGTCCTTCATTCCCCATTCAGCCTGCATGCCAGCGCCACACCATGCATACATAATGTGGCAAGCACATCTGTGAAAAGGTTGGCTGCAATCCGAGCAAAGCTCGTCAGACGCAGCAGACTTTTTCTTTACATGCTTGCCGACATTATACTCATGACGGCACACTGTCCACCGAACTGCTGACTTCGGGGGTGCCCAATCCCCCTGTCAGTTGACCCTGCCCCCTATGAATGTGCCGAAGGGGGAGCCCACTCCCCGTTGGCATAAAGCACCCCCCATTTGTGATATGCCAGGGGTGCCCAATTCGGCTTTACCCTGCTCCCTTTCCTAGTTGCGGACAGGAGGAGCCCACTCCCTGCCGCATAAAGAACCCCCAATTGTTTAATGCTGAGGGGGTGCCCAATCCCCCTTGGCTCTGTGCTCCCCATCCTTCTTTGTGTGCCCCCCCTGAGTTGTTTGCCGATGAGGGTGCCCAATCCTCCGTTGACTACAGACACCCCCCGAAACAGTTAGGTGGCACTCTGAGAGCCCACCCCAGTGTGCCAAATCTCCTGAAAAAAAAACCTGTCCTGTGATTTTTTTTTTGTTTCCCTGTAAAACAAAAACGGTCCTTCGTAGTCTCGATGCTCCTTCCCCACCACCCTCTGCGCATCCTGCCTCCCCTCACCCCCCCTCATGCCATACTTACCTGCGGAGTCTGGCGCAATGATCTTCGGTGGTCCGGGAACACGTCTGCACTCTTCAAAGCTGACCGCGAACTGAGGAAATGCCGGTAAGCTGTATAATGAAATAAGTAGGAGTTTTTCAACTTTAGTGCATATCTCAGGCAATTTTGCAAATTTTGGCCCCAAATTTTCAACATGGGGTTTTTGGGACCCCTTCTCATGAGTTCTTGCACAGTCATGGCGTTATTCAGTCCCGAAAGGTGATTTCGCAGTCACTGCACGGAATCACCTTTCAGGACCAAGTAATGAAATGACAGTGCCACTGTTCATGATGGGGGCTCTCAAAAAGCCTATATTGCAAATTTGGTGGGAAAAATCCAAAGATTACTGTTTACGACCGTGCATAGCAACTGCGCAATGCACGCTCATAAGTTAGTGCATTCACACTATTTTCATACCAGATTCTCAACATTGGCATTTTACTACATCTTCTAGTGAACCAGTCAGGTGTCATTTTTCACATCCTGGCCGAAATGTGTTTTTGCACATCCGGCGCAGAATAGCGCTGTTGCTGTGCGAAATCAGTGTTCAGGACACATTACGAAAATGACAGAGATACTGTTCATGAGCAGAGATTCTAAAATGCCTGTGTTGAACATTTGGTGACAATACTCCATAAAATGACTGTTTTACGAGTGTGCGTAGCAACTGCGCAATGCACGCTCGTAAGTTAGCGCATTCACAATATTTTCATGCCAGATTCTCAACATTGGTATTTTATTACACCTTCTTGTGAACCGTACAGCTGTCATTTTTCACATCCTTGCCGAAATGTGCTTTCGTATTTCCCTCGCAGAATAGCATGGTCGCTGTGCGAAATCAGTGTTCGAGGCACATTACGAAAATGACAGTGACACTGTTCATGAGCAGAGGTCCTAAAATGCCTGTGTTGAAAATCTGGTGACAATACTGCATAAAATGATTGTGTTATGGGTGTGCGTTGCACAGTTTGCACGCACGCTTGTACGTTCACAAACTTCTAATATTTTCACTCCAGATTTTCACCAATGCCATTGTTCTGCACCTCCTTATGAACAGTACAGCTGTCATTTTTCACATCCTGACCAAAATCTGTTTTCGCAGTTCCAGCGCAGAGTAGAGCGGTCACTGTGGAAAGCCCTTGTTCGAGACACATGATGAAAATGACAGTGACACTGTTCATTAGCAGATGTCCTAAAATGCCTATGTTAAAAATTTGGGAACAAAAGTCAATAAAATGAGTGTTTTACGAGTGTGCGTTGCACAGTTTGCACACATGCTCATGACTTTGTGAATCTGTAATAGTTTCACTCCAGCTGTTCATCATTGGCATTTTTCCATACCTCCTTATGAACAGTACAGCTGCCGGAAATGTGTTTTCGCACGTCCGGCACAGAATTGCACGGTCGCTGTGCAAAATCAGTTTTCATGACAGTTTGAGGAAATGACGGTGACACTATTCATGAGCAGAGGTCCTAAAATGCCTGTGTTGAAAATTTGGTGCCGAAAGTCCATACAATGACTGTGTTGCAAGTGTGCATTGCACAGTTTCCATGCACCCTTGTAACTTCGTCAATCTGCAATATTTTCATGCCACATTTTCACCACTGGCATTTCTGCACATCTCCTTATCAACAGTCCAGCTGCTGTTTTTCACAGCCTGCCCAAAACATGTTTCCACAGCTGTGGCGCACAATGGTGTGCTCGCTGTGCAGAATCACCTTTTTTGAGACACATTCACAAAATCATTGCGCTGTGCGTCTCTAGCTCCGCCACTCCCACTGCCAATGCCAGCGTGACAACATTCGGCATTGACAAATGCTTGTTTTCCATAAAGCTGTTTACTTTCCCCATCTCTTGACTGACTGCTATCATGCCAGCTGCCCCAGCTTCGTCACCCTGACTTCTCCTAGAATGGGTGTCACCAGGCATACTCAGTGTAGTTTACTAAGTACAGTAAAATCTGGAAAATCCAGGGGCAACATGAACCTCATACCGGGGCAACAAACACAAACAAAGCCTGATGTGCCTGAAGAACTGTTTTTTTCCCTCTTTGGATGGTTTAGTGTGTGTTTGTGAATGATCTTTGGAAAATGTGTGGGTGCTAAATTAGAGGCCACGATTGCATGAGTGACCCGAACCAGCATGAGTGCTGGTGTGAATGGACTTCTGTAAGGCTGGCTACCTTGATATAGTACAGAGGCTTATCACAATGTATCCTAAACACTGTAACTAAAAGTCAAGCCAACTTTTGTCTGGTCGGTAGTGTGTGTGTTAAATAAAATAAAATGTTGTGACTCTATTAGGATCATTGGCTTACCACAATATGATTGACTGAAATGGGGGTGGGCCAATGTTTGTGTGGCTGGCAGCACATCTTTTGGTCTGGGTTTATGAGGGGACAACAGTTCTGTTAACTCGCAAGTACAAGTTTAAAATTCCTGATTACACCTGTGTCTCCTAGGGATTTCCTCACCATGTTCCAGTGTTGCTTGAGCCATGGGGTATGGGGCCCTGAGGGCTGCCAGGGTTATTCTGTCAGAACTGTGAAGTGTTTTTTTCCTTCCATTGACTACCTTATCCTCCAGGTCAGCGTGTGTGCAGGAGTGTGGGTGTGCAGTGTGAAGATGTCACACATGCTCGTACATCTGTGCCCAGCCCTCAGAGAGGTTACCGCATGCTGTGCTACCTCCTAGCCTCCACTAGGTGACACCCAAGCAGTGTCACATGTTGTTCCCCCCCACACCAAAGACTGAGAGCTGCCTCCAGATGCTTAATCTCCCAAGTGACAATGGTCCATTCCCAGAGCAGCCTCAGCCTACCACACCACTGGCCTGGCTTAGGACATCTTTAAAACTCACAATTTTCCTGGTATTTACCCATACATCCCATTTGTTCTCATACTGTTCAGTAAAATATTGTTGCTGCATCCTGTGGTAGGAAATTGAAAAGGATCCAACATGGCTAAGTCAAAAGATAATCAGAAAACAGAAGCACAGAAACAGATGCAGCACGTGAGTAAAGGTGGCACGGGGTCGACAGAGGGAGAAGAGATCCTTCCAATGCTTGTGAACATCCTCTGAGCAATGAGAGAGCTAGAGAGAACAGTTAGAGATATGTACAAAAAAACATCATTTTAACACTGTGTTTGAAAGCAAAGCAGACATTGTGGAAACAGCAGCAAAGGCAGTGGTGAACACCATGAGCAAATCATTAACAGCAGTCATAGGCCTTATTCAGGAAAACAAACTGCTATGACTGCACTTGGAGCATCGAGAGGCCTTGGATTGTACTGCATACATTGTGAACTTATTGCAGGACTTATTGGTACTACAGCTTGCTTCTCAGCTTCACAAGGTGTACCGAGTGACACCCAATAAAAGGCCTGATAACCCGGAGCTCCCTCACATGCTCATGACTGTTATGAGTCCTTTTATTAGAGACACTATTCTGAATGCAGCCAAACTAAAAGGAACTCTTATGCCATCTGATAACACCAGACTGTTTATTTTCCCGGATATTAGTTATGCCATGCAGCAATAGCATTGGGGTTTTGATGCGATTAGAATGGGGTTATAGGAACTGGGAGTTTCCCATCCATTTCAACTCCCATCCAAACTCAGAATTTCATATGCTGGAAAAATATATCTGTACCACGACCCAAAGGATGCTGGCCAACAGTTGGAAGAAATCAGATGAAACTTTGAGAACAAGGTAGCAGCTGACCTGACCAACAGCTCGGACAATGAGAACTGTGGCTGATTGAACATTTTATAAGGGTTTCATGGAGTTGTTGTCCTGCAAATATCCAAAATTGACTCAACTGATTTGTTATATGCTGTTGCTTACAGGTTTTATGAACTGTGCTAGTGACTGGGTGCTGTACCTCTATAATACTACAATGCAGTGCTGGTAGGCACAGTGTGGGGAGGTAAGCACTATACAATTACTGCTGGTATGTGCCTTATGTTCTAAAATGGAATACATCTCTTCTGCATGTGCTTGACTTTATTGAGAGTTCAGGTAAGCAAGATGGCTGACACCATGAGGTTAGGGAGAGGGGTGAGATATATGCACATTAATATTCACCCCCAGACACACAACATGGTTCACAGGTCCCATTCTCCTATGCATTCTCTCCTACTCTGGGTTCATACCTCTAGGTTTATTCTGAGAATTCCTTCTCCAACTCTCCATTTGCTACTGCAGGTGCTGCTGATCATCTGTATCGATCAATTTATTACTGCAGTTATCAATGTTCACCTGTATATATTTATCCATTACTAAAGTTGTTAGTTCCACCTGTGTTTTGTTATTACTGCAGTTGTTACCAGCCACCTGCAGTGATTGATGACCTCCGCAGTAAAGGTATAGAGGAGTCTCCCATAGGGACGCAGCTGCCATAACTGCTGCAGTGAGTAGATTATACAAGGTCTGGTGGAAACAATACACGTGTATCCCCATATTTAAAAAATACTAAACAAACAATTTAATTATAAACAACCACTCACACATTAATCCAAGCCCACACCCACAAAACACAACTCCTCACTAACACCACAATCACACACTAAAGCAACTAAAAATCTATGCATTCATACCCCCATGCAACTAAATCAGGAAAACAAGATTTTAGTACACTGTCCATGAAGGTAACCAGTACAAAGAGGTGTGCACCTTGATAACAGGCAAACAGGATTAGCATATATAAAAAGCTATAAACAAGTCCAAAAGGGATTAATGAACTTCACACTGCCACTGTGAAGGAAGAATGTCACAAAGTTCCCAGAGGCCCCAAAACTGCTGGAGTGAAAGGGGGAGATCGAACAGACTTCTAGAAGACACCTACAGGCCTGCTCACACAAGGCCTCACAAAACAGCTAGAAGTTTCAGGATGCCAACACAATGGGAGGCGAAATGTTTTCTCACCACACTTGTGAACCAGGCTATTCAATCCAAAATGCCACAAAAAAGGTTAGACTAGGGGGTTGGCCTGGTAGCACTGAGGGTTGAGGCACTAGATGCCACACCTCGCGCCATGCCGGCGACCCGGGTTTGGGAACGAGCCAGGGTCGTTAGAAGCCGGCGGGGGGGGAGGAGAGGATGTGACAATCCTGCCGGCTGGCAGTGCACCACCTTGGGAGGAGGAGGTATCCCGCTGTCTTGGAGCTTGGTCACCCTCTGGTGGAGGTCGGAGGGTCAGCACCACGTAGAGAGCTTAGACATAGGTCGATGGGAGGGTTCAGGGGACCTGGTCCAGAGCTGCAGTGCACGTGTGCCTCCACGCATATGCATCTTCACTTCTGGGGGTTCCGGGGTAGCTACAGGGAGAAAACAGAGGAAATTGTGGGGGCCAACATGGATGATGCCCCTGGACCGACTCTGGGGATCTGCCGGGGCGTACATGGCGCTAGAAGCCCCCGAAAGACTCCGAGTTCAGTAGGCCCGGCGGATGCAGATGTCAACCTGCCACAGGAGGATAAAAATAGTTAAAAAAAAAAGTCAGACTAGGCTGTTAGACCCTCCCAGGGCCTCTCTCTAACCATAGACCCAAACATAGCAAGGATTTTGCAGGAAAAAGGAAACCAGTAACTTGATGCAAACAGTTTTGCTCCTCAGTTCATGTCCACCCCTCCCCAATCACCAGTGAATTGCCTTTACTGCCACTTGCAAGACAGCACTTCCAGATCACAACTCAGACATCACCGACTGTCACAATGTCCAGTGTCCCAGATGCTTGTCCCGGCTTTACCGAAATGCTTGCCTCATGGGGAAACAAGGGGAAAGTTTCACCCTCCTCACTGCAGGGCTTTTGCAGGACTTTGATGCTCCTCGAGATCAAATGGAGCAGCATGGATGTAAAACAGCAGCAGGAATCTGGACACACGCTCCACCAAACAGGCAGCCCCTGAGCAGGCAAGTTTTCACCAAATTTGTTTGGTCAAGCTGAGCTCACACAGTCAATTGGTCACAACAAAATCACTGCTAGGCTGTAGGATTACTTTCAGAAGTTCTTTTCTTTATCAGTTGCAAAAACAGCAATGAATGGCTACAATGTCGTCCCTTCAAAACCCAGACATAGGGGCCAGACAAACCAAAATACAAAACAACACACTCACCTTTTCTGACTACTACCAAAAACGATACACCCCAGAAGAGGAAGCTTCAGCAGCGGAGCTTACATATTTCCTGGAACCTCTTACACTGCCTACCCTCTCACCTGAGCAGGATGAACAACTACTGACTCTAGTTAGAGAGGAAGAGCTTGACTCCGTGATCTGAGACTGAAAGACTATGAATGCCCTGGGCCCGAATGGCTACTTCTCAGAATTCTATAAAGACAACAAAGAGCAAGTGCTGCCTGCACTGATACAGGCTATGAATGCTGTTGTTTCAGGGGACACCTTCCCCCACCAACTTGGTCCTTCACAGTTATATTGGTCATCCCTAAGCTGGGTAAAAACCCGCAACTCTGCACCTCATACTGGCTGATCTTGGTTCTTAATGCCAACTATAAGTACTATATGTCAATCTTATCTCGACACCTGGACTGGCTGCTGCCCTAGCTGGTGGGCCTAGAACAAACCAGGTTTGTGCAGTCACTTACGATGATGGGCAACACAAAGTTCACACTGTATGAGATGCATGAGATGCAGAGGTCATCTGTCCCATCCCTTTTGCTAAGTCTGGATGCAGAGAAAGCTTTTGAGTGGGTCTGCTTGTCATTCCTGTCTGCTGTGCTGGGATGGCTGGGATTCCCGGTCCCTTTTGCTGGCCTTTTACAGGCCATGTATAACTCCCCCCAGGCCTGTATTAAAATAAATGGACACTATTCAGCAGACTTTACCCTTAAGCAGGGCAATAGACGGGGTATCCCCTATCCCATACGCAGGCCATCAGGTAGGCCCCAAACATTCATGGTGTGCAGGAAGGTGGTGAGGAACACTGCATAGCTCTATATGCAGACAATGTCCTGCTTTATCTCAGCCATCCAGAGGAATCTCTCTCAACAGGGTTCAAACTCATCCAGAATCTCTATTAATGCACTTACCACTAAGACAGAATCACTCTGCTTTAACTATTCACCACTGCAACACACTAAGGAGGCCTATACCTTCTGCTAGGACCTGTCCAAACTGAAATATTTAGGGATATATATTACCAGGCATCCTGAGGACTCTTTTGTAGAAAACTATCTACCCTTTTCAGCCCAAATGACACAAATCCTGACTAGCTGGAGCACTCTCCCCTTAAGTTTAACGTGATGCATGGAAGTAATTCGCATGGTAACCCTATCGAGAGCCCTGTACCTATTCTAAGCATCCCACTCACCCTCAGTGTCTCAACCTTCCAGCAGTGGAATACAGAGATCTCCTGTTGCATATGTGCTAGCCAGAGACCCCATGACAAACTACAGATCTTCCACCTCCCCAGAGAGAGGGCCGTCTGGCTTTGCCCTCTTTGAAGCACTACTACTGGGCCTCCCATCTATTAAATATACTTTTTCACCAGCAAGGACAACACCTATTTCATGGCTCAGTATGGAGTAGGAGATATTCCTGAATATGTCTTTCATAAGAGCCCTGTACCATAAGGAATCAATGGAAGTGACTAAGCCTTCATTTAACATATGGCTATGCTGTCAGGTCAAGGTATGACAGTCTGTAAATGTAACCCCTAGGCGACACTACTCCAAGGGCTACTACCCCTGCCTTGCCTGGCCTAAACAAGATTGAGGGGCCTGGGTTCCCAAAACTTACTTTAAAGTGGTTCTGTCCATAAGGTTTCATAATGTGCAGTGCCTCCACCCAGAGTATACCTTTTAAGTGGGCTTTCTGTTACCTGGTACAACCCCCTAGGATGTCATACCACCCACTTTAACCATTTTTCACCCTAACACATGACCCAATAACATTTCCCTACATTTCAGACATTTCTGAATTTAAAGACTCTCTCTAATAATGTGCTCACAGCAACCAAATTGCAAAACAGTATCAACAATATTTATTTAGGGGCAAGGGAGTTAGGAAAGGGGAAACAGGAGGAGTAGAGGTTATGCAATGATTATTATTTACAAATGTACATTTGATTGGTTGAATTGGATTGGTTGCTGGTGAAAACCCTCCAGTTGGGTAGATACCAGTTAACAAAATAGGAGAAAAGCAATCACATGGTACCAATAAGCAGCAGGAAAATCCCAGCCTCCCCCTACAAAACAGGGTACTAAATGAGAAAAAGACCGTGGTAGAAAGGTCAGTGGGGTATGCTGCTACAGAAGGTAAAGCCATCAAAAAATGGAGAGCAATGAGTACCAATGCTCTTAGTCTGGGTAACAAGCTTCCTGAATTAGTGGCCTTGATGGAGGAGGAACATCTGGATATCGTGGCAGTCACAGAAACATGGTACACACAGAACCATGACTGGGACGTAAACATACCAGGATACACTATCTACAGGAGGGACAGGGAGGGTAAAAGAGGAGGAGGAGTAGCTCTCTACATAAGAGAAGGAATCAAAGCAACAGAACAAAAGGGTAAACAGGGAGGAGAAGAAGCACTGTGGGTCAATTTGGAGGCAGGCAATGGCACCACAATCTGTACAGGGGTTGTATACAGACCCTTCTCTCAGGGGGAGGAAATGGACAAGGAAATGATAGAAAGTATACTTAGAATGGCAGATAAAGGGGAGATATTGCTGATGGGTGATCTGAATATGCCAGATGTTAACCAGAGTGCAGTTGCAGTAGCCACTTCTAAGAGTGAGGTTATTCTAGATGCCCTACAGGGGGCATGTGTTAGACAAATAGTATTGGAACCCACTCGAGAAGGAGCAATCTTAGACCTGGTCCTCTCAAATGGAGATGGAGAGAGGGTCACAGATGTAGAAGTGGGTAGCCATCTGGGAACTAGCGACCATCGAACAGTATGGTTCACAATAAACACAGCAATAGAGTCAAGCCATGCAAAGGCAAAAGTACTGGACTTCAGGAGGGCTGACTTTGCCAAAATGGGTGAGTGCCTAAGGAATGCACTAGCAAATGGGCAGGAAGGAGGGGTGGAAGAACAATGGGGAATAATAAAAACTGCCATCACAGAGGTAACAAGCCTTTGTATGAAGCAAATAAACAAAACAAAACGATGTAAGAAACCACTATGGGTCTCAAAGGAGGTGGCAGTGAAGGTTCAAGAGAAAAAGAAAGCATTCAGAAAGAACAAGGAATCACAGAAGGAGCAGGACAGAGAATTGTATCAGTTAAAGCAAAAGGAAGCTGGGTAGGCAGTCAGAACAGCAAAGGCCCGAACTGAGGAAAAGACAGCCAACGCAGTTAAGAAGGGGGATAAAACCTTTTTAAGGTACATCAGGGAGCGAAGGAAGACTAAGGGAGGGATAGTGAGGCTTAATAAAGGGGAGGGAGGGTGGGCACAGGATGACGGTGAAAAGGCAGAGATACTTGTAACCCCTAGATGGCGCTATCCCAGGGGCTACTACCCCTGCCTGATTTGCCACTAACAGGTTGAGGGGCCTGGATCCAATGGCGGGTGCCTCCACCCAGAGGTCAGGGTTTGCAATAGTTAAACTAACTTGGTCACAGCCCTCTGGGACACTGCAACCCCCCTTTCTTCCCACTAGTGGCCCACACAATATATCAGAATTACCTTCACAGTATACACTTACCCCCAGGTCTGGTTCCGCACTGGGACCTCCTGTGAAATGAGATACAGTGCAACAATCACAGTACAGTACTTTAACATAGACAAATACCTCAGGCAGTATAACTTTGCTGAAACAAGCAGCTCTGATTTATTTAGGGGGATATAACAAGGACAGGGGGAAATCAGGTTAATTAGCTTATCACTCTAATAATCTACCTATGGCTCTGTGCACAGGCCTATCCCTATCAGTTACTGTCCCTGGGTACCCAAGCCCTAGTGGCTAGTCCAAACCGTGGCAGCTGGTAGGGGCCCTTTCACACAGAGAAAAGGAGAATTAAACAGTCAGCAGTACAGTAATTCCATTTGGATTTAATGTGGCAATTCAACAGGGAGCGACCCTGAATTAGTACTCACGACCTCCAAATAAGATAGGGTCCTTCAATGTCAGCAGGGCTCACTTGAGGTACACAAACCTCTTCACACATCCATATAAAAGAAAGCACTATACCAGGCAGGCTGCATCTGTATCCCGATCGCAATTACTGCACAATACCCGGGAGAACACACAGCAGATTCAGTTCCTGACAGACCGAGTGTAATTCAACAATTTCTCCAGTCTTCTACAGGGTGAGCCTGGTTTCTACTCTTCAGAGATCCTTTGATTCTTTTCACAGGACGGATTCAGTCCTAACAAGCTGTTACACAAGCTGCAGACCGAACTCTGGGCCTTACACACGTTTTTGACTAAAACTGCACACTGAAAAGCACAGGGCTCCTTCCTTCTTCACTGCCAAAGCTCAACTGAAACTCCAACCGACAAAACCGGCACTTCCTTTGAGTTCCTCCCAGTTCTTGACTGGATTGGCTGTCACTCACAATAGACTGCTGCTGTTGGTCCAAAAGGCACTGAAGTCTAAACTACATCTCCCAGAGTCACTGCCCATACAATCCTCTTGTGGCTGGCTCAGATTATGAGTCCAAGTTCTGATTCGTCCAAGGCACCATTTTAGAGCTAGCTTACCCCACACTGATTGGTCCAGTTCAGCAGTTCAAAACTAGAATGGGGAACTAGCAGACACAGTTCTGACTGCAAAGAAAGCAGGTTAGACAAACTGTAATTTCATTATTACTCTAAATACTTCTGGCAAACAGTTACATCTTTCAGATAGGTTCCTTTGCACTCCTAGTGACTGCAAAAATGAAGTGAATTGGCAGCAGCTTGAGTGGTACTCAATCAAAGAAACACACAGTCCCCCATACAACTAATTATGTCTGCAAGCAGACAGCTCTTAAAGAGACAGTACCAGAGGTTCTAAAACACTCACTGATAAATGGCTTAAATGCCAAACACCATTCAGGCTTGGAGCATTCAAGCAAGCTCCTGGAAGTCTTTTGGGAACCCCCATTTGCAGGGGGGTTACATACTAAACAAATATTTTTGCTCAGTATTTACAAATGAAGAGGGAGAGGTACCTAAAACAAACAATAGAAACACTCTGGATACAGAAGTTGATAACAGCCCATTTACAGAAGAAAGGGTTCTGAAAGAACTCTTAAAACTGAAGGTGGACAAAGCAATGGGGCCTGATGGGATTCATCCCAGAATTCTAAAAGAACTAAGGGTAGAACTAGTGACACCACTGACTACCCTCTTTAACAAATCATGGGAGAATGGGGTGGTACCTGAGGACTGGAGGAGGGCAGATGTGATTCCCCTTCACAAAAGTGGGAGCAGGACAGAAGCAGGAAACTACAGACCTGTTAGTTTAACCTCAGTGATAGGGAAAATGATGGAATCACTTCTGAAGGAAGGAATTGTTGAGTACCTAGAGGCCAGAGGGGCACAGGACCCAAGGCAGCATGGATTCACAGCGGAAAGGTCATGTCAGACGAATCTAATAGATTTCTTTGACTGGGTGACCAAAGTAGTAGATCGGGGGGGGGGGCTGTGGACATGGCCTTCCTAGACTTTATCAAGGTATTTGACACAATCCCACACAAAAGATTAATATACAAGTTAGCCAGCCTTGCAGTGGGTCCCAGGATGGTAGCCTGGGTAAAAAATAGGCCGGAGAACAGGACACAGAGGGTAATAGTAAATGGAGTCCACTCTGAAGAAAGGGTGGTTAGTGGCTGGGTGCTGCAGGGTTCAGTATTAGGACTGGTCCTCTTCAATGTCTTTATAAGCGACATTGCAGAGGGACTGGAAGGAAAAGTATGTCTCTTTGCAGATGACACAAAGATCTGCAACAGAGTTGATGCACAAGGTGGGGTGGAAAGGATGAGAAGGGACTTGGCAAGGTTAGAGGAATGGTCAAATGTATGGCAGCTTAGATTCAATGCTAAGAAGTGCAAGGTAATGCACCTGGGAAACAAAAACCCAGGGGAAGAGTACACAATGGGGGGTGAGATACTGACAACAACAAAACGGAAAGGGACCTGGGGTAGTGTAACCCCTGCAAATGGGGGTTCCCAAAAGACTTCCAGGAGCTTTGAATGCTCCAAGCCTGAATGGTGTTTGGCATTTAAGCCATTTATCAGTGAGTGTTTTTAGAGCCTCTGGTACTGTCTCTTTAAGAGCTGTCTGCTTGCAGACATAATTAGTTTGTATGGGGGACTGTGTGCTTCTCTGAGTACCACTTGAGCTGCTGCCAATTCACTTCATTTTGCAGTCACTAGAGTGCAAAGGGAACCTATCTGAAAGATGTAACTGTTTGCCAGAAATTATTTAGAGTAATAATGAAATTACAGTTTGTCTAACTCCTTTCTTTGCAGTCAGAACTGTGTCTGCTAGTTCCCATTCTAGTTTTGAACTGCTGAACTGGACCAATCAGTGTGGGGTAAGCTAGCTCTAAAATGATGCCTTGGACGAATCAGAACTTGACTCATAATCTGAGCCAGCCACAAGAGGATTGTATGGGCAGTGACTCTGGGAGATGTAGTTTAGACTTCAGTGCCTTTTTGACCAACAGCAGCAGTCTATTGTGAGTGACAGCCAATCCAGTCAAGAACTGGGAGGAACTCAAAGGAAGTGCCCGTTTCGTCAGTTGGAGTTCAGTTGAGCTTTGGCAGTGAAGAAGGAAGGAGCCCTGTGCTTTTCAGTGTGCAGTTTTAGTCAAAAACGTGTGTAAGGCCCAGAGTTCCGGTCTGCAGCTTGTGTAACAGCTTGTTAGGACTGAATCACGTCTGTGAAAAGAATCAAAGGATCTCTGAAGAGTAGAAACCAGGCTCACCCTGTAGAAGACTGGAAGAATTGCAAAATTGCACTCGGTCTGTCAGGAACTGAATCTGCTGTGTGTTCTCCCGGTATTGTGCAGTAATTCGATCGGGATACAGATGCAGCCTGCCTGGTATAGTACTTTCTTTTATATGGATGTGTGAAGAGGTTTGTGTACCTCAAGTGAGCCCTGCTGACATTGAAGGACCCTATCTTATTTGGAGGTCGTGAGTACTAATTCAGGGTTGCTCCCTGTTGAATTGCCACATTAAATCCAAATGGAATTACTGTACTGCTGACTGTTTAATTCTCCTTTTCTCTGTGTGGAAAGGGCCCCTACCAGCTGCCACGGTTTGACTAGCCACTAGGGCTTGGGTACCCAGGGACAGTAACTGATAGGGATAGGCCTGTGCACAGAGCCATAGGTAGATTATTAGAGTGATAAGCTAATTAACCTGATTTCCCTGTCCTTGTTATATCCCTAAATAAATCAGAGCTGCTTGTTTCAACAAAGTTATACTGCCTGAGGTATTTGTCTATGTTAAAGTACTGTACTGTGATTGTTGCACTGTATCTCATTTCACAGGAGGTCCCAGTGCCGGAACCAGACCTGGGGGTAAGTGTATACTGTGAAGGTAATTCTGATATTGTGTGGGCCACTAGTGGGAAGAAAGGGGGGTTGCAGTGTCCCAGAGGGCTGTGACCAAGTTAGTTTAACTATTGCAAACCCTGACCTCTGGGTGGAGGCACCCGCCATTGGATCCAGGCCCCTCAACCTGTTAGTGGCAAATCAGGCAGGGGTAGTAGCCCCTGGGATAGCGCCATCTAGGGGTTACATCTTGAGGCTCACCGCTGGGATTGTGTGTCCTCTAGTGGCCATATTTACGAACCACTGTTAAGAAAAATGGGTACCTCACAGAAGTGGCTGTGCACCGGCTGGTGGAGGTGTACTGGGGAGGAGATCGACCCCAAAATGCTATGCTTATCCTGGACATCCCCTGGGTATCAACACGACACTGTGCAGGGAGTACTTTCCAAGGTGGAAGGTTTACAAAACCCTGTGGTGGTGGGTCGGCATGTAATCTGCTCACCCACACTTTCCTGGCCCTAGTAGAGTTTAAGGATCCCATAGATAGCTCCAAAGTGCCACAGACCATTACCCCCAGAGGGAGCCTCACTGCTTGGAGAGTGATAACTAAGGACAGTAAGACCGGGGGAATCAGCCCCACCACTATCTGAAACTTTTGAGGAGAAATTTGCTGAATGGTTGCTGGGAGAGGGGAAAACTGTGGAGGACTTGAAGAAACTATTCTTTCCACCTGGGGGTGTTCCTCCCCCAACACCCTCTCCTGCTCCAGTGCCCGTAATGGTGGCTGAACCAATGCAGACTCCTATTTCTGCACCTGCCATTAGTCACGACTCTTACCGAAGGTTGAGGATCTTCTCTGGCACCCTCCCCACCCCCCAAGGGGAGGATGACTGGGAGACCTGGATAGACTATGTTGCCCCCCAAGTGCTAGAATGGCAATGCTCGGAAGGTGAAAAGCGAAAGAGGGTTAGTGAGAGCCTCCGAGGTCCTGCCCTGGCTACCATCCGTGCTAAACGGGCCAGTAACCCTGAAGCGACTGCACAGGCCTATCTTGAGGCCTTGGAGAATGTGTATGGGAGCCCAGATTCTGATGAGGACCTATGGTGGAGAGTAAGAGATGCACAACAGTACCAAGGGGAGTTGTTATTCAAAGTATCTCGCTGAAAAATTGTTGCAATGCTCAGAAAAGGTAGTTTGCCAGCGATTGAACTGGACCGAACCAGGCTGGACAGATCCTTAAGTCTGCCCCTTCTCAGAACTGCTGTTGCTTCAGTTACACCTGGCAGATCGACTGGAATCCTCACCCTCTATGATGAGTTAATGAGGAAATTCGAAGTTGAGAAAAGGCGACCTCGGGAGGACCTGCACCAGTCAGCTGCTGACTCGACCCGAGTGACTGAGGGTGACCCATCAGAAGTGAAGTTCTAGGGGCAGAGGTTGGCAGTCAATGAGTGCTCTGACAAGGAAAAGATATGTCACAATGGGGCGAACTGGAGAGAGATCCGGGAATTCAAAAACAGTCCCTTTATGAAGGCCACGCCTGTGCAAGTACGGGCCCTGACCTATATCCGACTGCATCTGCTATGGGGGTGGGTACCACCCATGTATCTCCTGCTGATAACAGCTCCGAACCTCGATTCTGACCATGGAAGTGAGAAACTGACGCGAGATGTCTCCAAATGCTTATCACGCCAGAGAGTAGAGATGGCACCAAGGTTTCCAGTTAGTAATACCCCGCCTCTGGCTCCCAGTGTGGCGCCTCGGCCAGCTCAAACTCCAGAAAGTATGTTTTGCTATAATTGTGGGAAAGATGGGCATGAAAAGGGAATGCCAGTCCCCAAAAGACACTGACAAAGTTGCATATAGGCTACAAGGAGAGCTTCGGAGAAGAAATCAGTGGTTAAGAGGTGCACGACATGATCCCAGTGAGGGCACCAAAAATGCTAATTCACGTCCTTTTGTGGCAAGGTCAGTTGCCCAGGCCCCCACTACCGCCTCTCCAGACTGGTCCAGAATAGTGGGTCCCTCCATGGAGACCACTGTAAAGGTGAACGGAGTGTCTACAAGAGCTATATTAGACAGTGGCTCCCAAGTGACAATTATGTTCCAAGATTGGTATCAGAAGCATTTGTCAGACATACCCTTACAACCATTAGAAGGACTGCATGTATGGGGTTAAGTGAGAAGGCCTACCCTATTTCTGGTATATCCAAATTTGCTGTCTTTCCCACCTCCGTGGCTGGAGTGGCTGGAAGTAGAGACCCTAGCCTTTAGTGTGTCCCCCACTGGACTGTATGATGGTGTCCCTTTGTTGATTGGAACAAATGCTCATATGTTCGGAAGGCTGGCACAGTTGTGTTATGAAAACAGGGTCAAAAGACTAGTAGAGCTTAAGAGTTCCGGCTTTAATTAAGAAGGCCTATGAGGCACAGAGAGATGCTGAAAAACAGAACCAGAGGAACCCGGTCGGAATTGTATGGAAGAAGGATCCTGAGTCTCTGATCCTGGCGCCAAATGCCCAGTGTACCTTACAGGAGAGGTCCGTATTCAGAAAGGATGTTAAGAATAAAATATTAATGTTGGATGCACCAGGCGATGGAAAATTGCCAGAGGGACTGCTGGTCAAGTTTAGTATTTTGCCCGCTAGAGCCCATGCTTATGCCATAATGGTCCAAGTTCATAATGTGTCTGAAGAGATACTCGAGTAAACAGAGGTTGCATCCTGGCTAATGTGCATTGTGCAGACATTCTAGTGTACCTGCAGCAGGAGTTCAAGGAAGAATGACAGAGTAACGCCTGACTTGTTTGATTTCGGCGACTCCCGCTGCCAGCTGAATGGAAAGTGAAGATCAGTGAGAAGCTTGCCCAGAGAGACCAGGTGTTTTCTTTAAAGGAATGGGATGAGGATGCGGCAAGGAGTTGAGCACAATATCTCGCTGCATGACGAAAGACCATTTCGGAGAGGTCTCGGACGCTGGCACCTGCTGACATAGATGATGTGAGACGTATCTGCAAGAGATGTTAGCTGCTGGTGTAATACAAGAATCCAGAAGCCCTTATGCTTCCCCATTGTGGTAGTGGAAAAGAATGGAACAGTAAGGATGTGTGTGGATTATCGCACCTTAAACCGTGGACTATCCCTGATCAGTACACAATGCCCCGCGATTCAGGATGCTTTGGACTGCTTAAACGGGAGCAAGTGGTTCTCTGTGCTGGATCTCCTGCAGTGGGTACTATCAGATCCTGGATGGCTCCCAGAGACCGTGAAAAGACAGCCTTTATCTGTCCGGGCTATTTCTATGAATTCATGAGGATGCCTCAAGGATTTGCAGCCCAGCCACTTTTCAACGATTGGATGGAGTGTGCAGTGGGGGATATGGAACTTATTAGAGTGCCTGTATACCTAGATGATGTTATTGTGTTTGGCAGCTCACTGGAGGAACATGAGAGCAGATTATTTAAGGTATTGGACCGACTTGAGGACTTTTGGCCTTAAACTGTCCATTGATAAGTGTCAATTTTTTCAAACATCAGTAAAGTATGTGTGGGACATAGTATCCACCGAGGGAATAGAGACTGACCCAAGTAAAGTTGAGGCCTTGACTACCTGGCTACAGCCCAAAAATCTAAAAGAACTGCAAAGATTCCTGGATTCGTGGTTATATATCGGCGCTTCATCAAGGACTATTCAAGAGTGATCCGCCTTACTTAACCTTACTCAAGGTATCCCCAACCCACAAAAATACAAAAGTCAGCATCCCTCAAGACTGAAAGAGTGTATTTTCATCCGAGTAGTATTTGGGGCCCGCTGGACTCTGATTGTGAGACTGCTTTTCATGAGATCATATATCAACTTACCCATGCTCCAGTGCTGGCCTATGCCGATCCAAGAAAACCCACGTCCTGCACACTGATGCTAGCTTGCAAGGGTTGGGGGCTGTGTTGTACCAAGAGCCAATGAATTGAGACCAGTGGCCTTTGCCAGTAGAAGCCTGACCCCATCCGAAAAGAACTATCCTGTACATAAGTTAGAGTTCCTAGCTTTGAAGTGGGCTATTGTTGACCAATTCCATGAGTACTTGTATGGGGCTAAAATACTAGTAAAACTGACAATAATCCTTGACCTATGTGCAGACCTCAGCTAAGTTGGATGCCACTGGCCATAGGTGGCTTTCTGCATTATCTACATATGACTATGCTCTCGAATACCGAGCAGGTCTGAACCACATAGATGCTGATGCTCTCTCCGGAGGCCTGTTCCCCAGAATGATTGGGTCCGACTGCAGAACCTGACATTCAAGCACTCTGCCGGAAGTTTGACAGGAGGAACAATGTCCACGGACCCAGTGGACTGCATGGTGGATTGCTTGGGAGCCTCTGAGAATTGCATACCTGCTGCTTATTGCCACTTTTCTGCAATAGACATTGGTGCACTGCCTCAGCTGGACAATGACAGTATTCGCGGCTCAACTCACGATCCCATGATCAAAGCAGCTTTAGAAGCCCTCTATGCAGGAAAAGATGTGTCCAAATTACGCTCCACTGATTTGAGAACTGCACTGTTATACAAAGAAGGTCCTAAGTTGAAACTGATCAATAAACTGTTATACAGAGAAACAGTAGACAGAGGGGACAAGTAGACAAACAACAACTAGTGCTGCCCACTGCCTTTCGAGACTCAGTATTGAGGTCCTTGCACAACCACATGGGGCACCTTGGTATAGACAGAACACTTGACTTGGTGAGATCCAGATTCTATTGGCCTAAGATGGGGGCTGATGTGGAGCAACACATTCTAACTTGTAGTCGCTGCTACAGAGGAAAGCTTTTGCCCCTGAGGGCTGCCCCTTATAATATAACCACCAGTGCACCCATGGAGCTGGTCTGTATTGATTTTCTAAGTTTGGAGTCAGATCAAAGAAATATCAGTAATGTGCTGGTGGTCACTGACCATTTCACGAGATATGCCCAAGCTTTCCCCACCAAAGACCAGAAAAGCATCCACTGTAGCCAAAGTACTTGTAGAAAACTTTTTGTTCACTATGGGCTCCACAAAGAATCCATTCTGATCAAGGGAGAGACTTTGAGAGTCGCCTGATCAAAGAGATGCTTCTCTGTGGGGAGTGCGAAAGTCCAGAACCACTCCTCACCACCCCAGGGGACCCACAGCCTGAACGTTTAACCGCACTTACAGATATGCTTAGGCACCCTGCACCCAGTGGACAAGCCTAGATGGAGCCAACAAATTAGCACCCTGGTACATGCTTATAACTGCACCAAAAGTGATGCCACTGGATTCTCCCCCACCGCCTGATGTTTGGAAGAGAAGCTCGATACCAGTAGATGTGTGTTTTGGGGTCTCTCCGATGGGTTCAAACTGACAACTATTTACAGTATGTGCAAAAGTTAAAGGCCCAGCTAACTCATGCGTACTCAACTGGCTCAAACCATGGCTGCCAAAGAAATCTGGCCAACAAAGAAAGGTATGATAAAAGGTGAAAGCACAGGAACCCAGGAGGAGATCGGGATTGCTAAGAAATCTGGGACTGCATGGCAAGCACAAGATTGCTGATAGATGGCACCATCTCCTCACATTGTAGTGGGCAAACTAGATGATCTGCCAGTGTAACAAAGTAAGGCCTGAGAATAATTCAAAAGATGTAAAAACAATGCATAGAAATCATTTACTGCCCATTGGACAAATCTTAATTGAGTCTGAGTCCCTAGAAGATGCCCCTCTGGACCAGTGACTAGAGCTGCTGCTAAGAAAAGATCAAGAAAGTCTGCATCTACAGAAGCAAAGTTAAAGTGTTCCCTCCACAAGTCCCAGTTGAGCATGACTGTCAGTCCATATCGGAAGAAAGTGAGAGTGACTTTGAATACTATCCTTCTTCGAACTGAGTCAATTGTTTCGGGCAATCCCTAGTCAATACTGGAGACAAAGCTGGGCCTTCTGGACTGTCTAAGCCCCAGCTTCATCCCTGGAGCCAATGCTCCAGAAAGTGAAGTGCAAAGCATCAGATCAGATGAAATGGAATCATTGTGCATGGTTGAACTGTTTGAGCTTTCAGGAGGAAATGATAGATTGGGGCAGACTGGTGATACACCGAACAAGAAGAGTATTTTGAGTGCCCTGACAGTCCACTGCCAGTGTCCGAAAGCTCTCCATGCGAGCCAAATGTTGTGGACTCAGAAACTGTAACTCCTGGAGCTGAAAGTGCCCCAGGTTCTAGCCTCTCTACCCCATGGAGACTCCCTGACAAGTGAGGACAATGCTGAAAATGAGGCTCAGAGTGCAGAGACTATAACAGTTCCCCTAGAAGACTGGTCGAGCTGTAAAGCCTGTGGTGCACCTCAGTTATGATTCACTTGGGAGGCCTGTGGACTTGCCTCTCAATGTTGTCCATAAAGGAGTGTATGTGTCCCGAGCTCATTGCCCAAACTGAGCATCAGTGCTAACTCCAAGTTACTTGTGTTGCCCTCTAAGTATGGTGCCCTTGCCCCATCCAGCCCCAAGGTAACTGATAGGAAGGCCCTCTCTTCAGGTTTCATGTACAAGAGGTAATAACTTGAGTTATGGTACAATGTGTATGTAATACTGTGTAAAGAGTGACGTACTGCAATGTTTCAGAAATGTGTTCTTGGTAAAATGATATATTGACTGATGATTACATGTGCGAGCCTAATGCAAATGTATATGGTTGCAGTTGAAACTTATGGGGTACTTGCTTGACGCGACGTCAAGCTTTCCCAGGCCAGGAAGGTGTAACCTCTGCAAATGGGGGTTCCCAAAAGACTTCAGGAGCTTGCTTGAATGCTCCAAGCCTGAATGGTGTTTGGCATTTAAGCCATTTATCAGTGAGTGTTTTAGAGCCTCTGTACTGTCTCTTTAAGAGCTGTCTGCTTGCAGACATAATTAGTTTGTATGGGGGACTGTGTGCTTCTGAGTACCACTGAGCTGTAATTCACTTCATTTTGCAGTCACTAGGAGTGCAAAGGGAACCTATCTGAAAGATGTAACTGTTTGCCAGAAATTATTTAGAGTAATAATGAAATTACAGTTTGTCTAACCTGCTTTCTTTGCAGTCAGAACTGTGTCTGCTAGTTCCCCATTCTAGTTTTGAACTGCTGAACTGGACCAATCAGTGTGGGGTAAGCTAGCTCTAAAATGATGCCTTGGACGAATCAGAACTTGGACTCATAATCTGAGCCAGCCACAAGAGGATTGTATGGGCAGTGACTCTGGGAGATGTAGTTTAGACTTCAGTGCCTTTTGGACCAACAGCAGCAGTCTATTGTGAGTGACAGCCAATCCAGTCAAGAACTGGGAGGAACTCAAAGGAAGTGCCGGTTTCGTCAGTTGGAGTTCAGTTGAGCTTTGGCAGTGAAGAAGGAAGGAGCCCTGTGCTTTTCAGTGTGCAGTTTTAGTCAAAAAGCGTGTAAGGCCCAGAGTTCCGGTCTGCAGCTTGTGTAACAGCTTGTTAGGACTGAATCCGTCCTGTGAAAAGAATCAAAGGATCTCTGAAGAGTAGAAACCAGGCTCACCCTGTAGAAGACTGGAAAGAATTGCTAAAAATTGCACTCGGTCTGTCAGAAACTGAATCTGCTGTGTGTTCTCCGGTATTGTGCAGTAATTGCGATCGGGATACAGATGCAGCCTGCCTGGTATAGTACTTTCTTTTATATGGATGTGTGAAGAGGTTTGTGTACCTCAAGTGAGCCCTGCTGACATTGAAGGACCCTATCTTATTTGGAGGTCGTGAGTACTAATTCAGGGTTGCTCCCTGTTGAATTGCCACATTAAATCCAAATGGAATTACTGTACTGCTGACTGTTTAATTCTCCTTTTCTCTGTGTGAAAGGGCCCTACCAGCTGCCACGGTTTGGACTAGCCACTAGGGCTTGGGTACCCAGGGACAGTAACTGATAGGGATAGGCTGTGCACAGAGCCATATGGTAGATTATTAGAGTGATAAGCTAATTAACCTGATTTCCCCTGTCCTTGTTATATCCCTAAATAAATCAGAGCTGCTTGTTTCAACAAAGTTATACTGCCTGAGGTATTTGTCTATGTTAAAGTACTGTACTGTGATTGTTGCACTGTATCTCATTTCACAGGAGGGTCCCAGTGCCGAACCAGACCTGGGGGTAAGTGTATACTGTGAAGGTAATTCTGATATATTGTGTGGGCCACTAGTGGGAAGAAAGGGGGGTTGCAGTGTCCCAGAGGGCTGTGACCAAGTTAGTTTAACTATTGCAAACCCTGACCTCTGGGTGGAGGCACCCGCCATTGGATCCAGGCCCCTCAACCTGTTAGTGGCAAATCAGGCAGGGGTAGTAGCCCCTGGGATAGCGCCATCTAGGGGTTACAGTAGTAATATCAGATGACTTAAAGGTGGGCAAGCAATGTGAGAGGGCAGTAAGGAGGGCTGGGGGGATACTGGGATGCATAGGGAGAGGCATCACCATTAGAAAACAGGAAGTTGTTATCCCTCTGTACAGACAGCTGGTGAGACCCCATCTGAGTACTGTGTGCAGTTCTGGAGACCCAATCTCCACAAGGACATAGACAAGATGGAAGCTGTCCAGAGGAGGGCAACTAAAATGGTGCAGGGTCTGCACCGGAAGACATATGAAGAGAGACTAAAGGAGCTTAATATGTATAGCCTCAAGGAAAGGAGGGAGGGGGGGACATGATAGAAACTTTCAAGTACCTCAAGGGAATCAACAAAGTCCAAGAGGGTAGCATCTTTCAAAAAAAGAGGTGTGCAAGAACAAGGGGGCACAATTTGAAGACGGGTGGGCGGCTCAGAGGTAATGTAAGGAAGTATTTTTTCACAGAGAGGGTTGTGGATGCATGGAACGGCCTTCCTGAGGAGGTTATGGAGTCAAAAACAGTGGTTGAATTCAAGCACGCATGGGACAGCCATAAGGCAATTCTAGGGGGTGGGGGTAGAAAGAAGTAGGCTGCTGGTTAACTAGGATCTGCAGCTTATCCATTAGGTAGGGAAATGGGCAGACTGGGTGGGCCAAGCAGTCCTTATCTGCCGTCAAATTCTATGTTTCTATGTTTCAGTGTTTGATATCAAGAGCCCTAGCTATCTAACTGCATATTAATCAGATTGAACACATTTCGTATTTCCCACCACTGGTACCAGTTCTCCAGACTCGGTATGAAACCCCGCAATCGCATAACCTTTAATCCTGGGTACCCAGTTACTAAAGTCTTGTGCTGGTTGCAGGCCTGGTGGATGGTGCAGCTGTGCATTGGCTGGCTTTATTTAAAGAAGAGATAGGATGTAACTTGAAAACAATTTAATAAACAACTTGTAATCCTTACGGAGTGTGCAGGGGTTGCCCTGCGAGTTGCAGTTAGAACCTTGGGTTGGATGTCACCAGCTGATCACACCCGATTTTGAAACTGAGCATTTCCTTTTGACTGTTTAGCTCATTTATATGATTTTTAAACACTCAGCACATTTACAGTGACGTCCCCCAGAATGAAACCCACTTTTAAAGCACTCTGCAGTATGCTGCAGTAGACCTACTGAATAAAGAAATGTAATTTCAATCGCAATTAGTCCCTTTTGTCATGCAGGAAACTGTGGCATTCACATCATCCTGGCAGTGTCAAATTTTCCTGAATGACAAAAGGGACTAATTGCCAGTGAAATTACATTGCTTTATTCAGTAGATCTGCTGCAGCATTCTGCAGAGTGCTGCAAAATGCTGCAGAATTGGGTTTCATCCTGGTGGATGCCACTGTATATGGTTTGAAACACTCAGCACATGTATAGGACTCAGAGCATTTCAGTACACTTACATTTCAGACACATCTGGTATGTCAATGAAGGGATAGCACCTTTAACCAGGGGCCAAGAGGGCTGTCCTGGTCCGATTGCTCAGTGGAAATTGTCATCTCCAGGTTACAAAGTGGAAAGCTGTCATTTCCAGATCACAGAATGGAAAACTGTCATTTCCAGGTTATAGCAAATCCGAATTAACTTTGGTGTCTCAGTCCATTTTGTGACTTGTGGCTAGGGCTGGTGGCTCCACTGGACATCTCGACCAAATAGGTAGCACAATTATTACATATCAGTACATTACTAGTCTGTCCTGGGCTCACTATGGGTACCCCCAGAACAGTCACAGTCAGCAAATGTTACTGCTCTGTTCTGGGCTCACTATGGGTACCCCCAGAACATACAAAATTTGCCAGCAGATAAAGGCCTAGAGGTCTATCAAGTCTGCTCCAATGTGCAGCTAGCACCCCTTATTCTGCAGCTGCCTGTCCCTTCCACACTTCCCCTCCATTGACCTCCCCCTTGTCCTGTCCCATCCCCTTTTGAAGCAGTCCACTGTTCTACTGGATACCACTTCTGCAGGTAAAGCATTCCAACCAGCTACCACCCTCTGTAAAAAAATGTCTCCTCATCTCCATCCTGAACCTTCCTCCCTCCAGTCTCATATCATGGCCCCTGATGTCCCTCCCCTCCCTTACTTTGAACAGCCCCTCTGTACCTGTCTTATTTATTCCTTTCATGTACTTAAAGATTTCAATCATGTCCCCCCGTCCCACCTCTTCTCCAGCGAGTACATGTTCAACTCCCTCAGCCTCCTCTTGTATGATAAGTCCCCCAGCCCCTTGATCATCTTTGTCACCCTGTGCTGCACCCCCTCCAGTAACTTAATGTCCCTCTTCAGATATGGGCGCCAGTACTGCACGCAGTACTCCAGGTGTGGTCGAACTATTGACCTATACAGTGGCAGAATCAGCTCCTCCCTCCTCAAAGATATACCCCTTTCAATGCAACCCAGCATTTTGCTGGCCTTTGCAGCTGCCTTCCTACATTGTGCCAAGTTGTTCATCGACCCTGTAATAAGCACCCACAGATCCTTCTCCTATTTGTCTGGGCTAGCTGCACTCCCCCCAGCTGGAAACTCCTCCTTGGGTTCTTCACCTCAAAATGCAGCACCTTGCACTTTTTCACATTAAACCCAAGTTTCCAGGTGTCTGACCAGGTTTTAAGCTTTGCCAGATCATCTTGCAACCCTTGCAATCCCCCTTGGTCATCCACCACCACTCCCATCTTGGTATCATCAGCAAACAGACTGATCTTGCTCTTGATGTCCAATGATATGTCTGTAATGAATATCCCAAGCAACACTGATCCCAACACCGAGCCCTGTGGAACATTGCTCGTCACTACCCCTGGGAACAGTTATATGATGCTTGGGCTCACTTGGGTCCTCCCAAGCAGTTGCGATTATCAAAAGTTCCAGCATAAAGTCCAATCCTCGCTGGGCTCAGGTTATGCACAGCAGATACAGTGTGCAGAGCCTAGAATGATATCACATAGAACAGTCACTTGGGAAAGGCTGCCTCAGTTTGCAGATTTCTTTCTTTCTTGCACCGGGGAGTACAAGAGTACTCACTCAAGCTCCTCGCTGTATAATTTCTGCAGTCAAGGTTCCTGAAGTCTTCAGTTCTCTCACAACTGAGGTGAAATTGGCTCTCTCACAACTGGCTTGATTTCATCAAGTTGCAGGTCCATGTCTTTCCCCAATGTGGAAGGGAGGACTAGCACATGGGGGACATTCTGGCAAGTCAGGCTAGCAAAAGCTACAGGAACTAAATAACTTTAACTTTAACTACTAAGAAGGCAAATACCCCCTCCGGGATGGAGGGGACTAACTGGATCTCTAGGCCAGAGCTCCCACCCCCATGTGGTTTCCTGCTTGAATCTGGCAAAAGGCTGAAAAACACAGTCTCTTACAGGGCTCTCCTGAGGCTCCTGATTGGCTGAATCTTTTGGGTGCATGGCCTCCGATTGGCTGGAGGGTCTGTCAGTCAAGAAAATGAATTATGCATGAACCTCACTCGATGCACTGTTGGTTTGCTGTTTTGGCACCTGAAATTAGGTCCCTGCAGTTCCCCATGAGTACTTGGAATTTTCACATGAACTTTGGCTAATGTCCCACAAGTCCTGGATTTATTATTCTAGCTTTCCAATTGGCTGTGCTGCTTTGTAATGGCTGCTGAAAACATAGTCTCTTAAGCAGATCAATATAGTCACAAGTTAAGTCCTGGTGCAGCCAGAATGAAGTAAATATTTGCCCAAATGCCCTATAGTTCGTTAGCCCTGGTTGTATACTTGCTGTTGCTGCACAGTTTTAGTAGATTGCTCAGTCCATTTTCCTGTTGCTGCTGCTGATATTTTAGCTCCCTGACATGCAGCAGCAGACAGGCTATTTTTCTGAGTCCCAGCATTGCTGGTGCAGCCAGGATTAAGCATTCATTAATTTAAACACTTTTCCCCGTCAAACACTTCCCCCAAACATACATTGCAGTTACATTAGTTATTTTCATATTTCTTTCTCTCCTGTCAGCCACAGTTGAGAATAAGCTTCCTTGAGGGCAGAAGCACCCTCATTAATATTCAGCAGATCGGGACTCTGGCTCATTAATATTCATGAACCCCAATCTGAAACACTTGGTGAATCTCCTTTCTTTCTTTTTGGAAAACAGGCTCTCTCCTCCCTGTTAGTGGTCAACAGGTCCCACAGATCAGGTGGGGACACTGGGACCACCAAGCATCTCCTCTGTTCGACTGTGAGGTGAGTGGTTGCTAGACCAAAGGCGCCGCCGGCATCTATGTGACCCTGCCGCACCGGAGTGCTTTGGCAGTGCGGGCGATCTTGTTCTGGCCTGTGGAGCCCCACAGGACTCGGATTTTACCAGGGGGCTGTGACTGGGACACCAGGGGCCAGAAGAACTTGGGCAACACTATAAAAAAAATATGCAGACTAACAGCAGGCACCGGAGGGTGAACAGGAACAGGAGCTACAAGTAAGCCCCCATTTTGGCAGGGGGGGTTACATAAAGAAGACTCTTCTCCTGGTACCAACTTATCTTTCTCCTGCCCATCATCCTATTACAGCATTTCCCCCCAATCACACAGACCCTTCATTTCGTAACTGGAAGCATTACTACCTTTGTAACGAAAATTCCCTCACCACAGACTTCACGTTCACTGCCACCACCAGGTTTTTATTAATAGGAACCCAGGATACATGTTTCTTACCTCCAGCTTCGTACAAGGTCATGAAGGTCAACACAATAACTGTGGGTACAGTGCCCCTTCAGAGATGGACTGTAAAGAGAGTCCAGCAGAAATAACCAAAAATACCTTAACAAATACATAGGCAGTCACTTGTTTTATCAAAATATGATTCTTTACTAAAATACTACAAGTATTTACAACAGGATTTATGTACAGTCAGACAAAAGGATTACAGTTTATTAGAAATTAAAATAAATGGGAGTTACACCAGACAGTTAGCAGATAGAAGAATCTGAGCTATGCTCACTTTACAATCTATTTATATACCTGCTGCTGTCTGAAGAAAACACTATTTCTTAAGTTGTCTTTCTTACCAGACCTCTAGCTGCAGGGCTCTGGGTTTTCAGATGTTACGCGGTCCAAGAGAGCGAGCTGAATCTCAGCTAGTTGATTTATTCTTTTTGGCTGTGGGAGGTGGTTTCACCCCTTTGAGTGACAGTTTACCACTGCCTCCCCCCTCCCCAGATGTATATGTGTTTGGAGGGATGACATTATCCAGGCCAGCTGGCTTCTACACACATTCAGAAACTCTAAGTCCAATTTTATGATTTGGTGTCTCAGGATATCTAAGGTGTGTGCCTCTGCATTTCAGGCTGACTGAGGCATTCAAAATGGCACTCTCCCATCTGCCTTACAGGGTCTGTAGCTACAGATTCCCCCAAGAACATTTTTCTGTAGCTGAGTTGGCTAATTATTTCCCATGAGGCCGGCTTGGTCATGTGACATTGGAAGATTTTGTGTGTCCACTTTGCCAGTAGCACACTTTACAATACAAGCATGACTATATTCACAAAGCAAATTAACAAAAAATAAATGAATAGATTACTTTGGTCACATGTCCATCACAACCTTCAATACCTGTATCAGTTTATGGCTGGGACTACACTGATATCATTTTCAGAGCTGTGGGCATGCTTCAGGCTCTGTCAGATCTGTTTCTATAGCTACTTGCAGCTCTAGCACTATGTAGAAATATTTTATTTTTTATTTTTATTTTATTGCAACTAGGATTACAAGTACCTTTGAGCCAGGCTCTTTTACAAAGGTTCCGCGTTAGAGAACAAATACAATACTAGTTACAGAAATAGGAACAAAATAATAAAAAGGTTGACATATTAGGTTACAATGGTAGATCAATACAATAGCTAGAATAAGTAGAGTGTATACATGGAACACAGAGTAACAGAGGGATAAGTAGGAGGGAGGGTGGAAGATGAAGATAAATGTGGGGAGCGAAGTTGAAGAGAGCAGGAATTGCAGCCAAAGAGCATGGTTATCAACTGAGAGCAGGCTGAAACTAGTCAACAAAAATGGAAAGATCATTGAGGGCTCAGAAGAGGCGGGGGGTGAAGAAGGAGAGTCTGGAGTCGTGAAACGAAAGAAGAAATAAAAAAGTAACATAGAGAAAAAGGAGGGGGTGGAGATGTGGTAGGTGATAGTTGGAGAGAACAAAAATGAGAGGGCTGAGGAGATTGTAGGTAGCATTCACAGGAGCTAGAGTTAGTAAGGTGGAGGTGGAGTTTATGTTTGAATGAGCCAAGGGTGGTAGTGGAGGAGATGTCAGGATTGAGCGCATTTAACCAGCTAGGCACTCTGAAGGCAGAGGATCTTTGGCCCTGGGAGGTGCGACGGCGAGGAACCTGAAGGAGATGGTGTTCAGAGCACCTGGTGTTACATGGCTTTAGTCTAGAACTAAGCAGTGCTTGGACTCCTGGCAGAGCAAGGCCCATGGTTACTTTCTTTGCCATAATGCAGGTTTGGTATTTTATGTGATTTGAAAGTTGAAGCCAGCCAGATGGGGCATACAGGTCACATGTATGAGTGAGACGATGAGCACCAGAGATAAGCCTGCAGGCCTTGTTAAGTGATGTTGAAATTCATCTCAGGGAAGTGGCAGAGGCAGAGCCATAGATTGTAAGACCATATTCAATGATGGAGACCACCGAGCTTTGGATGCCAATCTTCAGTACTTCTGCAGTAAGGTGTTGTCTATATTGGTAAAGTAGGCCTAGGCACATATTTGCTGATATTACCACTAGGTGCTCATTCCCTGGACACCCATCCATCTATTGTCCATTTCTTCCTTATGTTCCTGCAGACAGGAGTCACATACCATAATGTCTCATCTTTATAAGTCCCTATTAGACTCTTCAGGCTACACCTCATGAACATGATCATGAACTGGGAACAAGAACTCAACATAGCTATCCCAGACCAGGACTGGCACAAAGCTTGCCACCTCACAGTGAAAGTCACAAGCTCCTACCAATGAAAAGATTATACCTCAAAGCACCTAATATGGTAGTTTAGGACCCCAGCAATAACAGCACATTACTCAGAATCACACAGTGCCACATGCTGGAAATAATGTGGTGAATTTACATCACACCTTACTAACATAAACTGGTCCTTCCCTACCCCATCCCCTTTTTTCAGGGACTTGGTACTTGAGATGGGAGAGCTTTTTGCCCCCCCCAACTGTTTTAACAATGAAAGTTTTCCTCCTTCTCCAATACCCTAAAGGTCTTTGAGACCCACTCTCCCAATACCCACTGGAGATTTTGCTCACCACAGTGAATAAAACATCACCAGACTTTGGTTAACCCCCCAAAACTCCTACACTCATATGTGGCGTGACACAGTCAATCAAATTTATAAGATGGAAAAGATTACCCACTCATTTAATAACAAAGAGGAATTGTACACTTCCAGATGAATGAAATGACCACTATACATTATGACCTGAAACCCCATCTTTGTTCCCTGAACATACTCTACCTTTAACACTATCTGGGTGTAAGACTTGGATCACATCTGATTCTGATGGGTAAATGTCAGTGTACCAGTTAGCCTGCGTTACCTCTGCCTACAACAAAGCCCACCCTTGTGTGTCCTCCTCTACCCCATAACACCTGTACCCTTTACTTTCTCATCCTCACACCTCCTCCCCCAAATATTCCCTCTTTTCCTATCTATGCTTGGTGTACCACGACCAAACCTAACTGGTAAGGCCTGTTTCACCCCATGCCCTATCACCCTACTCTTTCCCATTTGACAAGGCTACATTTGGCTGTCATTTTCTCCCCTTCCTACTGACAGAACCATCCAGGCTGCCACTTGTATTGATTTTGCATTGGCCTGCATTGTACTGTTCCTCATATTATGTAACAATAGAACTGATTGTGCATAAGTTAAATACCTTAGTATATTTCATTGTTTGTACTGGACATGGAACCTTTGTAAATAAGCTACTAGCTCAAAGGTTGTTGTAATCTGAAACATTAAATAGATAAATAAATAAACAACAAAAAACACTCCCGAAAACAGAAGGGCCATAGAGGAGCAATCTCACCCATAAGCCTCAATATCTCTTGCTTATTTGAAAGTTCTGGGCTGGCTTTTGACTTTCCCCTTTACCGCCTCTCCCATGGCTTAGGGTTTTATTAAAAGTGTACAACCACATTAAAATGTATATCATCAAATCATGAGCCATTCGACTCTTATTGGCTATCCTCCCCTCATGTTGCACCATAGGGAAGGGGCCCAGTGGTAGGCAATAGAAGAATTCTATTCACCGCTATGGTGATAAACTATATGAAATGAAAACCCAACATTTTGATTGTATTTTAAAGTAAATTTTAATGATATGACTGTATGCACAGACAATGTTAATAAAATATATTTACAAAAAAAGAGATTATTTTCTTAAACATTAAAAAGGCAGTAACACTCAGACGCACACCAGCGTTTTACACTTCCACCAAGTGCTTTGTTGGTGGCAGTGAGAAACATTGGTGTGGGGTAAGTGTTATTGCTTTTGTACTCTTTAAGAAAAGAACTTCTGAAGGTAATCCTACAGCCCAGCCATGGTTTTGTTGTGACCGGGTGACTGTGTGAGCTCGGGTTGACCAAACAAATTCTATATATAAATGCTGTAGCTCCAATTGTTTACTCTGCAGCCACCTTATGAATTTCACTACAAAGTTTCCACCAAAACTCTGTTGGTAAAATGCTTTGGGATACTGTATAAATCCAAACTCTGTTCTACTTTACAGCTATTGCAGTATCATGGTTTCAGTATCTAACTAGATGCTTTGTAAAATACTTTGCGTTACACACTTGTAACCATCCAGTCCGCTGGGGTTACTAGAATCCCATCAGTGTCAGTGCTAAGTAGGGAAGGTAGCTGGTGAATAACTAGTTAAATGGGGTTTTCACCTACTCAGTCTCTTGTTTACGTGGTCTCAGCTGAGATGAGAGAGAGATGAGGTAATTTAGAACTCTTGCAGCAGCATAAGCCACAGCAGCTGGCTGTGAGTGGGGAGTTTTAGAATCTTGTGTTCAGTTCATTGGTAGAGAGAGTCTGTCAGCAGTAGTCGGTGTAGTGAGTCAGTAGAGTGAGAGCTGCAGTGTGGGCTCTGAGAGGAGAGCCTATTTTCTCACCCTAGTCCTGAAAGTTACCAACTTGCCAAGAGAAGTGGTGGAAACTGCTGTCTACAGCAGGATCTCCTGATTTTCATCCCCGGAGGGATGAAAAGGACTGCTAGAGAACGAATCCTAGGGGCAATCCCCTATTTGATCCAGGACAATTTGAAGCTGCCTGTACTAATCTGAAGAAAGTATCTGTGCTTTGGTGTTTCTCTGGTTTAAAGGGAAGGATACACCAGTTTCTGTTCTGAAAGTTGAGACTTTTCTCAGTTGTAAAGTTGGCTGACAATTGTAGGGTCCAGAGACAGATGTTCACATTGTTCAGGACTTTAATTTCTTACACTTGCAGAGTAGTGTTTCTTAAATGCTGGATGCGAAAGTTCATTCAAAGATGCATTTACCTAAGTGTGTTCAATAAGTTTTAAGGTGTAACTCTGAAAGAATGGCTGGGTATAAATTTGGAAGCAAGGGGTTGGTAGCCCCCCCCCCCGGAGTAACCAGTTCAGCACTACAGGTTCCGTAAGGGCGCCTGGTTATTCTGGACACAGTGGCCAATGTCTGAAGAGAACTTTAACCCCTGGAGTGGGTTGTGCTAGTATGAGCCCCAGTGTGCTCCATTGTGGCCAATTGCAACTTGAAGAAGTCTTACAGTCCTATGCCATATGGGAAATGTGTGCTCGGTTCTGGCCAGTGCCACTAGAAGAAAAGTTCAGTTGTGGCTAGTGCCACTGAAGAGATTTCAATGTCTTATGAAAAATGGGAATATGTAGAATTTCTGTCAGATATAGTTGTACTGTTGTTCTGTAATTCCTTGTGCCATGATGTGTAAACCTTGGGGGTCCACCCTTGCTTTAGAGAACATCTTTTGGAATAAAGTCACACTCTAGAACCCCAACCTGGTTTGGACATTTATGTTTTTGCTTCCTGTGTGCAGATTTACTGGGTACCCCTCCAGAAGTATAGGTCTAGCATAGCCCTAGCAAAACATTCTCTCCTCAGGACCTGGGTTGGGTCATACTTTTTACTTTTGTACACCCCTGCACCTTTTTGACCTCTAGAAGTAATGAGCCTGATATACATTCCCAAAGCTAGGGATGGTACCATTTCCAAAGCAGTTTGTGCCCAGTCAAGGGTACCAGGGTAGCTAACTGTATAAAGTAGTGGGGGGGGGGGGTTACACACTGTTTATGAAAGGCACTATATAAATCTAAATTTCATTGTATACTTTTCTACAGTCACTGCACTACCAGTATCAAATGCATTGCTTTGTAAAACACTTTGAGATATAGTGTGTATGAAAGGTGTTATATAAATCCAAATTCTATTCTACATTTTCCTACAGTCCCTGTACTTCCAATATCCAACTCTTTGTTTTGTAATGCGCTTTGGGATACAGTGTATATGACATGAACAGTATGAACAATAAAAATGTAAATTCTATTCTCCTCTACAGGTCCTACAATACCAGTATCTAACTTATTGCTTTGTAAAGCACTGTGGGAAACCAAGTGCATCAACAAGTGCTATAAAAATCTAAATTCCATTATGTGCTATAGTCTCTGCATTATCAGTATCAAACTGCAGTGTGGTGCATTAGGGAAGGTTATATTAGGGAGAAGAAATTCCCCGGAGCATGATGGAAACAAAGAGAAGGACAGGGCAGGCAAGTCTGGAGGAGGAACTTCAGTTGGAAGAGAGGGGAAGGAGGGAAGGCAGAAAGACAGGAAGACAACATAACAGGGGAGGGCAGAACTGGTGTAACAGAGGGGCCAAGGGGAAAAGCAGGAAGGGGAGGTGGGTTACAGGGAGAGAGGAATGGAGAGATGTGTGCCAACAGGAGTCTGGAAAAAACAATTCCTGACCTTGAGGCAATCATTGTGGACGCAGACCTGGATCTGGTGGCCATAATGGAATCATGGTGTTAGGACAACCCCAGCTGGGAAGTATACATCCTAGACTACACCATGTTTTGGAAGGACAGGTCAGGGAGGAAAGGTGGGTGTTGTTTCATATGTGAAGGAGGGTATAAGGGCCACTAAGATACAGGGTCAACAGGAGGACAATGAAGTGCTAGAGGTGCTATGGGTCAGCCTAGAGATGGGGACAGGGGCCGTTATTCACACAGAGGTGGGGTACAGGCCTCTGACATGGGGGGGGGGGTGGAATTTAGATGGAGCCCTGGGGGAAGCCATTAACAAAATGGCCAGCAAGGGGGATGTTTTGATTATGGGGGACTTTAATCTGCCAGATGTAGATTGGGGCATTCTTGTCATTGCTACATCAAGAAGAGGCAAGGCCATCCTTGAATCCATGCAATGGGCTTTTCTCAGGCAGCTGGTTTTGGAACACACTAAGGATGGTGCAGTGCTGGACCTGGTACTTACAGAAACAGTATTGCTGATGTCACAGTGGGTAGTCCTCTGGGTACAAGTGATCACCATTCTGTGTGGTTTGGCATATGGATAGGATAGGAAAAAAACACACTAAGACAAGGGTCCTGGACTTCAGGAGGGCAGATTTTAAAGAAATGGGAAACCACCTCACAGAATACTTCATGGGGGAGTGGAGGCTCAATGGAAAAAAATTTAGGAGGATATATCCCCGTTAATGGCATGTAGTTTGAAGGAAGTGAGCAAGGGAAAGAGGAGAAAGAGGCCACTATGGTTCTCTAAGGAGGTGGCAAAGGCAGTGAAGAAGAAGAAGAAAATAGCTTTTAGAAAGTACAAGGAGACCCAGAAGGATGACGACAAAGAGGTATATCTGGCAAAACAAAGGGAGACAGGAAGGAGGGTGAGGGCAGCTGCAGCACTAACAGAGGAGAGGAGAGCTAAGTAGGTCAAAAAAAGGGGAAAAGATCTTCTTCAGATATGTGGGAGAAAAGAGGAAGACAAAGGGGGGAACAGTGAGAATCAGGAGGGCAGAGGGGACTGCACGGAGGAAGATCAAGAGAAAGCAGAAATACTAAATGATTACTTCTGAGCGGTCTTCACAGTAGAGGGTGGGGGATGGACTACCATGCTGCGGTAATCCCCAGGGAGAGGGGGGAGTGGACACAGGTCCATTCTCAGTGGAGAGGGTCTGGAAGGGATTGAAAGCCTTAAAGGAGAATAAAGCGAAGAAGCCAGATGGGATTCATCGAAGGGTCCTAAAGAAACTAAGCACGGTGCTGCCCACCCCTCTGGCAGTTCTTGTTAGCACTTCAATGGAGATGGGGGAAGTCCCAGAGGACTGGAGGAGGGCCGATGTGGTCCCTCTGCACCACAGCAGCAGTAAGGAAGATGCTAGCAACCACAGGGCAGTTTCACATTAGGGGTGGGGAAGTTGGAGACACTACTGAAGGAGATGTTCGTGGAACACCTGGAGGCAAAAGGGCTACATGGCCACTAGCAACATGGTTTCTCAAGGGGAAGGTCATATCAAACTAATCTCATTGATTTCTTTTACTGGGTTGCAGTGGATGCAGCCTATCTGGACTTCAGTAAGGCTTTCAACATTGTGCCACACAGGAGGCTAATTAAAAAATTAAGCAGCCTGGGGTGGGGGAGAAAGTAATAAGTTAAGTAACAAACTGGTTAAGGGATTGGAGGCAAAGGCTGGTGGTAAATGTATTTATTTTAAGTCTTTGATAAGACGTAGGAGACCTGGGTTTGAATCCCACAGCCCCCACTTGCATACTGTGTGACCCTGAGCAAGTCACTTAACTTCCTTGTGCTCCCAGGTTGCATCTGTAAATGAGCTTTCAGCTTAGTGTGTCTCCTGGTAAAATAAAGGTTAAAAAGAAAATAACCAGGTAAGTGCACTGATCCAGAGGACCATTTTCAGGCACGACTTGGGCCACAACACGCAGCGAACAGAGAGGAAAAACATCTATACAATCGATAACAAATTAAGTAGCCACTCAGGGATAGGAGACGGACTAGTGGGCTTCCACAGGGTTTGGTGCTGAGACTCGTCCTCTTCAATGCCTCCATAAGCAACTTTGTGGCGGAGCTTGAGAGTAAGGTGTGTCTCTTTGTGGATGATACAAAAATCTGCAAGAGGGTTGACACTCAGGAAGGGGTGGAGAGAATGCAAAGGGATCTGAGGAAAGTAAAGGAATGGTTTAGGGGGGAGCAGCTGGGTTTCCATGCCAAAAAGTGCAAGGTTATGCACGTAGGGCTGTGAAACCCAGAGCTTTATTTATTTATTTATTTAAATATTTCACCAGGAAGGCACACTGACCAGCAGGTTGCTCGTCTCCCAGTGCAACCTGTGGGGAAGGGGCACAATAGGGATGAGACATTTTACATTCAAGTTACAAAGATTAACATAGCATACAATTAATTAAGGCAGTTGTTATAAACAGTGTTGCATACCTATGTAATTTGTGAGAACAATTAATAAGTGCAAGGGTAATAAGTGAATAAGTGCTATTGTGAAATAAGGGGTGAAGAAGAGAGAGGATGAGATGACAGATAGTGCAGAGTCATGTCCCGGAAAGATCCCTTCAGGTTGTGGGGAACCCTGCAAGGGGACAGGGGACTGGAGTAGGGATGAGAGAGAGCGGGAGTAAGTGTGATTAACACCTAGGAGGAGAAATAAGGCCTGACCCTAAAAGAGAACTCTTCAGGATGTGATGAACCCTGCAAGGCGGCGGGGAAGTTCAGGTGATTGTAAACCCTCCTGTGGTTAAGTGTTGTAATTATAGAGGGATAGTGAGAGGGAGGGAATCAAAAATATCACCTGGGAGGGGATAGGGACTGATCCAAGGAACCCACCAGGCTACTGGAGACCCTGCAAGGGGATCTGGAAGGCCAAGGATAGGTAGATGGGGGAATAAAAGGTGGCAAGCCTAGGTACTATAGGACCCTTTTAGGATGCTGAGAACCCTGTAAGGGGAGTGTGAAGGCTAGGGAAAAAAGGGGGGAGAGTAGGGGAAGGGAGAAAGGTATGAGAGCTAGCACCTAAGAGGGGCTAGGGTCAGTAGAGGCAGTAGAGTCGATAGAGGCATTGGGTAAATTTCTGAAGGGGGACGAACTGTAAGGAGCAAGATGGAGGAAATGAATGTGGGTCATAACAGGAACAGTTAGGTGCAAGATAGTTGGAGAGGGCAGTGTTGATGGAATAGAGGGAGGAGGAGTATAGGATTTGGGGAGGTAGTGAGTTCCATATTTTAAGGAAATGGTGAGAGTACCCAGACTGGCCGGGGAAGGTGGAGTGGCAGGGGACAGTTAGTGAGTGAGTGTCGGCAGATCTGAGGAAGTGGGAAGGAGGAGGGGGTGTTATAAATGAGGAGGACAGGTAGGAAGGGAGTTCACCAAGACAGTGTTTAGTGATGAATTTAGCGCAGCTTGAGAGGCATCTATTTGTAAGGGATGGGAAGGAAAGGGCTCGATAGAGGTTACAGTGGCAGGTGCGAGAGGGAGCATCAAGGGCAAAGTGGCAGAAGGAGTTGAAGAGAGTGTCCAATCTGGTCAGGGAGGACCTAGGAGCAGCCCCATAGACTATGTTGCAGTAGTCAAAAATGGAGAGGATCATCCTCTGGACAAGCTCATGCCTAACTGCAGGAGGGATGCAACTGTGGTTCCTAAACAAGGCACCAAACTTGGGGCACAATGTTTTCTGGATGGCTTCAATGTGTCCAGAGAAGTTGAGGTGTTTGTCTAATCAAACCCCAAGGTATTAGAAGGATGAGGTGTCCTCAAGTAAAGTCCAATCAAGAGTAGGAAAATGGGCAGGGAGGGAAGTTTTGAGAGTATCTGCCTTGTGCCACATGTCATGGAGACTGTCTTCTTGGCATTGAGGAATAATTGACGGTTTACAAACCAGAACTGGACCTTGTTGAAGTCGAGCTGCAAGCTGGATGTAACCTCAGCTGGATCTGAGCCAGATGCATACAGGACATATCATCAGCGTACAGAAAAGAGTGGGAAACTGTGTTAAAAGCCTTGGCAAGGTCAACAAATATGGCTGAGGTGATTTTGCCGTTGTCCATCCCGGAAAGGATGGAGTTAGTGAGCCGAAGTAGGGAGGTAGTGGTAGAGTGTTTTTTTCCTGAAACCAGATTGGAATGGGGTAAAGAAGGAGGTATCAGAAAGAAAGGAGGTGAGCTGAGGGAGAACTAGATGTTCTTGCAGTTTGGTTAGGATAGGAAGCAGCAAGATGGGGCATTAGTTGCCAGGGGAAGAGGGGTCTCCATCTTTAGGTATGGGGAGGACCACTGCATGCTTCCATGTGGAAGTGACATCGGAGGTTGAGAAGGAGAGATTTAAGATTCCGGAGAAGGGGTAAACAATGGCCAGGGCTGAGACACAGAGGAGTTTAGGGTCAAGGTCATCTGGGGAAGATCCTTTTGGGGGGTTGATAGCAAGGAGGGTATTTAGAGCATCTTTGGGGGAGATAAAAGAGAATGGTGAGTGGTGTGGGGAAATAGGAAGTGGAGAATTTTTTTCTGGGGGGGGATAGAGGGGCAGCCGTGACATTTGAGGGAGAAGGGGTAATTAGGGAGGGACTTCAGCAGTTCGGTTGCACAGGAGGTATAATAGGAGTTAAATTCCACAGCTACGGCATGGGAGTCGGCTACAAGATTGCCATTTACCTTTAACACTGGGGAAGCGGGGGCAGGACTGAGGGGTGAAGAGGGCATGAATCACCTTCCAGAACTTTGAAGGGGAATTTATGTTAGTGAGGAAAGCATTGTTGAGGTAATCGGATTTGGTTAGCCTTGTTGCCCTGGTACAGGCGTTTCAGAGCTTACGGTAGTCCGTGAGGTTGCTAGAAAGCTGGGTGGATTTGTGGCACTTCCAGGCACGATCTCTGGCCCCTAACCCTGGTTTGTTTGAGAGGGGCAAAGGCATCCCAGTTTGAAAGGAATATTTCTTTTAAGTAGGCTAGAGCCTTATCAACTGAAAGGGAGGAGACTAAGGGAGACCAGACAGAGAGAGAGAGAGATAGGATGTGCAGGAGAGGTTCAAGATCTAGGAATTTGAAGGAGCAAAGTTGCAAGGTTTTATGTGAAGGTTTTGGCCTGTGGATTTTCCTGACAACGAATATTGGGTTATGGTCACTGAGAGCGTCTAGGAGGATGCCAGAGCTAATTACTCTGTTGGGGTGGGTGGCAAGAGCCCAGTCAATCAGGGAATGATTTTGAGTCTTGTGGTTAGGGCGGGTGGGTTCCAAGATCAATTGCAAGAGGTTCAGGGCTCCAAGATCATTACATATTTTGAATGTGTTAGAAGACAGCCAGTTAAAGTTAAGATCACATAAGATTTATAGTTCACCAGAGCGGGAGAGGGATGCGATGGAGGTTATGAGGTGGACATTTGAGCTGTGTATAAGATGGGGGAGTGGAGCTTACAGTCACCTAGCAAGAAAGAGACCTAGAGGTCATCATATCTGATGACCTCAAGGTAGGTGGGTAGTGTGAGAAAACAGTGGGAAAGGTAGCAGGATACTGGGGTGCATTGGGAGAAGGATTTCTAGCAGAAGGAGGGAGGTGGTGCAGCTGTTGTATCACTCACTGGTGAGGCTCCACCTGGAGTACTGTGTCCAGTTATGGAGGCTGCAGCTCCACAAGGACATTGAAAGGGTGGAGTTAGTACAGAGGAGGGCAACTAAAATGGTAAAGAAGTTGCATGAGAAGTCATTCAAGGAAAGGCTCCAGGAATTCTACATGTACTCACTGGAAGAGAGGAAAGCGAGGAAGGATATGACTGAAACCAACAAGTACCTCACATGAGTGAACAAGGTACGAGTAGAGGGTCTGCTTCAGAGAAAGAAAGACACTAGAATAAGGTGGCATACAATGACGCTAAGAGGGGGAATGTTTAGAACAGATGTGTGGAAATACTTCAAGGAAAGGGTGGCGGATGATTGGAATAGCCTGCAAGAGGAGGTAGTGTGGGCAAAGACTGTGAGGAGCTTCAAGCATGCATGGGATAGGCACTGGGCATGTTAGGTAGAGGAACGGCAGGAGGGATTGGTACCTATGACCAACTAGGGTCAGTGGTGACAGAATAAGCAGGGACAAGGGGAAGACTGGATTGGTTTCGTTCTTTACTGCTGACAAAATCTATGTTTCTCTATTGCTTTGTAAAGCATTTTGGGATACAGTGTCTATGAATAGCACTACATAAATGCAAATTGCATTCTGTTCTACAGTCCCTGCACTACTAGTATCTAACTCATTGCTTTTTAAAGTACTTTGGGATACAGTATGTATGAAAGTCCATATATAAATCCAAAGTCTGTTGTAGTCTACAGTAGCTGCACTACTAGTATCTAACTCATTCTTTGTAAAGCACATTGGGATGCAGTAAGTATGAAGGTTGAATTCTATTCTATGCTGTGTTCCATGCACTATCAACTGCAGAGGTAGCACAGAAAACAGAAAAATGCCACAACCATATATTCATGAATAAACAATACCTGGTAGGAGGAAGAAAAGGAGAGGAGGAGGGTGCCACAGACACAGAAGAGCAGGGGATCTGATGCATACCAATGAGGTGATGAACTCCACTGTGGAAGCAGATGGTAATCCTGTATACATCAATTCCTGTTCATGGCTGCCCTGCTCCCTCTCCTCGTTAACAGCAAACTCTACCATACAAACTCTGTTTCTGTAAGTTATATTCTATTCTATTCTACAGTCCCTGCACTACCAGCATCTAACACATTGCCTTCTATATAATTTGGGATACAGTGTGCATGAAACATGCTACATAAATCCAAATTCTATTTTGTTCTACAGATCCTGCACTACCAGTATCTAAACCATTGTTTGTAAAGTGCTTTGGGATAACCAGCGTATGAAAGACACTGTATGAATCCACCTTCCCTTCCCTTCCTTTCCCTTCCCCAGTCCCTGCACTACCAGAATCTAACTCTTTGCTATGTTTAGTACCACGGGACACAGTGTGTATGATGGAAGTTATGGGGGGAGGTGCCAGTTTTTTAATTTTTTAATTTTTTTATGTATTGAGGTCTTGGATTACACCAGTGAGCAGATGCTCATTTACAGGTTCCATGTCAGTTACATAGACAATACAATACAGATGCCAGGGTTACATATGGTACAGGTAAGTTATAGGGTATAACGGCATTAAACAGCTTAGGCAGTATAGCAGCTAGCTGGCGTCAGAGGTTAACACCCTACTTGGAAGCTCTCAGAAGTGAGAAGAAGGAGGGGTTACAAACATGGGTGGAAGGAGTAAGGTAGTTGGGAGCATCTGAGGGGTGGGGAAATAGGAGTGATATCATGATCGGGGGGTAGGTGGAACCAAAAGTGCTGGGATTGGGGTCCCTCAACCCAATGAGCTGTCAGGAGGTAAGTGCAGGTAGATGGTTGATGCTCCAGGAGGATGCTAATGGTAGCAGTCACATTTACTAGGTGCTGCCGGAGTCTGCATTTGAATGAGCCAATAGATGTGGCATTGATAACGTCAGGAGGTAAGGCATTGGTCCATAGTGGAGCACAATAGTAAAAGGCACGTTGTGCCAGGGCTGTGTGGCATCTGGGAACTTTGTAGGTCTGAGTGGAGGAGTTCCTTGTGGGTTGGGTGTTTGAGTGTGGAGTTAGGAGGTTCTGGACCCCTGTGGCTAGTTGGTTGAGAGGGCATTTCTTGATGATGAGGCAGGTTTGGTAGTTTATTCTGTCCTTCAGTAGTAGCCAATCTGCCCAGGTGTAGAGCTCACAGGTGTGCGTTAGTCTTTCCACACCTGTGAGCAGTCATCCTGCCTTGTTTAGTGCAGTGGTGATATGGTTTAGGGCTGTGTCTGTCACCGACCCATGGATTGCCAGGCCACAGTTGACAAGGGAGACTATCAAGCTGTTGATGGCCAGGTTCAATGCCTCATGTGTTAGGCAGTGTCTATGCCTGTATAGGATCCCTATTCTTGTATTAATTGCCCTTGCTGTGTTGTCAATGTGTTGGGCATGCAAAAGTATAGTCAAATGTGATGCCCACGTACCTGAACTGCTGGACGTGTTCCAGTGGGTCCCCATTGGCGTTCCTGATTGCGAGGGAGGAGGCCTTATGCTTGCTCTGTGTGCTTGTGAATATCATAGTCTTAGTAATTTTGCAATTCATGACTAGTCTGTGATCCATAAACCATTTTTCAGTGGCAGAGAATCCCTTTTGGAGATTCACTGCCAGTTGTTCAGGATTAGGGTTGCTGCTGAATATGACCGCGTCATCTGCGTATAGGAGCATTCAGCCCAGACATGCGGATGGCAGTTTGTTTAGGAATAAACAGAACAGTAAGGGTCCCAGAATTGATCCTTGTGGGACCCCTGAGAGGACTGATCTTTTATCAGAGGAGATCCCCCCTATTTTGACCTTTTGTGAGCGATTGTGAAGGTAGTTGCTGAACCAGCGTACTGATTCCGAGGAGAGTCCCATAGCTGACAGTTGGTCCAGCAGGAGCTCGTGATGCACCATGTCAAATGCTTTTGATAGGTCAGCGAAAGTTGGCCCAACCAGGAGACCTTGATCAATTGAATGGTGAATGTGTCTGGTGAATTCAAGTAAGGCCGTGATAGTACTGTGACCTGACAGGAAGCCATGTTGCTCAGAAAAGAGAAGTTGGTAATGGTTCAGGTGTTCGACTAGCTGGTCCACCACTATCTGCTCAAGGGCTTTGGAGAGATGGGGGAGTATAGAGATAGGTCTGTAGTTGTTATGTAGGGTCCTGTCACCACCTTTGTGCACTGGAGTTACTGTGGCTGATTTCCATCTCTGGGGGAACTGTGAGAGGCCGAGGGAGAGGGAGAGGATGATTAGTTTGGTGAGTAGGCCTAGGACTTCAGCCAGGGCCAGCTTGATGAATTTTAGGTCCAGAGTGTCCCTACTATGTCTAGATTTCCCTAGCGCCTTCTCCAGGTACTTTTTAGCATCAGCTTGAGAGACTTCTTTAAAGTAGAAGAGTGGGCGGTTAAGTGATGGTTGTTTGGCCATATTAGGATGAGTCAGTGGTGGGGGGGTTGAAGTAGTCTACTGGTAGCACACTGCTTAGGTCCGTGAACCTGATGTTAAGTGCGTTGGCAATGTGCATGTGGTCCATGGATGGTACGCCATCAATCAAGAGCATGGCTGGTGCAAATTTGGGGTCCTTGCCAGGTATGTCATTGAGGTTATCCCAGAATGACTTGCTGTCATTCCAGGTGCTGGAGAGGGCTTCTTTGGAGTATTTGCTTTTGGCAAGTCAGACAGCTTTAGTGCACTCATTCCAAGCTTTTTTATATACCTCTGCATGCTAGCGGTGGTACCGTGTGCTCTCACTATCTGCCATACGTGATCTCTGGCTTGTAGTTGCTTTAAGAGGCCAGGGGTGATCCAGGGGTTACTGTGCCCTCTTATCTTTCTGGTTTTTATCGGGGCATGCTTGTCACAGATGGCATTGAAGGTTTTTATGAAGTGGTCCAGGGCTGTGTCCACATTATTGGCATTATAGAGTGCTGTCCAATCTGTGCTCTTGAGGTCCATTTTTAGCAGGTCCTGGTGCCCTTTTAGTAAGACTCAGTTTGTAATTGTTCTGGTGGGTGGTTTACAATAGTTGAAGGACCAGGTACATATGACTGGAGAGTGGTGACTCAGGCAATCAGGGCGAACAGTAGTGTTGTGGATGTGGGCAGGCCGATTGGACAGAACCCAGTCAAGCAGTGTGCTGGTCCCAGTTTTGTAGTTGATACGGGTTGGAGTCTCAACCATTTGTGAGAAATGGATGGCTGTTAAGGCATCTTTCATTGAGGTGGCAGTAGAGGAGAGCCAGTTGATGTTGAAATCTCCCAGCATCACGATTTCAGTATTAACACATCAGGTCCCCAGTACCAGCCTCAGTGAGTTTGGGTAGGATGTATAGAGAGATTACAGTGAGAGCCCTGCTATGTGACCCCAGAAGGAGTTTAATGGTCAGGACCTGCAGGTTATCACTACAACTGAAGGAGGGGAGGACATGCCCCTAAAGGGAATCCTTGATGTACAGGACACTGTTCCCACCTCTTTTTGAGAGATGGTCCTGTCTGAACGAGGTGTAACCTGGTAAAAGGATAGCGGAGTCCGGTACTTTGGGAGAGAGCCAAGACTCCACCACTGAGAGAATGTCCTGACTATGTTGGGTAACCCATGCTTTCAGGTTACCCAATTTAGGGAGCAGGCTGCATATGTTAATTGAGGCAAGAGTAAGTACAGCTGGCTTGGTTGTTCGATTCACCTGTTGTGGTGGCGGACCTGGGTTGGAGTGCACATTGCCTGATAGCAGGAGTAGGAGCATGAGCAAGTGAGCAAGATGGCACAGTAGTAGTTTTAGATTTATTCCTTGTTTCCTTCTCCTAGATGGTTGCTCTTTCACAGTGTTGAGTTGTGTCACCATCCCAGGAAAGAGTGACAGCATGTAAGGACTATTAAGTTGGTGTTCTCACGACCAGGGCATAGAGCGCATGTGCGAGGTGTGCTCGGAGTCTCCAATGCCGTGGGATGTGATGGTCCCATAAGCATTTAGCACTGCTAGTTGGGAGATCCATTGTGTGGGTTGAGGGCGCAGTCCGCTGGGTGGACCTGCAAGTGACATTATAAGTGAGCAGGACAAGGCTCGCAGAAATCCCCTCAGACTTGAGGGGCATTGTGGTGATTACAGAGTTCTTGTCACCGATAATACGGGAAGAATTTTGGCTGAGAATGATATTCCAATGATCTGAAGGAAGTTCAGTTAAAACTGGAACATACAGCCACCATGGAGCAGTCAAGATTTTGAAGGACCCAGGACTAGAACTGTAAGTGGACAGTAGTGGGAAGAGGATTGCAACCTCCATGAGTTGTTGCCCTCTAGTGGTTTTGCATTATAATTTGCAAATGGGAAAGTAGAAAAAACAAGCTATAATTTTAACAATCCTGCTCTACTAAATAGTCAATACTGGAAAACTCAGCATTAGCAGTTTTTGTATTAAAAAAAGACAGCTTAGAAAGGGTAGAGGCAAGACCCAATAAGAGACACAAATCCAATCTGGTTGGAAGCAGGGTGATGCATATCCCCACTGACCTCTGAAATGTCCAGTCCCCTCGAGCAGCATATATCAACTTGCCAGAAGATAGCTCAAATTAAAGACTCTTGGACAGTTAAAGATTTAGCACCTGGAATGCATCCTTCTCACTGGCTGCCCCTTGAAATCAAATCAAACTTCAGACAGTAGCAAGCTGAAAGGGTCACTGGCAAACCTTGATATACATACTGTAGGTTGATTTTCTTACTCTTTAAGTCCATTTACAGTCACAAATCCAATCCAGTTGGAAGCAGGGTGATGCAGGGCAACTTGCTAGGAAAACACATCCCCACCGACCTCTAAAATGTCCAGTCCCCTCGAGCAGCACATGTCAACTTGTCAGAAGATAGCTCAAATTGAGTTTGATAAGGAACAAGACTGCTGTTATTGCAGATTTTAATTTTGTTTCCTCTGTTGACCTGATTTGCATCACAGAGACATGGCTGAGATGTGATTCCAGTCCAATTCTGTAGGTGACTGTCCCACCCGGATTTTGTGTGGTACACTGCTCACAGACAGACTGCAGGGTGGAAGTCAAGATTTCCTTCAAGTGATGGAGTCACTGGGGCTAATACAAGGTGTTATTTCTGCAACCCATCAGCATGGTCATGCCTTGGACTTGTTTTTTTCCCTGGGGCTTGAGACTGATAATCTAAGGATCAATCCAGTTAGTTGGTTGAAAAAGTTCTCCTTCTGTGCCTCCCCATGTAATCCACCTCCCCACACACACACACACACACACACACACACACACACACACACACAGATGGTTCAGTACTGCCCTTTAAAAAGGCTAGAGCCAGAGGGACTGCAGGTTTTACTGGACAACACATGTTCTGATTGTCATCAAGGCACAGGTTAGGAAGCATAGGAAAACCAGGAGCAGTTGTAAAACTCGCAAGAGTTTTATTATTAGTAACAGTAAAATAAAATGTTTTAAAAAAATTGTTCAGAATAACTATTTACAATGGCAGTACAAACAGAGAAAACAGAGTCCTTCTGAGTTTTTCTTCTCAGTCTCTCAGTATCTGTCTCTCTCTTTTGCAAAACATTGCAGCTCTATTTTATAAGTCTGTGCAGGAGCTCGTTAAAAAGATTGTATGCTTCCCACACAGTGTTCTTGTAAGTTTCCAATGTTCTTGCCAGTTTCAGCAGGTGCAGCAAAAAGAACATTGTGGCCCAGAACTGACCTCTTGTTTACATCTTCTGCAAAAGGCTTAAAAATTGCATTTCAGTTTAACCCACTGAGTTCCAAATAGCTTTGCAATCATTTCAACAGTACATCTATATACAGATTTAGTTTTGCAATCATTTCAACAGTATAACTATATACAGTTTTAAACAAAGGGATTCCAGAATCAATTACATTTCCACAAAATGATTCACATATATTTTTATACCAGCAGATATGCAAGGGGGGAGAAAAGACAAAATAGCAAGTGAGGGTAGCTAGAGGCAGAGAATTGCAAGACCATCGGGGTGATCAAGTCCTAAGCCTCACAAGAAAATGTGGTTGCGCAACCAGACAGAGAAGAGACAGGAAAGGAGAGAATAGAACAGATCCTTGCATTTAAACCCTTTCTCCATAACAACTGGGAAAGGGCCATATTCAACCCTGTCACACCGATGGCTTGTGAGGCAGGACCCGAGGTGGTGATGGGTGCCTATAAAATAGCCATTACTGCTGCCTTCAACACCATAGCCCCATTCTGTGTATGTCCACTGGCCTCACAGCATGGTTCGGCATGGTTTAATAATGAGCTTAGGCAGTTGAAGAACAGGGGTTGGAGGTTGGAGCACCACTGGAAGAGATCCAGGGCTCTGGAGGAAGACAAATTGGCTCTGAGTAGTCATTACAGTAAATATGAGAGGGCAATCACCTGTAAAAGGGCAGCTTTTCTGTCCAGGAAGAGTACCACTGGGAGGAATTGACCGGTTCAGCTTTTTCAAACTGTAGATAGACTGCTTCACTCGGCCATTCTGGAACCTGTTAAAGCCCTTTCATTGGCCAAGTGCAAGGAGCTTGCTTGATTCTTCTTGGACAGGTTGCTATCCATTTGGGCTGAAATCACCCCAAGGGGGCTGAGGTGGCCCGGTGGGTTGAGTCTGCCTGCCACATTAGCGCTCCATTTGCTTGGGGAAAGTTTATCCTGGTTACGATGGAAGAGGTTTGTGGGGTGATTTTGGAGCTATGAACCACCTTTTGTTAACTGAACCTGGGCCCAGCACAATTATTAGTGAGCTGCGCGGGGTGACTGGGTCCGGTGTTTGCTAGGATCATCTGATGTTTACCGGGATCATCCAGTATTCCTTGTCAGAGGGTTTTTCCAACCACATTGAAAAATGCATTGGTGAGACCCCTTTTAGAAAAGCCATCTTTGGACCCTGACAGCCTGGCAAATTATAGACTGGTCTCTAACTTGACCTTTTTGGCAAGGTTATTGAGAAAATTGTGACATCGCAGCTTGAGGCACACTTCATGGCCTATGACATCTTTGAGCCCCTCCAGTCTGGATTTAGAGCTAGACATAGCACTGAAATCGCATTAGTCTGGGTACATAATGACCTTCTGTTGGTGAGGGATACAGGGGAGTGGTCAATTCTCATCCTTCTTGATCTCTCATCAGCATTTGACACCGTGGACCATGGATTACAGTTGCAATGACTAAAGGAGTACGGAGGGCTCACTGGCAAAGTCTTCTGCTGGTTTGAGTCCTACCTTAGGGACTGGATGCAGAGGGTGGTGAAGGGAAATTTTCTCTTAATGCCTTATACCCCTGCTCTGTGATGTGCCCCAGGGGTCAGTATTATTGCCCATGCTGTTTGCCGTGCACATGCTGCCCCTGGGTGGGATCATTAGAGGGTACTATCTGAGTTTTCACTGCTATGCAAATGATACCCAGTTGTACATGTATTTTGCACCCGGAACACATGATGCAATGAAGGTGCTACATGCATTTCTGATAAAGATTCAGAATTATTATTCTTTGGTAACTGGGTAAGGGCCACTAGTCACAATGCCTGTTTTCAGAGGCAGCCTGGGAGCACTGGGAAGGTTAAATGACTTGCTCAGGTTCACACAGTATGCAAGTGAAGGCTTTAGGAATCAAACCCAGAGCTGCTTGAAGTAGCAAGCTCATTCACAGTTTGTTACTCTAATCTCTAGGCTATACTACCAGGATTGGATGGCATTGGTCTGGCTGAGACTCAGCCCAGACAAGAATGAGGTACTGGTGGTCAAACTAGGCCGGAGGAGGGAAGCGGTAGCAGCTGAAGAGGTAACGGGGCTTATGCTAGAGGCCTCCACATAAATGAGAAATATGGGGGTCATTCTAGATGATAGGTTGACATTTGAGGCTCAGGTGTTGGCTGTAGTCTGCAGTAGCTTTTACCATGTTAGGAACATTAGCCAAATAAAATCCCTTATCCATTCTGAAGATCTGGCAATGCCATTGCGTGCTTTCATGACATCCAGACTTGATTACTGCAATGCCATATACCTCTGGGTAAAAGGAGGTATCCTACAACATCTGCAGTTGGTTCAGGCCTTCCTAGGTCATGCCTTGTAACTGTGGTCCTACACAAACTAAACTGGCTCCCGGTGAAGTTTTGAATCACCTCCAAAATTGGGCCATAGTCAGACTCACAAATCTACCCCCCCGAATGATCAAGTCCACCACCAGAAGTTGCTTCCTCCTCTGCTGGGATGCTGTTCCTACCACCTTGGGGCCTCCTCTGGGGGGACCCTCTCATCCTCCTTGGCCACTACCACAGGTCCCTCCCCTCAGCAGTTCCATTCTGCTGGAGTGGCAATTGAATTTCACAGTGGCACCAGCTGAGGAATGTGCCTCGATGTGCCATCTCCACCTTTCCGGTGTCCACCACAGTATAGCAGGCCGTCTTCCTTGGCATCCTCTGGTGCAACGGTAGTAAATTTCAGTGACCATTGAGTGGGGGAACAGGTCCCTGGCATCCTAGCCAACTCAACCTGGAGTCTAGCGACTTTCTCCCTCATCCCAGAGAGGTGCATGCAGATGGGGCAGCACCGCAGTCTTCAAAAGGCCTCTTTTACAACTGCCGCTGCACAGCAGCAGCACTGCATCACTCCCAACATTCCTGTTCCTACACTCACTATCAGAACCGGAAGAACTTTCACCCTTACCCTAAGTAGGTAGTTTCCAATTTTCCCTTTTTTGCTTTGCTTAACCCCTTAGTTATTTGACCCTAGATAGAGTGTTTTAAGTTTTCCCTTTTTGTCTCTTTTATTCTTTTTAACCTTACCCAACACAGAGTGTTACCTCTACTCTCACATGCAGTGCATGCAGATCGAAGATGGCCGCCAAGCTGGGCCTCTATCATCTGTACTCCTGTAAACACAGATTAATTTTGCCTCTAACACTCTTTTTGGCTATGTTTTTACTTGAAGAGAATCCTAAATTAGTTCGTAACCTCTCCAGACATTCTCTCTCTTGTGAGTGTGGCATTTCAATATAGTTTCAATAGTAACTAATTTTTAGTGTTGAGATAGGGAACAAGGTTTAGGCAGGAGTTGAAAGTGAGACAGCATAGGTGTTAGTTTTATTGTTTTTAGCTTGTGGAATTCCTTATTCTTGAATCCAGAGGCTTTCATGAATTCAGACTTAGTGCTGATTCGGCAGCATTAGTTCAAGGAGTTGACTGGGAACAAGAATCATGAAGGAGTGCCTGAATACACTGGTTGGTGTAGAGAGGTCCGCTCATGGGGCAGCCGGAAAAACATGATTTAGCTTGAGTCTGGAATTGTGGATTGTGACTGTGTTTGCTACCCACAGGATGGAGCGGACTTGTGTAGTTTGTGGGCCAAGTAGCTCTACAAGATTCAAGCCTGTTGTAAAGATAGTAGTGAGAGCATTTCTTTGTCTGGACAGCACATCCTACTGAGCAGTGGTGAGAGCACTGATGGGGACTTTGATCTGGTGATCCTTGTGATTCTGAACTAGTTGTCTATTTATACATACCTCAATAGACTTTCCCAAATGCCCTCTGGACTTAAAAAAAATATAGGATTCTCTATATGCTGCAGTCTTAAATTGTTTTTCTGTTGGGGTGGTGTGTAGGCTTAGGTAGAGTATGAGTGTGGTGTGTATGTGGCTGGGCTGTTGTTATGTATTATGGTGCATGGATGTTGGATGGATGTTTAGGTTAGGTTTTTTAAAAAGTGTTTTAGAACTGGTTATTTTATTGACTGAGTTGTGTAGGATTTATTGGTAAGATGTCTTTGAGCTCTAGGCCCCTCCGTATCTTCTACACGGCAGCCCTGCTGCCTGACCTCTGCCACTTTGTTGACCTCCCCCTCCCAGCTACAGCACTGAGATACTGTTGAAAGGTGGGTATTAGTAAGGGGTGGGTGGGTTGGCCACAGGGTACTGTGTGTACAGTAGAGGTGAACAGTATTACGGTGGTTAGGAGCAGGAGGCGCCCTGGGGTTAAACAGAGCCATGAGAGAGGCATGACATGTTTGATATCTGTTTCCAGGGTTCCCACCGGACCATGTGGGCAGATAGCTGGAGGGCCTGCAATCTCCACCTGTCCCTTTTGGGCTGTACTATGCAATGCCAGGTCGATGAGGAACAAGACCGCAATTATGTTGGACTTGATTTCCTCAGTTGACCTGGCTTGCATTACAGAGACTTGGCTGGGGGATGATGCAGGTCCAATTTTGGAGGCATTGATCCCCGCCAGGCACTCAGTAGTACACTGCCTGAGGAGGGAATGCAGGGGGATGGGGTGTGGCCATCTGCTTTGAATCCAGCCTGAACTTCTCCATGCACCCAATGGCTCTACCTCGTCGTTTCAATGTGTGGTGGTGTGTGGGGGTCTAGGTGCAGGCTGCTGGATTCTCGTTTACCATCCTCCAGTACTGGGGAGAGTATTCCTGCAGGATGTTGCAGACTTTGTCACTGACAGGGGGTTGGAGTCACCTAGATGGTTGATTCTAGGGGACTTCAATGCCTTGGTTGACAATAAATCTTTGCATTTTGGACATGGCCTCCTCCAGTCAATGTCATTTCCGGACCTGGCACAAGCAGTTGTTTCTGTGACCCATCATCACGGCCAGACCTTGGACTTGGTATTCTCACTGGGGCTTGAGGTTACTAACCTTAGAATTGATCAGGTCACTTGGTTCAATCATTGCACAGTGGAGTTCTTGTTTCGGGCCCCCACTGATAGTCCCTCCCCTGTTGAGATGGTCAGCTTTTACCCTTTAAGGGGGTTGTACCCAAAGGAACTCTTAAAACATAGAAACATAGACTTTGACAGCAGATAAGACTGCTTGGCCCACCTAGTCTGCCCATTTTCCTACCTATTGGATAAGCTGCAGATCCTAGCTAACCAACAGCCTACTTCTTCCTACCCCCACCAGAATTGCCTTATGTCAGTTCCATGCATTCTTGAATTCCCCCACTGTTATTGACCCCATGACCTCCTCAGAAAGGCCATTCCATGCGTCCACCACTGTCTCTGTGAAAAAATTCTTCCTCACATTGCCCCTGAGCTTCCCCCCCTCATCTTCAAATTGTGTCCCCTTGTTTTTGCACATCTCTTTTTCTGAAAGATGCTACCCTCTTGGCAGTAGTTAACTTTTCTGGTGTGAGTGCTGCATTTGCGATTGGCTCGGGTGAGGCAGTGGCGGCCTATAATGGGGCTGTTTCCAAGGAGCTCGAAGCCATCACACTGGTCCATATATGACCCAGGTCTTCTCACTTGAGGCCCCCATGGTTTGATGGGGCTCTCAAGGAGATGAAGACCAATGGTCGGAAGTTGGAGCATTGTTGAGGGAGGACCCGATCTATGGAGGATAGACTGGCTTTGAGAAATCATTATAATGATTATCCAAGGGCAATCGATCATAACAAGGCAGAGTTCCTGTCCAGGGAGATTGCTGCAGGAAGAACAGACTAGCTCAGCTCTTTTGTACTGTGAACAGATTGGTTCATCCAGTCTGTCTACAGCTGAAAATGGCATTTTCAGCCACATTATGTGAAGAGTTTGTTCTGTTTTTCTCTGACAAGGTGTCCTCTATTTGGCCCGGGGTCTCCCTGGTGGGGCAAGGTCAGCCCTGCAGTGGGGAGCCTGGTTGGCACAGAGGCATTCATATTGTCTGGGGGGAGTTTCGGCTGGTGGAGGTGGCCGAGGTCGTTGAGGTGATTTCGAAGCTGCAGTCCACTTTTTGTGAGCTGGACCCTGGCCCAGCTCATATCCTAGTGGGATGTGTCAAGACCATCAGTCCAGTGTTTGCCGGGATAGTCCAGTGTTCACTCTTGGAAAGGTTCTTCCCCAACACCTTGAAGTTGGTGAGCCCCTTCTGAAGAAACCGTCGCTCGACCCTGATGTCCCAGCAAATTATAGACCTGTCTCCAACCTCCTATTTTTAGGGAAAGTTTTCGAGAAAGTGGTAGCTTTGCAGCTCGAGGAACACCTCACGACCTTTGACATCTATGAGCCATTCCAGTCTGGGCTAGGCACAGCATGGAGATGGCACTGGTTCAGGTGCAAAATGATCTCCTCAGGGCAAGAGACAGTGGGGAATGGTCAATTCTCTTTCTTCTCAACCGCTCATCAGCATTTGACACCGTGGACCATGTTGTGCTGTTGGATTACCTTAGAGAGTATTGCGGACTCACCGGAACTGTCATCCATTGGTTTGAGTCCTATCTCTTGGGCAGAAGGCAACGGGTGGTGATGGGGAATTTCTCCTCCTCCCCGAAGCCCGTGTCATGTGGAGTTCCTCAAGGTTCGATCCTATCGCCAATATTATTTGTGGTGTACATGCTGCCCCTGGGGGAGCTCATTAGATGCTACAGTCTGGGTTTTCACTGTTATGCAGATGATACCCAGCTATATAAGTTGTTTGTCCCTGGAACAAATGATGCCGTTGAAGTGCTGAATAAGTGCCTGGCCAAAATCCAATATTGGATGCCCTCTAACTGGCTGAGGCTGAACCCTGACAAGACAGAGGTACTGGTGATTGAGCCTGGTCGCTGGCATGATGGGGATGACTCCGCGGTGGTAACAGAATTGGTCCTGGGATCTACCCTGTTGATGGCATCCTCTAGGGTGAAGAATCTGGGTGTTGTCCTTGATGACAGACTGACACATGAAGTTCAGGTGTCATCTGTTGTCCAAAGTAGTTTTTACCACTAAAAGATCGTTGCCCGGATTAAACCCCTAATTCTGCCCGAGGACCTGCTTTCACTGGTGCATGCCTTTTTTACATCCAGGCTGGACTGCTGTAACACTCTGTACTTTGGGGTCAGTGGAGGGAACCTCCGCTGGCTGCAGCTGGTGCAGAACACAGTGGCCTGGTTACTGACAGGCCTGTCTAGGTCCTGTCATGTGACTTCAGTCCTGAGAGATCTGCATTGGCTACCTGTCAGATGGAGCATTACCTTTAAGGAGACCCGTGTTTTTCTTAAATAAGAAATCAAGGTATAAAAAGAAATAACAAATCATTCAAGGTATAACACGAAATAACAAGAAATTCAAGGTATAAAAAGAAATAAAAAAAATCAACATATAAAAAGAATAAAATGAAAACAAACACATGAATAAAGTGAATAAATTGCTTTTGGAGGGGAAAAACTAAATAAATGTTTGCAACAGTTGTTGTTTAGACTCCATTGTTACCACAGAGATGGTCCACAAGGAAGCGACAGTGGAACTGTTTCATTCACAAAACCTTTCAAGACCATAGCATAATGCTGCTTAATACAATGAAGTGCACTAGGAATGTGATTTCTAGTGTGTGTAAGGTCATTTTGAGGTAGTTTATGAATGTAAATGTGATAACAAGAAATGAAACTAAATTTTCTGTGAATAAAAAGAAATAACATGAAATTCCAGAAAAATAAAAAGAAAAATTATAAAAAATAAAAAGAATTTCATGGTTTTGTATACGACTTGGGCCCTGGTTATATGTCAGACCTCCTTATACTTGTCATCCTGGTACACGCCCTCCGCTCCTCCACTGAGGGCCTCCTAGTAGTTCCTAGGACCAGGCTGAAAACCTTGGGTGATCACTCATTCGAGTTGGCTAGCCTGGTCCTCTGGAACTTGCTTCCAAGATCTTTGAGAGAGGCCCCAACTGTGGAGGCATTCAAGAGGGTCCTGAAGACCTATCTTTTTAAGAAAGCTTACCTGGAGAATTTTTGCTGATTTTAACAAGGTTTGTTTATTTATTAACTTACTGTGTAATTTATATACTCTGATTGTTGTCTGGTAACCCTACTTTTAATTACCTGTAAGGCACCCAGAGCCTCCGGGGTTGGGCGCCGTATAAATAAAAACTTACTTACTAGTAGGTGCTTTTAGTTTGCCCCTTTCAACTTGCCTTTACCCCTTTGTATGCCTACCCTAGAAAGGGTGTTTCCTCCCTTTCCATACAACAGGTAGTATCTGCTTGTATGAACTGGTTTCCATCTGCTGTTACCTCCCTTACCTTCTTCCAGTAATCCCTTACACAGGCAGCATCACACAGACAGTTACTTTACCTTACCTCTGTGAACCGGCAGAGTTCTCTGCTTGGCTGAGGATGCATGCCGACACCTAAGATGCCACTCCTGGTCCATGTCTGCTCTGCTCCATTCACACTCTGGGACAAGAACGTGAATGGGACACATGATGATTGGTCCATGTGGATCACGTGAACCCCCCCCCTTCTCCAGCCGACTGTGCTTTGACCCCAACCTCCATCCAGAACATAGACTTTGATGGCAGATAAGGACCACTTGGCTCACCTAGTCTGCCCATTCCCTATGTATTGGATAGGCTGCAGATTCTAGTTAACCAACAGCCTACTTCCTCCTACCATTCACTATAATTGCCTTATGTCAGTTCCATGCATTCTTGAATTCCCCAACTGTTTTTAACCCCACGACCTCCTCAGGAAGGTGGTTCCATGCGTCCACCACCCTCTCTGTGAAAAAATACTTTATGACATTGCCCCTGAGCCTTCCCCCCTCTATCTTCAAACTGTGCCCCCTTGTTCTTGCACATCTCTTTCTCTCAAACATGCTACACTCTTGGACTTTGCTGATCCCCTTGAGGTACTTGAAAGTTTCTATCATGTCCCCCCTCTCCCTCCTTGCCTCGAGAGTATACATATTAAGCTCTTTCAGTCTCTCCTCATATGGCTTCTGTTGTAGACCCTGCACCATTGTAGTTGCCCTCCTCTGGACCGCCTCCATCGTGTCTATTTCCTTACAGAGGTGGGGGTCTCCAGAATTGCATGCAGTACTCTAAATTAGGTCTCACCCACTGTCTGTACAGAGTGATAACAACTTCCTGTTTTCTACTGGTGATGCCTCTCTCTATGCATCCCAGTATCCCTCCCGCCCTCCTTACTGCCTTCTCACATTGTTTGCCTATCTTAAGGTCATCTGATATGACTACCCCGAGGTCCCTTTCCATTTTTGTTGTTGTTAGTGCCCCCATTGTGTACTATTCCCCTGGGTATTTGTTTCCCAGGTGCATTACTTTGCACTTTTTTGCATTGAATCTAAGGTGCCATATTTCTGACCGTTCCTCCAACCTTGCCAAGTCTCTTCTCATCATTTCCACCCCTCCCCCCGTGTGTCAACCCTGTTGCAGATTTTTGTATCGTCTGCAAAGAGGCATACTTGTAGGCATAATGATGAGTCTGTTATGTTTAAACTGCTCCTTGTCAACCTGTGCTATATACATAACTATTCTCCCCTTGTACTGCTGCCGGTATCCCTATCGTATTTCATTTACCATAGTTTGTCTACCATAAGTAAGCATTTGTCTGTTTGTTATCTATTGTTGCTTGTACAGTATATTCAAATTGTATATTATATCTACTGCTTGTATCTATGTACCGCCACCTTGAGGCCCAGGTCATGACTGAAAACGGTCCCCTGGATCAGTGCACTTACCTAGTTACCAAAAACGTAAATAAATAAAATAAATAAATAAATACTTTTCCTTCTAGTCCCTCTGCAATGTCTCCTATAAAGACATTAAAGAGGACCAGTCCCAGTACTGAACCCTGTGATACCCCGCAAGTAACCACCCTTTCTTCAGAGTGTACTTCATTTACTATTACATTGTGGGTGTCAGCGTGGCTCAGTTGGTAGCACATCCGCCTCTGGACCAGAAGGTCGTGGGTTCTCATCCTACACCGGGATAGCCTTGCACCTAAAAATCGCTGGCATCCGAGTGAAGTATTGGGGGGTGCTGTACTGCTGGGGTGTGCCATCCTTCGAATGAGACATTAAACCGAGGTCCCTTCTGCCCATCCTGGTGTTGTCCTGGTGGGTGTCCAGGTGGAAGTAAAAGAACCCAGGGTACTCTTCGTAAAGAGCAGGGAACATTCCCGGATCCTGGCCAACATTCCCCATCCCATAAACCGGTTCATGCAATTATCCAGGCTGTGTGTGGGTGATGATGTACGATATGGCCACCACTACACATTCAGTCACTTCACTACCAGTCTAGCATTGCTTGTAAAGTGCTTTGGGATACTATGCATGAAAAACACTACATAAATACTGATTCTTCTTCTTCTACCCTCTGCATCCTGTTGGTCAGACAATTTGTTACCCAGGCTATCACCCCAGGATCCACTCCTAGGGTGGCTAACTAACCCTAAAGAACCTGGAGAGAGCTGAAAAACTACACCAAAAAAACAGGTTAGATCATACACTGCTGTATTTTATCCAACAAATAGCTGAGCACAAGAATAGCACTATAATAACTGGTAAGTAATTATTATACACTTTATTTGTTGCTCACTTTCTCCATTGTATACACTTGGTTATAACAGGGTATGTGTAATTGAAAGTGTGCTTAACAGTTAACAATCAATTGCAACTTGTCACTTTTTAAAGCACTTTGGAATACTGTGTGTATGAAAGGTGCTTTAGAACTCAAAATTCTATTCTGTTCTTCAGCCCCTGCATTGTCAGTTGTCGGTATCGTGCTCTTCGCTTTTTAACACACTTTGGATGCCATGTGTATGAAAGGCACTATGTCAGTCCAAATTCAGCTCAGTTCTACAGTGCCTGCAGTACCAGTATCATGCTCATCGATCTGTAAAACACTTTAAGATACAGTATGTGTGAAAAGCACTATACCAAACTGTTACTTTCCTTGCCAGAAACAGTTGCAAATCTTTGAACTGCAAGAGGTGATGCTTTACAAATTCTGAAACCATGGCGCCCTCTGCTGCTTTGCTACTTTATTTCATCTTTGTCCTTACTCCCATTTATAGGTTGTGTACCTCTTCAAAATGCAGTTACATAAGAACATAGGAAATGCTACATGAAACAAACTCTGGGCAGTGCCACATCAGCTGCTAATGCATTAGTATTGAATACTGTAACTGGCATTAACTGCATTTAAAAGCACTTAAAAGCAAACTTCAAAAACCTTACATTTGCAGTGTGATGTGCGCGAGCGCACACACACATATGCAAGCATGCACGCACACACACTCGTATACAAACAAATGTGCAGTCACACACAGAAACTGCAACACACACACACACACACACACACACACACATACACACTGCTCACTAGCCATAGACATACAGATCTCTAATACAAACATAGAAATTGTCGGCAGATAAGGACCACTAGGCTCATCCAGTCTGCCCGTAAGTCCTGTACTTGATTACAGCTTTTCATCCTCCCCCAGCTTAACCTCTGTGGTTCCCCTATGCCTGTCCCATGAATGTTTAAATCCAACCACAATGCTTGCTCCCACCACCTACTGTGACAGACCATTCCATGCATCCACCACCCTCTCCGTGAAGAAAAACTTCCTCACATTCCCTCTTAACCTGCTACCTTCCAATTTCATGTCATGCCCCCTAGTTCTTGTACTGCTCCTGTATTGGAAGATTCCTCCCACCCCCCGCACCTCGTTCATGCCCCTGAGGTACTTTTTTCCCCCTCATTTGTTTATTTCCTCCAGAACTGGGGGGTGGTACCTATGGTCCCCCCCCAATCCATTTGGCCACTCAGCCCCCGTGCCACTCCAAGTGCCCATGCTCGACCCTCTCCTCCATTCCACACATCAGCCACATCACGGCGGGTACTTACCCCACCACCATGGAAGCCAGGAGTCAGGATCCAGGGGAAGCATCCTGAATCGCAGTGGCACGGCACTGCTGGGTCGTCCGTCAATGTAGCACACCAAGGTTTTTTTGCATGTAGATCCCCTTTACTCCCCAGCAAGAGCGTGCAATGACATCAATGATGCTGTTGTGTGTGTTCCCAAGCACCACACGGCCGACACCACTCGTGCTGTCCCCACGTCAACTCTTCCGCTTGCAATGTCCCCCAGCCACTGCCAAGAGCTGACAGAGCCACAGTATACTCATCCCACCCTCCCTGAAGAAGGAGATCAGTCCCAGGGGTGCTCAATCCTTCTCCTCCCGGCCGACCCCCAGCAACCCGGACTCGTTCCCGAACCCACTGGTGTGGCGCAAGGTGTGGATCCAGTGCCTCAACCCTCAGTGCCACTGGGCCAGCTACACCCCAGAGGTACTTGAATGTTTCTATCATGTCCCCTCTCTCCCTCCTCTTCTGCAGTGAGTACATACCGAGTTCCCTTAATCTCTCCTCAAAAGTCTTGTGGTGCAAGTCCTGTACCATCATAGTCACCCTTCTGTGGACTGTCTCCAGCCTGTTAAAGTCCTTTCAAAGGTGCGGCCTCCAGAACTGCACACAGTACTCCATGTGAGGTCTGACCAGGGTTTTGTATAATGGCATCACTACCTCATGCCTTCTGCTAGCGATACCCCTTGCTATGCATCCCAGCATGCCACTGTCCCTCCCTGCTACCTTGGTGCTCTGCTTTGACATTTTCAGGTCATCTGAAATAGTAACCCCTAGGTCTCTTTCCTCTTTGGTGACTGTCAGCAACTGCCCCCAATCCTGTAGCTCTCCCCAGGGTTACTGTGTCCCAGGTGCATAATATTGCACTTTTTTTAATTAAAGTTCAGTTACCACTCTGCAGACCATTTCTCAAGCTTCCCCAGGTCCCTCCTCATTTTCTCCACCCCTTCAGGAGTATCTGCCCTGTTGCAGATCTTTGTGTCATATGTAAACATGCAGATCTTTCCTTTGAGCCCTTCTGCAATGTCACTGATGAAGACATTGAACAGAACTGGTCCAAGGACTGATCCTTGAGATACTCTGCTGGTCACCCTCCACTCCCCAAATTGTACTCAATTTACCACCACCCTCTGTCTCTTATCCATTAGCCAGTTCCTAGCCCAGTTTGCCACCTTGTTTCCCATGCCTAGACTACACATCTTGTTAACCAGCCTCCTTTGTGGGACGGTGTAGAAGGCTTTGCTGAAATCGAGGTATGCTATGTCCACCATGCCCCCAATTTACTTCCTTCACCCAGTCAAAGAAGTCTATGAGATTTGTCTGACACAACCTACTCGCTGTGAATCCATGTTGCCTAGAGTCCTGGGCACTGATGGCTTCTAGATGTCCCACTATCCTTTCCTTAAGTAGTGCCTCGATTATCTTACCCACTACTGAGGTGAGGCTGACCAGCTTATAGTTGCCAGCCTCCTTCCTACTGCCTGATTTGTGTAGAGGGATGACATGTGCCCTCCTCCAATCCTCTGGTGCCATTCCTGTGTTAAGTGACTCGGTGAACAATGCTGCCACAGGTTCTGCTAGCTCTCTTCACAGCTCCCGTAGTATCCTTTGGTGTATGCTGTCTGGTCCCATTGCTTTGTCCACCTTCAATTTAGTGAGTTCCTGAAGGACTCTCTCCCCCATGAATGGACTGTTGTCCACCTCTTTCCCCCTTGGCATCTGATGCTCAGCTGTGGTCCCTGTCCCTCCCCCTCTTCTGTGAATACTAAACAGAAGTATTTATTCAATATTTCTGCCTTTTCCATGTCTCCCTCCTTACACTCCCCTTTCTCCCCTTTAAGTCTTACAATTTCCCCTTGTTTTCCTCCTTTCACTGATGTACCTGTAGACTGTCTTGTCCCCTTTCTTCACTGTCTGTGCTAAACTTTCCTCAGCCTGTGCCTTAATACATAGACTTGGCATGCACTTACACAGTCACTGATGTGTGGACACGAAGTGACCCCATCGCTGACACACAGGAGCAGTGTTAACATACCCTAAAAGGGCAAAAGTTGCCACCTTCCCAGAAATGATCCCAAAGTGTGCATACATACACAAACAGAAAGATCCTAATATTTTTTTCTAATATATTTTTATTGAACATAAATAAGTTACAACACATAAAAAAGATACATCAACAATATTTACACTGAACATTCCGACAAGTAATATGATGAGGAAAATTACCAACCGCCCCCAGAGGGTGCTCGATATTAGTGTACGTCCCAACTCACTTAGTGACCACTCCTTGGTCATATTGTCTTGGTCCACTGCCAACAGCAAACCTGCACCACAAACCATGCAGTGACATCGCCTTCTCCCAGGTGGCCTGCATCGCCTTAAACTGTACCTCTCACAACTGGATTGGTCCCCATTAGGCTTGCACTGTCCATAGACGAGGCATTGAATTTTTTCACTCGCACTTTTAACACTGCCTGTGACCTCTATGCCCCCTTCACTAGAAGTCGCACCAAAAAGATAGCCAACTCAGTTAAGAAGGGGGATAAAACCTTTTTTAGGTACATCAGGGAGCGAAGGAAGACTAAGGGAGGGATAGTGAGGCTTAATAAAGGGGAGGTGGGTGGGCAGAGGGTGACTGTGAAAAGGCAGAGATACTAAACAAATATTTTTGCTCAGTATTTACAAACGAAGAGGGGGAGGTACCTAAAACAAACAATAGAAACACTCTGGATACAGTAGTTGATACCAGCCCATTTAAAGAAGAAAGGGTTCTGAAAGAACTCTTAAAACTGAATGTGGACAAAGCAATAGGACCTGATGGGATTCATCCCAGAATTCTAAAAGAACTAAGGGTAGAACTAGTGACACCACTGACTACCCTCTTTAACAAATCATGGGAGGATGGGGTGGTACCTGAGGACTGGAGGAGGGCAGATGTGATTCCCCTTCACAAAAGTGGGAGCAGGGCAGAAGTAGGAAACTACGGGCCTGTTAGTTTAATGTGATAAGGCAGTAGAGAGGGTTGGGGGATACTGGGATGTATAGGGAGAGGTATCACCAGCAGAGAACAGGAAGTTGTTATCCCTCTGTACAGACAGCTGGTGAGACCCCATCTGGAGTACTGTGTGCAGTTCTGGAGACCCAATCTCTGCAAGGACATAGACAAGATGGAAGCTGTCCAGAGCAGGGCAACTAAAATGGTGTAGGGTCTGCAGCGGAAGACATATGAAGAGAGACTAAAGGAGCTTAATATGTATAGCCTCGAGGAAAGGAGGGAGAGGGGGACATGATAGAAACTTTCAAGTACCTCAAGGGAATCAACAAAGTCCAAAGTATAGCATCTTTCAAAAAGGGTGTGCAAGAACAAGGGGCACAATTTGAAGATAAAGTGGGCGGCTCAGAGGTAATGTAAGGATATTTTTCACAGAGAGGGTTGTGGATGCATGGAACAGCCTTCCGGAGGAGGTTGTGGAGTCAAAAACAGTGGTTGAATTCAAGCATGCATGGGACAGCCATAAGGCAATTCTAGGGGTGGGGGTAGAAAGAAGTGAGGCTGTTGGTTAACTAGGATCTGCAGCTTATCCATTAGGTAGGGAAATGGGCAGACTGGGTGAGCCAAGCGGTTCTTATCTGCTGTCAAATTTTATGTTTCTATGTCTATGTTTCAAAGCAAAGCATGCCCTGGATTACCCCCTTCACAAACTTAAAATGAGAGACAACTTATGGCACACTGCCATGGAATCTGGCAAGCCAGCTGATAGGCAAGCGTACAATGCTGAGTGCAATAAGTGTACTTGGGCCATTCAACAGGCAAAAGCCCAGTACTACCAATCCACTCTTGTCTCTTCCTGGGGGTCGGCTAGAAACTTTTGGGATAATGTAAAGGAGCTGAATGGGAGATTCCGTTCCCCACCCCCCCAACTCTCCTTTAATGGAACTGTCTGCTCTGACCCCCTTGGCATTGCAGACTGCCTAAACCACACTTTCTCAGACCTGAGTTCAGTCCTGCCTGGTAACTTCTTTGACCCCATCCCAGTAGCACCCCTGCCCACTCTCCAGAGACCTCCTTTCTACCTATGTACCATCTCCCCAATGGAGGCTAGACCCCTTCTGCAAAAAGCCGTTAGTAGTAACAACCGAGGCACTGACCTACTGGACACTAGGCTACTTCATCTGATGTTGGATGCTATCCTGGTCCCACTTACCAAGCTGCTCAACTGCTCTCTGTGCCTGGGGCAGTTACCCAGCACATGGAAAACCACCATCATCACTCCCATCCTAAAGGGTGGCAATCGAGCGACCTCTGGTAACTATCGGCCTATCTCCATCCTCTCTCCCCCCCTACTCTCTAAGGCCCTTGAAAAAGTAGTTGCCAACCAGCTTGCCGAATACCTGGCCATGCACAATATCCCATGCCCTGAACAGCAATGCTTTTGTGCAGGTCACAGCACCACAACCACGCTACCTGAATTCTCCAACTTCCTGCACTCTGCTGTTGATGCTGGAAGTCCTGCCGGTGCCATGTTCATTGACCTCTCCAAGGCCTTAGACAAGATTTGCCATCCTCTCCTGCTTGACTCCCTCAGATGCCTTGGTTTCTCCCCCAGCCCCCTTGCATGGTTCACCAGCTGCCTCTCTGCCAGAACTCAGTGTGTAAAAACCAATAGCACCCTATCTAACACATGACCTGTCCATTCTGGGGTTCCCCAGGGCTCCATTTTAGGCCCTCTCCTGTTCAGTCTCTACCTCAACTGTCTCCCCTTGGCCTGCCCAAGTAAGATCCTCCTCTACACAGATGACACTGTGCTCTTTGCCTCTGACCCCAACCCCAACACACTCCAGGCCACCCTCCAACAAGCTTTTGATAGAGCTGAGCATTGGTTCACATCACGAAGGCTAGTCCTGAACCTAAAAAAAGACCAAAGCTATGCTCTTCTCACATCGCCAAAGCAAAGCCAGTGGTGCCCCTCTCGTGATACTGCCTAGCACAGTAAACCGCACTAAGCAGGTTTCCTCCTACAAGTATTTGGGCATTAACTTTGATTCGGCACTCTCCTTCCATTCCCATATCAATGCCCTTTCTGCTGCCACCAATGTCAGGATTGGACTGTTATACCACCATAGGGACTGCCTATCACAAGAGGCCCTTAGATTGGCAATCACCTCCTCTGTCCTGTCGCTAATCGACTATGTGCTGCCCATCTATGCTGCAGCCGACAACACTGCACTTGCAAGAATCCAGCTCTCTATAAACAAGGCCTGCAGGCTAATGCTGGGAGCCCCTAGGTGCACCCATACGTGCCTGCTGTACTCCACCACCAACTTGGTCAACCTTGAAGAAAGACTTCACTTCCAAACCTGCCTTCTTGTAAAAAAAGACCCTGCTAGGACTCTCCCCCCCCTTGGGGTCGCCACCTCCCTGCAGCGTGCCTCCCCTCAGTCTCCACCCACAGCACTGTCAAAACCTCCCTTACTGTCCCCAGGGTAAGGACCTCTATGGCCCAGAGATCCTTTTGCTATCAGGCTCCCTCCTGGTTCAATTCCCTCCCAGCCAGTATAGCTGACTCCACTAAGCTTGGTCCTTTCAAGGTCTCCCTCAGAAGCCATCTGACAAGCACTCGCTGCTGCAACTGCACATAATCCCCCACCTGCCCCTTACCCTCACCCCTAGGCTGGGTCTGCCCTGTCTACTTTTGCTGTATATACCTGGAGTCTCAGGCAACATCTGCTGACTAATGTAATAAAATATCTCTGGTTGCTACCTGACGTGGTACTCGTGTACCTATATTATGACTACTGTGATCTACCTATTACCAAGCGTGTACCACCAGTGAATGCCTGTAACACTGGTTGCTTTTTTAATCTAAGCGTTATGTACTGTACTGTTTTGTTTGCTGTGATGTATTGCTCTCTTGACGAGGTGCCTTTGTAAATGAGTCTTTGACTCAAAGGTCTGTAAACCGATGAGCTAATAAATAAAATAAATAAATAAATAAATAAGTATGCTCACACAGACTCCGAAAGGACGCATGTAAACAAACAAAGATTCCAAAATAGGGACTGTGTAAACAGGGAGAAGGAGTTGCTTTTGAAACTTGGATCTATGATCTCACCGTACACTCATTATCAACAACAGTGCATCCTCCTAGGAGGCAGTACAAAAATACCAGCATCACTATGTAAATGGTTAATAAAGTGTTTATTTATCACACCCTTAAATGAAATGACAGGCTGTCCAGATTAATTTCAATCCCCAGACAAATGCCTCGCCCTAGACAAATGTGTTGGTGCTTTATGGTTCTCTACCGCTTTTTCAAGAGGCTGTCATTTTGTTTGGTGGTGTGGTAAGTAACCATTCTCATTAAATGGGGATGGTCAGCACTACTGGTCCCACATCCAGCCTTGGAGCTGGTCCCAATTTGTATGATGTTTGCACTTTTTTTTTTTACTTTACTGCTTACTGTAGGATGGCAGATTTTTTCAATAAAACTTTATTCAACTTTTTAATTAATTATAACGATTACACCACAGAACAAAATCCATTAAACTAATAAATACACAGCATTACAGAAAAAAGAAACTTTAAATGTGAAAAAACACATAAAAACAACAGAAAGAGGGAGGTGGTATTGATGACTACCAAGCAGGAAAGAGACCTGGAGGTAATCATCTCTGATGACCTAAAGGTAGCCAGGCAGTGTGACAAGGCAGTCAGGAGGGCTAGTGAGATGCTGGGGTGCATAGGGAGGGGTATCATCAGCAGAAAGAGGGAGGTGGTGGCCACTGTATAAATCATTGGTGAGATCTCACCTGGAGTACAGTGTCCAGTTCTGGAGACCACACATCTCTGGAAGGAGATAGAGTAGAGGTGGTCCAGCACCTCACTAGCCCTCCTCACTGCCTTGTCACGCTGCCTGGCCACCTTTAGGCAATCAGATATGATTACCCCCAGGTCTCTTTCCTGCTTGATAATCATCAATACCACTCCACCCTTTTTGTACTCTGCCTGGGGTTTCTGTACCCTAAGTGCATTATTTTGATCTTTTTCGCATGGAAACCCAGCTGCCATACCCTTGATCACTCTTCTAGTTTTCTCAGGTCTCTGCTGATCCTTTCCATACATCCCACCCCCAGAGTGCCCTCCCGATTGCATATTCTGTTGTCCTCCCCAAAAAGGCAGACCTTCCCTTCCAGCTGCTCTGCAATGTCAGTTATAAAGACATTAAAGAGGACCGGTCCCAACACTGATACCTAAGGCACCCCAGTGGTCACCCTTCCTTCTTCAGAGTGAACTCCATTTACCACCACTCCCTGTCACCTATTCCCAACCAATTTCTTATCCAGCTTACCACCTTTGGACCCACTCCTAAATTACTCAGCTTGCTTACTAGTTTCCTATATGGAATGGTATCAAAAGCCTAATTGAAATCCAGGTAGGCCACGTCCACTGGTCCACCCTGATCCAATTCCTTTGTCACCCACTCAAAGAAATAAATCAGATTCATTTGACATGACCCCACCCCCTTCATGAACCTATCCTGCCCTAGGGCTTATAAACCATTGTATTCAAGATATTCCGAAATCCTTTCCTTCAGCAGTGACTCCATTAACTTTTCCAGTTCTTACTACCGATATCAGGCTGACTGGCTTATAACTGCCAGCCTCCTTCCTGCTACTACTTTTGTGGAGTAGGACTGCATCTTCCCTCCTCCAGTCCTCCAGAACAACTCCTGTTTCTAGTGAGCTGTTAAAAAGGACTGTCCCCTGTGCTGCTTGGCCAGCTGGTTAGGATTGTTCTATGATATTTGTAATATAGAATGTGGTATGTGAGTGTCTCACATGAGACAGCCTGTGGTATGGGTGCCCCCCCCCAAGGTTTCAGCTAAAGGAACTAACCAGGATGTACTTACAGGACCAGAGATAATTAAGGGTCCCTTGTTTTTTTGTCTTAATTAGAACTGACCTGGCTGCCAGGATATAGGGCTCGTAAACTTTTATGAAGTCTTAGAGGAAAAACATTTTATACCAACATGGTGTGACAAGTTGTAAAATCTTTGACCTGCCTTGGGAACAGAGAAACCAAACAAGATCAAAGGAAAGGCTTGATTAAAAACTGTCATAATTTGGGAAATTGGTTTTTGCTGAAGTCACCGTATTTAAAATATCTCCTGACAGGAAGATCATTGTTTGTATATTTTTTATATTCTAAAAGGAGGAGCTAGATGACATCATAGAAGGGGTGTGTGAGACACAGTTTAACTAGGACTTGTGTCTGATCTTTGATTCATATTTTTTTGGACTCTTAAGAAACAAGATCTCTGATCTAACTTAAGCACTATAAAGAGGTAATACATTAGATAGAAAAAGCCTAACTGTATTGTGGTAGGAGTTTATGTTTTGTACTTTAACCTTGTTTTTTTAAGTGATTGTATGCTTTTTGACATAGTGTTCTGTGTTTACATTTTACATATTTTTATCCATTTTAGTTAATATATTATTTTGAAAGACTGCCTGGGTGTGTCTTCGAAGTTCTTTTTGCATGTGACGTATAGAGGGTTAAGACTGACAAAAACTGTTCAAAGCTTGATGGTGTTACAGTCGACTCCACTTATATCGTCCTCGGTTTAGACGGGCAGTCGGTTTAACTGGGCAAATCTTATTTACTGTTTGCCCTTGCCATAGACCCTAATGTTAAAATTGGTGGTTACAGCGTTCCAAGCCCGCCTTCTATTTCAGACAGATTAACTGCTGGAAGCCTCGTTTTCACAATAACACCCACGCAGCCATCTGATTTTAGTTGCTGCTGCTTAATCTGGCTTACTGTCCACTCGCACCTCTCATAAACCAAACTCTATTTAAATGAAAGAAAGACTCTAAAGTAACTGCCCTTGTCAGACTGCCTGAGTGAGTGCAGTAAATTCCATGCTATGTTTAAGTACCCAGTCACACAACCAAGAGTGAACTGCATCTTGCAGTGAGTGAGTGTTTGTTACGTTTAAGTCCCCAGTCACACAACAGAGAGTGAACCGCATCTCGCAGTGAGTGAGTGTTTGCCTTGTTTGTGAACCGTATCTCAGAATGAGGATCGGGGAGGGTGAGTGGGGTGTGGCATAGCATCTGGGTAGGGATCTGGTAGGAAAGGTCCATATTCACACAGAACTGCATCTCACAGTGAGTATTTTACCAACAGAGAGTGAACCGCATCTCGCAGTGAGTGAGTGTTTCCACATTTCACACAGAACCGCATCTCGCATCTCACAGTGAGTCTCTGTTTTTCATCAGGCACATTGTATAGTGCTATGTCACAGCAGTAAGAGAGTGATTACAGCAAATAACCTAATTGACCCTAAGAACAGCAGGTAGTGCAGCTTTTTAGTAAAAGATAGTGATTTTGGTTAAAGAGACCACTCGCTATAACGGGCAGAATCTGCCTACACAGATCAGATGTGCCCGTTATAAGCGGCTTTGACTGTACTAAACTGGAAAAAGGTAAGACTATACCTAAGGTCTTTTATAGAGTTTTAATGGTTCATTTTGGATACCTGGTTAGGTGCCCTTGGGCAAAAGATATATTGCATCCCCTGAAGAGAATTTTATCTGAGCCTGTATATTTGGGTATGCTAGCATAAGGTTCATAGTTTGAATCCCCCCAGAACTTGAGACTAAAGGTGATTTGGACCCACAAGCAGACAGGAGGGTTACCCTGTCTGTCACCTGTTCACATTATCATGCTTGGAGGTTGGCACTGTGGGAGCAGAGGGACTGACCTGCTGAGTGCATTTGTGACAGATCTGGTTGGCAGCAGTGCAGATAAATTTGGTAACACACACTTTAACTGTTCAGTGTGTCAGTTTAATACTGTACAGCTCGCTTGCAAAATAAGGCAGTGATTTATTTGTTAAAAGAGGAAACAGAACTATATCATTTTGCTTACAGTCAGGTTCCTACCTGTTTTATTTTTTTTCTAAAGTGCAAGTTAGAGTAGCCATAGTTAGGGAAGAAGATGGCTTCCAACTACAGCAGGTACACTGCAGACTACTTGAGGCAGTTGTGCCAGGAAAGAGGAGTCCTGCACGAGATGAGAGCCATCAAGCAGAACCTCGTGGATGCCCTGATGGCAGCAGATGCCCAGAGCACTGAGTCACAGACTGAGACTGTAAAGGACCAAACCTTGGGCATGGAGGGGCCAGCGGCCAGCGCAGTGTCCAGATCCAGTGAGGATGACAGCAGGATCGGTGTCAGTGAAGGGCCACAGTAGCAGGGGAAGGTCACCAGTATTCTGGAGCCAGAAGTAATCAAGCTACAGATTGAGTTGCGAAGAATGGAGCTGGAGTTCCAGAGAGAAGAGAAGCAAGAGCAACAAGCTGTAGAGGAGAAGAGGGAGTGAGAACAGCGAGATGCTGACAGTGAGGAGCATGAGTGCCAGAGGTGACATGAACTGGAGAAGCTATGACTCCAATCACCAGTACCAGAGCAGGTAAGTGGCTTGGGTTTAACTGGAACTACAGGACTGGGTTACAAATTGAATTCCAGATTGATAGCTGAATTTAAAGAGGGGGAGGATATGGATGCCTTTTTAAATTCCTTTGAAAAAGTTTGTATTAAGGCAAATATTCCTAGAGGGTTCTGGAGCTTCCAGCTATCCCTGCTACTTACCAGGAAAGCTTGGGATGCATTGGGTCAAATGAACAATGAGGACAGTAATGATTACAGCAAACTTAAAGCTGCACTTTTTAAAAAGTTTGATTTAACTGCTGAAGCATTCAGAGCTAAATTCCATAAGCTCAGGAGAAGCCCTGACATGAACTATGAGGAGCTAGTCACGAAACAACGTCAGTGTTTAAAACGTTGGTGGGAAGGAATTGAAGCAAACCCTGTAGATAAAATTGAAAATGCTATTTTGTTAGAACAGTTTTTTTGGGCATGCCCAGCAGAGCTGAAAACCTGGCTGGAGGACCAAAATCCATCAACTCACAGTGCTACGAGTCCTGGAACCCTCAATATGCAGCGTCTGTTAGTCCCGCCTACCACCAGTAACACACCCACTTCCTCCACCTGCCCTTGATAGGGCACCTCACTAAGCGGTCCTCTGCAGCAGTCCTCATGCAAAGGACTGCAGTGCAAAGGGTGTCACACTGTGGGTATCAGCTGTGGGAGTCAGCTGTTGGCCAGCTACTCTGCCCAAACAACGTACACCCCCAGTGTGTGTGCGCGTGTGCCATAGTGATTCCCGGGACCCATTGATTGTAAGCCAGAGAGACACAGAACACCTACAATATCCCTGACTGACTGTAAGTATCTCTCTGATATGTTAAAAGTGCTGCTGTTTTGTGTACTAGGCTACCACCGGGTCCATGGCAACTGATTATACACCTGCCTGACTCACTGTGGCCTTAAGTGTTAAAGGGAATGTGTATCATTCCCTATATGATTATTGTAAAAGTTATTATATAGATCCAGTAGGTAAACTGCTGGGTTATAGTTACTGTAAGCCCCCCCCCCAGGGGAGGGCTTATTGCTCACCCTTGGGAAAACCGTCCCTCCAGTGTTTAGGGAGTTCTGGTGTACTGATGGGTGTACTTTCTGTTTGCCCCAACTTGGGGGCAGCAGACTAGGGAGCTATATATAGAGGGAGTTGGGAGAGAGTCAGAGGAGAGATCAGTGGGTTCTGCAGCAGGGCAGTCTGGAGGGGGGGGGTTCCCTACCCCTCCTCTTAGGCAGGTCGGCAGTTTCAGCAGTGGAGCATCAGGTCCCTGGGTTGGGGCATCTGTGAGAAGTGAGCAGCAAGGCAGTTTGCAATCGTTTGGGTCCTGAGTCCCCTTAGGACTGGGTAGTAGAGCATCTAGGGAGTGTTTGGAGGGCAGGTAGGGAAAGACCCTGGGTGCATTGGGCCCAGTAGCAGAAGAGGGTTTTTTGAGCAGTTGGGGGCTGTAGAGGTTGTGGTAGGGCCTTTGCTGGGTATCAGGAGGTGGTGGCAGCCCCCCGGTTTCTTTCCCCAGTGGCACTTTGGCTCATGAGCTAATGAAGAGGGAGTGGGCGGTGGCCTGGATTTGGTGGGGCCCTGCTTGAAGGGGCAGGCCCCAGGCCAACAGTTGGATTAGAGTCCCAGGGTAGCCTCTTAGACCAATATAGGCCGTGGCTCAGCTCAGCTTCAGGGAGAGCTTCAGAAGCCTGGGAGAGAGAGAGAGACAGAGAGAGAGAGAGAGAGAGAGAGTGAAAAGCATCAGGGACTCGGCCAGTCCAGGACAAGGGCTTGAATGAAGCAACATGAGCAGTGTTTATGATCAGCAACTGAGGAATTAGCAGGCTGTGGAATTTACGTCCTGAGTGTGAAATAACTCGGTGGTGGCAGAGGAGCACATCACTCTCCAGGTTGAGGTGCTTAGGCAGAGGAAGTGAGCATGTTGGGTTAAAGTTTAGCAGGCAGTATAGCACAGTGGTCTAAGGCTCTGAGCTGCAAATCTGGTGACATCCAGCAGACCAGACCTGGGTTTGAATCCCACAGCTTCCACTTGCATACTGTGTGACCCTGAGCAAGTCACTTAACCTCCTTGTGCTCCCAGGTTGCTCCTGTAAAAAAGCTTTCAGCTTAGTGTGCTATACCTGGTTAAACAACTAAAAAAAAAAAGTTCCAAGTATCTAGCAGAAGCCCTGTAGAGGAGGTAAACATTTGGGTTACAGTCACATTGTTCTATGAGAAGTTCTGCAATAAGGGAGGCAGTAATAAATTCGGGTACTTACCTGTGCCGTTGGTCAGTTGGGGAGTTTCATGCTTCTGGCAAAGGAAAGAACAGTGTCCGGTCCTGAGTAAAAGGTTTGCTGCTGATTCTGTGCAATGAAAAATCTAAGCCTTAGAATGCCCACAAATATCCCTCTCTCAGTATTCCAAATGTGTATAAACTTAACCCCATAGAGTTGTGACATTTTAAAAGTCTGTAAGAACTTGGGACCCTGAGCTCTTGCAATCTTTGTGGGATCAGGAGAATAAATCCAATTTGTTTGTGGGAGAAACCAGAGTCCAGAGTGATCAATTTAAATGAAGGATTTAAATGAAATAACAAGTCCTTTAGTTTTAGGGGTTCCATGGTTTCCCTGAGGTCTTGAAGCTTTCCGGTTTTATCCTGTGCCCTCCTGCTCCAGGATCAGAGGGTAGAGAATCTAAGAAGCCTAAAGATGAACCGCTCAGTCTGCCTGCTGGTCTGGGTCTGCTAAGGAGAAGTTACATTGCTTTGGGGCACTGAGACAGTGAGATAGAAGATGTCTCAAGGTAAGGGAATCTATTTTACAAGCTGCCATCTCTTGAGAAATGCTTGGTGAGATTCTAGAGTCTGGGACCCTCTTCCCCAGTACATCTGGCCCCTGGACATTTTCGGAAGGGGTGGTTACAGATTGTGGGGGTTCATCCAGGATTCTTTCTCAGCTCTAGCAGGAGAATTGTCCCCATTTATGAAGTGGGAAGGGCTGGTGGGACCAACCGCCTTAGGCCTAGGCCATGTGATGCAGTTTTTAAAGGGTGGTGCTGCAGGGTAGGCTTATTCAGATGGCTAGGCCTCAATCCTCTCTCTCTGGTGTGGGACTTGTACATGACTGGTAGATCACGTGCACATTTCCTGCCTCTTTGATTGGCTGATGGTGAGTTGAGAGAAAAGAAGAACTGTGAGCTCAGTGCCATTTTGTGAAGACGTTTGGAGAGTAGCAGCTGGTTAAAATTTTTATCGGAGCTTTAGTGAACTAGAGGTCTACTTTGAAAAATAAATTTTGTTGATCTCATTCACCAGAGACCAAAAGAAAAAAGGGTTGGGAGGTGATCTGATGAGTCGGAGTTACAAGATGGCTGGCAGATGATTTAAGTCTGAGGAAATGACTCCCCTAGAGGAACCACAGGCTACAGTTCCCATTTCACTCCTGACCTGGCTATGGAACTCATGAGGGAGAATTCAAACAGATAAGAGGTGCATTCATTGTGGATACAGGGAAGAAGGTGTTATTAGACTACCCGTGTGCACGATTTGCTCCAGCTCTGCCCTTGGAGGAATATTTGATTGCGCTCTGCCCATTTTCCATTGGGTATATCATTCTACTGCTTCGGTGGGAGTCACCATCTGTATGGTATCAAGGGAGTACTGAGGCAGGGGTCCACGAAAAGCTTACATCGCATGCCAGAGGAGATAAGGGGACAAAGTCAAGAGGTCCTTCCCCTGACGTGGTTGTAGAAGTAGTGGAAGAAGAGGTAAAAAAGAGGGGTGGAGAGGAGCACCAATGCCTGCCCAGCTACTTGCCATATGCTGCCCACTATCCCCATGGCAGAGGAAGGGGCAGGGGCCTGAGAAGTCCATTGGGTGACCCCCAGGCCCTAGGGGGTCCCCGCCAGTGTTCCTGTCTAGCGGCAGCCCACTTGCCCCTTTAGTAAAATCAGAGGCATCTCCCTCTGTAAAAACACATCCTGTAACTAAGCTGGGAATGGCTGGAGTGTCTATTGAAAGGGAAGAGATACCTGAAAAAGTTTGATGAAGAGAAGCTGCTTTTTAAGAGATTTTAGTTCGCTGATTATGGAGTGCAGCGAGCCATTTCCCGGCCTTTCCACAGCCCTGTGGGTACCCTTGCCAACAGAACCCAACATTTGCCTCGATGTTCTAAAGTTCTAAGGGTCAGGATGGATGGATTGATGAGAAGTGACCATCTTAATTTTGCCTACAGGAATGGAACATGGCTGGAGCCAGGACTGGCCAGGAGGACCAGTGTAAGGGATCTACCCGAATGGTCCCAGGTGGAAAGGTGGATCAGGAGGAGGATCCACATGGAATATCCTTCAGCAGACTACCCATATGTGTCCAAAAGAATGCAGGATGTGATCAAGGAAATGTGTGAAGATTGGGTATACAAGGAACAGCTACAGAAACTATGGTATAGGCCTTGACATGGTGGACGATCATCTCAAGAGTTATTCCAAAAACCACTGGCTATGTGCCACACTGCGCCTTGGTCTGGTTTAACTTTGTTTAAGAATTTTGCTCTAGTGCAGGACTTGGCAGAATGCCAAATTAAATATTAAATTAGCACCAAAGGTTAATTTGGAGACCTTACAATGAAGCCAGATCCTGGTTTCTACTTTACACAAGGTGGAGGTCCTGCCATTTAAACCCAAAGAAAGCTGTGGACTGTGCCAGGAAGACTGCTCACTGGAGCAGGTGTATACAGTACTTTCAGACTGTAAAGTTTTCAGGTTATGTTTTAAAATCAATAGCCAGAATATACAAAGGAGATGCGCCCTGTGCAACTGAGTTGCTCTAGCGCATCTCTGAAATGTGCCCCTGGCCCATATTCAAAAGGGGTTGATGCGCGCTCAAATCTGGATGCGTCACAGTGCAAAGATAATGTAAGAGGTGCATCCGGAGGGGGCGTTCCCCTGCATACATGGCACATCTCCATAGTCAGCTGAGATGTGCAGCGCAGTTGCCCGCACATCTTAGACATGTGCTGTGCAAAGATAGGCATGGAGAAACCATGCCTAAGTCAAAGCCACCCACAGGCAGGCTGCTGTATTGCACAGCACAACACAGCAGCCTAGCCCCTTGGTGACTACCCCACCAGCCCCGATCGTGAAGGGAACTGATAATACCCCATATCCCTGGTAGTCTAGTGGCCCCGCCAAGCCCTGATCATATAATACAACAAATCCTCTTCCTGGTAGTTTAGTGCCCCCCACCCATCTCTGATCATATATAATAAAAAGGACATCTGTCCCTGGTTGTCCAGTGGCCCCCCTGCCCATCCCATATCATATAATATAATAAAGTCCCCCTTCCTCGGTAGTCCATCAGTACCCCCTTCCTTCCTCAAAACCCATCTGATCGATAATTTACGATTGAAACTCCCTGGTAGTCTAGTGGTACCGCCCTCCCAACCCCAATCGTGGCATAACATCAAGCTGATATTTTCCTAGTAGTCCAGTGGAGGCAGACCACTAGACTACCAAAAAGTTGTGGAGTGCTGTGGGACACGGAGGTTGCAGGGTGTCCAGTGCATTCTGCTGGGCGCACTCCTGCCCCAGACATGCTAATGTGGCCATAATGACATGCAAATGGCCCATGTGTGCCTTGCATGGCTAATGGCACCATTTGCACGATACAGTCTGAATATATGGAATTTGTGCCAGGCACATCCAGACGATGCGCTGTACATCCCCATTCCAGGTATTCAGACCACACAGGGGAATGCACCAGCGCATCTTTGGTGGCCCCCTTTGTTTGTGCCACCTGCGTCTTTTGTTACATTCTGATGGGATGCATGATCACGCATCTCGTTTGAATATAGCACTGTTGCGCTCCGGCACAACATATTAGTGCAGTGCAGGCACTTGCACCCATTCTGGGCGTAGTTTGATAATCCTGGCCAGTGACTTTAAAGAAAGAACTAATGACAGTGATTCTAAATTAAAAGAAAATAGAAAAATTATTACCCTTAAATTGTTTAATAAGTAAGGTGGGGTGTTTAATCTCTGCCTTGTGCGATTGTGAGAGTGCTTGTGTGTGAGAGTGAAGATTGAGAATTTAATGATGTCACAGTTTTAACGTTTTTCCTTTTCCTCTATAACTTGGTGGGTGGTACAAGGAAAGCTGCAACTTACATACATACATACAGTATATAGAAGTGGCCTACCCACACGCAATGATGTAGTCTTTAATACATCATACACTTACCCACATGCACGTGACGTACTCCATAATGCGTCATGATTAGATACTTACACACACATTACATGTATAAGACATGACTTGACGATTACACACAGTGCACATGCTCACCCACACACCCACTATGATGCATACATGAATGAGACATCATATGCTCACTCTCATGCACATGACGTACACATATGACGTCACGTTTACCTGCACGTACATGATGGGCATTAGACACGCCATAATCATGAGGACACTTAGATACAAGCACATCATGCTTGGAAACACACATTCACACACACACATACATACACATACACATACACACACACACTAGATCTAGGGACACACACTCACACACAGCTAGGTATACATACACGAAGTGAGGGGCTTACACATTAGATTAGCATAAGGTTTACACACACGCATAAGTCTAGCTGACTCTTTATTTTTGCATAGAACCTAGACACAAGCTATGAAACTGCACTGCTTCTGAAGCACGACCTTTACCCTACATGCGATCCTGTAGGGGAGAGACAAAACACCATGAATGATTTTCTAGGCTAGAACTGCACCGCTATTTTGCTGCAATAATGTCAGAAATATAATGATTGATGTACCCGGAGCACCCTCTAACGCTAAGGTGTCATGTGCAGCTTCAGCAATAATTATGAATGGACCTTTCAGAGAACATGTTGATACATTACAAAATGTTTCATCCGTAGGAATACGTATTTGGGTATAAGTGTATTCTTATGAATAGACTGCTACAAACTGTAGCAACCAAAAGGGCAACTAAGATAATACCCCATCAGCCCACCAAATTGACAATAACAGTAATAGTAAGTGTGCTCATCTGTATGCACATGAGCTAGTTATCTATAACCAGCCTAGATGTTATCAGGGTATAAAACCCTGTGCACCCCGTAGCCTCTCTGAGGAAAATGCAGGCAGACCCTGCACAGCACTGCAGTGTATGAGAGTTCCAGACTCCTGGGTGAGTATTCATCATAACTAGTATGCAGAATATAATGACTGTCCTATATGTAAGCTAGCAGGATAATAATTGTGCCTTCTGCAACTTTTATGATGACTTCTGCTTCTTTTATTGTTCTTTCTTTAGTCCTAGAATCTGTAAGAGGTGTACATGTTTTATTATGGTATGGTGATCTCACAACGTTCCCCAAAGGGTTACATTTCCCTGCAGGTAGCAAAAGTTTATTAGCTCATAATAACATAGTCAGAAGGTATCCAACAGAGCCCAATAAGTAATATACCCAACAATACATACAAGGTTGCCAGCAGATTAGGCCCAACAATCTATCTCATCTACCTGAGATGCAGCTCCTAATTAAGTTTCAGCAGCTGCCCCATTCCCTTGTTGTGCTCTCTTCTACCTAGCACACACCCCAGCACCCTGTTATCACCCCCCCACCTGAATCTTGCCCATGTACCTGTCCCACCCTATCTTGAATCCCTCCACTATTCCCTTTGTCAACAGCTTCCCTGGTAGTGTATTCCAAGGAGCCACTACCATCTGTGTGAAATAGTGTCTCCTCACCTCCCCACTGTACCTCCCCCTACTAGTTTAAGGTTATGTCCTCTCATGTTTCCCTCCCCCTTCAATGTAAAGAGACCCTCTGTGCCTGATCTATATCAATATGTATATATACAGTGGTGTGAAAAAGTATTTGCCCCCTTCCTGATTTTCCCTATTATTACATATTTGTCACACTGGATGTTTTCAGGTCTTTAGACAAAATATAATATTAGATAAAGGGAACCTGAGTGAACAAATAACACTTTTTTTTTTACTTATTTCATTTATTTAATGAAAAAAGTTAATCAACACCAACTGGCACTGTGAAAAGTAATTGCCCCTAGTTAAATCAACCCAATTAAAGGGATAATTAGAGTCAGCTTGATTGAACACAGCCAGGCTTGATTACAGCCAGCCCTGCTCAATTATAAACCTCACTTATTTTGACCCTTACCATCAGAGTCACGTTGCCAGCACAAAGATTCAACAAGCACATTATACCATGATCAATGGAAGTTCCTGAAAAGATCAGAAAAAAAATTTGTTGCTATCTATCAGTCTGGAAAGGTTACAAAAGCTATTTCCTAAGCTCTGGGACTCCATCGAACCACAGTGAGCCTTTAATCTCAAATGGAGAACACTTGGAACAATGGTGAATCTTCCCATGGAGTGGCGGCCTGCCAAAATTACTCCAAGGGTGCATGAAATCACCCAGGAAGTCTCAGCATCCTAAAACAACATCCAAAGAATGCAGGCTTCTCTTTGCCTCAGCTAAGGTCAGTGTTCATGACTTCACAATCAGAAAGAGACTGGGCAAAAATGGGCTTCATGTGAGTAGCAAGGCGGAAACACTGCTAACCAAGAAGAACATAAGCGCTCGTCTCTCATTTGCCAAGAAGCACCTGGATGATCCACAAGCCTTTTGGGAAAATGTTCTATGGACAGATGAGTCCAAAGTGGAACTTTTGACGACATGGATCCCATAATGTCCTAAAGCAAACACAGCATTCCACAGTAAGAACACCATACCAACAGTCAAAGCATGGTGGTGGTAGTGTGATGGTGTGAGGATGCTTTACTGCCTAGGACCTGGATGACTTGCCATAATTAAAGGAACCATGAATTCTGCTCTGTACCAGAAAATCTTCAAGGAGAATGTCCAGTCATCCTTCCATCAGCTGAAGCTGAAGTTTAGTTAAAGGTAGTAAGAATGATCCAAAACACAAAAGCAAGTCCACATCAGAATGGCTAAAAAGTAAAATTAAAGTTTTGGGTGGCCTAGTCAAAGTCCAGACTTAAACCCAATAGAGATGTTGTGGCAGGACCTGAAACAAGCAGTTCATGCTCGAAACCTACCAAATGTTACTGAATTAAAGCAGTTCTGCGAGGAAGAGTGGGTTACAATTCCTCCACAGCGATATGAAAGACTGATATTGAATTATAGGAAGTGTTTGGTTGCAGTCATTGCAGCTAAATGTGGCAGTAACCAGTTATTAAGTGTAAGAGGCAATTACTTTTCACACAGTGCCAGTTGAGTGTTGTAGTTAACTTTTTTCATTAAATAAGTGAAATTAAAAAAAAAACAAGTGTTATTTGTTCACTCAGGTTCCCTTTATCTAATATTACATTTTCTCTAAAGACCTGAAAACATCCAGTGTGACAAATATGCTATAACAGAGAAAATCAGGAAGGGGGCAAATACTTTTTCACGCCACTGTAGATGTGTTGATCAAAAATTGTTCTCAATGTTTAAAAATGTTTGGCAATGTTTCCAGTTGGTAGTTTAAAGCTTAGGACCTCCTGGCACAAGTAAGGTAGGGTATTTATGGTTAGGGTGATAGTGGTGTTGGGTCAATTTTCATGAGTATCCCCTCCAGCAGGCTAGGGAGTGTGCATACTTGGTTTGCTGGTTGGGGGGACTGCTTGGCCCTCTGCCACCATTCCCAGGAGGAAATGGTTTCCTGGATGGGGGGAGAGTGTAAGCCATCCCTTATGGGAGGGCTTATTGCTCACTTTTAGGGACCCCCTTCCCCCCTAGTGTTTAGGGAGTTCTGGTGCACTGGGGCATATATTTTCTGTTCGCCCCAACTTGGGGGCAGCAGACTAGAGAGCTACATATAGAAGGAGTTGGGAGAGAGTCAGAGGAGAGATCGGTGGGTTCTGCAGCTTTGGCAGTCTGGAGGGTGGTTCCCAGCCCTCCTCTTAGGCAGGTTGGCAGTTTGGTGGCGGGACGCAGGATCCCTGGGTTGGGGCATCCATGGGAGGTGAGCAGCAAGGCAGTTTGCAGTTGTTTGGGTACTGGGTCCCCTTGGGACTGGGTGGTAGAGCATCTAGGGAGTATTTGGAGGGCAGGTAGAGAAGAATCTCAGGGGCATTGGGCCAAGTAGCAGAAGAGGGTTTTTGAGCCATCGGAGGCTATAGAGGTTGTGGCAGGGCCTCTGCAGGGGATCGGGGGTGGTGACAGCCCCTTGGTTTCTTTTTCCAGTGGCACATTGGTTCATGGGCTTGTGGAAAGGGAGTAGACGATGGCCTGGATTTGGTAGGGACCTGCTTGGAGGGTAGCCCCTTAGGCTAATATAGGCTGTGGCTCAGCTCTGCAAGAAAAACAGTAAGTAATGGAGCCACTGTGACTGCTGTGGGAGGCTCAGCTTCAGGGAGAGCTTCAGAAGCCAGCTTAGCAAATGAGGGGGGGAAGAGAGAAAGAGAAGCATCCGGGACCAGGCCAGTCCAGGATAAGGGCTTGAATGAAGCAACATGAGCAGCGTTTATGATCGGCAGCCAAGGAATTAGCAGGCTATGGAATTTATGCCTTGAGTATGAAATAACTTGGTGGCATCAGAGGAGCACATCACTCCCCTGGTTGAGGTGCTTAGGCAGAGGAAGTGAATGTGTTGGGTTTAAATTCCCAGTTTATAGTAGAAGCCCTGTAGAGGAGGTGAATGTTTGGGTTAAAGTTAGGTTCCGTCTGGTGATCTTCCTACTTTGATCCATGCACTTAGATTATTGCAACTCCCTTTATCTAGGGCTTCCTGGGGTAGAAATCTGCAGCCAACAGCTGGTGCAGAATGCAGTGACCTGGCTTTTTGATGGGATCTGCTCGATCCTGTCATATTTCGCTGGTGCTGTGCAAACTACACTGGCTGCCAGTACAGTGGCGGATCACCTTTAAAGTCGGTTTGCTGACTTTCAAAGCCCTACACGAACTGGGCCCAGATTACCTGAAAGAGCTACTGGTTCCTTATTGCTCGGGACGATCACTCCAGTCAGCCAACGAGGGGTTGCTAGAGATTCCAAGGGTGGGTTTAAAATTATCTGGGACGAGAGCTTTTATGTATGCAGCCACCACCCTTTGGAATTCTCTACCCCATCGGTTATGGGAGTGCACAACTGTGGAGAGATTTAAGCAATCTTTAAAAACTTTTCTGTGGCACCAGGCATTCAGTGATTGATTTTTCTTTCTGCTTTTTGGTGTACTGCTATTTTAATGTTAATTTTATTGATGCTTGTTGTGCTTTTAAATTGTTAGGCGCCTTGGTTATGGATAAGGCACCCTATAAATACAGTAAAATGTATTATTATTATTTATTATTATATTATTAAAGTCCCATTGTTCTATGAGAAGCTCTGTAATAAGGGAGGCAGTAACAAATTCTTCCAGTACTTACCTGTGCCGGTGGTCAATTGGGAGCTTCACGCTTTTGGCAAAGGAAAGAACAGTATCTGGTCCTGAGTAAAACGGTTTGCTGCTGATTCTGTGCAACGGAAAATCTAAGCCTCAGAATGCCTGCATATATCCCTCTCTCAGTATTCTGACTGTGTAAAAAGTTAGACCCATGGAGCTGTGACATTTTTAAAGTATTTAAGAAATCGGGACCCTTATCTCTTGCAATCTTTAAGGGCTCAGGAGAATAAATCTGATTTGTTTGTGGGAGAAACTGGAGTCCAGAGTGATCCATTTAAATTATGGATTTAAATGAAATAACAAGTCCTTTAGTTTATGGGTTCCATGGTTTCCCTGGTTTTCCTGGGGTCTTGAAGCTTTCTGGTTTTATCCTGTGCCCTTCTGCTCTGGGATCGGTGGGTAGAGAAGCTAAGATGCCTGAAGATGAACCGCTCCAACCGCCTACTGGTCTGGGTCTGCTAGAGAGAAGTTACATCACTTTGGGGCACTGAGATGGTTAGATAGAAGATGTCTCAAGGTAAGATAATCTATTTTACATGCTGCTATTTCTTGAGAAATGCTTGGTGAGAGTCTAGAGTCTGGGACCCCCTTCCCCAGTACATCTGGCCCTTAGACATTTTGGGAAGGGGGGTTGGTTACATTAGCAAATATCTTCAGTACAGCAGAAAAATACTTATAACATTGTGATGTAGAGGTGTCCATTTTGTGGACAGGAAGATATTGTGATGATGTCACTGCCTCACCAGCCCTAACAGGGTACAGTGAAACATGTTAAAACAAACTGCTCTTACAGATATGGATCATGTCAAATTATGAGGGAAAGCCCTGTGTTCTTTTGTTACACCATGCCAAATATCGAAAACAGAGTTTTCTTCACAGTATAATAGGACCCCAGTCAGCACAGCCCAGTTGCTCTCATATACTGCACTACACACTGTTAAAACTGGTGAGGCAGTGACATCATCACAATACCATTCCTGTCCACAAAATGGTTGCTCCCACATCCTTTTTTAAAAAAGATCTTCAGTGTTTTACCAAAGTCATTGGCTAAATGTAGCCTAGCAAACCAATTTCTGGATGACTATAGTAATTGTTGAAATAATATTATAGAAAATTGTATACATTCCCTTTAATATATACCACACCACATAACTAACTACTGTCTTGTATTACATATTATTAGGGTTTCTGGTTTTAGGGGTTTATTTTTTTTAAAAACGGTGCTTATTTTTGACCTTTTTTGACAATTTCAAATTCATTGAAATCAATTTTTTCCGCTGTTAACAAATTCACTGACGCAAAATTTCATCATTTATCAGTGTTTATTCACATTAATAAAAAAATGTTTAAAAATGCACTGTGCACCATAAATGATGATGCTGATGACATAAATATTGACCGTTAGCCACTAATAAGTTTGGATATTGCATCAGTTTTAGATATATATATATATATATATATATATATATATATATATATATATATATATATATACATTGTACAAGTCCCATTATTAGCACCACAGACATTGCTCTTGATAATGGTAGCAGTCTACTGTTTTCTGCTTCTTGGTGTTATTGCCTGTGATATTGATAGCTAATACTCCCTAGTGGAGGTCCCAGTGGTGGGGTCCATTAACTGTTAAGGTTAGTTGTTTCTATAATTTCTGCAACCGTACCCAGGTCTATAACACATTTTAATTAGTCTGCTCTGTTTTTTCCTGTCTCTTTTGGCTGTTGGTGTACTGAAACCCTGTTTAACCCCTATCCTCTGGGGTCCATTGCAGTTTTAGTTTGCTGGGTTCTCCATTGTTTGAGCAACTGTACACTTAGCCCTTCTCTGTGCTCCTCTGACTGCTTCTTGAGCTCCTTCCCTACCAAACTGCTGCTTATGGTACAAACAGAATTTGTAAAATAGCCCTCAGTTCCCCACCCACCATTCAGAAGTCCTAGGGCTCACACTCTTCTGTTTACTCTGGATGTTCGACTCCTTACCATTATTGGCCCCACCTGTGAATAAATCAGCATGCTGCACTCCTGTAGAGCAGTCCTTCTCAAACTCGTTAGTTGCTTCTTGGACCTTGCCAGATACCTCCAGCCTGCTTGTTTCTGACAGGCACCTCCACTCCCTTGTCACTGCCTCCCACCAAAGTTGTTCCCTGTGCTCTTTTCAGGGACCACTCAGGTCACTCCTTTCACTTGTCATGTTTGCCCTGCTGATATCTGGTGACACTGAGCTTAGCCCTGGACCCACTCTTTGTCCCCAATCCTGGTCCTCAACAAAAGGGCTAAGGTTCATACACATGAACATAAGAAGCCTTATGGCAAACAAAGATGATCTGGTTAATTGGGTCAGCTCATATAACCCTGACAATCTAGGTTTCATGGAGACATGGCCAGAACCTTCCATACCTGACCCAGCCTGCACTATCTCTGGTTACAGCTTTGTCTGCCAGAATAGGGAATCCCCCAGGAGAGGTGGTGGAGTCCTGATCTCTTTTAGGGATCATCTAAACAGCTCCTGGTACTCTACTATGCCTCACTGCCCAAGTGCCCAATCCCCCAAATACCTCCATGTGGTGCTCACACTCGGAAAAGCTAAACATCTCCATCCAGTATGCATATACAATTCCCCTTCAATGTGGCATATCTGGATTAGTCACCTTGATGGACTACCTTACCCCCTCTTACTGACTCAAAGGAGGTCTTCCTATTTGGGGACCTAAACCGTGACTGGTTGGTTGCAAATGCAGAGTCCCTCGAATTGTGCATCAAGAAATTGAACCTTGCCCAGATAATTAGTACTCCTACCAGATCCTCTCCACAAAACTCCAAACACACCCTGTTGGACTGGTTCCTCAAAACAGAAGTGACAAAATAGCAGTGGCTGGCACCCTACCTGATGCCATCCCTGACCACTCCCCTATTTTTGCAATCTGGCAATCCCACCCCCCCAAAGTTACACCCCCATCTGTTCCAGTTCCATGATTTCTCAAAAATAAACTCCAAGAATTTCCTGGGTGACCTGGCCACCATTGATTGGTCCTTTCTAAACTCAATAGCGTGTGTAAATGAGACACTGTGACAGGGTTGAATAAGGCCCTGTCCCAGCTGTTATGTAGAAAGAGTTTAAATGAGAAGATCTGTTCTAGTCTCTTCTTTTCTGTCTTTTGCCTGTCTTGTTACGCAACCAAATTTTCATGTGAGAGCTAGGAACTGATCACTCTGACAGTTTTGCAATTCTCCGCCTAACACTATCTGTCTGCCTTCCCTTGCTGTTTCTGTTTTTTCATCCCCTTGCATATCTGCGGTTATAAAAATATATGCAAATCTTTGTGTGAAACTGTAAGTGCTACTGGAATCCCTTTTTTGAACTTTATATAGTTATACTGTTGAAATGATTGCAAAAAGCTATTTGGAACTCAAGGGGTTAACCTGAGATGCTGGTTTGCAAAATCTCTCCAGAGTTGTCAACAAGAGGTCAGTTCTGGGTCATTATGTTCTTTTTGCTGCATCTGCAAGAACATTGGAAACTGACAAGAACTTCCTGTGAAAAAACACTGTCTCCTTAATGAGCTACCTTCAAGGACTTGTTATAAAAAGAGCAGCAATGTTTTACAAAGAGACTGGGAGACTGAAACTTGGAATTGAGATACCCTCAGAAGGACTTAGTTTTCTCTGTTTGTACTGATTTTGTAAATAGTTATACTGAATAATTTTTATTTTTTATTTTGCTGTTATTGAGAAAAATAAAATGCTATTTGCAAATTTTGAAACTGCTCCTGGTTTTCCTATGCCTCCTTACCTGTGTCTCAATGATAGGCACTAGTGGAATTCATAAACATTTTCTCAATTGTTCAGCAGAAACATGCTCCCATTACGATGCATAGGATGCAGGGTTCAGCCACAAGCTGGCTCATCAGAGACCTTTTAACCCAAAGGAAACATAGGGACAAACTGGCATAAATACAGGAAATCTGATCTGGCCTCTGACTGGGCTGAATATAGGAACTGGAGAAACATTTGCAAAACAGGGGTTAGGATGAGCAAAAGTTCCTTTCGGAAAAACAATTTTATTGCCTCTGCTGGTAACCCACAAAAATTCTGGGACAGCATAAAAAGCCTCTTAGGCACAAAAACTAAGCCTCTCCCCCATCTGACATATTTATCAATAATATAAACTGTAATAACCCAAGCACAATTGCAAATGCATTCAGCTCCAAATTCTCCATTCTCTCTCCTTACACAAAAATTGTCGATGATAATCTGGAAACCTTGGCATCAGCTTTTTGCTCTCCTCCCTCTACCATGCTATGCTCCCCTTCTTTCTACCTCTGATCTATTAATCAGCTCTGAGTTGCCATTTTGAATTAAGGTTAAGCAATGGAATCCTCAGAATTGAAAAGTGCTATTGGAACCCGTGAGTTAAGGGTGCTGCAGACAGCAGATTAAAAGAGACCTTCGGAGATGGATTAATTTAACAATATTTATTATGAGTGGAATCCAGTCGATTCAAATGATAGTTTTTTCCAAAATATTATACCTGATGCAGAATATCCCCATCCCTTTCCTGACAAAGGAAGTTCATAAATGGCACAGGCTTATCTCGACCTACATATGGAATGGAAGAAGACCACAAATCGCCCTGTGTAAGCTCCAGTTACCCAAACACAGTGGGGGCCTGTCACTCCCGGACTTCCAAAGATATTCCCTGGTGGCTATGCTTACACATTTGCTCCAATAGCCCCACCCCTACCATGGGTTCAGATTGAGAGGTCTCTCAATAATTCCCCATTGTCTTAAACAGTGGTCTTCCAACCTGATGATCTCCCCTGACCCCCTAAAAACCTTGCCTTTACCCCACAGGTAATACAGTCCTGGATGAGATACCTTCACTGCCAAGAAAATAAATTCTGCTCCCATTGGATGGGAATTCTGGGTTGCGATCCATCCTTCACCCTGGTGAGTTTGACTGGTGGATACGGGAGGTGGCATTGGTTGGGCCTAGTGCATACCTACCAGTTTTATCAGCAGGGAATTTTTAAAAGCTTTATGCAACCACTATCTGAATTCTCATTATCACATAAAGATTTTTTCAGATATTTACAGCACAGATATTACGTGTGTAAAGAAATTGGACTAGATGCCACCTCAAAAGTGATTCCCCACCTCTGCACATATCTATTGCAAATGTTGTGTGACCCCTTCCCTAGGCACATGATTTCACATTTCTACAAGACCTTGACTATACTCTTACCAAATGCCACTGAGAATATTCAAATAATCTGGGAAGCAGAACTCATGCTAAATCTCACCCCAGAAGACTGGTGGCATATTTCGTGTAGACAGCACAAAATAACAAGCTCGTACAGTTGGAGAGTTTGTCTGGAAAATAGTAGCATGCCTCTTTCACTCTCCCCGCAAATTACAGCTAAGTATAGGCCTTCTAGGGACTCATCGTGCTGGAGGGGCTGTAATTGTGAGGTATCCACACATGCCCATATTTTCTGGTTCAGCCCAGTGTTACGGGACTTCTGCAAAGAAGTGGATGTGACCCTGAGGGAGATGTTTCCAGCTCTGGGTCCTCTAACTCCAGAGGTGGCTATCCTCTTGCACCTCCTCCAGCAAATTAAGTAGACCCATCAAATATACTGTAAATAATGAGCATTCTCCTAACTGCTGCCAAAAAAGTGATTACTAGGCTATGGTTAAAACCTACCCCTCCATCCATTCGCTCTTGGGAAGACACCATATACGATATCTACAAAATGGAGTATCTAACAGCAAAGTTACATAATACAATTCCAGCATTACTAAATCACTGGACTATTTGGTTCCTATATATCACACCTCAGAGACCAGATCTGGTGCCATGAGGATGCAAATGCATGTGGGAGTGGGTCTAGCCATCTCGTTAAGAAGAAAACTACCTGATTCTATGCCTATTATGATGGTGTATGACTAAAACAGGGATTAGTAAGATTTAGCACAAGATCTTAACTTAACTTTGTTTATTGTATCCCTGGTTTTAGTGGCTACAACATGGGTCCTTCCCCACTCTATATTTAATTGCAACCTGTCAGTGCTAATTAATTTTCTTTAGATTCAAATGGAATTTTATGTGTCATCAGCTATTCTCATGGTGAAATTCTCTGGCAGAAAATGCATGTCTTTACTGCACCATGGATAATAAAAATAAAAACGTTCACAAAAAAAAAAAAGAAAAGGTTGCTGAGGACAGGAAACTACTGCTTGCCATCCCGCTCAACAACAGCTCTAGGTCTGATAGCCTTGAACCAAAGCTGTTGAAGCACACAGCACCCTACATTGCATTCCCTATCTCAAAAATATTTAATCTCTTCCTCCCCACTGGAGTTGTCCCAGATGTTTGGAAAGTTGCCAAAGTGTCATCGAGACACAGGTCAGGAAGCATAGGAAAAAGCAGGAGCAGTTGTAGAATTCGCAAATAGAGTTTATTTTTACTAGCAGTAACATAAAAAAAATGCTTAGAATAACTATTTACAAAGGCAGAATAAACAGAGAAGATCCATCTGAATTTTCCTTGGATCTCTGTGTCTCCCAAAACATTACAGCTCTCTGTCTTATAAATCCTTGCAACCCCCCTCCTTAACAGGCATCCTATTTTTTTTTTCTAAAATGTTCTTGTAAGTTTCAGGCAAGTGCAGCAAGAACACAATGTCCCAGAACTGAGGCCCCTTTTCCACAGCTTCTGAAAAAGGACTTAAAAACTGCCCTCAGGTTAACTAACCCCTTGAGTTCCCAATAGCATTTTGCAATAATCTCAAACTATAATTATATACATTTCAACAGTAACACTATATATATATATATATTTTTTTTAATTTAGTTGTTTAACCAGGAATAGCACACTAAGCTGAAAGCTTTTTTACAGGAGCGACCTGGGAGCACAAGGAAGTTAAGTGACTTGCTCAGGGTCACACAGTATGCAAGTATAAGCTGTGGGATTCAAACCCAGGTCTGGTTTGCTGGGTGTCACCAGATTTGCAGCTCAGAGCCTTAGACCACTGTGCTATACTGCCTCCTTAATTTCTATAATTTCTAAACAAAGGGATCCCAATATCAGTTATATTTCCACATGATGGTTTGCATATATTTTATACCAGCAGATATGCAAGGGAGGAAAAGACACAAACAGCAAGGGAAGACTGAGAGACAGTGAGAGGCAAAGAACTGTGAGGCTGTCAGGGTGATCAAATCCTAGGTCTCACAGGAAAATTTGGTTGTGCAACCAGATAGACAAGAGGCAGGAAAGGAAATAACAGAACAGATCCCTGCATTCAAACTCTCCATAACCACTGTGACAGGGTCCTATTCAACCTTATCACATACACCCCCTCCTTAAGAGGGAACCTGTTTTATCAAACAGGTTTCCAAAACTTTCTTTAAATTTTCTAATATTAGCTTCTAACTTTCAGAAATTTAGCACATGTGCAGTATCCTTTTTTCTATAACAGTACAGCAAACAGTAAAGTTTAATCTCATACATTTGTTTTTCAACCTTCAGAACCTTCAATTCCTGGTCCATATTTTGACAGAAAATCAACATTGCTATTCTTTTTACCAGATTTGTGTACCACCTTGAATTTAAATGGCTGTAATGCCAGGTACCACCTTGTGATTCTGGAATTGTTATATTTTATTTGGTTAAGCCAACAGAGAGGATTGTGATCTGTTATATGTACAAAGTCAGTTCCTAGCAAATAAAACTTATAATAATAATACATTTATTTATATAGCGTTATATCAATAAATATCAAAGTGCTGTACAATTTTCTAAAAACATTACTTAAATAAATAAAGCAGTTCAAAAACAATACACAAATAAAAACAGAACAGTTAAAAAACTAAATGGGCAATTCAACACATTAAAACTCCAGGAAGGCACATAAAACAGGTGTGTTTTTGAGTGATTTTGAAGCTCTCCACTGTCTGGCACTCTTGTATCCAATGAGGCAGAGAATTCCACAGGGAGGGAGCAGCAAAGGCAAAAGTTTGGGATCCTGAGGTCTTCAATCGCACCCTGGGAATCTCTAGCAATCCCTCGCTGGTTGAGCGGAGCAGACTGAGAGGGCAGTAGGGACTCAGAAGCTCTTGTAGGTAACTCGGACCCAAACTGTGTAGGGCTTTAAAAGTCAGCAAACCAACTTTAAAGGTGATCCACCACTGAACAGGCAGCCAGTGCAAAGCGCGCAGCACAGGTGAAATATGACTGGATCTCATTGACCCAGACAATAACCTGGCCACAGCATTCTGCACTAGCTGCAAATGGCAGATATCAATCCCCAGAAGCCCTAGGTATAGGGATTTACAGTAGTCAAGGCGTGAGGTCACAAATGCACAGACCAAGGTTGAAAGGTCACCAGATGGAACAAGGTGCTTAATCCAGGTGATGTTCTTCAGATGATAAAAAGAGGACTTGACCACAGCTGACACCTGTGAATGAAGTGTCAGCCCATCATCAAATATCACCCCCAGATTCTGCACCTGCTCAGAGGTCAGGAGCTGGGAACCCCCTACCTCCAACCCCCCTATCCAGTGGCCCAGATCCACCAACACTTCCATCTTGTCAGGATTCAATCTCAACCAGCTGGAATTCATCCAGTCTTGGATTTCATCAAGACAGTTAGAAAAGACTGAGAGCGCACTATCCTGGTCGGGCACAAAGGCAGGTACAGCTGAGTATCATCTGCATAACAGTGAAAACTCAGTTTGTACCATCTTACAATGTCTCATAGTGGGAGCATATACACTGTGAACAACATGAGGGACAACACCAAACCCTGTGGGACTCCACAAGGCAGGGAGTAGGCGTCAGATAAAAAACCCTGAGATTATCCTCTACAACCAGCCCATGAGGAAGGAATGGAACCATCTGAGGACTGTACTAGACAGGCCACAGATGAACCCATAGGCGATCAAGTACCTCAAGGTCCAGGTGTCAAAAACTGACAGAGAGATCTAGAAGGATCAGGATAGACTATTGCTTCTGGTCTCTAGCCATCAGGAGATCATTGAGTAGCCGAGCCAGTACGGTCTCAGTACTATGTCTCTTTCGGAAACCAGACTGAGAAGATCATAGATAGCATGGATGGTAAGATCGTCCTCCAGCTGTTGAGCAACAACTTTCTCAATAACCTTCCCATAAAGGGAAGGTTAGAGATTGGCCTGTAATTTGCAGGATAATCTGGGTCATAAGGGACTCCATGGCCCACTTTGCTGCTAAACATTCCTTTTCAATGGTTGAGTACCTTTTCTCTCTGTTGTGCAATTTCCTACTTATGTATAGAATAGAATGTTCTTTCCCATCTATATGCTGACTCAAGACTGCACCTAGGCCCACCTCTGATACATCAATCTGCAACAAAAATGGTTTCTCAAAATCTGGGCTTCTCAAAACAGGGACCGAACATAATGCAGCCTTAATGGCCCAAAAAGCCTCATCACACTCTGGGGTCCATTTCACATTATTTGGGTACCATTTTTTCATGCGTTCATTGGGGAGAGTAGCTAACTCAGCAAAGTTGGGAACAAATCTCCGATAATAACCAGCCAACCCTAAAAATGACCTGATGTGCCTCTTTGTTTTAAGGACAGGGCTGTTAGCTACAACTTCTATTTTAGAAACGTCAGGCTTAACTTTTCCATTTCCCAACACGTAGCCCAAATAACTGGTTTCCTGCATGGCCAATGCACACTTGGTAGGATTAATTGTCAGACCTGCCTTTTTGATTGATTAGATAACTGCTCATAGGTGTTCCAGGTGGCTTTTCCAGTCTGGACTATACACCACAATATCATCTAGGTAAGCAGCACAATAACCAGTATGAGGGGATAAAATTACATCCAAGTAATGCTGGAATGTGGCGGGAGTGACATGTAAACTAAACGGCATGGTGGTGAACTAATAGAATCCTATGGGGGGTGGCAAATACAGTTTTGTCTCTGGATTCTTTAGCAAGGGGTATTTGCCAGTAACCCTTGGTGAGATGAAGGGTACTGATACACTTGGCACTCCCCAGTCTGTCTACCAAATCATTTCTTCTGGGCATAGGATAACTGTCAAATTCTGGCACTTGATTAAGTTTCCTAAAATCAAGGCAGATTCTAACACCCCCTCCTTTTTCATTTACAATTACCATTGGAGAGGACCAAGCACTCCTTGACTCTTCTATGATACCCAGTTCTTTCACTTGTTGTATTTCCTTAACCACGTCAGCTCTTAACCACTCTGGTAACCTGTATGTCATTTGCCTAATAGGGCAAGCATTCCTTGGCATTATTATGTGCTCAACCCCTTTTGCTTGGCCTGGTACTGTGATAAAAGTACTGTTAAATGTCTTTAGCAAGTTACGAATTTCTGCGTTTTTTTCAGGGGTTGAGGAAACATTCACCTTTACAGCATCAGCAGTTACAGTTTGTTCCAGTCTATAATAAGCTACATCAGTATCTTCTTTATCAGTTTCTGGTAAAACTAGCAAAGCAGCTTTTGGCATTTTTTCAACCCATTTCCTGAGGAGGTTAGCATGATATATCTTAGAAGGATTTTCCTGTCGTGGGTCTCAGTCTCATATTTTAACGGTGCTAGTATGTCTAAGTAATTTAATGAGGCCCTTGCCACTTCATTAACAGTTTATTTTCTGTAGTGGGTAACAGTAACAAGATCTTTTCACCTGGCTCAAAAACTTTTTTCTTTTACCCCATGGTCATAATATACCTTCTGCTGGTTTTTGTCCTCTTCCTGATTGCTATGCGCAATTTCAACATATTTTGCCAGCTCCTTTCTTAGGGCACACATATAAGATGTTATAGATTGTTTCTGAGTGGGGTTATTGTCCAACATTTCTCTTATCATATCCAGTGGCCCTCTTGGCTGCCTACCATACAGCATTTCAAATGGTGAAAACCCTATTGATGCCTGTGGCACTTCTCTGTAAGCAAAAAGTAGGTAAGGCAAGTATTGGTCCCAGTCTTTCCCTTCTTCATTTACAAACTTTTTTAACATGCATTTCAGGGTTTGGTTAAAACGCTCAAAAAGACCATCTGTCTGAGGGTGATAGGGGAGGTTCTTATGGCAGTAATACCTAGTAGTCTGTACTGTAGCACCAAAATTACTACCTGATCAGTAATAATTTCTTTAGGTATGCTCACCCTGCTGAAAATTTTTGCAAGCTCTGCTGACACTTTTGAAGCTGTGACAGTACACATTGGAACTGCTTCTGGGTATCGAGTAGCATAGTTGCTTACTTTATTTTTATTTTTATTTTAGTCTTTTGGTAACTGGGTAGGCCACTAGGCACAAGTGCCTGTTTTCAGGGGTGACCTGGGAGCACTGGGTGGTTAAGTGACTTGCTCAGAGTCACACAATATGCAAGTGGAGGTTGTGAGAATCAAACTCAGGTCTGGTCTACTGGATGTATCAAGCTCGTTCCCTCGTTCCTCTAACCTCTAGGCTATACTGCCAGCATACTACCAGGATAAATCTAGTACCTTTTTACTTTTGTCTAAAGGACAAACCACATCCATTGCAATTCTCTCAAAAGGCACATCTATCAAGGGTAGGGGCACCAGGGGCACCTTAGTCACTGGGGCTAATTTCTGACACTCAGCACAAGAACTGCAATAGGTAGCAACATCTTCATGAATTCCAGGCTAGTAAAATCTATACAGCAATCTAGCAAGGGTGCGATCCCTCCCTGAGTGACCAGCCATAGGACTATCATGTGCTATCTGTAACAATTCTGTTCTATACTTCTGTGATATAACCAATTGTTCTGTCTGTTCCTGTGTCTGAGGTTTAACCAGACTCTGTAAAGTAACCCATTACATTTTTAAACGTTAGTTCACCTTGTTTTGGTTTCACCCCGCTGCTTAAAATAACCCTGGAGAGAAACATGGTTAGCTTGTTATGAAAGAAAGTCACAATCAATGATCAGTTTAGTTCCAGCATTTTCACATGTTAACCCTTATGTCCATCAGTCATTTGTTGCCACAGTTTCTTCAGGCATCATCTTTCTTTTCTGGATTTCTGGATCTTGGAGCTGTGCTCAAACAAGTCCGAATCAAAGTCACTGAATGGAAAAGTGTCCCCACCATTTGAGATTTTCTTTGCCTGAGCTCTTGTTACCACTGCTGCTGAAACTGGTTCAGTTCCTCTGAGATTAACTCAGTAAATCCGGGACAGTCATTTCTAATAAGCATGGGTACAGGTAACTTAGGTACTACCCACACTTTCATTTGGTGTGACACATCCTTAATGGTCAGAGTCACTTTGGTGGTGGGATAGTATCAAGTGTCCCCGTGGATGCAGATGACACCAGTACCTGGTCCTTTTGCACAGTGTTTTCCCAGCACTTCAGTATGCACTAGGGTCTGTCTGCTTCCCAAATCAATGAGTCCCTTTACAGTCTCATCTCCCACCTTCACATCTGTTAAGTACTTACCCCAATTTGCCAAGGACAAATCTGCTCCAGTGTCACTCTTCTTACGGCAATTTCTTGCAATATGACCTGGCTTATTACAGTTATAGCAAATAAAGTATTTGGGCACAGATTTGTTACCCCCACCAGAATTCTTATCAAACTTGAAGTTTAAATGGGAAAAAGAGTGTCTTACTGGTGCTTAGCATACCTCACTGCAGTGGCATCTGTCTGGCCATTTGGTAGTCCTCGTTTAAAAGAAACAGCCTTTTCCTCACTTTCTGGTCAATGTTCTTTCCTCAAAGCTGCACATCAGCAGGCAGGAAGTTGATGAACTGCTCCATTGCAAATGTAACCTCCTTGCACCAAGGGTTACTAGAATCAGTTAGATCAGTGGCAGGCAGGGGAGGTAGCTTGTGAACTGCCAGGTAAAAGGGTTCACGCTGTCACAATCTGTTTTCAGTCTCAGCTGAGCTGGAGTGATGATGTAATCATGGAACTCTCACAGCAGCATAAGCCACATTGTTCAGCTGACTTTAGAGTGAATTGAAATGTTGAGTTAGTTCTGTAGGAGTTTGAGTAGGAGGAGGCTGCAGCTGCTGGGCAGCTCCTCAGTTTAGTTCTGACAAAGAGCTACCCCTTTTGTTTTTGTGGTAGTTTGTTCTCACCCTAGAAGAAGAGCAAAGAAGACAGTTTTTCTGAAGTGGTGGAGACCTGTGCCAGTAATGTTTCTTTGCCCCATCCCAGTAGGGATGGGGGTGAACTCCTGGATTCAGGAGCAATCCCCTTGATCCACTTGTTTGGTGAACCTGCCTTGGACATCTTAATTTTTGTGAGTACATTCTTTCTCTGTGTAAGCCCAGGTGCATCTGCAATACATAGGGGTGAATTTCTCTGTCAAAGGGACCCCATCATCTAGACTTTCTATTTAAAAGTGTCCGCCTACTTTGGAGTCCAGCATGTGACCATCCAAGTACAGAACTTCTAATTTTCTGACACCTCTGAGGTGTGTGTGTGTGTGTGTGTGTGTGTGTGTGTGTGTGTAGAATGTTAAGTGTGATATATATTTCAAGACAGCATCTACAGTTTCTACAGTTGTGTGGTGTTATTAACCAGATGAATGGCAGAGTATAAGCTTGAAAACAAAAGGTGGGAGACCCCCACCTGAAGTAACCAATTTACCTGTATGGGATTTGAAATGCACCTATTACTTTTTTTCATGCAATTGGCCAATGCCTGAGAAGAGTGTTTACCCCTGTATATGAGTTGTTTTTCTCTCCGTTTACCCTAGTACAATGGGTTCTGAAAGTCCTGAACCTGGATGTGCTCCTTTGTGGTCATATGTACCACCTTCATTCCTCATGAAATATGGGAAAGTGTCCTAGTCGATGGGAAATGTACTACGTCTGTCCATGTGTGCTAATCCCCATTTCAGAACCAGAGTGTTCGCTGTTTTGTGTTTCTTCAGCCTATGCTAAATGGGAATTCAGGAATTTCTGTAGCCTGAAGAATCTGCAATACCACTGTGTGCAGCCCTACGGGGGTCCATCTTCACTTTGTGATTATTCCTACTTTGTCATGTGAATAAAAGCCACACTCTAGAATCCCAACCTGGTTTAGACAGTACTGTTATTGCTTCCTTGTGTCTGGATTTACTTGGATGCCCCTGTCCAGAAGTGCAAGCCTGGCATAATTATGAGCAAAGCGTTTTCTCCCAGGGACCTGGGTTGCTGGCCATAGTAATTGGTCCCACCAGGTGTGCCATATAGTTGCCACATTGGTTGACTGTTTTGTATAAAAGTCTGGTCCACTGAGTCTAATGGTGGCCATTTCTCTTCTTTAACATCTTGTACTAATTCATGTAAAATCCCACCCCTCTCTGTTGCCCCTAGACATTTGTAGTGAGAGGAGAAGCTCTGCTGGTCAAACAAGCGGGGGCTGGTGTGGGGGTTACAAAAATGGGGGCTTGTCTGATGAAGTGTTTTGAATTTTGGAGGAAAACTAAAGTTTGTTTGCTCATGTTGTGGGTAGCATTTTGCCTGTCTGGCAGTTGGTAGCCCAAAACTGGACGCTTTGCGCAGAAGGATTTGCCCAGAGTACTGCCATCCATATGTGCCGCTGTGGGCTTGCTGTTCATGTGCTGCTGTGTGTTGTGCCATTGTTTACCAAGGAGCTGTAAAGCCAAATTGTGTGTGCCCCTTGTCCTGCATCAAAAGAGAGCATTTACAAACTTTAATTCTCAAGTTTTCTGTGACAAAATGTATTATGGACTTTAGGACACAAAGAGACAATTATGCCCTGAAGGTTTCATGTGCTTATTGTGTGAAATGGGGGAGTCACTAAAGAAATAGCCAAGTTCTGAGTAAAGAATGGTCAAAAATGGCGCTCCTGCTGTGAAAAAGGTTAGCCAAGAAAAAAAGTTGTTTTGCAATTTAAATTTTGCCTGCTCAATGATCGTCACGGAGGAAGAGCACGAGAAGAGAGAGGAGCTCATTTGCATGGCATCCAGTGATTGGTAAGACTGCAATCAGTCCCGCCCCCTAGCCAGAGTGCTGCCCAGTGTTCGAGAGGGAGACAGCGAGTGGTGTGCGAGCTGGCAGCAGAAGAATCGTTGCAGTGACTGTAAACATTCTAAAATCTGTAAATACAGACTATTTCTGTGTGAAATTGGGCTCAACCTGTAATCCGACCGACTGGAAAGCAAGTGAGGTGTCAGTAGTGAATCCCACTAGAATCCCAGTTAGATCAGTGGCAGGCAGGGGAGGCAGTTTCAGAAATGCCATGTAAATGGGTTTCACACTGTCACACTCTATTTTCAGTTTCAGCTGAGCTGGACTGATGATGTAATCATGAAACTCTTGCAGCAGCATGCACATTGTTCAGGTGGCTTTAGAGTGAATTGAAATGTTGAGTTAGTTCTATAGGAGTTCGAGTAGGAGGAGGCTGCAGCTGCTGGGCAGCTCCTCAGTTTAGCTCTGACAAAGAGCTACCCCTTTTGTTTTTGTGGTAGTTTGTTCTCACCCTAGAAGAACAAAGAAGACAGTTTTTCTGAAGTGGTGGAGACCTGTGCCAGTATTTTCTTTTGCCCCATCCCAGTAGGGATGGGAGCCGAACTCCAGGATTCAGAGGCAATCCCCTTGATCCACTTGTTTGGTGAAGCTGCCTTGGACATCTTAATTTTTGTGAGTACATTCTTTCTCTGTGTAAGCTTAGGTGCATCTCGCAATACCTGGGTGAATTTCTCTGTCAAAGGACCCCATCATCTAGACATTTTATTTAAAAGTGGCTGCCTATGTTGTAGTCCAGCATGTGACCATCCAAGTACAGAACTTTTAATTTCTAACACCTCTGGGGTGTATGTGTGTAGTATGTTAAGTGTGATATACATTTCAAGACAGCATCTACAGTTTCTACAGTTGTGTGGTGTTATTAACCAGATGAATGGCCGAGTAAAAGCTTGGAAACAAAAGGTGGGAAACCCCCCACCTGGAGTAACCAGTTTACCTCTACAGTTTCTGAAGGCCACCTATTACTTTTTCTTCAGTACAATTGGCCAATGCCTGAGAAAAGTGTTTATCACTGTATGTGGGCTGTTTTTCTCTCAGTCTACCCCAGTGTAGTGGGTTCTGAAAGTCCTGAGCCTGGATGCACTCCTTTGTGGTTGTGTGTACCACCTTCATTCTTCATGAAATATGGGATAGTGTCCTAGTACTGGCCATGTGTGCCTAGTCGATGGGAAATGTACTACTTTGAGCCATGTATGCCAATCTCCATTTCAGAACCAGGGTGTTTGCTGTTTTGTGTTTATTCAGCCTATGCTAAATGGGAATTCAGGAATTTCTGTACCCTGGAGAATCTGCAATACCAGTATACCCTGGAGAATCTGCAATACCAGTATGTGTAGCCCTATGGGGGTCCATCTTTGCTTTCTGATTATTCCTACTTTGTCACGTTAATAAAAGCCACACTCTAGAATCCCAGCCTGGTTTGGACAGTATTGTTATTGCTTCCTTGTGTCTGGATTTACTTGGGTACCCCTGTCCAGAAGTGCAAACCTGGCATAATTATGAGCAAACATTTTCTCCCAGCCACCTGGGTTGCTGGCCATGGTAATTGGTCCCACCAGGTGTGTGCCAGGTAGTTGCCACACTTGGTTGACTGTTTTTGTATAACAGTCTGGTCCACTGAGTCTAATGGTGGCCATTTCTCTTCTTTTTATGTCTTGTACTAATTCATGCAACCCCTCCACCCCTCTCTGTTGCCCCCAGATGTTTGTGGTGAGAGGAGAAGCCCTGCTGGTTAAACAAGGGGTTCCGGTGGGAGGGTTACACAAATGTGTCGATGATCTGTAGAACTGTTTTGCTTTCTGGTTGGAGACATTTTATCAGGAGTTCTCTGAGTCAGGTGAAGGCTTCTCAAGGATTGTCGACTAAGTTGTACTTCAGAGATTGAAATCTCTGCCTGTAGTTCTCTCCTGAGATGTCATACCTTTTCAGAATGTTGCCTTTCACCAGGTCATAGTTTTGGGACTATGCAGTGTCCATATTGTTGTAGGCAGTTGAGCTTTCCCTGTCAGGTAGGGTACCAGTCTGATTGTCCATTGCTGCTTTGGCCATTGGCAGGCCATGGCAACTCTTTCAAAGTTGTCAGGTATGCCTCAATATCAGCTAAGGGACACAACTTTGTAAGTTTAATGGCTTTTAAGTTGCTTGTGATTTGTTGCTTGTCTGGATCTGTGTGAGATCCTCTGGCTTTGATAGCTTTTAGGTTTGCAGCCTTCACTGCTCCTGTCACTGCATCTCTTCTCTCATCTGTTTCTCTGTCTCTTTTTGTTGTATAGCCCACCATTTGAAAAAGTCCATCAGGCTTTCAGGTGCTGTCATTGTCTGTTCGTTTTCCATAACTGGTGTTGGCTGTACAATCTCAGCTTGGACTTCTGTCTCTGCTAGTTTGGCAGCCATTCTCTTGGTAACCACTCTTGGACTTGCTGCTGCAGAATCCATACCTTACTCTATGCTTCCCTTGTACTAGGTTCAGTACCCACGCACAAAACTCCTGGCTTAGAGTATGCATGGTGTAAATCCCACTTAGGCTGACACCATCTGTCATCGAGGCACAGGTCAGGATGCATAGGAAAAACCAGGAGCAGTTGTAGAATTCGCAAAACGTGTTTATTAGTACTAGCAATAACATAAAAAAAATTGTTCAGAATAACTATTTACAAAGGCAGAATAAACAGAGAAGATCCATCTAAGTTTTCCTTCCATCTCTGTGTCTCCCAAAACATTGCATCTCTCTGTCTTATACGAACATACAAAATTTGCCAGCAGATAAAGGCCTAGAGGTCTATCAAGTCTGTTCGAATGTGCAGCTAGCACCCCTTATTCTGCAGCTGCCCCTCCCTTCCACCCTTCCCTTCATTAACCTTCCCCTTGTCCTGTCCTATCCTCATTTGAAGCAGTCCACTGTTCTACTGCATACCACTTCAGCAGGTAACACATTCCACCCAGCCACCACCCTCTCTGTAAAAAAGTGTCTCCTCATCTCCCTCCTGAACCTTCCTCGCTCCAGTCTCATATCATGGCCTCTGGTGGCCCTCCCCTCCCTTACTTTGAACAGCCCCTCTGTACCTGTCTTGTTTATTCCTTTCATGTATTTAATGGTTTCAATCATGTCACCCCTGTCTCTCCTCTCCTCCAGTGAGTACATGTTCAACTCCTTCAACCTCCTCTCATATGATAAGTGCCCCAGCCCCTTGATTATCTTTGTCGCTCTGCGCTGCACCCCCTCCAGTAACTTAATATCCCTCTTCAGATACATCCTTTATAAGTCTTATTTATAAGTTTATAAGTCCTTGCAACCCCCCTACTTAACAAGCATCCTGGGGTTTTTTTTTGAAAATGTTCTTGTAAGTTTCAGGCAGGTGCAGCAAGAACACAATGTCCCAGAACTGAGGCCCTTTTCCACAGATTCTGAAAAAAGGGTTTAAAAACTGCTCTCAAGTTAATCCCTTGAGTTTCCAATAGCTTTTTGCAATAATCTCAAACTATAATTCTATACATATCAACAGTAACACTATATAATTTCTAAACAAAGGGATCCAAATATCAGTTGCAGTTCCACATAATGATTTGCATATATTTTATACCAGCAGATATGCAAGGGAGGAAAAGACAGAAACAGCAAGGGAAGGCTGAGAGACACTGTGATAGGCAAAGAACTGCGAGACTGTCGGGGTGATCAAATTCTAAGTTTCACAGGAAAATTTGATTGTGCAACCAGACAGAGAAGAGACAGGAAAGGAAAGAACAGAACAGATCCCTGCATCCAAACTTCATAACCACTGGGACAGGGTTCTATTCAACCCTGTCACACAAAGTCACTCCTGTGTTTCAAGCAAGTGATCCTAGACTCGTGGACAACTGCCGCCCCATTGCCATACTCTCAGTACTCTCCAAAGTCTTGGAAAGGACTGTAGCATCACAGTTAAGTGACCATATATGATCTATCCAAGCACAATTTCCTATCTCCAGCCCAACATGATATAAGAAAAAAACATAGCACCTTTATGGTACTGACCCAACTGACAAATGACATCAGCTTAGCTGTACTCTAAACTTCTAAATGGCACAGTGTTTATTGACCTCACTGAGGCATTTGACCTGGTCAGTCACACACTCCTTTAAACCAAACTCTCCTCCTTTGGTGTCTCCCCACCCACAAACTCCTGGTTCTCAAATGACCTAACTGGCAGGAAAGCAAGTATGCTTTCACTCTGCTCACCTACAACCTTGCTGACATTACAGTTGGAGTCCCCACAGCTCAGTCTTAGGCCCACTACTTTTCTCTGTCTTCATCAGTGATCTCCCAGATGTTGCCTCTGGCCGTCACTCACTGCTGTATGCTGATGATACTGTCCTTACTACGGTGCCAAGACTGTCCCTGTCATCCAAAAATTCCTCTCTGATGCATTTGAAATCACTCAGTCTTGGCTATCCATGAACAAGCTCATCCTAAACAGCAAAAGACCAAGTCCATGCTCTCTGGATCCAAATCAAAACTCAGGGCCACCCTTCAAAACTCTCCATCACGTGTAAAGATGGTTCCCTCTTGAGGCTGTCAGCAGTTTCAAATACCTAGGAGTATGGCTTGACCCTCACTTAACTTCTCTCCATGTTTACTCAGTCTGAAAATCTGTAGACACTAAGCTGAGCATGGCCTTTAGGGTCAAACACTGCTTTTTCCCTGCTGCCCAAATATACACAGCACAGCGGGTACTCCTGCCAGGTCTCATGTATGGCCTTTTGGCATACCTGGGAGCAAACAAAACTGTCCTCTCTAAAGAGGATACACCATACTATAATGTGTATCACTTTGCCCTGGCCTCCCTGAAGCTCAGGCATCACTGCCTTCTCTGTGCTGGTCTGTAATGGCTTTCCCCTGCTGGCCAACGATCTCTTGCTCTGAGTCATTTTGTGGACAAACTCCTTCAAACAGGTTCCCCATCTTCCCTAGCAAGTTATCTGCAGAATCTGTCCCCCTACATACTCATTGAGATCTGCGGACTCCCAGTCTCTCATTGAACGTCAATGCTCCTCTGCCCTAGAGAAAGCCCCTATCTACTGGAACTCCCTTACCACAGAACTACGCCTGGCCCTAGCCACCAAATTTTCTATAAAGCTCTAAAGGGCTTCTTGTGTTGTCCCAGTCCTTGTTTATGCAAGTACCTCAAGATTGGCTGCCGAGCATTATTTGCACTTTCCTAACAGGTTCTCTGATGTGTATTTTTTATCCTTTAATACTGAATGTTGCTGCACACTGTATATTTGATGATCATTGTTTGACGGCTGTGCTATTTTGTTGTATCACTTGTGTTTTCCTTAATGTCTGTTAATAATAACTCCTGATGATGTTGATCTAAACTTTTGTTACTGTATTTGCCATATGTCATTGTTCCTGTTGTGACTGTGTAATTCTCATGGGTCGTGCCTGAAAATAGGTATATGTATTCCTAACATATCTTACCTGATATTAAAAACAAATAAAACATGTACACCCTGGAAGAGAGAGGAGAGGGAATATGACAGAGACCTTTAAATACCTCACAGGTAGTGAGGAAGTATTTTCAGAAAAACAGGTGCTCAAGGACAAGGGGACAAAATAAGAAGCTGGAGGGGGTAGATTCAGGAGAAATATGGAAGATACCCCACCCACCCCCAGCACATCTAGATTTATAGGCTTACACACAGTATTAAATACTCAGTTGGTAGGAGTGTGTAATCAGTCTGTATGGAGGTGGACTAACATTTAAGCAACAAATAAAAGCTAAAATAGGAGGGATCAGTTGCAAAAATCACCCAGGGGGGTTTCATGTACCTTCAACCTATTTATATTCACAACTGCAATCTGTTAAGAATTTAGAACAGTAAATGATACTATACTGTCTAGTTAAATCTGTTAGATTTTAGAAAAGTAAATGATACTGTGTTGTCTAGTTTAACAGTTAAGGCCTGAAATGTCAAGGGACTGTGTTATCTAGTTAAACAGGGAGGGCTAGTAGTTTTGTGATGAACTATCAATTTGTAAAGGGGAGGGCCATCAGAACTATATGTTCATTCTGTTGTAACATCAAGGGTGGTGCTATGTATATATAGAGGGAAACTTTCGTTAATGATAGTTGTTGTTGCCATTACGGGGCACTGCTGTTAGGTTGAACCCTTGATTTCGCCACCCTCACCCCCAGACAGGCGATTGGGATCGCCAGCGCCCACACCCTCACCCCATGACATGTGTAAAGCAGCAGAAGTATAGGAGAATGGGGTGAGAGTTAGGACCCACGATCCCAATGCGCACCCCAATGCTGGTTGGGGGTGGGCGGGGTCCAAGGGGGTTTTCAACCCTAACAGCGAATTTCCCTCACTTTGTCGCCAGGAACAACCCTAACTAATGCATTAAATGGAGTTTTTGCCTCTAATTTCCTTCTTTGAGAATGATAATGAGAAATAGTGAATAGTGCATGGCAGGGAGCGCTGGGCCCTTAGGGCCCGTGTTCTCGCTGCATAATGCGCTGGGGAGCTTTGTTGTGGCATAGTAACAGGGACAGCAACGCAAACAGAAATGCTAACAGTGGCGCACATGGTAACACAAGCACGAATGAGAACAGAAAGGGTAAACGATATGGTGGCGTAGACGGAATGGTCTCGCTACGTGATGTGTTGTCACATAGTAACATGGTGCCTGCAAACAGAAATGTCAATGGGCATGGTGATGTAAGGTGAAACAGTAAGATAAACAGTACTGTAGACAGAAATGGCAAAAATAACAGAAGCATAGCGCAAATGAAATGCGCAAGGATAAGCACATGGTGGCGCAGGGCGTCAATGGTAAAGTAAGCGGGTATGGATCCGCAAGCGGAAAGGGCAACAGTAACAGTAATGTAAGCGCACAGGCTGGTTTTTCCCAAAACCTGCATTGAGAAAGACAGTGAGTACAAATAATGTATGCAAAATAATGAGTATCGGCGCAGAAAATGAGATCTTGGAATACTAAATACATTATATCTCAGGAACCGTACGACGTAGAAAAAAAATTTAAAAGTCATATTATTTACAACTGTCCTGGCTAATTTGAATCTCAGCCCCATTAGGGGCTAAGAAATTTTCTGACGAAAAGTCCGTATCTCGCACCGTTTCCGAGATACGGGCCCTGAAAGGCGCGGCGAACGCCGTAATGTTATCCTATGGAAAAAAGAAAAGTTCGAGCGCCATAACTTTGCCTCCCTGTAATGTTTTTTCACCAAACTACTGAAAGGCACATCTGTGGGCTGTTGGCTGTCTTCCCTCCAAATTTCAGGAAAAAGACCAAACCGTTATTTTGCAGCAGGGCTCCAAATGATTTCTGTTAAGTGTCGGTGCCGTAATGTTATCCTATGGGAAAAACGTCAATTTTGGAGTGCCGAACTTTGCCGCCATGTGATATTTTTCACCAAGCTACTGAAAGGCACATCTGTGTACTGTTGGCTGTCTTCCTCCAAATTTCAGGAAAAAGACCAAACCGTTATTTTGCAGCAGGGTGCCAAAGGATTCCTGTAATGCTTGGGCCGTAATGTTATCCTATTGGAAAAACTGTCAACTTTGAGTGCCATAACTTTGCCGCCGTAATATTTTTCAATACAACACTGAAAGGCACATCTGTGAGATGTCGGCTGTGCTCCTCCAAATTTCAGCCCAAAACTCCCAACGGTTATTTTGCAGTGCAGTGCCAAAGAATTGCTCATTTTCCACAGACTAGAAAATTACTGTCGCAATTTGGAAAGCTTACCAGATCTTATGACACTTTCGTGAGCACCAAAGTAATTTATGAAGTACTTTTTCCAGAAATTTGAAAACATATTTCTGGGGTGTTTTACCACAAAATAAAGACATGGCAAGCATCCTCAGGGCCCGACTAGGTGAATACAAAAAATTAGATTGCTAGAGGGTCCCAAATTTAAATGCCAACCATTTTCTGATCACCAACTGAAAACAAAATGGCCGATTTGCGAAAGTAACAGGACCATTTGAGAAAGTAAAAATGCATTTGCGAAAGTGTTGAACTTTTTGTTAACTTTTCCCATTGACTTATAATGGGAAACTATTTTTTGAATAACTTTTGAACCGTTTAATATTTTTTCACGAAATCTTCAAAAGGCACATCGGGGACCCTGGCTGCACATTCCCTGAAGATTTCAGGCCAGTCACGCAAACTGCACGACCTGTAGGAGCGACCACAGAATTCCAGAAAAGCGTAAACGCATGCACAGATCATGCTTAATAACTCCACAACCGTATATCCGATCAGTACAAAACTTAGCAGATCCCAAGGCCTATGGGTCTTGATTATACTTTCCAAATTTCAGGCAAATCCATCAAATGGTTGCAAAGTTATTAAGGTGCAAAATTTGGGGTTTAACATGGAAATGGCTCCTCAACCCTAACTATGGTAGCACTACCGTGCTACATATATATATATATATATATATATATATATATATATATATATATACAGAGAGAGAGAGAGCAGATTTTATCTGGTTTTAACAGTGAGGAAGTATCAGAACTTAACAGAGTTAACTGACTGTTGGGTTCAGATAAGATAAATATAAAGCCAAAGGGAAAAACTAACCAACCATCAGGTAGTCAGTATAAAAATCGAAAGACAAAAGGGAAGAAATAAAAAACAAAAGAAATGTGGCATCCAAGGGGTGGGTGGAACTGGAATAGAATGGAGTATACTGGAAGTGGTAGGTTGCGGGGGGTACAGAGGACAGGATGAGTATATAGAAACAACAAGAAGGGGAAGAATAGTGGGTTGCAATGGATGTGGGGCTGTGTTTTTTATGGATACACAATGGAGAATCACTGGGTGCCCAATATGTCTATGATTAGGCAGCTTGAGGTTGAAATTAGTTGGCTAATAATGGGGGTGGAGTGGAAAGTGGGGAGAATGAGACTTCCGGTTCCGGTATGGCTAGGTGAACATCGTCTTTACTGGGGCTCCCTGACTAAACATTTTTAAAAGGTCTCCTGCCTCAATAATTCAACCCGATATTACAACAGATTGCTACAAAAACACTTGAGAGACCTCACATTAACCTTGGATGGCCAGAAAACAGATGAACAAATCCCAACCGCTGGGGGACTTGATCATGGAGGAGGAGGAAGAAGATGGCCTGCAGGAAAGAGAGAAGTGCGGTGAAAACCCCCGAACCCCTCAGTCTCTAAGTGGGGTAACAACACTTTTTTCAACATCTATGGCTGGTAGAGGGGGGAAAAGAAAGGAAATGACTCTCAGACAGGACTACAGCCCGAACAAAACATTTTGAGGGCAATAACGGAATTTAGAGAGGAAATGCGGGGCTCTATTCTGGAGCTTAGGGCTGACCTGGGAACCCTACAAAGACGTGCTGAAGAAGCCGACAAACAAACTGATAACACACGAAAGACTGACTACCTCGAGCCTGCAGTGTTCTCTCTCTGGCTTCTGCCCAACCGCACAACTCAATACGGCAGGAGGATGTGGAGAACCGCTGAAGAAGGAAAAACCTGAGGATCTTCAGCCTTCCTGAAGGCAAGGAGGGAGTTGACCCCTTTGCATACGCTGATTACTTTTTTAGATCTATCCTTGATCTTGGCCCAGACTATCCTCTCGACTTTGAGCGAGCACACAGAGCCCTCGGCCCCAGGCCTAAGGCTAAAGATGCAAGGCCTAGTTTGTTTGCAGTTAGATTCCAAAGCTTTCAAATAAAACAAGTACTTTTGAAAATGCATGGTAGAAAGGGAAAATAATGATGGGAACTCACCGCATAATAATTGACAACGACTACACTCCATATACTCAGAGCCAAAGAAGAGAATAGGCCCCTATATTTCCCATCTTGGGAACTCAACAGATTAAATTTCGAACCCCATATTTCTCTAAACTCACGGTGATGCTGCCAGAGGGTCCAGTCACCTATAATTCCACTATGGAGGCCAAGGAAGATCTTTTCCAGTGAGGGGTGATCAAGGAACGTTTGCTGATTTTGAATAATGCCTCTAAGAACATAACTCTGGGACCACCTGAAACTCTGAGATCTTCTCACCAAATCTGAGCCTTGAGGAAATGCTGCAGAGGATTCGCTTCTGAGAAACCCCACTTTGACAGCAGACTAGAAGTAAGTCCTGGGAGCTTTCTGTCTCGATCCTGTACTGCTCCAGGAGGACTGGTGGGGGAGTTGGGTTGGGGGCATTTTGGGGGGAGCCCTGGTGCAGCCTTGGGAATAAATGCCATCCCAAACAGTGCAAACATTAAGGTAATTTCATAACAAACAATATGATTTGGCCTCTCACTGTAATGTTGGGATAGGAGATCCCCCTTGATGGCAGATATGATGTCTGGCTGAGAGGGTCCTGGTGGTATCCAATGCATCTGGCTTCTCTCCTCCGTGATCGGCTGCTATCTCTCACTCTGACTCCCTCCTGCTTCCTGGACTCCCCATTAAATAGTCTGTACAGGTGGGAGTCCTGGAGCGGTCCCCTGTGGGCTGGGCATGGCTGGAGAGTTATTACCCCAGGTGAAGAATAGGAGGACAACTATGAGACCCTAACTTTTGAACTTGGACTTAAAGGACGTTGTCCTTGAACTTTTTATCAGGAAAGCAAGATTCTTTGACCTAACACTTGATACTTGGATTAGGGTAACATACGAATGTGAGATGGCAACAGTCTATTAGTGGCAACAAAGCCTCACTATTTTCTGTCTTCCTCGGCTATTGCCTACACTATTGCTTTGGAGTCTTAACATTGCCTTCCCCTCTTCCCCCTCCCCCACCTTTTTTTTTCTCTTCTCTCTCCTCCCTTCCCCTTTTTCCCCCTACCTTTCTTTGCTTATTCTGTTTTTCTTTCCCCCTCTTTTTCATATGATTCAAACGCTCAACTTCTGTCCGGATCGCATATTGAGTTGGGGAGATCAGGGAGGGGAGGGAAAGAACTGGTTCTACTTTAGATCCATCCGGAGAATGTAATATAATATAACCCAACCCAAATTAAAAGTTTAACAAAATGAATCATACTTCTCGAGGGGGAATGGGAGGGGGAGTTTTAATGCATATAAAAGACAAGGTCCATTAGTGGAAAGATGGGGGAGAGTCCTAATGACTCTATTAGACTAGGCTTCTTGGTGGAGACTTTCCGGGAGGGGAAGGAGTGACCTAGAGACAATCTAGTGACTCAGGATTGACACTAGATGGAGCTACAATCCAGAGAAAGCCATCCTTTGAGGAACTTGGCACATCCTCTTGACGCTTCATACTTCAGGATCCCCCTCCTTGTTATGCAGACTCCATTGCCCAAACTCCAAAATGAGCTTCAAGCCCATGGAATAATAGCGAAAAAGGACATCAATGGATAAAATGCTGATAAGAGAGACATGGGGCTATTCCCACTGCCATTTTGTTGCCATGATTGTTAGATGGAGGAGGGACGCCCAAAATGGATCATACACTGCATGGTGGGGTGAGCAGCACCTCTAATTGATTCAATCCTCTCATCAAGATAGAAGGGGAGGAGGGACTGGGTGGGGAAGTAGTGGATTTGGGTTTGGGGTCTAGTAATCCATATACAACAATTGGAAAGGGAGGACGGTTTCCATTAGGAGTAAAGGGAGCCCTGACCCACTAGTTTTATCAGACTACTTGGGTTGGAAATTCCCATCCCTGGAGGTATCTCCAATTAGAGGAGATCCTCAATCAAACCCGATCCCTTAGGAGACTGGCTTGAGATTACTAAGGGTGGTTGGATATTGCCACCTTAACAATGGAAGCACTCATATACATAGTTCTTATTAATATAGTTATGTTAAATGTTGAAGTTAGTTCTAGTTTACAGGTATATTGCATTGAAGTTAAGTTGAAAATGTGGTGTGAAAGGAGACAAGATGCAATGCTGCACAACAATGTTTTAATAGAAATATTTCAGAAACAGGAATGTGAGAGATCAAACAGGATGACTGGGGCGGGGTCTATGGTAACAGGTAGATTTATCCTCAAGGTCCTGGGGGAAGTGGCCTGGGTGACAATAGGCTGGAGCGACCTGAAAAGCAAACAAAAAAATAAAAGAATGCTACCTTATATAAAAAGGATGAACACAAGAAACAAACCTAAATCAACTAAAAACAAAACAAAAACAAACAAAATTAAATGACTACCCAACCAGTAAAGATTTACTCCATAGATGTCAGCGGTCTCCATAACCCCATTAAAAGATCATGAACGGTGCAGTACCTTAAAAACAGAAGGCAGATATTATCTTTATACAAGAAACACACCTCTCAGAAACTGAACACCAGAAATTGTCCTGGGAGCAGATATATGATTCACTCCTCCCACCCGAGTGGACGTGGAGGGGAGTGGCAATAATGATACTCGCCACCACCCAACTCAGAATAAATAAAGTATATTCGATGGGTTAGGGCATTACACTATAATCCAAGGTCACCTATATAATCAGGATGTTACCCTAGCCAACATATACCTACCTCCACAGACTAAAACATCAATAATTCGTTTGACCCTGGTGAAAATGTTGGATTCACTACAGGGACAGTTAATAATGGCTGGTGATTTTAATATGACATTAAAACCAAACCTTGACTCTTCAAGTCTTAAAATTTACCGCCTTTCCAATTCTGTAAAATTTTTCAAAGCATAACTTGAAAATCTCGGATTGGTGGATGTTTGGAGGAAGTTTTTTCCTTCCTCTCCAGGATTTACATACTACTCAGGCAGATTTCACTCGTATTCAAGATTGGACTATTTTTTCACCACATGTGAGCATTTTTCTACAGTTTGTGACATCACAATTTGCCCCAAAATTATATCTGATCATCATCCACTATTACTAAAACTTGACCTGGGCAAGAAATCTAAACAAACTCTCTGGAGGTTAAATCCTTATTTTTTAAAGGACAAATAATTCACTGATCAAACGAAGAAGAGACTCTCTCAATTTTTCAAAGATAATAAGTCTTCTACAGTTTCAGAAGCCAACATGTGGGATGCAATGAAGGTCACCATTAGAGGTGAAATCATTGCATATGCCTCTCGAAAAAAAAGAGAGATAAAACAAATATAATGATCTAATCACCCCCTCCCTGCAAAATTATCAACTGCTTTATAGAGAAGGGGATAAAGCACTACAAATCAAAATCAGAGACACCAAAGTGGCCATCCAAAAAATAATGGACAACAAGATTCAAATGTCCCTCATATATTTAAAACAAACTAACTATGAGGGAGGGTCAAGACGGACACATAGACTGGCTCAAAAGTTGAGGGCAAGAAAACATACAGTAACAGTTCTGAAAATTAAACATCCCCAAATGGGCAAGATAACACATAAAGAAGAAGAAGAATTAAGACAAGCTTTTACTTATTACTATCAACAACTATACACCCCACAAAATAACTCTTCCCAGGATGATAGGCAGAGATTTTTGGCCCAACTACAACTACCAAAACTAACAAGTTCCCAAACCCAGAAATTGCAGGCTCTGATCATAGTTGAAGAAATAGGAGCAGCAATCACAAAACTTTCCACAGGTCGATGTCCGGGCCCTGATGGATTCACTGGAGAGTGGTACAAATTTTTTAATAAGGAGTTAACTCCAAGACTTCTCCAATTGTATAGAGAGATGGCAAAAGGGGACCCCCCTTTAACTTGGGAATATGCCACGATTGTGGCAATCCCTAAACCAAATGGGAACAAATTAGAACCATCAGCCTATCACCCAAATATCCATATTAAACACAGATTATAAAATCTATATGGCCATTTGGGGAGCTAGAATAGAAAATATCCTTACAACAATAATACACCCCGATCAAGCCGTTCTTTTTTATAAAAAATAGGTCCACAATGAACAATATCAGAAAATCTCTAATTTTAATAGAATATGTCCAAACCCCCCAAAAAACAGCTACATTTATAAGCCTAGATGCAGAAAAAGCATTTGATCGGGTCTATTGGCCCTTTTTATGGGACACACTTAGAGCCTTCGGATTTCCAGACTAATTTTTACAATTGTTAGGCCAAATATATCTTTCCTCTAAAGCATATGTGTGTATTAATGGGGGACTCTCTTCACCAATCTCTTTGCATCAAGGAACAAGACAGGGTTGTCCGCTTCCCCCTTACTGTTTGTATTATATATCAAACCCTTAGCAACAGCAATAAGAACATCAAGAAACATAGAAGGTATCCTTATGCAACAAAGTGAATACAAGACCAGTCTCTTCGACGATGACATTCTCCTCTCTCTTTTGTCTCCCTCGGAGTCGATTACAGAAACATGGAAAATTCTAACAAGATTTGAAGAATTGGCCAGCTTCAAACTAAACATATCCAAAACGAAAGCTCTCCTATATAACTACACCCCCCAAATAATTTAAAACGAAGTTTATCTATTAAATGGCATTCCACTAAAATAAAATATCTAGGCATAAATACATCCCAAAACTTGCAGGTAATTGAACTAATCAATTATGAACCTATCTCCATCTCGATAAAGATGGACTTGGATAGATGGACACATCTTCTACTCTCCCTGTTCCAACGAATTGAAACAATCAGAATGAATGTCTTACCTCGTTATTGTATCTGTTTCAAAACATTCCATATTTCCCATCATTATATTACTTAAATCATGGGACAACATGATATCAGCATTTGTGTGGAAACAAAAAAAACCACAATTCAGCTTTCAGTATTAAAATTATCCTGGCCTAAGGTGGCACTAACCTCCCAGACCTTAAAAGACACGCTGAAGCAGCATTTCTTCAAATACTTCTCTCTGGCTCTCAAAACAATTTGACTCCTCTGGAAGAAGTTAGAATTTCACCTGAATGACATGCACAACATAAAAAAAAGTAATACTATTTTCTTCCCGGTGAGGTCTCCTCCCATAAAGGACTTTACTGAAATTACATCACAGATTTAAAAAATTTGGTTCCAAATAGGTGGCAAAGAGCCATTTCAGTTAATCTATGAATATTGTAAGGTCATTTCAGAAGATGAACTCTTTATCCCATCTTATAATGATTTGATTTTCTCTCGGTGACGAAGACTAAGATTGGAACAGGTGTTTCAGTTCCTGGTCTCAATGGGATATCATCATTTGAGGATCTAAAACTGAAATTCAATCTATCAAATGCTGACCACTTTAGATACCTTCAAATTAGAAACCATATATTATGAAACTGAATCATTCAGGTAAAACTGACTCCCCAATCCCTCCTCCTAAAATTATTTTCCAACCATTCATTGGGACACCATTGGAACCATTTAATCGTAAACCTAAACAAAATTATGCATGACCTAACTAAAGAGTCAACTAGTTCAAAACTGATAAGCTGGAACAGGGATTTGGATCTTGATGTGTCCAAAGAGGCTTGGTTCTCTGCAGCTCTTTGAGTGGTTAAAATTACTCAATCATATATTTGGAGAGAATATTCATGGAAGTGTAGGTCCAGGATTTTCAGGTCACTGGCCTGGTTGACAAAGTACCTTCCGATTGAATATGGGGTTTGTTGGAGGGGGTGTGGATGTAAAATGGCTGACATTGCACATATCATGTGGCAGTATCCACTCTTGATGCCTTTTTGGATAAATTTGCAAAGAGAAATGGCAGTCAGTCTGGGAGAGAATATTGAACTTACAGCCGAAATGTTACTACTGGCTGTCTACCTGGACCATTCCCCCAACCATGGACAAAATCTCTGCTACCTATTTTTTTTTTTGCTAGCTGCTAAGAAGTCTCTTACAGAAAATGGATGACCCAAGACATTCCTTCTATACAAGACTGAGACAAATAATGATATCAGTATATCAGATGGAAAATATTACTGCTAAAATTAACTACCAGTCACAGAATTTTGCTCGGTTTGCAGAGATGGGTGATTCACCAAGTAGAAGTGGATCCTGATTTCTGCCCATAGTAGAATTAAGGGGTGGAGAGGAGGAGAATGAGATCTGGAAATAATAAACTGCAAACTTTTGAATAACCATAAGGAACATAGGACCTCATCAGGACATGACTGTATCAAATATAACAATCTCTATTTCATATTAATTATAAGATATCTAAAGAATGGAAAAAAATGAAGTGTGCACCAGAATGTCAATGATTGTAAAATGTCTCCTAAAATAAAAGAAAAGCTTAATAAAAATATATTTAAAAAAAAGAGAGTGGGGAAAATGAGAGAAAAGGAAAGGGAAGAAGGTAGCAGTGGCACAGGCAATTGTAAGGGCTGGGGAATTGATAGTAGGGACAGGGGAAAGAAGGTGATGTGTGGAGAGATGGAATACAGATCAGGATGTAGTGAGGGAGATAACTGGAAGGAGGTTAGAAGAAAAGGAAGGGAGGAGACAGGGGAAAGGGCAAGGGTGAATTAAAGTGTAACTCAAGCTGTGGGTGGGCAGGCTAACACAGGAGGCAGTGTATGGGTATTGAACAGATACTCACCATTGATCAAGCTGCAGGAAGTTGGAGGTCAAGAGGAAAGGGTGGAAAAGGAGGGCTCTACAAAGGAACCCAGGAGAACAGTGGGAGGGAGGAGGTGAGAGGGTCAAGTGTAAGGGTTAAGAGGAGTAGGGGGGATTCAGAGGGAAGTGGGGAGAAAAAGAGGGGGAGGGAGGGTCTAGTGGAGGGATTATGGGGAAAGGAAAGTAAGGAAACAAAGAATGAATAGAGCCGATGCAGCCGAGGAGTGATAGAAAAAGGGGACCACAAGAGTCTCAGAGTGACAACATGGGGGAGAATGTAGACAGTACAAGTTCAAGAGTGCAAGAAAGGACAAGAACAGGAAACAAAGAAAACAGCAGAATAAATACAAGGCATAGGGAATAGGACAGGGGCATGGGGGTTCTAGCAGGGACAGAAAGTTCAGACATGGTCATGGTCTTTGGTGACTCCATCATAAAGGGAATCCACCTGCTAAGAAAGGGTGTGGCCTATAAAACGAGATCAGTCTTCTGTGAGCTAGGGATGGAGGCAGGAAGAGCGATGACTAAAATAATTAGGTTGCTGGGGGGAACGCTGCACCTAGTCCTGCACCTAGGAACTAATGACCTGGTGGGTAATGATATAGGGGAGGTTCAAAGTAGATTCAGGGAGATTGACAGGGGGTGCAGGGAGGAGGTTAGCTCTCTGGCATTCTCAGAAGTCTTGCCTGTTCACTGTGGTTGCACGCAGGCAGCTGAGAATTATGGAATTCAATTATTGGCTCAGGATTGGGACAAAGGGGGGATTCACCTGCTTAGAGAGTTGGGGACACTTGGGCAGAGGAGAATCTGTATATGAAGGACAGACTACATAAAATGAGGGGGGTGCTAGGTATTGAGGGCAAAGTTTCAAAGTGCTATAGATGGGTCCTGGGAAAGGATTTAAACTAAAAGAGGGAGAGTATGAGACTAGGGAAAGGATGGAGGATGTAGTTGGAGGTTCTTGCCTAGTTAGCACTTCCCCACAGGAGGGGGTTGGGGAAACAGGAAGGAAAGAGTTAGAGTATGGGGAAATTGGTGGAGGGGTATCTTAGCAAATGCCAGGAGTATGGGGAAAAAATGGCAGATTTAGAGGCCACGATGGCAGATGAGGGAGTGGACCTGGTAGCTATAATGCACATGTGGTGAATGGAAAACTGTAAGTGGTAGGAAGTAGGTATCCCTGGGTATACCTTTTTTAGAAAAGACAGGATGGGAGAAAAAGGGGGGGAGGTGGCACTATACATAAAGGACAGGATAAAGGTGATAGCAGGGCAGGGAAGTCTAGGATCAGCTGAGGTCCTCTGGGTCACGCTGTTCAAGGGGACTGGAGAAGCAATACGCCTGGGTGTGGTATACAGGCCACCAAATAAAGGGGAAGAAGTGGATAAAAAGTTATTACAGGCAGTACATGGGATGGCAAGTAAGGGGGAACTGTTACTGATGTGAGTTGGGAGATTCCAAATCAGCTAGGAGTAGGGAGATACTGGAATCCCTGCAAGAAGCACTCCTACAGCAACTGGTAAGGGAACCCACTTGGAGAGGCAACACTAGACTTAATATTGACAAATGGGAAAGTGTGCCAGGTATCAGTGGGGACAATCTGGGGCAAGTGACCACAGAGCGTTAGGTTTAAGATCAGGATGGGGAAGGAAGTGAGTAGAACCACTACGAGGGTAATGGACTTCAGAAGGGCAGATTTCGAAAAAATGAGAGGGTTTTTTAGAGTTGCTATGGAAGAAAGGAAAAAGATGGGGGATGTGGAAGAACTATGGGGGCAATTAAGGGAGGATTTGTTAAGGGAGAGTGGGACTGGAAGAGCTGATTCGGAGAGCCGCCGGCTTGAGAAATGGCAGAGAGGTGCTGGTGAGCTCTGCGCAAGCACATGAGCACATTTTTGGATCCATCTTGCCGGTGATTCAAGTCCTGTTGGGCAATAAGAGAGGGACCGGAGACCTTGGGGCAACCAGAGAGATGGCAGGAGAAGGCAGAGAGATGAATTTGTGAGCGCCAATCATGTTTGAGATACAGGGAGCTGCCTCATGATTATTAATGAGATGTCTCGTGAATAAAGATGAGTCGGGTCTGTCCAGCGCCTAGGGGAACAGTGAAACAGCACCAGCGACAGGGGCAGAAGATAAATAAAATGCTAAAATGTGAAAGTGGGCATGTAGAGGAGAGGTGTAGCTACAGTTCTATGGGGGATATAATAAATAAATGTGTTTATGCTGACTACATGGGGATGAGAGGTGAACCTGTATGAAGTGTAATGGGACTGCGGTACAGGCTGCCTAGGGGCAGTGAGAAACGGCAGCAGCAACTGAAAAGGGGCTAAATAAATGTGTTAAAGAGTGCAGTTGCTTTGAAGTGCACAGGGCTGGCTACCAAACAGTGGGGAAATAATTATATAAAGTTAAAGAGTTTGGCTGCAGGGACCTGTTAAACCTGGGACACTGTTAAAATGTGTGGACACTGTTTACAATGGCCACCATGTTTTGCAGCCATGTGACACCAGCCAGCCAACCACAAAGCCAGGATTCTTGCCAAGGACTCTGGGACTGTGAGAACAGACTTTTGGGGGAAGATACCAGGGAAAGTTTAGACACCTTATTCTGCACCACTGAGGCATCGAGGGAGCCTCATACATATTAATTTTTGCCTAAGGACATTGACTCCAGCCAATGGGGAGTGAGGAAAGGGCTCCCAAAAGCAAAGGATAGTTGGAGTTAGAGTCAGTTCGGTGGGAGCTCTTCCAGAAGGAGGGGGTCTCTTGCCCCTTGAGAGACTGGGGCTGCAGGATGGACCTGCCTGTGGACTGCCTGCACTTTGTCCCCAGGGCAGGGCGTGCCTGCCCCATCAGGAAAAGGGAAAGCAGAAGCAGGAAGAAGCAGCTTTGAGAGAAAAAGGAAAGCTGCAGGTTGCTGAATGTTCCTGCGTTGTTCTGAAGTTGCACCACAGCAGTGATATCAGGCAGCTTGAATGGAAAAGGAAAGCTGCAGATTACCAGAAATGTGTGAATTGAAGATGCACCCGAGCAGTAGGAAAAGGAGAGGAAAGGCTGTGTCCTGAACCTGGAAAAGGACAAAGGTTGTGTCTAAACCTGAAAAAGACAACGGTTGTGTCCTGAACCTGGTAAAGGACAAAGGTTGCATCTAAACCTGGGAAAGACAGGAATACAGAGGAATGATGAGGAACAAGAGAATGAAAATTGCTGAAGAAGAAAAGCGGAAGAGTAAGTCTCTTGACTTGGAGAACTGCTATGTACCTGCATTGTGAGAAACTGGACTTTGAGTGCAGGAGGAAAGGGACTTTGAGTGCAGGTGATATGTGGCCAGCCAGAGTGAGAATGTGGCTGTTTTAAAGTTAAGAGACTGTGAAAGGAAAAGGATGGACAGGTGCCTTTCTGAATCAAGTACCTGTTGTCTGCTCCTGAGATACAGCAAGGAAAAGAGAGAAACAGATTGCTGTGGCTACACACCATGGCAGGAAAGAGAAAGAAAGAAAGAAAGAAAGAAAGAAAGAAAGAAAGAAAAAAAGAGAATGTGCTGAATGGTTTTTGCTGACACCCAGGGTTGGGTGGGAACTCACTAATCCCATCAAGTGGGGTCTGCCACTGCAGGAATCATGGTCTTGTAAAGGTCACCAGATGGAACAAGGTGCTTAATCCAGGTGATGTTCTTCAGATGATAAAAGAGGACTTGACCACAGCTGACACCTGTGAATGAAGTGTCAGCCCATCATCAAATATCACCCCCAGATTCTGCACCTGCTCAGAGGTCAGGAGCTGGGAACCCCCTACCTCCAACCCCCCTATCCAGTGGCCCAGATCCACCAACACTTCCATCTTGTCAGGATTCAATCTCAACCAGCTGGAATTCATCCAGTCTTGGATTTCATCAAGACAGTTAGAAAAGACTGAGAGCGCACTATCCTGGTCGGGCACAAAAGGCAGGTACAGCTGAGTATCATCTGCATAACAGTGAAAACTCAGTTTGTACCATCTTACAATGTCTCATAGTGGGAGCATATACACTGTGAACAACATGGGGGACAACACCAAACCCTGTGGGACTCCACAAGGCAGGGAGTAGGCGTCAGATAAAAAAATCCCTGAGATTATCCTCTACAACCAGCCCATGAGGAAGGAATGGAACCATCTGAGGACTGTACTAGACAGGCCACAGATGAACCACAGGCGATCAAGAAGTACCTCAAGGTCCACGGTGTCAAAAACTGACGAGAGATCTAGAAGGATCAGGATAGACTATTGCTTCTGGTCTCTAGCCATCAGGAGATCATTGAGTAGCCGAGCCAGCACGGTCTCAGTACTATGTCTCTTTCGGAAACCAGACTGGAGAAGATCATAGATAGCATGGATGGTAAGATCGTCCTCCAGCTGTTGAGCAACAACTTTCTCAATAACCTTCCCTATAAAGGGAAGGTTAGAGATTGGCCTGTAATTTGCAGGATAATCTGGGTCACTTAAGGGACTCCATGGCCCACTTTGCTGCTAAACATTCCTTTTCAATGGTTGAGTACCTTTTCTCTCTGTTGTGCAATTTCCTACTTATGTATAGAATAGAATGTTCTTTCCCATCTATATGCTGACTCAAGACTGCACCTAGGCCCACCTCTGATACATCAATCTGCAACAAAAATGGTTTCTCAAAATCTGGGCTTCTCAAAACAGGGACCGAACATAATGCAGCCTTAATGGCCCAAAAAGCCTCATCACACTCTGGGGTCCATTTCACATTATTTGGGTACCATTTTTTCATCGTTCATTGGGGAGAGTAGCTAACTCAGCAAAGTTGGAACAAATCTCGATAATAACCAGCCAACCCTAAAATGACCTGATGTGCCTCTTTGTTTTAAGGACAGGGCTGTTAGCTACAACTTCTATTTTAGAAACGTCAGGCTTAACTTTTCCATTTCCCAACACGTAGCCCAAATAACTGGTTTCCTGCATGGCCAATGCACACTTGGTAGGATTAATTGTCAGACCTGCCTTTTTGATTGATTAGATAACTGCTCATAGGTGTTCCAGGTGGCTTTTCCAGTCTGGACTATACACCACAATATCATCTAGGTAAGCAGCACAATAACAGTATGGGGATAAAATTACATCCAAGTAATGCTGGAATGTGGCGGGAGTGACATGTAAACTAAAGCGGCATGGTGGTGAACTAATAGAATCCTATGGGGGGTGGCAAATACAGTTTTGTCTCTGGATTCTTTAGCAAGGGGTATTTGCCAGTAACCCTTGGTGAGATGAAGGGTACTGATACACTTGGCACTCCCCAGTCTGTCTACCAAATCATTTCTTCTGGGCATAGGATAACTGTCAAATTCTGGCACTTGATTAAGTTTCCTAAAATCAAGGCAGATTCTAACACCCCCTCCTTTTTCATTTACAATTACCATTGGAGAGGACCAAGCACTCCTTGACTCTTCTATGATACCCAGTTCTTTCACTTGTTGTATTTCCTTAACCACGTCAGCTCTTAACCACTCTGGTAACCTGTATGTCATTTGCCTAATAGGGCAAGCATTCCTTGGCATTATTATGTGCTCAACCCCTTTTGCTTGGCCTGGTACTGTGATAAAAGTACTGTTAAATGTCTTTAGCAAGTTACGAATTTCTGCGTTTTTTTCAGGGGTTGAGGAAACATTCACCTTTACAGCATCAGCAGTTACAGTTTGTTCCAGTCTATAATAAGTTACATCAATATCTTCTTTATCAGTTTCTGGTAAAACTAGCAAAGCAGCTTTTGGAATTTTTGCAACCCATTTCCTGAGGAGGTTAGCATGATATATCTTAGAAGGATTTTCCCTGTCGTGGGTCTCAGTCTCATATTTAACGGTGCCAGTATGTCTAAGCACTTAATGAGGCCCTTGCCACTTCATTAACAGTTTATTTTCTGTAGTGGGTAACAGTAACAAGATCTTTTCACCTGGCTCAAAAACTTTTTTCTTTTACCCCATGGTCATAATATACCTTCTGCTGGTTTTTGTCCTCTTCCTGATTGCTATGCGCAATTTCAACATATTTTGCCAGCTCCTTTCTTAGGGCACACATATAAGATGTTATAGATTGTTTCTGAGTGGGGTTATTGTCCAACATTTCTCTTATCATATCCAGTGGCCCTCTTGGCTGCCTACCATACAGCATTTCAAATGGTGAAAACCCTATTGATGCCTGTGGCACTTCTCTGTAAGCAAAAAGTAGGTAAGGCAAGTATTGGTCCCAGTCTTTCCCTTCTTCATTTACAAACTTTTTTAACATGCATTTCAGGGTTTGGTTAAAACGCTCAAAAAGACCATCTGTCTGAGGGTGATAGGGGGAGGTTCTTATGGCAGTAATACCTAGTAGTCTGTACTGTAGCACCAAAATTACTACCCTGATCAGTAATAATTTCTTTAGGTATGCTCACCCTGCTGAAAATTTTTGCAAGCTCTGCTGACACTTTTGAAGCTGTGACAGTACACATTGGAACTGCTTCTGGGTATCGAGTAGCATAGTTGCTTACTTTATTTTTATTTTTATTTTAGTCTTTTGGTAACTGGGTAAGGCCCACTAGGCACAAGTGCCTGTTTTCAGGGGTGACCTGGGAGCACTGGGTGGTTAAGTGACTTGCTCAGAGTCACACAATATGCAAGTGGAGGTTGTGAGAATCAAACTCAGGTCTGGTCTACTGGATGTATCAAGCTCGTTCACACCTCGTTCCTCTAACCTCTAGGCTATACTGCCAGCATACTACCAGGATAAATCTAGTACCTTTTTTACTTTTGTCTAAAGGACAAACCACATCCATTGCAATTCTCTCAAAAGGCACATCTATCAAGGGTAGGGGCACCAGGGGCACCTTAGTCACTGGGGCTAATTTCTGACACTCAGCACAAGAACTGCAATAGGTAGCAACATCTTCATGAATTCCAGGCTAGTAAAATCTATACAGCAATCTAGCAAGGGTGCGATCCCTCCCTGAGTGACCAGCCATAGGACTATCATGTGCTATCTGTAACAATTCTGTTCTATACTTCTGTGATATAACCAATTGTTCTGTCTGTTCCTGTGTCTGAGGTTTAACCCAGACTCTGTAAAGTAACCCATTACATTTTTTAAACGTTAGTTCACCCTGTTTTGGTTTCACCCCCGCTGCTTAAAATAACCCTGGAGAGAAACATGGTTAGCTTGTTATGAAAGAAAGTCACAATCAATGATCAGTTTAGTTCCAGCATTTTCACATGTTAACCCCTTATGTCCATCAGTCATTTGTTGCCACAGTTTCTTCAGGCATCATCTTTCTTTTCTGGATTTCTGGATCTTGGAGCTGTGCTCAAACAAGTCCGAATCAAAGTCACTGAATGGAAAAGTGTCCCCACCATTTGAGATTTTCTTTGCCTGAGCTCTTGTTACCACTGCTGCTGAAATCCGGGTTCAGTTCCTCTGAGATTAACTCAGTAAATCCGGGACAGTCATTTCTAATAAGCATGGGTACAGGTAACTTAGGTACTACCCACACTTTCATTTGGTGTGACACATCCTTAATGGTCAGAGTCACTTTGGTGGTGGGATAGTATCAAGTGTCCCCGTGGATGCAGATGACACCAGTACCTGGTCCTTTTGCACAGTGTTTTCCCAGCACTTCAGTATGCACTAGGGTCTGTCTGCTTCCCAAATCAATGAGTCCCTTTACAGTCTCATCTCCCACCTTCACATCTGTTAAGTACTTACCCCAATTTGCCAAGGACAAATCTGCTCCAGTGTCACTCTTCTTACGGCAATTTCTTGCAATATGACCTGGCTTATTACAGTTATAGCAAATAAAGTATTTGGGCACAGATTTGTTACCCCCACCAGAATTCTTATCAAACTTGAAGTTTAAATGGGAAAAAGAGTGTCTTACTGGTGCTTAGCTGTTACCTCACTGCAGTGGCATCTGTCTGGCCATTTGGTAGTCCTCGTCTAAAGAAACAGCCTTTTCCTCACTTTCTGGTCAATGTTCTTTCACTCAAAGCTGCACATCAGCAGGCAGGAAGTTGATGAACTGCTCCATTGCAAATGTAACCTCCTTGCACCAAGGGGTTACTAGAATCCCAGTTAGATCAGTGGCAGGCAGGGGAGGTAGCTTGTGAACTGCCAGGTAAAAGGGGTTCACGCTGTCACAATCTGTTTTCAGTCTCAGCTGAGCTGGAGTGATGATGTAATCATGGAACTCTCACAGCAGCATAAGCCACATTGTTCAGCTGACTTTAGAGTGAATTGAAATGTTGAGTTAGTTCTGTAGGAGTTTGAGTAGGAGGAGGCTGCAGCTGCTGGGCAGCTCCTCAGTTTAGTTCTGACAAAGAGCTACCCCTTTTGTTTTTGTGGTAGTTTGTTCTCACCCTAGAAGAAGAGCAAAGAAGACAGTTTTTCTGAAGTGGTGGAGACCTGTGCCAGTAATGTTTCTTTGCCCCATCCCAGTAGGGATGGGGGTGAACTCCTGGATTCAGGAGCAATCCCCTTGATCCACTTGTTTGGTGAACCTGCCTTGGACATCTTAATTTTTGTGAGTACATTCTTTCTCTGTGTAAGCCCAGGTGCATCTGCAATACATAGGGGTGAATTTCTCTGTCAAAGGGACCCCATCATCTAGACTTTCTATTTAAAAGTGTCCGCCTACTTTGGAGTCCAGCATGTGACCATCCAAGTACAGAACTTCTAATTTTCTGACACCTCTGATTGTGTGTGTGTGTGTGTGTGTGTGTGTGTGTGTGTGTGTAGAATGTTAAGTGTGATATATATTTCAAGACAGCATCTACAGTTTCTACAGTTGTGTGGTGTTATTAACCAGATGAATGGCAGAGTATAAGCTTGAAAACAAAAGGTGGAGACCCCACCTGAAGTAACCAATTTACCTGTATGGGATTTGAAATGCACCTATTACTTTTTTTCATGCAATTGGCCAATGCCTGAGAAGAGTGTTTACCCCTGTATATGAGTTGTTTTTCTCTCCGTTTACCCTAGTACAATGGGTTCTGAAAGTCCTGAACCTGGATGTGCTCCTTTGTGGTCATATGTACCACCTTCATTCCTCATGAAATATGGGAAAGTGTCCTAGTCGATGGGAAATGTACTACGTCTGTCCATGTGTGCTAATCCCCATTTCAGAACCAGAGTGTTCGCTGTTTTGTGTTTCTTCAGCCTATGCTAAATGGGAATTCAGGAATTTCTGTAGCCTGAAGAATCTGCAATACCACTGTGTGCAGCCCTACGGGGGTCCATCTTCACTTTGTGATTATTCCTACTTTGTCATGTGAATAAAAGCCACACTCTAGAATCCCAACCTGGTTTAGACAGTACTGTTATTGCTTCCTTGTGTCTGGATTTACTTGGATGCCCCTGTCCAGAAGTGCAAGCCTGGCATAATTATGAGCAAACGTTTTCTCCCAGGGACCTGGGTTGCTGGCCATGGTAATTGGTCCCACCAGGTGTGCCATGTAGTTGCCACACTTGGTTGACTGTTTTTGTATAAAAGTCTGGTCCACCGAGTCTAATGGTGGCCATTTCTCTTCTTTTAACATCTTGTACTAATTCATGTAAAATCCCACCCCTCTCTGTTGCCCCTAGACATTTGTAGTGAGAGGAGAAGCTCTGCTGGTCAAACAAGCGGGGGCTGGTGTGGGGGTTACAAAAATGGGGGCTTGTCTGATGAAGTGTTTTGAATTTTGGAGGAAAACTAAAGTTTGTTTGCTCATGTTGTGGGTAGCATTTTGCCTGTCTGGCAGTTGGTAGCCAAAACTGGGCCGCTTTATGAAGGATTTGCCCAGAGTACTGCCATCCATATGTGCCGCTGTGGGCTTGCTGTTCATGTGCTGCTGTGTGTTGTGCCATTGTTTACCAAGGAGCTGTAAAGCCAAATTGTGTGTGCCTTGTCCTGCATCAAAGAGAGCATTTACAAACTTTAATTCTCAAGTTTTCTGTGACAAAATGTATTATGGACTTTAGGACACAAAGAGACAATTATGCCCTGAAGGTTTCATGTGCTTATTGTGTGAAATGGAAGTCACTAAAGAAATAGCCAAGTTCTGAGTAAAGAATGGTCAAAAATGGCGCCTGCTGTGAAAAGGTTAGCCAAGAAAAAAGTTGTTTGCAATTTAAATTTTGCCTGCTCAATGATCGATCACGGAGGAAGAGCACGAGAAGAGGAGCTCATTTGCATGGCATCCAGTGATTGGTAAGACTGCAATCAGTCCGCCCCCTAGCCAGAGTGCTGCCCAGTGTTCGAGAGGGAGACAGCGAGTGGTGTGCGAGCTGGCAGCAGAAGAATCGTTGCAGTGACTGTAAACATTCTAAAATCTGTAAATACAGACTATTTCTGTGTGAAATTGGGCTCAACCTGTAATCCGACCGACTGGAAAGCAAGTGAGGTGTCAGTAGTGAATCCCACTAGAATCCCAGTTAGATCAGTGGCAGGCAGGGGAGGCAGCTTGTGAAATGCCATGTAAATGGGTTTCACACTGTCACACTCTATTTTCAGTTTCAGCTGAGCTGGACTGATGATGTAATCATGAAACTCTTGCAGCAGCATAAGCCACATTGTTCAGGTGGCTTTAGAGTGAATTGAAATGTTGAGTTAGTTCTATAGGAGTTCGAGTAGGAGGAGGCTGCAGCTGCTGGGCAGCTCCTCAGTTTAGCTCTGACAAAGAGCTACCCCTTTTGTTTTTGTGGTAGTTTGTTCTCACCCTAGAAGAACAAAGAAGACAGTTTTTCTGAAGTGGTGGAGACCTGTGCCAGTAATATTTCTTTGCCCCATCCCAGTAGGGATGGGAGCGAACTCCAGGATTCAGAGGCAATCCCCTTGATCCACTTGTTTGGTGAAGCTGCCTTGGACATCTTAATTTTTGTGAGTACATTCTTTCTCTGTGTAAGCCCAGGTGCATCTGCAATACCTAGGGGTGAATTTCTCTGTCAAAGGGACCCCATCATCTAGACATTTTATTTAAAAGTGGCTGCCTATGTTGTAGTCCAGCATGTGACCATCCAAGTACAGAACTTTTAATTTCTAACACCTCTGAGGGGTGTATGTGTGTAGTATGTTAAGTGTGATATACATTTCAAGACAGCATCTACAGTTTCTACAGTTGTGTGGTGTTATTAACCAGATGAATGGCCGAGTAAAAGCTTGGAAACAAAAGGTGGGAAACCCCCCACCTGGAGTAACCAGTTTACCTCTACAGTTTCTGAAGGCCACCTATTACTTTTTCTTCAGTACAATTGGCCAATGCCTGAGAAAAGTGTTTATCACTGTATGGGCTGTTTTTCTCAGTCTACCCCAGTGTAGTGGGTTCTGAAAGTCCTGAGCCTGGATGCACTCCTTTGTGGTTGTGTGTACCTCTCATTCTTCATGAAATATGGGATAGTGTCCTAGTACTGGCCATGTGTGCCTAGTCGATGGGAAATGTACTACTTTGAGCCATGTGTGCCAATCTCCATTTCAGAACCAGGGTGTTTGCTGTTTTGTGTTTATTCAGCCTATGCTAAATGGGAATTCAGGAATTTCTGTACCCTGGAGAATCTGCAATACCAGTATACCCTGGAGAATCTGCAATACCAGTATGTGTAGCCCTATGGGGGTCCATCTTTGCTTTCTGATTATTCCTACTTTGTCACGTTAATAAAAGCCACACTCTAGAATCCCAGCCTGGTTTGGACAGTATTGTTATTGCTTCCTTGTGTCTGGATTTACTTGGGTACCCCTGTCCAGAAGTGCAAACCTGGCATAATTATGAGCAAACATTTTCTCCCAGCCACCTGGGTTGCTGGCCATGGTAATTGGTCCCACCAGGTGTGTGCCAGGTAGTTACACTTGGTTGACTGTTTTGTATAACAGTCTGGTCCACTGAGTCTAATGGTGGCCATTTCTTCTTTTATGTCTTGTACTAATTCATGCAACCCCTCCACCCTCTCTGTTGCCCCCAGATGTTTGTGGTGAGAGGAGAAGCCCTGCTAGTTAACAAGGGTTCGGTGGGAGGTTACACAAATGTGTCGATGATCTGTAGAACTGTTTTGCTTTCTGGTTGGAGACATTTTATCAGGAGTTCTCTGAGTCAGGTGAAGGCTTCTCAAGGATTGTCGACTAAGTTGTACTTCAGAGATTGAAATCTCTGCCTGTAGTTCTCTCCTGAGATGTCATACCTTTTCAGAATGTTGCCTTTCACCAGGTCATAGTTTTGGGACTATGCAGTGTCCATATTGTTGTAGGCAAGTTGAGCTTTCCCTGTCAGGTAGGGTACCAGTCTGATTGTCCATTGCTGCTTTGGCCATTGGCAGGCCATGGCAACTCTTTCAAAAGTTGTCAGGTATGCCTCAATATCAGCTAAGGGACACAACTTTGTAAGTTTAATGGCTTTTAAGTTGCTTGTGATTTGTTGCTTGTCTGGATCTGTGTGAGATCCTCTGGCTTTGATAGCTTTTAAGGTTTGCAGCCTTCACTGCTCCTGTCACTGCATCTCTTCTCTCATCTGTTTCTCTGTCTCTTTTTGTTGTATAGCCCACCATTTGAAAAAGTCCATCAGGCTTTCAGGTGCTGTCATTGTCTGTTCGTTTTCCATAACTGGTGTTGGCTGTACAATCTCAGCTTGGACTTCTGTCTCTGCTAGTTTGGCAGCCATTCTCTTGGTAACCACTCTTGGACTTGCTGCTGCAGAATCCATACCTTACTCTATGCTTCCCTTGTACTAGGTTCAGTACCCACGCACAAAACTCCTGGCTTAGAGTATGCATGGTGTAAATCCCACTTAGGCTGACACCATCTGTCATCGAGGCACAGGTCAGGATGCATAGGAAAACCAGGAGCAGTTGTAGAATCTGCAAAACGTGTTTATTAGTACTAGCACAATATAAAAAAAATTGTTCAGAATAACTATTTACAAAGGCAGAATAAACAGAGAAGATCCATCTAAGTTTTCCTTCCATCTCTGTGTCTCCCAAAACATTGCATCTCTCTGTCTTATACGAACATACAAAATTTGCCAGCAGATAAAGGCCTAGAGGTCTATCAAGTCTGCTCGAATGTGCAGCTAGCACCCCTTATTCTGCAGCTGCCCCTCCCTTCCACCCTTCCCCTTCATTAACCTTCCCCCTTGTCCTGTCCTATCCTCATTTGAAGCAGTCCACTGTTCTACTGCATACCACTTCAGCAGGTAACACATTCCACCCAGCCACCACCCTCTCTGTAAAAAAGTGTCTCCTCATCTCCCTCCTGAACCTTCCTCGCTCCAGTCTCATATCATGGCCTCTGGTGGCCCTCCCCTCCCTTACTTTGAACAGCCCCTCTGTACCTGTCTTGTTTATTCCTTTCATGTATTTAATGGTTTCAATCATGTCACCCCTGTCTCTCCTCTCCTCCAGTGAGTACATGTTCAACTCCTTCAACCTCCTCTCGTATGATAAGTGCCCCAGCCCCTTGATTATCTTTGTCGCTCTGCGCTGCACCCCCTCCAGTAACTTAATATCCCTCTTCAGATACATCCTTTATAAGTCTTATTTATAAGTTTATAAGTCCTTGCAACCCCCCTACTTAACAAGCATCCTGGGGTTTTTTTTTGAAAATGTTCTTGTAAGTTTCAGGCAGGTGCAGCAAGAACACAATGTCCCAGAACTGAGGCCCTTTTCCACAGATTCTGAAAAAAGGGTTTAAAAACTGCTCTCAAGTTAATCCCTTGAGTTTCCAATAGCTTTTTGCAATAATCTCAAACTATAATTCTATACATATCAACAGTAACACTATATAATTTCTAAACAAAGGGATCCAAATATCAGTTGCAGTTCCACATAATGATTTGCATATATTTTTATACCAGCAGATATGCAAGGGAGGAAAAGACAGAAACAGCAAGGGAAGGCTGAGAGACACTGTGATAGGCAAAGAACTGCGAGACTGTCGGGGTGATCAAATTCTAAGTTTCACAGGAAAATTTGATTGTGCAACCAGACAGAGAAGAGACAGGAAAGGAAAGAACAGAACAGATCCCTGCATCCAAACTTCATAACCACTGGGACAGGGTTCTATTCAACCCTGTCACACAAATCACTCCTGTGTTTCAAGCAAGTGATCCTAGACTCCGTGGACAACTTCGCCCATTGCCATACTCTCAGTACTCTCCAAAGTCTTGGAAAGGACTGTAGCATCACAGTTAAGTGACCATATATGATCTATCCAAGCACAATTTCCTATCTCCAGCCCAACATGATATAAGAAAAAAACATAGCACCTTTATGGTACTGACCCAACTGACAAATGACATCAGCTTAGCTGTACTCTAAACTTCTAAATGGCACAGTGTTTATTGACCTCACTGAGGCATTTGACCTGGTCAGTCACACACTCCTTTAAACCAAACTCTCCTCCTTTGGTGTCTCCCCACCCACAAACTCCTGGTTCTCAAATGACCTAACTGGCAGGAAAAAGCAAGTATGCCTTCACTCTGCTACCTACAACCTTGCTGACATTACAGTTGGAGTCCCCCACAGCTCAGTCTTAGGCCCACTACTTTTCTCTGTCTTCATCAGTGATCTCCCAGATGTTGCCTCTGGCCGTCACTCACTGCTGTATGCTGATGATACTGTCCTGTACTACGGTGCCAAGACTGTCCCTGTCATCCAAAAATTCCTCTCTGATGCATTTGAAATCACTCAGTCTTGGCTATCCATGAACAAGCTCATCCTAAACAGCAAAAAGACCAAGTCCATGCTCTCTGGATCCAAATCAAAACTCAGGGCCACCCCTTCAAAACTCTCCATCACGTGTAAAGATGGTTCCCCTCTTGAGGCTGTCAGCAGTTTCAAATACCTAGGAGTATGGCTTGACCCCTCACTTAACTTCTCTCCATGTTTACTCAGTCTGAAAATCTGTAGACACTAAGCTGAGCATGGCCTTTAGGGTCAAACACTGCTTTTTCCCTGCTGCCCAAATATACACAGCACAGCGGGTACTCCTGCCAGGTCTCATGTATGGCCTTTTGGCATACCTGGGAGCAAACAAAACTGTCCTCTCTAAAGAGGATACACCATACTATAATGTGTATCACTTTGCCCTGGCCTCCCTGAACTCAGGCATCACTGCCTTCTCTGTGCTGGTCTGTAATGGCTTTCCCTGCTGGCCTGCGATCTCTTGCTCTGAGTCATTTTGTGGACAAACTCCTTCAAACAGGTTCCCCATCTTCCTAGCAAGTTATCTGCAGAATCTGTCCCCCTACATACTCATTGAGATCTGCGGACTCCCAGTCTCTCATTGAACGTCAATGCTCCTCTGCCCTAGAAAGCCCTATCTACTGGAACTCCTTACCACAGAACTCGCCTGGCCTAGCCACCAAATTTTCTATAAAGCTCTAAAGGGCTTCTTGTGTTGTCCCAGTCCTTGTTTATGCAAGTACCTCAAGATTGGCTGCCGAGCATTATTTGCACTTTCCTAACAGGTTCTCTGATGTGTATTTTTTATCCTTTAATACTGAATGTTGCTGCACACTGTATATTTGATGATCATTGTTTGACGGCTGTGCTATTTTGTTGTATCACTTGTGTTTTCCTTAATGTCTGTTAATAATAACTCCTGATGATGTTGATCTAAACTTTTGTTACTGTATTTGCCATATGTCATTGTTCCTGTTGTGACTGTGTAATTCTCATGGGTCGTGCCTGAAAATAGGTATATGTATTCCTAACATATCTTACCTGATATTAAAAACAAATAAAACATGTACACCCTGGAAGAGAGGAGGGAGAGGGGAATATGACAGAGACCTTTAAATACCTCACAGGTAGTGAGGGAAGTATTTTCCAGAAAAACAGGTGCTCAAGGACAAGGGGACAAAATAAGAAGCTGGAGGGGTAGATTCAGGAGAAATATGAGGAAGTACCCACCCACCCACCCCAGCACATCTAGATTTATAAACACACACAGTATTAAATACTCAGTTGGTAGGAGTGTGTAATCAGTCTGTATGGAGGTGGACTAACATTTAAGCAACAAATAAAAGCTAAAATAGGAGGGATCAGTTGCAAAAATCACCCAGGGGGGTTTCATGTACCTTCAACCTATTTATATTCACAACTGCAATCTGTTAAGAATTTAGAACAGTAAATGATACTATACTGTCTAGTTAAATCTGTTAGATTTTAGAAAAGTAAATGATACTGTGTTGTCTAGTTTAACAGTTAAGGCCTGAAATGTCAAGGGACTGTGTTATCTAGTTAAACAGGGAGGGCTAGTAGTTTTGTGATGAACTATCAATTTGTAAAGGGGAGGGCTCATCAGAACTATATAAGTTCATTCTGTTGTAACATCAAGGGTGGTGCTATGTATATATATATATTAGAGGCAAAAAACTCCGTTTAATGCATTAGTTAGGGTTGTTCCACAGCGACAAAAGTGAGGAAATTCGCTGTTAGGGTTGAAACCCCCTTGGACCCCGCCCCACCCCAACCCGGCATTGGGGTGCGCGATTAGGATAAATCAGCCTAATTCTCACCCCATGACATGTGTAAAGCAGCAAGTATAGGAGAATGGGGTGAGAGTTAGGACCCACGATCCCAATGCGCACCCCAATGCTGGTTGGGGGGGGGTGGTAAGGGTCCAAGGAGTTTCTTCTTCTAACAATTCCCACTACTCGCTAATAACCTAACTGCATTAAATGGAGTTTTTGCTCTAATTTCCTCTTTTGAGAATGATAATGAGAAATAGTGAAGTGTACATAGCAAGGGAGCGCTGGGCCCTTAGGGCCCGTGGTCTCGCCTGCATAATGCGCTGGCGGGAGCTTTGTTGTGGCATAGTAACAGGGACAGCAACGCAAACAGAAATGCTAACAGTGGCGCACATGGTAACACAAGCACGAATGAGAACAGAAAGTGGTAGCACATGGTGGCGTGAGCACGGAATGGTCTGCCGCGTGATGTGTTGTCACATAGTAACATGGTGCCTGCAAACAGAAATGTCAATGGGCATGGTGATGTAAGGTGAAACAGTAAGATAAACAGTACTGTAGACAGAAATGGCAAAAAATAACAGAAGCATAGCGCAAATAAAGCGCAAGGATAAGCACATGGTGGCGCGAGGCGTCAATGGTAAGTGAAGCAGGTATGGATCCATGCAGGAAAGGGCAACAGTAACAGTAATATAGCGCACAGGCTGGTTTTTCCCAAAACCTGCATTGAGAAAGACAGTGAGTACAAATAATGTATGCAAAATAATGAGTATAAGCATGAAAATGAGATCTTGGAATACTAAATACATTATATCTCAGGAACTGTCACGACGTAGAAAAAATTTAAAGTCATATTATTTACAACTGTCCTGGTTAATTTGAATCTTAGCCCCATTAGGGGCTAGAAATTTTCTGACGAAAAGTCCGGTATCTCGCACCGCTTCCAGATACTACGGCCCTGAAAAGCGCTTGGCGAATGCCGTAATGTTATCCTATGGAAAAAAGAAAAGTTCGGCGCCATAACTTTGCCTCCCTGTAATGTTTTTTCACCAAACTACTGAAAAGCACATCTGTGGGCTGTTGGCTGTCTTCCCTCAAATTTCAGGAAAAAGACCAAACCGTTATTTTGCAGCAGGGCTCCAAATGATTTCTGTTAAGTGTCGAGTGCCGTAATGTTATCCTATGGGAAAAACGTCAATTTTGGAGTGCCGTAACTTTGCCGCCATGTGATATTTTTCACCAAGCTACTGAAAGGCACATCTGTGTACTGTTGGCTGTCTTCCTCCAAATTTGCAAAAAAAAGACCAAACCGTTATTTTGCAGCAGGGTGCCAAAGGATTCCTGTAATGCTTGGCCCGTGAATGTTATCCTATTGGAAAAACTGTCAACTTTGATGCCATAACTTTGCCGCCGTGTAATATTTTCAATACAACACTGAAAGGCACATCTGTGAGATGTCGGCTGCTTCCTCCAAATTTCAGCCCAAAACTCCCAACGGTTATTTTGCAGTGCAGTGCCAAAGAATTGCTCATTTTCCACAGACTGAAAATTACTGTCGCAATTTGGAAACTTTTCACAGAAATTATGACACTTTCGTGAGCACCAAAGTAATTTATAAAGTACTTTTTCCAGAAATTTGAAAACATATTTCTGGGGTGTTTTACCACAAAATAAAGACATGGCAAGCATCCTCAGGGCCCGACTAGGTGAATACAAAAAATTAGATTGCTAGAGGTCCCAAATTTAAATGCCAACCATTTTCTGATCACCAACTGAAAACAAAATGGCCGATTTGAAAGTAACAGGACCATTTGAGAAGTAAAAATGCATTTGAGAAAGTGTTGAACTTTTTGTTAACTTTTCCCATTGACTTATAATGGGAAACTGTTTTTTGAATAACTTTTGAACCGTTTAATATTTTTTCACGAAATCTTCAAAAGGCACATCGGGGACCCTGGCTGCACATTCCCTGAAGATTTCAGGCCAGTCACGCAAACTCTGCACGACCTGTAGGGCGACCACAGAATTCCAGAAAAGCGTAAGCAGCATGCACGATCATGTAATAACTCCACAACCGTATATCCGATCAGTACAAAACTTAGCAGATCCCAAGGCCTATGGGTCTTGATTATACTTTCAAATTTCAGGCAAATCCATCAAATGGTTGCAAAGTTATTAAGGTGCAAAATTTGGGGTTTAACATGGAAATGGCTCCTCATCCCTAACTATGGTAGCACTACCGTGCTACCATAAAATATATATATATATATATATATATATATATATATATATATATACAGAGAGAGAGAGAGCAGATTTTATCTGGTTTTAACAGTGAGAAGTATCAGAACTTAACAGAGTTAACTGACTGTTGGGTTCAGATAAGATAAATATAAAGCCAAAGGAAAAACTAACCAACCATCAGGTAGTCAGTATAAAAATCGAAAGACAAAGGGAAGAAATAAAAACAAAGAAATGTGGCATCCAAGGGTGGTGGAACTGGAATAGAATGGAGTATACTGGAAGTGGTAGGTTGCGGGGGGTACAGAGGACAGGATGAGTATATAGAAACAACAAGAAGGGGAAGAATAGTGGGTTGCAATGGATGTGGGGCTGTGTTTTTTATGGATACACAATGGAGAATCACTGGGTGCCCAATATGTCTATGATTAGGCAGCTTGAGGTTGAAATTAGTTGGCTAATAATGGGGGTGGAGTGGAAAGTGGGGAGAATGAGACTTCCGGTTCCGGTATGGCTAGGTGAACATCGTCTTTACTGGGGCTCCCTGACTAAACATTTTTAAAAGGTCTCCTGCCTCAATAATTCAACCCGATATTACAACAGATTGCTACAAAAACACTTGAGAGACCTCACATTAACCTTGGATGGCCAGAAAACAGATGAACAAATCCCAACGCTGGGGACTTGATCATGGAGGAGGAGGAAGAAGATGGCCTGCAGGAAAGAGAAGTCTGGTGAAAACCCCGAACCCCTCAGTCTCTAAGTGGGTAACAACACTTTTTCAACATCTATGGCTGGTAGAGGGAAAAGAAAGGAATGACTCTCAGACAGGACTACAGCCCGAACAAAACATTTTGAGGGCAATAACGGAATTTAGAGAGGAAATGCGGGGCTCTATTCTGGAGCTTAGGGCTGACCTGGGAACCCTACAAAGACGTGCTGAAGAAGCCGACAAACAAACTGATAACACCGCAAAGACTGACTACCTCGAGCCTGCAGTTTTCTCTCTGGCTTCTGCCCAACCGCACAACTCAATACGGCAGGAGGATGTGGAGAACAGCGGAAGAAGGAAAAACCTGAGGATCTTCAGCCTTCCTGAAGGCAAGGAGGGAGTTGACCCCTTTGCATACGCTGATTACTTTTTTAGATCTATCCTTGATCTTGGCCCAGACTATCCTCTCGACTTTGAGCGAGCACACAGAGCCCTCGGCCCCAGGCCTAAGGCTAAAGATGCAAGGCCTAGTTTGTTTGCAGTTAGATTCCAAAGCTTTCAAATAAAACAAGTACTTTTGAAAATGCATGGTAGAAAGGAAAATAATGATGGGAACTCACCGCATAATAATTGACAACGACTACCTCCATATACTCAGAGCCAAAGAGAGAATAGGCCCCTATATTTCCCATCTTGGGAACTCAACAGATTAAATTTCGAACCCCATATTTCTCTAAACTCACGGTGATGCTGCCAGAGGGTCCAGTCACCTATAATTCCACTATGGAGGCCAAGGAAGATCTTTTCCAGTGAGGGGTGATCAAGGAACGTTTGCTGATTTTGAATAATGCCTCTAAGAACATAACTCTGGGACCACCTGAAACTCTGAGATCTTCTCGACCAAATCTGAGCCTTGAGGAAATGCTGCAGAGGATTCGTCTTCTGAGAAACCCCACTTTGACAGCAGACTAGAAGTAAGTCCTGGGAGCTTTCTGTCTCGATCCTGTACTGCTCCAGGAGGACTGGTGGGGGAGTTGGGGGGCATTTTGGGGGGGAGCCCTGGTGCAGCCTTGGGAATAAATGCCATCCCAAACAGTGCAAACATTAAGGTAATTTCATAACAAACAATATGATTTGGCCTCTCACTGTAATGTTGGGATAGGAGATCCCCCTTGATGGCAGATATGATGTCTGGCTGAGAGGGTCCTGGTGGTATCCAATGCATCTGGCTTCTCTCCTCCGTGATCGGCTGCTATCTCTCACTCTGACTCCTCCTGCTTCCTGGACTCCCCATAAATAGTCTGTACAGGTGGGAGTCCTGGAGCGTCCCCTGTGGGCTGGGCATGGCTGGAGAGTTATTACCCCAGGTGAAGAATAGGAGGACAACTATGAGACCCTAACTTTTGAACTTGGACTTAAAGGACGTTGTCCTTGAACTTTTATCAGGAAAGCAAGATTCTTTGACCTAACACTTGATACTTGGATTAGGGTAACATACAATGTGAGATGGCAACAGTCTATTAGTGGCAACAAAGCCTCACTATTTTCTGTCTTCCTCGGCTATTGCCTACACTATTGCTTTGAGTCTTAACATTGCCTTCCCTCTTCCCCTCCCCACCTTTTTTCTCTTCTCTCCTCCCTTCCCCTTTTTCCCCCTACCTTTCTTTGCTTATTCTGTTTTTCTTTCCCCCTCTTTTTCATATGATTCAAACGCTCAACTTCTGTCCGGATCGCATATTGAGTTGGGGAGTACGGGAGGGGGGAGGGAAAGAACTGGTTCTACTTTAGATCCATCCGGAGAATGTAATATAATATAACCCAACCCAAATTAAAAGTTTAACAAAATGAATCATACTTCTCGAGGGGGAATGGGAGGGGGAGTTTTAATGCATATAAAAGACAAGGTCCATTAGTGGAAAGATGGGGGAGAGTCCTAATGACTCTATTAGACTAGGCTTCTTGGTGGAGACTTTCCGGGAGGAAGGAGTGACCTAGAGACAATCTAGTGACTCAGGATTGACACTAGATGGAGCTACAATCAGAGAAAGCCATCCTTTGAGGAACTTGGCACATCCTGTTGGCGCTTCATACTTCAGGATCCCCTCCTTGTTATGCAGACTCCATTGCCCAAACTCCAAAATGAGCTTCAAGCCCATGGAATAATAGCGAAAAAGGACATCAATGGATAAAATGCTGATAAGAGAGACATGGGGCTATTCCCACTGCCATTTTGTTGCCATGATTGTTAGATGGAGGAGGGACGCCCAAAATGGATCATACACTGCATGGTGGGGTGAGCAGCACCTCTAATTGATTCAATCCTCTCATCAAGATAGAAGGGGAGGAGGGACTGGGTGGGGAAGTAGTGGATTTGGGTTTGGGGTCTAGTAATCCATATACAACAATTGGAAAGGGAGGACGGTTTCCATTAGGAGTAAAGGGAGCCCTGACCCACTAGTTTTATCAGACTACTTGGGTGGGAAATTCCCATCCCTGGAGGTATCTCCAATTAGAGGAGATCCTCAATCAAACCCGATCCCCTTAGGGAGACTGGCTTGAGATTACTAAGGGTGGTTGGATATTGCCACCTTAACAATGGAAGCACTCATATACATAGTTCTTATTAATATAGTTATGTTAAATGTTGAAGTTAGTTCTAGTTTACAGGTATATTGCATTGAAGTTAAGTTGAAAATGTGGTGTGAAAGGAGACAAGATGCAATGCTGCACAACAATGTTTTAATAGAAATATTTCAGAAACAGGAATGTGAGAGATCAAACAGGATGACTGGGGCGGGGTCTATGGTAACAGGTAGATTTATCCTCAAGGTCCTGGGGAAGTGGCCTGGGTGACAATAGGCTGGAGACGACCTGAAAAGCAAACAAAAAATAAAGAATGCTACCTTATATAAAAGGATGAACACAAGAAACAAACCTAAATCAACTAAAAACAAAACAAAAACAAACAAAATTAAATGACTACCCAACCAGTAAAGATTTACTCCATAGATGTCAGCGGTCTCCATAACCCCATTAAAAGATCATGAACGGTGCAGTACCTTAAAAACAGAAGGCAGATATTATCTTTATACAAGAAACACACCTCTCAGAAACTGAACACCAGAAATTGTCCTGGGAGCAGATATATGATTCACTCCTCCTCCCACCCGAGTGGACGTAGGAGGGGAGTGGCAATAATGATACCCGCCACCACCCAACTCAGAATAAATAAAGTATATTCCGATGGGTTAGGGCATTACACTATAATCCAAGGTCACCTATATAATCAGGATGTTACCCTAGCCAACATATACCTACCTCCACAGACTAAAACATCAATAATTCGTTTGACCCTGGTGAAAATGTTGGATTCACTACAGGGACAGTTAATAATGGCTGGTGATTTTAATATGACATTAAAACCAAACCTTGACTCTTCAAGTCTTAAAATTTACCGCCTTTCCAATTCTGTAAAATTTTTCAAAGCATAACTTGAAAATCTCGGATTGGTGGATGTTTGGAGGAAGTTTTTTCCTTCCTCTCCAGGATTTACATACTACTCAGGCAGATTTCACTCGTATTCAAGATTGGACTATTTTTTCACCACATGTGAGCATTTTTCTACAGTTTGTGACATCACAATTTGCCCCAAAATTATATCTGATCATCATCCACTATTACTAAAACTTGACCTGGGCAAGAAATCTAAACAAACTCTCTGGAGGTTAAATCCTTATTTTTAAAGGACAAATAATTCACTGATCAAACGAAGAAGAGACTCTCTCAATTTTTCAAATAATAAGTCTTCTACAGTTTCAGAAGCCAACATGTGGGATGCAATGAAGGTCACCATTAGAGGTGAAATCATTGCATATGCCTCTGAAAAAAAAGAGATAAAACAAATATAATGATCTAATCACCCCCTCCCTGCAAAATTATCAACTGCTTTATAGAGAAGGGGATAAAGCACTACAAATCAAAATCAGAGACACCAAAGTGGCCATCCAAAAAATAATGGACAACAAGATTCAAATGTCCCTCATATATTTAAAACAAACTAACTATGAGGGAGGGTCAAGACGGACACATAGACTGGCTCAAAAGTTGAGGGCAAGAAAACATACAGTAACAGTTCTGAAAATTAAACATCCCCAAATGGGCAAGATAACACATAAAGAAGAAGAAGAATTAAGACAAGCTTTTACTTATTACTATCAACAACTATACACCCACAAAATAACTCTTCCCAGGATGATAGGCAGAGATTTTGGCCCAACTACAACTACCAAAACTAACAAGTTCCAAACCCAGAAATTGCAGGCTCTGATCATAGTTGAAGAAATAGGAGCAGCAATCACAAAACTTTCCACAGGTCGATGTCCGGCCCTGATGGATTCACTGGAGAGTGGTACAAATTTTAATAAGGAGTTAACTCCAAGACTTCTCCAATTGTATAGAGAGATGGCAAGGGGACCCCCTTTAACTTGGGAATATGCCACGATTGTGGCAATCCCTAAACCAAATGGGAACAAATTAGAACCATCAGCCTATCACCCAAATATCCATATTAAACACAGATTATAAAATCTATATGGCCATTTAGGGAGCTAGAATAGAAAATATCCTTACAACAATAATACACCCGATCAAGCCGTTTTTTTTATAAAAATAGGTCCACAATGAACAATATCAGAAAATCTCTAATTTTAATAGAATATGTCCAAACCCCCAAAAACAGCTACATTTATAAGCCTAGATGCAGAAAAAGCATTTGATCGGTCTATTGGCCCTTTTATGGGACACACTTAGAGCCTTCGATTTCAGACTAATTTTACAATTGTTAGGCCAAATATATCTTTCCTCTAAAGCATATTGTGTATTAATGGGGACTCTCTTCACCAATCTCTTTGCATCAAGGAACAAGACAGGGTTGTCGCTTCCCCTTACTGTTTGTATTATATATCAAACCCTTAGCAACAGCAATAAGAACATCAAGAAACATAGAAGGTATCCTTATGCAACAAAGTGAATACAAGACCAGTCTCTTACGATGACATTCCTCTCTCTTTTGTCTCCCTCGGAGTCGATTACAGAAACATGGAAAATTCTAACAAGATTTGAAGAATTGGCCAGCTTCAAACTAAACATATCCAAAACGAAAGCTCTCCTATATAACTACACCCCCCAAATAATTTAAAACAAGTTTATCTATTAAATGGCATTCCACTAAAATAAAATATCTAGGCATAAATACATCCCAAAACTTGCAGGTAATTGAACTAATCAATTATGAACCTATCTCCATCTCGATAAAGATGGACTTGGATAGATGGACACATCTTCTACTCTCCCTGTTCCAACGAATTGAAACAATCAGAATGAATGTCTTACCTCGGTTATTGTATCTGTTTCAAAACATTCCATATTTCCCATCATTATATTACTTTAAATCATGGGACAACATGATATCAGCATTTGTGTGGAACAAACAAAAACCACGAATTCAGCTTTCAGTATTAAAATTATCCCTGGCCCAAGGTGGCACTAACCTCCCAGACCTTAAAAGACACGCTGAAGCAGCATTTCTTCAAATACTTCTCCTCTGGCTCTCAAAACAATTTGACTCCCTCTGGAAGAAGTTAGAATTTCACCTGAATGACATGCACAACATAAAAAAAAGTAATACTATTTTCTTCCCGGTGAGGTCTCCTCCCATAAAGGACTTTACTGAAATTACATCACAGATTTAAAAAATTTGGTTCCAAATAGGTGGCAAAGAGCCATTTCAGTTAATCTATGAATATTGTAAGGTCATTTCAGAAGATGAACTCTTTATCCCATCTTATAATGATTTGATTTTCTCTCGGTGGCGAAGACTAAGATTGGAACAGGTGTTTCAGTTCCTGGGTCTCAATGGGATATCATCATTTGAGGATCTAAAACTGAAATTCAATCTATCAAATGCTGACCACTTTAGATACCTTCAAATTAGAAACCATATATTATGAAACTGAATCATTCAGGTAAAACTGACTCCCCCAATCCCTCCCCTCCTAAAATTATTTTCCAACCATTCATTGGGACACCATTGGAACCATTTAATCGTAAACCTAAACAAAATTATGCATGACCTAACTAAAGAGTCAACTAGTTCAAAACTGATAAGCTGGAACAGGAATTTGGATCTTGATGTGTCCAAAGAGGCTTGGTTCTCTGCAGCTCTTTGAGTGGTTAAAATTACTCAATCATATATTTGGAGAGAATATTCATGGAGTGTAGGTCCAGGATTTTCAGGTCACTGGCCTGGTTGACAAAGTACCTTCCGATTGAATATGGGGTTTGTTGGAGGGGTGTGGATGTAAAATGGCTGACATTGCACATATCATGTGGCAGTATCCACTCTTGATGCCTTTTGGATAAATTTGCAAGAGAAATGCAGTCAGTCTGGGAGAGAATATTGAACTTACAGCCGAAATGTTACTACTGGCTGTCTACCTGGACCATTCCCCCAACCATGGACAAAATCTCTGCTACCTATTTTTTTTTTTGCTAGCTGCTAAGAAGTCTCTTACAGAAAAATGGATGACCCAAGACATTCCTTCTATACAAGACTGGAGACAAATAATGATATCAGTATATCAGATGGAAAATATTACTGCTAAAATTAATAACCAGTCACAGAATTTTGCTCGGCTTTGGCAGAGATGGGTGATTCACCAAGTAGAAGTGGATCCTGATTTCTGCCCATAGTAGAATTAAGGGGGTGGAGAGGAGGAGAATGAGATCTGGAAATAATAAACTGCAAACTTTTGAATAACCATAAGGAACATAGGACCTCATCAGGACATGACTGTATCAAATATAACAATCTCTATTTCATATTAATTATAAGATATCTAAAGAATGGAAAAAAATGAAGTGTGCACCAGAATGTCAATGATTGTAAAATGTCTCCTAAAATAAAAGAAAAGCTTAATAAAAATATATTTAAAAAAAAGAGAGTGGGGAAAATGAGAGAAAAGGAAAGGGAAGAAGGTAGCAGTGGCACAGGCAATTATAAGGGCTGGGGAATTGATAGTAGGGACAGGGGAAGAAGGTGATGTGTGGAGAGATGGAATACAGATCAGGATGTAGTATGAGGGAGATAACTGGAAGGAGGTTAGAAGAAAAGGAAGGGAGGAGACAGGGGAAAGGGCAAGGGTGAATTAAAGTGTAACTCAAGCTGTGGGTGGGCAGGCTAACACAGGAGGCAGTGTATGGGTATTGAACAGATACTCACCATTGATCAAGCTGCAGGAAGTTGGAGGTCAAGAGGAAAGGGTGGAAAAGGAGGGCTCTACAAAGGAACCCAGGAGAACAGTGGGAGGGAGGAGGGAGAGGTCAAGTGTAAGGGTTAAGAGGAGTAGGGGGATCTGAGGAAGTGGAGAGAAAAGAGGGGAGGGGGGTCTAGTGGAGGATTATGGGGAAAGCAGTAAGAAACAAAGAATGAATAGAGACATGCAGCCGAGGAGTGATAGAAAAAGGGGACCACAAGAGTCTAGAGTGACAACATGGGGAGAATGTAGACAGTACAAGTTCAAGAGTGCAAGAAAGGACAAGAACAGGAAACAAAGAAAACAGCAGAATAAATACAAGGCATAGGGAATAGGACAGGGGCATGGGGGTTCTAGCAGGGACAGAAAGTTCAGACATGGTCATGGTCTTTGGTGACTCCATCATAAAGGGAATCCACCTGCTAAGAAAGGGTGTGGCCTATAAAACGAGATCAGTCTTCTGTGAGCTAGGGATGGAGGCAGGAAGAGCGATGACTAAAATAATTAGGTTGCTGGGGGGAACGCTGCACCTAGTCCTGCACCTAGGAACTAATGACCTGGTGGGTAATGATATAGGGGAGGTTCAAAGTAGATTCAGGGAGATTGACAGGGGGTGCAGGGAGGAGGTTAGCTCTCTGGCATTCTCAGAAGTCTTGCCTGTTCACTGTGGTTGCACCGCAAGGCAGCTGAGAATTATGGAATTCAATTATTGGCTCAGGATTGGGACAAAGGGGGGGATTCACCTGCTTAGGAGAGTTGGGGGACACTTGGGCAGAGGAGAATCTGTATATGAAGGACAGACTACATATAAATGAGGGGGGTGCTAGGGTATTGAGGGCAAAGTTTCAAAGTGCTATAGATGGGGTCCTGGGAAAGGATTTAAACTAAAAGAGGGGAGAGTATGAGACTAGGGAAAGGATGGAGGATGTAGTTGGAGGTTCTTGCCTAGTTAGCACTTCCCCACAGGAGGGGGTTGGGGAAACAGGAAGGAAAGAGTTAGAGTATGGGGAAATTGGTGGAGGGGTATCTTAGCAAATGCCAGGAGTATGGGGAAAAAATGGCAGATTTAGAGGCCACGATGGCAGATGAGGGAGTGGACCTGGTAGCTATAATGCACATGTGGTGAATGGAAAACTGTAAGTGGTAGGAAGTAGGTATCCCTGGGTATACCTTTTTTAGAAAAGACAGGATGGGAGAAAAAGGGGGGGAGGTGGCACTATACATAAAGGACAGGATAAAGGTGATAGCAGGGCAGGGAAGTCTAGGATCAGCTGAGGTCCTCTGGGTCACGCTGTTCAAGGGGACTGGAGAAGCAATACGCCTGGGTGTGGTATACAGGCCACCAAATAAAGGGGAAGAAGTGGATAAAAAGTTATTACAGGCAGTACATGGGATGGCAAGTAAGGGGGAACTGTTACTGATGTGAGTTGGGAGATTCCAAATCAGCTAGGAGTAGGGAGATACTGGAATCCCTGCAAGAAGCACTCCTACAGCAACTGGTAAGGGAACCCACTTGGAGAGAGGCAACACTAGACTTAATATTGACAAATGGGGAAAGTGTGGCCAAGGTATCAGTGGGGGACAATCTGGGGGCAAGTGACCACAGAGCCGTTAGGTTTAAGATCAGGATGGGGAAGGAAGTGAGTAGAACCACTACGAGGGTAATGGACTTCAGAAGGGCAGATTTCGAAAAAATGAGAGGGTTTTTTAGAGTTGCTATGGAAGAAAGGAAAAAGATGGGGGATGTGGAAGAACTATGGGGGCAATTAAGGGAGGATTTGTTAAGGGAGAGTGGGACTGGAAGAGCTGATTGTAGAGCCTCGGCTTGAGAAATGGCAGAGAGGTGCTGAGCTCATGCAAGCACATGAGCACATTTTTGGATCCATCTTGCCGGTGATTCAAGTCCTGTTGGGCAACAAGAGAGGGACCGGAGACCTTGGGGCAACCAGAGAGATGGCAGGAGAGAGGCAGAGAGATGAATTTGTGAGCGTCAATCATGTTTGAGATACAGGGAGCTGCCTCATGATTATTAATGAGATGTCTCGTGAATAAAGATGAGTCGGGTCTGTCCAGCGCCTAGGGAACAGTGAAACAGCACCAGCGACAGGGGCAGAAGATAAATAAAATGCTAAAATGTGAAAGTGGGCATGTAGAGGAGGTGTGTAGCTACAGTTCTATGGGGATATAATAAATAATGTGTTTATGCTGACTACATGGGGATGAGAGGTGAACCTGTATGAAGTGTAATGGGACTGCGGTACAGGCTGCCTAGGGGCAGTGAGAAACGGCAGCAGCAACTGAAAAGGGGCTAAATAAATGTGTTAAAGAGTGCAGTTGCTTTGAAGTGCACAGGGCTGGCTACCAAACAGTGGGGAAATAATTATATAAAGTTAAAGAGTTTGGCTGCAGGGACCTGTTAAACCTGGGACACTGTTAAAATGTGTGGACACTGTTTACAATGGCCACCATGTTTTGCAGCCATGTGACACCAGCCAGCCAACCACAAAGCCAGGATTCTTGCCAAGGACTCTGGGACTGTGAGAACAGACTTTGGGGAAGATACCAGGAAAGTTTAGACACCTTATTCTGCACCACTGAGGGGCATCGAGGAGCCTCATACATATTAATTTTGCCTAAGGACATTGACTCCAGCCAATGGGGAGTGAGGAAAGGGCTCCCAAAAGCAAAGGATAGTTGGAGTTAGAGTCAGTTCGGTGGGAGCTCTTCCAGAAGGAGGGGGTCTCTTGCCCCTGGAGAGACTGGGGCTGCAGGATGGACCTGCCTGTGGACTGCCTGCACTTTGTCCCCCAGGGCAGGGCGTGCCTGCCCCATCAGGAAAAGGGAAAGCAGAAGCAAGGAAGAAGCAGCTTTGAAGAGAAAAAAGGGAAAGCTGCAGGTTGCTGAATGTTCTGCGTTGTTCTGAAGTTGCACCACAGCAGTGATATCAGGCAGCTTGAATGGAAAAAGGAAAGCTGCAGATTACCAGAAATGTGTGTTGAATTGAAGATGCACCCGAGCAGTAGGAAAAGGAGAGGAAAGGTTGTGTCCTGAACCTGGAAAAAGGACAAAGGTTGTGTCTAAACCTGGAAAAAGACAACGGTTGTGTCCTGAACCTGGTAAAAGGACAAAGGTTGCATCTAAACCTGGGAAAAGACAGGAATACAGAGGAATGATGAGGAACAAGAGAATGAAAATGTGCTGAAAGAAGAAACGGAAGAGTAAGTCTCTTGACTTGGAGAACTGCTATGTACCTGCATTGTGAGAAACTGGACTTTGAGTGCAGGAGGAAAAGGGACTTTGAGTGCAGGTGATATGTGTCAGCCAGAGTGAGAATGTGGCTGTTTTAAAGTTAAGAGACTGTGAAAGGAAAAGGATGGACAGGTGCCTTTCTGAATCAAGTACCTGTTGTCTGCTCCTGAGATACAGCAAGGAAAAGAGAGAAACAGATTGCTGTGGCTACACACCATGGCAGAAAGAAGAAAGAAAGAAAGAAAGAAAGAAAGAAAGAAAAAGAAAGAGAATGTGCTGAATGGTTTTTGCTGACACCCAGGGTTGGGTGGGGAACTCACTAATCCCCATCAAGTGGGGTCTGCCACTGCAGGAGATCATGGGTCTTGTATCCGAGTGTTAGGGCACTCGGATCGAAGGAAGTTGGGCCGTGGGGCCACTTCTTGGTCTGGGTCCTCTTTAGTTGGCAGACTTTGTGCACATGCTCTGCAATGGGGCCTATAATGGGCTGAAGGAGACAAGCTGAAAGATCTGCAAGCAAGAGAAAGAGCAAGCAAGCTGCAGCCTCTGTGTCCCCTGTTTCAAGCATTGTGCCTGGTTCTGCCTGTGTTGCCACCATCCCTAGGACTTCAGTGAACTATGTCATCCAAGGACTGAATCTGCAGAACTGTTAGAAAACAGCAGGAATTGCCCTGCACCTGAGGACTGTAAATAGTTAAAGTATGCACACTAAGGCTGGAGGAAGAGCCAAGGGAAAGCATGTAAAAAGTTAAATTCTCCAAGCATGCCAACATCAGCTACCGACTGCACCTCAGGCCTGCAACTTAAATCTGGGCACCCAGTAAATGGACTTTTGGGTTTGAAATGGACTGGGATCTACAGGTCTGGGTTTCGGCACTTCTGCAGCAGTTAGCTAGATTAGATAGACCTGGTGGTTGCACTGATTGCAATATGGGTTTGAATCAAAGGGGAATGTGATTACTGGGAAATGCAAATATTAAAAATGCTTGAACTCTATTTCACTTACCCCATCCTAAGCCCTCTCCCCGCAAATAAACCAGGATGTTATTGTTTTGCAGCAGTGATGACTTAAGAGCCTAATTTTATTGAGCATGTTAATGGCTGAAATGGAAAAGGTATATGTTGTATCTGAATGTGGCAAGGTTCAGATTCTGGTAAATCCATGCCTGGATTAACTGTTGGGGTGATGGGTTGGTATGACATCCCAGGAGGTTGTACTGCGAGTAATCAGACCCACTAAATATGTACTCTGGGTGGAGGCACCACCATTCCATTTTAACTTTTGGGAAAGGACCCCGTAGGTCAGCTTTGGGAACCCAGGCACTTTATTCAGTATTGTAGGTAGCAGGTAGGGGCAGTGGCCTTTTCCTGGATGTGCCGGAGAGGGACTACACTGGTATTCTAGGGAGGTGGTAAGGTCAGTAGTGGAAAAAAGGGCTTTCAAGACATATAAAAGAACACAAGGAAATGACGACAAGGATGTATATATGGAAAAGCTAAGGGTGGTAGGGCAGATAATCAGGAGGGCGAAGGCAGTTATGGAGAAGAAGATCGCAAAGGAGGCCAGAAGGGGAGATAAAAAGTTCTTCAGATGCATAAGTGAGAGAAGAACAAACAAGCAGGGTATAAGGAGGAGAGGGGGGAGATCTTGTAGAGAGGGACTCAGAAAAAGCAGATTTGTTAAACAGATATTTCTGCTCAGTGTTTACTGTTGAAAGGGAAGGACACGGACCAGTATTAAAGGGGAGAGGAAATGAGGGTAGGGAGGTTGACAATAGCCTGATAAAGGGAAGCAGGGTATTGGAGGAATTGGGGAAGTTGAGGGTGGACAAGGCAATGGGTCCGGATGCCATGCATCCCAGGGTGCTTTGAGAGCTTAGGGAAGAGCTAGCAGGACCACTGGTGAGGCTGTTCAACCTATTTTCGGACACAGAGAGGGTGCCAGGGGACTGCAGAAGGGCATATGTGGTGCCACTACACAAGAGTGGAGTAAAGGAAGAGCCGAGGAACTATCATCCAGTCAGTCTTACATCAGTGGTAGGAAAGATTATGGAGGCATTCCTGTGGTGTAACATTTTGTACAGTAACATTTATTTCAGTATAACCTTTTATAATAGGTAAACTGAGTGTTTAAGTATAGCTCGTTACAGAATGCTTCAGTGTAAATTTCTTATACTATATAACCAAATGTGTTTACTCAAATAATTAGCTATGACAGTTTCTCACAAGACCTAGTCTTGCGATGATTACACAACACTTTACCTTATGATTTTAAAATGGTCACCATTCTGCTGTTCAGTGGTGAACTGGAACAGGATAGTATGCACTTATTAGGATGGCATTACCTGTTTATGGATGGTGTGCACACAACGAACTTTCTAAATTAAGTCAATAAGAATTATATGTGATGAACACCTTGTGATGTTATGTGTAATTCAATTATCTCTATGCTTTGACTGTTATTCACCACACCCTAAGATTAATAGGTTATCTTGTTATATGATTGGCCTATATTAGGGAGTTACTAGTTTTTGAGATAAGAAAACTTTATATAAACCTTGTATAAAACTTGAATAGTTAGCATCAAACAAAAGCCAGATATACCTGTATTTGAGAAGTTGACCAGAATACTTGTATTGATGTTGAAGACTCGTCAACAGAAAATGAACCAGAAGAAAACTTTCATTTGGTGTGGTCTGAATTATTTGGAGATAGAAAAACACAACGCAGCTATCTTTTTAATCCTTACAATTTGGTGCCATGACTCGGATGTCTGAAGACAGTCTATATGGTTGCTGATGACATCAAAAGAACTGGGAAGAGAAGGAAGCCACTGTGAGGAATGCCTACCATACCTGAACTAATTACTCATATATGGAGGGAGGTTGGAAAACACATTAGAAAGACTGAGGTGAAGTCAGACGTGATTTCTCAGTGAACCTACTGACGTAAGTATGGATTCCACATCACATAAATGTTTAGAGACGAACCTTCAAGAAGGTCCATATAGCTCTCCTGAAAAACAGGAAGATGTGTACTTATGTTTAATTAAACAATGTACAGACCGTAATGAGAAAAGTAAATCGGATAAAACCAAGTTAGCTAACATATGTCAAATGTACTTACAGTTTCAGTTAGAAATAACTGCTAGGACGTGGCAGTTGAAGAAAGACTTGTTAGAGAAAAATGATGCTCATTACTTAAATATAGCCAAATATGTCACAGAGGCTAAAGATAGTAGTTTGTGGGTTAAAAATCAAGACTTTATAATGAATCTATAAACATTTATGTCTGTACAGCTGTTCCCTGCTGCCCAAGGTCAAGCTGTTCTCTGTACTTATTTGAAGAACTGCAAAAACCTTACAGTATTTGGCAATGAATGTTATCAGCTTCATTAACTATAATGATGCCAGAGTAAAGTTTCTTTTCTTGGCTCTGTTCACTTGAAGCTTATTATGTTTTTTTTGTTTAGTTAAGAGACTCTTGGTTTCTTTATTCCAGGTTAACTTTTGTCAGTGGCATAGTATAGTAGAAAATATTTGAAGTTGGGAAACACTGTGCCTAATTTGGTATATGCTATGTCTATTTGTCACGGTTACACTGTATCAGAGTGTGTATTTTGAAGCTACTCTGACTTATTTTTTATGTTTCATTCCATGACATGTTCTGGTTTTAAAACATTGCAGTTGCAGATGTGATGCAGCATTGTAAGGGGCATGTGGAGGGGGTACCTCTCTTGGGCAATTACATTATAAGTAGAGGCACAGTTGTAGTGCCAAATCTCCTTAGAGTAAAGGCAGAATAACTACCTCTTTTTATCTAATTGAGTGTTCTACTGAGCAAAAAGCTGCCAAAACTAAAAATATGGTCATTTTCACCTTGTTGCAATTGGTGACCTTATGCAACACAATTTGACCTTCCATGTGTAATCTAAGTTAAGCACATTATTTTGTCAGGATTTTTCAGGTCCAGCTGTATTGTAAGCTATACAAGTGAACTTTTCACTCTGACATGGAAAATGTGCTTTACTGTCTAAAACAAGAAAAAAAGTAAAGATTTATTTAAATCTCACATGTCAACTAGCTTAAAAAAGGTTTTTTTTTGTTTATCGTCTTTTATAGCTCTTAAGCAAGCACTAATGACAGCTCCAGCTCTCATTAGCCCTGCTGAGTCCTCTGATTTTGTAATACAGATACACGCAACAGATCAGGTAATCAATGCAGTACTGTTACAAAAGAGAGTAGGGACGTTACGTCCTGTGGGATATTTTTCTCGTGTATTAACACCTGTGAAAGAGACATATGAGGAATGTGTAAAACATTTATTAGCTGTGTACTGGGTTATATAAGCCACAGAACATATTGTGGGGTTTCATAAAATTATCCTGCAAACATCTCACACTCCAGTAAAAGGGATATGAGAGGTGTGTCTTCCCAGCGACTGGGTAAATGAGCTTTAGCACTACAAGAGAAGAATATCACAGTAGAAAAATGTACTATGTTAGTTGAATTAATGACATGGGAGGGAAAGGCACATAAGTGTGGAACTGTAATGAAAATTGATTTTAAACCCATATTTGCTGCAGAACCAAATATTGAAGCAAAAGATGTTTATGTAGATGTCTCTCGTTTTTGTGAGAATGGACATTTTCATACAGGATATGCCATATGGACACCGAGTACTAATCAAAAAATATTTTCTGCCCCTAGAGCAGAATTAGAGGCAGTCCATGGAGCTATTATTGCTTACCCTCAGGAGGCTATTAATATCTTCACAGACTGTGCTTTTATGGTAAATTCCTTATTAGATTTTTTTCCAATTTGGACTAAATGAGAAATGCGGACAGCATGTGGAGAACCTGTCACATTTGCTCCCATATTACAGTATATATATATATGGGACATAGGAGCTCAAACACCTTTGAAAATAGCAGTTTGTAAAGTAAAAGCTCACCAAAAGAATCCAAAAAAGGTATCCATAAATTAAACAATAACTTAGTGGATAATCTTGCTCAGCCAAACAAACAAACTTATGGGTAGACCCTCTAGGAGGGGATTCTACACAATTGTAGAAGATGGACGAATTTGACAAACACCATAATAAATGCATAGCTGCAGTCTCACAAGTCCCAAGTTTGGGGCGTATCCAAGATACAGATGCCTGGATAGTGGGTTGTCAGAACCAATGGAAAGACACTAGACAGTGTGCAACCAAACATGTTACCATATGGGAAAATATGGTAGTATGGGAATGACAACCTGGGTTTAGGAAGTGGATACCACATACTTCATTCGGAAAACAATATTATCATGAATAATCATCAAATTGGGGGTCATTGTGGACTCCACAAAACTTGTAAAATGTTGGCTCAAAAATATTGGTTGCCAAAAATGGGAAAAGATGTCAAACAATGCCTGGAGGCATGTCTCATCTGTGAACAGATGAATCCTCCAATGCCTGGTAAGAGGGTTCTGTTAGGGCGCATGCCCCTGGCGGACAGTCCTTGATCCAGCTTACAAATTGATTATGTGGGGCCCTTGCCTACTGTAAAAAGGGGGGAGTCTGATATTTACTAGTCATTGTTGACATACTTTCCAAGTGGGTAAAAGCATTGCCCATACGAAATGATAGTGCTACAGCTACTGCAAAAGCGCTATGGGAACAGGTGTCCTCACGATGGGGTTTTCCCAGAATACCTGAAAGTGATAGAGAAACTCACTTTACAGCAAAAATAGTGACAGTTTTGTGTGATATATTGGGTATCACTCAATGTTTGCATTTAGCCTATCATCCACAATCATCAGGGATGGTGGAAAGGTTAAACTGCACACTAAAAAATGCACTGAAAAAGGCAGTGTTGGATACTGGTAAAGGGTGGATGACGCACTTACCAGGAATCCTAATGGGTATTAGAGGTACGGAAAACAAGAGTACTGGCTATATCCCATATCAATTGATGACTGGACGAGATATGCAGCTGTATTATCCATCGGATCCAGATTTATCAACACCAGTGTTAAATCGCATCAAAAACTGATGTATTTTTGCAACAACTGCAAAAACACTTAGCTGTTTATTTACCCCACGCTGCCAGAAATATGGCACAGACTCACTGGAAAAACCAACAGAGATATGATGAAAAAGTGATACCCCCCATTAAAAGGGGTCATCACATCCTGGTGAAAAATTTTGGTCAGAAGGGACCATGGGATGCTAATTGGATAGGACCCTATGATGTCATTTATGTTTTGGGACCATGGGTCATTCAGGTCCAACGAATTTGACAAAGGTCTACAGAGACCAAATGGGTCCATGTGGACTAATGTAAATTGTATCAGCCTTTAAATGATGACAACTGATACTGCTGTTTCTCCCAATAGGTAAAGTACAATGATATATCCTGTACTTATGCTGAGCAGTACATTATTGATCCTGGCCACTTTCAAATAATTTAATGGATGCCCAGGGCATATATGGAACAGTTTATATAATGGAGCGTATGCCAATCATTCTGCCTGGGGTATTCCAGTGTTGATAGGAAAATGACATAAACACACTGGATATCTTCTTGTCAAATGGTACTTTATGGACAATGTCAAAATGTGACATGGGGATACTCGCCAGACACCTGGCCTGGCGATGTGTGTCGTGAACAAAACAGCCCAGAAAGGAATCTATGTCCGCTCTACTTTGGGGGATGCTACAAATTTAATGAAGGAAGATCAACATTTATTTCAAATAAAACTAAAGGACGTGTTACATTATCTATCTAATCTTACGCTGTTAAATACATCTTATTGGGGTGGAAATGCATCACAACGTAATATGTGCTACTTTTTTTATGTAATGCATCTATTGTGTAAAAATTATACAGTAGGGTTAAATGTAAATTAAAATATTATAATGTGTTACTACATTTGCCTTTTCCACGATTACTGCTTCAGTGTAAGGATCGGGCCTCAGTATTGTTGTGGCAACAGTATTATAATAATACTTTAAATCAATACCATAATAGACACAGAATGTGGTTATTTCAAATTCCTGCAAAAGCAACACCAGGCTTATTCCATTGTAAAAGAGATGTGTGGGGCTGGTTAGGCTCAGGATTAGGAATTGCTAATGGTATTGATTCTATAGTTTTAAAGGGCCATACTCGTTCTTTAGAGACAACTATAAAAAAACATGGCTACTGGACCATTATCAACTACTGTAAAATTAGCAGCTGATAATGAAGAAATTAATTGGTTTGCATTATGAGACACTTTACAAAATGTTAAAATTATTGCTCAGATAGCAGCCCGCTTTTACAACTCACTTTCTAATAAGTCTAGAGAAAGTTATATAGAACTGGCTTGTTCTCAATTAGCTGCTGAAGCACATGCTTATCTAGCTAATAAGTTAAATAGAATTGAGACCAATGGGTTACCCTTAGGAATAGGTGAGACCAATGTAACTAGATTATTGGATCATCCCACTGTATTCCTACCACCCTTAGCTATAATAAAGGTATAAAACTCACTGAATCAATATGCGCAAGTGTTGCGACATGTGATTCCCATACTAGTGATAATACCTGTATGTTTTGCACCACCAAAAATATTGTGGCAAATCAGTAATTTGGGAGTATTAATACATGACCAGATCATGAGACTCCAAATACCAGGTGACGCTGTTATCATGGTACCTAAGCAACAGTGTGTACAAGAACATAAAACCTTAATATGTGGGGAAGAGACATCAACTGCCCCATGGTTTCCTAAATAATGTAAATTTACCCTAACGTCTGCAAATCAATACCGCCAAGCTGTGAGATGGAACCAATCATGGTGTGTAATTGCAGGTCAACCTTGGAATGTATGGGGGTGTAGTGACAAGACCTGGTGGGTTGCAAATTGGACCCTTCGGGAATGTGCTGCCTATAGCCAAACAAATGTTACCTATATCAATGGTTCCAGTATGGCCTTGGATTTACTCACTGATTTGGCTACTCCACCTCATTTCAACTTACCCAAAATTGATAAAATGACACTTGGTGCCTTGTTGTATCGTCAACAAACAAAAGGACTTATTTTGACACAAAAGGCCTCTGCTAAAGAGGTAAAGAGACAGTCATCATATATCCCTATTATACCCTGGTGGGATTGGGGATCGGCTGCTTTGGGTACTAGTCCAACCCTCATAGTGGTGAGTTGCGGTATTGCAGTGATATGTGTTATTATTATTATACAATTGTTATTGTATCGTAAAATGAAACACATGGATCGATAAATACAAATGTTGCAATGGCAACATCGTCTTGTGTGATCTCCAAGTATAGAGAGTCACAAAGGGGGGATTGTGGTGTAACATTTTGTATAGTAACATTTATTTCAGTATAACCTTTTATAATAGGTAAATTGAGTGTTTAAGTATAGCTATTTACAGAATGCTTCAGTGTAAATTTCTTATACTATATAACCAAATGTGTTTACTCAAATAGTTAGCTATGACAGTTTCTCACAAGACCTAGTCTTGTGATGATTCCACAACACTTTACTTTATGATTTTATAATGGTCAGCATTTAGATGTCCTATGGAGAACTGGAACAGGATAGTATGCCCTTACTAGGATGGCATTACCTGTTTATGGATGGTGTGCACACAACGAACCTTCTAAATGAAGTCAATAAGAATTATATGTGATGAACACCTTGTGATGTTATGTGTAATACAGTTATCTCTGTGCTTTGACTGTTATTCACCACACCCTAAGATTAATAGGTTATCTTGTTATATGATTGGCCTATATTAGGGAGTTACTAGTTTTTGAGATAAGAAAACTTTATATAAACCTTGTATAAAACTTGAATAGTTAGCATCAAACAAAAGCCAGATATACCTGTATTTCAGAAGTTGACCAGCATACTTGTATTGATGTTGAAGACTCACAAACAGAAAATAAACCAGAGGGAAACATTCATTTGGTGTGGCTTGAATTATTTGGAGATAGAAAAACACAACGCAGCTATCTTTTTAATCCTTACAACTTCTAAAGGAAAGGATAGTGGAATACCTTGTAGAAAATGGGCTGCAGGATAACAGACAGCACGGGTTCACAGAGGGAAGGTCATGTCAGACAAACCTCATAATATTTTTTGACTGGGTGAGTAGGGAATGTGATCAGGGAGGGACAGTTGATGTGGGTTATCTGGACTTTGGTAAGGCCTTTGACACTGTCACTCACAGGAGGCTGGTGAGCAAGATGGGCAGTCCAGGGGTAGGAAAGGAAATAACAAACTGGGTGGAAAACAGGAGAGTCAAAGTGTGGTTGTAAATGGGGTTCATTCAAGTAAGGAAAAAGTGACAAGAGGGGTACCATAGGGGTCAGTACTGGGTCCGATACTATTTAATATTTACATTGGGGATAGTGAGGAGGGTCTGAATGGGAAGGTGTGTCTGTTTGCAGACGATACGAAAATCTGCAATACAGTGGATACACCAGGGGGTGAAGAGCATGAGAGGACCTGCTAAAGCTAGAGAGGTGGTTGGAGAGTTGGCAACTGAGATTTAATGCCAAAAAATGTAGAATAATGCACATAGGCAATAAGAACCCAATGACCACATACATACTAGGAGGTGAGGAGGCTGAAGTAACGGAGCTGGAGAGGGATCTGGGGATTGGTATTTCGAACAACATTAAGGTGGCAAACCAGTGCAACAAAGAGGTTGGGAAGGTAATCAGTATGCCGGCATGCATAAGGAGGGGTATCACAAGTGGGAGAAGGGAGCTGATAGTGCCCCTATACAAGTCAATGGTTCGTTCCCACCTACAGTATGGGGTGCAGTTCTGGAGACCTCACCTTCAGAGGGATATTGATAGGGTGGAGAGGGTCAAGAAGAGGGTGACCAAAATGGTGCATGGTATGAATCAGAGGACATATAAGGAGAGGATGGAGGAGCTTGATCTGTATCCACTGGAAATCAGGAGCACGAGGGGGGAAATTATCAAAACTTTTAAATACCTGAATGGAATTACAAGGTGAGAAAAGGGAGTATCTTAAAGTTGAAGGACAATCCAAGAACAAGGGGGCACAGCTTGAAGCTGGAGGGTAGTCAATTCAGAGGTAATGAGAGAGGGCACTATTTCACAGAGAGAGTGGTGGGACCCTGGAATGGGCTACCAGAGTAGGTGGTTGTGGCATCAACAGTTGGGGGATTCAAGAGAGCTTGGGATAACTACGTGGGTTTAAACAAGAGAGGAAGGGATATATACCCGGATGGAAAAAAGAGTCCGGGAACCTATGGGGGGCACAGTAATGGTGTGTAAGGTGGTAGAATCAGTGCTACCTATAGGGAGAGAACAAGGGCAGACTAGATGGACCAATGGAGTCCTTTTCTGGTGACAAATTTTTATGATTCTTGGTATTTCATCACCGAAAGCGTTTTGTGTTCCCAACAGTCTTCCAGTGGAAGTGGTGGGTTCAAGAATGCATGGGATAAGCATAATGGAATCTTAGGAAAAGGCAAGGGAGACAGGTGAATGGGCCAGAGATTAGGTAGGATCTCAAATCCATTCACAGCTTGGGCACTCACCACCCTTCTAAAGCAGTACCAATCAGCTCTTCTATAGTTTAAAAATATTTTATTCAAAATATCATTTCAAAAAAGCAAGGCAAACAATGGCCTAGCCTGACGCGTTTTGGACTTTTCAGTCTTTTATCAAAGGCTGGTGAATGGACCAGAGATTAAGTAGGATCTCTAGTGGGTATCAGGTTATAATAGTGCTACCGTAATAGCGCCGGAGAAGACAGCGCTAGTCTGAACATCGCTACCACGGACAATGATATGGGGATTTGCAGTGCTGTGCAATAAGCGCTCCCCTGATCACTGTCCGTAGTGCTAACAGAGCACAAGGGCAGGCAGATTCTAGAGGTTGGCTGAGTTGCTCCTGTGGTGTGGAGGGTTGAGGCATGGAACAGCATGGCTGGGTGGCAGTAGAGATCAAGGTATGAATCCTGGTGTCCTTCCCTTTTGCCATTTGGGACTTTGATTATTTTTATAAGGCGCATGGAAACAGTATTCCATTGCCCCATAAATTTTGTTTTGCCCTGTGATCTGCTCCCCCCGGAGATAGGATACTTTAGGTTGGGGGGTTCGGGGGCAGAGTCCCCCGAAGAAAAAAACTGGTGGCATTTTTACTGTGCGGTTCTCGACTGCGCTATTCTAGTCGGAGATGTTCCGCCTCTGTAGTGATTCTATAGGCAAAGAAAAATTGGCAGGCTAGGTGGGCCAAGCAGTACTTATCTGCGGCAAATTCTATGTTTCTATGTCAGAGGTGCAGCCAGTACCTCCCAGAGCTTCCTCAGTTCCCTTGTATGCACTCCGTCTGGCCCCATTGCTCTGTCCCTCTTCAGATTAGCATGTCCCTTCAGGATTTTCTCCTCTGAAAATGGACTAGTGTCCACTTCCCTCCCTCCCTCCAAAGTTTATGTTATTTTTTTGTGACCCCTCACCTTCATCTTCCTCTGTAAACACTAAACAGAAGTATTTGTTCAGGATGTCTGCCTTTTCCAGGTCTTCCTCTGCACAGTACCCCCTTCCCCTTTTTTAGACATAGTTTATTGGTTTTCTTTGCATCAAAACATGAGTAACATACAGTTGTACATTCAGTATGTTTGAAGACAAAGTTTACTAAGTTAAAGAAACACACATACAATAAATGTCATCACTTGATGGTGTACTGTAGGTTGCTACATATATCTGACACTGGTTACAGTTTGTGAAAAAGCTACAAGAGGTGGATCCCTCCCTATTAATACATTTCCTAAGAACTAGACTGGAAAGGAAAGAAAAGAAAAAGAAGAGTATAGTTAGTGTGCAAAATCCTCATGCTTGTTGGCTTGATTCTGGTGGCTCTCTTAGTTACCTGAGTCTTATATACAGACCCCCACTTAGGTGGAAATGCCTTTACCATAAGTAAAGCTTCTTATATGGCTTGCTAGTGCCAGAAGCTGCTCAGGGCACATAGCACCCCACGACCCATCCCATGATAACCAACCATCCTGCTTTTCAACTCTCTTCCCTGTCCTGGGACAGAGCTCTGGCCTTGGTAAACTCCTTGAAGGCTGCCCATTTCTTCTTGTAGGTTGTGAGGTTCCCTCTGGCCCTGTGTATCTGCTTTTGCAGGGTGGCACATTCACCCAGCTGTTTTACCCAGGCCTGGCACTTGGGTGCTTCCTCTGATGTTCATATTGTGAGTATGCCTGTTTTGGCACATAGTATGGCCATGAAGATAAACTTCCTAGCTCCCTCTGTGATTCCCTCTATCTTGTCACTTTCTCCGGGATTCCAGTTAATAAGAGTTTATAAAGGGTCGACACCAACCCTGTCATATCATGGGCACTGTGTAGGATCACAGCTATACTTGATGGTTCTGGTAACCCCTGTGTCAGACCAAGGGTTGTGGAGATGTGATGCTTAATTTGAATATATCTAAAGGTGTGTACGTTCGGGAGGCCATATGTTCTCGCAAGCTCGGTGAAAGTACTCAATCTAACATTCTCATAAAGATGCCCCAATAGGGTGATGTCTGTCTGGGCCCAGCTTCTATAGCCTGGATCATTCTAGAGTTCTGGGTAAACTGGATTACCCTATAAAGGAGTGAGGGTAGTGTGTAGCAAGCTAATTCCCATTAATCTAAGTACCCTGTGCCATGTTTTCAGGCAGGTGTAATACCATTGGGTTCCCCCAAGCAACACCACAGTTGTGATCTGTCGACATGTACAGTAGGTCCCTACATAGAAACATAGACTTTGACAGCAGATAAGGACCACTTGGCCCACCTAGTCTGCCCATTTCCATACCTACAGGATAAGGTGCAAATCCTAGTTAACCAACAGCCTATTTCTTCCTAACATCCCACAAGAATTGCCTTATGTCTGTCCCATGCATTCTTGAATTCTCCCACAGTTTTAGACTTCACAACCTCCTCAGGAAGGTTGTTCTATGCGTCCACCACCCTCTCTGTGAAAAAATATTTCCTCACATTCCCCCTGAGCCATCCCCCTCTATCTTCAAATTGTGTCCCCTTGTCCTTGCACATCTCTTTTTCTGAAAGATGCTACCCTCTTGGACTTTGTTAATTCCACTGAGGTGCTTAAAAGTTTCTATCATGTCCCCCCTCTCCCTCCTTTCCTCCAGGGTATGCATGTTAAGCTCCTTTAGTTTCTCCTCATATGGCTTCTCTTGCACACCCTGCACCATTTTAGTTGCCCTCCTCTGGACTGCCTCCATTCTGTCTATGTTCTTGCAGAGATGGGGTCTCCAGAACTGGACGCAGTACTCCAGATGGGGTATCACCAACTGTCTGTACAGAGGGATAACAACTTCCTGTTTTCTGCTAGTGATACCTCTCCCTATACACCCCAGTATCCCCCCAGCCCTCCCTACTGCCTTCTCACATTGCTTACTAACCTTAAAGTCATCTGATATGATTACCCCCAGGTCCCTTTCCATTTTTGTTGTTGTTACTACCTCCCCCCACATTGTGTAATCTCCCCCTGGGTTTTTGTATCTCAGGTGCTTTATTTTTCACTTCTTTGCATTGAATCCAAGCTGCCATACTTCTGACCATTCCTCCAACCTTGCTGAGTCCCTTCTCATCCTTTCCAAGCCTCCTCGTGTATCAACCCTGTTGCAGATCTTTGTGTCATCAGCAAAGAGGCATACTTTTCCTTCCAGTCCCTCTGCAATGTCACTTATAAAGACATTAAAAAGGAATGCTAAGAAGTGCAAAGTAATGCACCTAGGAAACAAAAACCCAGAGGAAGAGTACACAATGGGGGGTGAGACACTGACAACAGTAAAAATGGAAAGGGACCAGGGGGTAATAATATCAGATGACCTAAAGGTGGGCAAGCATGTGGAAGGCAGTAAGGAAGGTTGGGGGATACTGGGATGCATAGGGAGAGGCATCACTAGTAGAAAACAGGAAGTTGTTATCCCTCTGTACAGACAGTTGGCAAGACCCCATCTGGAGTACTGTGTGTGCAGTTCTGGAGACCCCATCTCCAAAGACATAGACAGTGGAGGTTGTCCAGAGGAGGGCAAGAAAAAATTACTCACCTTAGTAATATTATTTCTTCTAATGGAGTCTTGCTATATTATGACATATGCAGTGAGTCCCAACCTTCGAACTGCTCTGGAGGTGAAAGAGTTAACTTTCCATGCCAGGCATGGAACGCTGAGCTCGAGCTTGGTTGAAACTCTGTCTGTTGTTCTTCAAACTCAAACCGTCAGATCTTTACGAGCTAAACTCACAGAGGTCCTGTGTGGAAGCTGTAAACCTACACTAGCCAACTGGCTACTAAACATAAGAACACATTTTTTTGGTCCCAAAACAAAGACTCAAGTCAGGAGACCCAAAAAATGAAAACACAACACCAAGTCACCCCAAAAAAAGGAGGGGTGAAAACAACAAGGTGGGCATCTACTAAGTGCCAACACTGCACTGCCCACCCACATCCCAAAAACAGAGGTTCTGAGAGGGGCAGGCAGGGGGGAGGTCATAATATAGCAAGACTCCATTAGAAGAAACAACATTACTAAGGTGAGTAATTTTTTCTTCAAACAACATGAAATCTTGCTATATTATGACATATGCAGACTACACAGCAGTAGCTCCATGGAGGAGGGTCAGAACCTACTTAGGAAATAGGCTCTGAAGCACAGCTGTGCCAAACCGAGCATCACTCCTAGCCTGGATGTCCAGGGGAGTAATGCTTGGTAAAAGTGTGAACTGTTTTCCAGGTAGCTGCTTGACATACTGTATCTCTAGAATAGGGATGTCCCTGGCAGCAGCCAGGGAAGCAGCTGTACCTCTGGTAGAGTGAGCCCTCAGGCCTGAGGGAGGAACCTTACCCAGCTTTTCATAACAGAATTGGATATAAGAGACAATCCACCTGGCAATGGATCTTTTAGTAGCAGGTTTCCCTTTACCAACCTCACCATAAGTGAGGAACAGTTGAAGGGAGTCAAACCTGCGACCCTTGGTGCGCTCTATGTAGTAACTAAGGGCTCTCTTCACATCTAAACTGTGCAGCCTCCTCTTGCCAGAGGAGGAATGGTCAGTGAAGTACACTGGAAGGGATATAGATTGATTAAGGTGGAAATCTGAAACCACCTTAGGCAAGAACTTCCTGTTAGTCCTGAGGACCACCTTATCTCTATGAAAGGAGATAAAATCAGGCTCCACTGACAAGGCCTGTAATTCACTTATGCATCTGGCAGAAGTAATAGCTACCAGAAACACAGTCTTCCAAGTCAAGTACTTAAGCTCTGCTGAAGACAAAAGCTCAAAGGGGGGTTGCATAAGCTGAGCAATGCAAACATTAAGATCCCAGGCAGGGGCAGGGTCCCTGAATGGAGGGTTGGTGTGAAGCAATCCCTTAAAAAACTTGGAGAATACAGGATGAGCTGAAAGAGAAGAGGGTTTACCTGCTGAAATAAAGGCAGACACAGCTGCCAAATGTACTTTTAGGGTTGCAGGTCTCAGCCCCAAGGTATTTAAATGGACCATATAATCCAGAACTGTGGGTAACTCAGCAGATTCTGGGGAAATATGCTTCCTAGAGCACCATATGGAAAACCTCTTCCATTTGGAATTATAGGTAGCCCTGGTGGAAGGTTTCCTAGAAGTCTTCAATATATCCATTACACCTTGGGAGAGGTGTAGATCAGCAAACTCTAACTCTTCAAGAGCCAGGCCTTGAGATTGAGAGGTTTGAGGTTCGGGTACCAAACCCTCCCCTGAGCACAGGTTAACAGGTTGTGATTCCTGGGGAGACACAGGGGAAGATGGACTGCTAAGGACAGTAGGAGTGGATACCAGGGTTGTCTGGCCCAATCTGGAGCAATCAGGATCATCTTGCAGGATTGAGATCTGATTTTGACTAGCACTTTGAACAGGAGAGGAAGGGGGAAAGCATAGAGAAACTTCCCTTCCCAATTGAGAACTAAGGCATCCAGAGGGACTGAGCCTAACACTGGGGGCCTGCAGCAAAAAAGGGGAAGTTGGTGATTGTCTGGGGCTGCAAAAAGATCTATCTGCCGGGTGCCCCATCTGGCAAATATTACCTCCAGGACCAGGGGATCCAGTGACCATTCGTGATGGCCCTGGGAAATCCTGCTGAGAGCATCTGCCAGGACATTGTCCTTGCCTGGGAGGTGAACTGCCATAAGGGAGGTGTTCAGGGAGTAAGCCAGAGACCACAACTTCCTTGCTTCGGTGCACAAGGCCATAGACTGAGTGCCTCCTTGCTTGTTGATGTACCACATTGTGGTGGTGTTGTCTGTTCTGACCTGTACAACTTTGTTCTGAACAGATTTGGAAAAAACTTGAAGTGCTAGAAAAACTGCTCTGAGTTCCAACAGATTGATGTGGAGCAGAGATTCCTGAGGGACCACAATCCCTGGCAGTGAGGTCGCCCATGTGAGCTCCCCACCCCAAGAGGGATGCATCTGTAGTAAGGATTAAGGAGTGAGACTGAGTGACAAAGGGAACCCCTTGTCTTAGATTGCTCTGATCCTTCCACCATTGCAGGGCTTGGATCAGGGTTCGAGTTACTGGGATCAGTTTGGTTAGAGGGTCTTTCCTTTGAGACCAAAAGGCTCTCAAATGGAACTGGATGTCCCTCATTTGAAATCTTGCTCCCTGCACTACTGCTGTAGAAGCAGCCATGTGCCCCAGGAGCTGTATAAAATGCCTTGCTGGTCGAGAGAGACCTGCAGGGTGAATGAGGGAGGCCAGAGAGACCAGGGTCCTTGCCCTGTCCAAGGAAGGGAAGGCTCTGGCTTTCTGTGTTCAGCTCTGCACCTATGAAGGTTGAGGAGCTGGACAGGCCTCTAGAACTGACTTTGAAAGATTCAGAAGGAAACCTAGAGAGGTGAGCAGTTGCTGAGTTATCTGTAGATGTAACTTGACTTGGTCTGAGACTGCCTACTATGAGCCAGTCGTCCAGGTAAGGAAGATGGCAATTTTCTGCCTTCTTAGGGAAGCAACTGCTACTGCCAGGCATTTGTGAATACTTGAGCAGAGGTGAGGCCAAAGGGCATTGCTCTGAACTGGTAATGGCCTGAGGGCAGCTCGAACCTGAGGTACTTTCGATGGGAGCTTCTGATGAGAATATGGAAGTAGGCATCCTTGAGGTCCAGGGATGCTAGCCAGTCCCCCTGGCCTTAGAGAGGGTAAAATAATTCCCAGAGTCACCATTTTGAATTTTGGTTTTAAAAGTGCTTGTTTAAATATCTGAGATCCAGGATGGGCCGCCATTCTCCTGTCTTTTTTGGGGTAAGGAAGTACCTGAGTACAATCCTTTGCCCTGGTGCAGGGGTGGAACTCTTTCCACAGCTCTGAGAGCCAGGAGGGAAGAGACCTCTGCCTCTAGGGCAAGTGCCTCTGGTGGATTTGCAGGTGGAAAGGATCTGGTTCTCATATTTTTGAAGCTGAGAACCAGTCTCTGGCTTACTACTTCCAGGACCCACTTGTCTGATGTCAGAGACTTCCAGTCCTGGACAAAGTAAGCCAGCCTGCCCTCTACAGGTAGCTGAGAATCGGCCCTGGCAACCCCATCAGGGTGCCTGCTTGGCAGGGCTTTAGGCTGAGGGTGGGAAGCAGGCCTGCTTGTACCCGTCTGCCTCTCCTCTAAAGAACCCCTCTGGGCATAAGCAGAAGAGGAGGCCTGGGCTTGGTAAAAGGCCTATGAAAGGCCTGCCCTGCCCTGGGAAGCTGCCTTTGAGGAGTGGCCTGCCTTTCCTTGGCCTGTGCACTCCTATAGGTGGTCCTATACTCATCCATTTTCTTCATGTAATTCTCTGTCTGCTCCCCAAACAGAGAATTACCCACAACAGGAAAATCCATGGCCTTAGTCTGGGTATCCTGTGACAGGCTAGTACATCTGAGCCAAGCCATTCTGCGAAGTGCCACAGATGTAGCCATGACTCTTGATGACACTTCATTAGAGTCCACTGCAGCATGGAATTGCACCTTGGATGCCTCAATACCATCAGCAGCCACCTGCTCCAGCTCCTTGGCAAGCTGGCCAGGACCTGTTTTGCTAGAGCCATAACAGTATCCCATCTGGATTTCTGATATCTAGCAACATAAGCCATATAATTTGCCTGTCTGAGTCCCAAGGATGCTGCCATGTACTGTTTCTTTGCCATGGCATCAATCCTCCTGGAGTCCTTGTCGGGGGTGGAAGCCAAGGGAATATTTGCCTTGTCACAGGCTGCAGCCTGCACTACTAACATGGCTGCATTGTTGTGTAAGGAACTCCGTATCAGAGCCTGACAAATGTACCTCTTGTCCATTCTCTTATCCACAGGAGGTATAGTGTGAGGAGTTTTAGAATTTTTACTGTCTGTTTCCCAAAGATTTATGCAAGGAATAGACAGTCTCTAGACTCTGGATATCCATCATTTCCACATAGTCAGGCTCCTCTTGATCATCCACAGCTTCCTCCATAGGGAGCTGGAGGGTTTCAGCCACTTTTTTATAAAACATAAAATGAGAAGGGGACTCAGAAAGCCTAGGAGGAGACACTCCTGAAGGTCTGTCTGGGGAGATGTCCGGGTCAATGGGCACATCCAGACTTTCAAATCCACATTCACTCTCCTCATACTCCTCTCCCCCCCCCCCCAACACAGAATAGAAATCAATGTAAAACCTATCTAGTAACAGAGTCTGAACTGACCGGTTGCGGTTTAATTTCAGTCGAAAACCGAGAAAACAATACTTTAACCGACAAAATGAACCGACCAGAAGGAGAAATCTCTGGAGCGACTGTTCAGTGAGGTGGAGTAAAGAATCTGACGGTTTGAGTTTGAAGAACAACAGACAGAGTTTCAACCGAGCTCGAGCTCAGCATTCCATGCCTGGCATGGAAAGTTAACTCTTTCACCTCCGGAGCAGTTCGAAGGTTGGGACTCACTGCATATGTCATAATATAGCAAGACTTCATGTTGTTTGAACCAAAATGGTGCAGGGTCTGCACCAGAAGACATATTAAGAAAGACTAAAGGAGCTTAATATGTATACCTTGAGGAAAGAAGGAGAGAGGACATGATAGAAACTTTCAAGTTACCTCAAGGGAATCAACAAAGTCCAAGAGGGTAGCATCTTTCAGAAAAAGAGATATGCAAGAACAAGGGGGCACAATTTGAAGATAGAGGGGGGACGGATCAGAGGTAATGTGAGGAAGTATTTTTTCACAGAGAGGGTTGTGGATGCATGGAACAGCCTCCCTGAGGAGGTCGTGGAGTCAAGAACAGTGGGGAAATTCAAGAATGCATGAGTCAGACATAAGGCAGTCCTAGTGGGGGGTAGGAGGAAGTAAGCTGTTGGTTAACTAGGATCTGCAGCTTATCTGTTAGGTAGGAAAATGGGCAGACTAGGTGGGCCAAGTGGTCCTTATCTGCCGTCACATTCTATGTTTCTATGTGTCTCCTCACATCATCTATGTCCACTGGGGCGAGGCATCGGGACTCTCTCAATGGCCAGTGCTCATGCAGGCGATGACGATGCTCTGACACCCTGGACACCCCATGTCCCATTCTTTTAATGAAAACACTTGGTCTGTCTGGTCGAGTTTCTTGCTAATTCTAGCCTTCCATTCAGCTGGCAACGGGGAATCACCAAAGTCAAATAAGTCCAGGGTCACTCTTTCCTTTTCACCTGAGTATTTGTTGCTGAATAAAACAGCAGTGTCTATGCAGTGTACTGTAGCTAGGAGGCACCCTCTGTTCAACCGGACCTCCTGATCTGACACATTCTGAATCTGGACCGTCACTCGTCATGCATAGGCATGGGCATGGGCAGGCAAAATGCTGGGTTTAACCAATAATCCCTCTGGCAGCTTTCCATCACCAGTTGCATCCAACATTAATATTTTATTTTTCACTTCTTTTCTAATACGAACCTCTCCCTAAATGGTGTACTGAGCATTGGGAGGGAGTACCAGAGAATCTGGATCTTTCTGACACACTATCCCCACCGACTCATCTCCGTCAGCTTCGGTAGTCTGTTTTTGCAGATCATAGGCTCTCTTTACCAGGGCTGAGATTCTCAGTGTCCACCCAGTCCGTTTCCCTTGTTTTTCATGACACAACTGTGCTAGTCTTCCAAACATGTGGGCGTTGGTTCCAATGAGCAAGAGAATCCCATCATACAATCCCGTAGAAGGGCACACCAGGGCTAGTGTCTCTACTTGTTCATCTACACCAGTTACAGTCACAGGGAAAGACAACCAGAGCTGGACATATCCTAGGTAGGGATAAGACTTGTCACTCAGGCCCCTCATATGCAAACCTTCCAGAGACTGTAGTGGCACATCGGATAAGTGTTTGTCATACTAGTCCTGGAATACAATGGTCACTTGTGACCCGCTATTGAGCACAGCCCGAGCATGGACATCATTGACAGTCACAGAAGTCACCTTCGAAGGGCCCACTATTTTGGACCAGTCTGGAGGGACAACAACAACAGGGGCCTGGACAGATAATTTAGCCACAGAGGGGTTTGAGTTAGGATGGCCGAAGCCTTTTCTACGGTCATTTCATGCACCCCTTGACCACTGACTCGCTTTCTGAAGCTCTCCTTGAAGCTGGTTCACCACTTTTTCTAAGTCCTTCTGAGACTCGCGTTCCCCCTTTATATGGCAATCCTTGCCACAATTGTGACAAATGACACGCTCTTGGGACATCCTTGAGGAAAACATAGCAGGGGATGCTGGAACATCGACGAGAGATTGTGATCCGACTTCTGCGGGTAGTGTACCATGTCTCAAAAGTTCCTTTAGGGTGGCAGTCAATTCCTTGAGCTCAGTCAAGAAGCCACCCTCAGTAGAGGATGCCTGAGGGTGCACCCCCACCTACATAACAGTCACGTCCTGACAGGGGGCCAGGGTCTCTGTCAGCAGGGGATACCTCAGCGAATGCACCCGGTTGTACTTTTCTGACTTCCTTGAGCAACTCCTCTCCCCACTGTTTAGCCACGGTGGGACACTCTTAGTGGTCTCCATTTTGGAAGGGCCTTCCGGTGCCATGATCACTTGGGCTGCACTCACCCCATAATTACAATCTCCCTCTTCACCTTCTATCTCCCGGAGTTCTTTTATGAAGTCACAGTAGTCAGGTGGGTTACCTCTCCTATCCTGGAGCCTTAACTAGATGATCTGCAGTTTAGAATGCTTGGCATGTTGCATTATGTGCCCCAATCTCACATGGTTCAAATCACTACTGGCTACCCCACCTTTCTGGTAAGCTTTCTGCAGAGATCTTTCTAGGCGGTACAGTATCAATCAAAGAATTTTATTGTATGGTTATAAGCCTTCACAATCATAGCCACAATTAAAATATCATTTACACATATATCTAAAAGGGGATGATATCCCATTTACAGTAACTCCTTTATACAATATATTCATATCAGAAAAATCTATTTATACAATACACACTAAATAGCAGCAATTTTAACAATCATATAAAGTGCATGGTGTCAAGCAGAGAGGTAGGAGATTAAGGACACATAATCCAGTTAATCTATTGCACATCTTTTGCACTTTATTTTATATGTAAATTCACCCATATACCTAATAATATTTCAAGTATACATAACACATCCATGCTTTCAGGTGATTCTAATTCTACTCTTAATTTTCTTAATACTCAATAAATAATTAGCTAGCCTTTCCACTGTCCAACTATCCTCTGTATGAAACAGAATACAAGTAAGATCTTTTTTATCAACATTATATCTATTATTTAAATATAGACCTAACCAAAACATATGTTGACTATCATACCATCTACAAACCCCTAAAACACGGTATAAATCCTCCTTATCCCCATTGCCACAATCACATTCCTCGGAATAAATTCCCACTTTTTTATATCTATAGTCCAACACTTTACTAGGAAACTGTTCAAACTTGTAAATCATAAAGTTAGAACGATTAAGGAGTAGTCAGTATATCCAAATATTTTTTGTACCATGTGTATAATTATTTACTGCTAACCATTTAGAATAGCGGACTGCTTTATTTCCTCTAAGTCTTCAATTTCCATTGGTTGCTAATTTTCTTTGTAATATATTTTTTATATTTAACACTAATATGAATACATTTTGCCACAGAATTTTTTTAAGCGTTCTAAGTTATATTTCCCTAAGATAGAAAAAACAGTATCCAACCAAGAATCAGAATAAAGTCCCCAATCATGCCAATCGTTTTTTTCATCCAGACATTTCTTTGCAATTATATTTTCATTAGGTCCAGTCAATCTAATCCCATAATTTACCTTTTTGGATTCAATTGCTATGTTAATATCTATAATACCCAACTCTGCACGTATATAAGAAGAAGGGCAAGAATAACCTAACCTTAACAGAGATCTTAAGGATTTATAAACAGGACTCATAAATTTATTAACTGTATTTACTTTCCAAATTTCACATCCATATAACTGGGATTCTACCTTAGATTTTAGCACTCTTAACAATGGCCTTATCGTTAATCCCCCAAATTTACAGTTAAACCTATATAATCCTCCCACAATTTTTTTTAATTTCTCTTTAGCCCATTCCAAGTGGGAAGTCCACTTGCAGTTTTGATGAATTACTATTCCAAGATATACATCATTAGAAACTATTTCCACCTTATCTTGGCCAATATGCCAGCTACCATTGATACTTCTGTTCTTCTTCTTTTCACCCAATACCATAATCTTTGTTTTATCCATGATAATCTTCAATTTTAATTTCTCAGATTCCTTAAAAGAAAATTTAATTTATTTTGTAAACCAAATTTTGTTAAAGACAGGACCAAAATATCATCGGCATATGCTAATAAAGGAACAGGAAAATTCATAATTTTTGGGGAATCCATATCTATATCCACACTGTGTTTTAGTATATTATCCAGATATAATGTAAACAACAAAGGGGTGAGAATACAACCTTGCCTCACTCCATGGTTGCATTCAAAAATATTTGATAACTGGCCCCTAAGACCCAGTCTAATTTTAGCCCAGGTTTTGGTATATAAATGTGCTATTATATTTATTAGATTATGGTCAATACCTCTATCTAAAAAAATCTGCCATAATAAACTTCTAGAGACACTATCAAAAGCATTACTATAATCAATAAAACATAGATATATTCTTTGGCCACTAATTTTCACATATTTTTCCATTAGATGATTCAAAACAAAAATATTATCCAATGTGGACATGCCATGCCTAAATCCAGTTTGATAGGGGGAAACACTCCCTATTTTTTCAACCTCCTGCTGTAATCGACCCAATATTATCTTAGAAAAAATTTTAAGATTCACATCCAAGAGACTTGTAGGTCTATACATTTTAGGATCATCCAATGGACCTTTTTTGTGTAATGGAATTATATTGGCCCCTTGCCAAGAAGCAGGGAATCTTTTAGAGGAAATACATTTATTATAAAATACTGTTAAATATTTACACCATAAATGGGACTCTGTTAGAAAAACTTCAGCTGGGATTCCATCCGGCCCAGCTGCTTTGTGCTTTTTTAAAGTATACAATGCCAGAAAAGTTTCATCTAGTGTAATTGGATGCACATAAGAACACCCAGGACCATTTATTGGGGAATTGTCAGCCTCAATATCAAAATAAATCCCTTTAAAATATGTTCCCCATCTTTCCTCAGTAATAAAAGTATCAATATTAATTTTCTGCTGATCAAAGCCCTTACTACTAATGACCAAAATGCTCTATTATCTCTACCCTGAATTGCCGAAAACATTTTTTCCCACTTAGATGCAAAAAAGCCTCTTTTTTTGTTAGCAATGAGTTCCTTGTATGCTCTCTTTTTATAGTTCAATAATTTAAGATTCACCTGAGTCTTTTTTTTATTATACAGTCTACATAATTTCCTGATATCAGCCTTTGCTTTTTTACAATCCCTATCAAACCAAGTATCCATAACTGCAATTCTTCCTGTTTTACTTGGTACTTCTAGTACAGATTTGATCTTATTTAGAAGAACATCTAGCTCTTCTGTAAGGTAAGTGAGATCACATTTACTAATATCTTCATAGGAGTAACTTAATATTGAGCCATGAATAATTGGTAACAGGTCATTATATGAACCCTGTTTCCATATAACCTTACTTGAGGCTCTAATTTCAGTAAATTGAAATGGCTGATGAACCAATCTATTCATCTGATCTAATTGAAATTCCATACCCAATGGATAATTTTCTGCTCTAATCAGTATCTCACATTTAGTCCAGTGATACATATCTCCAGACCAAAGAGCAAGATCAATTACTGAAGCTCCCCTCTGGGAAACATATGTAAAATTCTCCTCTTTATCTCCTTCTATCCTCCCATTTAGAGGGTACATATTATTTTCTTTCACTAACTCTATAACAGCTTTCCCATTATGGTTAACCACTTTATCTTTAGATTGTCTACAGGGTACTTTATCGAGGTAATTACATGCAGAAAATGTGTGATCTACTAGGCCATCAAACAGGCCAATGCGTGCATTTAAATCACCTAGTAAAAGTACTTCTGCCTGTGGAAAAATTTGCTGAACTTCTTTTAGCAGAGTAGATATTTCTTGCCATATGCCTACTGGAAAATAATCAGAATTTTCTGGAGGTACATAACAATTCAGTACAATCATTTCCCTTGCTCTACATTTAACTAAAACTATCACATAATTTTCTGCAAGTTTCCAACATACAACCTTATCAAATACACCTATTTTAATTAAAGTGATAATTCCACCTGAAAATCTCCCTACCTTTTTACATTTCCTACCAGGAGCATGCAAGGTCTCATATCCATTAATAGCAATTTCTACATCTTTAGAGTGCCAAGTCTCCTGTAAGCAGATTAGCTCATAATCCATTAAAAATGTAATACATTCAACATCTGCCTATAAAGATTTCCAGCCGGCTATATTCCAAGTTATGAAACTGATTTTATAATGTAACTCAGCTGACCCAGGAATATTCTTATTTACCTTAGGAGTTAGTCACTCATCATACCCTGCCAATATTTTAAATCTGTTTTCCAACAGGAGGACAGAAACTTCCTCATGTTCCCTCCCTCCTGCACCAAGCACTGTAAAGTCTATCAAATGCAGACCTAAATAATCCAGCTTCCTAGCTTGGCACAAGATTAAGTCTGCTAGCCTTTCATTTGGAACATACATATCAATCTGGCTTCCTTGATGTCTATGTACAGCTTGTATACTATCAGGATATTCCACTGGGACCATCATAAAATTTTTCAACAAGTTCTCAATTGCTATAGACAACCCTAAGTCTGTTTCTTGAAACATATGGTTCATCCCAAAAAAGAGTTAAAATTCTCCCACTTACATCCTTTACACTTGGTTTGTTACATTTACCGATATTAAATATTTCTCTATTAGGGAAAAACAAAGATACTTCCTTATTACTTAACAAACCTCTGTTCATCCAAACATAGTTTTCTGTTCTTGGTGCATCAAAAAAGATATCAATAATGGTAGCCTCTTCTAATATTAACCTCTTGATCTCCATTATATCAGCTTCTGTGAGTTCAATATCCAATTCTTTATTCAAAAATGTAAGAATATGTAGGTCTAACATAGCCTCCCCAAGGGTACCCCAGTTAAATGGTCCATATAATCTAATTAGGGGCTTCTTCTCCACTAAGGCATGTATAACTGGGTTTCCCCTTCAAATCTTGGGAATGTTCTCCATTTCTGTCCTCAATAATTTGTATTTTCCCAACATCTCCAATGTTCTCCTTGTCCTTGTCATTATCCTTACCCAATTGACCATTTGATTTTATATCACACCTTAACCCTTCCACTTCTTGTTCTAATTTTGCTAGTTCCAATTCCAGTTTAGATGACACCTGTTGAGGCTGGGGAGTATAGCATCCCACAATTTATATCCTCTCCTTGTGTTACTATGCTTCCTTTATTCTTCCCCCTGTTTTTTTCCTTCTCCTTCAAATTTTGTTTCTAGAGATCTCCTTAGCTGTTAATTCAGGAAAATCAATTATACTAAAATCAGGTCTCAAACCTAATGATCCTGGAGCTTCAATATCATCAGAACACACCTCCAAAACAGACACAGTTTCCAACTTCTCTGTATTTAATATTATCTTCTCAACCTTTCCAGACAGATCATCAACTTTATCCATAATCTGTCTTAATTTCCCATCATTAACAACCAACTGTGCTTTTAGTTCTTCCAATAAGTCCTTATTAAGAACTAATTGCTCCATCAGGATCACAAAGGAATTCATTGGATTCCTTAGAAAGGTAATCAGTTTATCACTCAACCTAGCAGGTATAAATACCTCATTTTCTAACAAGCAATTATTACCTTTTTGAGACTGATTTACAGTATTACATTGACATCTAGAACTAAACAGGTCTTTTTCTACTTCTTTAAGACCATCTATAGTTTGTTGTAACTCTTCCATTAGCTCTTTTAGTTCATGGGTCTTATATGTTGTCAGTGACTCTTTTTCCTTTACCACATCCATCATGTCATCAGAAACCTCCAGGGATATATCTGCCCCCAATGACACCTCAGGTCTCCACCATGGAGGAGAACTTTTCAGACCATCAGGAGCAGAAGACCCCACCGAGGATTTCCTATCTGAATGCGATAATCTTTCAGAAAACAGGTGATCCTGATTAGCCACCAATGAGCCAGCCATAAGGCTACAATCAATTGACCCCCATAACTCTACCCTTTTATCTACCCCTATACCTTCTACATAAGCAGATGGAACAATAGAAGCATCCACATCCACATATTGATGCATACATTTTGATTTACTTGATTTACTTGATTTACCTGAAATCTCAGCTAGGGTTATATTCCCATTAGGGGTAGAAGTATTATTTCCCCAATTCTTTTTTTTAAGATGTTCAGTAATCTTAGTCTGCCTTCCACCATATTTTTTGTTAATTTTCTGTGTAGAAAGCTCCTGTAATTGTGAAAACTGAGAAGCATGCATTCTTTGATTTCTAGTAATAACCATTCACAAAAATAACATCAAAAAAAAACAACCTCCCCAGACACTTAAACAAAATTGGAACAGCAATCAACAACAACCATCAGGTCAAAACAGGTCAAGTTGAACAGCAGATCATATAATCCAAATGTTCAGTTGTTCAATTAAATTCAATCAGATGACTCCTCTCCGTTTAGTTCAACACAATTCAACGCAGCTCGATTTAATTTAAGTTCAGTTCAAATTTCCTGGATTTCGGTACTTGCTTTTCTTTTATTCAAAGATTCTGTATCTTCTATATTTTACACTTCATTTCCATAGACAAGATAAAATGGAACTATATCCTTCGAAATCAATCAGAGACCATAACTGCTACACAAGTTCCGATGTTCAAAATAAACAGCTTCCTTAAATTCTGCCAAAATTCCTTGTTTTCCAAGTTTCCAGGTTTCCAATTTACTTAAACCTTCTATCAGGCACCGCCAACTTTTTATCCACTGATCCACAGTAATTTTTATGTTCTTGTACAATCCCTTGATGGTTTCCATTCCTTCACGGTCTCAGGTGCCTAAACAGCTAAGTAGCTAAGTAGCTGGGGGGGGGAGGAGTGCCTAAACAGCTAAGTAGCTTAAGTAACTTAAAAACCACAAAAGGCTACAAAAAGCAGTAATGAGTCTTGTGAAGGACTGATGAAGTAATTTCTTGTGCTCGAGCACCTAAGTCAACACCTGGTACCTCTGCTGCGTGCCACGGAGAATGAAATTTCTAATCTCTCTTTCTAGGCGAGTAACATACGCAAACTTTCCCCCTTCCATTGTTTGGTACCTTGGAATTTCCACATCAAAGTCTCCCCTGACTCAATGCTCCCAAAATTGCCTTCAAGTACAGATAGGTACCTCTGAACAGATGCATCAGGGTTCGTGGATCTCAAAAATGTAATGGCTTCAAGGGCGGGGCCCCTCAAACTTTCTATGATTCTTTTCCACTTCTCAGCCTTAGCACACTGCCACTCGGGTACCAAGGGGGCAACACAGTTGATCCAGGTCTCCCAGTCATCCTCCCCTTGGGGGGTGGGGAGGGTGCCTGAGAAGATTCTCAGCCTTCAGTAGGAGTTGTGACTAATGGCAGGTATAGATATAGGGGCCAGCATTGGCATGGGCACAGAAGGTAGGGCAATAACAGGTGCTGGAGTGGGAGGGGGTGTTGGGGAAAGAACACCCCCAGGTAGCAGGAACAGTTTCTTAACTCATTCAGGCCTAGAGACGTCTGTAGGCAGTGTCTGAATGCATAGCCACCCAGGACAATAACGCCTGTAGACGTACTCAACTGACTTTCACTCAGGCCTAGAAACGTCTGAGGAAGTCAGCAGTTTTTACCTAACTATTAAACAAACCGAATTGCTTAGAACTGAATGCATAGCACCATTAGAAAGGTAATTTTGCTCTGAACAATTTTGCTGCAGATACTTTGTGTCTATCATGTATACTTTAAGAGTTATTCATATTTGTTTAAGGTATGGTGTGCATTGATAACATTTCTCTCTCAAGCCTCACCTAAGCACCTTGAATAAATCTGAAAAAACAAACAAACAGTTGTTTGGTATTTCAGCTACTATAAAATAAAAACTAAATGGAATACAACTGATTGCATAGCACCATTAGAACGGCTATGTTGTGCTGAACAATTTTGCCACTGATACTTTGTGTCTACCACATATACTTTAGGAGTTATTTGCATTTGTTTAAAGTATGGTGTGCATGGCTGACATTCGTCTCTCATGCGTCACCTAAGCACCTTGAAAAAAATCAGAAAAAATTAGTTGTTTGGTATTTCAGCTAGTATAAAATAAAAACTAAATTGATTACAACTGATTGCATAGCACCATTGGAAAGGTAACACTGTGCTGAACAACTTTGCCACTCATACTTTGTGTGTAGCACTTACGGTTCAAGAGGTAGTCACATTTGTTTGTGGCATGCTGATTATGGCTTGATTTTGCTTAGAAAGGCCCAGGATTCAGTGCTAAGAGTATACAGGGTACAAGTGGTGGAAATCTCAGAGAGCTCTTGTGGTGTGAATGAGTTAAAGTCCTCTACAGTTTTCGCTTCCTCTAGCAACAACTTGCAAATTTCTCCTCAAAAGTCTCAGATAATGGTGGGAGCTCATCCTCCCCAGGGTCTTTACTGCATTTTGTTATCACTCTCCAGGTGGCTGGGACCCCTTCTGAGGCAATAGTCTGTGGCACTTTAGAGCTGTCTACAAGGTCACTACACTCTACCAAGGCTATGAAAGTTTCGGAGATCAAATCAGCCTGTCAACCCAACACCACAGGGTTTTTTAAACATTCAACTTTGGAGAGTACTCCCTCTACAGTGTCCTCACTGGAACCCAGGGGAATATCCAGTATAAGCAGAGCATTTTGGGGGTAGATCTCCTGCCCAGTACACCACCCCACTAACTGGTGTACAGCCATTTTTACTGGGGTAGCCATTAATCTTTAACAATAATTCGTAATTTTTGGCCACTGGAAGGCACGAAATCCCAGTGGTGAGCCTCCAAGATGTAACCCCAGGTGGCACTATCCCATGGGCTACTACCCCTACCTGCTTGGCTAGTAGAAGGTTAAAGGGCCTAGGTTCTGCAATGAGTGCCTCCACCCGGAGGTCAGGGTTGGTAGTGGTCAAACTAACCTGGGCACAGCCCTCCGGGTCATTGTAACCCCCCTCTTTCCCTTCTAGTGGCCTGAGCAATATATGATAATTACTTTCACAGTACCCCTAGTACACCATACCAGTACCCACACTGTTTGCACTTACCACCAGGGCTGGGTCCTCTCTCTCAACCCTGGGGACCCCCTGTAAAACAAGGTTATGCACAGTAAATAGCAGCAGTACAGTAATCTTGGCACAAACATGAACCACAGTCAGGTTAAATGCAGAAAAAGTCAGATCTGATTTATTCAGAGGACTTGAACAAGGGTGGGGCGTAATCAGGTTGATTGGCTTAAAGGCTATATTAATCAAACAGTTATGCATGTGCTTTAAGTCCCCACACAGTCACGCCTCTTGGTACCCAGGTAGGGAGACGATGGGCTAGCCAGGAACGTTGCAGCTGGTTGGGGCCCTGTGATGGAAGAAAGCAACATGCACAACACACACTATTTGTAATCCGGAGCCAGAGGGCTCAGTTCGTGAAAGAAAAAGCAACCAGACAATCAAATGACACCACTTTAGATTTAGCTGTTGTTGTAGGGAGCTACCCTGATGTCTACTCATGATACCCAATACTGGACACAGGCAGGATGAAATCGAGACTGGAGGTTGTTGAGCTGGAGTGCCAGGAGAAGCAGGGCCCACATGAATCACCGAGGCGTTGTTCTTGTTCAAGTGTTGAGCAGGGGGCTGATCCCCAAGCAGGTCTCTTATCAATGGCTTTCTCTGTGCAGCGGGTAGTCGGGCTGGGCCACTGTGGCAAGGTCCAGGTCCAAGGGAGATGATTCTGGATTCAGTCCATGGGGCTGGATGCAGCTTCCAGCAAGCAGAATACAGTTCAAACCACAGCGGGGAACCAAATCACGACCCACTACCAGCACACAGCACATTTACACATAAGGAAATTCTAATGCAGCTTCCAGCAAGCAGAACACAATTCAGACCACAGTGGGGAACCAAATCACGACCCACTATAAGCACACTACACATTCACATGTAAGGAAATTCTACTGTACCAGGCAAAAGGCTCTCCGGTCGCAATTACAGAGTCTCTGCACAATGTGGGAGTTCAGAGGCAGCTGGAAGTCCAGACAGGCCGATCACATTCAGCAAATCTTCGGTCTTCTTCAGGTAGGAGCCTGGTCACAATTCAGTGGCTTACTTCGCTCTCCAAGTTCGTATTCAGTCCAAAAAAGGCACAAGTTCCCTCTCAGGGACAGCAGGTAGGCATGCAGGCCAAAACTCAGGCCTTTCCACAGTTCTCCCATGTAAATATATGCCCAGGCTGCTGCTTGAATCATTCAAGCTGTTATCTCTTCACTTCCCAACTCAGAACTGAAACCAGCTGCAAGAAGCTTGGGAATTTCCCCAAGATCCAAAAGGTTCGGTTGGCTGATCTGTCTGTCAGTCACAACAAGGGCTCCCCCTCCAGGTTATTTTAGGTGCCAAAATGCAAAAACTATAATTCCTACAAGTTTTGACCCCACCAAACCCCTGTAGGCAAGCTCCATTTTGGAGTCCCAACAGTACTGATTGGCCCATTCTGACAGTCCAGGACCAAGATGATGGAAACAAACAGAACTGTCCATGCTGCAAAGAAGGCAGGATAGAACAAACTGCAATATTATTACTACTCTAACAAATGATCAGCAAACAAGTACATCTTCTAACAGAGCTCCCTCTCAGATTAATTAAGACTGCAATCCAGGCAGCTCTTAAAGAGACAGTACATACAGGCTATACAGGCACTCTCTGGCAATACATTTAATCTGCTAAAACGCAGAACACCAGCCTGGCGGTGAGCATTTAGGCAAGCTCAAGGAAGACTTTTCGGGAACCCCCATTTGTAGGAGAGTTACACATAGCCCTGCCTCTAACAAAGGCCTTGAGGATGTCCGCACCATGTTGATCTGTTCTACTGAGCCTTTGTTTGTAACCCAACATTCCTTAATCTCCCCTCTGAATTGCTTTAGGAACTTCTCCGTGTTGAGCTCCAGGGGGTCCAATCTCCAGATTGGTGTCCCTGCCTGCTCTCTCCCTTAAGGTGATATTCCATCTTACAGGGTGTGTGGTCTGAGATGATTTTTGGGAGATATTTGCTCACCCTGACCTCCTTTATTAAGCATTTTGAGATGTAGAAGTAGTCTATCCTGGTGCAAGTTCTGTGGACTGGGGAGCAGGAGTAATCCTTCACTGTGGGGTGACGGGCTCTCCAAATATCTGTCAGATCCAGATCTTTGGTCTACTGTTTTACTATTCCTGCCACCCTATGCAACTAATATGATTGCATGGAGGACCTATCCAGGGTGCTGTCCAATATCATGTTGAAATCACCACCCCAGACTGTGTCTCCTTGAGTCTGCACAACATATGAACATATGACAAGGCCAGCAGATTTAGGCCATAAGGTCTATCACGTCTGCTCGAACGCAGCTCCCAGTTAAACCACTGCTGCTGAAACATAGAAACATAGAATTTGATGGCAGATAAGGACCGCTTGGCCCACCTAGTCTGCCCATTTTCCTACCTAACAGATAAGCTGCAGATCCTGGTTAACCAACAGCTTACTTCCTCTTACCCCCCACTAGGACTGCCTTATGTCTGTCCCATGCATTCTTGAATTCCTCCACTGTACTTGACTCCACAACCTCCTCAGGGAGGCTGTTCCATGCATCCACAACCCTCTCTGTGAAAAAATACTTTCTCACATTACCTCTGAGCCATCCCCCTCTTATCTTCAAATTGTGCCCCCTTGTTCTTGCACATCTCTTTTTCTGAAAGATGCTACCCTCTTGGACTTTGTTGATTCCCTTGAGGTACTTGAAAGTTTCTATCATGTCCCCTCTCTCCCTTCTTTCCTCAAGGGTATACATATTAAGCTCCTTTAGTCTTTCTTCATATGTCTTCTGGTGCAGACCCTGCACCATTTTGGTTGCCCTCCTCTGGACAGCCTCCACTCTGTCTATGTCTTTGCAGAGATGGGGTCTCCAGAACTGCACACAGTACTCCAGATGGGGTCTCACCAACTGTCTGTACAGAGGGATAACAACTTCCTGTTTTCTACTATTGATGCCTCTTCCTATGCATCCCAGTATCCCCCCCAGCCTTCCTTACTGCCTTCTCACATTGCTTGCCCACCTTTAGGTCATCTGATATAATTACCCCCAGGTCCCTTTCCATTTTTACTGTTGTCAGTATCTCACCCCCCATTGTGTACGCTTCCCCTGGGTTTTTGTTTCCCATGTGCATTACCTTGCACTTCTTTGCATTGAATCTGAGCTGCCATACATTTGACCATTCCTCCAACCTTGCCAAATCCCTTCTCATCCTTTCCACTCCATCTTGTGTATCAACCCTGTTGCAGATCTTTGTGTCGTCTGCAAAGAGACATACTTTTCCTTTCAGTTCCTCTGCAATGTCACTTATAAAGACATTAAAATGGACTGGTCCCAGTACTGAACCCTGCGGTACCCCTCTAGTAACCCTCCTTTCTTCACTGTGTACTCCATTTACTACTACCCTTTGCGTCCTGTTGTCTAGCCAATTTTTTATCCAGGCTACCACCTTGGGACCCACTTCAAGGCTTGCTAACTTGTGTATTAATCTTTTGTGTGGGACTGTATCAAATGCCTTGCTAAAATCTAGGTAGACCATGTCCACAGCCCTTCCCTGGTCTACTACTTTGGTCACCCAGTCAAAGAAATCTATTAGATTCATCTGACACGACCTTCCCATCGTGAATCCATGCTGCCTTGGGTCCTGTGCCCCACTGGCCTCTAGGTACTCAACAATTCTTTCCTTCAGAAGTGATTCCATCATTTTCCCTACCACTGAGGTCAAACTAACTGGTCTGTAGTTTCCTGCATCTGTCCTGCTCCCACTTTTGTGAAGAGGAATCACATCTGCCCTCCTCCAGTCCTCGGGTACCACCCCATCCTCCCATGATTTGTTAAAGAGAGTAGTCATGGTGTCACTAGTTCTACCCTTAGTTCTTTTAGAATTCTTGGGTGAATCCCATCAGGCCCCATTGCTTTGTCCACCTTCAGTTTTATTAGTTCTTTCAGAACCCTTTCTTTTATAAATGGACTGGTATGCCCCATCTTTAGAGTGTTCTCTTGTTTGGTTTAGGTACCTCCCCTCCTCTTCCTTTGTGAATACTGAGCAGAAATATTTGTTCAGTATCCCTGCTTTTTGCTGTCACCTCTACCCACATTCCTCCCTTTATTAAGCCTCAGTATCCCTCCTTTGGTCTTTTCTTTGTTCCTAATGTACCTATAAAGGTCTTATCCCCTTCTTAACAGAATTGGCTATCCTTTTCTCGGTTTGGGCCTTTGCTATTCTGACTACCTTCCCAGCCTCTTTCTGCTTTAACTGATAAAGTTCTCTGTCCTGCTCCTTCTGTGTTTCCTTATATTTCCTGAATGCTATCCTTTTCTCCTAACCTTCTCTGCCCCTCTTTGAGAACCATAACGTTTTTTCCTTCGTTGGTTTTATTGATTTGCTTTACACAAAGGCTTGTTGCCTCTGTGATGGCTGTTTTGATTACTCCCCATTGTTCCTCCTCCTCCTTCTTCCCTGTTTGCTAGTGCTTTCTGAGGCACTCTCTCATTTCCCAAAGTCAGCCTCCTAAAGTCCAATACTCTTGCTTTTGTATGGCTTGATAGTATGGCTGTGTTTATCAGAACCACACTGTTTGGTGGTCGCTTGTTCTCAGATGGCTACCCACTTCTAAATCTGAGATTCTTTCTCCATCCCCATTTGAGAGTACCAGGTCTAAGATTGCTCCCTCCCAAGTGGGTTCCAATACTAGCTGTCTGAGGCATGCCCCCTGTAGGGCATCAAGAATGGCCCTGCTCTTGGATGTGCCTGCAGCAAAGGTGCTCCAGTTGACATCTGACATATTCAGGTCCCCCATCAACAATATCTCCCCTTTTTCTGCCATTCTAAGGAAGCCTTCTATCATTTCCGTGTCCATTCCCTCCCCCTGTTGCTAGCCTTGCTTGTAGAGCAGAAAGCAGCTAACTAAAAAAAGAAGCTACATTTTCTTATTAATTTAAAACTTATATCTCAGCAGGAGTCAGTGTCTGTTGAGATTAAGTAGACATATACTTTATTAGAAGTAGAAGGGGTCTTATTTAGGGTTAAAAAAAAGAAAGAAAGTTGGTGTGTGTTCTATGCTGGAAGGGTACTGTATCAGCTGACTTTGCTAAACCAGTAGGAGGAAAGAGAGCTTAACTGAGGGTGTGGCTTAGACACTATAAAAGCAGGTGACTCAAATTACAACTTCCTGTTGCTAGCCTTGCTTGTAGAGCAGAAAGCAGCTAACTAAAAAAAAGAAGCTACATTTTCTTATTAATTTAAAACTTATATCTCAGCAGGAGTCAGTGTCTGCTGAGATTAAGTAGACAGATACTTTATTAGAAGTAGAAGGGGTCTTATTTAGGGTTTAAAAAAAGAAAGAAAGAAAGTTAGTGTGTGTTCTGTACTGGAAGGGTACTGTGTCAGCTGACTTTGCTAAACCAGTAGGAGGAAAGAGAGCTTAACTGAGGGTGTGGCTTAGACACTATAAAAGCAGGTGACTCAAATTACAACTTCCTGTTGCTAGCCTTTTTTCTTACTAATTGCCCTCCATCCCACCCTCCACCCACCCACCCAAAGCCAGTTCTACTTTTATAGCCACTGGATTTGACTGTCAATAGGAACTTCCTGTTTGGCAGTAGGACGGGAAGGATCATAGAGAAACATTGGTTTTGTCAACCCTAAAGGAAAAAAGTAGCTCACTCCCCCCCCCCACCAGCTGCTGGTGGTCTGACATTGAGCAAGGAAGAAGGAGGCTACTGAAGAAGAAGATAGGAAGTTGCCTTCCCAGAACAGGAAGGGTGACAGTTGTAAGGAGAGGAGAGAGAGTAAGAATACAAAGAAACAGTAGAGGGGGCACAAAATAAGACATGATAGGAGTGGTGCAGTGCAATGGCTATGGGGCGGCAGTGTTCCGGGAGACATTCTGGAGGCTGAAATACTGCCCTATTTGCAGGCACCTCTCTGGTCAGAGAGAGGAGGTTGCCCATCTCCAGGCTGACCTGGCTAGGATTCGTGAAACCTCCTCCCCCACCCAGGGACCACCAGGGCCAATGCCACTACCTCAGAGGTTGCCAAGAAAGAGGAGAGGCTGGACCAGGGTGGGCTCAGGGAGGGAGAGGGTGGTGGAACAGAGTTGCATCCCTCCAGCTGTACCTCTCCACAATTCATTCACTCTTCTGGTGGATAGTGGTTTCTCTATGGAGGCACCTGCAGTGGAGACCAAGGAGAAAGCTGGGAACCTTCACAAAGGAGACCCACAGGAGGGTGGCATGGGACCCCACAGGGGAAGGAAACAACTCCTGGTGGGGGACTCAATCATTAGGGGGTAAAAATGGGGAGGAAGGGGAGAGGGAGGTAAGATGCCTTCCTGGTGCCACGGCTTGGAGGGACAGGAAGCGAAGCCTCAGGATCGTGGGAGGAGCTGCACGAGGGAGGGAGCTGGATGTCATTGTCCACCTGGGGACAAATGACCTGGCTAGGAATGGGATCAGAGCAGTGCAAGAGGAGTTTGCAGAGTTAGGGAGGGGCCTTAGACAAGTAGCGCATATGGTGACCTTCTCAGAGGTGCTGCCTGTCTATGGCAAGGGTGATGCTAGGGCACTCCTCACCAGGGAATTCAATGAGTGGTTGAAAAACTGGTGTGGAGCGCAGGGTTTTGGCTTCATTGGGGACTGGGGAGCCACCTGGAGGGATGCAGACCTATACTGGTGCGATGGTCTGCATCTGCCCAGGGAACCAGGATCCTAGGTGAGAGGTTTAAATGCTTCATTGGCAAGCATTTAAACTAGCCAAGGGGGGAGGCACTGAAAAGGAGCAGGGAAATCCCAGCCTTCCCCCACAAAACATGGTAATTAGTGAGGTAAACACCAAGGTAGAGAAGTTATTAGGGAGCAGAACCGAGGTAAATGTAAAAAAAGGCAAAGGCAGTAAGGACAGGAATGGGGCTAAAAGGGGTAAGGCTATCAAAAAGTAGAGGGTGATGAGTACCAATGCCCATAGTCTGTGTAACAAGCTCCCTGAACTAGTGGCCTTGATGGAAGAGGTTGCCTGGATATTGTGGCAGTCACAGAAACATGGTACACAGAGAACCATGACTGGGATGTCAACATACCAGGATACACAATCTACAGGAGGGACAGGAGGGTAAAAGAGGAGGAGGAGTAACTCTCTATGTAAAGGAAAGGATCAAAGAAACAGAACTAAAGAGTAAACAGGGAGCAGATGAGGCACTCTGGGTCACCCTGGAGACAGGAAATGGCACCACAATCCGCATGGGGGTTGTATACAGACCCCCATCTCAGGGGGAGGGAATGGACAAGGAAATGATAGAAGGCTTCCTTAGAATGGCAGAAAAAGGTGTTCTCCTTTATCTTTCCTCCTCCCTCCCTCCATAGGTTGCCTCCTTGAGTTCCCCTCTGTTCACTTCCCTCCCTACTTGTGTCCTGCCCTTGAACCTGTCCCATCCCTTCTTAAAGCTCCCCACTGATTCCAGTGAGATCAGCTCCTGACATAAGGCAATTATAGTGGGGGGTTGCAGGAAATAGTCTGTTGGTTAACTAGAATCTGCAGCTTATCCAGTAGGTAGGGAAATGGGCAGACTGGGTGGGCCAAGTGGTCCTTATCTGCCGTCAAAGTCTATGTTTCTATGTTTCTCCTCAGGTAACGTGTTCCACGGTGCCACCATTCTTTCTGTGAAGTAGTGCTTCCTCAGTTCCTCCTGTACTCCCCACCACCACCAGTTTCAGACTATGTCCCCTTGTGGGTGTCTTCCCCCTTCTGTCTAAACAAACCCTCAGTTTTAACTCTGTTGATACCCTTCATGTACTTAAAGGTCTCAATTATATCCCTTCTGTTCCTTCTGTCCTCCAGGGAGTACATGTTGAGCTCCCCTCAGTCTCTCCTCATAAGGATTCTCCTCCATTCCACAGATCATCTTAGACGCCCTCCTCTGGACTCTCTCCAGGAACATAACATCCCTCTTTAAGTATGAGCACCATAACTGCACACAATACGCCAAGTGAGGCCTCACCAAGGATTTGTACAGTGGCAGGATAATCTCCTTCCTCCTTGAAGTGATCCCCCTTGCAATGCAACCCAGCATTCTGTTTGCTTTTGCCGCTGCTTTCCTACATTGTTCTGAGTGGTTCATTTTACCTGTGATCACCACCCCCAGATCCTTTTCCTCCTCAGAGGTAGATAACTGCTCCCCTCCCGCCAAATGGTAGCTGTAACCTAGATTCCTAGCCCCTAAATGCAGTGCACTACACTTCCTAGCATTGCACCTCAACTGCCATGTTTTTGACCACTGATCCAGTCTTTCCAGATCTTCCTGGAGTGTCCTCCTCCCCCCCCTCTACTCACTGTCTATCACCACTCCTAATTTGGAGTGATCGGCGAACAGGTTCATTTTACTCACAACTCCCTCAGCAATGTCTGGTATGAAAGCGTTAAATAGCAGTGGAACCAGAACAGATCCCTGCGGGACTCCACTAGTGACCCTCCTGGGAGTCGAGAGCTCCCCACCACCACCACCCTCTGCTGCCTATTGCTTAGTCAGTTACCAATTCACTAAGCCCAAGTAACAACAGGTTCTGATAGAACCCTGTGTCATTAGGCATGGGGTCATTATGTGCAGACATAGCCCTTTGTAACTGTCGCGTTGTGCGATTTATGCCATAAGGCATATGTATTTGTTCTGTGGGGGCTCTGCCCCACACCCGTTCGATGAGGGCTGCACCCCAGACCCCCCACTAAGATTCTCAACTCTGGGGGTCCAACTCGGGAGTGCACAAGTCCGGGTTTGCCATAATGCCATATGCTATTAAACGTGCAACGTTATGATCCGCTACGGTGTCGTCGTAGTTTGGCATGTAGATATTAACTAGGGTCACCTGCTGGTGGTATAGTGTGCCTTGTAGCAGAATACATCTGCCAGCAGCGTCTGACTGCTATTTTGCCACCTTTAGGGGCAGGTTTATACTGTATTTATAAATGTGGCCACCCCTCTGGCATGCTTCGTGTATGTAACCCCCCCGCCTTGTTTAGGGGCATATCTTTTCTATCACAGATGATCCAGGCAGAAAAGTGGAAGCACTCCTACGCACTAGCATTCGAGACCTTTTGCACATCAGTAACAGCAGGGAAACAGTTGTCTCCTACCTGCTCAGCATCTTCATATCTGTACACTCTATCTATCTATCTACCTATCTACTCTCTCTCTCTCCCTCCTCCTCCCCCCATCTCTCTCTCTCTCTCAGCATCTGATCTCTTCGCCGAGCTGTCCACCGGACTGGGACCTCTCTCTGCACCTTTGGCGGTCTCAGAAGCCCTTGCGGCTCCAATCAGGCTGGATCGAATGTTTGCCACTGGAATGCAACTCATGGAAAATTAATTAGACCGTAAATACAGGGGGAAAAGGATTTAATTTCATTTTGCCTCCCCCCTACAGTCAAATAAGGCACAAACCAATATTTCTTCCCCAAAACTGGCTTTTATTTTGAACCTGTACTGCAAATGATTCCAGCATTACAGGGGTCACCATAGTCATTAAAAAATAGATAAAGCAGCTCCACGGGGCTATTAACTTTTTGCATTACTGGCTGGACAGGATAAGACAGCAGAAACCGATGGATTCAGGCAGACTCAAGCAAGAATTCTCCTCTGCCTACTATCTCTCTCTCAGATGCTCTACCCGAGACTTACTGGAACACAGATTCCTGCAATCTCCTGGCTTTTACTGGATCTGGTAAGCCAACTTTCACTTTTCTTTCCTTGGGTCACCTCCAATCTGGCACTGGTTGTCCCCCCTTACTCTGGCATGGGAAAGCAATCAACCTTCCCTACCTGGACCCCTGGGCGCTGGCTCAAACCACAGGGGCATCCAGGAATTTCCCTGATGACCCAGGCCCCGACCCACACTCAAAGGGTGGTACTATTCCCAGTGCTAAAGCCACACCTGCCATGGTCACTTGGCTCTGCCTCAGCACCCCATGCTCCAATTCACTTTGGGGATTCTGCTGGTACTTATTTCCTCAGGGGTCCCTGCTAGGCCCATATCCCTGCTTCACCGCCTGGGCTTGCATTAAGTTCTAGCATGGGGGCTACCCTCCAAGGCCTGCCATTTTCAGCCTGTGACTCGCCCGGACCTCAATGTACCAGTGCTCCAGGATCTGTCCCTCCAAACAGGCCCCCTGTTTTTGGGTGAAAGGCTGCCCACCTCCCTCGACCCCCCCCCAGGCTGCCCTGCCATACCAGGTATGAGGGGAACCTCTGCCACCAGTTCCCCTCCTGAGAGGGCCCTGACACTACCCTCCCAGCCCTGGCAACCTGGTATAACACACAAACAGGCTTCCTAAAGGCTCCTACTCTATCTGGGCTTGCTAAAGCCTCCTACTGCCCTAGCTTCCAATGACGCAGGACCTGGCTACCTGTGTCCCCATGGAGTTCCATGCCCCAACTCCTTGTTGACCATGACGCATGGAGAGCTGTCCTGACTGCACTCTGTTGGGGGGTTTCCCCACTGGCCCTCCTGGACCACTGAGCTCCCTCACCTTGCCCACCTTATCTGCTTCTGACTCTACTCTTCCAGCCTCCCCCCTCCAGCCCCAGGCCTAATGCCCGGGCTGGAAAGACCCCGCTACTTCCTGTCAAGTCCCCTTATATACTGTTCCACTACTCTCTGCTGCCACCTTTCGGTGTCCAGAGCAATATCCCCCAAAGCACTAGACCCATTTCCCAGCTCCGGGGGGTGGTAAGAGGGGGAAAGGGATGCCTAACAGTGGGACTATGAACCCCGCACTTACAGGGGGCTTACATGTATGAAGCATAGAACGCTTTTCCCACCCAACCTCCAGCCAGTTTTTCATGTTCCTTAGCATTTAGATACATTCTCTTGCAGGAACACTATTTGGGTGTGTTCTTTTTTATGGTAACAGAATACTTTCTTTCTCTTTACAGGATGGTTGGGCCCTTTAACATTCCATGATATTACAGTCATGCATTCACTCATTTTGGAGTGCAAGTTTATGCTGCCTACTCATGCCCAACATTGTACAAGTGCAGTTTAGAGTCATCTACCTGTGTGAGCCAGGAGTTCCGCATGCATCCACCCAGTAAAGCTGCTGAGGTAGCTGGAGCTCATGAAAGTACCAAGAGTGTGACCAGTTACTGTAGAACTAGAAAAGGCTGCGATTCTAAACAGAGCTAGAAAAGGGATCTGAGCTGGATCCATGTCTACACTTAGAATGACTAGCTGGTCTTAAGGCCTACCTGACTACCCTCAGGAGGGTTAGTGATCAGAAGATGGAAATGTTAAGATATGATCAGACCAATTTCTTAAGGAAAAAATTAGTCTCCCCTCACCTAGAAAGGGACTAATATTGTAACCAGTTCCAAAGGTGTGCTCAACTATGCTCCCTTGTGTCATCTGAGGCATACACCTTTTTAGTGGCCCAAGCCTTACTATCTGTTCATTGGCCTAAGCAGTCAGTATAGTGTTATGCTTTTGCAACTGTGTTAGTTTAGTTTTAGCTGTTTGCACTCTCTATTCCAGAGTAATTACCACCCTGTAGGGGTACCAAAGGCAAGGGACCCTCGAAGAGGGTTCCACTCCTAGAGGTGCCACGGGATGATTTCTGTGGCTAAAGGTACTTTAGGAAGGACCCCAAGGAGAGAAGTGCAGCTGCCGGAGGAGGAGAGGAGGATGATGGGGCAAAGAAAAAGTGCTTCACAATGAGGCTGAGAGGAACTGCTTATATAGCTCAGGAAGTGGGAGTGGCTGGCTGCTTGTCCATTGAACTCCAGGCTACGCTTTCCAGTTAGTGTCCTGCCCTTCACCTGTGCCTAAGCAGCCAGTATAGTGTTATGCTTGTGCAACTGTGTTAGTTTGGTTTTAGCCATTCGCACTCTCTATTCCAGAGGAATTACCACCCTGTAGGGGTACCAAAGACAAGGAAACCTCGAAGAGGGTTCCACCCCTAGAGGTGCCACGGGATGATTCCCATGGCTAAAGGTACCTTAGGAACCTTAGGAAGGATCCCCAAAAAGAATGAAGTACGAAACATATGAGCAAGCTGTAACTGTGACGTAGTAGTAGTAGATAAGCATCAGACAGTTTGATAACATAATGAGATGCTCAAGTTGATAATGTGATGAAAGCCCAGGTTTGCATGGCATGATTCCGACAGTTTGCACTGAGAATGAGGGGATCCTCTAAGGAGAGAGGAAATGGCAGGGACACCATCCACCACCATCCAACAGCAGAACCTACCTAAAGAAACTAGGGGACACTACTATGCTAACTAACAGTTATGACCTGAGATAATGAAGGAGAGAAAAAAAACCCTATGAGGAGGAAATCTCTGGGGATCCAAGGCCTAGGTCAGCTTCCCTCCAGGCTTGGGATAGTTTATTTAGTGATGGCTCTGCAGCTGCAATTTGGAAAACCCAATTAAAGAGAGGTGGAAAATATTCCAGTTTGGAGGAAGGCTCTCACTCAATCCAGCTAGCAGGAACGCCGTGGAAGGTTGCGAGCGTTCTCTGCAACAGGAATAGACAACCACGGCGGGAGGAGGAGAGCAACGACTGCTGAGGCACTCACCTGGCCTACTCACCCTAAACTCAAACCAGGTGAACCAGAGGCAGTCGTAGGGAGAATGCGGTGAAGGTGCCTTGCTAGGGAAACCACTAAAGCCAATGGATAACCATTATAGTGGAACCACTAGAGCCAAAGGAGATCGGAGTAACCATCCTTCACAGTTAGCCTTAAATTCTACACCAGGAGCTGCTGTCACATCAGTGAACAGCTAAAGCCAAGTCTGGAGTGAGGACATTCCCAGCTATGGGCCAGGTGAGAAGGACCCCACCCCGGGTCGGACACGCTTGAGATGCAGACTAAATGTAGAGTGAGACCATCGGCTGCAGGGAACCTGCGCCCGAATGGTATGGCTAGGATGCCCCAAAAACTGATAGCTGAAAAGCTTTTGATCAGCTAAATGAGCACTGGTATGCTGAAACATAATGAGTGGTGAGTGCTGAGACCTTGCAGGTCGAATGCAGATTGAGTGCAACAGACATCCCAGAGGCTGAAGCTGAGGGAATGTGGTAGGCATGAAGCAATGATTGCGTAAACAAGAGTGGACCTGCACGTAGGTCAGTAAACAGTAGTAGTGATAGGTGGATCTGCATGTAGGTCTGCATAACACAGTAGCAATGAAGCAGCACTGTGAATAGTGGGGCAAGCCAGCCAGGCGTCCAAAAACCAATAGAGGTGACACATACTCAGAGGATTTGTCGGTGGCAGAGACAGGATTTGAAACTAAGTAACAGCCTCAGCAGTAGCTTTAGCTGACCTTTGAGTATAACAGGGTGTATGAACATAGGGCAACGTCTGTATTGAGTATACTGAGTTGTAAAGCTGCAATAAACATAATAAAGAGACACGATGCTCTGAAAGCAGGTGTAACCAGGCAGTGCAATGAAGCTGCTGCAATGAGGTAAGTAGAATGAAAGCGCATGATTGAGCTGCATAGTTAGGTTCAGAGTAAGCCTGAGTCAGGTGAAAACAACTGAGTAATGCAACATGGAGCAGCTATGGTTGAGCTGAAACACACAGATAATGATTGCAGTTACATTGCAGTAATTTGAGGGTCACGAGTAACAGAGCAAATGGTAGGAGCTCTGGAGCAATATGCTAGGAGCTTAGAACAAAGCCCCCCACCCCAAAAAAAACAAAGACACACAAACACAGAAAACAAGGAAGAAAGACAAAAGAAGCACACACAGCCAAAGTCAAAATACAAACCAGAAGCAGGAAAGAAACATAGAAATCCGGCAGACAAGCAGGAGCAACAAGGTGGGGGGCCAACCAGCTCAGAGGACAGACCGACAGAGCCTTCAGCTGCAAAGAAAAAGTGCTTCACAGTGAGGCTGAGAGGAACTGCTTACATAGCTCAGAATGTGGGAGTGGCTGGCTGCTTGTCCCTTGAACTCCAGGCTAAGCCTTCCAATTAGTGTCCTGCCCTTCACCTGTGCCAACCCCTCCCCGTCATGGTGGAACTGGGGTAGAGGCCTGTCCCCCCTTCCTTTCTGGTTAGCTTTGCAATCTGCTGACTTCTGGATGTGGTGTCCTCCCAACCACCAAGGGGCAACCACAGACAGAGCTATGGGGCCCATACATCCTGATGGCCTTGTTTCTTCCCCTTCCAATCCCTGAACTACTGGGGCTGTTTCTCCTGTGGGCAAAGTTTGGGACTTCTGGTTAATGGGTCCCTTCCCTCCCCCTCCCCACCTCAGCCCCATCCCTCAGTCCTGCTCTCTCCCAAGGTTGGTGTCCTGAAGCAGTTGACCTGGCTTTATAAAAATAGAAACCCAGAGTCATACCTCTCAACTGTCCTCGATCATGAGGGACATCCCTCACTTTACCCCTCAAAACTGCTCTGTCCTTCATTCATCTCCTATAGAAAAGGGGCCACCACCACCACAGAACATGTGCTGTAAATTCAGACTGTAAAGCACAAATTCATATTATTCTATGATGCTTGATCAAAAATGAACTTTGTATAAGTAAGCACAGTGGTTTTCACAGTGTTCTAAACCTGTTATCTCCATGTTTGAGGATGTGTCCCTCATCCCGGAGGCCACTGTCCCTCATTGTCTCCCACCCTGAGTGACCGCATCCCTCCCCTCAGTGACAAAAGGTAGAGAGGCATTCCTGGAGTACCTAACTGTCCTCTGTCCTCCCCCCCCGTCCTCCGCTAGAGTGTCCCATTATGCAGGTTTCAGTTGGGCTGTCGGAAAGTCAGAAGCAGGTCCACCCACCAGTCCATCCTCCTAGTACAGAAATTATCAGCTGTCCGGCTGAGGAAGAGGTGCCCCTTCTGATATCATGGGCCAATTGCTGCTTCCCAACCCAGTTGGCCCCCCCCACCATGTACACCGCCTCCCCCCGCAGTCATTCCAGTGGGTCCAGAAGGCATGAAAGTGGGCAGAAGAGAGAACAACCCTGCTGCCTGTGTGCCCTTCCTCCTAGGAGCCTTCAGCAGCCCCACAGGCCCAGTGTTAGTCTGTAGCTCAGCCGTTGTCTGCCTCATCAGGGGCTAAGTAACTTGAAATGGTAGCTCCCTCTCATTCTCCCACTTTCTGGGGTTGGGAGGTTTCCTTCAGTGACTGCCATTTCTGAGACAGCTTCAAAATTCCTAGCTACTCACCTCCTGCGGCTTCACTAGGAAGCCATGGGATGTTTCCCATACAGCAGTCCAGTTTAGGGAAAGGGGAAATTGTTAAACCAGGAAAGGCACACTAAGCCACAGCTTGTCTCCAGGTGTGACCTGTGAGCACAAGGAAGTTAATTGACTAGCTCAGGGTCACACAGTATGAAAGTGGGAGCTGATGGGATTCAAACCCAGGTCTCCAGGTTTGCAGTTCAGTGCCCTTAACCACTACGCTATACTGCCTCCTTAGTTTACACTTTGACTGTTTAAGTTAAGAAGCACTGCCTCGTAGCACTACTGGACCTTGCACCAGAAAAAGAAGGGGCCACCAACGTGCCACAGTATTGAGACACACACCACTGTGACAGGGTGGAATAGGACCCTGTCCCAGTTGTTAGAGAAAGTGTTTAAATGCAAGGATCTGTCCTTTTCTGCCAATTTGTCTGTCTGGTTGTGCAACCATATTTTCCTGTGAGACCTCGGACTTGATCATCCTGATAATCTCGCAATTCTTTGCCTCTCACTGTCTCTCAGTCTTCCCTTGCTGTCTGACTTTTCTTCCCTTGCAAATCCGCTGATATAAAAATATATGCAAATCAATATGTGGAAATGTAACTGATGTTGGGATCTCTTTTGTTTAGAAACTATAGTGTTACTGTTGAAATGTATACATTTATAATTTGAGATGACTGCAAAAAGCTGCTGGAAACTACAGGTTACTTTAGTGCAAATCTTTGAGCTTTTTGCAAAAGCTGTGCAAAAGGGGCCTCAGCAAGCACACTGTGTTCCAGCATCTCCTGCCTGATATTTACAAAAACAGGATGCTTGCTAAGAATGGGGGTTGAAAGGACTTATAAAGCAGCTGAGCTGCAATTGCAAAGAAAGAGAGAAAGGGACACAGAGACTGAAAGAAAACTTTATTTTATTTTGCCTTTGTACATAGTTATACTGAACAAGTTTACTTTTTTTATGTTACTGCTACTGTAAATAAATATTTTTGGTGAATTTTACAACTGCTTCTGGTTTTCCTACGTGCCTCGTCGACAATCACCCAAGATGCAGATCCGCAACAGTCTACTTCATCCAGCACTGATGTGAAAATTGCCCAGAACTCCATCAGTACAGAGGGTTAAAAAACTTTAAATTTCAAGTTTATCAGGTATCACATAAATAGAAATAAAACCTTTGATGGCTGGTTGTGGATTTGATAGCGCTTGTGAGGAGAATCAACTGTGAGAAGGCAGGAGAAGGCACTAGCTTGTGGGTGTCAGGCCGGCTGTGGTAGCTCCACCCCGGTTAAAACCTCCTCCTATCCCACCTGGCTGCCTGGAGCAAGAGGGTGAGGGTGGCAGTGCCCGTAACAGCCACAGCAGGACCCCTCACCCATAGTCATTTTGGCTCCAGACCTGTGCTCCTCTCACCACCAGCAATGTCCGAGGATACCTACCTGCCCCGCTGTGCCGACTCTCTCATAGTCAGTGAACCCCCCCAACTCCCTCCAGTATAGGCTGGCCTGCGAGAATAATTACTCAGAACAATAGCCCTCTACAAGAAAACAAACAAGAATAAACCCAACAACCATTGATTTAGAAACAATTAATTTGTGAGTTTTTTTACTTGCCAGCCCACTGAGCAGCTCGCAGACACTCAGGCAGTAGCCATTTTGCTTTTGGAGGTATAAATTAGTGTGCTTCCCATCAGTCCTGCCCCTTAGGTCCCCAGTCACCTCTTAGTTCTAAGTCCAATTATGTACATCTCGTTTACTGTTTCGTGGCACCCCAACCTTCTTAAATTGTCTATCTGTAGTATGCAATATGTTGAGCTTGCTTGTGGTGCAGCAGCAAGTTAAACTCTGAAGGTGGTTAGTGCTATGGCCATGGGGCAACAGTCCGGCTCCTCTGCATAGTCTCTCATGGTGTGCGTTGGGGTCTTCACTGCTTCTCTCTGTCCCTCAAACTTGACTTGAAGATGTCCACTCCCCTTTTAGGATTGATGAAGGAGGGTTTTCCATTTAGCGTGATCCAGAGCTTGGCAGGCATAAGCAAAGTGAAGGGGATGTTGTGCTTTTCTGGGACCTCTTTCACCTTCACAAATGCTTTCCTCCTACTGTAGAGATCAGCACTAATGTCCAGGAATATCTGGAGCACATGATTCTTGTACTTGGGCCCTCCATTTTTCCCTGGCCTTTCTGACCACCCATTCTTTTTCAGAATATTTACGAAATTTGATTCGCATGAATCTTGGGTTTTCTCTAGGGCAGGGCAGACTCAGAATGCTTGATGAGCCCTGTCTCCACCTTGCCCTTATTGCACTCTGGTTTTAGATATTCGGTAAGGAGCTTGGAATAGAATTCCTCTGGACACTCTCCCTCCAGCCCTCCAGTATACCTGTGGCATAGTTAGGCTACACCCTCGGCTATGACTGATGGACCACTTTTCTATCTCCTTATTTCCTAGCTACCAAATCTTCTGTTGCACAACAGTTAACACTTTTCTCATTGCTTTTCTCCCCCCCCCCACCCTAGGTCAGCCACCTAGCGTAGCTCTTTACTATCCCTACTAAACTTCCTACTAATTCTTTCTTTTCATTCTTTTTCCCTTTCCATCCATCCAGTCCCTGGAATGATGCCAAACACCTGGAGAGGTGTTGTATAAAGTGCATAAGTGCATTTTGTGTACAAAAAAACATGAAGGCTATTTTAAATAGGAATACATACAGTTAATAAAGCCTTTTTAAATAAAAGGATTCAGAAGCCATATAAACAATAATAATTTCATGATTAGTACAGTTATCAAAACTCCTTAAGGTATTTTCATAAATTCACACTATAAACCTGTTACTGTATAGGTTCTATGTATGAAAGTGCTTAGTCACTGTGGATCAGAGATATAGAGTCAATATCTGTGGAGATAGACACTGTGATAAGAAACCCCATTGGAGATTCAATCCATCTCTCCTGAGGGACGAGGAGTTTAGAGACCTTTTGGAGAGCCGCATCCCAGAAATAATAAAGGACAACCATTCTCCACAGGTCACACCCCAATTGCTCTGGGACACGATTACAGCTGTACTTCAAGGATATATTATATCCTATGCCACCCATAAAAAGAGACAAATGGAGTCCCGTCTTAATGAGCTACAGGAAGAGCTTAAATTTCTCCAGGAGGCTCATATGCAGGGGGACATGGAGGTGGCCTCCCTAATGTCTCAGACCCAGGCAGAGATCCAAAACCTCCTAACTGCCAAAACTGAACAAGCTCTGGCCTGGCTGAGGCAACAATATTATGAAGGGGAAGCCCGTGCCTCCAAGATCTTGGCATGCCGCCTCTGCCGTCAGATTCAACAATACACAATTACTAAGGTAAAGGACCCGGTTTCCGGTCAGACTTGTTATTCGACCCAAAACATTTTAAATGCATTTAAGAAATACTATCAATCTCTATACTCGACTCCGGTGGAACCGAACCCTCACAAACTCTCGGTCTTCCTCTCTTGGATCAACCTCCCCACACTCTCCACCTCCCAACAATCACAACTGTCAGCCCCAATATCAGAGTTAGAGCTACATGCAGCTATTAAAAATCTTAAGAATGGTAAAAGCCCAGGCCTGGATGGCTTTGGCCCTGAATTCTACGACAGGACTTGGGATCTGGTTCAGAACCCTTTATTATAAGCCTTACAAAATGGTCACAAAACCTCCACCTTTCCTACTTTCTGGTGACAGGCAGAAATCTCTGTGATTCTTAAACACCAAAAAAACCCTTATCACTGTGATTCATACCACCCAATTTCTGTACTTAATCAGGATTACAAACTATACACAGGTATCATAGCCCACCGGTTGGACAACATTCTCCCGACCTTGATCCATCAAGACCAATTGGTCTTTATTAAAGGTAGACAGACCACAGATAATATCAAATGCACACTATACCTTATAGATCATACCCACTCTACAAAATCTCCCTTAATCATATTAGGCTTAGACACTCAAAAAGTGTTTGATATGGTATCCTGGACTTTTCTCCAGGCAACTTTAGAAAAATTCAACTTCCATAGCGTCTTTATGGATATAATCAGACTCATATATACAAACCTGGAAGCCGCCGTGAAACTGAATGGATTATATTCGGGCTGATTCACATTACATTGTGGCAAGCAGCAGGGCTGCCCCCTATCCCCATACCTATTTGCCATCTTTGTTGAACCTATAGCGCAGCTCCTCTGACAAACAAACTACCCACTTACATGATTATCAGGTCCTGGACTCCCACCACAAGGTCGCCTATTACGCAGATGATCTTTTACCTTATATCACTCACCCTGAAGAAACATTACAAACTCTATCTTCCCTCTTGACTGAAATAGAGTCTCTGACAGGATATATGTAACCCCTAAGTGGCGCTATCCCAAGGGCTACAACCCCTGCTTGCTTGGATAGTAGCAGGTAAAGGGGCCTGAGTTCTGAAACGGGTGCCTCCACCTGGAGGTCAAGGTTGGTAGTGGTCAAGCTAACCTGGGCACAGCCCTCCAGAACACTGTAATCCCCCTCTTTTCTTACTAGTGCCTGGAACAATACACAATAATCACTTTCACAATACCCCTGATACACCACACAAGTACCCACACTGCTTGCACTTACCACCAGGGCTTTCCCCTGGCCAGGCCCTGGGGAGCCCCTGTAAAACAAGGTTATACACAGCAAATAACAGCAGTACAGTACTCTTGCACTAACTGGAACCACAGTCAAGGTAAATGCAAAAAAGAGTTAGATCTGATTTATTTAAGGGGCTTGAACAAGGGAGGGGCGTAATCAGGTTAATTTGCTTAAAGGCTGTATCAATCAAATAGTTATGCATGCACGTCAGGGTCCATAAACAGTCACACACTCTGGGTACCCAGATGGAGAATGGTGGGTTAGCCAGGAATGTTGCAGCTGGTTGGGGCCCTGTGATGGAAGAAAACAACATGCACAGCACACACTATTTGTAATCCGGAGCCGGCAGCTCAGTTCATGAAAAGAAAACAACAAGACAATCAGATGACACACTTTTAGATTAGGCTGTTGTTGCAGGGAGCTACCCTGATGATTATTCACGATACCCAAGACTGGACACAGGCTGGACAAAAATCGAGACAGCAGGTGGTTAATCTGGAGTGCCAGGAGAAGCAGGGACCACACGATTCGCTGAGGCGTTATTCCTGTTCAAGCGTGGAGCAGGGGGCTTATCCCCAGGCAGGTCTCTCATCGGTGGCTTTCTCTGTGCAGTGGGGTAGTCTGGCAGGACCAGCGTGGTATGGCCCAGGCCGAATGTAGATGAACGCGGACTTAGTCCGATTAGGCTGGATAAAGCTTCCAGCAAGCAGAACACAGTTCACACAGTGAGGAACCAAATCATCACCCACTTTCAATACACAGCACATTTACATGTAAAGGATTCTACGGTACCAGCAAGCAGAACACAGTTCACACAGTGGGGAACCAAATCACGACCCACTTTCAATACACAACACATTTACATGTAAGGAAATTCTACTGTACCAGGCAAACCGCTCTCTGGTCACGATTGCAAAGTCTCTGCACAAACCGGGGATTCAAAAGCAGCTGGAAATCCTGACAGGCCGATTGCAATCAGCAAATCTTCGGTCTTCTTCAGGTATGAGCCTGGTAAAAATCAGTGGATTACTTCGTTCTCACAAACTTGGATTTAGTCTGAAATAATTATCTTCTCTCCCTCTCAGGGGCAGCAGGCAGACATGCAGGGCACAACTCAGGCCTTTCCACAGTTTTCCCACTCAAAACTACTCAGACGGCTGCTTGACTGTCTCAAGCTCTTGCTCATTCAGCTCCCAACTCAGATCTGACTGAAACAGCAGGCAGCTTGGGGATTTCCCTCGGATCCAAAAGGTTTGGTTGGCTGATTTGTCTGTCAGTCACAGCAGGAGCTCCCCCTTCAGGTGCATGAAGGCGCCAAAAGCCCAAAACTACAATTCCTACAGATTTTGACTCCAGACAGCTTCAGTAGTCCAGCTCCATTTTAGGTCCCACCAATACCGATTGGTCCAATTCGGCAGTTCCGGGCCAAAATGTTGGGGATAAGCAAAACAGTTCTTGCTGCAGAGAAGGTAGGTTAGACAAACTACATTATCATTACAACTCTAATGAATGATCAGCAAACAGTTACATCTTTCAACAGAGCTCCCTCTCAGATTACTTATGACTGTAATCCAGGTAGCTCTTAAAGAGACAGTGCACAGAGGCTATCCAGGCACTCTCTGGCAATCACATTTAAACTGTTAAAACGCAGAACACCAGCCTGGCAGTGAGCATTTAGGGAAGCTCAAGGAAGACTTTTCGGGAACCCCCATTTGTAGGTGGGTTACACCCTTCCCTGCCTGGAGAAAACATGGCACCTGCATCAAGTCTGTATCATCATGCATCAGTTAACATTAACTTACTTTATTATACATATTCACTACACTTCATGATACTATATCCATTCTGACAACACATTGTGCATATTTCACACAGGTAAACTGAACATTACTATACTGAATCAGGTAATAACTTCTTGTACCTTAAACAATGCAAGAGGGGGCCCTTCCCTATCAGCTAACTTGGGGCTAGAGGGGCCGGGGGCACCATGGTGAGAGGGAATGACAAGTAACCTGGAACTGGCTGTCAAGCTCAATTTGGGCAGTGAGCTTGGTGAGACATAAACACCTTTGTGCACAACATTGAGAGGCAAATCCACTAGCCTCCCTGGAGAATCATAACTGAGGTGTACTACCTGGCTTGACAGCTCAGCCAGTCTTTCTGAGGGAACAACTACAGTCTCTATACTCTCAGCACTTATCTGGGAACTCTCGTCACTTGTGAGGGGTGCCTCTGCCAGGGTGGGAACGTCCAAACTTGGGGCACTGTCGGCTCCTTGCTCTGCAGGCTCTGTTTCTACAACACTTGACTCATTTTGCAAAGGTTCAGGCACAATCAAGCTTTGAGGCACTGAAGTGGGGGGTGGTCAGCACTCTCATAGTGTTCTTCAAGTTCTGGTATGTCACCAGAAAGACTCATTCCATCAGCCCCTCCCTGAGGCAAATCATGCAGTTCCACAATACAGAGACTCAGCACCTTCAGACGTGATATTTTGCACTTCACTTTCAGGGAGCATTCGCTCCAAGGAAAAAGCTGGGGGGTTAGGCAGTCCAGAAGGCCCAGCTTCACCCCCACAATTAATCATGGGGTTACCATTAAACAGCTGACTCAGTTCATAAGAGGGGTAATAGGCATAGTCGCACTCATTTTCGTCAGAAGTGAACTGACAGTCACTATCATTCTGGGCCTGCTGTGGATGAAACTTTAAATCTGTAACCACTGGGGTAGGCTGACTCTGTCTCTTTCTTGCAGCAGCATGAGTCACCGACCCAGGGGGCTCAAATTCTGGGGGTTCAACCTTAATCATGACTTGGCCGATAGGTAGCAAGTAGTTACGGTGCATGGTCTTGACAGCTTTGGAGTTGTTCTCTGGGCGCACCTTGTACACAGGTAAATCATCCAACTTTCCAACTACTACATGAGGAAGATGGTGCCACTGATCAGCAATTTTGTGCTTACCATGCAGTCCCAAATTATGTAACAACACATGGTCTCCAGGTCGAAGCTCTTGAGCCTTTACTTTTTTATCATGCTTCTCTTTGTTGGCTACAATTCTCTTGGTGGCCATTGTCTGGGTCAGTTGATAGGCATGGTTCAATTGAGCTTTCAGTTTTTTTACATATTGCAAGTAGTTTTCGGCTCGGACCCCATCTGGAGAGACCCCAAAACAGACATCAACTGGCAGTTGGGCCTCTCTCCCGAACATGAGGCAGCAGGGGGAGAACTGAGTAGCATCATTTTTCTTGCAATTATATGCGTATACCAAGGTGCTAATCTGCTGGCTCCATTTATGCTTGTCTTTTGGGTGGAGGGTGCCCAGCATGTCTAGAAGGGTGCAGTTAAAACCTTCTGGTTGAGGGTCTCTGCGGGTGATAGGGGGTGGTTCTTGACTTTCGCACCCCCCATAGAGAGAGCATTTCTTTGATTAGTCGACTCTTAAAGTCTCTGCCTTGATCAGAATGAATCTGCTGGCAGGCACCATAGTGGATGAAGAAATTTTCCACTAGCACCTTGACCACGGTAGATGCCTTTTCTTTGGTGGGAAAAGCTTGTGCATACCATGTGAAATGATCCATAACCACTAACACATTGTCAATGTTCCGCTGATCAGGTTCTAAACACAAGAAGTCTATGCAGACTAGTTCCATGGGGGCGCTGGTAGTAATATTAACAACGGGGGGCAGCTCTCTGAGGCAGAGCTTTTCTTTTCAGGCAGCGACTACAAGTCTTTACATGGTGCTCAACATCGGCCCCCATTTTGGGCCAGCAGAAGCGAGATCGTACCAGGTCAAGGGTTCTGTCAATTCTGAGGTGCCCCATGTGATTGTGGAAGGACCTCAGTACCAAATCTTTAAAGGCAGTGGGCAGGACCAATTGTTGCTTGTCTACTTTGCCACTATGATCTGCTGTCTCTCTATACAACAACTGATTGAGCAACTTCAATCTGGGGCCTTCTTTAAACAATAAAGCAGTTCGCAAGTCAGTGGAACGTAACTTAGACACATCTTTCCCAGCACGCAGGGCATCAAGTGCTGGCTGAATCATAGGATCTTGGGATTGAGTTCACTGAATGCTATCATTGTCAAATTGAGGTAGTGCACAATATCTATAGCAGAGAAGTGGCAATAAGTAGCTGGTATGCAGGTGACAGAAGTGCCCAAGCAATCTACTAAACAGTCCACTGCGTCTGCAGACATCTGTTCATCTCTATCAAACTTTTAGCACAATGCTCGAATGTCAGGTTCAGACAGCCTGACTCAATCACTCTTGGAAGTGGGCCTTCGTTATAGGGCATCAGCATCAATATGGTTCAGGCTCGGTCTGTATTCAACAGCATAATCATAGGTTGATAATGCAGAAAGCCACCGGTGCCCAGTGGCGTCTAAGTTAGCTGAAGTCTGTACATAGGTCAACAGTCATTGTCAGTCTTCACCAATATCTTTGCCCCATAGAGGTATTCATGAAACTGGTAAACGATGGCCCATTTTAGCGCAAGGAACTCCAACTTATGCACAGGGTAGTTTCATTTGGATGGGGTCAAGCTCCTACTGGCGAAAGCTACTGGTCTCAGGCCATCCTCATGGTCTTGATACAGCACCGCTCCTAGACCCTGCAGACTAGCGTCCATATGCAGCACATAGGGCTTGGTGGAGTCAGCACAGGCAAGGATGGGGGTGTGGGTGAGCTGGTATATGATCTCAAGGAAGACTGCTTCACAGTCAGGCATCCAGCTGGGCCCGAAGAGTTCACCTGGGCAGAAGTATACTTTTTCTGGTTCTTTAACAGACCCTTTTTTGTATTTACAATTGGTAGGAGGATAACCCTGAGTAAGGTTCAAGAGTGGGTGAATCATCTTGGACTAGTCTTTTATGAACCTGCGGTAGTAACCACAGAACCCCAGGAAACGTTGCAGTTCTTTCAGATTATGGGGCTGGGGCCAAGTAGTCAGTGCTTCAATCTTACTGGGATCAGTCTCTATCCCTTTTGTAGATAGTCTGTGCCCCACATACTTCACGGAAGTTTGGAAAAACTGGCACTTGTCAATGGATAGCTTGAGGCTGAAGTCTTCCAGTCAGTCTAGGACTTTAAACAGTTAGTCCAACTCAGAGAGCACACAGATCCAGGCTTCACCATAATGCTGTAAGCTATTAAGCGTACGACATTATGACCCGGTACGCTTGAAAGTTTTAAACATGTTCCCCCCACTGTCTCCTCTCCTCCAGTGAATACATATTGAGGTCCCTTAGTCTCCCCTCATGTGTTTTGTGGTGCAAGCCCTGCACCATCTTTGCTGCCTTTCTCTGGATAATGTTCAACTTATCTATGTCCTTATGCAGGTGTGGCCTCCAGAACTGCACACAGTACTCCAGGTGAGGCCTTACCAATGTTTTATACAATGTCATCACCACCTCCCGTCTTCTGCTAGTGATACCCCTGCCTATGCATCCCCGCATGCCACTGGCCCTCCCTGCCACCTTTGTACACTGCTTTGATACCTTAAGGTCATCAGAGATGATAACCCATAGGTCCCTTTCCTCTTTGGTGACAGTCAGCTCCTCTCCCCCCAACCTGTAGCTCTCCCCAGGGTTCCATCTACCCAGGTACATTATTTTAAACTTCTTTGCATTGAACCTTAGTTGCCACATCTCCGACCATCTTTCAAGCTTCTTCAGGTCCCTCTTCATTTTCTGCACCCCTTCTGGAGTATCAACCCTGTTGCAGATCTTGGTGTCATCTGCAAACAGGCAGACCTTTCCTTCTAGCCCCTCTGCAATGTCAATTAATAGCTTAATCTCTGATTTATCTGTGTTAGCCTTGAAATACGACACTATACAATATTCCACCTGTAACCCCCTCCGTTTCAGGGGTTACTATGATGCCTAGCTGGCATCTGTGCTCAAAGTGATGCCAGGACCCATAGATGGGCAGGGCCCTGGCATCAGGCTTTAAAAAGGGCACCATGGTGGGAAAATGCAGTCTCCTGACGTCGTCAGCACCTGTTAGCATTGAGCTGAAGGGTCCAGGGAGTGGGCACTGAGTCAGTGCCAGGGGCCTGGGACTGAGGTGAGCCATTTGCCACTCTGGTCCCCAATGTGGAGTAAAGTCCCCTGCAAACCACTGGGGAAGGGCAAGAAGTGTCACAAGTGCCATCCACACCAGTGTGAGGAGAGCTGGGGAGCCCCTCTGGCTCTGAGTGAAAAACTGAGTGAGGTCGGTGGCTGCCATGGTAGGCCCAGGATCAGTAAGCAAGAGGCCCACTGTGGAGGGCTCCAGGGTGGCAGCTCAGGGCCCTTTGCCCATAATTCGATGTCTACCGATGAGGATGTACTGTTGTCATCAGTGTAGTGGCACAGGGAAGAGTACAGCGCCCAGCTTCAGCCCCCGCAGAACTGTTTATGGGAGTGCCAAGGAAGAGGGAATTGTGCCAGTGGTGAAAGGTGAGATGCTTTGAGTGCAGCCAAGGTGCCAATATTGGGAGAGAGTTTGAGTACTGGGAAAAGGGAGAGAGACTGTGAAATGCTGTCTGCCACCACAACCGTTTGGGAGCCTGCTTAGCCACAGTAGTGACAGGAATCCAGGTTTAGAACTCGTGTCCCCAAAAAACTGTGCCACGGCCCCATGCCTTTGTTTGAGTAGCCACTGATAAGAAGTTCCCCCCAGCTCCAAGAAGTCAAATGCTGGTTTGAATGGCTTGAGCCTTATGGAAAAATGTGTCAGAAAATAAATTCTGCCTTGGTACACGGACGCTCAAAGCACTGCATAATAAACTCCCAGACTATATTTCCTCTCTCGTCTACATCTTGCATTGCGCTTATTCCCTTAGAAAGTCTTCCTTCTTCCTCCTGGATATCCCAGAACTAGAACCTCTCTCAGCAAGGAAGCTATATCACATTCTCTCCCTGTGGCTTGGAACAGCGTTCAAACAGTACTCAAGCTCACCGGCCTGGTCACTATTAGTTTCTTCAAGTTGCTCGCCTCAAAATTCTTCATGGATCCTTGCAAATGCCCGAGGTCTTAGCTCTCTGAATCCCTTTTCTCCCCTGCCTTTTTCCTCTAACCTTCCTCTGGCCCTGTCTCATATGTTAGCCTTTCACTGCTTAAGTCCCCTACCATTTCCTGTAGCACTCCCCTCCCTATTAACTATTTCACATCCTTACTCACTCCTGTCCTGTCCCCTCTCTCTGCTGCATTCCTTGCCTTCTCTACATCCTACCGCAGATTGCTGCATTGTTGCATCATGTAATTTGCATCGTTATTGCACTGTCTTGTTGGCAGGACCTGTTTTTACTGGGATAGTATGTGGTTATGTACTACACCCATTGTCTTATGCATCCTACCGCAGATTGCTGCATTGTTGCATCATGTAATTTGCATCGTTATTGCACTGTCTTGTTGGCAGGACCTGTTTTTACTGTGATAGTATGTGGTTATGTACTACACCCATTGTCTTATGCATCCTACCACAGATTGTCGCATTGTTGCATTATGTAAATGCCTCATTGCTGCTTTATCTTATTGCCAGAACCTGTTTTTACTGTGATTGTACATTGTGATGTATGAAACCCATTGTCTTATTCAAAGTATGTTCCTTTTCTTTTGTAAACCTGTTGTTGTACACCTGTCTTGTACTAGGATCTCCCTGTGAATGAACTTGCTCAATGGAGTTTTCCTACAATAAACTTGAATTGAATTGAATTTTCAAAGGGACAGTGATCTTTGTTCCATGCCTATTGGTTTTGATTTAACTATGTACACTGTGTTAGTTCTAACAAGTCTTACACCCAGAAAAAAAACTGCTGACCCTCCAGCCATCGCATCACCACACCCAAGATGGAGATTCTCTATCACCAGTTTGAATCCCAAGTCTCAGGTACTGTTTTTGGCTATCTAATTGCAAAAGACTGTTGGACTTTGGCTTGTGTAGACCAGGGGACCTCCCCACCTTCTCTGCGACTTTATACCATCTAAAACCCTTGACATGGGAAGGGAGGAGATGCATCCTGTGGGTTACAACGAGAAGAAAGAGGTTACAGCATGGGAGAGGCTTACACACCAATATAGCTAGTATAGAGCTTAAGGTTTCTTTCTGGTTCCTGTATAAATAGCAGAGTGTCATCAACGTAAATGGCTGCATGTTTTTCCTCCCTATTAACCCTGTTACCCTCTAGCTTATCTAAACCCTATGTTTCTGTTTCCTGATCACTACTGCCAGGGATTCAGTAGTAACAGCAAAGCAAAAGTGAGATGAGAGGCAACCCTGGCGCATTCCCCTCTATATCTTGAACCCCTTTAAGAAGATCCCATTTAGTCAGCCCACTAGCACTGGAGGTTGAGGCACTGGTCGCTACACCTCGCACCACGCTGACAACCCGGGTTCAGAAACGAGCATGGGCCACCAGGGGTCAGCGGGGGGGGGAGAGGATTGAGCATCCGGAGGACTGCTCTCTTCTCTTGGGGGGAGGGTGACTTGTCGTCTTGCTCGTTGATTGCCCTATGGCAGTGGCTAGAGGGCAATATGGACAGGGAGGCATGTACTGACATCTTTACTTCGATAGGGAAGGGGGAACGGGAGAAAATGGAAAATAGGAGCCTGGCAGGTTCCATGATGGCCCCACATCTCCGAGGGCCATCCTGGTGTCTGGATTGGGTCTCTGAGGGGGCTGGACAGCCAGTGCTCTCCTGCCTGGCCCCGCCATGGGGGGGCAACCCATGGAGGAATTTCCAGGATGGCAGGAGCGGAGACACGAGCGGACCAGAGATGTGAGCTCCTCCGTACGGAGGACCACAGCCCCTGCCAGGGCTTCCAAGAAGGATAAAAATCTGTATGAAAAAAAAAAGGAAAAAGATCCCATTTATCTCTAACTTTTGCAGTGGGTTGGCCCCACAGCACCCACACCAAATTGTTAAATTTGTCTCCTAGGTTGAAAGCCTTCATAGTGTCCTGCAGGAACTGCCAATCAAGGTGACTAAATCCCTTCTCAGCATCTATAGCTATTACAGCATTTGTGCTCCTGCTTCCTACAGTGGCCAAAATGACACTTACTGTAACAGCTTCCTGATATTATCTTGTATATGCTGACCTGGGATTAATCTCATCTGGTCTGGGTGGACCAGTAGTCCCACCACTTCTTGTAACAGGTTTCTAATGCCTTAGCAAAAATATCTGCATCCTGGTTTGGCGACTGAACTGGTCCGTATGACCTGAAGATTGTGGGACCTTTACGAGACTTGGGGAAGATGCTTATTAAATCCACCTGCCAGGATGGCGGGGCATCCCTACACTTCTGGACAGCAGAGAAAACCATGAGCAGGACCGGGATCACTTCATGGGTAAAAGTCTTATAAAACTCCCTTATAAATCCGTTAGTCCCTGGGTATTTGTTTGTGGGTCACTGTTTAATAACAGGCTATCTCAACTCTAGAGATTGGCCTATTCAACACTGCCCAATGGTCGTCCAATAGTTCTGGCAGGGTTGGCCACCCCAGAAATTTCTTTATTAACTGCTCTTGGTGGTCCTCCTTCTCCCTTCTCCCTTCTGTATATCTCCTCAAAGAACTGTCCAAATTTGTCTGCTATTTCCCAGGGGCCGACCACATATCCCCTGTACCCGAACCTCCCTTCAGTCAGTGTATATACCTATCCGCTTCTTGTTTCTTTAGTCAGAATGCTAGTAAGCAGCTTTCTAGGTCCCCCTGCTCATGGTATGATTGATTAATAGAACAGATCTGCGTCTCTACTTTTCTCAGTAGTAGATAATTCAACTTCTTCCTTACTCTCCTAACCTTCATTATGGTGTCTCAGTTGCCTGTCCTTTCATGATCAAGTTCCAAGGTTGTTAATTGTTTAGTTAGTTGCTTTTGAAGAGCAACTGTCTACTTTTTCTGTGTGAGGCATAGGCAATCAGATGACCCCACAGCACAGCTTTCCTTCAATCCCATATAAATTTTGGGGCTGAATCTTTTTTCAGTATTGAACTCTTGATACTTTGTAATAGCTTCTTTTATTTTGAAGTGGATAATCTCATCATTTAATAGACCTATGTTAAGGCACCTCAAAGCTCCTTCCTGGTTCTGCCCTAGCTGCAGTTCCAAAGTAACGGGGCACGATCAGAGATGGTAATGAGTCCTATCTCACTGGTTCTTGTTGCATGAGGAAATGTTTTCGGGAACTAAAACCTACAGCATATACACACACGAGTAACTATTGTTAGGAGGCGAGAAGAATGTAAAGTTAGGTTTACTCTCTCCACGGGTCCAGCAGACCCAATTCCTCCCAAAAAATTCCCTAATGTCCTTGTTGCAAACTTCTCAGTGTTTTGCATTCCAGAGGAGAGATCAAGGGCTGATTTTCCATGGAATTCCAGTCCCCTCCAAATCACCATGCCACCTGGTAGTGCAGATACTTTGGTAAACAGCTGTTTGAAAAAGCCTGGTAAGGCAGGGGTCGGTGCGTATCACTACCCTTTGTTTCTTATGTAAGTCCCCCTCCCAGTGTCTAGGGGTATGACAGATGTTATAAGATGGGAGGGAGTGGCTATACAGTCAGAAACACAGTCCAAGAAAATTAAAGATGCTCATTATCTGGTTCGTCAGATTTTGCGAGATGGCTTCGCATGCAGGGAGAGCAGGCACTTTGCTTCACTTTGGTGGGTACAGCTGCAGGGGGCAATGTTCATTAATAGGCAACAATTATTGGATTAAGTCCATTGTCGATAGAGAATCAAAATGCAAATAACTGATTTAATGCAACTAATTAACTTAATTGTTCACTCCATGAAGCGTGGGGAGCATAAACGGTGGGGGCAACTTCAAAGGCACACAACCTGACATTGAATTTGCAGCAATCTCTTTTTACCGACAGATTTACCTTTGATGCAGTACTTTCCTCTGAGCGAAAAGGCTGCATTTCCTGGCAGCAGCACTTTAACAGCAGCCAAAATAGCCACTTGAACTTCCACTCTGCACTTCGCATTCCCCTATTTATGACACTGTGACTTTCTTCCAAAGATCTGTGTAACCCCTAGGTGGCACTATCCCAAGGGCTACTACCCCTGCCTGCTTGGCTAGTAGCAAGTTAAGGGGCCTGAGTTCTGAAACGGATGCCTTCACCCAGAGGTCAGGGTTGGTAGTGGTCAAGCTAACCTGGGCACAGCCCTCCGGGACACTGTAACCCCCCTCTTTCCCCGCTAGTGGCCTGAACACTGTACAATAATCACTTTCACAATAACCCTGGTATACCACACAAGTACCCACACTGTTTGCACTTACCACCAGGGCTGGTTCCTCTGGCTCAACCCTGGGGACCCCCTGTAAAACAAGATTATGCACAGCAAATAGCAACAGTACAGTACTTTGAGCACAAACTGGAACCACAGTCAGATTACATAAAAAAAAAGTTAGATCTGATTTATTCAGGGGACTTGAACAAGGGAGGGGCAAAATCAAGTTAATTAGCTTAAAGGTTATATCAATCAAGCAGTTATGCATGTGCTTTGAGCCCCCCCACACAGTCCACCTCTGGGTACCCAGGTGGAGAAGAGATGGCTAGCCAGGACCGTTCGAGGTTGCAGCTGGTTGGGGCCCTGTGATGGAAAACAACATGCACAGTACACAATATTTGTAATCCGGAGCCAGAGGGCTCAGTTCATAAAGGAAATGAAACAACAAGACAATCAGATGACACACTCACATTAAGCTGTTGTTGCAGGGAGCTACCCTGGTATTTACTCACGATACCCAAGACTGGACACAGGCTGGACGAAAATCGAGACTGCTGGTGGTTGATCTGGAATGCCAGGAGAAGCAGGGCCCACACAAGTTGCAGAGGCATTGTTCCTGTTCAAGCATGGAGCTGGGGCTGATCCCCAGGCATCTCGTCGATGGCTTCTCTGTGCAGTGGGTAGTTTGGCTGGGTCAGTCAGGCAAGGCCCAGACCGCATGGAGACAAATCTGGATGCAGTCTGTTTTGGGCTAGATACAGCTTCCAGCAAGCAGAACACGGTTCACACAGTGGGGAACTAACTCACAACCCACTAGCAGCTCATAACACATTAACATGTATGGGAATTCTACTGTACCAGGCAAAGCACTCCCCGGTCACAATTACAAAGTCTCTGCACACACCGGGAGCTTAGGGGTAGCTGGAACTCCTGACAGGCCGATCACATTCAGCAAAATCTTCGGTCTTCTTCAGGTTGAGCCTGGCCCACTTCAGTAGCTTACTTTAGTCACACAAACTTGGATTTAGTCCAAAATAATTCTCTTCTCTCCCTCTCAGGAGCAGCAGGCAGCCATGCAAGCCAAAAACTCAGCCCTTTCACAGTTTTCCCATGCAAATCCACTCAGGATTGCTGCCCAAAATACACTTGAGCTCTTCTCATTTCACTTCCCAGCTCAGAACTAACTGCAAACTGCAAGCAGCCCGGGACTTCCCCAAGATCCAAAAGATTTGGTTGGCTGATTTGGCTGTCAGTCAAAGCAAGAGCTCCCCCTTTAGTTGCAAAAAATGTGCAAAAAGCTCAAACCACAGTTCCTACAGATTTTGAATTCAGACAGCTCCTGTAGTCCGGCTACATTTTGGGTCCCACAAGTACTGATTGGTCCAATTTGCAGTCCAGGACCAAGATAGTGAAGACAAACAAAACAGTCCTTGCTACAAAGAAAGCAGGTTAGACAAACTGCATTATCATTATCACGCTAAATGATTTTCAGTAAATAGTTACATCTTTCAACAGAGGTCCCTCTCAGATTACTTAAGCTGCAGTCAGGCAGCTCTTAAAGAGACAGTACACAGAGGCTATACAAGCTCTGGTAATCACATTTAAACTACTAAAACGCAGGACACCAGCCTGGCAGTGAGCATTTAGGCAAGCTCAAGGAAGACTTTTTGGGAACCCCCATTTGTAGGGGGTTACATCTGTATTCACATCAGTAAACTTTAAACTTGCTTAACTTTTCACCAGGACAGCACGAGATGTTTCAGCTTCCCAGACTCGTTTCCACATCAATTCAGTTACTTGGAGCACGTTACTTCTAAACTTAAAACACATTAATTTTCAAGTCCAAATGGTGGTAAGTTACTTTTAAGCACAAACAGTCCCACCGAAAACCATCCAGCACTGTATCACTGATGCCATGCCCACTCCAAGCATCCCAGGGAGCTTCTCAACCTGGTGATCCTGAAGATTTGGGGCACATTGCTATGCAGTGGTTCCAGTACAGACAGATATACCCAAGGGGCCTGGCTGAAATGCCACACAGAGCAGCTGGCAGCCTGCCACACCACCTGATGTCCCATCAGCCAGCACCCCATGCAGAACTCCCTATGCCGCCACAAGTTGTGCATATCTCGGAAGCTCCTTATCTCTCCGGGGAATGGGATAGGCTGGCACCACTACCCTACCAACAATCCAGGCTGCCACCACTGGACTGCACCCAGACCCTTCTGCCATTGCCAGCACAGCCACAGAAGGCCATACTGCTACCGAGCTGCATTCGCTCATGGGCAAGACATTTGCAGGGGCCCCCTCCAGTGCTTATTTTTATTTATTTTTTATTTTATTTAGTTTTTGTTGACCAGGTAAGTGCACTAGACAAATCCTGCCTATTTTCAGGCGCGACCCGGGGGAGGGGGATACAGATGAATGCCAACTGACCTTGAACTAGATTAAGCTGCTGGTGGTATTTTTAGTGAATGAGGGAAATTTGGCCAGAATACCGGGGAAATTCCCCTACTCTTTTCGATAAGTGCCATGGGATCTTTAACATCCACGTGAACTACCACCAATCCAGGCAGTGCTGGAGTTCACATGGTGGGCTCCATTCCATTTACTCCCCAGGGTCCAGCTCCTAATTTCAGCACCAGAGGGACTCCTTTCCACTTTGCTGCAATCTCCTTCCTCTCTTGCCCGAACCACCGAACGTTGCCAGTCGTTAAGGGCGGTGGGCCAGGGCAGCAATCATTCCACTCTGGCCCTGAACCTTGGCCCTCATGGCCATACTGCTTGGAACCCCTGACGCTCTCCCTCTCTGGCTCTGATCCCTCTTTTTGACACCAAAACTCCCTTTTTATACCCCCCCAGGGTAAGACCCCCATCTGCAGTCAGCAGGCAGGCTCTCATCCTAGACCTCATGGCACCGCAACTTCCTTCAGCTACCTAACCTGAAGGAAAATTAACCAGCAAGCCTCTGAAGGGGTGCTTACACTTATCTGTATAGATACAGGGAACTTGCTAGGGAAGTCCCTTCTGTAACAAGATGGCCACCCCGCTTTCTTGCTTTGTGGTGATAATCTGCAACTACTGTGCCCACCCAGCTACACCTTAATTTTAAAAGTTCATGTGGGGGCAGTCGGGTTTCCTGTAATTACTCAATATCACAATGCCCTTTATTTCTCATAGCACTTTCACCCATTTAACCACACAGCCGCAGACTAGGCCTTTAACATTATAGGAAAACAGTGTTAGTTTATGCACCATACACTAGTAAAGAAATAAATATTCGGGTATAGATAAAATAACATTCAGAGTTGCAATAACCATATTTGGACGCATCATGGTGTTACCCACCTACAAATGGGGTTCCTAAAATGTCTTCCTGGGCTTGCCTAATGCCCACTGCCAGGCTGGTGTTTTGTGTCTAAACAGTTTAAATGTGCTTGCATGCGAGTGCCCTGTTAGCCTCCATGCCTGTCTCTTTAAGAGGTATCTGTTTCGTAGTTATAATTAATCTGGGTGGGGGCTGAGTAGTTTCAGGCTCGAGTCCCACCTGGGCTGCGATACAGATGCTTCATTCTGCCATCACTAATTGCGCAGAGGAAGCCCTACTAGGATCTGTGATTGTTTGCTGATTGTCTGCTTTAGTAATAATAATAATAATATAGTAGTTTGCTAACCTGCCTTCCTTTCCAGCATGGACTTTCTGTTAAGCACCACCATTTTGGTTCTGGACTGCCAGTTTGGACCAATTGGTACCTCTGGGGACCTTAAAGTGAAGACTGTCCCCAGGGGCTTTGTGGGGGTGAATTTCTGTAGAAATTGTAGTTTTTACTGTTTGGTGTCTAGGTGGACCTTGGGGGGGCCCTTGCTGTGATAGACAGATGGATCAACCAACCGAACCTTTTGGATTACTGGGAAATCCCAGAGCTGCCTGCAGCAGTGTGTCAGTGTGGAGTTGGAGCTGAGAGAGTGAACAGCTTGAATAATTTGAGCAGCTGCTCCTGCGTGGCAGCGAAGGAGAATCAGCAGGAAGGCTGTTGTGATGCTTATACAGCTGGTTCTGATTAATCTATGCTTTTTGTAATATAAAAAAGTGTTATTGAGTGTCTCTCATGAGACATGCTGTTTCAGCTAAAAGTTAAAAGCCAGGAGATAATTACAGGCTAGAAGAGACATAAAGTAAGGATCTCCTGTTTATCTAGCTTAATTGTAGCTGCCAGCTGCTAGGCTGGAAAATCATAAACTTTTATGATGTTTAGAAAAAGAATACAGGTTATGTCACTGTGGTGAGAAGTCATAAAAGGTCCTTTGATGTCCTTGAGAGAGGATGCTGCCCATGGGTGAAAGGAAGGAATTGGAATATTACAGACTTAATTGGGAAGTGATATGGGGAAACAAGTTTTTTTCTGCTGATGTCACCTATTAATTTACCTCCTGACACAAGACATCCTGATTGTATAATTTTTAATAAACAGAGGAGGAGCTGGGTGGCATCATGGAGAAGGCAGGGTCAAGACAGTGTTTTAATTATGCTGTAACAGACCTTTACAGACACACATGTTTGGACTCTGAAAAAATAAACATCTACAGCACTATAAGAAGATAAGAATACATTAGGTAAACAGGCCTAAGTGTATTACTGGTAGGAATTTGCATTTTTTAAACCTTATTGTTTTAAAAGATTATATGTCTTGTGGTATATGGTTCTGTGTTTTACATTTTACATTTTTATCTATTTTAAGTAAACCTCTATTTTTAGAGACTACCTGGTGTGCCTTTTAAATTATTTCTTTGACAAGGGAAGCATATATGGTTAAAGCTGACACTGTACAAAGCTTACTGGTTTTACCAAACTGGGAAAAGGTAAGAGTTTATTCTGAGGTCTTTCATAGAGTTTTTAAGGGTTAATTTTGTTCACCTGGTTAGGTGCCCATAGGCAAAAGATATCTGGCCCCGCGAGGAGCAGAATTATCTGAGCCTTATATTGGGTACGCTAGCAGGAGGTTCACAGTTTGAATCCCTCCAGAACTTGAGACCAAAGTTTAATTCGAACCCACAAAACAGACAGGGGGGGTTATCCTGTTCTGTTAACTGTTCACAATACTGCACTCGGAGGTTGGCACTGTGGGAGCAGAGGGCCTGACCTGCTGAGTGGATTTGTAACAGCTGTGTCTGGCCTGCTTGCTACCATCTTCTTGAGTGAAGAAGTCTGCAATCTAATATCGGACTTTATCCAAAATTGCTGTTATTGTGACCGGAATCCGGAATTGTGAAAGAGTGAATTTCGCCTGGTGTGGACCAAAGACTTTCTTTTGGAGGGATCAGCCTGTCAGGAAATTGGAGAGAACCACAGAGCATACAGTTTGCACAGAGACACCGCCTAATTGCAACCGGACTGTCATCTGAACTGTGATATCTGGTGTTTCTTATTATAATTGTGCTGAATGTGTAGTGTGGGTCGCAATTTGGTTCCCCACACCCTTGAATGTGTCACACTAGCTGGAAGCTGTATCCAGCATCAAACCAGACTGAAATCTAAACTGTTCACCTGGTCTGGGCCTCACCATCTTGGCCTAGATTGCCACTAACACCACAGAGATCCATCTAACGAAAGACCCACTCGGGGATTCAGCTCCCTGCTCAACACCATCAAACAGGATCAACCACCACGGTGCATCGTGTGGGCCCTGCTTCCCCTGCCAAACCAGCATACCATCCTGAGGTCTTCATCTCATCAATCCTGCCTCCTGGTCTGGGTAGAGTGAGTAAACATCAGGGTAGCTGCCTGCAACAAAGCTCAAATCAATGTGTGTCATCTGATTTAATTGTTGTGGTTGACCATTACGAACTGAGCCATCTGGCTCCAGAATACAAATTGTGGGTTAAAGTGCTTGTTGTTGTTTTCTTTCCTAAGGTCCCCAACAACAGCTGCAACACTGGCCTACTGGCAGTGCTTCAGGCTAGCCTGCATAACAACTGGGTACCTAGAGTGTGTGACTGTGCTAGAGGGACTCTCAGTGGATACATGTTTAATCTGACTAAATCAGATCTGAAATCAACTGCCAGATTGCTGTCCCACCCTTGTTCACATCCCCTGAATAAATCAGATTCTATTCTTTCTGCATTTAACCTGGCTATTGTGTACCTTCATGGAGGGGATACTGTATTGCCATTGCAGTTTTATTGCAGGCCTTGCTTTACAGGGGGTCTCCAGGGCCAGTGCAGCTGATCCAGCCCTGGTGGTAAGTGTGCCAAGTGTGGGTTCAATATTGTATTCTGATGTTAACTGTGATTGGTTATTTGCTGACCAGTGTAGGCCACTAGAGGGGTCAGAGGGGGGTATCAGTGCCCCGGAGGGCTGTACCCAGAGCAGCTACACTACCCCAAAATCATTCCTCTGGGTGGAGGCACCAGTTCACAGAACTCAGGCCCCTCAACCTGTGCCTACTCACACAGGCAGGGGTAGTATCCCTTGGGATAGCACTGCCTAAGGGTTACAATAATAAGAGGGAAGAGGGAGCAGTACCTTTTCTGTTGGGGTCACCCTTTCAGCGAGTGACCCTATGTTTCTAACTTTTAAATGCCTGCAGTCACAAATGCATACATATATTGTGTTACATGTTGCAGTCATAGGCAACCTTAGCAAGGACCGTGGTGCAAAGAGGAAAACTAGAACATTTATGAAATAGAATAACATTCAAGGAGCATTACAACTGCCCCTGTCACAGAATGCAATGAGGTAACCTCTGAGCCCCTAGTCAAGGTGGCCCTGGGATCCTTTGCATGTGAACAATGTGGGCTCCTAAAAACCCTGGAGAGAAAATCCTCCTCTTCCATGGACCCTTCCCGGACCCTCAGGTCCTGGTCGAGATTATGTCCTCTGGAGAAAGTAAGTAGACGGACTTCCAGAACATCCACTCCTTGTTCTTCCCCGTCATTACCATGACCCCCGTAGGCCATTTTAAATTTGGTGTTACCATGTGCAATTACCTCTGCCTTAAAGGAGAAGTCCACCCAGAATGTGCAAAAACATATCTTATGTAGAGCGTTTTGATATGTATGTTAAGTCCTAGTGTGTCCTTCCCTCTGTCTGCTATTAGGAGTTTTTCCTAAATTAGCCTGCTAGCTGTATGGTAGTTTTACGACCCTGGGGATCTCCATCATAAATAGGTTTATTGGCTTTCTTTCTCCTACGATGCACCCTGGCTCATGTGACAGTGATGTAGCTATGCCCTTAGATTTAGCAGGGTCTGTCACAGCTCAGTCACAAAGATAATACTTCTTTCAGAGAAGTCACACTGCTACATTTTGGGTGAGTGTAATCATTATTATTTTTTGATATTAGTACCGTATCCTGCTATGTTACAACCTATAAGGTGATGTTCAATTTTTGCTACTTAGTACTGGTGCAAAAACTGAAAGTGACTGAGAGGAACAGAGTAAACAGTGACATGATTCAAACACACACACACCCCCCAGAACATAGCAGGACAAGGTACTGATATCAAAAAATAATAATGATTACACTCACCCAAAATCTAGCAGTGTGTCTTTTCTGGAAGAAGTATTTTCTCTGTGGCTGAGCTGTGACAGACCCTGTAACACGACACTGGCTTCCTGCAGGGGCAATTAGACATCATACCAAAGGGCACTCTGGGAAGACTATCTGGGGCAAGAGGCCATAAAAGACACCAGAAAGGCAATCTCCAAGGGCAATAAAACAGTTAGGGAAAGTTAGAAAAAACATCTCTCACAACCAGAGGAAAAGAAAACACTAGGAACTGGTTAGAACACAGGAAAAAGACTACTACATATCCTTTTCTGATTTTAACATGGAGTTGATAAATTCTCTTGATTTGATGTAGGAGTTAACCCTGTTGGGCCTATGTGTCTACTCTGTGGGTACACCTTGCACTTCTATTCACCATCTCCCCTTTCTCCATTATTATCTCCAAATTTCCCCTCTGTTATCCCCACGCTAAAACAAACTGAGGCAGGTTCCCCTCTTGTTCCCCCTACCCCACCACCTTTTGTCTCCCCAAAATCAAACAACATAGTTAAAATTGTGTTCATAGTTAAAATAATGTTCATAACCCTTCTAGGGTCAATCAGGACTTAATTTGGGTTTTATGTGATAACGGCGACTTTTAAATGTCGCCGACCAAAAAGGGCGAATCAAATACTGCCCGAAGTCAAAACGGTGACTAGTATTACAGCGACCACTGCAAACAGCAGCGGCCACTTACTATCCCAATGCAAATATAGAAACACCCAAATTATTATAATCAACTCCGGAGGGTGGCGGGGGCACAGGGAAAGGAGAAACACAAAATAAACAAAAACAATTCCACTGCAGCAGGATCCAGACCTAAACCTGGGTCCATCAGCTCTAGGGGCAGTGGCTCAAGTCACTACACCACACAGCCAGCTTAGCAAAGCTTGGCCAAACATATCCCTATATCCTGCTTTAGTGAGTGTAGTGCATTGCTACACTTGCTATACAGTACTCATCGCTGTTCTGTACTACTCGCTCTCACTATGAGCGGTCAAATTGAGTCACTCAAATTGAGCAGCTCAATTTCACTCGCTCACATCACTTCACACCCTTAATTTGTAATGCGCATTTTCAAGTTCGTCAGTCGACAATAGTGTCCCATATTAAAGCGAGGTTTGTTGTTCACAGTCATTCCCGGTCAGAAGCAGTGTTACCCTTCCTGCTTAGCCCAGTGCCGCTTCACCTCTCAACAATCTGCAGTGCCACTGCCATGGTCCTGTGTGCTGAATGTTCCATTTCCCTGCTTCCTGCATCATTTTGTGTTCACTCTCCATCAGAATAGCATCCTATTATTCAGGGAAGCATGTGTGCACAAAGGGAGGTGGGAACAGAAAACATGAGTTTAGGGCCAAAGTTACAGTGCTGTGGGCCTAAAAAATGTGGTATACATGGGCCTTAGTGCTGGTAGTATTGGCATGTCTGGTGCCTGGTGTAACCCCCCTACAAATAGGGGTTCCCAAAAAGTCTTCCTTGAGTTTGTTTAAATGCTCACTGCCAGGCTGGTGTTCTGTGTTTTGGCGGTTTAAATGTATTGCTAGAGAGTGCCTGTATAGCCTCTGTGTACTGTCTCTTTAAGAGCTGCCTGGATTGCAGTCATAATTAATCTGAGAGGGAGCTCTGTTAGAAGATGTACTTGTTTGCTGATCATTTGTTAGAGTAGTAATAATATTGCAGTTTGTTCTAACCTGCCTTCTTTGCAGCATGGACAGTTCTGTCAGTTTTGTTTCCATCATCTTAGTCCTGGATGGCAGAATGGGCCAATCAGTACATTTGGGACTCTAAAATGGAGCCTGCCTACAGGGGCTTGGTGGGGCCAAAACTTGTAGGAATTGTAGTTTGGGGCTTTTGGCGCCTAAAATAAAATGGAGGGGGAGCCCTTGTTGTGACTGACAGACAGATCAGCCTGCTGTCCCTGAGAGGGAACTTGTGCCTTTTTCGGACTGAATCCGAACTTGGAGAGTGAAGTAAGCCACTGAATTGTGACCAGGCTCCTGTCTGAAGAAGACCAAAGATTTGCTGAATGCGATTGTCCTGTTTGTACTTCCAGCCACCTCTGAACTCCCAGACTGTGCAGAGACTCTGCAATTGAGACCGGAGAGCCTTTTGCCTGGTACAGTGGAATTTCCTTACATGTGAATGTGTTGTGTGCTTATAGTGGGTCGTGATTTGGTTCCCCACTGTGGTCTGAATTATATTCTGCTTGCTGGAGCTGCATTAGAATTTACTTACGTGTAAATGTGCTGTGTGCTGCTAGAGGGTCACGATTTAGTTCCCCACTGTGGTTTGAACTGTATTCTGCTTGCTGGAAGCTGCATCCAGCCCCACAGACTGAATCCAAAATCATCTCCATTGGGCCAGGGCCTTGCCACACTGGCCCAGCTCGACTACCCGCTGCACAGAGAAAGCCATCAACGAGAGACCTGCCCGGGGATCAGCCCCCTGCTCAACACTTGAACAGGAACGACGCCTCGGTGATTCGTGTGAGCCCCGCTTCTCTGGGCACTCCAGCTCAACAACCTGCAGTCTCGATTTCATCCTGCCTGTGTCCAATATTGGGTATCATGAGTAAACATCAGGGTAGTTCCTTGCAACAACAGCTAAATCTAAAGTGTTGTCATCTAACTGTCTTGTTGCTTTTTCTTTCACAAACTGAGCCCTCTGGCTCCAGATTACAAGTAGTGTGTGTTGCACATGTTGCTTTCTTCCATCACAGGGCCCCAACCAGCTGTAACATTCCTGACTAGCCCACCATTTTCCTACCTGGGTACCCAGAGTGTGTGACTGTGTGGGGACTTAAAGCACATGCATAGCTGTTTGATTAATGTATTCTTTAAGCCAATCAACCTGATTACGCCCCTTCCTTGTTCAAGTCCCCTGAATAAATCAGATCTGACTTTTTCTGTATTTAACCTGACTGTGGTTCCAGTTTGTGCCAAGAGTACTGTACTGTTGCTATTTACTGTGCATAACCTTGTTCTACAGGGGGTCCCCAGTGTCAAGTCAGAGGAACCAGCCCTGATGGTAAGTGCAAACAGTGCGGGTACTGGAATGGTGTACAAGGGGTACTGTGAAAGTGATTATCGTATATTGCTCAGGCCACTAGAAGGGAAAGGGGGGTTACAGTGTCCCGGAGGGCTGTGCCCAGGTTAGTTTGACCACTACCAACCCTGACCTTCGGGTGGAAGCACCCATTTCAGAACTCAGGCCCCTTAACCTGCTACTAGTCATGCAGGCAGAGGTAGTAGCCTTTGGGATAGCGCCACCTAGGGGTTACACTGAAAAGTTACTCTCAAGCGGGAGGGGGATGCAGTATAGAGCGAGTTAAGTCAGAGCAGACAAAGGGGTTCTAGGTGGGGGGGTTCAAAACAGTCACCCACCACTACCAGTTCAGGATTTTTGTTTCAGTAAGCCTTTTTACCATTTTTTAACATCAGCTCTCATTTCTTCTAAGGGAGCAGCAAGTCTGGTTCCTTGTTTCCCTTACCTTTCCCTGCAACCGACCATATCATTTGTTGCAGATCCTGTTTGTATGATTCTGCAGGCAGGTCTGGGATGCATGTACAGGACTGCAGCAGTGGGAAATTCAATAGCATGCAGTGAATGTTAGAGCTGTTATAAGCTCAGATTAGATATTTGCAGGTCCCGCTGTTCTCCCCGGCCAAGTACAGTCCTCTGTGACTGTAATTACCCTGGAAGGATAGTAGGACCATCAAACAAATGATCAGATCTTACAAAAATGCTAGCATGCACTGCATGCTATTGGGTCTCCCACTGCTGCAGCCCAGCTCTGACAGCAGCTGCAGGTGATTCGGGGATTTCTAGTTACAGCAAATGTCAGATTGGGAATCAGTAGAACCAGCCTGATATAATCTACTATACAGCAGTAAACAGAAAGTAAAAAACAAACATATATATATATATGTATATATTTTTGCACACAAACTACAAATTGGAACCAGCCTCACATGTAAGTGTTGAGTTCTTAGTGCTGACTGTTCCCCTTTAATGATTTATATACCAGTACTGGTGTTGGTGCTTTTGTACTTACTCCTGGGAGGGTGCACAGCTGTTGACAATACATGTAGACAAGCACACCACAACGCCCATGCGCACAGGTATGTGCGCATTCACAGGCCCTGATGCATGCATGCAAACCACGTCATGCTGCTCACTTAGACCCTGTTGTACCAGTGCACACATACACCCACAAAGATCCCGATGTGCAAACTCGGCATAGGGTCATAATGCCATATACCAAAACAGTGCAACAATGTACCTCACTATAAATACAGTGGATACATTGCTGCCGCTGTAACACAATGCCGAAACACATTTCGGCTAACAACATCCATGAAGTTCTTTGTTTTCTGTGGGGGGCTCTGCCCAACACACACACACCCTGAAACCTCCCCCCCCCCAAATATAATCAACTCCAGGAGGGGGAGTTCAACACAGGAATGAGGGGAAACACTGGCGGGGGAGAAAATAAGAAAACCGCACAATGCAGTTTCGCAAAAATCTGGGACCAGGATTTGAGCCCCAGTCCACAGATGCATAGCTACCTTGCATTGCTGCAGCTCATCCCACTCAGCCACAGCAGCAGCTTGGCAAAACCACCCCCCCAGCAGAGGTCTTGACCTATGTGTCACTCCTCCCTGCCACCCATGCGTGACAGGGTACAAAACCATATGTAATATTTGTGCCTTGTGGGGTTTTGTACCCTGTCGTGCTAGTACACCACACTTTATGTGATGAGCGGTATTCCATGCGCGGTTCTGTCCATGTTATATTCACCCGGTACCTGCACACTCAAAATGACCACAACAGATGCACACAGACCCTGGGATATGAACAAAAACCCAGGCAAGTGCATACCTACCCAAGCAAGCACAAAAAGAACCCTGGGTGCAGAGCCATCATTTAGGGATTGCTAGGGATTGCCATTGAGACCTCTATGATTTCTTTGCAACCCCACGTTGTCTATTGTAATCCTTGAGAACCACTAAAACAAGGTTTCCCTAACAGAGTTTTACATACATTTGGTGGTTGGAGGAGCTTTGCAACCCCTCTGATTTTGCTTAAATGGAAATTTGCAACTCCTGTGGTTCTGGCAAAACTGCTTGTGTGTGTACAAAGACTCACTCTGCACATGCACACAGTTAATGCAGCATGCACACAGACTCTGCTGTGTATGTACAGACCCTACTATTCCTGCACACATACCCCACCACATGTGCACAGACCCCACTGTGCTTGTGTAACCCCCAGGGGGCGCTACCCTTAGGGCTACTACCCCTGTCTGCCCCCACAGAGGCAGGTTGAGGGGCCCAGATCCATTCACGGGTGCCTCCACCCAGAGGTCAGGGTTAGCACAGTTAAGACTACCATGGTTACAGCCCTCTGAGCTACTGCAACCCCCGTTGCGTCCCACTAGTGACTCACACTGGGTACCAACAATTCTGTTCACCAGTACACTTACCCCACGGAAAATATAATCCAGCCCCCTTTGGGGACCCCCTGTAAAGTAAGGCACAGTTATGTTGAAATCACCAATCAGCAGTTTACCATTAATGTACACAATAGCCAGGATGTAGCTGTACAAAAACAATCTGATTTATTCAGGGGGAAAACAACAAGGACAGGGGAATCAAGTTAATTAGCTTATCACTAGACTTATCTACCTAGGGCTCTGTGCAGGCCTATCCCTGCAAGTTACCGTCCTGGGTACCCAAACCCTAGTGGCTAGTCCAAACCGTGGCAGCTGGTAGGGGCCCTTTCACACAGAGAAAAGAAAAAGTTAGTTAAACAGTCAGCAGTACAGTAATTCCATTTGGATCCGATGTGGAAATTCAACAGGGAGCTACCCTGAATTAGTACTCACGACCTCCAGAAAAGATAGGGTCCTTCAACGGCAGCAGGGCTACTCCTGAGCTCCACGAACCTCCTCACACATTTATATGGCAAACAGCAACAGGCAAAGTCCTTTAATGGCAGCAGGATTTAACTTGAGCTCCTCGAGCCTCCTCACACATTTATATGGCAAACAGCAGCAGACAAAGTCCTTTAATGGCAGCAGGATTTAGCTTGAGCTCCTCGAGCCTCCTCACACATTTATATGGTAAACAGCAACAGGCAAAGTCCTTTAATGGCAGCAGGATTTAACTTGAGCTCCTCGAGCCTCCTCACACATTTATATATTTATATATTTATCACACAATTATTTCCAAAGTCCACAGTTCCACCACTCAGCTAGAACACCTGCCCATTTTTACTGCAGGATCTCAAAACTATAAAGAACGCACTAACCCTCTGACACAACTAAAGTGTTATCTAAGTGCTTCTGCAAACCTTGAATCCAACTCCCTGCTGCTACAGCCACTAGTCAAGCTCTCTCCTGCTACCCTGGTCAAGACTTGAACCTGGTACTCTGTGCACTTCAGGCACATGCACTACCACTACACCATAGCAGCAACTAGGCTCAGAGGTGACCTCTCACTACTATCTCCCCTCTTTCATCCTAGTACCCCCATTCTTTCCTCACTTCAGCTCCCCCACCCTTCCCAACTATGCACATGCATCCCCTGCTCGCCAGCCTATCTTCTCCTCCTCCTTCCTTTGCCTTCCACCAACCCTAGTGTCCCTATTAACCCTCAGCCTCACTACTCCAGTGTTCCTACCTACCCTCCTGTCCTCCCCTCCTCCTTTACCACTGCTCCTCCCCCTCCCTCCTCCTCCACACATCCCATATGCTCCTCTCCACCTCACCCCCCTTCCAGACATTACCTGTCCTCCCCCAGCTCCCTTGCACTTCTGATCACTCAGGCCTTCTCTGCCTGTGCTACCCTACCCACCCCTTGTGCAACTAAACCCCCTTCCTCATTCTATCGCCCCTGGCGAAACTCTCCATCTGCCTCCCTCTGATCAGAGCACTCCTCCTTCTACTCCTAACAGGGAACATACATCCCAACCCAGGCCCTGCCCCCTCCCATCCACCCACTCAGCCCACTGGTCTTCAAGTAGCCTCCATGAACATATGCAGCCTGCTGAAGAAATTTGACGCCCTACAGTGCTGGGCCTTGGCTCACCAACCAGACATCATAGCCCTGGTTGAAACCTGGCTGTCCAAATCAACTCCTGACTCATTTGTCTCCCTCCCAGGCTATACCTTATACCGGGAGGACTGAGTAGGCAAATGAGGGGGAGGCTGTGCAATCTACACCAGGGACACAATACCTGGACACGCACTCCCCACCCCTGCCCTTATAAATGGGGCCCAGGCCCTTACCCTCAGACTCACCCCAGACCCCTCTAGGAGCCCTCTCTATCTCACCACAGCCTACATTCCCCCAAAGAACCAGCACCCGGCCCTGGTATCTTTAACGGACTACCTGGCCACCTCCACCATAAGGCAGAACAAATCCTAGTGGGGGACCGTAATGTAAATTGGCTCAGCACCTCCTCATCCGCGACCAGAGACTCATTTGCCGCCCAAGATCTGACGCAACTCGTCACCCAGCCCACGAGACTTAACCCTAAGAGTGGTACCAGCACCCTTCTGGATGTTATTATAACTAACCGACCCCATAAAATCCAAAACATCCAGGTCCTCCCAGACTCCCTAAGTGACCACTCCCTATCCTATTTCATTGAGTAGCCCCAATCCCAAACCCAAAGCCCAGACCACCCTCCGTGAGGCGCCCGCCCTGGTGGGCTGAAAACTTAAGCACTCCTCACCCAGATAAACTGGTCCCCATTCAGCATGCAATCAACATTGACACTGCCTCGCCTTCTTCACTCACACCTTCAACATGGCCTGTGATCTCTTTGCACCCTTAACCAAAATCCGGTCCAAAAAACAGAACGCACCCTGGGTTAGCCCGGCCCTCCTACAACTACTTAGAAACCGGGATAACCTCTGGCACCTTGCCACTGAAACAGGTCGTCTGTCTGATAGGCAAGCCTACAATGCAGCCTGGAATAAGTGCTCATGGGCCATCAGGAAAGCCAAGGCAGACCATTACCAGGCCTCCTTACTCCTCCTGGGGCTCAGCCCGGACCTTCTGGGATAATATTAAGCAACTTAATGGTAAAGCTTGCTCCCTGCCCCATCCTAGCTCACTAGAAATGGCACCACCTCCACCGAGCCTGCCACCATAGCTAACTGGTTCAACACCACTTTCACTGACCTTAGCTCAGTCCTCCCTAGTAATTTCTTTGACCCTCCCCCCAGCCAACCTCCCCCTGTCCTCCAGCACCCCAGCTTCCACCTGCGAAAGATTTCCACCCAGGAAGCCAGACCCATCCTAATCAAAGCTCTCAATGGCAACAATCCCGGCAGTGACTCACTGGACCCCAGCATCCTCAGGCTGGTGCTAGATGAAGTCCTTGCCCCACTCACCAGCCTAATTAACCAGTCACTCTGCCTGGGACAATTCCCCACAGCTTGGAAAACAGCCATTATCACACCTATTCATAAGGGGGACAGGTCATTGGCCAACAACTACCGCCAATCTCCATCCTCCTCCCTCTCTAAAGCCCTGAGAAAGTGGTGGCCATTCAAATCACTGATTATCTGGCTAAGCATAACATTTTATGCCCAGAGCAACATGGCTTCCGCGGGTCACAGTACCAGCACTGCCCTTATTGAATTCTCCAACTTTCTACACTCCTCCTTGATACCAGCTCCTAGCTGGTGCAGTGTTCATCGACCTCTCAAAGGCTTTTGACACTGTCTCCCATCCACGCCTGCTGAATGCACTCTGCCACACTGGTCTCTCAGCTGGCCCCTGGCATGGTGCGCTAGCTATCTTGACACTCGATCTCAGTGTGTAAAATTAATAGCACACTCTCCGATACCCGTCCCATTCTCTCTGGGGTCCCCCAAGGCTCCATCCTGGGCCCCCTTCTCTTCTCGCTCAATCTGAACACCCTGCCCAGTGCATGCTCTGGCAAAATTCTACTGTATGCAGACGACGCTGTCCTTTTTGCCACCCACCGCAATCCCATCTCCCTACAGGACTCCCTACAGCAGTCTTTCAACAGTGCCGAGGCTTGGTTTAAGGAGCGCAGACTCGTCATCAATCTTAATAAAACCAAAGCTATGCTCTTTTCCCACCCCCAAAACAAAGCTAGCAACCACCCACTCTATATCCTTCCAAGTACCAATCAGCCACTGGAACAAGTCTGCTTCTACAAATACCTTGGGGTTACCTTCGACTCAGCCCTCACATTTCACAACCACATCGACGCCCTAACATCCGCCACTAACACACGGCTTGGCATCCTATTCCGCCATAGAACCTGCCTTCCCCCAAATGCTCTCCGGCTAGCTGTTACATCATCCGTTCTGTCCCTTGTAGACTATGGTCTACCAGTATATGGTGCTGCCGACACCACTGCACTCAACAAAATTCACCTAACCCTGAATAAAGCCTGCAGATTGATTACTGGTGCCCCCAGGCTCATACACACCTGTCAGCTGTATGTCGAGGCTAACCTGCTTACCCTGGATGAACGGCTCCAATACCAAACCTGTCTCCTCACAAAAAAAACCCTACTCGGGCTCTCCCCCAGGGTAACAGCATCCATCCACCAGAGCCCTCCCACTATTGCAACACGGTCTTCCTACAAGACCACTCTAAAGGTCCCCAGATCAAGAACCAGCCGTTGCCAGAGGTCCTTCTGCTATAGAGCCCCAACCTGGTTTAACTCTCTCCCTGCCCCAATCACCAATGCCACCACCATCTCCAAGTTCAAAACCACCCTTCGGAACCACATCTTCAGCACTCGTAACTGCTCCTGTCTCTGACCATAGCCTCCACCTCTGCTTCTCTTGACAATGCCCCCCGGGCAGCTCTCCACCTAACCATCCCCTCCACCACTTCCCTGTACACCGTGCCTATGTTTAACCTGGCCAGTGCCAGCTGTTTCAGTGTTTACCAACCAGATTGCTCACTTGATACCAACTTGTGTAACACCTGTTATCAATTACATGTACCCTGTACCCAATTGTATTTGTCTGACCACAGTGTTACGTGGCGCCTCTGTTGAACGCCTATTGTTTTGCAAATCTTTGCTATGTAACCAAAAACACAATGTATGTCTTTATGTGACGAAGTATCTTTGGAAATGAGCCTCTGGCTCAAAGGTTGTAAACTGATTCTTAGAAATAAATAAATAAATATGGTAAACAGCAACAGGCAAAGTCCTTTAATGGCAGCAGGATTTAACTTGAGCTCCTCGCGCCTCCTCACACATTTATATGGTAAACAGCAACAGAGGGGTACCACACCAGGCAGCTGCTTCCAATGCCCCCACAAACTCACAGTCACTGAGATACTGCAACGGCAGCTTCCACTTGTCTTCGGGCCAAGCGCGATTCAGCAATTTGCTCCAGTCCTCCTTCAGGTCGAGCCTGGTGGGTAGCTGTACAGAGCACAGCTCTCTGACCGCCCATCAGGCGGTTTCGCCCCCTGGAGCTGAAAACACAAAAACAGCCGCTTCAGGCCTTCACGACTCCCGCGAACACCCTTCAGCGCAGAAGCACACAGCTCCTCTCCCTTCACCAACCACAATGCATCTGGCTCTCCACAGCTTGGGGCACTCCTTCCACTCGGTGCGACTCGATCCAATTGGCTGGTTGAGCCTGCCAGTCACTTCCTCCAGTGCTTAGTGGTGCAGAAAAAGCGCCATAGCCCATAATACCTTTCCCAAAACAAGCAGCTCCTCTATTGGTCAGTCCACTCTGCAGGGTCCCGAGGTACTGATTGGCCCACTTCAGCAGTTCTGGGGCAAAATGGAGGAGGCAATCGAAAACCCTCTATGCTGCAAAGCAAGGCAGGTTAGAACAACTACATTATCATTATTACTCTAACAGATAACCAGTAGGCAAGCATATCCTCTAACAAAGCTCCCCTCTGCGCAATTAGCGATGGCAGAACCGGAGCGATTATTGGGCAGCCCGGGTAGGAGTCGAGCATGACAACACTCAAACCCCCTCCCAATTTAACTAATCCCGACCGCAACAGGCAGCCCTTAAAGAGACAGTATACGGAGGCCTTAAAAAGCACTCCACGGACCCCCATTCCAGCGGCTTTATGCCGATTACCAACCAGGCATAGGGCACATTAAGAACCCCATTTGCAAGGGGGGTTATATCTGCACACAGTTCTGGCAGTGCCTAAACACAGATCCCACTGCTCTTCCATGTACATTCCACTGCTCCTCCAGCAGCACCCAAAGAAACAATGGAGGCAGCATCCAAACAGGAAACTCATGCAGCATCCAAACAGATGATGGATGCAGGATCCAAATGGATGACAGATGCATCAATCAAAAGGACATTGGACACTACATCCAAATGGGCAACTAATGCAGCATCCAAATGACTGATGGGTGCAGCATCCATACTACAATGGATGCAGGATCCAAGTGGATGATGGATGCATCATCCAAATGGGCAATGGACACTGCATCCAAATGGTTGAGGGACACACATCTAAACAGACAATGGACACAGTATTCAAATAGATGATGGTGGACACTGCATCCAAATTGGTAATGGACACCACATCCAAATGGGTGAGGGACACACATCCAAACATGCAACAGACACAGCATCCAAATAAGTGATGGACACAGCATACAAATGGTCAACGGACACCACATACAAATGGATGATAGATGCAGCATCAAAATGGGTGATGGGCACCACAGCCATATGGGTGACAGACAGAAGCAACTTCCAAATGGGAACTAGAAACAGCATCCAAACTGGTGTAAAATACAGCATCCGAACAGACAATGGATGCAGCATCTAAATGAATGACAGATGCAACATCCAAATGAGCAATGGATGCTGCATCTAAATGGGTGTCAGACACAACATCCCAATGGGTGACAGACGCAGCATTGAAACAGGTGATGGATGCAGCCTCTAAATGGGAGAAGGATGTAGCATCCAAATGGCTAATGGACTTGGCATCCAAATGGTGATGGATGGGCAATGGATGCAGCATCCAAATGGATGCTAGACACTGCAACCAAAAGGGCAATGGACACCAAATCCAATTAGGTGATAGATGCAGTATCCAAATAGACAATGGAGAGAGCATCCAAATGGGCCGTGGATGCAGCATCCAGACAGGTGATGAACACCGCATCCAAATGGGCGACAGATGCAGCATCCAAATGAACGATGGATATATATTGTAAGTGGAGCTATGACTTGCTGGTTCCAGGCCCCTAATGGCTGTCAACCAGGACTACCTGATAGAAAGCCCCCTACAGTGGTGCTGCCTCCTGCATACCAGCTGATCAGATGCCAAGGTGTTGCAATGTATTGTGTGAAACAGTGCAATAGCAAGTTGGGAGCTCCGATAAATTCAGTTTAGAGTGGGAAAGGCTCTATCCGACGGTATAACCACACCCACTGGTGATCACAAACAATAAAAGGGGTCTTGTGACCCTGGATGTGATGTGAGGGGGTATGACCCATACAAGGGAACCATATAGGTTCTGATTTAAGTTCAGGGGATCAAACTTGTCTATACAGTGCGAACCAGCAGAGCATTTTGGGACCGGGTCCACAGAGAAATATCTGTAAAGATCATGATTCTTAAAGTACAGTCACAACTGCTTAAGCATTGTGCAGTGTGGCCATTTGTGCTCTTACAGAAGGGTAATTAATCAATAATGCACAACAGGGTGTGTGTTGTTGTGGGATTTACCCACGACATGTGTGGTGCGTCACGTGGGGCAGACGAGAGAATTTACCCACACAAAAAGTGGATAAATCCCACTACTACACATGCTTTGAAGTGCATTGTGATTATAAAATGAATATGTTCAAAAAAATAAAAAAATAAAAGAATTAGTTCAAAGAAAGTAAATATTTGGTCAGCAAACTCTTTACTGGTTGTCTGTTGCAGGAGTTACTCAGGTCATGTGACCTGTTTTGACCAATGAGGTGACAGGATTTTTGTGACTCATTGTATAAATAAGCAATAAACCAAGACAGGGTGTGGGTTATGCTGGGATTTACCATGGCTGGTGTGGTTTGGCCATGAGGCTGCAAGCCGAATGGTCAAATCCTGGTCAGCCATGGTAAAGCCCAGCATAACCCACACCCTGGAGTGATTTATTGTGATTATACCATGGCCCCATTTTAAATTGTTTTTCTTTACTTTACTTTATTGCTGCATGAGACTAAATAGTCCTGGGTTGCGTTTCTGGGTTTTGTAATGGGGTGAGGGGTAAGGTTTTCAGTTGGGTAAAGACAGATGCCAGAAATGTGTGCTCTGGATGTCTCTCTACAACATCTTTTTTTTTTTTTTTTAAATGAGACAAATCTCTTCTAGTGTAAGTGATGGAGGAACAGTGAATGGATGGCCCAGCTTGGATGTGGACACCCACGGAGTTTGATTTTTCTGGAGCAGACGTTGCTCATGCTCTGCTCTGCTGGAGCTGTGTTTGGCTTGCGGTGTTGCCTGGCTGTTCAAATGGAGGGGCGGGATTGCAAAGAGGGGTAACGGCACGTAACTTTTCTAACTGGGTATTGTCAATTGAATGTTCTGATTCAAGCGACCGTCAAATTTCTTCAATTTCAGCAGGGTCGATTCATTCAAAACTTGCCTCCATGATGTTTTTTTTTTTGTTTTACTTGGTAGCACATCAGACTTTAGCGTGGGTTAAGACGGCAATGTTTGGGCACCGAAAAGGCTTTGGATTGATTCATACACAGGTGGGCACGAGACGATGGCTGGCTGGCACCTCTTATGTTGGTTATAGTAAAATTTACAACAGTTTTGAGGTGCCCGCCAGGCAATTTGATTGGCTAGTAAATAGTGACCATGGTATAATGCAGAGTAAACTGTAGCATAAAGAGCATGTTTCCGATATTGTGGGGACCCTCTGGTGGGCATGCCATGTTACTTCTAGACACAAAGGGCATCCCTTTTTGGTTTTTTGCTCTCCCACTTCCCTGACCAGTCCCCATCAGCCCTTTTCCTCTTCACCCAGCCCTGTCAGACATGTCCCCAGAATTTATATATCCTGGTGTACCTCCTTGCCTTATCCCCCAGGGGCATCCGGGGTAGGCTATGTTCTTCATGACGGACTTCTAGCTCGGTGGCCTGGGAGCACCACGTGCCTGGACCCACTGGCATCAACAGAAGGTTATCATGGTGTTGGCCTTGGCTGAGGAAAGATACAACTGTACATAGAATGTGTCAGCCGAAAAGGACTGCCAGACCCACCCCGTCTGCCTAGTGTGCCTAGCTAGCTGCTAGGGCTTTGTTATTTCCTACTGTCCCATCCCCTTGATCTAAAAAACCTTGTGTCTCTCCCACGCTCCCATGAATCCCTCACAGTTCTTGCCCCCACCACCTCCTCTGGGAGTCTGTTCCAGTTATCTATTACCCTCTCCGTGAAGTAGAATTTTCTAATGTTTCTGCTGAACCTCCTCTCTACTACCTGCATGTTATGCCCCCTTGTTTTTGATTACCACTTTAGCTGGAAGATGTCCCCCACTGGCACCCTGTTAATACCTTTGATATATCCGAAGGTCTCAATCATTTCCCTTCTTTGTTCTGGGGAGTACGTGTTTAGGTCCTTCAGCTGTTTCTCGTATGACAAATGACTGAGGCCCTTCAGCATTTTTGTCGCCCTCCTCTGGACGTGCTCCACCCTATCCACATCCTTCATGAGGTATGGCCTCAAGAACTGGACTCCATACTCAAGATGTGGCCTCACCAATTGCCTGTATATAGCCCCCTCTTCCCCCACTGTCTAGCGGCATGAATTTATTGCAGATGAACGGGGGGAAATAGAAGGGACCACAACAATGTGAAACGACTCCGAGCCCGTGCACCCAAACCAGAGATAAGAAAATATGTGGCCTACCTCCCGATGGCTTCAGTTCTCCATGCACTCTCAAACTTTACCTCTGTAAATGAACTCTACCCCAAACCTCTTGCCAGGACCTCCGATCAATCTGCAGCCTCCAGCTCTCCCTGGCCTCCCGAGCCCCATGATCCCGGTGTAAATGATGGACACCTTCTGAAATTACAACTCAGGGATAAACATAAATATAAGGGGCCTTTCATTTCATTCACCCCCCTTTTACTTAAATAAAAGAAAATCAGCACCCAATCTTCTTCCCAAACAGCTCTTTATTTTTTTTTCACCTGTGCCCCAAATGATTCCAGAGGCACAGGGGTTCCATCTTACTCCAAGAAAATAAAGCAGCTCCGTGGGGGTATTAAAAATGTTTATGAGCTTGCCCATGCTGGAACTCTCAAGCAGACACAAAGTGGGATACAGGCAGTACAAGCAGGCTGTTTTCGATTTCTGGAAGTTCAGATGATTTACCCAAGCAGAACATTCGTTTCTGAAGAATCATCAGGCTCCTCTCTCACTGGCATTGGTAAGCCAAACAGTTTTTTCTTTCTCTTTTTGGGTACATGTTCCCTGATCTCCTTCCCTGGCACTGGTTGGCTGCCCTATCTCTGGCATGGGGAAGTGAGTTCCTTTCCCCACCTGGCCCCTGGATCTTGGCTGAAAACTCAAGGGGCCCCAGGATTTTTCCTTTCCAACCCAGGAATGACAGCATACAGTATATGCTGTACGCCTATTGGTCCACATTGTGAATCAATAGGCGTACTGCACATACTGTACGCTGTCAGTCGGAGGGCGGTCAGGCGGTATGCGGGTGGGGTGCTGCCACCCGCCGATGACCTGGGGGGGAGCTGGATGGCTGGGTCCTTTGAGGGTGGGATGAGAGGGGGTCCACTGGGCCACCAGGTGGTATATTTATGTCACATGCCCACGATCAGGCATATGGGGGGGGGGATACCACTGGACCACCGGGTATTTACATAGTAGCGATTGCCCGTGATTGGGACCGATGGTAGGGAGGCTAAGGAAACTAGACCACCAGGGAGTATCCATTTTGGATGTCCGCGGTCGGACGGGCCGGGAGGGTGGGGGGATGCCACCAGTCCACCAGGTGTTGTAATGGGTAAGACTGCCCATGATCGGGCATAACAGGGTATCCACTGGACCACCAGGTAGTGGTTATGAGGTACTGCTGCCCGTGATTGGGCATACGGGAGGGTAGGGAGTGTAGTGGACCACTGGGGAGGGCGTGGATGCTTGTGGACTGTGTCCCTGCAGGGCGGGTGGCCCCCCACGGCTGGCGGGTTCTGTGTTGCGGCCTGCAATACAGCATTCCATCTGTGGGTGGCATGGCTTTGAGCCTCTTTTTTTTGGCTCAACTTTGAGCCCCCCATATGCGGCACAACACAGGGTTGTGCCAGCATATGTGCTGCACATCCCGGGCTGAATATCGGGATGTGCAGCATATGCATGAGCACGCCCCCTGCATTTGCGCTGCATACATTACCATTGCACACCGGCGCATTGGGACTTTTACTGCACCAGGCTGTCTAGTGAATATCGTGCTGGGGCACATTTCGGGGTTGCACCTGGTGCAACACGGTTGCACCAGGCGCAACCCCTTTGAATATCTGGGCCAGGATCTAAAACAGGGCTCCTGACTACCTCTACCCACTCACTAGGCCTCCCCCATCCCGATGATGCAGTCAGGCTAACTGACCATCCTCCCTCGGAGCTGCTATCCCTACCCCTTGCCGCCACATCACTGAAGAGGTCATCCCTAACTACTGACTTTGGGGGGTCCCCCCCACATGCCCAACCCGGACCATCGAGCTCCCACCTTGACTGCCTCTCCTGCTCTTCCAGCCACCCCCTCCAGCCTCAGGCCTACTGCCTGGGTTGGAAAAAGACCCAGAACTTCCTGTTTCCTCCCCTTTTATACCCTTCTCTAGTAACTGCCCTCTGCTGCCACCTTTAGGCATCCAGCAGGGATTAACCCCCAGAGGACTAATAAATTCCTAAGCTTTGGGGGGGGTAGTTAGTGGAAGGGGGTCCCTAATGGCAGCATAAGCCCCTCCGAAGAGAGAGGGGGCTTACATGTACAAGGGCATTATGACCTCCCTCTTCCTGCTGGTGGTCCCCCTACCTATACAACCCAGCATCCTACTGGCCCTTGCCACTGCCTTCTCACATTGCTTTGTCACCTTCGGGTCCAGTGAAATGATTATACCAAGGTCTCTTTTCAGCTCGGTTACCTCTAGGGCATGCACTACCCCACCCCACCCATCTGGTATTCCGCACCCTGGTTTTTCTTGCCTAAGTGCGTGATCTTGCACTTTTTTGTATTGAATGACAATTGCCACTCCTTGGACCATTCCTTCAGCTTCTCCAGATCTCTGCACATACTCTGAACCCCCTCAGGCATAGCCACTCTATTGAAGACCTTCATGTCATCCACGAATAGACATACTCTTCCCTCTAGCCCTTCCACTATGTCCCCTATAAATATATTAAAAAGGAGTGGCCCCAGCACCAACCCCTGAGGTACCCCACTGGTGACCGTACCCACCTTCGAAGGTTCCCTGTTAACAATTACCCTCTGCCTTCTGCTCCCCAGGCAGTTCTGCATCCACCTAACCACTACCGGCCCCAGCCCAAGACATCTCATTTTGTGCAATAGTCTCCTGTGCAGCCCGGAATTGAACGCCTTCTCAAAGTAGAGGCACGCAATGTCTACAGACCCCCCTAATCCACTACCCTGGTGATCCAGTCAAAGAACACACTCAAGTTTGTTTGACACGACCTTCCCTCAGTGAATCTGTGTTGCCATTGGCCCTGTAGACCATTGGCTTCAAAGGTAGCTAGTGATTCTTTTCTTTAGCAGTTTCTCCAAGCGCTTGCCCACCATCAATGTTAAGCTCACTGGTCTATAATTGCCTGCCTCCTCCTCCTTGTCCCCCCCCTTATGAAGGGAGATCACATTCGCCCTTCTCCAGTCATTAGGGATGTCCCCGATTCCACAGATTTGTTGAAGAGGCTGGTCAGAGGTACTGCTAGTACTTTACTAAGCTCCCTCAGTACCCTGGTGTGCACCCCATCCGACCCCATCAACTTGTCCTCTTTCAAACCCTCTAGCTCCCTTAGGACCTCCTCCACCTGGACTGGACTGCAGTCAACCCCCTCACCACCACCACCTCAATTTGCCTGATTTTCCTAACCTCCCCATCCTTCTCTACCGTGAACACTGAGCAGAAATAGCTGTTAAGTCATTCCACCTTCTCACTGTCATCTTCCACCAACCCCCCCATCTTTAGTTTTTCAGCCTGACTGTCCCCTCCTTTGGCTTTTTCCTCTCGCTCACATACCGGAAGAAGGTTTTATCCCCTTCCTTGACTGCATTGGCTATTCACTCTTCTTTTCTTATATTCACTCTCCTGACCTCCACAGCTGTTTCCTTCTGTGTCTCCTGGTATATAGCCCTATCTTCCTCCCCTGTGTCATTTTATACCTCCTAAACCCCTTTCTCTTTGCCCTGACATTCTTCGCCACTTCTCTACTGAACCAACGTGGCTTTCTTTTCTTCCTATTTTTATTTACCCTCCTGACGTAGAGGCTAGTGGCCTCCACTATGGCCCTTTTTATTGTATCCCACATTTCCACCACCCCCCAAGTCCCCCAACCCCTGCAATGCTTGTTGAATGCATTCCCCCATTTTTTTAAAGTCCACATGCCTGAAATCTAGCACCTTCACTTTGATCCGATGAACGTGTAACCCCTAGGTGGCGCTATCCCAAGGGCTACTACCCCCGCCTGCTTGGCTAGTAGCAGGTTAAGGGGCCTGAGTTCTGAAACGGGTGCCTCCACCAGGAGGTCAGGGTTGGTAGTGGTCAAGCTAAACTGGGCACAGCCCTCCGGGACACTGTAACCCCCCCTTCTTCCCCTCTAGTGGCCTGAACACTGTATAATAATCACTTTCACAGTACCCCGGTACACCACACAAGTACCCACACTGTTTGCACTTACCACCAGGGCTGGTTCCTCTGGCTCGAACCTGGGACCCCTATAAAACAAGGTTATGCACAGCAAATAGCAACAGTACAGTACTTTGAGCACAAACTGGAACCAAAGTCAGATTACATAAAGAAAAAGTTAGATCTGATTTATTCAGGGAACTTGAACAAGGAAGGGGTGAAATCAAGTTAATTAGCTTAAAGGTTATATCAATCAAGCAGTTATGCATGCACTTTGAGTCCCCCCACACAGTTACACCTCTGGGTACCCAGGTGGAAAAGAGATGGGCTAGCCAGGACCGTTGCCAGGGGTTGGCCAGCGTCGCAGCTGGTTGGAGCCCTGTGATGGAAAACACAAAATGCACAGTACACACTATTTGTAATCCAGAGCCAGAGGGCTCAGTTCGTAAAGCAAAAGAAACAACAAGGCAATCAGATGACACACTCAGATTAAGCTGTTGTTGCAGGGAGCTACCCTGGTATCTACTCACGATACCCAAGACTGGACATAGGCTGGACGAAAATCGAGACTGCAGGTGGTTGATCTGGAATGGCAGGAGAAGCAGGGCCCACACGAGTCACCGAGGCGACGTTCCTGTTCAAGCGTGGAGCAGGGGGCTGATCCCCAGGCAGGTCTCTCGTCGATGGCTTCTTTGTGCAGCAGGTAGTCTGGCTGGGCCAGTCTGGCAAGGCCCAGACCGCATGGAGACAAATTCGGATGCAGTCCATTTTGGGCTGGATACAGCTTCCAGCAAGCAGAACACAGTTCACACAGTGGGGAACTAACTCACGACCCACCAGTAGCTCAAAGCACATTTACATGTAAGGGAATTCTACTGTACCAGGCAAAGTGCTCCTCGGTCACAATTGCAAGTCTCTGCACACACCGGGAGCTCAGGGGTAGCTGGAACTCCTGACAAGCCGATCACATTCAGCAAAATCTTCGGTCTTCTTCAAGTTGAGCCTGGCCCACTTCAGTAGCCTACATTAGTCACACAACACGGATTCAGGCCGAAAACAGTTCTCTTTCCCCACTCAGGGCAGCAGGCAGACACGCAGGCCTTTCCACAGAGACCATCTCATCTTCAGCTCCTAACTTAGATCTGACTCAACTGCCAGCAAGGATGGAACTTTCCCCAGAATCCAAAAGGTTTGGTTGGCTGATCCTCCAATCAGTCACAACAAAGGCTCCCCCTTCAGGTGCAAAAAGGTGCCAAAAGCCCAAAACTACACTTCCTACAGATTTTGACTTCAGAAAGCTCCTGTAGTCCAGCTACATTTTAGGTCCCACCAGAACTGATTGGTCCAATTCGCAGTCCCGGGCCAAATGGTGGGGATAAACAAAGACAGTCCTTGCTGCAAAGAAGGCAGGTTAGACAAACTACATTATCATTATCACTCTAAATGATTTTCAGCAAATAGTTACATTTTTCAACAGAGCTCCCTCTCAGATTACCTATGGATGCAACCCAGGCTGTTCTTAAAGAGATAGTACACAGAGACTATACAGGCACTCTCTGGCAATACATTTAAACTGCTAAACGCAGGACACCAGCTGGGCAGTGAACATTTAGGCAAGCTCAAGGAAGACTTTTCGGGAACCCCCATTTGTAGGGGGGTTACAAACGTCAGCAGTCATTTCCACCGTGAACCAAATGGTGCTGTGTTGGCGGCCTATATACCACCCCGGTGTGTATAACTTCTCCCTTCCCTGTGTCCAATGATACCCATATAGCCTCAGTCTCCCCCCCATCTACCCTGCAATTCTGTGGCCTTAATGTGCTCCTTCACATATAGTACCACCCCCCCCCAACTCTGTCCTTCCTAAGTAGTACATACCCCGGTACTGCCATGTCCCAATCCTGGCCATCATGTCCCCACATCTCTGTAATTCCCATGATGTCCAGGTCCACCTCAGCCATGACCACTGCTAAATTTGGGATCTTGTTTCCTAGGCTCCTGGTGTTGGTGCACATGGCTCTCCATTCGCCGGACCCATATTTCTGTCCCCTGGTGCACGCTTCCTTTTCCTTTCCTCTACCCTGTTTTTTCCATCGGGGGGAGGAGGCTGGTAGCCCCCCATTTCTCTTTCCTGTGATGCGGCGTGGTGTGGTGTAGGTCCCCCCCCCGCCCCCCGATTTAGTTCAAATTATGGTTTTGTTCTATAAACTCTCCTAACTTGCTCTTTAGCACTGCCACGCCCTCCCTGTTCAGACGCAGTCTGTTTGGGGCAAATAGGCTGTCATTCCCCCATGTCGTTCCCCAGTCCCCTACCACCTCATACCCCATTTGTTCACACCATCCTGTCAGCTTTTATTTAAACTCCCCAATCCTCAGTCTCCTCTCAGTACTTGCCTTTGGTACAAAGCAACACCTCTGAAAAAGCCACAGATTTGAACCCCAGGCTGCTGCAGTACCTAGCAAACAATCTAAATCTTGCCTGCACCTCCAACATGCTATTCCCCCACCAGATAATTTGTTCCCAGGTGGAACATCAGGTGTGTTTTCTTATCCTGCTGTTTCCACTTGGAGGGGACATAGTGAATGACCTCCACTGCCATCAGATCTGGCAGGCACTCAACCCATACTGTACTGCTTTTGTTCCCTCTGCCTCCACCCTCAACAAATTCCTTTTATTATTGAGTCCTGTAGTGGCTGAGTGGGTTGCAGGACCTTACAACATCTGGTCCAGGGACTGTAATTACTCCAGGTGATTTTTTTTTTTTTTTTGTTTACTGATTTTGTTTGAAACTTGGTGACCAGAAAAGGTGTACTAAGCAGGGGCTTCTTTCCCGGTGTGACTGGAGGGAATGGGAACAGGAGAAAACAGTAATACAGCAGTTGACATGAGAGCAACATAATACTATGGTCATTCACAAATTATGCATGAGACAGTGTGCAGTGCTGACTATGCAACATATACAATATGGTTTCCTGAGATGCAGTATGTTCCTAATAGCTGGAACGGCACATGGCAAAAAAGTAGCCACTGAGGGCTACCAGAAACAGAACTGGCTAAATAGTCATAGGCCGGGATATTCAAAGCTCTGCAACTGAGTTGCGCCGGCACAAGTGTGGACATGCACCAAGGAGCGATATTCAGCGGGAGTCATTGCACAACTTTGATGAATGCAGGCGTAAGAGCAGGGGGCGTGCCCATGAATATCTGGTGCAGTGCAATATTCAACCGTGGAACCATGGCGCAAGTGCGGAGCAAAACCGGGATGCGCCAAGCCTATGAATACAGGGCGCAGGCACACAGACAGCACTTGCACCAGGCGAGAGGGAGCAAGAGAGAGAGTGGCAAAACATAGCAAGAAGGAAGGACTGACAGACAGAAAGACAGACCAAGAGAGACAGAGTGAGTGAGAGACAGAGAGACTAACACAGGCAGCCACAGAGGGAGAGGGACAGAGGTAGCAGTGGAGAGGGAGTCAGGGGCAGAGAGAGTAAGAGGGACAGGCAGGCACAGTGCCAGGCAATGCACCAGAGTGGCACATAGCCCGCAGCAGCCGACCACCCAGGGGGAGACAGGACATCAGGGGCCATGGATAGTGCGCCCTTCCTGATGGAGGCCATAATGAGGGGTATGAGGGGGCAGGAGGAACTGCGACGTGGCCGAGGAAGGGCCCGTTGACGGCACGCCTAGAACAGGTGGTACCATACCCGCACCACCTTCGAGAACTACTCCAACACGGAGATTGTGGGATGGTACCACCTGAACAGGACCATTTGGAGGCAGCTCTGTGAGCTGTGCAGTGAGGAGATGCAGGTACCCACAAGATGGAGCCACGCCATGTCTGTGGAAACCAAAGTGATAGCTGTCATGTGCTTGCTCATCACAGGCACCTTCCAGAAACCAACAGGGGACACCACAGGCATAACTCAATGGGCTACGTTATGCCTCCTCACACAGTTTCTCACCACTCTGCTGCCACATGTTTCGGAATACATCCATTTCCCCAGCACACAGGTGGAGCGTACAGCAACCATTCAGGACTTCCAGAGGGTAGCACGTATGCCTGGTGTGCTTGGGTCATTGACTGCACCCATGTGGGCATCAGCACGCCACCTGGCCCTGAGGGTGTGGCCTAGATCAACAGGAAGGGGTTCCCGAGCGTCAACTGCCAGGTGGTGTGCGATGCGAAGGGGTGCATCACCAATGTCTGTTGCACACACCCTGGGAGTGCACACGATGCATTCATCTGACACATCTCTGCGCTATGCCACAGGTTCAAGCATGTGGACATCCCCACGGGCTACCTAGTGGGTGAGTATGGAACGGGCAAGGGGTGACAGGCAGAGCAGGCCATGGGATAGGGGAGGGCAGGGTGGGCGTGCTGGCGAGTGCACCAGGGACAGGCATGGGGCACAGCAAAGAATATCACAGGGCTAACCATGTCATTATCCACACAGGAGACAGCGCCTATCCACTGAGACCCTGGCTGCTCACCCCCTGTCGGTACCCGTCATCCCCAGCAGAGGGACGCTACAATGAGGCATATGCCAGCACATGAAACATCACTGAGCGTGTATTCGGCATGCTGAAGGCACGGTTCCATTGCCTAGACAGGTCTGGTGATGCCCTACAGTACAGCCCCTCGAAAGCCTGTGGCCTATTCCTGGCCTGCTGCATACTGCACAACATGGCCATTGACCATGGGATAGCTGTCGAGGCTGATGAGGGCGACAGTAGTGGGGACAATGGAGGCAATGGGCAAGAGGGTGGTGGACAGCCCCCCCCTCGGGGCAGAGGGATCCCCGGCTGCAACGGATGGCGCAGCAGCATCGTGACACCATCGCACAGGAGCACTATGGTGCATGCAGGTAGGTGGCACCAAACCCATGCAAAGTCCACACACACAGCTACAGCACACAGGCAGGGGTGTGCATGGCAATGCGCATGCACACACAGGGCATGGTGCAGGGGTAGGGGAGTCAGTGGCACACAACCACACACAACTGTGCACAGCATCACACACACACACTCATGCACCCACCTACCTAGGCACTGGCAAGTGTCGGGGATCAGATGCATTGCACCAGTGCACAGGCACAACTGGTGCAGAACTGCCCTCATCATGCCCACACCACATGGTACAGCGGCTGGGCAGGCATGCACAAAGGCAGAGTGCGGCACAACACACAGGCTCCACACCAGTGATATGCACACACACACGCTGCCCATGCGTGCACAGGGCAGTGGCTGCAGACTGCAGTCAGGGTAGCATGCACATCAGGGCCATTCGTGTGGAATCATGGCCACTGCGGCCATGCTGGGGTTGATCAGCAGCCACAGGCTGCTCATCGGCCACAGGGAGTGTTTGCAACAGCCCCCCTGGGGTTGAACTGTGGGACCATGACCGGGTCTGCGCAGGGGTCTGTAGGCACCCAAATAGGCCCGCCCCAGGCTTGCCTAGGATGCCAACAGCAGAGCCCAGCATCGACAGTGAGGGTGTCGTCCAATGCCAGGATTGTGGGGTGGACAGTGCATTGCGTGGGGTCCATGGTGGCCGACCATGCCTTGTGGCAGCCAGCAGTGCAAGGCCATCTGTGATCGCATTGGCAATGCAATCCTGGGATGCAGTCGTGGTCTCCTGTATGTGCTGTAACACCGCCAAGAGCTGTGCAGTGCCCCTCTCGCACTGCTCGGCCACCTGGTGCATCTCCACATGCAGTGCAAATACCCCAGTGGCAAGCAGCACATCTTGCTCCACAGAGGCCCGCAGCAAACGGGTGTGCTCTGCCAATGGGTTGGCATCCTGGGGTACCTTTGGTGGGACTCTGACCCTCTTGCGGTGACCGACCATGTTGCACAGCTCCTCGCTCAGGTGGATGCTGCACAGTGGGGTCCTCACGGGGTAAGTCCCTAGCAGGCGCCCTGGCAGCAGACCCTGTGTCTGGCTGCTCTGTGGCTCCTGCAGCCTGCTGCCATTGCCTATCCGGCTGCTGAACGCTGCCCAGTGCCTACGCAGCTGCACAACCACCACCACACAGCACAGCTGTGGCACTGCACACAGCAGCATCTGCAGTGGCAGCTGTTCCACTGCTGTCAGATCGCTGGGTGGGCTGCCTGTGTTGGTGTCTGGCATGGGCGTCTCCCCCACAATATGGCCCATGCTGTCCAGGATTAGGGTTAGGTCGTCATCAGTGTTGGACCCTGCTCCGATCTGTGTCTCCACGCAGAGGACACCGAGACTGGCATCCTGTAAAAACACATCCAGGGCCTCGTCTGATCCCATGCCCAGCACATCCGGCTGGACAGTGGTGGTGTGCTGCAGCCTATCAGGCCCCCGGATGCTCATGGAGGTGGATGGCTGGTCCTCCGGGGCTGGTCCTGCCTCCACGGCTGCAGCTGGTGCCCCATCCTCCACACACAGGTGTGCTGGTGCTGAAAGAGAAAACAGTTGTGCCAGTGATGCAATGCCCATGAGTTCCCCCCCAGACACAGCCACTGCATGCTGTGCATGCCCGACATGTACCATGCAGTGATGGTCTGCCACCCATCTGGAATCCTCCACCAGACACACCCTCCACAGTGCTGTGGCGCATGGTGGCTTCCACCAACTCCTCCTGCACTGTGAGCTGTGACACATCAGCAGGCCCCCCTCCAGTGGCATTCCAGGCCACACGGATGGCTGCCACCTTCTCCTTAATGCACCACTTATCAGTGCCCACCTTCTTGCGGCACTCCTGCACTGACCACTTGTGTCTGCCCTGCTGGTTCACGCATGCTGCCACCTCCTCCCAGGCCCCAGCCCTGGCCTGTGGTATGCCCGTGGCACCACTCAACAGTGGCTCCCTGTCAAGGTAGGCCTCAAACAGGGCCTCTGCTTCTGTCTTTGTGAAGTTGGGCCTGCACTTGCGAGCATGCCCACGCTGCTCACCCTCCTCGCGTTCCGACATGTCCCACCTGTGGACATTGACAGCACAGTGTGTCAGTGTCAGCAGCACCCTTTTCCGTCCCACCCGCTGTGCTGGCTGGGCTCAGTGTGCTCCAGCATCATGTGCTACTTACCTCAAAAGGTTGCAATACCAATCCATGGCCTGTGCCGGTCCGTGGCACTTATATGACGCAAGGCATGCAAATGAGCTTTGGCACAATGGTAATGATATGCTAATTCCCCCAGTGTGCCACGCATTGGCTAATGAGCTAATTTGCATGTGGCGGCTGAATATCGGGTATTTGCTCTGTGCACAGTGTGATTGCTCCGGAGTAAGTCACGGCGCAGTGCTCATGCATGCACAGTGTGCAGGACCGCAGTGCGCATGCGCTGGACAGTGTGCTGTCGCCTATTGTGCCTGTGCACCCACTGCACAATAGGGACCATGGTGCTTGGTGCGCCATGCCTGCTATTGCACACATGCACACTGTGTGGCGGCAGACCTCTGACTCCTGCTTTGACCTCTGCTCCTGGGTGACCCCTGCACCCGTGACCCCACCTAGCTATGCCCATGCCGTGCAGCTCTGCGACTGTGCGATGGGCGGACACAGCGCATGTCCCCTCGGCCCGCACATCAGGCGTATGCAGTGCCCATGTGTGCCTCTTGCCGCCATTTTGCTCTGCAGCTCACACCAGAGACATGGCGCAGCAGAGAACAGGACAGGTGGAAAACTGGATGCAGGTCGAGCTTGCCAACCTCATGGCCTGCATCCAGCCCCATGCACCTCAGCTGTTCGGGCAGGCGCCACTGCAGCAGCCCTGGGTGGCTATGTGGCAGACAATTGCTGCCTCACTAGGCCAGCACACAGGGGTGGCCAGAATGGGCGAGCAGTGGTCTCACAGATACAGGGACCTGGTGCAGAGAGACCCAGAGCGCCTCAGGAGGCTGGAGGCATGTCAGGCGTAGGGCTGTGCCACAGCCAGGTGAGTAGGCCCATCATGCATGTGTGCCCTGGTGCTGTACTGTGGTGATGGCTAGACTGCCTGGCATCTCCTGCAGGGTGGAGTACTACCATCGTGTGCATTGCGGGGTGACATTGCCCTCTGCACTTGCGTTGCACTGCCACTCTGTGGGACGTGTCGGTCAGGGGCTAACCCTGTGCACAGGGGTGGGGGTGGTGGGCAGCTGCTGTGGTTGGTTACTGATGTGTACCTGTTTCTGTTCCATTTCCAGGACCTGAAGACAGATGATGGGCAGCGCTGGCGGGATGCCAGGCCGCAGCAGCCCAGGGAGGAGGAGGAGCGGCTCCGGCACCAGTGGGGCCACAGAGGGCAGGTAGGCACTGACATTGTTCTGCGCACCATCATTGGGGGTGGCAGGGGCATGGGTGAAGGCATGGCCACCTGTGCCATGTGCTGTGGCAGCTGTCTGTGTCACACTGTGGTTGGTGCCCACCACTGTGGCGCATCCATTGGACATGTGTGCCAGCTGCTATTGGGGTGGATGTGCGCACGGCCACCTCTGATGTTGCTGTGGTGCTGCCGGGGCACTGTGTCATATGACTGCCATAGCACAGTCAGATGGCCACTGTGTGATGGGGACCACCGCTGTGCGCTGATGTGGTGTGCCGCGTTGCCAGCAGGCGTTGGCCCACGCCCCTGTGGGTGGCCTGTATGGGCCCTTGGAGGGGTATTCCCCCTGCCCGGTACACACTGTGGTTGTGCCTGGTTCCTTGGGACATTGCACTGATCATCTGTCCTGTCCCTTGTCCCAGGTGTCCGCCAACGGTGCAGGAGGTCTCTCTACTGCCGGCTCCTGAGGCAGCTGATTCTAATAATGTCTGCTACGATGGAGGTGGTGTTGCAGGTCTGCAGACTTCTCCTGGCGGACAGGAGGCAGCAACATCAGCAGGGAGTGGCAGGCCATAGCCACCGCTAGTCAGGCCTTGTGTTCCCCTGTTTCCCCAGCCATATCTCCCCCTCCAGTCACTCATCTCACTGTATAGTCCCTGTTTCCTGTCCCCTTCCCTCGCTATACCTACCCTTTCCCAGCCCCTAGTTATTGTAAATAGTTTGTGACAAAATATATCTATTGACTTACCCACCTGTGTCTGTGTCTGCTTTGCAGGTGGCGTGAGGAGCCATGCTGCAGTGGCCCAGTGCCTGTCCGTGTGGTGTACATGTGTTGGGGCATGTGTTGTGCTTCTGTGGATCACTGCTATGTGCTGCAGTGTGTCCCACGGTGGTGGTGTCCCTCCCCTTGGTTGATGGCTGTGCCTTGGGGTGCCCTTGGGGCGGCTGTCAGGGTTGTGTGGTGGGTGTGTCTGCTTGACTGCATGGTCCTGGGTGTGGCCTGCCCTGCTCTGGATGTGCAGGGGGAGGCACAGCCTGCTGCCTGCGGGGAGCCCCCTTGGTGGCCCTCTGTCCCCTATTGCCACCCCCTGTTGCCTACTGTCTGTGCCACTGTTGTGTTCTGGGGTGGGGATCTGGGTGCCTGTGTGTGCCCTGCTGTGCCTAGGTGATGGTGACTTCCTGTGGCCTGTCACTCTGCTTCTCTGGCTCTGTCCCTGGGTCTCCTCTCTGTGCCGTGCCCCTCCTCTGTTGCTCTGCTCCCACGGTTGCCCTGGGGCTTCTGTGTCTGCCCATGGCACACCCGTGGTTGCGCCATTGCAAAACTGTGCCATATTCAGCCAGCGCAACCTCTGAATATGGCTCCTGTTGCACCACAGCGCATCAAATTTGTGCTGCGCCGGACTTTGGCACATTTCTGAATATGTGGCCCATAATCAACATCCTGGAGGAGAGAGAGAGGTTCGGAGCAGGAGCAATAATGGGCTGTGTGGGATAAGCAGCTAGTGCAGGCAAACACTTAAAAAAACAAAAGATCCTTTTTTTTATGCAAATGACCTCAGTAATGAAAAATAGGGATGGGGAATACAGAACTCATGTGATATACATATATATATATGCTGCATTGCATCTAAATATTACAAATTTTTTTTTTTTTTTTAAGTCTTGCTGAAGCCATCAGTTGTTCTTTAATGATTTACTATTAGCCAGGCCTGAATGGGAGTCAGTGCCCCTTTAAAAGGAGTGCAGCTGGCAACAATTATTGAGGACACCTGCCTACTGATCTCTATATATTTGACAAAAGCAGTGCTCTTGTTTCTCTAGTGGACCTAGGGTGATTGAGAGTGATATTGTGTTGATAGGTTAGAATGGCGTTGGAAAGTTCTAACACAGATTTTTCCAATATTCCCCACTCTTCTGTGGACTCTGCCATGAATATGTTACGAGCCCGTGCTGTTGTAGACCTGTGGGGTAAGAAACGTATGTCATTTTGAGTGTATGGAAGTTTAGCTGGCATACTAGTTAGCAACTACCTCCTGCACTTCAGTTGCTCCCACTTGTCTATATGGAATTCAAAATAAGAATACAGTCCACGAATGTGTTTTATTAGTGATAATCCAGACACAAATGCTTTAGTCTAAATATCTGAGGTCATGCAGGTCAGTGAGTTTAACTTTTTGGAGTCTTTAACCAACTCTAGGCTCCTACTCATTGCTGATGGACAGATCTTTGCAAGTTCATCCACAGATCAGAAAAAAATACCAACCAAACCTTTACTTGCATGTAATCCTCTAACTTAACTGAATGTGTAAATTATTCCTGGGTAAGCGATTTTGTAAATGTCGGGGCACCTAATGCAGCATCCAAACAGGCGATGGACATCATATCTCTCTCTCTCTCTCTCTCTCTCTCTATATATATATATATATATATATATATATATATATATATATATATATATATATATACACACACACACATATATAACATACACCATTTTCCTCTGGTCATGGCCCTATGGAGCCTCTTCGGCATTCTGCCCTTATCCTGCCTGCCTGAGGTCTCCACGACCTGTGCCTCCTCTCTTCTCTCCCCCCACCGCAGCCAGCACCCTGGCTTAATTCCTCCAGGGTGGGGCTGCCCCTCCTTGTTGAACGCACTTACTAGTCCATCTCTGGCTGCAGGTGAGGGGCCCAGGCAGAGGAACTGGAAGGCCAGGCGAGGTGGACCCGGCAGAGAGCATGGGGGACAGGTGCCATCACCTATCCCACAGAGCCAGTTGTTTCCTTGTTCTGGTGGCCTTCTTCCTCCCCACCCTCGCGTGTGCGCACCTGATGCAGTGGCACATGGCAACCCTGCCTGCGTCAGCACGCTGATCTATGTGCAGCCCACGCACTGCAGCACTCCCGATCTCCATCCGGAGCTGCTGGTGTGCTAGGTTATTCCCTGCCCTTCCCCCAGGGCAGGAGAGCAGTTCTGCAGGGGTGCTCGATTCTCTCCCCATCCTTGCCGACCCCCGGCGCCCAAGCTCGCTCCCAAACTCTGGTTGTGGGCATGGTGCAAGAGGTGTGGTGTCTAGTACCTCAATCCTCTGTGCCAAAGGGCCGGCTTATCTGCCAGTCTTTCCTGGCAGTTTAATAAATTCCCTTGGTGTCTCTGATTTACACACTAGTGGTAAACCGCATTCAAGAACTGTGTGATATAGCTGGTGTCCCTGTTAGCTAGAGTCCCATAGTAGAACGCAGCTGCTTTCTGACAGTAAGAACTTGACTAGGACAAACTACACCATACAACTGTAAAATGGTCTTTACCAGCAGTGTGTAGATCAAAAATGTTAATTACATTTCCTGAAAGGCCAGTCAAAATGCAACAATAACAGCATGGGGACTAATATTTGAAATGCAGCTTTGATGGGGAAAAACAACTTGCAGCTTCTACTTTAACCACGGATGCTAAGAAATAAGCACTATTACCTTAAAATTCCTCTCTGATATCTTGGAATTACTTGCTATCAATTTATTTACCCAGGATATCCTAGCACTCTCATTTTCAACTGGGTCCTGCTGTTCCAACCAGTTTAACGGCTACAAAGACAAGGAGGTCAGGGGACTAGGCCAAAATCATACTGTAAGTGTAGATCAGGCCCAGGTAACTGTCAACACTGACATGTTTACTGGGGGCGGGGGGGGCGAGTTTAGATAAGTCCCTAGTAAATCTGTCAACATTATTTTTCTTGTGAGGGTAACTTACTTTATAGACAAGGTGCTAGTAACTCTTTGTGTATGGGGGTTAGTTTATGCACAGGGCCATAGTAACTCACTGGGGCTTCGTTTATAGAGTGGGTCCTAGGAACTCTGGGGGGGGGGGGGATCATCTTAGTTTATAGACTGGGCCCCAGTAACTCAACTCTGACCTCTTTGCTGGGGGAGGCTTTGTTTATGTAGACTGGGCTCCATTTATTTTGCCAATGCTCACATCTTTGCTGTGTGTGTCTTTGTTTATAGATGAGGTCCTAATAACTCTTCACTGACACCTATGTGTGAGTGGGATTTAGTTTATATACCAGGTCCTAGTAACACTGTCAATATGGATATATTTGCTGGGGGTGGAGCGAAGAACCTAGTTTATAGACGGGCGGTGTGTCTATAGTTTATAGACAGGGCCCCTGTGTGTAGTTATAGACAGGGCCCTAGTAACTCTCAACATGAACATCTTTGGTGTGGGGGGGTTTAGTGTATAGAAAGGGCACCAGAAACTGTCAACACTGACATCTTTACTTGGGGGTTGGTTGTTCATAGGCTGCAGTAACTGTCAACATTGACATTTTGGTGTGTTTGTGTTGGAGGAGTTGTGTGTAGTAGTTCAGAGTGTGTCCTAGTAACTGTCAACATTTGCATCTTTGCTGTGGGGGTGGATGGGCCTTAGTTTATAGATATGGGGGGAGATATTCAGAGAGGTTGCACCTGGCGCAACCCCGTAATGCGCCCTGGTGCGAAACTCGAAAGGAGGACTTGCGCAGTGCATGTCCTTCTGCACCAGGGTGCATTGCTAATGTATGCAGCGCATCTGTTGGGGGCGTGCCCATGCATATGCAGCACAACCTAATAGCCTGGGACGTGAGGCGCAGCTGCTGGCACAACCCCCAGATGTGCCGCATACCAGGGCACAAAGTTGAGCCAGGAAAATCTAGCTGAAATGCTGGCCACCCACATGTGGGCTGCTGTATTGCAAGGTGCAACACAGCAGCCGTCAGCAGTGAGTGGCCACCTACCAGACAGGAACATGGTCCACAAGCACCCATCACATTCCTGGTAGTCCAGTGGTACCCTCCTGGTAGCCTGATCATGGGAATTTGTCATTATAAATGTATCCCTGTTAGTCTAGTGGTCCCCCCCCTCCCATATGCCCGATCATGGGCATTTATAATTTAAAATGTATCCCTGGTAGTCTAGTGGTAACCCCCTCTCCCTCCCATAACCTGCTCATTGGTACAATGTCATAACAAAGATCCCTGGTGGTCCAGTGGCAGCCCCCACCCCTCCCTCCCACAGAGGACCCCTAGCTGCCCTTTCATCGGTGGGCGGCTGCACCCCTCCTGCATACCAGCCAGACATCTGCCGAATGACAGCTTACAGTATGAGCTGTAAGTCTGTTGGTCCACAGTGTGGACCAATGGGCTTGCAGGCCATACTGTACAACATGAGCACAAATGTGAATGACTACATTCATTCACATATTGGTGCCTGTGTTGTACAGTATGGCCAGCAGCACACTGTGGACCAACAGATTTACAGCTCATACTGTAAGCCGTCATTCAGCTGGCGTCGGGTAGTATGCAGGTGTGGTGCAGCCACCTGACTATGATGGGGGGAGACTGGGAGACCAGGGATCCTCGGAGGAAGGGGTGGGGGGTTACCACTGGACCACCAGGGATCTTTGTTATGACATTGTACCCATGATCGGGTTATGGGAGGGAGGGGGGTTACCGCTAGACTGCCAAGGCATGTAATTTTATTCGGACTACCAGTGGGCACGACTCCGGGAGGGAGAAGGGACCACTAGACTACCTGGGATACATTTGAAATTACAAATGCCCGTGATCGGGCATACAGGAGGGAGTACACTAGCCCACCAGGGATTCAACTCCTACAGACAGCAGCTACGCAGGGTGCCAGGCGCATTTCGCTGGGATGCCCTCTTAACACATCTGAGGTGAGGGCCATAATGTATGAAAATGGCCCCATTTGCACCCTGCATACATTATGGCCCCATTTGCATGCCCAAGTCTGAATATCACGGATGCTGTGCCCAGCGCAACTACAGTTGTGTGGCACATTCCCAGTCCTCCCTGTCTGGGGAATGCGCCAGTGCATTGTCACCGCGTCATACTCATTCCATGCCATATTCAATGGTGATGTGCCCTGGCACGTTAACTTTGAATATCACCCTGTCTTTGCCCTGGCACATTTCAGATGTGCTGCGCCCACACTTGTGCCATTGCCTGGTGCAGTCTGAATATGTCCCCTGGGTGTTAGTAACTCTGTCAAGATTTAAATCTTTGCTGTGAATGGGACTTCATTTATAGACTGGGCCCCAAGAACTCCACACTGATATCTTTGCTAAGGGGGGGGGGGGTAGCTTGATTTATAGACAGGGCCCTAGTAACTTTGTCAAGACTGATATATTTGCTGTGGGGTGGGGGTTAGTTTAAAGACAGGACCATGTAACCGTCAACACTGACATCTTTGCTGTGGGTGGGTTATAGATGACTCTGCAGATACCCAAGTTGTTGCTGAACTGCTACCCATTACCTCTGCCACAAAGGCCCCCTGGCCTAGGGGAATTGAGGGGAACAGGAAGGAGGGAAACTGATTGTGGGTAGTATGCAAGGTCCTTCTGTATAGACCACAAACTGTTGCTTACTGGCAAGACCCCATCTGGAGTACTGTGTACAGTTTTGGAGGCTGCACCTCAAAGGATATAGACAGGGTGGAGGTAGTTCAGAGCAGGGCAACTAAAATGGTGAAAGGGTTGCAAGAAAAGCCCTATGAGGAGAGATTGAAGGATCTCAACATGTACACCCTGGAAGAGAGGAGAGCAAGAGGTGCATGAGAGACCTACAAGTACCTCACAGGGTTGAACAATGAGTCGAATGAGTAATGGCACCAGGACCAGGGGGCATGTGATGAAGCTGAAGGGGAGGGGGGAGTTTACAAGATGTCGGGAAATATTCCTTCACTGAATGGGTTGTAGATGCCTGGAACAGACTGCCAGCAGAAGTGATGGTGGCAAAAACAGTGTGTGGCTTCAAGAATGCATGCGATAAACATAGGGGTATATTAGAAAATAGGCAGGCAGGAGAGAGGGTCACTGGAGACCAGTTGGGGTCTGAGGAGACTGGTTAGGCAGGGAGTATCTGGGCAGACTGGGTGGGCCAAGCAGTCCTTTTCTGCCATCAAGTTCTATGTTTGACAGGGGAGGCTCAGAGCCTGTCATTGCTGGGACCAGGCAGGAAGTGGGATCCCTATTGGGGATTGGAGAGTTGGTAAGGCACTGGGTAGGGTCAAAGGAATAGGGAAGGGGCAAGCAGGATCTTCATAGTTGGGGGGGGGGGATTAAACTGTAAGGGGTGTGAAGAAGGTGGTGTGCAGGCATGGGTCTACGAAGGGGGTGATCAGATGCCTTCCTGGTGCATTGGCCTTGAAGAATGAGTCCAGGATAGGGAGGATGCTTGGCAGAATGAGGGAGGGTCCATATATCCTAGTACACTTTGGCATGAAAGGCTTGGCAAATCATGGTTTGGAGGTTGCCAAGCCCAACATCTGAAGACTGGGGAGGATACTGAAGGGGAAGGCAGCTATGTTAGCCTTTTTGGAGGTGTTGCAGGCTAGGGAAGGGTGAAGGTTAAGGCAGGAGGAAACTGAGGCACTCAATGCCTGGTTGAAGAACTCTGAGGTAGGAGGCAGGTCTGGATGGCAAAGGCAGACACAGTAGCTGCAGATTGCTAAGAAGTAAAAGGTGGGGGGAAAGGGAGGAGAGTTATGGATTTTTTTTTTCTAATTGTTTAACCAGGAGTGACACATTAAGCTGAAAACTTGTTTACAGGTTCAAGTTCATTGCAGGAAAGACTCTGTTGAGCAAGCTCATTCACAAGGAGGTCCTGAGGCACATACACATACAGTTGGTGCGACCTGGGAGCACAGGGAAGTTAAGTGACTTGCTCAGGGTCACACAGTATGCAAGTGAGGGCTGTGGGACTCAAACCCAGGTCTCCAGATTTGCAGCTCAGAGCCTTAAACCACTGCACTATACTGCCTCCGGATTTATGGTTGACTAGGGAGGATTCTGGGATAAAAAGTTTTTTAAAGGAGCTGGCCTTCATCTCACAAAGAGGGGGGGGAGCTAGTGCACTGGGGCAGAAATTAGACATCTGTATGGACAGTCTTTTAAATCGAAGAGATAGTAGCTGATGCTGGTATCCCTACGCAGGTGCTAGGTGCAGGGTGAACCCAGCAGAAGCTTCCCCCAGAAAACGAAAATGGGGCCAGTGGCAGGGCAAGGGACAAGTGTAAGTAGAAGGTAAAGGATTGGGTAGCAAATGTCTTTTTATCACAGTAGATGAAGGAAGGGATGCAGGAGGGAAGGTATCGGGTAGGAGTGGAGAACGCAAGATGCAGGCGTTGAGGTTGGTTGGCCTTAATGCCAGAAGTTTAAACTAGAAGATTAGTAAACTGCTGGCATTAGTGGAGGAGGCCAGGTTAGATCTAGTAGCCATCATGGAGACTTGGTCAAGTGGCAACAATGACTAGGATCTTGTGGTTCCAGTGTATATCTTAAGGAGAGACGGGGGTAACGAGAGGAGGGTGAGTAGCTCTATACATTAAGGAAAGGAATTGAGGTGACAGAGAATGGGACTATATATAAAACAAGCACTTGTCAATGCTGGATGTTCGCCACTGGTATAGAAGCCATGGGGTACTAGATGCTTTGCGTGACCGCACAGTGTGAACGTTGGCAAAGGATGTGCTGGCAGAAGGTTAAATTAAGGCATCTTGGACCAGATATCCAAAACTTTGCCCAGTGCAAAACACAGTTTGCCTGTGCAAACTAGTTTTGCTCGTAAGTGCCATACTCCAAAGCCCAGGTAGTGCTGCTGCACTGGGCTTGCGGTGGGGCAAAGAGTGGCAGGGAATGGGAGTGCGAGGCAAAACTATGCAAATGGAAGGGCGGGGATCTGAATATTATTGCAATACGAAATTCAGAGTATTTGCCCTGCACAAGGATGCCTAGCACTGTCTCCTTGTGCGGAGAAATTGCCACCGAACAAAACCAGGTCTTAACTGGGCACGTCCCTAGTGGCTGCCTGAGGTAGTGCATAGCACAATAGGCCCCTTTGTCTAGTGGCGTACCCCTCCCTCCGATACCAGTCCCAGTGTCCAGTGGTCCCTCCCCTGTTCCCCGTTCTCTGATCGCTGTCCTCATATACAATAACAGATTCCCTGGTAGTCCAGTGGTTCCCCCCTTCTCTGATAGCCGTCCTCATGTTGCACAAGAGTCACTGAAAGTCCAATGGTTCCCCTTCCCCCATTCTGATCACCGTCCCCATATACAGTAATAGATTCCCTGCTAGTCCAGTGGTCCCTCCCCCCTCCCATTCTCCTGTCTCCGTCCCTGTATAAAGAAAATATTCCCTGGTAGTCAGTGGTCCTTCCCCTCCACCATTCTCCAATCACCATCCCTGTAACATAATAGATGCCCTGGTAGACTAGTGGTTCCCCGCCCCCAAAAATCACCAATCACTATACCGTTATTTCAGGTCTTAACACTTCCTGGTAGTCTGGTGGTCCTCCCCATCCCCTGTCGCCCGTCCTGTTAATACTAAGTAACATATCCTGGTGGTCTGGTACCCCTACCCCCCCCACCATGGCAGGTAGTGACCCACCATCCTGCTTCCCCACCCCGTTCCAACCCCCAGATGGCGACCAGCACTGCCCTTCTCTCTCCACTGTGGCAGGCCACTGACTGAGTTGCCACCGATTGCCTGCTGTATAATGTATTTAATATAGGTGCTCATGACAACTCAGTCGGTGGGTGGCTGCGGTGGACAGGAGGGCTGTGGCAGTCACTATCTGGAGGTCGGGATTGGGGGGAACAGGGTGGTGGGTCACTACTTGCCAGGGTGAGGGGTGCACTAGACCACCAGAGATATGTTACATAGTATTTACGGGACAGGGATCTGGGATGGGGAGGGATCACTAGTCTACCAGGGATATGTTAAGAACTGAAATAACAGGACAGCGATGGGGGAGGGGGGGTGACTAGATTACCAGAGCATCTATTGTGTTATACAGGGACAGCAATCTGAGAAAAATGGAGGGACCACTGGACACCAGGGCTTGTATTGTACTGTATTGGATGCAGTATAACGCCTGGGTTTAAGGCTCTGAGCTGCAAATCTGGAGACTTGGGTTTGAATCTCACAGCCCCCCACTTGCATACTGTGACCCTGAGCAAGTCATTTAACTTCCCTGTGCTTCAGGTCGCACCTGTAAACAAGCTTTCAGCTTAGTGTCTCTCTCCTGGTTAAACCTTTTTTGGGGGGGGCAGGGGATACCGAAATGGAAACATGTGTCAGGAGAGGGAGGGACCACTGGATAACAGGGACGTATATTTACACTACCGGGATTGGGATCAGAGGGTGGGGGGCACTGCTAGACACCAGGGACATATTACTATAGGAACTGGGATCAGAGGGTGAGGGAGGCCACTAGCACCATGGATAGTTTCCTGGACCAGGTTATTTGAGGCACTAAATGGCCTCCATCCTCATGCAAATGAGCCCATAATGGGCATGCAAATAGCCCCTTAGCACCTTGCATGTACAATAGGCTCATCTGCATGGGGACTTTGAATATTGCAACTTTTGCCCTGGCACTAGCCATTGCCGGGGCGCTATCACGTGGGGCTAAGTGGCTTAGTCCTAGGCAAAACGGAACCTATATTCGGTCGACTAGAGCCCTGCACTATTCATCTGAATATAGCATTTTTGCCTACTGGTGCTATTGCAAGACTGAGTGCAAATGTTTGCACACAGTTTTGCACTTTTTTTAATATCTGGCCCCTTGTTAGTGTGTAAATTGCCTTTTTTTATTTAAGATTATTTAGATATCTGTAAAGGAAACCACAGACTGTAAAGAGAGGAGAGTAAGTTCCGTTGTAGTGTAGCACAATCGAGCGGTGTTAATGGTAGTAAAGGACGTGCTGTCAGAGGTTTCAAAACGGTCATCTTCTGTTATAAAAAAAAAAAAAAAAAGTATATTAATTCCTTTTTTAGATTAGTTGGCTATCTGTAACAAAAGCCACCGACTGTAGATCAGCACTTCTGTAGCCGTGGATACACATGCACACTTTCACATCACCTGGAAATTTTGGTAAAAAAAATTCCCATAGGATCACACTGTAAATTGTAAGTAAGGAATAACACTCAGGGTGAACAGCAGTGCTAAATTATTGCAAGCCCCAGGATGGGTTGTGAGGCATGAGGCACAGCTGAGTGCCTTCAACCATCTGGGAAGTGCAGTATATGATTCCCATAGGATCACACTGTAAATTATAAGTAAGCAATAATGCATGGCAGGGTGTGTGGCAATGCCAACTGGCTGCATGCCCCAGGTGGGTTGTGAGGCATGAGGCACAGCTGAGTGCCTTTAACCTCTGGGAAGATCAATATAAAATTCCCATAGGATCACACTGCAAATTGTAAGTAAGCAATAACGCAGAGGATATGTGGTAATACTAAATTATCACATGCCCCAAGTGGGTAGTCGGGTAGGTTGTAAGGCACGAGGCGCAGCTGAGTGCCATCAACCACCTGGGAAGTGCGAATGTCTTCACTCTGGTGCTGAAGGCACCTATGCTGCCATGGAAGTGCATGCTAAGGATGTGGGAGAGTCAGCAGGTGGCTGCTTTGAGGAGCACCAGGCCCCTGGCTTCTTCCCCTGGAAACAGACATAACATTCCAACTTAAACGGCACACAGATTTCAACCAGCTGCAACTCAATCTGGCCAGCTCAAAACTCCTCTTAAATGCAAAAAAGACAAAAGTGATGCTATTCACTTCAATACACGTGGCCTCCTCTTACTAACAAGAAATCAGTCCTACCCATCACAACTATATTCAGGGACACCCTCGAGGTTGTGGATCAATTAAAGTACTTGAGCATCTGGTTGGATAGCAAACTATCCTTTATTGCTCACATTGAATACATAACTAAAAAAAACTAAAGGCTAGGGTGGGATTCCTATTCAGGAACAGATCCTTATTCACATTGGACTCTGTGTAGACTGGTTCAGGCCACATTTATGCCACTACTAGACTATGGTGACAGTATCTACAACTAGCACCACACATAAATTAGACACACTATACCATCGGGTGCTACACTTCATGCTTAGCGCGCTGCCCAGGACATGCCACTGTTCCCTCTACTCTGCTCTAGGCTGGACCTCTCTAACAACCAGACGTGTATTGCACATTGGTCAATGGATACTGAAGTTACTGTCGGGAAAGCTTCCTCATTACATCTGCTCTATGGTCCATACAACACACAACACCTATTCTCTGCGCAGCTCTGACCTTCTCCTTTTGGATGTCCCCAGGGCACGCACCAAGCAGGGTAGACGTGCTATTGGTTACATACTTCCATCAATATGGAACCACCTGCAAAATACGTTGAGGATAACCAAGGTTGTTTCACTAAATCGCTTCAAGACCATGGCCAAAAATGCATTCAAGATAGTATGCCATTGTCCCAGTAAGTAACCAGAATTCTTGTTGGCTTGGCCACCGTACAGCTATTTGTCACCACCATCCTTCACCGACCCTGTCCCCATCTTTTTTTTCCTTTCTTTGCACATCTATTACCAACATTACTGTCCTGACCTCACCCCCCACCCGTCTGCCAACTATCCTCAATAACATTATTGCACTTAAAACCATGCTCTTAAACTGTCTTTTCTTCCTCTGATTTGTAGCAGAATTGTAAATGGAAATTGCCAACCAGATTGTATGTTCCCCTATAGTTAGATACTTCCTATGTATTAGCTTGTTAGAGCCTAACTATGTATTGGCTTGTATACTGGTCTATTATTCTCATTTCCTGCACTTTTACATTGTAATACTAAGTGCTAATTTATATGTCTGTCGAACGCACACTCGTTTGTAATTCTTATCACACCAGGACCTCCTCGTGAGGGAGCCTGCTCAATGGAGCCAATCCTGTAATAAAACTGAACAGATGAATGACACAAAATGAAACCAAAATAGGGAAATGCAGAGTGAGATGTAACTCTGGGTAGTATGGAGAAGACAGTTTTCACGTGCACTAAGTGCAAAGAAGAAAAGGAAGCGTCAGTGGGTGGTTGCATGAGAAATGCAGTGTACCCTAGATCACTTTTCCTGATGTAAAGTGGTTCACACTATAGAAACATAGAATTTGACAGCAGATAAGGACCACTTGGTCCACCTAGTCTGCCCATTTTCCTACCTAACAGATAAGCTGCAGATCCTAGTTAACCAACAGCTTACTTCCTCCTACCCCCCACTAGGACTGCCTTATGTCTGTCCCATGCATTCTTGAATTCCCCTACTGTTCTTGACTCCACGACCTCCTCAGGGAGGCTGTTCCATGCATCCACAACCCTCTCTGTGAAAAAATACTTCCTCACATTACCTCAGAGCCGTCCCCCCTCTATCTTCAAATTGTGCCCCCTTGTTCTTGCACATCTCTTTTTCTGAAAGATGCTACCCTCTTGGACTTTGTTGATTCCCTTGAGGTACTTGAAAGTTTCTATCATGTCCCCTGTCTCCCTTCTTTCCTCAAGGGTATACATATTAAGCTCCTTTAGTCTTTCTTCATATGTCTTCTGGTGCAGACCCTGCATCATTTTGGTTGCCCTCCTCTGGACAGCCTCCACTCTCTTTGCGGAGATGGGGTCTCCAGAACTGCACACAGTACTCCAGATGGGGTCTCACCAACTGTCTGTACAGAGGGATGACAACTTCCTGTTTTCTACTATTGATGCCTCTTCCTATGCATCCCAGTATCCCCACAGCCTTCCTTACTGCCTACTCACATTGCTTGCCCACCTTTAGATCATCTGATATAATTACCCCCGGTCCCTTTCCATTTTTACTGTTGTCAGTATCTCACCCCCCACTGTGTACTCTTCCCCTGGGTTTTTGTTTCCCATGTGCATTACTTTGCACTGAATCTGAGCTGCCATACATTTGACCATTCCTCCAACCTTGCCAAGTCCCTTCTCATCCTTTCCACTCCATCTTGTGTATCAACCCTGTTGCAGATCTTTGTGTCGTCTGCAAAGAGACATACTTTTCCTTCCAGTTCCTCTGCAATGTCACTTATAAAGACATTAAAAAGGACCAGTCCCAGTACTGAAACCTGCAGCACCCCACTAGTAACCCTCCTTTCTTCACTGTGTACTCCATTTACTACTACCCTTTGCGTCCTGTTGTCTAGCCAATTTTTTATCCAGGCTACCACCTTGGGACCCACTCCAAGGCTGGCTAACTTGTGTATTAATCTTTTGTGTGGGACTGTATCAAATGCCTTGCTAAAATCTAGGTAGACCATGTCCACAGCCCCTCCCTGGTTTGCTACTTTGGTCGCCCAGTCAAAGAAATCTATTAGATTTGTCTGACCCGACCTTCCCATCGTGAATCTATGCTGCCTTGGGTCCTGTGCCCCACTGGCCTCTAGATACTCAACAATTCTTTCCTTCAGAAGTGATTCCATCATTTTCCCTACCACTGAGGTCAAACTGGTCTGTAGTTTCCTGCCTCTGTCCTGCTCCCACTTTTGTGAAGAGGAATCACATCTGCCCTCCTCCAGTCCTCAGGTACCACCCCATCCTCCCATGATTTGTTAGAGTAGTCAGCGGTGTCACTAGTTCTACCCTTAGTTCTTTTAGGATTCTTGGGTGAATCCCATCATGCCCCATTGCTTTGTCCATCTTCAATTTTATTAGTTCTTTCAGAACCCTTTCTTCTGTAAATGGACTGGTATCGACCCCCTGTCTTCAGATTGTTTCTCTTGTTTGGTTTAGATACCTCCCCCTCCTCTTCCTTTGTGAATACTGGGCAGAAATATTCGTTCAGTATCCCTGCTTTTTCACTGTCACCCTCTACCCACATTCCCTCCCCTTTATTAAGCCTCAGTATCCCTCCTTTGGTCTTTCTTTGCTCCCTAATGTACCTATAAAAGGTCTTATCCCCCTTCTTAACAGAATTGGCTATCCTTTCCTCGGTTTGGGCCTTTGCTATTCTGACTGCCTTCCCAGCCCCTTTCTGCTTTAACTGATAGTTCTCTGTCCTGCTCCTTCTGGTTTCCTTATATTTCCTGAATGCTATCCTTCTCTCCTTAACCTTCCCTGCCACCTCTTTTGAGAACCATAGCGTTTTTTTCCTTCGTTGTGTTTTATTGATTTGCTTTACACAAAGGCTTGTTGCCTCTGTGATGGCTGTATTGATTACTCCCCATTGTTCCTCCACCCCTCCTCCTTGCCTGTTTGCTAGAGCTTTTCTGAGGCACTCTCTCATTTTCCCAAAGTCAGCCCTTCTAAAGTCCAATACTCTTGCTTTTGTATGGCTTGATTGCGTGGCTGTGTTTATCGTGAACCACACTGTTTGGTGGTCGCTTGTTCCCAGATGGCTACCCACTTCTAAATCTGAGATTCTTTCTCTGTCCCCATTTGAGAGTACCAGATCTAAGATTGCTCCCTCCCGAGTGGGTTCCAATACTAGCTGTCTGAGGCATGCCCCTTGTAGGGCATCGAGAATGACCCTGCTCTTGGATGTGCCTGCAGCAATGGTGCTCCAGTTAACATCTGGCATATTCGGGTCCCCCATCAACAATATCTCCCCTTTTTCTGCCATTCTAAGGAAGCCTTCATGGCAAGGCAGTATTGACAGAGCAGAGGAAAACGGAAATGGAAATGTAATCCCCCTACAAATGGGGGTTCCCAAAAGTCTTCCAAGAGCCCTCCTAATTGCTCACTGACTGGTTGGTGTTCGGCGCTAAAGCCGTTTAAATGTTCTTGCCAGTGAGTGCCTTTAAAGCCTCCATGTACTGTTTCTAAGTGCTGCCTGCTTGCAGTCATAATTAATCTTAATGGGGGGACTGAGTTGGCATGCCTGAGTCCCTCCCGGACTGCTGAATCCTCACTCTTTCTGCAATTGCTAGTGGCGCAGGGGGACCCCTGTTAAGAGATGTAACTAATTACTGATAAACATTTAGAGTGATAAAGATGGTGTTTGTTCTAACCTGCCGCCTTTGCAGCAAGGACTATTCAGTTTAGCTCCACCATTTTGGTCCCGAACTGCCGAATTGGACCAATCAGTACTGGGGGATTCTAAAATGGAGCCTGCTGAAATGGGACTGTATGGATTACCAGTTGGAATTTGTAGTTTGACTGTTGGTGCCTTTTTGAAACAGAAGGGGGAGCTCTTACTCTGACAGCTAAACTGCCCAACCGAACCTTTTGGATCCAAGGGAAATCCCCTGACCTGTCTGCTGGCTAGCCAGATTCGAGTTGGACATTGAGAGAGAAGGAGCTCGCACAGTCGAGCGGTTGTGTTGTGCAACAGTTCACGCTGGAGAACCATAAAAGGCCTGAATGCCGGCCTGTCTGCCGTTTTCTGCCTAGAGAGAACTGGTTCGGACTAAATTCGATCTGTGGGCTGTGAAGCAAGCTACTGAATTGGGACCAGGCTTAACCTGTAGAAGACCAAAGATTTTGCTAAACGCGATCGGCCTGTCAGGACTTTAACTACCGTTGTGCTACCGGGTTTTAGCAGTGATTTTGCGATCGGGATCGAGGAGCAGCCTGCCTGGTACACTAAACTTCCTTTACATATAAATGTGCTGCACTCGAGGGGTTCGCAACCTGGTTTCCCCCTCAAGCTGAATTGTGTTGAAGGCTGGAAGCTGTACCCAGCTTGTATCTGACTGAATCAGTCTATCAAATGCGGTTGGGCCCTGCCATGAGGGCCTCTCCTCCCTAGCCTGCTCCTTCTGGCAGTCCAGGACAATAATCATCCATCCTGTTCTCAGCATTGGGTATCATGAGTAGTAAACAGGGTAGCTCCCTGCAACATATCTATTAAATCACAAGTGTCATCTGATTAATTTGTTGTGGTGTTTTCACGAACTGAGCCCTCCGGCTCCGGATTACAATCGGTGGGTGTGCATGTTATTTTCCTCACAGGGCCCCTACCAGCTGCAACACTGACCTACCCCGGGCAACGGTCCTGGCTAGCCCCCTTTTCCATTCTGGGTACCCAGAGAGTGTGACTGATGGGGACTCTGACTGAATGCACAACTGTGATATATAGTATGATTAAGTCAGTCAACCTGATTATCCTCCATCCTTGTTACAACCCCTTGAATAAATCGGATCTACTTTTTCTGCAATTTACAATTGACTGTGGTGTCCGTTAATGTGCAAGGTATTGTATTGTTGCTTGTTGTATTGCCTCACCTTATTTTACATGGGGTCCCCAGAGCCTAGCTGAAGAAACCAGTCCTGGGGTTAAGTGCCAAATATTTGTGTATGTACAGAGCATATCAGGGGTATTGTGAAGATAACTATTGTGTATTATGTGGGCCACTAGTGGGAAATGAGGGGGGTCACAGTGTCTGAGGGCTGTGACCTGGTTAGTCTGACTAATATCAACCCTGACCTTTGGGTGGAGGCACCTGTCACTGAACCTAGGCTCCTTAACCTGCTAATAGCCAAGCAGGCAGGAGCAGTGGCCCTTGGGATAGCACCACCTGGGGTTACAGAAACATTAAGCATTTAAGGGTTTTGCACCCACCTCCCCCATTCGGAAGGCAGGAGGTGGGAGTTATTTGGAAAGCAAGTCACAGATTGGTTAATTGGAGGAGCTGCTTTCATTTCTCTCTGATATTGGCTAAAGTTACGAAAAACGGCATTGCAAAACTGCCCCCATAGACTTGTATGGTGCTCCCCTGCATTCTCCCTGCTGAAACATTGCAAAACTTCTGAGCGTGGGGGCGGAGCACACAAATCTGGAAGTTGGAAGGGATTGGCTGCCCTGGGCTTCAGAGGCAGGTACAATCGCTTCACAAACTAAATAGACTAAGTTAAAAAGTTTAATTTTACTTGTAATCCACTAATACTGGCATACCGTATTAGGCTATGAAGTCCAATACCTTACACAGGAACATAAGGTGTGCAGGGTTTTTCCAGATAGCAGTGTTATAAATGTCTAGAAGGGGGATGCACCTTGTAGCTGCCCCAGAGGCCGATACCCTTCGTGGAATGTGCTCTAAGACCTCTGGGAGATGTTTTACCATCTTTTTCATAACAGAACTGTATGCTGGAGACTATACAACAAGAGATGGTCCTCCCCGCTTACCTTTGCTCACTCTCCATATGAAACAAAGCTGTGTACCTTGGGACCCGATCTTTTGTTCGGTCCATGTAGTGAACTACTGCTCTTTTTGCATCCAGACAGTGCAGTTTCTGTTCACATGTCCTGGAGAGTCCAGGATAGAGCACAGGAAGGGAAATTGACTGGTTCAGGTGGAATTCCAACACCACCTTAGCCAGGAACTTCCTATTAGTCCTAAGGACTACCTTATCCATGTGGAAGATTATGTAGTTTGGACCTCTACAGAGGGCTGCTGGCATTCCCTCCTGGCAGATGCCATGGCAATCAGAAATGCTGTTTTTCAAGTGACATATTTTAAATTGGTAGTACCCATAGGCTCAAAGGGAGCCTCCATCAGCTGGGCAAGACAGATATTTTGGTCTCTAGGAGGGACTGGGTCCCTTACAGGTGGGCACAGGTGACAATGAAGACTGGTGAGCAAGCTGGGCAACCTAGGAGTAGGTTTAAAAGTAGTAAAATGGATAAGAAGTTGGCTAAGCAACAGGAGTCAGAGGGTGGTGGTAAATGAGGTCCACTCTGGAGAATGCAAGTGACAAGAGTATACAATTAAAAAAGCGACTGAGATTGAGCAACTCTGATTTGAGCGACTCAATCTCTGCGGCTGTGAGGAGAGTGCCCCTGAAAGGGTAGCGATGGGAAAGTGCAGGGTGAGAGGAAGGGCGACCGGATACTGGAAGGTATCCATAAGGTATATGGGGGTGGCAAAAGGGGAAGCCGCCAAGCCGGTCTAGTCGTGTAGTAGTTAGGGTGGCTGGCTCTGGTGTGGAGGGTGCAGGGGCTGGGGTGGAGCATAATACTTTGTGCTTTTCTGCGCTGGTGTCTTTTTTTTTTTTTTTTTTTTTTTTTGGGGTCATCCTGGTTCTCCCCCTCCCTGAAATGCACCCCTCCTGAGTTTATTTTAGTAAGGGGGGTTGCATAGTTTTGTCGCTGCAAATGTACATCACCATTCTTACTTTCGGCGATGTACATTTGCCATAACGTTGATCGCCGTTATCACACAGAACCGGTGATAAGTGGGGTGCCACAGGGGTCAGTACTAGGACTGATGCTCTTCAATGTCTTTAGTGACATTGTGGAAGGACTGGAGGGGAAAGTATTCCTGTTCACGGATGACACAAATCTGCAGCAGAGTGGACACACCAGGGGGTGGGGAGCTAAGAATGAGGGATCTGAAAAAGCTGGAAGATTGGCCAAGGGAATGGCAGCTGGGTTTCAATACAAAAAGTGCCAAATCATGCACTTGGGGCACAGAAATCCAGGGGCAACATGCCAGTTGAGTGGGGAAGTATTAGCAACCTCAAAACAGGAAAGGGACCTGGGGTAATCATTTCTGATGACCTGAAAGTAGCCAAGCAGTGGGGAAGGCTACCAGGATGCTTGGGTGCAGAAGGAGGGAGGTAGTATTGCCCCTGTATAAATCAGTGGTAAGACCCCACCTCGATTACTGTGTCCAGTTCTGGAGGCCTCCACTCCAGAAGGACGAGATAGGGTGGAGGCGGTACAAAGGAGGGCTACCAAAATGTTGCAGGGCCTACATCAAAAGCTATATGAGGAAATCCTCCAGGAACTAAATATGTACTCTGTAGAGGAAAGGAGGGAAAGGGGGGGAATATGATGGAAATATTCAGATACCTCACTGGTATTATGGTACAGAAAGGTAGCATTTTCCATAGAAAAAGATGCTCCAGGACAAGGGGTCACACTGTGAAGCTTGAGGGGGGGGGGAGGCTCAGAGGAGATGAGGAAATACTACTTCACGGAGAGGAGGATGATGAATGCCTGGAACAGCCTCCCAGCAGAGGTGATGGGTGCTAAAATGGTAACAGGATTCGGGCATGCATAAGATACACAAGAGGACCTTAGAAGTAAGGCAAGGGGGGGACTGGAGATCGAGTAGGGTCTGCGGCGGCACAGCAGATGGGGAATAAAGGGCAGACTAGGTGGACCAAGTGGTCCATATCTGCTGACAATGTCTGTTTCTAAATCATTTGAAAACAGGTTGTGAGGCCAATAACTTGCCTTTGCCTGCTGACTCGTAGGCTGACTGCTGCTAGATGTACCTTCAGGGTTGAGGGTCACAGACCTAGGGACTACAAGTGTACCCGGTACTCCAGAACTCTAGGTATCCCTGCCTGCATTGGGATTCTTTCTGGAGGCACACCAGTATGGAAATCTCTTCCACTTGGAGGTGTATGCTTTCCTTGATTCCTGGATATCTTCAGCACTCAGCACCTCCTCTGATAAGTTTAGATTGAAGAATTCTAGCTCTTCATGAACAGTGCCCTCAGGCATACTCTTCTGAGGTCTGGGAATATCTGCCCTGAGATGGAGTCAGCAGGTTGTATCTCTGTGGCAGGTTGATTAGAGTTCTGCTGGATAAGAACAGGAGCATTGAGTACCAAGCCTGTTCAGGACTATCAGAATTATTGTTGATGGCTCTCATGAGCTTTATGAGGACTCTTTGTAGGAGTGTGTAACCCCTAGGTGGCGCTATCCCAAGGGCTACTACCCCTGCCTCCTTGGCTAGTAGCAGGTTAAGGGGCCTGAGTTCTGAAACGTGTACCTCCACCTGGAGATCAGGGTTGGTAGTGGTCAAGCTAGCTTGGGCACAGTCCTCTCCGGGACACTGTAAACCCCCCCTTTCCTTACTAGTGGCTGAAACAAGACACAATCACTTTCACAATACCCCTGATACACCACACAAGTACCCACACTGTTTGCACTTACCACCAGGGCTTTCCTCTGGCTCGGCCCTGGGGACCCCCTGTAAAATAAGGTTATACACAGCAAATAACAGTAGTACGGTACTCTTGCACAAACTGGAACCACAGTACGGGTAAATGCAAAAAGAGTTCAAACTGATTTATTTAAGGGACTTGAATAAGGGATGGGTGTAATCAGGTTAATTTGCTTAAAGGCTGTATCAAACAGTTATTCATGCACTTCAGGGTCCATAAACAGTCTCACACCCTGGGTACCCAGATGGAGAATGGTGGGCTAGCCAGGAACGTTACAGCTGGTTGGGGCCATGGGATAGAAGAAAAACAACATGCACAACACACACTATTTGTAATCCGGAGTCAGAGGGCTCAGTTCGTGAAAAGAAAACAAGACAATCAGATGACACACTTTAGATTAGGCTGTTGCAGGGAGCTACCCTGATGATTACTCACAATACCCAAGACTGGACACAGGCTGGACAAAAATCGAGACAGCAGGTGGTTAATCTGGAGTGCCAGGAGAAGCGGTGCCCACATGAATTGCCGAGGCGTCATTCCTGTTCAAGCGTGGAGCAGGGGGCTGATCCCCAGGCAGGTCTCATCGGTGGCTTTCTCTGTGCAGTGGGGTAATCTGGCAGGGCCAGCATGGCTCAGGCAGAATGGAGAGGAACGCGGATTCAGTTTGATTACTGGATAAAGCTTCTAGCAAGCAGAACACAGTTCACACAGTGGGGAACCAGATCACAACCCACTTTCAATACACAGCACATTTACATGTAAGGAAATTCTACTGTACCAGGCAAACCGCTCTCCGGTCATGATCGCAAAGTCTCTGCACAAACCGGGGATTCAAAAGCAGCTGGAAATCCTGACAGGCTGATCACATTCAGCAAAATCTTCAGTCTTCCTCGGGTATGAGCCTGGTAAAAAAATCAGTGGCTTACTTTGTTCTCATAGACTTGGATTTAATCAGAAATAATTCTCTTCTCTCCCTCTTAGGGGCAGCAGGCAGACAGGCCTTTCCACAGTTCTCCTACGCGAAACTACTCAAATGGCTGCTGGACTGTCTCAAGCATGTTGCTTCTTCAGCTTCCAACTTAGATCTGACTCAACTGCCAGCAAGCTTGGGACTTCCCCAGAATCCAAAAGGTTTGGTTGGCTGATCTCTGTCACAACAGAGCCTCTCCCTTCAGGTGCAAAAAGGCACCAAAAACGCAAAACTACAGTTCCTACAGCTTTTGACTCCAGACAGCTCCTGTAGTCCAGCTCCATTTTAGGTCCCACCAGAACTGGTTGGTCCAATTCGCAGTCCAGGACCAAGATAGTGGAGATAAACAAAACAGTCCTTGCTGCAAAGAAGGCAGGTTAGACAAACTACATTATCATTGTCACTCTAAATGATTTTCAGCAAATAGTTGCATCTTTCAACAGAGCTTCCTCTTAGATTACTTATGACTGCAATCCAGGCAGCTCTTAGAGACAGTACACAGAGGCTATACAGGCACTCTCTGGCAATCACATTTAAACTGCTAAAACGCAGGACACTAGCCTGGCAGTAAGCATTTAGGCAAGCTCAAGGAAGACTTTTTGGGAACCCCCATTTATAGGGCGGTTACAAGTGGGAATGGGGAAGGAGGGAGGCATAAAGGAAACCTCCCTGTTCAGGACATTTTCAAAAATTGTTCCTTTTTCTGGTGGCCTGCAACAAAACTGGGAGCTGATTGTTCTCCCAAGAGGCAAATGGTTCTATTTCCAGTGTGCCCTACCTTCTGAAGACTGAGGCCAGCAGTTGCTGGTTCAAGGCCCACATATGATTTCCCTGGCTGATTCCACTTAGGGTGTCAACTCGGACATTCTTTGCCTGTCTGATGTACAGCAGAAATCTTTACATCTAGGGAGTAGCCTAGATCCGAGATTCTCGTGGCTGTTTGAGGATCTCCTTCCTCCCTACCTGTTTATGTAATGCACTGTTGTGATATTGTCTGTTCAGACCTGAACAGACTGGCCTTGTAGCTGGGAGGACTGCATTGCCAGCAATACTGCACTGAGCTCTAGAAGATTCAAGTGCTCCTGAGCCTCCTGTGCTGCTCTAGATGCCACTTACTTCGAGATTCCCTAGATGAGTGTCCCACCCTAGGAGTAAGGCATCTGTTGTGAGGACAATTGTTGGGGATTGCTTGAGGAAGGGAATGCCCTCTTGTTTTTGCTTGCCTCCTTTCACCACTCTGCCTGCACAAAGGTCTTTATGACTGGTACTAGCTTGCACAGTGCATCCCACCTTGGAGACCAGTGGTCCCTGAGATGATACTGAGTGTCCCGCATCTGAAATCTGGCCCATGGTACCACTGCTGTGGATGTGGCCACATGGCCAAGGAACTGAAGAAAATCCCTTGCAGGCCTCGATTGGCTCAGTGTGAAGGATTCTGCAGTACCAATCAGATCTGATGTCCTTTCCTATGGAAGGAATCCTTCCCTTTTAAGGTATCCAGCTCTGAACGTATGAAGATCAACACCTGAACTGGTTCTGTTTGGGACTTAATGCAGATCTATTAGGAACCTCCAGTTCTGTAGGGTGCTGTTTACCCTTTGTATGGAGCACCTTATCTTCTGCTTGGTTTTCCTGGAGACTAGCCAGTCATCTGGGTATGGAAAAAACACAACTTTGCTTCTCTGATGTGCTGCAACTATGGCTAGGCACTTTGTGAATACCCTTGGTGCCGAAGTCGGGCCAAAGAGGGCGGCTGTAAACTGTTACTGGCAGTTTCTGTGGTGATAGGCTGGTTTATCTACAGCGCCACCTATCTAGTTTACTATATAAACTCTGGAATGAATTACCCAGAGGAACTTCTGTAAATAAACTAGATGCCATCTTACCTTCAACCTGTGTGCAGCATGGTTATTAGTGAAGCAATAAGCCACGACAGGGTGTGGGTTATGCTGGAATTTACTCATGCCTGGTACGGCCTTGTGACCAACTCCTCACCGGGTGTGGGCCGTCAGCGTAACCACCCTGAAATGTTGTCTGAATTATACAATGGTAGGAATTAAAGATTTAAAAAAAAAAGTTTTTTTTTTATTTAAAAGAAACTTTTGTGCATAAAACATTTTTTATTTTGGTTTCAAATCGTACATGCATTCATTTACATTCACTTGGATTATGAATACAGGTCTGTCTGATAGGAGTCTAATTATTTTGACATTACAAGTAGCACAAATTACAATACTCCCACACCTGCAAATTTATCTAACTATGGTGCCAGGCTAACTCCTAGGGTGCCTGAGTGCCCAAATTCAAGAGAAAAAAAAGCTGTCCCAAGTCTTATGCCTCCATCCCATCCCACAGGGATGCACTCTCGCATTGTGAGAGGTCTGCCAGGAAGGGGGCCCATTCCCTTGTAAACTGTTCAAGCTTGTCCTTAACAAGGAGGGTGAGTCTCTCCAAAGCTAGTATACGTAAGGCAAGTGTTCACCAGCTCTGCACTGTAGGAGTGACACAGGAAACCCAAGTGTTTTGAATGCAATGTCTGGCCAGGATCAATAAGATTCATACCCATCTTGGGAGAGGGTCCCATTCCCCCTCCACATCCAGCTCCACTCCAAATAAACAGGTTAGTGGGCTCAGCGGGATAACACTACCCCACACCCTCCCTATTTGCACAACCACCAAGTTCCAGAAGCTTTGCAAAAAGGGGCAGGCCCAAAAACAGTGCACATAGGTGCCCGTCTCCTGTTTGCACCTTCCACAATAAGGTGACGTTGCAGGGTGGTATTTATGAACAATCACCGTTGGGTTATATACCCTGTGTATAAATTTATAAAAAGCCTCTTTGAATTTGTTACAAAGGAGTTCCATATGCATGATTAGGAGCTCTCCCCAGTCTCTGTCACTTATCTGAAGGCCTAAATCTTTCCCAAAGTCTCCAGGTGTTTCCCAACAGGTCCAGTAAACACCGCCTCATGTCTTTCACTACTTTCCCCATAAATCCTTTGGTGTCCAATCTTGACATTTGTATCTGAGCGTCAATTTTTTTTGTAGTTCTACCAACCCAGGTCCACCCCTTTCCAGCCCTGTCACATATGCTCTGACCTGAAAGTATCGAAATAATTGCCCTTCCCCTAACTTTAGTCTCTGATGTAACTCTAAGAATGCACTCAGCTGCCCCCCTCACACACAAATCCTTCATGTTCCTCACGCCCTGCTTCTCCCATACCTTAAAACCAGGGTCTTCCTAGCCTGGCAAGAAATATGGGCTTCCCACCAGAGGCACCAAATGTGCGTCCAGCGCTGTTGCTCCCCTTCGCTTTAGTAGTCTATCCCTACTATCCAGGGCTGCTTCTGCCAGGGGGTTCCTGTACTCCTGTCGTCTGTATGCTCCCCTTCCCCCGCTTCTCCAAATATGCAGAGAGTTGTGCTGAACAGTCCCTCTGTTCTAGATCTACTCATCATGCTACTGGAGGCATATGGATCCCAATCACTAACATATCTCTGCTGTGCTGCCAAGTAATATGTTCCCATGTCTGGAAAATTCAGTCCCCCTTTCCCCGTATTTGTCCTAAGACACTGCAAGCTTATCCTTAAATGCTTTCCCCTCCAAATGAACCCCAAGAACATACTTTGAGATATATACGGAGATATAACATATGGAGATGGTCCAGTATCGCCCTTTAAGGGGAGTTACCCTAGAAGGCCTATCGGCGGTGCTGGACCCATCGGGTTTATCGAGTGAAAGCATGAGTCCAGATGGTCTTGTACTGGCTTATAAGGCGGTGGGAGATGCTTTGGGACTCATTAGCTCCTGTTCGTGTTTGCCCACTCACTTTGCCTCCAAGGACCCCTTGGTTTGATGGGTCCTTGAAGGAGCTGAGGAGAATGGGTCGAAGGCTAGAGAGCTTGGCAGAAATCTGGCCTTGATGCTGACAGGCTTAGATTGATGGAACATTATAAGGTCCATCAATCAGAAATCACCTGTAAGCAGAATTCCTGTCCTGGGAGATTGTTGCTGCACGGAATCTACCAGCTCAGCTCTTTCGGACTGTGGACAGATTGTGCAATCCAGTCTGTCTTCAGTCTGGAAGAGGTTTTTCACAAATAGTGTGAGTTTGCTCAATTTTTTGCAGATAAGGTTGCCAGTATCAGGTCTGGGATCCGCCCAACTCCCTCTGAGGGATTGCGGAGATCGACGGGAGGTTGCATGCACCTGTTCTTTCTGGTCTGACTTCAGCTGGCTGGAGTTCTTGGACATTGTAAGAATTGTCCAGACCTTGCGACCAACCAGCTGTAGTTTGGATCCGGGCCCTACGCCACTATTGGTACATTGTGTAGATGTCATCTGCCCAATCCTTGCTGAAATTGTCTGGTGTTCCTTGGAAAAAGGTGGTCTTCCCTGATCCCCTTAAGGAGGTGGTCATTTGACCACTCCTTAAAAATAAAAAATCTTCCTTGGATCCAGACTGTCTAGCAAACTACAGACCTGTCTCTAATCTACCCTTTTGTGGGTAAGGTTGTTGAAAAGGTGATTGCGTTACAGCTGGATGATCATCTTACAACCCACAATGTCTTTGATGCTCTCCAATCTGGGTTTAGGAAGAGACATAGTACCGAGACTGCCCTTATTCGGGTGTTAAATGATCTCCTAATTGCGAGAGATTGAAAAGGCTCATACTATTAGTCCTTGATCTCTCAGCGGCATTTGACACTGTGGACCATGGTTTGCTTTTGGAGTGCCTGTGGCATTTCTGTGGACTGTCTACTACAGTCCTAAGTTGGTTTCAATCTTTCCTCAGGGGCAGATCAGAGGGTTGTCACTGGAATTTATTCCTCTGATGCCCTCCCTCTCTCCTGTGGTGTGCCGGAGGGCTCCATATTGGCACCCATGTTGTTTTCAGTGTACATGCTGCCATTAGGTGATATCATTAGACAAAACACTTAGGGTTTTCACTGTTATGCAGATGATACCCAACTGTATATGTCCTTTACGTCCGGACAGGATGATAGAAACATAGAATTTGACGGCAGATAAGGACTGCTTGGCCCACCTAGTCTGCCTATTTCCCTACCTAACGGATAAGCTGCAGATCCTAGTTAACCAACAGCCTACTTCCTCCTACCCCCCACTAGAATTGCCTTATGTCTGTGCCATGCATTCTTGAATTCCCCCACTGTTTTGACTCTCGACCTCCTCAGGAAGGCTGTTCCATGTATCCACAGCCCTCTGTGAAGAAATACTTCCTCACATTACCTCTGAGCCGTCCCCCCCTCTAGCTTCAAATTGTGCCCCCTTGTTTTTGTACATCTTTTTCTGAAAGATGCTACCCTCTTGGACTTTGTTGATTCCCTTGTTGTATCTGAAAGTTTCTATCATGTCCCCCTCTCCCTCCTTTCATCGAGGCTATACATCTTTAGTTCCTTTAGTCTATCTTCAAATGTCTTCTGATGCAGACCCTGCATCATTTTGGTTGCCCTCCTCTGGACAGCCTCCACCCTGTCTCTTTGTGGAGATGGGGTCTCCAGAACTGTACATAGTACTCCAGATGTGGTCTCACCAACTCTGTACAGAGGGCCAACAACTTCCTGTTTTCTACTGTTGATGCCTCTCCCTATGCATCCCAGTATCCCCCCAGCCCTCCTTACTGCCTTCTCACATTGCTGGCCCACTTTTGGGTCATCTGATATGACTACCTCCAGGTCCCTTTCCATTTTTGTCAGTATCTCACCTCCCCATTGTGTACTCTTCTCCTGGGGTTTTGTTTCCCAGGTGTATTACTTTGCACTTGTTTGCATTGAATTTAAGCTGCCATACATTTGACCATTTATCCAGCCTTGCCAAGTCCCTTTTCATCCTTTCCACCCCACCTTGTGTATCAAACCTGTTGCAGATCTTTGTCATCTGCAAAGAGAAATACTTTCCCTTCCAGTCCCTCTACAATGTCACTTATAAAGACATTAAAAAGGACCGGCCCCAGTACTGAACTCTGTGGTACCCCATTAGTAACTCTCCTTTCTTCACTGTGGACTCCATTTACTATTACCCTCTGTGTCCTGTTGTACAACCAGTGTTTTACCCAGGCTACCACCCTGGGACCCACTCCCAGGCTGGCTAATTTGTTAATCTTTTGTGCTGGACTGTGTCAAATGCCTTGCTAAAATCTAGGTAGGCCATGTCCACAGCCCCTCCCCGGTCTACTGAGTTGGTCACCCAGTCAAAGAAATCAATTAGATTTGTCTGACATAACCTTCCCGCTGTGAATCTATGCTGCCTTGGGTCCTGTGCCCCACTGGCCTATAGGTACTCGACAATTCTTTCCTTGAGAAGTGATTCCATCATTTTCCCTACCACTGAGGTCAAACTGACAGGTCTGTAATTTCCTGCGGAGATCGAAAGGCTTGTACTATCTTGGTCCTTCTTGATCTCTCAGCGGCATTTGACACTGTAGACCATGGTTTGTTTTTGGAGCGCCTGTGGCACTTCTGTGGACTGTCTGCTACAGTCCTAATTTGGTTTCAATCTTTCCTCATGGTGCTTAACTGTCTTGCCGAGATCAAGAATTGGATGAACACTAACTGGCTGAGGATAAATCCAGACAAGACTGAGGTGTTGGTCATGGACCCTGGTAGTCCGGAGGCGGGTCTTTGGGCTGGGCATCTTTCAGGTCTATGGCTGGATGATGTCCGGTGCATAACCTGGGTGTTTTTGACAGCGTTTTGACCTTAACGACAGCAGATACCTGAGATTTTAAGTCCTCCTTTTACCATCTAAGGAATATCGTCCAGGTGAAACACCTGGTTCCCCCGGCTGACCTTCCTACACTGGTCCATGCCTTTGTAACCACCCACCTTGATTACTGCAGTGCCCTCTACATAGGGCTTCTGGGGGTTGATATCTGTTGCTTGCAGCTGGTGCAGAACACAGCAGCCAGGCTTCTGACTGGTATATTTACGACTAGTTATATTACGCCTGTGCTACGCGAACGGCACTGGCTGCCAGTACAGTGGCGGATCACCTTTAAGGTTGGCTTGCTGACCTATAAAGCCCTACACGAGCAGGGACCCCGATATCTGCAAGAGCTCCTTATTCCCTACTGCCCTCGCCGCCCACTCTGATCCACTGACGAGGGATTGCTAAGACTCCCAGGGTTCACTTAAACATTTGGGGCACACGTGTTTTCTCACGCTGCACCCACCTGTGGAATTCTCTACCTCGTTGGTTAAGAGAATGCCCGTTGCATATTTTAAATCTGAATTTAAAACTTATCTGTTTTGTCAATCCATTTCTGCACATTTTTAATTTTTATTATTAAATTTGTTTACACTGTTTTATTGTACAGCACCTTGACAACCTGAAAGGCACTTAAATACATTTTTACTTGCTTACTTACTTTCCAGCCTTTTAGCATCTTTCCAGGATAATCCCACATGCAGCATCTGCATAACATATACCAGCCGGGGGAGTATATTCTTTTTAATCAGATTTATTCTTCCCAGCCAAGAGATTGGGAGTGATGTCCATCGTTTGAGATCAGCTTCAATCACCTTAAGTATAGGGCCATAGTTGAGACTATACAGAGACTCTAGGGACCACCCAATTTAAATTCCCAAATATCGGAAATGTCCTCCTACTGCCTTAAAGCCCCATCCCCGTTCCCTTCTTGTAATTCTAGGGAGCCTTATGATCTCAGACTTATCTAAATTTAATTTATATCCAGAGAAACTGGCAAACATCTCAACCATCTGCAGAAGAATAGGCATAGACTTCTCCGGGTCTGTAACAAACAGCAGCATATCATCCACATACATAGCAAGGTTCTCCCCTGACACCCCCCACACCCTTTGAATACATTCCTCCTGCCGAATGGCTACTGCTAGGGGTTCCACTGCCAAGGCAAAGAGCAATGGGGAGAGCGGACACCCCTGCCTCGTGCCTCTGCCCAAGCCAAAGCTCTGAGTGCCGTTCACCAAAACCTTCGCTCCAGGTGAGCTGTATAAAGCACGCACCCAATTTCTGAATGTCTCCCCAGACCAAGCTGGGCCATCGTTTCAAATACTCACTCCACCCTGTCAAACACTTTCTGCGTCCATAGAAATGACACAGGTCAGTCTTCCTCTTCCCCGCTCCCCAAATCACATTTAGAAGTCTCCTTACATTATGATACGAAAGTCACCCCTTAAACCCGCCAAAACTTTTGCGAATATCTTGGCATCACAATTGAGAAGCGAAATCAGATGGTAAGATGCACATTCCAAGACAGTCTTCCCTTCCTTTGGGTTCAGACATTACAGCATCTGAGAAAGTCGCCAGAAGCTTCAAGGCCTCCCCCTCTGTCTGCTGGAATGTCTCGCATAGCGGCCCAGCTAGCTGCCCTTCCAAACATCTGTAATATTCTGTTGGGGAAACCATCTGGTCCACTTGCCTTCCCCGTCTGCAACCTCTGGATAGCCCACACCTTTCTTCACAGGGCCATTAAGAGCCTCTCTCTGACCCTCTAGTTAATTTAGGTAGTAGCAGGGTATCCAGAAAGGCTTTACCACTCTCCCTAGTCCCCTGCCCTCCCTCTGTCCTGTACAGTTGTCCACAGAAGCTGCAAAAACATTCTCTAATCTGTTGTGCAGACTTCTGTAACATGTCCCCTTTATCTTTAATCGCCGAGATAGGGGGTTGGCCCTTTCCTCCCCGCATCAATCATACCAACCAGGGCCTGGGTTTGTTCCCCCCATTCATATAACCTTCCGCCCAAAGGTCCATGCTATTCTAGCCTCCCCACTAAGGGTGTTCAGAGCCTCCCTGGCTGCCTTCAAGCTGTCCCGGACCATCTCATTCCCTCCACCCGCAGCCCTCCTCTCCAGCTCTCTCACTTTGGCTTCTAATTCCACTCGCCTGGCTTGCTTCTGTTTCTTGATCCTGGCCACATATTTTATGATCATCCCCCTCATACATGCCTTTCCCGCATTCCATATAGTGCCTTAACTAGTGGGCGAGTTTGCATTTATTGTCATAAGTTTCCATTGATCCCTCAAATATTCCTTGAAATCTGTATCCCCTAATAAATATGTTGGGAACTTCCAGGTTGGGGGGGGACCCTCCCTTGGTTTATTCATCAGTGAATACTATAACCGTAGCATGGTCGGATATGTGGATAGAGCTGTGGCACATTGTCTGAACTCTTCCGTATCAAGCCTGTGGGAGGAACACAGTCTATTCGCGACCACGTGCCATGCGGGTTCGAGTAAAAGGTATACTCTTTGGTCTCTGGGTTTGCCTCTCGCCAACCATCTACCAGATCTAACTCCACCATTCCCTGACGCCACTGCCTGATTGCATCGTTTTGCCATCCCTTCCCCTGAGGATGATCTAAATAAGGATCCAGGGTACAGTTTAGATCACCCCCTAAAATCAAACCCGGGAACTGTTCCTTTATAAGAAGTGAGAATTGTGCTGTAAAACAAGGCCTCAAATATCGCATGTGCATATATGCTTCGGAAGGTTATTCTTTCTCCCCATAGCTCCCCTTCCACAAACACACATCTCCCTCCATTCTGGTCTCTTACTACTTGTTTAACTTGAAATGGGAGATTTCTGTGCAGAAGGACAGAGACCCCTATTTTATGTGCCTTAAATGGGGCTGCAAAACCCTTCCCCCACCCATCCCCTTGTGAGCTTCAAATGCTCCGCTGCTGTGAGATGAGTTTCTTGTAACAGTGCCACCTGAATACCTTGTCTCCACATGGCCGTAAGGAGCTTTGCTCGCTTCACAGGGGTTGCTATCCCTTGGACATTCCAGGAACACACCACAAGATCTTGTCTATTAGCCATTAATACAATTATTGTCGGTCCCCAATCCCCTCACCCAGACCGTATAATTTCTTCTTCATTTCCAGAGTGGTGCATAAGTATTCTTCTCTGACAGAGCCCCTTTGGCACTTGCACCTGGCACACTTTTCTTATCCCTATATGCATATATGCAAAAATTTAGTTTTAACAAAACAGTATAGATAACATGTAAATAACATTTAACTGTACCCCCCAACAGTCAAAATGCCAAACTTCAATATTACCTCCCCCCAATCCCTCAGTCTCTATAATTCGACTTATCCTCTTCTTAGTTCTCTCAGTTGAGTTCTTCAACCAACAACCCTTCCCCGACACTATCTGCCAATTGTGCTGAAGTGTCATGTAAGTCCTACTAGGTAGTTGTAGTCTCCCAGTATACACTATAATTGCCCCATCATGTTCAGCTCTTTAATTTGTTTTATTCCCCCCCACCCCAAGGCGCTTACTTGCCCTTGTCAGCTAAACAGTCTCTCCCCATAACTGGTCACCCCACCAAAAGGACAAGGGGACTGAATGTTACTTTTCACTCGAGCACCCCGAGTCATGCTCTGATGTGCCCATGCTGTGCCTAGATGTCACCCCACATCCCCCCCCTTTCCCCATATACGTGCAGCAGTTATACTCCTCATGCCCTATGCATCCAAGCCCAATTATTCTGCAATGTCGTGCTGTCCCCACTTACTATTCCTCCACCTGGACTCTGCGACCAGAGAGCAGGATGGGAGTGAACTAGTCCACACCAACATAACGAGAGATGTTTCTCTTTACAAAAAGAGCACCATTTCACGTCCCCAAACCAACACTATTCCAACTTTTCCATTTTTTTGAAAAGGAAAAAAAAACAGGTGGCCACATGTACCTGGTAGCCCTTTAGGAATGCAAGAACAAATTGTAAAACCTTTGTTGTCCAGAGTATAAATTTCAACCGATTTTCTTGCGCAGGCTCTCCACAAATTTCATCTCCTTATCTGCCTCCCAGAACAAATGTGGCCCCCTCATATTTCACCTTGAGTTGCTGGGTACAATAAAACATTTTCCACCTTAAGAGACCAAAGCAAGGCCATGGATTCATTGAACTACTTGCGATTATTAAGAAGCCTCAAAGAATAGTCCTGGGAGAGGAAAATCCGATGACCCTCGAAAAGCACTTGCCCTTTCTCTCTGTAAAGGCATGTAACACCCTCACGGTCCTGGTAATTATGGAACCACATAATAACTTGGCGGGGCAGCTGCCACGTGGGTGGCCTAGGCATAACATCCCGATGCGCACGCTCCAGTTTCAGCTTGCAATTTTTCATTTCTGTGCCAAGAAGCTTAGCAGAGTTTCTGTACAGGTGTTCAGGGCATTCCCTCCTTCCAGTCCCTTTGGCAAGCCTCATAGGCGAAGGTTTAGACGGCGATGGTAGTTCTTCTGATAATCCGACACCTTTTATATCTTCTTGCTAAGTCAGGATTTGCCCAGGAACCCCCTGTAATTCATTTTCCATTCATGACAAACGTTCCTCCACCTCCGTTAGCCATGTCCCCTGTGCAGTCTGTCAGCAATGTGGGTCTCTAACTTGCATAATCGGGGCTCCAATGCCGCCAGCACCTGGCCTGTTAACTCGCACCCCAGAATGCTCACCTCAGCGGCTGACAGAGATATGACATGGTGGCTTTCAGATGGAGTACATGCCATTCCTTTCTTCACGGTTTTACCGGTCACACGTTGGCTTCTACCAGGACCTGACGAAAGATACTCATCCATACTGGGTTGTTGCATGGTCTGTATATCAAATTGACCATAGATGCATGTGATTTTTCACTTTTTTAACCCCAGATTTACCCTGGCGAGGAGGAGTGAGGTACAGACATGTCTTTCCATGTTAAGTGCTCATTAATGCCCCAAAACTTTTTTTAACTGATTTTTCTATAATATATCCTTCCTCTGTCTGTAAAATAGTTGTTACTAGGTACACACACTATAAGCAACACCTTTTATAACCATTTATTTTATCTTCTTGTAAAAGTAGGCTTGTACCTCCTTGATGCAAGTTTTCTTTTTGTCTGCTCTCTCCCATTGACACCATACCTCCACACAATTCCTCATTGCAAGGCCCCCTCTGCTTCCACTTCCCCTCGCCATTTTTTTTTTTTAAACAAGTTGTGTCCCTTCATCAGAAATGCTCACGTTGACCGAACCTGTCCTTGTACTGTACTCTCCTACTTCAAAGCCGCCGACACTAACTCTGGTCACAGTAAGGGCAGCTCTTGCTCACTCACACAAGTCTGGAACTGCCTCCCACTCATTGTACAGTGGGAGTGTATAAGTCCACCACACCAGCAATTTGTATATAACAGTGCTGCTCCCTTAGTCTACTTGCTACAATACTGTTTTTTTTTTTTTGTACTTTGGGTAATGGGATGGGAACTGGAGAGCATGGGACTCATGTACTCTGACCGAGAGCTAAGGCAGTGCAACGGAGGCAGGAGAGGAGTAACTTATACAGTAGACAGCACTGACTGAAGGCAGGAACCATTAGAGGAGCTGCCAGCTAAGTGTCGATATTTGGGTGAGGTGGGTGGTTTACAGTTGATTGTCAAACTTTTTTATACTTGTTGCTTTTTATGCTCAAGTCAGAAGTGTGTTTTTAAAAAAGAGGGCTAAAACATAGAGAAATCATGGCGGAAAACCCGAGCCGTGATACTGGGCATGTGCCTATGCACATGGATACGCGCATGCCTAGTATCATGGCTCCGCTATTTGGCCATGATTTGTACATTTTAGGCTTCATTTTTAAATAAACACTTTCCCCCAGTTGAACATTTCTGAACATTTTAAAATATGTAATTAATTGAACGGTGATGGTGCGAGCTGACCATGATGCTCGCAGACCTTCAGTGCTGTGGCGGTCAGCGCACTGTCATTCTGTTCAGAAACTGTTTCAGTTGTCAGGGGTTGTATTGATTTTTAGGTGATGGGGCTGACGAGAGTGGCCAGATCTTTTTATCCATGGGTTATGCAGGAATTTACTCAAGGATAAAAGACCCAGTCAGGCAATCTGCTTCTTAGTTTAAAAAAGTACCACTGTATAATAGCACATACGACATGGTGCCAGAAGTTAACAGAATCGGCCTCATCTGTAATCCAGAGTCCTCCATTGAACAGTTTGTCATTGGGTCAATAGGTGCCTGCAGGAGCATGTTGCAGCGTATTTTATCATTTTTGTAAACTTATAAAGCCGTTTGTGTGATTAGAGCATGGTCCAGAGCAAGAGCTGAGCCATCGGCAGAGAGGCCGAGTGAGTCGGAGCCAGCTTGCCTTTGGGACCAAAAGCAGCACAGCAGCAAAAGCAGCATTGGGCGGGGGAAAGTACGGCAAGAGCAGAACTGAAGCCAAGCCAGCTGGTAAGGCTATTCCATTACTATTCTTAACTACTATGGGGAGAGTGCAGTAAGCTGGGAGCTAGAGGGGCAGAAAAGGCAGACTATTTAAAGGAGAAAAAAAAAAGGAACTTCCCTCACAGAGAGCAAAGAGAAGGTGAAACTGGGCTCCACTACAGCAGGCTTGTAAATCAAGTGTTTGGAGACCTGGAATAATTTGTGTAATCAATTTTGCTTAAGTGTACAATACAGTTTAAAGTGACTTCAGATCCAGCCACCTGAACCTTTTGATTTTGCCAACCCAGATGACTTGCCAAAATGGCTCAGATGCTGCGAAAGGTTTTGTATAGCCTGTAGCCTAGCAGTTTGCAGTAGAGTATCAGGTGAAAACACTGATATAATGCATGGCGGATAAAGCAGATGACATCCTCGGGGGGGATTATATTTATGGATGCAAAAAAAGAAACTATAATGAGGTCAGGGAAATGCATATTTCACATGCCACATGTTATCTACGAAAGGGCAAAATTTAACATACGCAGGCAAGAAGGGGAATCTGTCGCTGACTTTATAACATTGTATGCCCTAGCTGAGCACTGTAACTATGGAGACCTATGAGAAGGGCTAATCTGGGACTGTATTGTCATGGGGCTCTGAGACAGCAGACTGGCTGAACGCATGCAACTTGACAACCTCACTTTAGAGAAGGCCGTCACAATGGCCTGACAGAGCGAGGCCATACAAAAAACATAAAAAATTAAGGTGGAAGCACTCACCACTCCAAAGGAAGCAATGCCCAAACTTGTATTTATCTCAAAGGATTCACAGTTTATTCGCATCCAAACACCAAAGACAGGCAACAGAAGCAGTGCTGAAGCACTGCCTACAATGTGCTCTGAAGAAGCACAGAGTACTGGGTGAAACGTAAGCACATTGTAGGTAGTGTTTCAGCACTGCTTCTGTTGCCTGTCTTTGGAAGTGAATAAACTGTGAATCCTTTAAGATAAATACAAGTCTGGGCATTGCTTCCTTTGGAGTAGTGAGTGCTTCCACCCTAATCTTTTAAGTTACCTTGCTTTGGAACAAGCACCACAGTCCCAGTGCCACATTCAGTCTGTGAACTTTGCCATAAAAAGTCAGCCTTCTGTCCAGAAGCAGACAGGTGCAGAACAAAGCACTCTACAGATGGACGCCATGCAGGGTGCCATCGAGGCACAGGTCAGGAAGCATAGGGAAAACCAGGAGCAGTTGTAGAATTCACCAAAAATATTTACAGTAGCAGTAATATAAAAAACAACCTTGTTCAGAATAACTATGTACAGAGGAGAAATACAGTAGTTTTACTTCAGCCTCTGTGTCCCTTTTTCTTTAGCAGTTGCAGCTTAGCTCTTATAAGCCCTTTCAACCCCCATCCTTACCAAGCATCCTGTTTTTGTAAATATCAGGCAGGAGCTGCTTGAACAGTGTGCTAGCTGAGGCCCCTTGTGTACAGCTTTTGCAAAAGGCTCAGAGATTTGCACTAAGGTAACATCTAGTTTCCAACAGCTTTTTGCAGTCATCTCAAACTATAAATATATACATTTCAACAGTAAAACTATATATTTTCTAAACGAGATCCCAACATCAGTTTCATTTCCACATATTCATTTGCATATATTTTTATATCCGGATATGCAAGGGAGGAAAAGACACAGCAAGAGGACTGAGACAGAGGGAGGCAAAGAATTGCAAGACTGTTGGGTTGATCAAGTCGGAGGTCTCGCAGGAAAATTTGGTTGCACAACCAGACAGAGCAGAGACGGAAAAGGAAAGATCCTTGTATTTAAACTCCCTCTCCTTAACTGGGACAGAGTCCTATTCAACCCAGTCACATACACCCCCCTCCTTAAGAGGGAACCGGTTTTAAATAGGTTTCCAAAACTTATTAAAACTCTAACAATTGCTGCTTTCAGAAATTAAGCATGTGTACATTATCAATTATACAACAGTACAGCAAACAGTAAAGTTCAAACCCATACATTTGTTTTCAACTTTGAGAACCCTCAATTCCTGATCCATGCCTTGACAGAAAATTAGCATTGCTATTCTCTTTACCAGATTATGTATCACCGTGAATTTAAATGGCTGTAGTGCCAGGTACCACCTTGTAATTCTGGAATTTTTATCTTTCATTTGGTTAAGCCAACAGAGGATAGTGATCTTTTGTAAGTACAAAAGTCAGTTCCTAGTAAATAAAACTTGCATACTAACATACTAAAATGCCAGCACAACAGGCCTAATGGTCTTTCGAGTCTGTTCAATGTTCAGCACCTACACTGAGGGCCAATTTTGGTGTCCTCCTCCCCTCTTGGATTATACTGTCCCCAGTCCCAGATGTGCAACCTGCATTGGACTTGTTCAGGTTTACCTTCCCCCTGTACCTGTCCCTTCCCCTCTTAAACCAGTCCACAGTCTCTGCCAGCTCCCTGGGCAGTGCATTCCATGGCTCCACCACCCTTTCAATGAAACACCTCCTCTCCCCTCTGAGCCTGCCCCCTTCCAGCTTACACCCATTCCCTTTTGTTGCCCCCTCATCCTTCCTTTGGAGCACACTGACTGGGCCCCCCTTATTGATCCCTTTTATGTACTTAGACCTCTATCATGTCCCCCCTGTCCCTCCTTTCCTCCAGGGTGTACATGTTAAGCTCCCTGAGCCTCTCCTCATAGGTCCTCTCTCCCAGGCCCCAGATCATTTTAGTTGCCCTCCTTTGGACCTTCTCTAGGAGCATAATGCCCGTTTTTAAATGAGGTCTGCAAAACTACACACAATACTAGAGGTGTGGCCTAACCAAGCAGTTGTACAGGGGTAGGATCACTTCCACCTTTCTGGAGGTAATCCCCCTGGCGATGCATCCCAGCATCCTATTTGCCCTTGCCACTGCCCTCCTACAGGTCTGTTGTTCATTTTGACATCTACCACTACCCCAGGTCCCTCTCACCCTCCGTGACTTGAATTTTATCTCCTCCAAGGATATACCCCTGGCCTGGATTTCTGACTCCCAGGTACAGAACCTTGCATTTCCCTGCAATGAATTTGTTTCCATTTTCCTCACCACCTTTCAGGGAAAATGGCCCACTTTACTGCTAAACATTCCTTTTCGATAATGGAGTACCTTTTCTTTGTTATGCAATTTCCTACTTATGTAAAGAATAGAATTTTCTGTCCCATCTATATTTTGACTCGGTACTGCACCTAGACCTACCTCTGATGCATCTGTTTGTAGCAAAAATGGTTTCTCAAAGTCTGGGCTTCTTAAAACAAGGGGCTGAACATATTGCAGCCTTTATGGCTTGAAAAGCTGCATCACACTCTGGGGTCCATTTCATATTATTTGGGAACCGTTTCTTTGAGTTCGGTGAAGGGAGTAGCTAACTCGGCAAAGTTGGGAACAAATCTCCAATAACCAGCCAGCCCTAAAAATTACCTGACATGTTTTTGTTTTAGGGATGGGGCTTTTAGCTACAGCTTCTATTTTAGAAACCTCTGGCTTAACTTCGTTTCCCAACATATAGCCTAAATATCTGGTTTCCTGCATTCCCAATGCACATTTGATAGGATTAATAGTGAGACCTGCATTTTTGATAGCGCAGCACAGTAACCAGTGTGAGGGGATAAAATTATGTTCATGAACCGTTGGAATGTAGCTGGCGCACCATGTAAGCCAAATGACATGGTGATGAACTGATAAAACTGCATTTGCCACTTCTATAGGATTCTATCTCTGGATTCTTTAGCTAAAGGTATTTGCCAGTAACCCTTGATGAGATCGAGGGTACTGATATCCTTTGCACTCCCCAGTCTGTCCACCAAGTCTATCCTGGGCATAGGATAACTGTCAAATTCTGACACTTGATTACATTTCCTAAAATCAAGGCAGATTCTAACACTCCCTTCTTTTTTGTTTACAGTTACCATTGGAGATGACCAAGTACTCCTTGACTCCTCTATGATACCAAATTCTTTCATTTTTTGTATTTCCTTAACCACGTCTGCTCTTAACTGCTCTGGCAACCTGTATGTCTTTTCCTAATAGTACGAGCATTCCTCGTCTCTAGTACATGCCCAGCCTCTCTTGCTCGGCCTGGTACTGTGGTAAAAGTACTGTTAAATGTCTTTGGCACATTATGAATGTCTGCAGTTTGTTCTGAGGTTAACGAAACATTCACCTTTACAGCTTCAGCATTTACAGTTTGTTCCGGTCTATCATAAGCTACATCAATAGCTTATCAGTTTCTGGTAAAACTAGCAAAGCAGCTTTTGGCATTTTTTTCAACCCATTTCTTGAGGTGGTTAGCATGGTATATCTTAGTAGTATTTTTCCTATTGGGGGGGGGGGTTCAGTCTCATAGTTAACAGTGCCAGCACGTCTAAGAACCTTATGGCCCTTGCCACTTCATTAACAGTTTATTTTCTGTTGTGGGCAACAGTAGCAAACCTTTTCACCTGGCTCAAACTTTCTTTTACCCCATTGTCATAATGAAAAAATTACTCACCTTAGTAATGTTGTTTCTTCTAATGGAGTCTTGCTATATTATGACATATGCAGTGAGTCCCAACCTTCGAACTGCTCCGGAGGTGAAAGTGTTAACTTTCCATGCCAGGCATGGAATGCTGAGCTCGAGCTCAGTTGAAACTCTGTCTGTTCAAACTCAAACCGTCAGATCTTTACGAGCTAAACTCACTAAGGTCCTGTGTAGAAGCTGTAAACCTACACTAGCCAACTGGCTACTAAACATAAGAACACATTTTTTGGTCCCAAAACAAAGACTCAAGTCAGGAGACCCAAAAAATGAAAAACACAACACCAAGTCATCCCAAAAAAGGAGGGGTGAAAACAACAAGGTGGGCATCTAAGTGCCAACACTGCACTGCCACCCACATCCAAAAACAGAGATTCTGAGAGGGGCAGGCAGAGGGAGGGTCATGTGCAGCAAGACTCCATTAGAAGAAACATTACTAAGGTGAGTAATTTTTCTTCAAACATGAAGTCTTGCTATATTATGACATATCAGACTACACAGCAGTACCTCCATGGAGGAGGGTCAGAACCTACTTAGGAAATAGGCTCTGAAGCACAGCTGTGCAAACCGAGCATCACTCCTAGCCTGGATGCCCAGGGAGTAATGCTTGGTAAAAGTGTGAACTGTTTTCCAGGTAGCTGCTTGACATATCTCTAGAATAGGGATGTCCCTGGCAGCAGCCAGGGAAGCAGCTGTACCTCTGGTAGAGTGAGCCCTCAGGCCTGAGGGAGGAACCTTACCCAGCTTTTTGTAACAGAATTGGATACAAGAGACAATCCACCTGGCAATGGATCTTTTAGTGGCAGGTTTCCCTTTACCAACCTCACCATAAGTGAGGAACAGTTGGAGGAAGTCAAACCTGTGACCCTTGGTACGCTCTATGTAGTAACTAAGGGCTCTCTTCACATCTAAACTGTGCAGTCTCCTCTCACCAGAGGAGGAATGGTCAGTGAAGTACACTGGAAGAGATATAGATTGATTAAGGTGGAAATCTGAAACCACCTTAGGCAAGAACTTCCTGTTAGTCCTGAGGACCACCTTCTCTCTATGAAAGATAAAATCAGGCTCCACTGACAAGGCTTGTAATTCACTTATGCGTCTGGCAGAATTAATGGCTACCAGAAACAGTCTTCCAAGTCAAGTACTTAAGCTCTGCTGAAGGCAAAGGCTCAAAGGGGGGTTGCATAAGCTGAGCAATGCAAACATTAAGATCCCAGGCAGGGGCAGGGTCCCTGAATGGAGGGTTGGTGTGAAGCAATCCCTTAAAAAACTTGGAGAACACAGGATGAGCTGAAAGAGAAGAGGGTTTACCTGCTGAAATAAAGGCAGACACAGCTGCCAAGTGTACTTTAAGGGTAGCTGGTCTCAGCCCCAAGGTATTTAAATGGACCACATAATCCAGGACTGTGGGTAAATCAGCAGATTCTGGGGAAATATGCTTCCCAGAACACCATATGGAAAACCTCTTCCATTTGGAATTATAGGTAGCCCTAGTGGAAGGTTTCCTAGAAGCCTTCAGAATATCCATTACACCTTGGGAGAGGTGTAGATCAGCAAACTCTAACTCTTCAAGAGCCAGGTCTTGAGATTGAGAGATTTGAGGTTCGGGTACCAAACCCTCCCCTGAGCACAGGTTAACAGGTTGTGATTCCTGGGAAGACACAGGGGAAGATGGACTGCTAAGGACAGTAGGAGTGGATACCAGGGTTGTCTGGCCCAATCTGGAGCAATCAGGATCATCTTGCAGGATTGAGATCTGATTTTGACTAGCACTTTGAACAGGAGAGGGAAGGGGGGAAGCATAGAGGAACTTCCTTCCAATTGAGAACTAAGGCATCCAGAGGGACTGAGCCCAACACTGGGGGCCTGCAGCAAAAAAGGGGAAGTTGGTGATTGTCTGGGGCTGCAAAAAGATCTATCTGTGGGGTGCCCCATCTGGCAAATATCACCTCCAAGACCAGGGGGTCCAGTGACCATTCGTGATGGCCCTGGGAAATCCTGCTGAGAGCATCTGCCAGGACATTGTCCTTTCCTGGGAGGTGAACTGCCGTGAGGGAGGTGTTCAGGGAGTAAGCCAGAGACCACAACTTCATTGCTTCGGTGCACAAGGCCATAGACCGAGTGCCCCCTTGCTTGTTGATGTAACACACTGTGGTGGTGTCTGTTCTGACCTGTACAACTTTGTTCTGAACAGACTTGGAAAAAACTTGAAGTGCTAGAAAAACTGCTCTGAGTTCCAACAGGTTGATGTGGAGCAGAGATTCCTGAGGGGACCACAATCCCTGGGTAGTGAGGTCGCCCATGTGAGCTCCCCACCCCAAGAGGGATGCATCTGTAGTAAGGATTAAGGAGTGAGACTGAGTGACAAAGGGAACCCCTTGTCTCAGATTGCTCTGATCCTGCCACCACTGTAGGGCCTGGATCAGGGTTCGAGTTACTGGGATCAATTTGGTTAGAGGGTCTTTCCTTTGAGACCAAAGGCTCTCAAAGGAACTGGATGTCCCTCATCTGAAATCTTGCTCCCTGCACTACTGCTGTAGAAGCAGCCATGTGCCCCAGGAGCTGTAGAAAATGCCTTGCTGGTCGAGAGACCTGCAGGGTGAATGAGGAGGCCAGAGACCAGGGTCCTTGCCCTGTCCAAAGGAAGGAAAGCTCTGGCTTTCTCTGTGTTCAGCTCTGCGCCTATGAAGGTGAGGAGCTGGACAGGCTCTAGGACTGACTTTGAAAGATTCAGGAGGAAACCTAGAGAGGTGAGCAGTTGCTGAGTTATCTGTAGATGTAACTTGACTTGGTCTGGACACTGGCCTACTATGAGCCAGACGTCTAGGTAAGGGAAGATGGCAATATTTTGCCTTCTTAGGGAAGCAACTGCTACTGCCGGGCATTTTGTGAATACCCTTGGAGCAGAGGTGAGGCCAAAGGGCATTGCTCTGAACTGGTAATGGCCTGAGGGCAGCTCGAACCTGAGGTACTTTCGATGGGAGCTTCTGATAAGAATATGGAAGTAGGCATCCTTGAGGTCCAGGGACGCTAGCCAGTCCCCTGGCCTTAGAGAGGGTAGAATAATTCCCAGAGTCACCATTTTGAATTTTGGTTTTAAAAGGTGCTTGTTTAAATATGAGATCCAGGATGGGCCGCCATTCTCCTGTCTTTTTTGGGGTAAGGAAGTACCTGGAGTACAAGCCTTTGCCCTGGTGTAGGGGTGGAACCCTTTCCACAGCTCTGAGAGCCAGGAGGGAAGAGACCTCTACCTCTAGGGCAAGTGCCTCTGGTGGATTTGCAGGTGGAAAGGATCTGGTTCTCATCTTTGGAAATTTTTTGGAGCTGAGAACCAGTCCCTGGCTTACTACTTCCAGGACCCACTTGTCTGAAGTCGGAGACTTCCAGTCCTGGACAAAGTAAGCCAGCCTGCCCCCTACAGGTAGCTGAGAATCGGCCCTGGCAACTCCATCAGGCTGCTTGTTTAGCAGGGGCTTTGGGCTGAGGGGTGGAAGCAGGCCTGCTTGTACCCAGTCTGCCTCTCCCTCTAAAGAACCCCCTCTGGGCATAAGCAGAAGAGGAGGCCTGGGCTTGGTAAAAAGGCCTATGAAAAGGCCTGCCCCTGCCCCTGGAAAGCTGCCTTTGAGTGGCCTGCCTTTCCTTGGCCTGTGCACTCCTATAGGTGGTCCTATACTCATCCATTTTCTTCATGTAATTCTCTGTCTGCTCCCCAAACAGAATTACCCACAACAGGAAAATCCATGGCCTTAGTCTGGGTATACTGTGACAGGCTAGTACATCTGAGCCAAGCCATTCTGCGAAGTGCCACAGATGTAGCCATGACACTTGATGACACATCATTAGAGTCCACTGCAGTATGGAATTGCACCTTGGATGCCTCAATACCATCAGCAGCCACCTGCTCCAGCTCCTTAGCAAGCTGGCCAGGGACCTGTTTTGCTAGAGCCATAACAGTATCCCATCTGGATTTCTGATATCTAGCAACATAAGCCATATAATTTGCCTGTCTGAGTCCCAAGTATGCTGCCATGTACTGTTTCTTTGCCATGGCATCAATCCTCCTGGAGTCCTTGTCAGGGGGGTGTGAAGCCAAGGGAATATTTGCCTTGTCACAGGCTGTAGCCTGCACTACCCCAACATGGCTGCATTGTTGTGTAAGGAACTCCGTATCAGAGCCTGACAATGTGTACCTCTTGTCCATTCTCTTATCCACAGGAGGTATAGTGTGAGGAGTTTTTAGAATTTTAACTGTTTCCCAAAAGATTTATGCAAAGGAATACAGTCTCCTTGACTCTGGGATATCCATCATTTCCACATAGTCAGGCTCCTCTTGATCATCCACAGCTTCCTCCATAGGGAGCTGGAGGGTTTCAGCCACTTTTTTATAAAACACAAAATGAAAAGGGGACTCAAAGCCTAGGAGGAGACACTCCTGAAGGTCTGTCTGGGGAGATGTCCGGGTCAATGGGCACATCTAGACCTTCAAATCCACATTCACTCTCCTCATACTCCTCTTCCCCCTCCTCCGGTTCATAATATTCCTCTAAATCATACTCTTGAACCGGTGGAACTGGCCGAAACGTACGCTTACCTGATGGTGCCGGTTCGGTTGGAACCGGGGAAAGCGACTGGACAATTTTAATCACTTTGGCTATTTCTTCAGTGGTTGGAGAGGAAAGTTTTTGGCTCCACACCAGCTGACTTCCTAGTCCTTTTTGCTGGAACAGACTCCTTTGAGTCGGATCTCCTTTTGCCCGAGGAAGTCTCGCCCTGGTCAGAGGGCACTCCCTCCGGTTCGGTTGGAACCGAACCGGGCTGGCCATCCGGTTCAGTGGACTTTTTGGCCTCCCTTTCCCTGAGTCTACCAACTCTCTTTTCCAGGGTAGCTGCAGGAAAATGTTTACAAATCTGGCAGTCTGCATTGAGGTGGTTCAAACCCCAGACAATAAACACAGGTGGTGTGGGGGTCAGCCTTGGCAAAGACTTCCCCACAGACACTGCAGTGTTGAAACCCAGTGGGCCCGGTTTTTCTTTTGGGTTTCTCAGACATAGTGCCAGTCCTAACCAAACTTACCCGTTTATGGCAATCCGTCAGGTAAGGCCCTCTTATCGGTTCCCAACCGTGTCACGGGTCGTGGAAAAAGTAATAAAATCCGGTTTTTTTTTTTTTAGAACTGGTAACCACAGTCTAAATGACAGATTAATATATTTTAGACAACCTGATTGGTTCAAACCGAACCGATAAACCGTTTATAAGTTCCACACAGAATAGAAATCAATGTAAAACCTATCTAGTACTCACAAATACTACAGAGTCTGAACCAACCGGTTGCGGTTTAAATTCGGTCGAAAACCGAGAAAAACAATACTTTAACCAACAATGAACCGAGCAGAAGGAGAAATCTCTGGAGCGACTGTTCAGTGAGGCGGAGTAAAGAATCTGACGGTTTGAGTTTGAACAACCGAGTTTCAACCGAGCTCGAGCTCAGCGTTCCATGCCTGGCATGGAAAGTTAACTCTTTCACCTCCGGAGCAGTTCGAAGGTTGGGACTCGCTGCATATGTCATAATATAGCAAGACTTCATGTTTGAAATACCTTCTGCTGATTTGGGTCTTCTTCCTGATTACTATGTGCAAATTCAACATATTTTGCCAGCTTTTCTTAGGGCACACGTATACGATGTTATAAATTGTTTCTGAGTGGGGTTATCCTCCCATGTTTCTTCTATCACATCAAGTAGCCCTCTTAGCTGCCTACCATACAGCATTTCAAATGGTGAAAACCCTGTTGATGCCTGTGGCACTTCTCCGTAGGCAAAAAGTAGGTAAGGCAAGTATTGATCCCAGTCTTTCCCTTCCCCTTTTACAAAATATAAGTTGTTTCAACACTGACAAGTGCAAGGTCATGCACCTTGGGTATAATAAGAGAGGCAAGTACATATTAAAGCAAATAATTGCTAGCATGGCATTTGAAAAAGATCTAGGGGTAATATCAGACACTCTAACCTTTAACAAACACAACTCAGATATGGTAAAAACAGCAAACAGAATAATGGAGAACAACCTAAGAAATAGCAAATGCAGAAGTGAGGAGTTGCTACTGCCATTGTATGGATGCTTGGTGAGGCCTGTCTTTGAATATAGTATGCCACTCATTGCACCACAAAGTATAGGCAGTGTTAAACAAATAGAAAGAGAACAGAGCAGATTCACTAAGAGAAGCACAGTAAAGAATATGGAGCATTGTGATAGACTACTTCATTTAGGCCTGTACGCCATGTCCTATAGATATTTAAGGGGTGATCTGTTATACCTACAGATGCCACCATAGTGAAATGCTCTGGGAGTGTGCTGGACTAAGGAAGAATAATGTATTGGATAGGGCAACTAGATCACACCCTCACCAGTTATTAGGGGGAGAACTACAGGACACTGAAGAGAGGTAGATGGTATAACCAGAAAATAGTAAATGTGTGGAACTTGCTACTATCTGAAGTAGTGGGTGCAGCTAACATGGAAGGATTCAAAAAAGAGCTTGACCAGCATATGCAAGGGGAAAAAAAAGGGACTATATCCACTGAAAGATGGTAAGTCCATTTATGGCCTTGTGGCTGATTGGACTTGTATATACAAACTATGAAACCTTTTTAAAATGCGTTTTACGGTTTGGTTAAAATGCTCAAGAGACTGTCTGAGAGTGCTAGGGGAGGTTCTTAATACAGTGATACCTAGTAGTCTGTACAGTTCTTTAAGTAATGCAGCCCCAAAATTAATACGCTACTCAGTAATAATTTCTTTAGGTATGCCCACTCTGCTGAAAATTTTTTGCAGGCTCTGCTGCCACTTTTGAAGCTGTACCAGTACGCATTGGAACTGCTTCTGGGTATAGAGTACTATTATCATTTTTTCTTTTGTCTAAAGGACCAACCACATCCATTGCAGTTCTCTCAAATGTCACATCTATCAAGGGCAGGGGCACCTTGTCTTTTCTAGTGACTGGGGCTACTTTCTGACACTCGGCACAGGAATTACAATAGGTAGCAACATCTTCATGAATTCCAGGCCAGTAAAATCTATACAACAATCTGGCAAGGATGCGATCCCTCCCTAAGTGACCAGCTATAGGACTATCATGTGCTATCTGTAATAATTCTGTTCTATACTTCTGTGGTATAACCAATTGTTCTGTCTGTTCCTGTGTCTGAGGTTTAACTCAAACTCTGTATAGTAGCACATTTTTTAAACATTGGTCCACCCTGTTTTGGTTTCACCCCCAGCTGCTTAAAATAACCCTGGAGAGAAACATCATTGGCTTGTTCTGAAAGAATCAGTCAGTAATCAGTTTAGTTTAAGCATTTTCATATATTAACCCTTTATGTCCATCAGTCATTTGTTGCCAGTTTCTTCAGGCTTAATCTTTCTTTCCTGGATTTCTGGATCTTGGAGCTGTGCTCAAACAAGTCCAAATCGAAATCTTTGAAAGGAAAAGTGTCCCCACAATTTGAAATTTTCTTTGCCTGAGCTCTTGTCGTCACAGCTGCTGAAACATCATGACTTACTCCCTCATTGATCAACTCAGTAAATCCTGGAAAGTTATTTCCAGTAATCTCAGGTACAGTTAATTTAGGCCCTACCCCCACTTTCATTTAGCATGACAAACCCTTAACGGTCAGCCACTTGGCTGGTGGGATAGTATTGAGTGTCCCCATGGATGCAGATGACACCAGTACCTGGTCCTTTTGCATAGTGTGTTCCCAGCACTTTAACATGCACTAGGGTCCTTCTGCTTCCCGAATCGAGTCCCTTCACAGTCTTATCCCTCACCTTCACATCTGCTAAGTACTTGCCCCAATTTGCCAAGGACAAATCTGCTCTAGTGCCACTCTCCTTACTATGTCAGTTTCTTGCAAAATGGCCTGGCTTATTACAGTTATAGCAGATAACATATCGGGTATAGATTTGTTACCCCACCAGAGTTCTTAACAGGCTTGGAATTTAAATGGGGGGGGGGGGGACAGTGTCTTACCAGTGCATGGCTGTTACCTCGCTGCTGTGGAGTCTCTTACTGTTTGGTAGTCCTCAGCCAAAGAAACAGCGTTTTCCCCACTTTCTGGTCTGTGTTCTTTACCCAAAGCTGCACATCTGTATGCAAGATGTTGAATTGCTCCATGGCAAGTGTGTAGATCTGTGGGACTGTTTTGCTTTCTGGTTGGATCCATTTCATCAGGAGTTCTCTGAATTGGGTGAAAATTTCTTGAGGATTGTTGAGAGTTGTACCTCAGAGATCGAAATACCTGCCTGTAGGTCTCTCCGGAGAGGTCATACCTTTTCAGGATTTCACTTTTCACCAGGTCATTGTTTTCTGACTGTGCAGTGGCCATACTGCTGTAGGTAAGCTAGGCTTTCCCTGTCAGGTGGGGTACCTGTCTGACTGTCCACTGCTGCTTTGGCCACTGGCAGGCTGTGGCAACTCTTTCAAAAGTTGTCAGGTATGCCTCAATATTATCTGAGGGACAGAACTTTGCAAGTTTAATGGCTTTTAAGTTGCTTGCATTTTGTTGCTCGTCTAGTTCTGTGCCAGATCCTCTACCTTCGATAGCTTGCAAGGCATCAAGCCATCGCTGCTCCCATTGCTGCATCTCATTTCTCATCTGCTGCTCCTGTTACTGCATCTCCTCTCCTCTGCTGCTCCTGTCTCTGCATCTTTTTCTCTCTGCTTCTTAGTCTTTTTGTTGTATAGCCCACCATTTGAAAAAGTCAATCAGGCTTTCAGGTTCTGTCACTGCCTGTTCTTTTTCCATAATTTCTGCTGGCTGTACAATCTCATACTGGACTTCTGTCTCTGCTGGTTTGGCTGCCATTCTCCTGGTAACCACTCCTGGACTTGCTGCTGCAGAATCCATACCTTCCTCTATGCTTTCATGGTACTAGGTCCAGTACTCGTGTGCAAAACTCCTGTCTTCGGGTATGCACGGCGTAAATCCCACTTAGGCTGACACCATCTGTCATCGAGGCGCAGGTCAGGAAGCATAGGGAAAACCAGGAGCAGTTGTAGAATTCACCAAAAATATTTATTTACAGTAGCAGTAATATAAAAGTGTTCAAATAACTATGTACAGAGGAGAAATACAATAGTTTTTACTTCACTCTGTGTCCCATTTTCTTCTTTAGCAGTTGCAGCTTAGCTCTGTCCTTTCAACCCCCATCCTTACCAAGCATCCTGTTTTTGTAAATATCCAGCAGGAGCTGCTAGAACAGCATGCTTGCTGAGGCCCGTTTTGCACAGCTTTTGTAAAAGGCTCAAAGATTTACACTAGGGTAACTTCTAGTTTCCAAAGGCTTTTTGCAGTCCTCTCAAATTATAAATATATACATTTCAACAGTAACACTATACATTTTCTAAACAAGAGATCCCAACATCACTTACATTTCCACATATTGATTGGCATATATTTTTATATCAGCGGATATGCAAAGGAAGAAAGGACAGATGGCAAGAGAGCACTGAGAGGGAGGCAAAGAATTGAGACTGTCAGGTTGATCAAGTCAGAGGTCTCGCAGGAAAATGTGGTTGCACAACCAGACGGAGAAGAGAGAGAGAAGGAAAGACCCTTGCATTTAAACACTTTCTCCTTAACAACTGGGACAGGGTGCTATTCTACCCTGTCACATATGGCAAGCATGTTTCCACTGGGAGGAGTCTGAAGAAATCTAATGCAACTCTAAAACTGATGCAGGATCAGTGGACCATATGGACACTCCGCAATACAAAGGACACACAGAAGCTATGTTGGAGGTGCGTGAACAAGCCATCTCATCCAAGAGCTCAGTGTCCAGCAGATAATGCCACTTGCCATGTGCGCCACAAGAGACCATTGCATAAGTGTATGTCTATGAAAAGGAACAATGCATGTAGTTCAAGAAGTGCCAAAGTACGACAGTTTTTTTTGGGATTGGTTCCAGTCAAAAGTACTAGCTGGAAAATGACAGTTCTCATTGAAATGTCAGTTCAAGATACACAGGTGTAGATGTTACAGCCATGCCAGAAAACCTGTACAAGGAACTGAGGCAAACACCAAATAACATTGTGGGAAACAAGTAAAACTCTGGGACCAGGAAGATGCACCCTGGATGTATATGGTGTGTTCACTGCCACTGTAACTAAAGGCAAAAATGCATACTGAGAGGAAATTTGTTGTGAAGAACCTCCACACCACATTGCTAGACAGACAAGCAATTGAGAAACTTCATCTTATCAGACTTGATAGAGTGGAACAAAGCAAGTTGGGAGTGAGGAAATCCAAACATTAATCAATGGCTTAGGAGAACTCTGAATACCATATTCAGCTTACCCCAAGAGCCATACCATTTTCACTCACAGCACACAGAAGGATTCCAATTTCATTGATGTCTAGGGTTGGAGGAACTTTTCAGAATGAAGAATCTTAGTGTGCTCACTAAGCTCATGGGACTAATATATTGGTGTGCTGGAATAGTAATGGTCTCGAAGCCAGATGGTGCAGTAAGGATCTGTGTTGACCTAACAAAGCTGAATGTGTCAGTCAAATGGGGAAAAATTCATCCTTCCCTAGTAGAGCAGCTGCTGGGAGAAGCAATTCTCTTCACCAAGCTGGATGCCATTGCAAGATTTTAGCAGATACATTTGTCAAAGGCAAAAGATAAACTGACCACTTTCATTACACCCTTTGGATGCAATTGTGTTTGAAGACTGCTCTTTGGCATCTCGTCTGCCCCTGAGCATTTCCAATCCAGAATGTGTCAAGTCCTGGAAGACTTGGAGGGGGTTGTGTGCCACATGGATGATATTCTCATCTTCAGTTGCACCAGAAAGGAGCATGACCAGAGTCGATGCAGCCCTAAGAAAGGCCAAGGGCGAGAGTGCAGGGCTCACACTGAATGCCAAGAAATGTCAGTTTGTGAAAACCAAAGTTTGGTTCCTGGGACATATTCTCAAACAAAGGTATACAACCTGACCTAGAAAAATGGGAAGCCATACAGAGGATGACCGGTTCCACAAATGTCAGAGGTTTGAGGTTTCATAGGAAAGGTTAACCAACTGGGTAAGTTCATACCTGCCTTGGCAGAGGAAAAAAAGGCCCTATGAGAACTTTTGTTACAGGCGAACCAGTGGGTTGGGGGTCCAGCTTGAGAGCAAGGGTTTACAGCTCTCAAAGCAGAACTCGTGGCACCTCCTGTGCTAGCCTTGTTCAGTCCCAACAAAGAAACAAAAGTGGTGGCAGATGCACCATCCTTCAGATTAGGAGGGGTCCTGGCACAAAAGCATGAAGACCACTGGAAACCTGTTGGATATGCTTCAAGAGCACTGATGCCAACAGAATGGCACTATGCTCAAATTGAGACACTTATCCTAGTGTGGGTATGTGGACATATTGTGGGAGCATACTTCATTCTAGAGTCTGATCACAAACTTCAAGTCTGTTGGGCCCCAGAAGCTTAGATGACCTTCATCCATGGATAGAGATTCAGCATGTAGTTGATTAACTTGATAAGATACGCCTACACCATTGTTGATATTCCAGGCAAGTTTTTCTTTACTGCTGATACCCTGTCAAGAACACTTCTCAAAGTGCAACTTACAGAAGAAGATGCAAACCTCATGGAAGAAATGGGAGGGCTGAAGCTCAAGTCCTGAGGTTCAGCGTGGGGGAATAGCTCCTCCCACATCCAAAATGCAGGCCTCTCCATTCCAGCCCATGCTTTAATGTGTTTAGTCACATACTGGGTCCTTGCGTTATCTGTGTGGCTATGCCTCCTTGTTTTTCCTGCCTGTTTTCTTAGCTTTTGTTTTCATTTTATTTCTGCTTTCACGCCATCCTGTGCCTCATTTTGCTCTGTACCTGTTCTCCCTTGGTCTGTCATTCTGCATGTTTGTGCTACTGCTCCTGGTTTGTTTCTCTGCCTGGTGCCTGCTCCTGTGCTCCATAGTTCCCCGCTAATCACTTGCTCTTTGAGTGTGTTTCTCCACCCCACCCCACCCTGTTCCCTTGTCCGCTATGGTGGTTGCATGCTTCCTTACATTTCCCTACCTAATTCACTCCCCCACTTCCCCCTTTCATTCCGTGGTTCTCTGCCTCCCCTCCCACCTTTGCAGTCGGTGCTTTTGCTCTCCTGTTTGGTTCACTTTCTCTCTTTCTTGGGCTTCATCTCTCTTCTGAGACACTCCATTCTGTTCTAGCACTTTTGGGTGTGATGTGCCTCATTGCACCTGGCTGTGTGTGTGTGTGTGTGTGTGTGTGTGTGTGTGTGTGTCTCTCTCATTTTCCTCTCATGATTTAAACTCTGCACCTTTTGTTTACCATTCAGCACCTGGTCTACATATTTGTAGGTGTCTTCCCCTATTGTGTTGCATATCCTCCTTTCCTGCTCCTCATTCCCCTTTTCTGCTTGACATTTAAATTGCTTTTTTTTTCTCCTGTTTGCATCATAGCAGCAGCCAGCTGTTCTTTACTTGCGCAGCCCTCACCAGCAGTTCTTTGCAGTCTCCTTCTCTTAACTCATACCTTTTAAGGTATTGGAGTAGAGGTAGGCTTGCCATATCTACCAGAGATGGGAGTCTGTTCCATCACTCTAATTCTGCATTTGTCTTGGTTCAAACGGTCCTACTTGACAAGACTCCAGCTTGCTTGCTGACCCAGTGGTGTAGAGGGCTGAGGCACTGGTGTCTTACCTCTTACCATGCTGGTGACCTGGAGTTGGTAGCAGGCTTGGGTTGCCAGGGGTTGGCCGGGGGGGGGGGAGGATTGGGCATCAGATTTGTGGATCCCTAGCAGCAGTGATGCCATGCAGAAGCATGGTATGCAACAGTCCAGGCCACATGGTATTGGGGAGGCGACGGCAGATGTCTATAGGAAGAGTGTGGGAGCATGCTTGTGCCTACGCTGGATGTCGTTGCAAGCCCGTGCCTTGGGGGAAATTGTGTAAAAAGGAAACTCCCCTCTTGCTGGAAGGAAGAAGTCACTCCCACCACCATGCCCATGCTGGATCCTCCTCTCTGGGACTTGACCGCCTGCCTCCTTCACCTCCACCCACCTTGGCACTTGACTGAATGAACTGAACATTGTTGTGGCGCAGAAAGGCGACCCTGCCTTGGGGGGGTAGACAGAGGGGTGCCAGGTAGGTGTGCCATGGGTGGGTTGAAGGAACAGGATCTCCAGTACAGGAGATCACAGCAGGGTGGGATAAGGTGGGGTGACCAATGGGGCCCCTGCGAGAGGCGATGAGGGAAAGAAGGTGGGGGGGAGAGAGACTCCGGTTTGCCTTAACCGACCAGAGGGGTGATTCCATGAACCCTCTAACCTGTCTGCAAGTGCTTCCCTGGAACTGGGCCTTCTCATTCACAGCTTGAGGTTAGTCTCCCTTTCTTTAGTGCAATACACAGCTGAATATCTAGCACCTTGGCAACTTATATGCCTACAGATTTTCTACTTACAAACCCCGAAGAAGATCCTGCAAGGTCTCCTCAGACTTTTTCTCAAGCTCCCCCAGTTCATAAATTGACTACCAAATCAAATTACTCCATTATAAATTGGACTGTTCCCTGCCTCGTGGCCGAACTGCAAAAATATGGCATCCAACATTCCCGCTTCTGCTCACAAACAGTTGTATGATTTTATTCTTAGCTTCACAGTCTCAACATGTTCCAAATCCTGGTACATGCTGGCCAACTCCTCAACTGGAACCAGCTCCTTTGTCAGAAATTCAAGATTCCATAGCTCAGTTCACCTCTTCAGTTTCCAACCTGCAATCCATATGGTGGCTATCAAAGCTCACTGCGAGGCTGTCAATTCCAGTTACCAAACCATCAGCTCCTGCTGTACTCCCATCTTCCAGCCATGCTCCTGATATTCCTGCTTCTCCAGGTACTGTTCCAACTATCTGTACTCTATCCACCTCAGAGCCTCTGTCACTCTGGAATGCAGACCTTCCATCGCCTCCATCCTTCAGCAGACTCTGTCATGACTTATCCTCCTTCATTGAGCGACCTCATAATGATATAGAATTTGTCAGCAAGCCAGTGCCATCATATGGGCCACCCTAGCTCCAGCCATCCAAGCTACTTATTCTCCAACTTGGGGAAAAAGTATTCCTCCTGCGCACAGCAATCCACCCAGAGTACTCCTGCTCATGTAGAAGACGTTCTCACATTCCTAACCTTTTGCCATCAAGCCTTGAAATTATCATATGGGACTATTAAGCAATACCTATCAGGTATCCAGTTCTTATACTTGCAGTCTACTCCGTCATTGTCTTCCCCATTTTCCAATCCTTAGATTAAACTTCTACTTGCTACCCAAAGAGCATCAAGCACCAGAACTGTTATAACGATGGCATTCTGAAAAACCTCTAGGATTTACTGAAGGCAGTTCATTTTGATTTCACATTGAATATCATGGTCGCTTCTGCGGATTCCTGCATCCTGGAGAATTCACCATCGCATTATCATCTTCTACTAATTGCCTTAAGGTCTCCAATTTACAGAAACAAGCCGATCACTATATCCTGTTACTTCCTTCCTCAGACAGATTTCATAGAGATCAAATAACTTATTACCCAACCTTTAACAAATGGTATCCAGTAATTTATTTAGACCAACTCATGCTCTTCCATTCATGCACGATACATCACATCCTTTTCTGTAACGGCTATAACAACAAAATGGTTCCTGGAACATGTCGGAACCTTTCTGCAATGACTTGGGCTCAATCCTTACTCCTTTTCAGGGCATTCTTTTTGAATTGGAGCAGTTTAGTCCGCCTCAAACAATAATATTCCTGCACATATCAAAAGACCTGGAAGATGGTCTTCATCAGCCTTTGAAACCTACATCCCTGATCCAGAAGCAGAACTCAGACAAGCATTTAGGAACATCTCCTCTTAGTTTGCCCAGAGCATGGGAAGGTCAGTAGACATGGGTCGTCATGTTTCCTCCACAAGGGATTTTCCTCTCCTGTGTGCTACTGGTCATGCTCCATTTGTTTGTCTAATCTCTTTTTGGGCCCTCTGTTCCCTACCCACTGCCCAGCTCTGTACAAAGGGTGGGAATAGAGAAAGAAAAAAATGCAACAGTAAACCTAAGCACCATTACTATTCACAACACACTGAAATGGGAGGGTTGAAGCCAGAGGTTCATTGTGGGGGAATAACTCTTCCCACATCCCAACTAAAAGCAGCCTCTTCCTTCTAGCCTGTGCTTAGCATGTTTCATCACTCCCACCATTCTCATCCCCTGGCACTCTACTAACCCTTGGTGCTGGGCCCTCTTTTTCCCTACACACTGCCCAGCTTCCCTATCAAGGGTGGGAATAGAGAAAGGCCAAAACTGAAACAGTATACATAAGCATTATTACTATTCATAGTACGTTGAAACAAATCTGTCTTGCTCAAATAAGACACCCTTCCAGCATCAGACAACCATCTTGGGCAAATCAGACTACAGAAAGATCATGTATGTCAACAAGTCATGAAATTTTGCCAATATTGTTGCCCACCAAGTGTTCACGGTCCAGATGCTATGAAACCATTCTGGCATGAACAAACGCACCTTGACAGTTTGACTGCTTACTTCTGAAGGGAACAAGAATTGTGATTCCTCAATTTATACAGGATGCTACCCTAAAAATACTCAATGAAGGATACCAGGACATAGAAAAATGTTGCAGGAGAGTACAGCAGACTGTGGTGGCCAGGGCCTGGTACACAACCAACAACCCTTATTAACAAGTGTGAAGTCTGTTGCATACTCCACAGTAATCCAGCAGAACCATTGATTCAGTCTAAATTTCCGAACAGGCCATGGCAAAAACTTGCCATAAATCTCTTCTACCTGAAAAGTCAGAAATTCCTCAAAGTTGTGGACTATCATTAGAGGTACTGTATGTTAAAGTTAACATGACTTGCAGTGGTAACATTCAGATTATTAGACACTTGAAAGCAAATTTTTGTTCACCAGAGTGCTCGAGACTCTGGTATCAAGACAATGGTCCACTGACTGATCAACCTTTCTTGATTTTGCAAAAGACTATGGCTTTGTACATCTCATAAGCAGTCCAAGACATCTGCAAAGCAATGGAGAAGCTGAAAGAGCAGTACAAACAGTAGACTTCTCCTGAAGGCTGATTCGTTAAAAGCTTTAGTTGCCTACCAAGCCACACCACTTGCCAATGGCTGTCAGAAATGCTGATGGGTTGAAAATTGTAAACCATACCTATTTTGCAATCAATTTTGCATCCAAAACTTCTGAACCAAGGAAAAATCCAAGGCCATGAATGGTTTTCACATTTTAAATGCAAACAATCCTTCGACTTCAGACACAAAGCTCGTACATTGTCACAGCTTTAGCCTGGAGAGTCTGGATTCTGGACATGATGATCTTTGCACAGGTCACAGAACAGCTATCATCCCACTCCTATCTTCTTCAGAGTCCGCTGGGACAGTTGAGATGCAACAGGTGCCAATTTGTATGTCTTCACTCCAGAGAGGGCGAAGAACCGGGATCAGAAGATGGGACTGTCGCTGCTTCTATGCGATCCACCAGAAGGTCAAGCAGAAGGGGTACAACAGGTACCACTATTAAGTCCTGTAACATTATTGAAACCACTGCACAGGTTTTTGAAAGATAGACCAGTCGCTGAACAAGCAGCCGTAAGATGCAGTTTTGTGACTTGGTCAGCACAGGTGTCGGTCCAACCGCAAAGACTGGACTTGTAAATGCAAATAACTAAATGTTAAAATAAATTAATTTCATGGCAAGTGACCCAGAGGCAGAATGATCCTCCCACTGAGCCGGAAGTGTCCAGGCAGTCTACCCTTATCTTCCTTAATAGCCAATGGTAAAAACGAAAGAAAAGTTTAAACGGTTTTAAAAAAAAAAAAAAAAAAATTAAAGTACAATTACAAGTTATTGGCATAAGACTGCTTGAACTTCTGCAGAAAACTGTGTCCCAAAGGGTTCCATGTCATTTCGGTGAAAGCAAAAAGGTGAAAGTGAAAACGGCACTGGCTTTACAGCAACCGGAAAGACTGCAGTTGTATTTAGATGTATGTTCCCATACTCCCCATTGTAAGGTGCTTTGGCCCCCCACCCCCCTTCAAAAGATACTAATTCCAAGGTCCTAGCTCCTCGGGGAGGAGTAAATGAAAATATCGCAGTCATTCTGGTCGCTGTAAAGCTGGCGCCATTTTCACTCTTGCCTTTTTGCTTTCAATGAAATGATGTGCTGCCCATCCCAAAGGGCCATAAACTGTTAATGGCAGTTTCTGTGGAGATGGGTGGCGCTGTAGTTAAGCCAGCCTATCTAGTTTACTGTATGAACTCTGGAATGAATTACCCAGAGGAACTTTCTGTAAATAAACTAGTTGCCATCTTACCATCATCCTGTGTGCAGCACAATTGGTAGCACACACGACCGTTTCCCAGCCTGAACCTGAGGCATTTTCTGTGAGTGGGTGCCAGACAAGCTTCAAATTGAAGGAAGATATCACTGTACCCAGTGTGACCATCTTGAACCTTTCATTTTTTATATGCTTGTTCAGGTATCTTAAGATCTAAAATGCATCACCAACCCCCATTTTTCTTGTGGGTCAGGAAGTATCTTGAAAACTGGCCCTTTCCTCACTGTAATGAAAGGGACCTTTTCTATTGCTTTTACTTACAGCAGTGTCTGTGCTTCCAGTTCCAGCAGAATTACTTTTCTATTGGTGTATAGTCCAAGAATTGTTTTCGGTCCCTGTAGTTTTGGAAAATTTTTAATTATAGAACAATAAATTAAGATTGTGGTTGGCCACTGAAAATTGTTTTTGTGATTCAAAGTCATAAATGTCCTGTTTGTATTGTTTATATTATGTATTCATATATATTGTGTTCATTTTGTACCATGTATGAATCTTAATGTTTTTGTAAAACTTACTGCTTGTGAAAACTGGCAGTAATGCTCATCTTGCTTACAAGTATAAAAAATAAAAATGAAATTATTGAAGGGATCCACTACCTCAAGTACCCACTTGTCTGCGGTGATTGTCAGACTCCCATGGCAATGGATGACTTGTGATCTGGATTAAATTGTCAGGGATTTTGTTTTGGCTGTGGCTTGAGGGGATACTACTTCAGCAGCACATTTGGAGACCCTTCAGTCTCTTCCTCTGTAGTAACCTCTTTAGGGTTGGTACTCATAGGGAGCTTAGGTTCTTGGAGAGCAGCCCCTATCCCTGCCTACCCTTCCCTAGGGCCTGTATGATATGGAAGCCTGTTTCTTTTCAGTATTCTTATAACTGATGTCATGCTTGTCCACTTTTTTCATGTATGCCTCTTGTTAACAAATAAGGAATGTCCCTTGGAGGAGAAATCCGAGGGCATAAAGGCCTAGAGGGCCGAGGTACTGTAAGAGCCTTACCTCTCCAGTGTGGGGACCCAAGTTCAGGATTGAGCTCTGGTTGCCGGGGGTTGGCAGAGGGGGAGGGCTGTGAGAGGATCGAGTGACCATCTGACAATTCTCCTCTCCCAGACTGGGGTGGTGGCTTATCCCAGCTCTTGGCTGCCACCAGCTGGAGGCCCGGTGGTAGCCCCAACACTCTGGAGACAAAACATGGTCAGGAGGGTGGAAGGAGTTGCAGTTGTGGAATGCATTCTCTCCATGTGCGTGCATGCATGCTGCATGCCATCATGGCCCTGGGACATAAGGGGAAGAAATCTGGTGAAAGATAGGAGGACCAGGGCATTGTGAACACTACCCTTTGCACTGTGCCCCACACTTCCGCTTCGGTTGGATGACAAATTCTAGATGTGTGTGCACTGCCCACCCCCAGTACAAGGGGGAAATCTGCAGGGGGAACCTAGTCCCCAACCAGGAAGGAGACATGGGATGGTCGGTGCCTGGGAACGTGACTGATAGCCACCCGGTCTGTCATGAAGTGAATTTAAGTCTTGGATTACGTATACCTTTGAGCTAAGAGCACTTTTTTCAAAGGTTCCATGTCAGTACAAAGGACAACAGATTAAACGGGACAGTAAAGTATGGTACAATAAAGTGTAAATAGGAGGTACTAAACTCATAATGGTCACAAAATCATAATGGACAGTCAATGTAAAACGTATTATGGTAATCGGTTTCAGACACAGGAAAATGCATACAATACATTAATATCGGCCAGCAGGCTTTGTCAAGACAAATAAGGCACAGGGTGTAGGAAGGGATGTGGGAGGGTGGTCTGGAAAGAGTAAGAGAAGTGGTGGGAGTGGAGGACATGAGGAGAGGTGGGGCAATGGAAGGGGAGGAAGGGTGGAGAGGGGTTGGGGGATGCAGAGGGAGGGGTAGGAAGCAAGAGTGCTAAGTTACCTATAAAGGAGGTTGAGTGCTAAGGTTGAGGTTTGGGAAAACATGGTTAAGGGAGACTCAAGTGCTAGCTGTAGAGTAGTGACTGAAGCTGGATTTTGAATGGGCCCAGCTTAGTCTCAGAGGTGATGACACTGTTGAAAGTATTCATCCAGAGGGGGGCCCTGTAGGTTAATGATCGTTGCCCCGGGTAGTTTGGTGATGAGGGACCTGTAGAAGCTGAGATTCAGAACCTTGGGTGCAGCATGGATTATTTTGGGGGGGGGGGCTTAGAAGATCTTGTACTCCAGCTGGCAAGAGGCATAAGTGTATTTTCTTGGCCATCAGGCAAGTTTGGCATTGATGCGATTTTTAAGCTGTAGCCAACCGGTTAGGACATAGAGGTCACACGCGTGGGTGGAGGTGGAAGACTAGGTTTGCTGGCCAAGGCACCTAGCTCCACCTGAGCTCTTTTCTACTAGGTTGCTTGAAAGGACAGAGCAAATAACCTTACCAGAGCAAGGAAAAGGATTAAGGCTTCTTTTGGCTGGACAGTTTTACTGTGTGATTTTTATTTTGTACTCACAGGGATTGTTACTGGTTGTTGCGAACATTTTATTGCTTTATTTTTCTCAGATTCAAATTGTTGTTGCTGGGTATACATTCTGCTGCATTATTACAGGGTGTGCCTACAGGTGTGTGCTTATAGATTACTGCTATACTCTTCTGATTCAAATTGTCTTTTCGCGAGGTATATCTTCGGTTACTACTTTATTTTTCTCTGTAGCAGTGTTTCTTACAGGGTATATCTTCTGTGAAATTATTACAGGTTTTACAGTTTAATCTATCATTGAGATAAGCTTTCAGGGCTACTACATTTGTTGCTGGCTGATTGTTTCTGCTCTTACTTTGTTTCTTTCATCCGTGGTTGTTCTTTTTGAGCAGGAGAAGGGCCCATCCATCCACCCCCGTCCCCAACCACCCCACTCTACACTCCTTTTATAGGGTAGCATAGTCGTGACATTTCCTGTAGCAAAGCAGGAAGGTGAGGATCAGAGGTATGCACACAGTGACCTCATTTACAGGGGCACTAGTAATTTAACTTGTTATAAAAAAAAAAAAAAAAAAACACAAAATCAAACTTTTGCTTTCATTTTCTTCCTTCTAATTACTCTGACCAGGTTATAAACCCAGCAACTTATCTGGAATGGATATTAACTGCAGGTACTATGGAACACTTTTCAGAAGGGTAGTTTTACAGGATTTAGGACACTGTCCTACATGCTGGGGCATTGGAGATCTAAGGGCTTGACTCCAGGCAACACGGGCAGAGATTGCACACCTCAAATTGCATATTCAAGAGGAAATATAAGTACCAACTGCCATTTCCCCAACATCCAACAGAAGCACCTCGACCACAGAGGGTAGTTGGTCTGGGAGGTTGGCAGGTGGTTAGGTGGGGCAAATCGGGTGCCCCATCACTTGGTGCTCTCAATATATCACCTCCATAAACCATATAAAAACTACAAACTGGTATCTGCCTCTATCCCTGAAATCAAAGGGGCAGAGGACACTGCAGAGCAGGACACAGCAGCACGGGAGCTAGCACAAGACTCGCCCAAAACAGGAACCAAAATAAAAAAAGCAAAAAGGAAATCCAAAAAACTTCTGATCATAGGAGATTCCATGATTTGGGGAGTTGATACATATCTCCATCCAGGGGTAATGGTCAGATGTTTCCCAGGTACATCAGCGTGGAGACACTGATCGCATTGCTAAAATAGTTAAGGAAGCAGGAGAAAACATTGATGTCCTGGTACAAATAGGCACTAACGATCTTGCCAGCCTGTCAGTTGTGGAGACCCAGGAACACCTGACCAGACTGGGTAACAAACCATCATCCATTTTGTCTGGTTTCTCCTTCTCTGAGATCCTGCCAGTCTGGGAGAGGGGGGCAAATGGACGGAAGGTCAGAGAAGGGGAGACAGGGGAGCTAAACATGTGGCTCAAGGGCTGGTGCCAGGAAAAAGGACACAGATTTGTACGGAACTGGCAATAGTTTTGGGAGTGAAAGTTCTTTATATTTGATGGACTACATCTGACTAAGGAGGGAGTCTGTGCATTGGGGCAGAAGTTTGACATCTTTGCAGAATATTTAAACTAGCAAATGGGGAGAGGGGTGCAGCACCCCATATGTCGAATGGGAAGAACACCCTTCCCCTCTCAGCTAGTGGTCATACCGGAGTTCAGCATGTTGGTAGTTAATTTGCATTACCAGGTAAGGAAAACAGTCTGGCTCCCCATACGACGCACAGGGGAAATGCCAGACCCTTGCCCAATAACCAACGCACCAAAATCTGGCCAATGGAAAATCATGTACACAAATGCTCATAGTCTGGGAAACAAGATCCCAGACCTGCAGGCAATAATGACAGAGGTTAAACTGGACATACCTGTAGTAGTCATTAGCGAGACATGGTTTACCAGCAACCACACTTGGGAGACTTCAGTACCTGGCTATGTACTGTTCAGAAGAGACCGAGGTGCAAAAAGGGTGTGTGGAGTGGCCCTTTTTCAATAAAAATATCAAAGCTAAAGAAATTCAGAATACACATAAGGAGCCAGAAGAACTGTGGGTCACCCTGGAAACAGGAAATGGGACAGCCATACGAACTGGGGTTGTGTACAGGCCTCCAGACCAGGGGGAAGACATAGACACATTACTGTTGGAAGGCATACAAAACATGACAGCAAAAGGGGAGGTTCTGATAATGGAAGACTTCAACATGCCAGATACAGATTGGTCAATACCTGCAGGAACATGTGCCAAAACTAGACACATGGTGGATTTCCTGCAGGGGGAGGGACTCAAACAACTGGTACAACAACCCACAAGAGACAAGGCTATCCTAGATCTAGTACTGACTAACAGGGAAAGGATCACAGGTATCCAGGTAGGTCACTTGTGGGCCAGTGACCATCTCATGGTATGGTTCAATTTGGCCACTAGAACTAAATCATCCATTCCAAGGCAAAAATATGGGACTTCAGAGGAGCTGACTTTGATAAGATGGCCAACAGAGTTAAGCTAGCCCTGGCAAAAAGAAATACAGGGGAGGGCATACAGGCAAAGTGGGCAAGCATTAAAGATGCAATACTTGAAACAACATCCCATTGTGTTAGAAAAAAGGAAGTGCAAAAGAAGGAAACCACTTTGGTTCTCAAACAGTAGCAGAAAAGGTCAAAGCTAAAAGGCTGGCCTTCAGGAAATATAAGGGAACGCAGCAGGATGAAGATATGGAGGCATACCAAACTTCCCTAAGGGAAGCAGGGAAGGCAGTAAGGCAGGCAAAGGCCCAAACCGAGGAAACACTAGCACAAACAGTAAAAGAAGGTGACAAGACTTTCTATAGATACATTAGTGAAAGGAGAAAGTCCAGAAGAGGTATTGCTAAGATCAAAGGGGATAAGGGGGCATGTGAGGAGGAGGACCATGTAAAAGCATCTATCCTAAATAAATACTTCTGCTCAGTATTTACTGAAAAGAAGGTAGGGCAGGGTCCACAGCTCAGCACCATGGACACAGCGGGGAAGGGAGGTGTGCACTTTCCCCTTCACAAAAGAAAGGGTCCTACAAAAGCTCGTTAAGCTCAGGGTGGACAAGGCAATGGGACCTGATGGCATACATCCCAGGGTACTAAAGGAGTTAAGGGTAGAACTAGAAGAGCCATTATCAAAACTGTTTAGTGAGTCTCTGAGCACAAGAGAGGTCCCAGAAGACTGGAGAAGGGCTCATGTGATCCCACTGCACAAGGTTGGTAGCAGGGAGGAGGCAGGGAACTACTGACCAGTCATTCTTACTCAGTAGTGGGCAAGATTATGGAGGCACTCCTTAAGAAAAGGATAGTGCAACATCTGGAATCCATAGGAGGCACAGGATCCAAGACAGCATGGGTTTACAAAAGGAAGGTCATGTCAAACTAATCTCAGATTTCTTTGACTGGGTAACCACAGTGGTGGACTAAGGGGGAGCAGTTGATGTTGCCTACCTTGACTTCAGCAAAGCTTTCGATACTGTTCCACATAGAAGATTGATTAATAAGCTGGGTAGGCTCTGGGTGGGTCAGAAGTTGGTCAACTGGGTGGCAAACTGGTTGACAGGCAGAAAACAGAGTGGTGGTAAATGGTGTACAGTCAGAAGAGATGCAATCCACAAGTGAGGTACCTCGGGGATCAGTCCTGGGGCCAGTCCTCTTCAATATCTTCATCAGTGACATTGCAGAAGGACTGGAGGGTAAGGTTTGTCTGTTTGCAGATGACACCAAGATTTGCAACAGAGTAGATAATCCATATGGTGTGGGCAGAATGAGAAGAGATCTGGATAAAGTAGCAAAATGGTCAGAGTGGCAACTGGGATTTAATGCAAAGTAGTGCAATAACATGCACATAGGGAAGAGAAACCCTGAAGTCACCTATAGGCTCAGAGGGGAGTTGCTGGCAGTCGAAAGGGAAGAAAGAGACTTGGGTGTTATCACAGATGACCTGAAATCATCCAAGCAGACCACTAAAGCAGTAGGTAAGGCTAGACAGATGGGGTGTATTAGTAGGGGTATCACAAGTCAGAAGAGAGAGGTAATAATCCCTCTTTACAAGACACTGGTTGGGCCCCATCTGGAGTACTGCATGCAGTACTGGAAGCCACACCTTCACAAGGACATTGACCAAATTGAGACAGTCCAGAGAAGGGCAACCAAAATGGTGCAGGGGACTGCATCAGAAAACATATGAGGAAAGATTAATGGAGCTCAATATGTATACCCTAGAGCAAAGGAGGGAGAGAGGTGATATGATCAAAACATTCAAACACCTTAAGGGTATTAACAAGGTGAAAGTCTAACATGTTTCAATATAAGAAAAATGGCAGGACAAGAGGACACAGCATGAGATTAGAGGGAGGCCGATTAAGGGCTAAAGTGAGGAAGTTCTTTACCACAGAAAGTGTGGTGGATGCATGGAATGGCCTACCTCAGGAAGTGGTGGATATGAATACAGTGCAGGGCTTCAAACAGGCATGGGATAGGCATAAGGGAGCAATAGTATGAATAGATAGGCCATTGACAGAGCAAAGGACAATGGCACATTCATAAGGCAGAAAAAAGGAATGGGCAGACTGGATGGGCTTGCGGTCCTTATCTGCCATCAACTTCTATGTTGCTTTGTGAGATGGGCTCCTGAGATGAGATTACATGGCTTAAGAGCAGTGGAGATACTCCGGAGGGTGGTATCAGTTGCAGAGCCATAGATCAGTCCATAGTCAATTATAGAAATAATGGAGCTCTGCACAGCTATCCTTAAGGCTTCAGGGGTCAGATCGCTTGTGTCTGTAGAGCAGACCAATATAAATATTTATAGCTTTAGCAATGTTATCTGTATGCATCCCATATGATAGGTTGCTGTCTATGGTGACTCCAAGATGCTTTAAGAATTGTACCTGTTTGAGGGCAGTACCAAGGTATTTAGTTAGAGGATGTTTCCTGTTCTTGTTATGGGAGCTGCTGAAGAGCATAAGCTTAGTTTTTTATAGTTTAGTACCAACTTGTGATGACTAAACCATTTCTCTACCAAGGAATAAAAACCTTTATGAAATAAATGGGGAGCTCCATGGCTTTAGTTTGGGTGTCCTGGGAAAGGATGGTAGCCCTTGGCCAGGTGAATCTCCTCAGCGCCACTGCATGGGCCAAGATGTATGAAGCAGTCATTGGTGTCAACTGCCATGTGAAAGGGTATTTAGTGTCGTCCAGGGCTGACTTTGCTGTGGCAGCCAGGTCATGTGCCACCTCAACGTCGACCTTAACAGTCAGTGCCAGTACTGTATCCCACATTGCTTTCTGGTACTGAGCAGTATAAGCCAAGTAAGCTCAGTGAAGCAATGTTTATATTTAAATTACGCTGGCATTGGGAGATGTAAGAGAGGGAGTCATTGTTCATACTTGCAGACTACAGAGGTACAGAGAAAATAGGCTAAAAGGACTGTCCTTTTAAGGTGCCTGGGTCCAGATCATGATCAAATGAGTTTTACCCTAAAACTCAAAAGTAAAGGACTAAAAACATTTTATGGCTTCCCAGCCTGCAATATGCCTCAGGAGGAAGGAAGCTGTTCTATACACTTTTGTTTGACCATAGTATTCATTTTTCTGGAATCCTTTTAAATGGGCTGTGTGGAATAGGGCACTTTGACCTTCTCACAAATAGCTGCTTGACCTTACCCTTCATGATCAGGATTGGCATACAGGTATTCCATGCATATCTGTCCACCTGTTGCTTTTTTCAACTTTTTTTATTGATGCAAGCAGCTGAATAGGTGATGCATGATTTTTTTGATGTAGCTTTTTGTAGTGATTTGTATATGGGGACTAGCAGCCTTCTTGTGGGGGCTAACCATATCATACCTGTGAACTCCGCTTCCTGTTTCATGAGAGGGGATAGTAAGGGTGCTCACCATCTGTTTGAGTGTGGATTAAGATGTATTCTAATCCTCTGTGGGCCTAGGAGGGGAGCCAAACTCTTGTTCACGTGAACTGTCAGGTTCTATAGAAACATAGAAACTGACGGCACATAAGGAATGCTAGGCCAGTCATGTCTGCCCATATACCCTACTTTTACTTAGCTGAGCTACAGGTTCATCTTCCTCCTCCTCCTCCTTGTAATAAATACCCTCTTCCTCCACAGGTAACTGGAATGGAACCTGAGCCTGTTTTCGGGGAGACATAGTGAGGATGTTTCCCATAACCTGAAAGGCTTTAAAAACATCCATGCTTTGGCCATGTCCTCTGCCAAGGGCATTTGGCTTTCATCCACTCCTGCTCCTTTTCATTTGCAGAAGTAGTGGCATGGACATTCTTTCTTTATTTTTTCTTGGCAGGAAGTGGTTCCAGTACCTCCTCAGAGGCTTTTATTTGTATTTTTGCCAACAATGGACTCGGCTGCCCCACCCCACTCCCCACCCCGACACTCTAGTGCCTGTACTGTTGTTGTGCTGGTCTGATGACTAAGCAAATTTGTCTTAATGTACTACATCCAGAATTTGCAAAAACATATGTTGTGCAGAATGTTTTAATTTGTGTGGGAAGTCCTAGTGTGTCCTTCCCTCTGTCAGTTAGGAATTTTTCCTAAATTAGCCTGCTAGCTTTATGGTAGTTTTACGACTCCTGGGGATCTCCATCTGAGACAACTTTATTGCTTTTCTTTTTCCTACAATGCATCCTGTCTCATGTGACAGTGATGTAGCCGACACCGTAGATTCAGCAGTAAGCACTGCTTTAGAATCCATTCACAACAGCACAGCTGTATAACTTTTCTTATCCAGAGAGCACAAATGGCTACATTTACAGTTTAGCAGATACCTGAGAGCTAATTGAGTGGTTTTTTTTTCTGTAAGAAAACCGCTACTAAATAGCTCTAATTCAAGATTTGTTTTCTGTGTGTGAGGTCTAACTTGAATAAGTGTTTTGATTTTAAAACTTTTAATTTCATCAAACTACACACAACCATAAAAAGCACAGAAATTGCCCCGATCATCAAGTCTATAATTAAGACTCTAGCTGTTTTCTTACAGAAAAACCCAGCCAGTTAGTGCAAGTATTTACTAAACTTTAAATGTAGGTACCAGCATTCTATTGGGTAGTACTGGCAGTTGGTGCTGATTTTGCTTGGTGGCATGATTTTCTTTTTTTTTTTTTAATTCAACACTTCCTATATTCGTTCAGTAAAAATGTATGAAATAGGCTGGCCTGGTGGCGCTGTGGGTTGAAGTGCTAGACGTCACAACTTGTGCTGTGCCAGTGACCCGGGTTCAGGACTGGGCTCTGGACATCAAGGGTCAGCGGGGGGAGGTGGAGCTCTCCTCACTGTGGGAGGGCTTGGCACCACATTGGATAGCAGATGATGTTGGGAGATGGATGGGCGGGCGCTGTTGAGCACTTGGCGGCAGCCATGTCTACACACGGCTTCCTTCCTTGACCTTGATTCTTTGTGCCAATGCCCTCTGGGGGGCTTCAGGACTATGATGTAGCTCACGCACCGGAAGGAAAAAACACAAACAACTCCCTGACGTCAAGCACTGACACCAGGACCCTGGTCCACCTGTACCCAGCTGAATACCTGGGATTGTACTGCAAAAAGGTCACTGGCTTCTTTCAGGATTGTCTCCATTAGTTTTCCTACAATGGATGTGAGGGTTACTGGTCTGTAATTGCCTGGTTCATCCTTGGGGCCACTTTTGTAGAGGGGCATCATGTCAGCCATTCTCCAATCTTATGGTATGCATCCTATGTCCAGGGAAGTATAGAACGGGTTCACCAGTGGCCCTGCCAAGACCTCCTCCTGCTCTTTCAGCACCCTGGGGTGAATGCTGTCTGGTCCCAGTGCCTTATCCACCCTCAGTGCCTTCAGACCCTCCAGCATCCTACCCTTTGTAATTACCTCATCTGTTACCCACTCCCCCCCTTGCCCAGCTTCCCCATCCCCTGAGATGGCTACCTGCCCTTCTCCTTCATGAACACAGAACAGAACTACTCATTTAGTGCTTCTGCCTGCTCTGCCCCTTTCTCCACCCACCCCCTGTCCTTCCTAATCCTCACTTTCTGGTCCTTGCAGCTTCTCTCCCTGATGTACCGGAAGAAGTTCTTTTCCCCATCCTTGATGCCCTGTGCCAATCTCGGCTCTCTGGAAGCCTTTGCCACCTTGACTAGTCGGGTTACCTCCTTGGACTTTTTCAAATACATTTCTCTGTTCTCTCTCCTCCTGGATTTCTTGAACTTCCTAAATGCTGCTTTTTTGCCCTCACCCCTTCCAAGACTTCCTGATTCAACCAGCTTTGATTCTTTGCCCTTCCCTTCTTGCTCTGTTTTGGTGCATGACCCAGTAGCCTCCATCTGCCCTAATTTGATTTCCCATTTTTGGCTTGCATCCAAGTGTGGATTAATTCCAGGTGCCTTTCCAAAATTTCCCCCATCTTGCCAAAGTCAGCATGTCTGAGATAAGCTCTGGTTCCTGTACTTAGTTTCCTTGCCCATGCTGGGCGTGAAATACAGAGATGGTCACTCCCAGCCAGTGGGTCCTCCACCTCCAGCTCCCTTAGTCCCCCTCATTAGACAGTACTAGGTCCAGAATTTTATCCAACTGAGTCTGCTCATTAACCATCTGTGTCGGGGAAGCTGTCCTGAAATGCTTCCAGGCCTTGCTCCCTTGGATTTGAAGTGGCTTGGGTGCTCCAATCCACTCTTGATGGATTGAAGTCCACCAAGATTATGGTGTTCCTCTTCCCGCAGACCCTCCAAATCTGCTCTAAATCTCCAAGTCCTCTACTTGAGCTGGTGGCCTATATACCACCACTCCCATCCTCAGTGTTCTACTTTTTAAATCTTAGAATTGCATCCATATTGCCTCAGTTCTACCCTCTTCCTTTACGTAAATCACCACTCCTCCCCCTTTCCCCTTGCCCCTAACCTTTCTGTATATCCTATACCCTGGGATCATCCGATCCCAGTGTTGGTATTGGGTGTCCCAAGTCTCCCTGATGGCCGCAATGTGCACCATCCCCACTGGCGAGAGAGCCTGTAACTCAGCTGATTTCTTCCCAGGCTTCTAGCATTTAGGGAGACAACTCTCCAACTTATTCCCTTCCCCTTTTCTCACCATTCTTAACCCTCCCTGTGACTCTACCCTGGTACTATCCCTGCTAGCTTGGGGGTAAGCTCATTTGGCTCACCTCTCCAGTGGCCCTGCATAGCTGCTGCACACTTGCCTCCCCCCACACCTAGTTTAAATCCACCTTAATTGCTATGTATTCCCAGAGCCTCTGTTTCAAAATTCCCTGTCCCACCTTACTCTCATGCAATCTGTCCTCTACAAATAGGTCACTTTTGTCCCAGATGTTACCCCTGCCTCCCACTAACCCATACCCTTTGGTTCAACACCATTCTCCCAGCTAAGAGTTGATCTCTTCTATTCTTTCCTCAACATGCTTGCCCTGGGTACTGGAAACACTTCCAAGAAGGCCACTGATCTCCCTGCTTCCTCACACAACTTCCCAGTTCCTCAAACCTCTCCCTTACCAACTTGACCGTATTACCCCCCCCAGTCATTTGTACTCAAGTGCACCACTACATGCAGTTTCTCCCTTCTCCTTGAACACTTGAGAATAGACTGTCTTGCCTATCCACTGTCAATCCAGGTATTGATTGCATCCATATTTGACTCTGCTGCTCCTTTCTGACCCCTTTTCGGATGGAGTCTCCCAGCACTAAGACCCTGCTCCTCTTCTCACATGCTATGCCCCCCACCTCTACCCTGGTCCTGCCCCTTCCCCTATTATCCCCCCACCCCCAATCCTCTCCCAGCATAGTCACCCTCCTTCCCTTCCTTGCCGGGCCCATTCTTCCCTTCTGCGTTATCCCCCTTGCTTTCCCCTTTACGCCATCCCTTTTCCTCTTACTATCCATACCCCATCCCCTCTTCTGCCTGACTATTGTGGCTACCCCCAGGGCTTTCACTACCCCCTTTTCTCCTTGCTCCCTCCTGGAGAACCCCTATCCACATCTACCACTGAAGCCAGCACCACAAACCTATTACCTGACACTGGGCTTCTACTGTTTGCTTCTCCCTTGTACTATCCCGAGGGTTCCCTCTTATTGCTGCTTACATTTTTTTACCCTGTTCCCTATCCTCTTCTCTTCCACTGGTTCTGCACCTCTGGAACCTCGAGGTGGCCCTCCTGTTCCACTGATCTTTCTCATTCCCCCAGTCCCTGCTAACTCCCTTCCTAGTCACTGTACCTCTGCCTGTGACAAATGGGGACCCCCCCTTGCTTCCATAATGTGCCATCCAGATAGCTGACCCACAATCATTGCAACTCGCTATTCACATCCTGGTTTGTCTGCGGTCCCCCTGCCCCCTTGTACCAGTCCCCCACCCCATGCCACCAACCCCTCCCCTGCAGTCCTATTCCCACCTACTGCCACCTTCACTAGCATGCCATATTGTTGTTCTAGTCCCCGCACCTGTGCTGTTACCTAAAATGTTACATACCACAGAAATTACCTGAAACTGTTACAAAACCTAGAACCTTCCTGAAGTTTAGCAGCAAAATAACCCCCAAAGCAGAACATTCAGCAAAATACATTTCTTCATACTAAACTCTTGTATAATGTATGTTGTGCCGTTGTTCTAACCCGATTTTCAGCTGAGCTAAACCGCTGGTCTACCACAGTGCAAAGGTGATGGAACGCCGTTAACCCTTCTGTGGTAGAACAGCATTCCAGCTCAGCTGAAAATCGCGTGAGCCACACTTACAAACAGCAGGATCTAACGGATTAAACTGGACCCTGTGACAGCACAGACAAACTCAACCAGACCTGCAAATGCAGGATCAACCAGATATAACCCTCCAATGTAAAAAAAAAAAAAAAAAACAAAATACAGGATCAACCAGATATTTATAAAAAACTTAAGAAAATAGACTCTGATCCCCCGCTTGCTTACTGAGACTTACAGCCGCCATGTTTTTTTTTTTGTGAAAACCTGCCCAAACCTGATGACCAGTAGGAGTCTGTGCTACTAACATAGGGACGTCTAGTACCTAGCAACCACATAACTCACCGCAGCATCTAGCCCCAAGTCCTGAAATAAGGTGGGGCACTGAACAATTTATTTCCTATATATAAAAAGTATAAAAATTGCTAAAATCAAATTATTCAAAGGAAACACCATACACTATTTAAAAAAACAAACACACAAAAAAAAACTGGATGGGCAACCCTATGCCCAACCAGTGTGTTTGCCATCTCGGGGCTCTGATTCCCAAGGAAATCTCTAACTTTGCTCTCAAGGTTGCAGGGAATTGGAACCCCTCTGTGGCAGAACACAGTGGTTCAGCATGGTTGTCCATTCAGTATTCTCTATGGCCCCTGTGCATGAAGGGGCGTAAGGTACGCGCCTCTCCACACCTGTGGACAGGTACACACCTGGCGGCATTCACGACTGCCGGCCACTTGTCCATGGCCCCACCCCCCCCCGGTATGCAGGTTCACGTGAGGCAGATGGGGGTGGAGCTGTGCACCTGGATGCCCATCCCATGTCCTTCAGTGGATCCCTTACACGGTACAACATGCATTGGCTGCACACCACTGCAGATGTTGGATGGCCAGTGGCTGTGGAAGTGAGGAGAACAGTGCCACTCATCATCCTGGGCCACAGCACTAGGACAGTACGAGGTACGGGTTGGGGGGGTCCGCTGGACATCTGTGCTTGCATGGTGGGGCCAGGATCTGGCGTGTGCGGACATTGCATCTGTGGGAATGAGGGGTATTCTGCACACCACCTTGATCTGGGATACATGTGTTGACTGGTGGCGGGGGGGCATGACTGACCTGCTCCATACTGGGGTAGGTCAGATGTGAGGAGTGCTTCTACCATTGGGGGCAGGGCCCGGATGTGTGGTGGGGGTGGTCTAGCAGCAGGCAGGGTGGGGCACTACTGGGGGCAGCACTGTACACTGCCACATACAGGGACAGGGCATGCATGTTGGGGGGCGTTGCATGGCAGTGATAGGGTCAGGGAACATCCAGATTTGGGGGGGGTCTGAGTGCCACTTATTGGGTCAGGGAGGACATGTGTTTGGGAGGGGTGTGCCTTGCACTTTGGGACACACTGGATCCCATTAGACATTCGCTTGATCAGCTGCCCCCAATCCCCCATCCCCCTAGTTGGTTGGGGCAGTACAGAGGGCCATATCCTGGTCCCGCCGCACCTGTCGGGTGCAGTCCATGGGTGTGCACAGTGGGTTATGGTAGGATCCCAGCTGCTATAACCTGCACTCTCCACACCCTGTGGGCAGCACTACATGCTTTGATGAATGGCGTGTAGTGCTGGCATACCCCTGGCACCCCTGCCCTCCCATGGCACATTGCTCTCTGTGCGGCCGAGTGATTGGGTGTGTAACTGTCCTCCTCACTGGTCGTGAATGCCGTGGGGAGTCCCGCTGCATGGCACTTTCATGTAGCTATGCCTATGCACCCGGTTTACACAGTGCATAGGCATAGGGCCCTATGCTAGGGAATTCTGTAAACTTTCTATGCTTTTGAGATTCATGTGCTACACTATATTATACAATGGCAAGGAAATTTCCTGTGCTCTGATTGGTCAGTAGGTACCTGGAACAGTGTTATTTAAGCAATAAAGCATGACTGTAAGTGCGCTATTGTGGGCGAATGGAACACCTTGGGAAGTTAAGCGCAAGGCAAAGCAGAGGATTATATGGACGGGAGAAATGCAGTTATCCCTCAATTAAGCGCACCCTGGAATGCCTTATTGTGATTATAAAATGGCTTCCATGATATTTTTTAGGACAAAGTAATGAGTTTCAGAAAGTTGAGCATTTCTGGCCTGTGCTGGGATGACAGCACTGTCATTTGACTGTATTCCACCAATCGCAGTACAGTATTTATCGTACCCATTTTATAAAAAAGAAATTAGTACAATTATCGATGCCAGTTTTAGAACATGGAGGGCTGACGTACAGAAATGTGAATGCAACAGCCCTACATATGTTAAACAGTGCCTATTATAAATTAGCAAAGTTTGCAAACAGTAAGACTGGTACCCCTCATTGTAATATATACTTTGACTTACTGATTATCATGGAGTTTCGGGTTGTTGAAACCTAAAGTTAATCCTCCACTATGATCGCTGATGACCTTTTCTTGTAATGAAGACAAGAAACATAATTTGAGAGTTGGCGAATTAGATCTGTTTATTCCAAAAATTCATAATAGAGTAGGTGAAGCCACATTACAGGAAGCTTGGCTAAAACAAGGAATAAACTCCCGACTGAAATAAGTATTACCAAAACTGATTTTCAGACAGCTCGGAGGACATTTTTGCAGAAATCGTGCGAATGTTAAATCTAAATTTCTGGATTACTGATTTGTATGTATTTTGAATGATCCCTAGTAACCCACTTGCACTAATTTTATGAGGCTGTGTATTTATTAAAAGGGATGCATGTGATATTTGTTATATGTGATGTAATTTTGTGGTCTTTAAAGTTTGTACAGGACTCGCTTTGAAAACAGTTGTCAATCTCTAAAGTCTGAACCTGTATAAAAATAAAATATTATCAATCATAAAACATCACTGTATGAAGTCCAGGCACATTGGGTGACCACATAACCAGAAATCATGACACGGCCATTTCATCCCCAGTCTCTCCCTACCCCCCAAAAAGACAAGCAGCTTCACTGGATCATGCAGAATGGAACTGCTAATCGCGTGCTTCATGGACGCTGGTTGATTTGGTGGAGGGGGAAAAAGCAAAGCACTACATTACTTTGTTCTTCCTCCTAAAACAAAAGTTAGAGAAAGCCATAACAGTGCCTTCTCCGAGACAGTCCCCTGATGTTCCTGAATTTCAGCTCCGATTTTTGGCGGTTGTAGAGCTGTTGTACAGTACAGTGCCCAGCTCACTACAGGCCTCTGTGAACACACATTCCTGTCTTACACAGAAACAAAACTGTTAATCTCCTACTCTACTGGATTCCCTAAACACAAAAATGGTTCAGTAAAACAAAGCTGTAACTTCAAACGACATCTCATTACCTCCCTCGGCTGTAGCACCACCAGTTCCAAAACTTACTCCACAACCCATTCCTCAGCTCCATCCTGACAGAAACAGCAAGGCTACTTATGACAAGGTTAAACTAGAAAGAAAATAAAAACGGTGGCACACTATGAAAACTTCTCCCAGTCCCAGGAAAGGCACACAGCAACAAAAAAATACTGCAGGGTAAGTGACACAAGGGAACAGGCAAAGACACCTAAAATGCGTTGCATGGCACCCATGCAGTAGCAGTGCCACCAGCTGGACAAAACAAACTATGGACTCTTTTTCGACTATGTACACCTGCCCTAACAAAAAATTTGGAAAGTATTATAAACATATTTTTCCCATGTTCTTTATATATAATACAAAAAAAAATTGTACAATAGCAGTAAGGCACTCCAGGGTGTGTTATTTAATCAATGAGCCACAAGGGGGTGTGGGTTATCGGGGGATTTACCACTGCTGGTGTGGTTTGCCCACGAGGCGCAGCTGAGTGGGTAAATCCTCAACTGCCGTGGTAAATCCCCTGATAACCCACACCCCCAAGTGGCTTATTGCGATTATGCCATGACATCTTGATACAGATTTAAGCTGAAATTATTTTATTTTTTCCTGTGTAAACAAATGCATTTTATTAAGAAATATTGTTGCACAAAAGAAAATAGTCCCTAGCTGATTCAATCCCTAGCTGATTCATATGAGCTGTTGAGAAGCACTGAATTCAAACTGCTTGCTGCAGAGACTGGAGCTAATGAGCCCGCCTGCGAGAATGACAGACTGCCGCCTCGCCGTGGTCACACAGCACAGTGTTTCTGGTTGGGTTTCTGGTGCGAGCAGGAAGTGACCACGGTCACACAGCACAGTGTGTGCTTTTGGGTTGGGTTTCTGGTGCGAGCAGGAAGTGACTGAGTTGCGTGTTTTTGGTTTTTTTTTTTAAATATGGAGGAGTGAGGTAGCCTGGTAAACTAATGAGGGCAGAAACGGAGTGGACCGGAGACAGTGACGAGGGAACCGAGAGATGCAGTGGGAGTCTTATGGCAGGATGGAAGGCAGACCGCGCCGGAGCAGACACTGAGGTGAGGTGGAGTGCAGTTTCAGCCGGTTATGGGGAAAATATATTCAAGCGTTTTGTTTTGTTTTTTTTAAGTGCAGATCCACTTTCGGGGGTTGTGTTACATCATGTGCTTTGCTTAATAGGATGTCATGGGAATCGGAGACCGCCGGTTAGCGAGCGTTTCAACATGGCGGATCTCCGGTTTGAATTTCCCGGGTTGATGATTTTTTAAGAGATGTGGCTGGCTGGCACCTTTTGCGGTGATTATCAGAGGATTTACAACAGTGGTAAGGTGCCAGTCAGCTGTTCTGATTAGTTGTCCGTGGTATAATGTGTAATAATGTCACTCCTGGGGTGGTGGAAACACTTGGCTTCACCTCGTGCTTCAACCCACCCCAGAAGTGATGTTATTACACATTATAAAATGGGTAGAACATTTCCTGTGTTTTGATTGGCTAATCGGCACCATTTGTGTGTCCTTATCAGGACATATACTGGCAACTGGCACTACTTAAAGAGGATAGGAATTGGTTATTTCATTGTTTTCATGTATTACAAGACCTAGTTTATATAATTAATAGTTTCCATGTAAAAATAATCCTTTTCATGTTGTCTTTATTATGTTTGTGCAGTTTCTCTCTGGCAAGTGCTTTTATGAGTATCTACATTCTGAAATGGCTAGTGTAAACGGATGTTTGTATTGAGCACTCTGCCCTGTACACTCACTCTATGCTGTTACTTGCTTGACTGAAATAGCGCTGTAGTCTGAATACTAATAAACTGATCTGTATTTGATAAAACAGTTGTCTTTTTTTCCACTACCTCCTGATGTTTGTGAAATTATTTTAACAATGTCGCAGACGGATCTTCAACAACAACTTAGCTGAATATTGAAATCCGCCTGTGTTTCAATTAGTCTTCTGATGGCTGTACACCGCAAATGGCAATGTGATTTCTAACTGTGCTGATTTATTTCCAGGTTTCCTCTCATGTATTATTCTCTACTATTCATAAATGGATTCCTAATAACCGTAGTTTTTGAAACCGTGTAGTCTTTGTGTTTGTGATAGAAAAATAACTAGAGTGTGGGTTGATTCGGGCATGAATTAGGTTTTATTCGGTACTAAGTTCAAATCGACCAAAAATATTGTATTTGAAGACACACATTGAACTAGTCTGAACAAATCTCCTGTTATGATTCTACCCCAACCAACAGATGCATTTAATGTTGTCCATCCTTTGTTTGCTAATTGAAGCTTTGGAACTCTGAATACATTTTGATTCATAATAATGCTCCAATCGAGTGTGTTGTAGGCATGTGTGGGAATCAAACCCATGTCATGTCGGACCTAGCACAACCGATTTCCAGCTTTTCTATTTGCAGGTAATGTTCATCACATCTCTAACACAATAACATTTCATCAATATTGATGACATGGAGACATAGTGACAATGTTTTGACATCTGGCGTTTGAAAGCATACAGATTTCTTCAGGGTAGGGGGAGTAATGTGTACCCTACCATCATTGCCTTTGTAAAATGACAAATGACAAACTTACCCCCGGCCACACCAGACAACCCGTTCTGCGCTCTCTAACCCACTCTCAAATCCCCAACCACCACCACAAAACCTACAATTCATCACTCTAGTGAGCCATCACCAATGAGAGGATCCGCATTCCGAAACGGTTCGTTCTACTGCGACTGGAAAAGCGCGCGACTGTGGTTCAATCCATTTCAGTTTGATTTACACAGTATGTTATTTTTTATATATTAATTTCTTTATCTCGTTTTAAGTCTTTTTTTCTATTGAAGAGTTTATGTTGACAATGCCACCAAGATCTGGTAATTGAAGTTGTGTGCATGCCTTGGTATGATTGGTGCTTGTGTAATCGGGGGATGTTTTTTTTTTCCAGACTATTAAAAAAATAGTGGTCAACATAGAAGATTATCGTAGTTTCAAGTTATGGTGGGTATTTGGAGGACAGGGACTACCACTATAAATCGAATAATCAACTGAAGTTGAATGTGGAGGACAGAATTATAAAATCGAATGACAAATTTCATTGCAGCCTTGTTAAAAAAAAAAAAAAAAAAAAAAAACTAAATGCAGGTTTGTATCTGAACTCCTCAGTTTTTCAGTATGACATATACTCATGTTGAGGTACCGCCCCACCACCACCCCGTAGTCTTTCTCTCTCTCTCCTTTTTCTGGATGGAACAAGTAAATTTTTATTTTTTTTGATGGACTGCCCTTGCTGTTGTATTGTAAACACAGCCACACTGATACCAGGAAGATAAAACCAACTTTTATTTTCGATTTCTGTGAATGTAACATTTATCATGGGCCCCCACGTAGTCTCTATCTCTCTCCTCTGTGTCTAGAATGCACAAATCTGATTTTTATTGTGCCAGCCTCCCATTACCCTGGGTACACACACCCACACTGAGACCAGGAAAAGAATAAACATTTTTTCTTCCTGTGTGTGTCTCTCTTCGCTCTCTCTTCCCCCCCCCCGGCCAGTTCTAGATAGGTAGTCAGGTTTTTTTGTGTGCCTGGCCTTGCTCTTGCCTTGTACACACAACCCTACTTGGGTTAGGAAAGGACAATAAACCTTTACTTGCTGCTTCTGTGACTATAACATACATATTGAGCCCCAAACCCCATGATCCCCCACCCTGTAATCTTACTCTTCTGTCTACTCTCTACCCTGGAGCTGGAGGGCCAAAGTCATAGATTCAGGGCCAGTGTTAGGCACCCACCAACCATGCTGCCATGGGAGGCCCCCAAAATATAGCTAGTCTGGAGGGGGGCATCGGCACACAGCATACCGCCTTGCTTCAGTCCTACTCCCCACCTGATGACCTCACCATAGTCAGCATCATAGTTAATATTTTCCTCTGCCCCAATCAACACAGCTGAGCAAGCCAGCAACATACCTTGGCTTTAATTAATCCTCCTTGTCCTCCCAGCTCCCTGAATTTTCCATCACTGTGTGATGTCTGGGGCCTGGCAGATGATTTCTCTTTTTTTGTCTCCCTCCCAAAGTGGTTGGCTGGTGACACTGTTTTATTGCTGTGTTGTAGCAAATGCAGACATGTGACTGACTGTCCCATTTCACGAACGGTGAACGCCGAACCATGCGGTCCAGGACCAGTGACCACGCCATCTCCTCAAACATGTTTCCCTACGCCCTCCAGTTGTGGTGCACAGTAAAATACTGCTGATGTCGGGAGGTGCTGTGTTGGAACAAATCACAGGGCTCCACTCTGTTCCTGTTATCGTACCTCCTCCCACTCGGACCTGAAAATTTGTCCCTCTTGGGTATGCAGCTGCAGCATAAAACTGGCCCCTCTGGTGCTCTTCACACAATTTAGCAGAGGAACCGTTCCAGAGCGTCAGAAAGAAATTTGTTATTGCAGCCACTATCCAGCCAGCCAGTGTGGAGGAGAGAGAACCACTACACGCCTCAGCCAGCCAGACCTTCCTGACCTGCCGTCACTGGTACAGACCTGCTGCTACTGCTAGTGCTACTTACTGAGAACTGTAATTCATTTATTTTATTAAAAAAAGCTTAGCAGCTGCAAATTCAGCAATTCACTGAACATTGCCAAACCAGTGCAGTGCATGGAGTGGAGAGACCCAGAGGAGGAGGATTACACCCACTTGGAGTCCAGTGCCTTGCCTGCCTTTGCTTCTTTTCTAGGTAGGTAATAAATAACAAAGATGGGCTGGGAGATGAGATAATGAGATGGTCTAGACCATAATTTGGACTGAAATAAATGTTTAGAATAGCTTGCCTCCGACAAACATACACGACAGTCAGTAACTCACTGTCATCATGTGAATCTGTCACTCGGAGGCTATTCTAAACAAACATTTATTTCGGTCCATATTATGGTCTGTTACATATAGTATACTAGTGAGAGTTGAGTGGAGATCAGACTGCATCAGTAGAGAGCAGCAGAGCTAGAAATATTAGTAGCCGCTAGAGCTGGAGGATCATTTTTTTTTGCAATTCTATTATAAATGTATTTCTAGACTTGTGTTAAATGTGAAGGTCTTGTTTCTAGGCTTCCACATGCGAATAGCATCTAAGTATGCATCAATATTTTAACGTCATAAAATATGGGTTGTGTGTAAAACGATTGGTTGGGGAGCCCCAGTCTGTGGGGTCTCTATCATGAAGTTTGCTGGGGGGGGGGGGGCCACAAAAATTCTAAAACGGGCCCTGCATAGATTTATTTTGCCAGCCTTACAGTGCCCTTGCCATGTACACATAACCATACTGAGGGATGGAAACGAAATTAAACTTATTTGTGATTTCTGTGATTGTAACATTTATTTTCTCCAGTCTTTCATTCTCCTGTGTCTCAAATGCATAAGTCTAATTTTTATTGTGCATGCCTGCCGTTACCCAGTGTACACACATCCACACTGTGACCAAGAAGAGAATAAACTTTTAGTGATTTATGAGAATGTAACCTTTTTTCTGTGCCACCCCTACTCAAATCCCCATTGATCTTGATTTAACAAGTAAAATATTTATTTTGCCATCCTGCCATTGACCAGTGTACACACTCACACTGAGACCAAGAAAAGATTAAAATTTTATCATAGAAAGGGTCTCTGAAATGCTGCAGTCTGATTGGCTGTTAGATTACAACATCCTTACATTAATCCCTGTTACACTGTCATGTATAACCTGATTACCACGGCACATGAATTCTTCCTGTCAGCATTCCATCGTGTAGCATTGCTGAATAACTGGAAAGATGCATTCTGATACTGAACCAGCATTCCTAAACAATTAAAGAACTATTAGCAAAAAAAAAGCACCCTTGCTGTGAGGAAAACCTTAAAGTACTCTAATCAATTTTCTCTTGGAACAGTTTTTTATATGCAACCCCTAGGTGGCGCTATCCCAGGGGCTACTACCCCTGCCTGCATGGCTAATAGCAGGTTAAGGGGCCTGGGTAACGAAACGGGTGCCTCCACCCAGAGATCAGGGTTGTTAGTGGTCAAGCTAACTTGGGCACAGCCCTCCTGGACACTGTAACCCCCCTCTTTCCCTTCTAGTGGCCTGAATATACAATAATTACTTTCACAATGACCCTTATTCACCAGGCAATTACCCACACTGTTTGCACTTACCACCAGGGCTGGTTTCTCTAGCTTGACCCTGGGGACCCCCTGTAAAACAAGGTTAAGCACAGCAAATAGCAACAGTACAATACTTTTGGCACAAACTGGAACCACGCTCAGGTTAAATGCAAACAAAGTTGAATCTGATTTATTCAGGGGACTTTAACAAGGGATGGGTGTAATCGGGTTGATTTGCTTAAAAGCTATATTAGACAGTTATGCATGTATTTCAGAGTCCCTACACAGTCACACACTCTGGGTACCTAGGTAGGAAAATGGTGGGCTAGCCAGGAACATTGCAGCTGGTTGGGGCCCTGTGATGGAAGAAAGCAACATGCACAACGCACACTATTTGTAATCTGGAGCCAGAGGGCTCAGTTTGTGAAAGAAAAGGCAAGACAATCAGATGATGGCACTTTTTAGATTTAGCTGTTTTTGCAGGGAGCTACCCTGATGTTTACTCATGATACCCAATACTGGACACAGGCAGGATGAAATCAAGACTGCAGGCTTTTGAGCTGAAGTGTCTGGAGAAGCAGGACCCACACATCACTGAGGCATCGTTCTGTTAAAGGCATTGAGCAGGGGCTGATCCCCAGGCTGGTCTCTCGTTGATGACTTTCTCTGCATGGCAGGTATTTTGGCTGGGTCAGTGTAGCAAGGCCCAGGCAAATGGATATGGATTCAGTCCATGGAGCTGGATACAGCCTCCAGCAAGCAAAACACAGTTCAGACACACAGTGGGTAACCAAATCACGACCCACGATAAGCACACAGCACATTAACATGTAAGGAAATTCCACTGTACTAGGCAAATGGCTCTCCAGTCGCAATTAGTCTCTGCACAATCAGAGTTCAGAGGTAGCTGGAAGCCCTGACAGGCCGATCGCATTCAGCAAATCCTCTGTCGTCGCCAGGTTAAAGCCTGGTCACAATTCAGTGGCTTAATTCGCTCTCCAAACTCTGATTCAGACTGAGAAAAAGCACAAGTTCCCTCTCAGGAACAGCATGCAGGCCAAACTCGTACCTTTCCATAGTTCTCCCACGTGAATCCACTACGAATTGCTGCTCGAACTATCTCAAGCTGTTACTATTTCACTTCCTAACTCAGATCTAACTGAAACTGCAAGCAGTGTGGGACTTCCCCAAGATCCAAAAGGTTCGATTGGCTGATCTGTCTGTCTCAAGGGCTCCCCCTCCAGGTTATTTTAGGCGCCAAAAGCCCTAAACTACAATTCCTACAAGTTTTGGCCCCACCAAGCCCCTGTAGGCAGGCTCCATTTTAGAGTCCCAAATGTACTGATTGGCCTATTCTGACAGTCCAGGGCCAAGATGGTGGAGAAGACATAACAGTCCTTGCTGCAAAGAAAACAGGTTAGAACAAACTGCAATATTATCACTCTAATAGATAATCAGCAAATAAGCACATCTTATAACAGAGCTCCCTCTGCACAAATGGCGATGGCAGAACAGAGCAATTATCTGGCAGCCCGGGCGGGACTAGAGCATAGAAACACTCTGCCCCCTCCCAGATTAATTATAACTGCAATCCAGGCAGCTCTTACAGTAGACAGTACACAGAGGCTATACAGGCAGTCTCTGGCAATACATTTAAACTGCTAAAACGCAGAACACCAGCCTGGCAGTGAGCATTTAGGCAAGCTCAAGGAAGACTTTTTGGGAACCCCATTTGTAAGGGGGTTACATATAATAGCAGTAAGGCCTTCCCAACCTGCCATTGTTTATACAGATCTGCTACTACTGCTAGTGCTGCTTGCTGGTGTAACCCCCTGCAAATGGGGGTTCCCAAGTCTTCCAGGAACTTGCCTGAATGCTCCAAGTCTGGGCAGTGTTCGGCGTCTGAGCTGTTTAAATGTGGTTCCAAGTGAGTGCTATTTGAGCCTCCACGTACTGTCTCTAAGAGCTGCCCGCTTGCAGACTTGGTTTGTATGGGGGGGACTGTGTGTTCTAATGCCTGAATCCTGCCTGGGCTGCTGTCAATTCTGCTGTTACATGTGCAGAGGGAGCCTTGTTGAAAGATACAACTGTTTGCCAGAAATCATTTAGTGACTGAGAAAATGTAGTTTGTCTAACCTGTCTTCATTTCAGCACAAACTGTTTCAGTGTAGTTTTCATTTTGGTCCTGAAAAGCTGTCTTGGACCAATCAGGATGATAGGGAGACCCTAAAATGGAGCTTGTGGACGAATCGGAACTTAGACTCTCAATTTTGAGCCAGCCACAAAGGGATTGTATGGGCAGTGACTCTGGGAAATGTAGTTTTAACCTTGGCGCCTTTTTCCACCAACAGAGGAAGTCTTATTGTGAGTGACTGCCGAATTGGCCAACAGAATGGTGTGGAGCTAAAAAATGCCCTGCTCTGTAACTGGAAAGAGTGGATCAGTTGTGACTGTGAAGAAAGAAGGAGCTCTGTACTTCTGCGGTGTGTAGTTTCATGCGGGAAGTGCGTGTGAAGCCCTGAGTTTCGGTTTGCAGCCTTTGTGAGTGCCAGTTTGGACTGAATCAGAGTTGTGAGGAGAAAGAAGCACTAGAAGTGTGGAAACCAGGCTCACCCTGTAGAAGACTGGATAAATTGTTGAATCGCACTCGGTCTGTCAGGAACTGAAGCTGCTGTGTGTGCTCTTGGGTATTTTGCAGTAATTGTGATGGGATCGAGGAGCAGTCTGCCTGGTATAGTACTTTCCTTTTACATATGAATGTGCGTAGTGCTTGTGGGGAATCGCTATTTCCAATCCCCAGTGCTGTGTGCTGAAGCTGTAAGCAAACCCCAGCTTGTCTCGGACTAAATCCGTTTGCTATCAACTGCAGTGGGGTCCAGTCACAAGGACTTTGTCTCCATGCCTTGTTGTTCTGGCTATCCAGAAGAACATCCACTATCCGGTTTTCAGCTTGGGTATTGTGAGTACAAGTCAGGGTATTCCCCTGCAGTCTGTTTTCAATCACAAGTGTGTCATCTAATTCTTGCTGTTTCCCTGCTTCATGAACTGAGCCATCCGGCTCTGGATTACAATTGGGTGTTGTGCATATATTTTCTTCTACAGGGCCCCATCCATCTGCACCTGCCGGCCAACCCCGGACAACTG